>CM032158.1:13076128-15476128 GCA_018901935.1 Pugionium cornutum | reverse complement strand
TATCTAGAAATCTAAAAACATATTTGCTGCGTAACAAAATAGGCGCAGACAAACACAAAAATGTAGCTGAATTGCGCTTAGTGTTAACAGAAGATAAAGACTCCATTGAAGCAGCCCTACTGAGCCGGTCATCTCGCACTTTGCAAAGTATTTCTCTCAAGAGACCATTTTTCTTTTTCTCTTTTGTCCATCTCTATTTCAACCTGTGCATGACATGAACACGTCGATATCCATTCATATTCCGCCACCTTACTTGTCGGTACATTAATGGGCTTGGCCCATTAATCTAACACTCATGCTTGTGTTGATACTTGACACTCTGGTCCCATAACGATTGTTTAACCATTTATACTATTAGTCTATTAAAGCCAATTATATGATTCTTTGTATAACTCAAATACTTGCAACACACAGGCATGGGGATTGTATCAAAATAATACTACAGATGCGTGAGGACATTTTGGTCTGCAATGCATAAATAGATGGATACTTTATTGTTGCCTTTGTAAAGCCCAAACAGAATCTTACCTTGGTGGACCATAGGCCCAAAACGAAAATAATCTAGGGTTATGTGTTTTTCTCTCAGTATAAATATCCATGTATTGTCAACAGCTAGGGCAACCCTGCAGCAAGGAAAAACGAGAGAGAGAGAGTTAGAGAGAGAGAGAACTTTCTTTGATTCTAGAGTGTTTTTTTTTTAGTCTTTCCTAGTTGTAAACTTTTCTTAATAAAAGTTTCTCCTTCCGAGAGGTACCTATAAGGGAACTCGGGTATTTGTGTGTATTTTGCCAAGTAATTATACCTCACAATTGGTATCGGAACAGAAACTTTGAAGTATCCCAATGGCAAACTCAAGGGTTGAGGTGGACAGATTCGATGGGAATGGGGATTTTTCCCTATGGAAGGTCAGAATGCTGGCGCACCTAGGTGTCCTTGGTCTAAAGGATATCCTAACTGATGAAACACTCAGGAAAGAACCTACCACAAAGGAGGAGTTGGATGATGATACCTATACAGCAAGTATAGATCCAATAAAGTTTGAGAAATCAGAAAGAGCCAAGGATTTGATTGTGATCAACGTTGATAATCAAGTCCTAAGGAAGATATCGAACTGCGAGACTGCAGCAGCGATGTGGGCGACTCTGAACAAACTTTATATGGAGACTTCCTTACCAAACAAAATCTACCTACAGCTGAAATTTTATACGTTCAAGATGGATGACTCCAAGAACATCGATACGAACGTGGATGACTTCCTAAAGCTGGTCACAGACCTAAACAACATAGGAGTCGAAGTTTCAGAAGAGGTACAAGCAATCCTTTTGCTAAGTTCCTTGTCTAACAGGTACGAACAGCTAAAGGAGACTCTCAAGTATGGGAGAGACACCCCGAAACTGAACGAAGTGACAGCTGCTGCAAAATCCAAGGAAAGGGAGTTGATAGATAGTGGGAAACTTTCTAAAACTCAGAATAAGGGGCTGTATGTGGAGTCTAGAGGCAGACCAACCAGCCAGTTTGAGAAAGGCAACAGCAGCAATGGTAAAGGAAGATCCAAAAGCAGAGGCAGATCAAAATCCAGACAAAGAAACTCAAACAAATCAAAGGCTTGTTTTGTTTGTGGGAAAGAGGAACATTGGAAGAGAAACTGCCCAAAAAGAAAGAATCGAGCTCAAGAATCAGCAAACATGGCAGCTGAGCCCAAACAGCCTATGGTACTAACAGTGAGTACTCATGACTCAAGTGAAGAATGGGTCATGGATTCAGGTTGTTCATTCCACATAACTCCTAACAAAGAAGTGATGTTTGACTTAGAAGAATTTGATGGTGGCAAAGTTCTTATGGCAAACAACACTCACTGCATTGTCAAAGGAGTAGGTAAGATCAAAATTCAGAATTTGGATGGATCTGTGGTAATCTTGACAGGTGTCAGATACATGCCAGAAATGGGACGAAATTTGATCTCTTATGGAATGTTAGAGAAGGCTGGGTGCAAATACCAAGGGGAAGACTTTATGATTAACTTTTACAAGGAGGATCAGAAAGTGCTTTCAGGAAAGTATCACAACGGTTTGTACTACCTTTGAGGAACAGTGGTAAAGGGGGAAGTCAACATTTCAAGAGCGGAACCAGACATGACAAGAATATGGCATTCAAGATTGGGTCATATGAGTCTGAAAAACATGAACATCATTGTGCAGGAAGGTTACTTGTCGCAGAATCAGGTTGAAGAATTGGGGTTTTGTGAGAGTTGTGTTCTTGGAAAATCTCACAAGCAGAGTTTTCCTACAGGAAAGCATACTTCCAAAGGTGTGTTGGAATATGTTCATTCAGATTTATGGGGATCTCCTTCTACACCAGAAAGTCTAGGAGGCTGTAAGTATTTTGTCACCTACATTGATGATTTTTTCAGGAAAGTTTGGATTTACTTCTTGAAATCCAAGGATGAAGTATTTCAAACTTTCAAAGATTGGAAAATATCAGTAGAGAATCAGACAAGAAAAAGAATCAAATGCTTACGGACAGACAATGGACTAGAATTCTGCAACCAACAGATGGATAATCTATGTTGAGAGTCAGGAAACAAGAGACATAAAACCTGCACATATACTCCACAGCAAAATGGAGTATCAGAGAGGATGAACAGGACTATCATGGATAAGGTTCGATGCATGTTGGCTGAGACAGGTTTGGGGCACGAGTTTTGGGCAGAAGCTACATCTACTGCTGTCTACATCATCAATCGGTCCCCAAATGCATCCCTAATTTCAAGCTACCTCAGGAAACGTGGACAGGTATAAAGCCTGAGCTGACTCACCTCAGACGATTTGGTTGTTCAGCTTTCGTCCACATAGTCCAAGAGAAGACAAGCCCAAGAGCAGTTAAGGACGTCTTTATGGGTTATCCTTTTGGAGTTAAATGATACAGAGTCTGGATTCCTGAAGAAGGTAGATGCGCAACAAGCAGGAATGTTATATTCAATGAAGAAGAAGTATTCAAGGATACTCTTACTTCAGGGAAAACCAAAAACGAGATCAGAGAAAAGAGTAAAAAGAAGGTATCATTCAGCGATGATTTGATTCAAGGACCAACCCCAGGTGGAACAAGTCAAAGAGACATATTTGTTCAAGGTGGAGATTGTTCTTCTGAGGAACCTGAGAGTTCAGAAGAAGATGAACAGGAATATGTCTCAGAACCAGAGCAAGAAGTGTCTGACTACTTACTAGCTAGAGACAGAGTAAGGAGGAACATTCGCCCTCCTTCCAGGTTTGAGGATTCTGATTTCGTTGCCTACGCTCTAGTTGCAGCTGAAGAGATCAATTTGGAAGAACCCAAGTCATTTGCAGAGATTAAGTTCAACAAACACAAGAAATTCTGGGAATCCGCTGCTCAAGAAGAAATGGATTCATTGATGAAGAATCAAACATGGATCCTGATTGATAAGCCAAAAGGAGCAAAACCAGTTGGCTCCAAATGGGTATTCAAGCTTAAACCAGGAATTCCAAGGGTTGAAAAGCCAAGGTACAAAGCAAGACTGGTAGCAAAGAGATTTTCTCAAAAGGAAGGAATCGACTACAACGAGGTGTTCTCTCCTGTTGTTAAGCATGTATCGATTCGTCTCATTTTATCTCTAGTGGCAAACAAGGATTATGAGCTGGAACAGATGGATGTCAAAACAGCATTCTTGCATGGAGAATTGGAAGAAAAGATTCTTATGCAACAACCAGAGGGTTTTATCAAGAAAGGAAATGAAAACAAGGTTTGTTTACTGAAAAAATCCCTATATGGTCTTAAACAGTCTCCAAGACAGTGGAATCTGAAGTTCGACAACTTCATGAAGACTCAAAACTTTGTACGAAGCAAGCTGGACCCGTGTGTGTACATGAGGAATGTACAAACCAAACAAGCAGTTTATCTGTTGCTGTACGTGGATGACATGTTGATAGCCTCACAGGATTTGAATGAGATAAAGAAGGTAAAGAATAGTTTGAATCAAGAATTCGAGGTGAAAGACCTAGGGAAAGCTTCAAGGATTCTAGGTATGGATATTATCAAGGACAGGCAAAAGGGAACTTTGATTCTATCCCAAGAAGCATATCTGGAAAAGGTACTGAGGACATTTGGAATGGCAGAATCAAAAGCAGTTGTCACTCCAACGTCTACTCAATTCAAGCTTAGAAGTCTAAGTGCTGAAGAAAAGAAAGAAGAAGATTGGCATATGGAAAAAATTCCATACGCAAATGCAGTTGGAAGTCTAATCTATGCTATGGTAGGGTCTAGACCTGATTTAGCTTTTGCAGTGGGGCTCATTAGCAGATTTATGAGCCAACCAGGAAGAGAACACTGGTCAGCTGTGAAGTGGGTATTGAAGTACCTAAGAGGAACTACTAGGAGATGTTTAGTGTTCAAAAAGAGTTCAGATTTCAACATTGAAGGGTTTTGTGACTCAGATTATGCTGCTGATCTAGACAGGAGAAGATCGGTAACAGGTTTCATATTCAAGGTTTGGGGGAACATAGTTTGTTGGAGATCTAGTTTACAATCAGTTGTGGCATTGTCAACAACTGAGGCTGAGTACATGGCACTCGCCTCAGCTGTCAAGGAAGCCATATGGTTGAAAGGTTTATGTGATGAACTCGGCTTTACACAGCAAAGTGTTACAATTTATTGCGATTCACAGAGTGCCCTATCGCTAGCAAAGAATGCAGTTCATCATGAAAAAACAAAGCACATTGACACTAGATACCATTTCATCCGGGATATCCTAAACGAGGGCAAGGTTCGCCTATCTAAGATTCACACCAGCAAGAATGCTGCAGACTTTCTAACTAAAGGCTTACCTGGCCAAAAGTTTGAGTTGTGCTGCGAGCTGGTAAACCTCAGCTAAGGCTGAGGGAACAGCTCCAGGTAACTCCATTGCCAAGGTCTCATCCTCGTAGAGACAAAGAAACAGAACTGGTTATTAATCCAGTTTGACAATGGAAGGATAAATGAATAAGAAGATTCTTTTACAAAGTTACCTGTGAGCTAGCAGCGAGGGCAAGGAGCTGAGGAAGAACGGAATCACCTCCGTATCTCTCAAGGTGGAGCTCCAGGCGGCAAAAGGACCTAAAAATCAGAAAACAGACGAAAAATTAGGTCCGAAATCAGTTTCGAAGATTTCTCCGGTGGAGCGTGACCGGCGCGTGGACCGCCGGCCAGTACCACGGCGGCGCGTGACGCCGGCGCGTGGCGGCAGTCGTCGGCGCGTGAGACTGGCGCGTGGGTCGGTACACTGGAACGCTACCGGCGCGTGACCAGAACGGCACCGGAGGAACGCCGGCGCGTGCATCTCACGCGCAGGAGCGCGTGCATCTCACGCGTAGGAGCGCGTGCATCTCACGTGCAGGGCGCGTTTCTCCCAATCTCCGATGCGGCTGACCGGCGCGAGACGATTGCCGGAGTGCCGCTCACGATGCGCACCACAAGCGTAGATCCGAGATCACAGATCTCAGATCTGGAGCTGACTCCGGTCGACATACACTGGAAATCCACGCAGCTGGTTCCGACAGAAGCTCCAAATCGAGCTTCGACTGCGTTGCGAACACGGTGAGAGGAAGCTTCGATAAGCTTCAAGGAGAACAGATCTCGCGGAGGGAGCTTCACGCGAAGACTAGTCGAACCCAAGATTCCGAGGAAAAGCTTCAAGGAAGCTTCAATGGCGGGAGAGAGTTTCGATCCGAAGGAGACGTCGAGGTGGAGTTCGGAGAACTGCACCAGACACGGCTCAGGTTGCGAAACCGAAGGAGAAAGCTTCGATCTGAAGCTTTCACGGCATCGCGATGGTGGAGGAACCGTCGGCTAAGAACCAGAGGAAGATTCTCATGAAGAAAACAAGAAGAAAGAAGGAGAAAACAAGAAGAAAGAAAACGATAAAATCGCATGGAGAAAGAGAGAGAAAGAAAAAAAGGAAAGAGCCGTTTCTTGAGGATAAGCAAAAAACGGAAAGCTAGGGTTTCAGAAGTCAACAATCGACTTAAATACCCTGGGCCAACAAATTATGTTTGGGTCTTATTCTCTAATTTTTTCGGAAGCTCAAATTCAGAAATTAGAGAAAGGTGGAGTTTGTAAAGCCCAAACAGAATCTTACCTTGGTGGACCATAGGCCCAAAACGAAAATAACCTAGGGTTATGTGTTTTTCTCTCAGTATAAATATCTATGTATTGTCAACAGCTAGGGCAACCCTGCAGCAAGGAAAAACGAGAGAGAGAGAGTTAGAGAGAGAGAGCTTTCTTTGATTCTAGAGTGTTTTTTTAATCTTTCCTGGTTGTAAACTTTTTTTAATAAAAGTTTCTCCTTCCGAGTGGTACCTACAAGGAAACTCGGGTATTTATGTGTGTTTTGCCAAGTAATTGTACCTCACAGCCTTGTTATGTCGACGAATCTGAAATCTGTTTAAAAAAAAAAACAAAATATCTCACAAAAATATATATATCTTACATTCTTTAGGTAGGGGGACAATTAACACCTGGCCATAATATCTCAGTATTACTTTTCTATATGAAAGTGGGAATATTTGGTTTATATATGACTCCTTTAAAGTGTTAAATTGCTCAATCGTCCTCTGGTTTAGACTTAACGAGAATCATTTTTAAATTATTACAGAAAGAAAAAACAGAGATTCATTAAACAAGTTTATGTTTTCTTCTGTTCAGATGCAAGCGTGTACTGTAGAAGTTTGACGAGGAAATACACGGAAATGTAATTAAAATAAAGAAACAATAAAATCGAGGAATAATCTGAGTATTTTAAGTAGAACAGAAAAGGTATCACCTTTCCACCTTCTTGGATCTAAACAGGACGATATACATATACATACACATATACATACACATATACGTGTACACAGAGACATAGAGATGGGTAGTTACAGAATGTGTCTCATCTTCACCAGGAAGTTCAGGGTGACGGAGCCTGTTCCGGTTGATGACGTCATAGATGTTTTCTACAAATACACTGACGGCGAGGCTCATATGTCGCCGGAGCAGCTACAGAAGCTCATGGCGGAGGAAGGAGGATCGAGTCTCGAGGAGACAGAGAGGATCGTTGACGAGGTGCTTCGTCGGAAACACCACATTGCAAAGTTCACGAGACGAAACCTTACTCTTGAGGATTTCAACTACTTTCTGTTTTCCACTGACCTCAATCCTCCGATTGGCAATCAGGTTAACATTTTTTCTGGAGTCAACTGCTTTTTTTTCTTTCCTGCGAGAAATCTGATCTAAAAGGTCTCGGATTTTATGGTTGACCAAATTGACAAAGAAAGCTTTTCGACTTCTAGAAAATTTCTCTGTTGATTTTACCTGAAAAATGGTTATTTGATCATTTTCTTTGTGAGCTAATTCCAGGATTTTCCGACCTAAACTAGTTGATCAATGCATATAGGCTATAACAAACCTCTCTTTGGGTAGATTCTTATGACTAATTAAACCAATTAAGGGTGTAAAATTTCCCATTTATATGTTCTTGATTTACTCTGCTACTGATATACTGGAGTCTGATTAATTGTTTCGCCTTTCTAAATTTAGAAAATTCCATTTATGATTACTTTCTGTTCTAGGAGTTGCATACATCTGATCTGGAGATCTTTTAGCTCTGTAGCTAAAGGATTCATGAATCTGCATAGAGTCTCAATTCTTCAGTGATATTTGATACTGTGGTTTAACCATTTTGTCAGGTCCATCATAACATGGATGCTCCTCTGTCACATTACTTTATATACACAGGACACAATTCCTACTTAACCGGAAATCAGCTCAGTAGCAACTGTAGTGACCTTCCCATTGCAGATGCATTGAGACGAGGTCTGAGGGTGGTCGAGTTGGATCTCTGGCCACGTGGTACCGATGATGTATGTGTTAAGCATGGAAGGTATATTTTCACTTTGGCTCTTGCCTAGTCATTATGGATGGGTTTTTCTTGGACCTTTCATGATCCATGTTTCTCACTTTGGGATCAAACTTCAGGACCTTGACCAAGGCCGTGAAATTGGGGAAATGTTTGGAATCCATTAAAGCTCATGCCTTTACTACTTCAAAGTATCCTGTTATTATTACCCTTGAAGACCACCTCACGCCTAAACTTCAATCTAAAGTTGCCAAGGTTTTCCTTCTTCGTATCCTATATGGTCTGTTAGTCCTTAAAGTTTCATGATTCCATCTGTTGTATATGAATATATGAATGCTACAATTGTTTGATGCTCCGCAGATGATAACTCAGACGTTTGGAGATATGTTGTATTACCATGATTCTGAAATTTCCAAAGAATTTCCTTCACCAGAAGAGTTGAAGGAAAAGATTCTAATATCAACAAAACCTCCAAAGGAGTATTTAGAAGCTAACGATGCAAAGGAGAGAGATAATGGAGAGAAAGGGAAGGATTCAGATGAGGATGTATGGGGCAAAGAGCCAGAAGATCTTATTTCAACCGCATCTGATCTCGAGAAGGTTTTAGTACCAGATATCAATTGAAGCAATTACTCTTAGCATCAAGGGCTTTGAATTGACATGTTCATTTTCTCCAAGTCATACCACTTTTGATTGATTTTCAGGTCTCAAATAGTATAAACTATCTCAATCAAGATGATGAAGAGAGGGGTTCCCGTGATTTTGATACTTCATGCCAATTACAAGCACCAGAATACAAGCGCCTTATTGCCATCCATGCTGGGAAGCCAAAGGGGGGCTTACGGATGGCTTTAAAGGTTGATCCGAATAAAATCAGGCGGCTTAGTCTGAGTGAGCAATTACTTGAGAAAGCTGTAGCATCATATGGCGCAGATGTTATACGGTATATAAATATCACATGCTAAACAAGCACTATATTAGCTAGCGTTTGCTTCTAGTATTTCAACCTTATATATTAGAAACCTCACATTTGAGCAGATTCACCCAGAAGAATTTTCTGAGGATATATCCCAAAGGCACAAGGTTTAACTCTTCAAACTATAAACCTCAGATTGGTTGGATGAGTGGAGCTCAAATGATTGCATTTAATATGCAGGTTTGTCACAAATCTTTACTCCTATGAATAATGCCACTGTTATGATTATGAAGCTATATGGGGATTCTTGAAAATTAAAAATGCAGGGGTATGGAAGAGCATTGTGGCTGATGCAAGGAATGTTTCGAGCGAATGGAGGGTGCGGTTATGTCAAGAAGCCAGATTTTCTTATGAATGTAGATCCTAATGGACGCGTTTTTGATCCCAACGCAAATTTGGCTCCAAAGAAAACTTTAAAGGTTGGTTGGTTATGCTATAGAGTTAAACATCCGCTGCTTCCCTCTCCTATGCCTCCATGCTATCTTGCTTAACATCTAACAATGGCAGGTGAAAGTCTGTATGGGAGATGGATGGCACTTGGATTTCAAGAAAACTCACTTTGATCTCTATTCTCCTCCAGACTTCTTCGTGAGAGTATGTGTACTCCAATCTTGGTTTTTTCCTTCTCTTTCTTCCCTTATCTAGATCTTAAGTGGAGTTTTAATTTTGATCAATACAGGTGGGTATAGCTGGAGCACCTGTTGATGAGGCAATGAAGAAAACAGAAGTAAAGTATGATACTTGGACCCCCATTTGGAATGAGGAGTTCACATTCCAGTTAGCTGTTCCTGAACTTGCTCTGCTTCGTGTTGAAGTGCATGAATATGACGCAAATGAAAAAGATGATTTTGGAGGTCAAACCTGTTTACCAGTGTCTGAGTTAAGGCAAGGCATACGCGCTGTTCCACTCTTCAATCGAAAGGGAGAGAAGTACAGCTTCACGCGGCTTCTTATGCGCTTCGAGTTTGTCTGAGAGGCCATTTTTTGGTGCGTGTATCCATCTAGATTTATACCATCTCTTCTTTTTCCCGGTATGCTGCGTTTTATGTGTCATATGCTTCTTCATCGAAGAATTAAAGTCGAGTTTTGCCAGAAATATATAGAAATCTGTTGCATTCCTTTTCTTTTGTATATGTTACCGGTTTCTTGGGAAGAATTTTTGTTCAATAAGAAGCAGAAACTATGAATTTCTTCTGAAGTTATAATAACATTGATAAGCATATCTCATCTTAACAACAAACAAAAATCTCTTATCATTTTCTGGATCACTCGGTATTGGATAGCTTTTGTTGTTGTAGGATTCTCTTTATGCTAATTAATCAAAAAGTTTAGCTTTGCTTTTTAAAAATCGTAAGGTATTTATTCTTAATCCGTAGACAGAGACCCACACCACCCATAAATGCTTATTAGTGAAGAAAGATAGATTCTAGATTCTATTATATGTTTGGAGAGTTTGGTAATTTACAGATGTTTTGAGATTCTTCAAAGACTTTAGAAGCATTTTAACAATGACTTGGGAGATTTTGGGTACCGTAAAATGTGAAAGGAAAGAAAGAAATTGAAAAGTCAGGGAAACCCAATCGTTGAAGCTTCCCTGAGCTACATTATATGCTTCTGGAATTAGATACCATAGTATTTGTTTAAGCTGGTTTTTGGAAAGTGAGGTTTTTTAACATGAGTCTCTGTGCTGGGAATATATGGAAAAAGAAGAGGAAAGCTAAGAGCACTGAGCAAAAAGAGGAAAACCACTATGCAGGAGTTGTAGTTGATTGATGAGTGTGAAGATCATGTCAAATATGCAGGAGTTGTTAATTAATCAAATTGCAGGAACTTTTTGAATATAAATAGAGATTGGCTGGTGAAAGGAAAAAACTGTGGTGTGCTTGTGAAATATCTTGTTTGCCTTTTCTCAAGCTGAGATGAAGAGAGAGATGGGGAGGTACAAAATGGGTTTGTGTTTTAGTGACAAGTTGAGGATGAACAGAGGAGCTCCACCTCTGGATGTGGCGACAGCGTTTTTAGAGTACACCCAGGGAAGGAACCACATGACAGCAGAGCAACTGTGTCGGTTCTTGGTTGAGGTGCAGAACGAGACCGAGGTGTTGGTTTCAGATGCAGAGAAGATCATAGAAAGAATCACATGTGCAAGGCATCATATCACTAAGTTCTTGAGGCATACGCTGAACCTCGATGATTTCTTCAGTTTCTTGTTCTCAGATGATCTGAATCATCCAATTGTTAGTAAGGTATTCTCTCTCTCTCTCTCACACACATAATGTCTTTATTTTCCTTGCTACATGGAAAGATTCAATCTTTGAGATTTTGTTGTCTCAGGTGCATCAAGACATGGCCTCTCCCTTGTCCCATTATTTCATTTACACGAGCCATAATTCGTATCTGACTGGGAATCAAATCAACAGCGAATGCAGCGATATACCTCTCATTAAGGCATTGAGGAGAGGTGTTCGAGCTCTTGAACTTGACCTGTGGCCAAACTCTACTAAGGACGACATACTTGTCCTCCATGGCTGGTATGTCGTTGTGTTATATGATGTATTTACTAAAATTTCTAGGTCGAAAATTTTTGTAAAAAAAAGAGAATATGTTGAATGCTTTTAGGGCATGGACACCACCAGTGGAACTGATCAAATGCTTGAGATCTATTAAAGATCATGCTTTTTCTGCATCTGAATACCCTGTGATCTTAACTTTGGAAGATCATTTGACACCAGATCTTCAAGCCAAAGCAGCCGAGGTGCTTTCTTGATCTCGCTGAGGAATCTTTGCCATGTTAGTTTCAGAAGTTCTTGAAAACATTGAAAAGGTTCTTTTTTTCCTTCTTTCTTTTTATCTATTGCTGCAGATGATGAAAGAGACATTCATGGATATGGTGTATTTCTCCAAGTCTGGCGGTTTAAAAGAGTTCCCTTCACCAGAAGATCTCAAGTACAAAGTTGTAATATCCACAAAGCTTCCCAAAGAGAACCTGAGAAAGGAAAAGGATTCCGAGTCAGATGTATCAGGAAAGGCGTCATCAGAAGTTTCAGCCGACCAAATAGATGGTGAGAAGGTAGTTGCAGTCCATATTTGGGAGCTTCAATTTCTCAGTGTTATCTTACTTTTATCACATTTTTGATGCATATTTTTACCTTTTCGTGCAATGACTTGTGTAGACTGAGGAAGAAACAAGCGAGGCCAAAAATGAAGAGGATGGATTTGATCAAGAATCCTGCAACTTGGATCTCCTCACCTACAGTCACCTAATATCGATCCCTTCTGGAAATGCTAAAAATGGATTGAAGGAAGCACTTACGATCGATGATGGTGGAGTTAGACGGCTGAGTTTGAGGGAGCAGAAGTTCAAGAAAGCCACTGAAATGTATGGAACCGAAGTCGTAGAGTAAGTACCACATCGATCTTCATTCAAAGAGGCTATTGCTTTTGAGCTAGTTCTTTTGTTTCTTGCTCTAAGCTCACTACTGTCATAATCTTAGATTTACACAGAAGAATCTGTTGAGGATATATCCCAAGGCCACTCGAGTAACCTCCTCCAACTACAAGCCCTTCAGTGGTTGGATGTACGGAGCTCAAATGGTTGCTTTCAACATGCAGGTTTGCAGTTTTTTTGTTTCTCTCAGAAAATCTTCGACATTTAGTAAAAAAATATCTCAAAATAGGGATGCATCTTGGTCTTCTGATTTTGAAGGGATATGGAAGAGCTCTCTGGACGATGCACGGGATGTTCAGGGCGAATGGTGGATGCGGGTACGTGAAAAAACCGGACTTTATAATGAACAAAGACAACGATGGAAAAGTGTTTGACCCGAAAGCGAAGTTACCCATAAAGACAACTCTGAGAGTGAAAGTATACATGGGAAAAGGATGGAACTCTGGTATCCAGCGAACATGTTTCAACACTTGGTCTTCTCCTAACTTCTACACAAGGGTAAGCAACCTATAGTTTGTTGGCTCTGTTTACATTTACATAAAAAGAATTACTCTGTTTTCTCTTTGTTTCATATGGATGTGTTAAAGCAGGTGGGGATAACAGGAGTAAGAGCTGATAAGGTAATGAAGAAAACAAAGAAAGAAGACAACACTTGGGAGCCTTTTTGGGAAGAGGAGTTTGAGTTTCAGCTTACAGTACCAGAGCTCGCGTTGCTCAGAGTTGAAGTTCACGACTACAACATGCCAGAAAAGGACGATTTCTCAGGCCAGACATGTTTGCCTGTGGTAGAACTGAGACAAGGCATACGTTCTGTTCCCTTGTTTGATCGTAAAGGCGAGAGACTAGTTGCAGTTACACTTCTCATGCGGTTTCAGTTTATTTAAAAACACAAGAGTTTCTTTCTTCTTCTTCTTCTTCTTCTTCTTATTTTTCCTTCAAAGAGTTTGTGGTAGAGAGCAGATAAAAATCAATGATCACTTGGTACAATACCCAAGTAATACCTTTGCAATGAAACAACCATAAATAAAGAGTATAACACAAAAAAGCTGCAATGTTAAAATTTTACTATTTTTCGTTACAATTAAACAAAGATCCAGAATATGATAGAAGCTTTGTTTTGAACAAACAAATATAACAACAAAACATATGATTTATATTTATTTACCACAATGGCTCACTCTTTTAAAAATAATATTACAATTGAAAAATGTATTTTAACAAATACATAAGGTATGGATCCTTTAATACTAAAATGGCAAAAAAAAAAATAAACATAAAAAAAGGTTTGTCGATCTGTTTTGCACCAAAGCCGCGTAGAATCCATAAAGAATCGCATCAAAACGAGTAGTGCCTTTGTAGAAGATAATTTGTGAACAATAGGTAGAACTAATTAACAAGACAACGTCAACAACAAAAAAGCAATATATTCTTCTGCATACAATAATGGAGAATAACACAGAAACAAATGCAAGAAAAACAGAATACTTCTTAGTGCTTTCATACTAAATGCATCAACTACTTCTATTGGTTAGGGATGGTACTTAGATGGTTTAATCCCTTAAAAATTAAATATAATAAGTTTATTAAAAAATTTAAGTTTATTGTGTGGGAAAAAATATTTGTAAATTGTATAATATTGTTAGTAATATATAAATCAAATATTTTTTATTATTTTTTAATTGTTATTTAAATTATTTGTAATATTGATTTTTGTATATATACATTAAAGAAATAAAATAATTATTTTTATAAATTTAATAGTATTTTTATGTTAGTTTAACACAATATATTGACTCTAACTAAATTAATAACAATGACATATAATATAATTATTCTATTAATTTAAAATAATTTATATATTTATTTGAAATTTACTGTGATGAGCCAACAAACATTTCTGTTAATAACACGTTAGGTTAAATATTTTTTTTTAAAAAAAATTTCAAATAATATATTAGGGATGTGATTAATAGTAACGTTTCAAAAAACTTATTTAATATTTCAAAGAAAATTATGTTCAATAATAATTTAAAAATATGTTATATACAATACTTATGTTACAAAATAGTTTGTTTAAAATTATTTGTAGAAAATCGTGTAAAAATAACAACTATTTAAATTAGCAAATGAGATAAAATTTTAGAAACTATAGTATTGATGAAAATTGTGTATGTCCATTTATATGTTTTAATATTTGTAATTGTAATTTATGTGATTAATATGAAATATACCAATTATATAACTTAGCATTATCCTATTACTATTAGTCCATTATCAAAACAATAGCTTATAAATAACTCTAGCTATTAGCATATAGTCTACAATAACATATTTGTGATCCTATTATAATTATTCGTTAGTCACTATATGCCATATTTAACTATCTAATAAAAATTAAGCGATGTATATTTTAACTCTGCCAAAGCAAATCATGAAAGTTCGTACTCCACATGTAAAGCACGAGATTGAAAACTTTTACATCATTATGAGCAGAGAATTATAATGATTAATGACACTATTGACAATAAAATATATTGTTTCATATGATAGTAAATTCACAATCATTGATTCATATGATAACATATATACTAGTGTTAACAATACATCAATTGTTTTATATTTTTTCCGTTTCATATATATGCAATGTTTTCACCAATTATTTTATTATTAGTGATGTTTTTAGATTTTAATGCCAAATTAATTGAATTTTTAGTTGTTTTAATTATTTGTATTATGTCATTTATTTTGTTTTTAGTTGGATTAATCTTAGGTAAATAATAAATAATATTTTCTTTAAGAAAAATTAAAAGAAATTTATATGCAAAAACTTTAAATATTATTTAAAATGAAAGAGGGAATACTTACTTGATTTGTTCAGACAAAACAAAAGTTGATTTGTTAATAAATGATAAATAAAGTATTGATCTGTTTACATGGTGGCGAGCTTAGCATCAGTTTCTCAGCTATTGGCTTCACACTCTTACTCACTTTTGGTCAATGGTTCTCATTTTAGTCAACCGCTCCGTTTGGCTTTAAATTCTAACTTCAATTCAGACAGTTGACAGATCATTTCTCTGTTTCAGTTTTTCTTTTTTATATTTGTATTTAAGAAAAATTCTAAAATCATTATTATTGAGGTTCCTTGAGTTCATTACACCAGAACAAGTTCTCACTTTATTTGAAGAGTACATGTGTTTCACAAACAAGAACAACTAATAAAATCTCTCTTTCGTTTTCTCTCTCTGGTTTGACAGTTTCACAAAAATAAAGAACAATGAAGGAATCATTCAAAGTGTGTTTCTGTTGTGTAAAAAGCTTCAAGGTGAGATCCAGTGATCCACCTGAAGAAATCAAAACACTTTTCGTCGAGTACTCCCAAAACGGTAGGATGTCTGCAGATGACATGCTCAGATTTTTGACACAAGTTCAAGGAGAAAAACACGCAGATACAAACTACGTGAAGGATATATTCCATAGACTCAAACATCACGACGTTTTCCATCCTTCTCGTGGACTTCATCTTGAAGGATTCTACCGTTATCTTCTCAGTGATTTCAACTCTCCATTGCCTCTGAACCGCGAGGTAAAGTTGAGGAAAAGATCTGTTTCCTTTTAGAGAGAATTTTGTTTAGTTGAATTTGTTTCTATGTGATTTTGGTTTTTCAGGTTTGGCAAGATATGAAGCAGCCTTTGTCGCATTACTTCTTGTACACGGGACATAACTCTTACTTGACTGGGAACCAGCTAAACAGTAGAAGCAGCATCGAACCGATTGTGAAAGCTCTGAGAAGAGGAGTTCGTGTTATTGAGCTTGATTTATGGTCTAACTCTTCGGGAAACAAAGCGGAAGTTCGTCATGGCGGGTCTGAATCTTACCATTAAAACCCTTTTTTATATATACAATTTCTTGATTTGTTTTACTCATGTCAGGACGTTAACAAGTACGGAAGACCTGCAGAAATGTCTTAACGCCGTAAAAGAGAACGCATTTCAGGTCTCTGATTATCCTGTTGTACTTACCTTAGAAGACCATTTGCCTCCAAATCTCCAGAAGAAAGTCGCTAAGGTAAGATTCTGATAAGTCATGGAGGCTTGTGATTACAACACTCATGAGGTTGATTAATTGTGAACATGTTTGGTAGATGGTTAGTAAGACTTTTGGAGGAACATTGTTCCGATGTTCAGACGAATACACAAAGTGTTTTCCTTCACCAGAAGCACTCAAGAATAAGATTTTGATCTCAACAAAGCCGCCAAAGGAGTATCTTCAGAACCAATTTTCTCAAGGTTCAACAACGGATGAATCCATTGGAGCTAAAGTAAGAAAAGGAGAGAAAGGAGCTAACGTAACGATTACTGTTTCATAATGTTGTCTGAGAGCTGTGTGCTGTGACAGAAATTTGCAGATGCAGAAGAACAAATTCAAGAAGAAGATGAGGAGACTGTAGCAATCGAATACAGAGACTTGATCTCGATTCACGCTGGGAATCGCAAAGGAGGACTGAAGAATTGCCTGAATGGAGATCCTAACCGAGTCATACGGCTAAGCATGAGCGAGCAGTGGCTTGAGACTTTGGCTAAAACTCGAGGACCCGATTTAGTAAAGTTCACGCAGCGGAATATTCTTAGGATATATCCCAAGAGTACACGTTTTGACTCATCAAACTATGATCCTCTCGTTGGATGGAGTCATGGTGCTCAAATGGTTGCCTTCAATATGCAAGTAAGTAATTTACTGTTCCTCTCTACTATAAACACATATTTTTAATATAAAGTAAAGATTAGTATATACCAATTACACTTGTTTTGTGTAAATGCAGTCTCATGGGAAGTATTTGTGGATGATGCAAGGTATGTTTAAAGCAAATGGTGGATGTGGTTATGTGAAAAAGCCTGATGTTTTGCTCTCCAATGGTTTTGACCCTTGCAGTCAAAATCTGCAGACCAAGACAACTCTTAAGGTTTTGTCGTCGTCTCTGTTTCTGTTTCTGTTTCTTATCTGTCTTCGTTTCATCTGTTTCTTGAAGTGCAAGAAAGAATCTTAGCTTTGGGTCTAATGGTGTACGAATAGGTGAAGATATACAGTGGAGAAGGATGGAACTTGGATTTTCCTCAAGGTCACTTCGATCGATACTCTCCTCCCGATTTCTACGCAAAGGCAAGTGTTAACTAGCTAATTTTTACTAAAGAAATTCAGTTGTCAAGAGCCCTAACTAGGTTTCTTGCAGATCAAATCAATCGATATGATCTACACGATTTACTTTGGCTGCTTTTTTACAGATTGGAATCGCAGGGATCCCTTTGGATACAAAAAGTTACAGAACAGACACAGATATGGACGAGTGGTTTCCGGTTTGGGACAAGGAGTTCTTGTTCCCATTGCGTGTTCCTGAGTTAGCACTTCTGTGTATCACAGTTAAAGACTATGACAGTAACACTCAGAACGATTTCGCCGGCCAAACATGTCTCCCGTTGTCGGAGATTAGGCCCGGAATTCGTGCAGTCCGGCTCCACGATCGTGTCGGGGATGTCTTCAAGCACGTGAGACTTCTCGTGCGGTTCGTATTGGAGCCTCGCTACACGCTTCGCTGATGATGTTCATTCATCACTTCTGTCAATAAATTAAGTGTCGGTAAGTTACACAATTGATTAAAAATAAATATTTGTTTAAACGGTTGTGGTCTACCACTTAGACCAATTGCGGGTCATTATGACAATTCACACTAAACCAAAAAAGAATTAATTATATATGGCAATTCACACTAAACCAAAAAAGAATTAATTATATATGGCAATTCACACTAAACCAAAAAAGAATTAATTATATATGGCAATTTACACTAATTATTATTTCGTAATGGCAAGTATCACTAAAGCAATTGCTTCATTATGCAACAAAACAATTTTATAATACTGTTTGTTAAAATATAATTCACAAAAAGTCAACAAATCTCTATCTATATCTCACCCAAATCTATCACATAAACTCTCTCATTGAAGCGTGAATTGTAAAATTATAATAGTTTAAAAGTGTGTCATTCTGTCTCTTTGACTTTAGACCTAATGAAGTTCAAATACTACAAAGTTCATGAACTTATACTCTCTCGTTTTCATTTATTGTTGTTTAAATCGAATAAATCCCAAGGGAAATTTCGCCGAAATTCACACTATTATTGCAATTAAAAATAGATTTAACTGAACCGGAAGAAAAATCGAAAAATAAACCGAAGCAAACTCAAAAGATGCATCCAAACAAATGAATCAGTAATAAACCAGAATTAAAGTAAACCGGATCCAATTGCACTACGTGATAATAAGATGAGATAAAGTTATAACAGTCTTTTTTTATTGACTTGAGTATCTAGAGTTTGTTGTTAAACGACAGTAGATACTAAATCTTCAGAGACGATGAGAGATTCAGTGAAAGAGTTTGGGATGAATCTAGGAAGGCCGATCTTGGTCCCAAGAGACTGAACATCCGCCTGAACTTGAGCTTCAAACTCTGAGTAAGTGAATGGCTTATAGTTCGTTGACTTTATAACACAATCTCTCTGTGGGAACACAAAATAACACACCGAGTGTCTCTCTGTCTTGTTATCCTTCTTCTTCACTCTATGTTTCACACTCTTGTACTCATCGTTGCTTATCGCCTGTATGTATGATTTCATAGTATATAACATCGATCAAATGATTATAAGCAAAACTGACCAACCTCATGAAAACGTTTAGTTTACCTGCATCATATCTCCTAGATTGACGATGAGTGTATTAGCAACAGGTTTGACTCGGAACCATTGTTCACCTTTCATAATCTCAAGCCCTCCAGTTTCATCTTCTTTTAAGATTGAGATCACCGAACTATCTGTGTGAACTTCCATTCCCAGAGCTTCTCCGGTTGCATCTATGGAGGAGCTCTTAGGATACCGGTAAACCCGTATGAGCCCTGTTGATTCCGATAAGTATTCGGATCTTCGGTCGCCGGATAATTCTAGGTTCAACGTTTGTGCTATAGCTTCAAACAAGGATACAGCAATTCGAGTAATGTGCCTTCCATATTCCTCCATCAAGACTCTGCACACACACAAAACAAGCTATTAATTACCGATTTCAAGAATTGCAAAAATTTTGGAAACCGTTTATTTGAACTTAGTGGAATTAACAAGTTACAATACAGTTGCCAAAAACTTTAATCACGTGGTTATTTTTTAGAAATGTCTGATAATATCAGTACGAAATCGGATTTAAATTGAATTTTTATAAGAAAACTTTATAAGAAAACTGTTAGTGTATTTTTAACTCAGTTATATATCTGATTGAAGTTGAGTTTGAAGATATGTAGTAGTTGGTGTGTGGTAGAGTTTTACAACTCAGTCATCAAGGGGAGATTTTAAGTGTTTTGATAATTTAGTTGAGAAACTATTACGCAAATAGTTGAGACAACTACTACATCATGATGTGTTACATATATTGTGTCACAACCACAAATACTTGATGTGAAAAGTGTTATGATATTGAGTTGGCTTGAGCTCTACAACTCAGTCATCAAAGGGGAGATTGTTAGTGTTATGATGATTGATGTGTTGAGTTGTTGGAACAAATCATAACATATGATGACTCAGATGCTGAAAAATGAGATGGAGTATGATATGTCAGTCTTGATACAATATATACTGAGATAGTGTTTGTAGAGCTGGTTGATGCGTTGCTATAAAGCCAGAATGTAGATTAACAATAAAGTTGATGGACATGGGACAGATGAGAGAGATATTGAGATAGTGTTTGATGTGATGGTTGATACGATGTTATCAAGACAGAATGTAGATTAACCACATGGTTGATCTAGACATTAGACAGATGAGATAGTCTCTGATGAAATACAACAGAGGATGCATGACGTAGAAGAGGTATCAAAAAAGTCTCTCAAAGTGTAGAGTCTTTGATTAGATACAACAAAGGATGCATCAGGTAGAAGAGATATCAAAGAAGTCTCTCAAAGTGTAGAGTATCTGATTGGATACAATAGAGGATGCATCAGATAAAAGAGGTACCAGAGAAGTCTCTCAGAGTGTAGAGTCTCTGGTTGGATAGAACAGAGGATGCATCAGATAGAAGAGGTATCAGAGAAGTCTTTCAGAGTATAAAGTCTTTAGTTGGATACAACAAAAGGCTGTATCAGACAAGGTGTTGAGATCTTATCAAACAGAATATCAGGAAGCAAGAATTTGATGTGACATTATTGTTGACGTGGCAAAAGGTTTGCAAAGCTTAAAAGAGTTGTTGGGATTTCAAATATCCAACACAACATACTAAACATTGACTTGATGGCATCAGAGGATGCATCAGAAAACATAACAGGAAGCAAATACTTGATGTGGCGCAATTGCTGACGTGACAAGTGGTTTGTTGAACTGTTATGAGGTTGTAGAAGAATCATATATTCTCTACAATAGATTTGGCAAGTAGATAAACTTCGAGGAAAATTGTATCTATTGAATATGGAAAATCAAATATTCCATATTTAGATTTGGCAAGTAGATAAACTTGGAAAGCAAGTTGTATCTATTGAATATGGAAAATCAAATATTTCATATTTGGATTTGGCAAGTAGATAAACTTGGAGGACAAGTTGTATTTATTGAATATGGTAAATCAAATAATCCATATTTGGATTTGGCAAGTAGATAAATTTGGAAAGCAAGTTATATCTACCAAATCTCGTGGGAGCCCTATGTGCTAGGGTTAGAGAAGTGTTAGAAATACCAAGGGACTGTCTCATGAAGACTCACGGCTGCCGAGGGTATTGCTGAAAGGTGCAGGCATGTGGCGTCGTTCCATCAGACAGACTAACATGATGAGAAATCTGTCAGTGCTGTTGATGTTCTTTATGTGGAATCTACAGCCATTGAAGATGGTGTTGCACCAGTGCAGCTGGGTGGTAGTCAGACATGTTGTGTCTAATACTGTTTCCACAAACCACGTAGAAAAGAATGGTCGACTTGTTTATGTTGTACCATATGCAATTGTAATTGTTTTCTTGTTCTAGTGGATTTATTTCTGGACTAGGTCCCGGGAATGTAGGTTGAAAAACCGAACCTCGTAAAAAATTTCTGTATCTATTTTATTTTGTACATCTGATTATCGTTATCATTGCTCAAACATCGATATAGTTCAAATTTCAAACTCTAAAAAAACACAGTGTCCAAACGACAAAAGTAAACAATTCGTCACTCAAATTCCAAACTCCATGCACGCTCACTGTTTTGCCATTTATCAGAACAGTGTAATGTATTACTTATACTGTTTAAAATATAATATGTTTTTTATTGAGTTTCGACATTTCTATGCAAATTTAAATTTATTAAATAATGTATGGCCAAACATATAATTAAAAAAATTCTTATACTTGTTAATAAAACATTTTATATTACGAAAAGAAGAAGTTAATGCAAGAGATTTTTTTTTTAAATCAAAAACTGCATTTAAAAATAAAAACAAATACTTAAAACAAGAATCCCTAATATATTATTTGAGAAATTTTTTA
Source organism: Pugionium cornutum (assembly GCA_018901935.1). Taxonomy (NCBI): domain Eukaryota; kingdom Viridiplantae; phylum Streptophyta; class Magnoliopsida; order Brassicales; family Brassicaceae; genus Pugionium; species Pugionium cornutum. The sequence continues at coordinate 15,454,278 of CM032158.1, read as the reverse complement.
ACAAACTAACCTTACTCTGACGTGTTAATAACAAAAATACAATGCTGACGTGTCAACACCACATCAAGTTTCAGCGTAAATATATAAAAAGGTTTAACTTACTAAAATAATTACAATACATGCTACTGATATTAATTTGGTTAAATAATAAATATAATTTATTCAACTAACCAAAAAATACTATTATATTTTCAAAAACAATAATTTTATTTTTTCAATTTTTATACGTTAATTTATAAATAATTTCAAATAAATATAAATATATTTAAATTACTACCGTAATTTCTAATATATTGTTTGAAAAACATTTTAATAAAATAACCTTATTTTGACGTGTTATTAACAAAATAATTATAATAAATTTTAAATAAATATATAAATAAATTTAACTTATTAGAATAATTACCAATATATCATTGTTATTAATTTGGTTAGAAAATTAATATATTTTATTAAGCTAACAAAAAAATACTATTAAATTCATAAAAAATAATTTTTTTTCTTTTCTTAATTTGTATATACAAAAACTAATATTAAAATTAATTTTAAATAAAAGTTAAAATTATATAAATATTTAATTTATATTTACTAATAAAATATAATTTACAAATATTTTTCTTCAGCATACGTGAGTAGTTAAGTTGTAAATACACTTCAACAAATATATAATAATATCAAATACACATCTCGAAGTTCATCGAATTTGGTTTTTGTCGTCATCGAACTTTATAGATTGTTCTATCCCATATGTACATTACCTAGCTATAAATCCTATATTTTAAATTATGGAGCGCTATAAGAATTGATTGATTGACTGATTGATTAGAAACACAATTATTATAATTTAAACAGTACCTAAGGAAAAAGAAAACCAAAACAAACCGACGTGGTATGTTTACCTGAAAGATTCTAGTTTTGAATGTAAAGCATCATCATCAGAAGTGGAAGCTGCAAGCGTCGAGAGTGAAGAGAGAGGAACGTTAAAACCCTCGACCATGTTTACGTTCGAAGCTTGATTAACTCTCTCCACTGCATCTCCCAAACGATTTAGAGCAGGTGTCCCCCAGAAATACGATAACGGAGAGTTAACGGCGGCGAATAATTTCCGTTTGAGAACAAACGGGAGACTCAGCAACGATTCTGAGATCTCCTGAAGCTTTGACGTCAACGCCAATGGTACTCCGTGATTCTCCAGACGGAATATTCCCCATTCCTTGCATGCCTCTGTTAGTATCTCCTTGTCCAAACTCTCCAAATCGATAACCGGGATATGAATATCCTCCTCCTGGACAAGAACCCGTTCGACCTCCGCTGTTGGTTGAGGATCTCCGTCGTTGATTAGACTATGAAAAGCTGGTGGATATGAATCATATGATTCGGTGATGCTCATCTCTCCGCCGATTAAATTCTGAAAGCTCTCTCTCTCTCTTTCTTTATTTCTTGCTCTGGATTTCTATTTCTTTCCCCTACAAGTTCCAATAAATTACTTGAAAACATATGAAATATGTATGTATATTTGATAGAAGATCTCCTAATGAATTATCTGTATTATCTGTAATATAAAATTTGTTAGATAGAAGATTTCCTGATGAATAGAAGACAGAGTCACTTATCACGGATTTGTAATTGTAACACAAAAACGGCATAGAATCTGTATAAACAAAGCGACCAAGTTGAATGCTGTATGGATACGTATAACATATCTATTCATAGCTGTCGGTCCGTCACTCACAAACTTCCAAAATCTAAACTTTCTTTCGTTTCAATTATCTCTAATTACTATTAAATAGATGTTTCAACTTGTACGAAATATTTTCTTTATTTCATTTTAATTGTTAATGCCAATATAATAATTTTAGTGTAATTTAGCATACATGGTTTATAATTTTAATAATATCTTAAAATATCATTTTAAAATTTCTTTTTATCCAAATCTTAAATTAAAATTTCAAAAATAAAATAAATAATTATGTGAAAATACTTATTCACTGTAATAAATTATATATAAATTTAAAATATTATATTTAGATTTTTTTTTTCAATTTAGTATTTTTATATTAAATAAAGTTTTACTATATTTAAATTTAAATTTTTACTATTATTAAAAATTTAAATTAATAATTTAAAAAAAAATATATACACTATTTTATACCGCTACTTTTTTACTATTAATTTCCTTAATACAATATAATGTTATGTCGTTAAACTATTTTGAATGATTTGACGTTTTAATAATTGTTTTTTACCTTTTTAAAATGTTAGTGAATATTTACATACTTAAACTTACGTTAATCAGATATTTTATTTTTTATTCTAAGATTGCAAAAAATTTAATCAATTGAAATATTTAATTAATTTTATAATATTTATAATATGTATCTGTCGATATATATATATATATCTAATTTAAAAATAAAACTATAAAAATATATTATTTCATAAATTAGTTAGAAAATTATTAAGTATCATATAAATTTACTAAGATAACAGAAAATATTAGTTTCTATAACACAATTAAAAATTAAATAATTTGTATCTACGCAGAAAATGAATTTAAAATTTAAAAATTTTTATCACACCAATACATAATGTCTTTTCGCTCTTATTTTTACTAAATTAGGATCCACATATACGCAGGTTATCATTTATTTTAATAATCTATAAAAAAAAAAGTAAAAAAAAAAAAGATTATTCGAGAAAATAAACAATAAAAATCCCCAAGAATCACTTTAAGAATCCCTAAGCGTCTTTTTGAAGAATGCAGTTGAAAGTCGTGTAAATGTGAGATGTGATTCTGTTGTTGAAGTTACAACGAATCCATCATAATCGAATATGATCCGTTTCAGGTTTAGTCGATTTTGGTGTCAGGATATATCTTAACTTCTCTCTCTCTCTCTCTCTCATTTTGTGAATCGGAGTTCTGTGTACAGCTTTTTTTAATAATTGGCCTTGGTGGATTCCGAGATTCGATTTTGGTGAAAATATAGGAATTAGTCACTTTTCTATGACTTTAAAACACACATAAAACCTGTTAATTGCGCATTTTCGATTACTGATTGCCTGTTAAACAATCCTGTTGGTGAGTGCTTAGCTTTTAACTGGCGTGTGTACGATTCCGATTTCAATTTAACCGCGATATGAAGTTTAAAATTCGATAAACAATAATTAAACTAGATTTAGATTCAACCAAAAAAAATATTAACGCATTATAACTAATTATTTATTTAATAAATATAAATTAGAAACATACATAATTTATTTTTATATAAATTAATATCAATTATATAAATAAAATAGACAATAAAATTAAATTATAAAAATAAATTCAAATTATCTATATTTTGGATAAATAATATTATTAAATAGACAATGAATTGTAAATGTAATAAATATTCAATTAAACCAAATTTTTGTTTTATATTATGTTTTACTAATTATTCAAAATTCTAATATTTTGTTTTATATTGTGTTGATTTTTTATATCAAAATATTTTAATATCAAAATATTAAAAAATTTACATATAATATATTATTAAATATCTGTCTAATTGTATTTTCGTAAATATTTTAATAAATATGTCTTATATCATATTTTTCTTAAGATAATCTGATAATTTGACATATTAAACCGAGATAATTTGACATATTAAACCGGGAGAATCTTTATAATTACCATTATTTAGCTTTCAATTCGCCTCTGACCATCAAATGAAATGTGAATAATTCGTGTTCTTGTATTTGAAACAATATAATATAATTATAAATAAAACCTAAAAATAAGTTTTTTATAAAAATAATTCTCAATTAATAGATATCTAGCAAGGAAAAGATATCTTCTATACATGTTTGTTAACACCAAATAAGTAAATAAATATATTTTGTGCTTGAAACTAAGGGAATTCGTGGTGTTTATTAGGTGAAAGATGTATCATATATAACTATAGTTAGAAGATGGTTTGAGTTATGATTTGAATTAGCGATGGGTTTTCGGTGAAAACCGAAAAACTCGAACTGACCGAACCGACATTTTCGGTTTCGGTTTTCATTTAATTTAAACCGCTAAACTAATCGGCTAAATAATTAATTTTATTCGGTTTACATTTCGGTTCGGTTCGGGAATACCAAACCGATCGGTTTTCTTAAACCGAAAATCGGCTTACCTATATAAATGGTAACCCTAAATTTTTCAGATCTGAAAATTTTTCTTCTCCTTGTGCGGCCGATCTGAAAAATTTTCAGAGAAGTTTTCGACCTCTTCTTCCTCTTCCTCCTCCTCCTCTTCTTCTTCTTCTTCTTCTTCTTCTTCTTCTTCGTCTTCTTCGTCTTCTTCGTCTTCTTCGTCTTCTTCTTCTTCTTCTTCGTTTTTTTCTTCTTCGTTTTCTTCTTTTTCTTCTTCTTCTCCTCCGATCTGAAAAATTTATCTGCTTTGTGTTTTCATATTAACTTGTTTGCCTTCTTGTTACAGACTGTAAAATGCGGGGACTATTTTCAAGCCGAACAGGGACCTAGAGAATTTGGCAACATATCTATTATGATAAAATGGGTAAAGGCCACTGATACTTCATTATTGTTTCGGAATCTTGAGGCTAACTACAAGGCGGTAAGAATCTTGTATGAGTTTCATGCTGCTTCAGTTCTTTCTATTGGATAAAAATTTCTCTCTTTCAAGGGTCAGAGTTGCTTCACCTAAAGTGAGAACTGTGTGGTGGTTTGTTTCAGACAGATGACCAGCCTAAGTCTGTTTTGCATATTCAGTATACTGACATAAGACATTTCTGGCTGTTCTTAACCCGAATTTGTTTCATGCTAAATCTTGTATGAGTTTCAGCCTAAATCTTGTATGAGTTTCATGCTGTTTTTCAAACCCGAATTGATCTCCAAACCCGAAAAATCCGAGAAAACCGAATTAAACCGAATTAAACCAAAATAAACCGAAATAAATTGAAATAAACCGAATTAAACCGAAATAAACCGAATCAAATTATATTTTGGTTTAATTCGGAACAGTTTTATTTATTAAAAACCGAATCGATTAAACCGATAAAAAAAACCGAACCGAACCGATTTCTGATAAAATTTTTTCAGACAGTTTTTTCACAAACCGAAAAAACCGAAAACCGGATAAACCGATCCGAATAAACCGAAAACCCAGACCTAATTTGAATTATGTTAGGCTATTGTATATAATTCAAATATTTTGTATTTCACTCAATTTCACATGATCATGATGAGGTTTAGCCCATGCACATAACCTGCAAGCAAGGTGAATGAATACGTGCCTACTTCATTCTATTCCAGTGGTCACAAATCAACAAAGTTTCAAACCCACTTCAAATGAATCAGACAGGACAGGTTTGACCCTCAAGTTAGAGAGAAAGAGAGAGAAAGAGAGAGAAACCAACTGGGCACAAAAAGTCAATAAAGAAGGTTGGGGTGGGAGAAAGGTAATATCATATACTCGGAAGAGGCTTTGACGAACCACAAAATACACAGTGACAGTCTCAATCTTATGCATCCACATTTCCACTTGCTTTTCCATTATGTGACATACGTGGCACCACGATTTGCACACGTCATCTCCCGCTTTTACCATCACACGTGTTCTCATCTTCTTCTTCGTCTGTTACCTTTTTTCCTCTCCGCATATTTTTCTTCCCTTTTTTTTTTTTATTTTTTTTAAAAACTAGCACTACCAGGTAGTCAGTCCGCCAGTTGAACAATTTATTATATTTTATTATACTTTTCATTTTATAGTTTTTTATTCTTTGTAATATTATAAAATTAAATACATTTATAAGATATGAATTATTAATAAAGAACAGAAATAGTATTCCCAAAACTTGCGATCACAGTTTGTTTGGGTGAAAAAACATATTATTTTGAATAATATTTTTTTAAATTATTGTTCCATTATCCTAAAATTAAAACTTCAAAAATAACATAAAATATTTTTAAAAAAAAATACTTATTTATTATAATAAATTATAAATAAATTTAAAATATTATATTTGAATTTTTTTTTCTAATTTACAATTTATTTTTTCATTAATAATTTTTAATATATTTTAATATTAAATTTGTGATATTATAAAAAACTTAAACTAATAATACTAATTTTAAAACAATAATAAAAAGATATTATTTCAAAAAATTGTTCTATTTTTTATGATACTACTAGTTATTGTTTTATTTTTATTACTAAATATTTTTGTAATTTTTAAATTATTAAATATTAGCATTAAACAAACAGATATTTTTCTAAGAGGAAAATAATTGTACTTTACAAAAGCTAAAATTAAATTTTAAATTAAAACATCAAATATAATATTTTTATTACATTATAATTTATTGATGAAAATCTATATTTTTAAAAATATTAAATTTAAAATAAAATTTTTAAAATATGTTATTATAAAATATTTATTTTTGTAGATTTGAGAAGTAAATCGGTTTGGATAAACACATCAAAACACACAGCTGTCGTTTCCTTATAAATATAATCGAACACGAATCTGAAACAGAATATTTTTAAGACGTCACAAAAAAGAAAAGCTTTTTTGTAGAGAGAGAGAGATGAGTTTCGTAGCTCGTCTTGTTGTGTGTCTCTTATTGACGCTTACAGTCACATCTGCAGCCCGTAACTCTGTCTCCGCTTCAGGTTTCATCTCTGCTCATTTGTTTCCTTGTTTCGATTCAATCAGATTTTGGATTTCTGATTGTTTTCGTTTTGTTTTAACCTTCTAGGATTTGGGAAGATTGAAATCGAAAGGTCGTTGTTGGTGAAGGTCGAGGATTACGGTGACCCGTCTGCGAATCCAAAACACAATCCCGGCGTTCCTCCGGCAATCACCGGCCAACGTAACCCCGGAAGAGGCTGACCTAACATTAGTTAGCCCCAGAAAAGGGATAAAATGAAAACTTCTAATTTTACATGTTCAGTTTGTCTGAGAAGAAATGAAATTCTCAGTTTCTACAACTTTCTCAAATCTGTATACTGAATAGAAACATTTCACGTCATTTCCCGACAATATCTTAATATTTTATTCTTCTTGAGGATAATAATGATTTTTTGCCTTATTTTCCAATGCCTACGCAAAAATGATTGACTCAGAGTTAACTATCAAAATTATATCTAGATAAAATTTTTGATAATTTTCAAGAGACCTCTATTTAAAATTATTGATAATATAAGCTGTTAAATTTCAAAAAAAATTCTAAACCATGAAATTTAATATTTACCTTAAAATTGACGATAAAAAAAACAATTACAATAAGGGTATATCTTACAAAAATGTTTTAAAACAATTTAAAAACATTAATGTAATTTTTTATTATTTTAAATTATCGTATTTTTAAAAAAACGATATTTAACGATAAAACAAAAAAATTGAATGCATAAACAAAAAAGGATACAATATAAAGATATTCCAAAAAACCACCTATTTTGTATTATTTTCGTACAAACACATTTAATTGTAAAATTATGATGGAATTCGGTGGATTAATGTTAGTACGATCGTATTTGATAATATATGTTATACCAAATATATCATTTTTAACAGTGTAATAATATTAATTATATTCGATTCGTATTCACACTATAGAATTACATTAAAATTTATATAATCCATTAGATAATATAAACTTTTTTAAAAGATAAAAAAATAAAAAGTGAAAACAAAATTTTTAGAAATTTTTTTATCTTTTATAAAGAAAAATGTTTTCTGAAAATTTTGAAAATAAAAGATTCACATTTTATGATGACACACAAATTGTTTGAACTTTGTTTGAGCTTACGTAGCCTGGACTCAAACCCAGTCCTGTCTACGATATTTGGATGCTCAGGGTTTTACTTTACATGAGAAAAAAAATGTAGTTTCAAGATCACGTTCTTTCTATTAAGAAGTACACTTGGACATTTAAATACGAAGGATTAAAAACAAACTAAAATCCATAAAACAACGTCGACGATAATAGAAGTAATGTACGATAAAATTAGAAGTCGTATATTGTTGGTCCATATGAAGAGATAGGACATGTCTACAATTGAGTTGCAGATGGACTTAAAGATGGGTTATAAAGCCCAGACAAATGCACAGCGCCGATCCACCACTTTTTTTTTTCCCACCTGATGAATTATTTTTAACTGTATACGACAAAATCGATGAGTTCATCCACCACATTGTGATTTTTATTTGTATGAAAGTCTGTTAGACAAATACCATTTTGTGAGTTTTGGACCACTTCTATATAACTTCTTTTTTGTTTTAAAGCAATTATTATGTTAATTTTTTAAAAAGTTTGCATGTTACGTAGACAGTCAATCGTTCATCTGTCAACTGTTAGCTTAATAAATGGCATAACATTGAAAATGACACCAAATTTTCTTACATCAGAAATATGTTTAGAAAAGTGACTAGTCCATTAATTTTGTTTTAGTCTATTAACTTCATTTTCGAAAATAATTTTGCCTTTGCATTAAAACCAAAATTTGATAACGGATGTCAACAAATTTAACAAAATGGAAATTATTCAAGTCTAATTCATAAAATAATATTTTTAATTTTTTTATTATAAATACAGTATTATTAGTTTAAATCTACAAATAACATAAATTTAGTATCAAAATATATTAAAATTTTATTTTAATAGAAAAAATTAAATAATAAATTAGAAAAAATAAATCTAAATATAATATTTTAAATTAGATATAATTTATTTAAATTAAATATATATTTTTACATAAATATTTGTGATAATTTATAATTTGAAGAGTAATATCTTAAAATAACACTATTTCAAGTTTATCTTTCAAATTTAACACGTTAAAAATAAAATTATAAAAATAACATAAATTATTATATAAAAATAATTATTTAATTTAAATAAATTATATATAAAATTAAAACATAATATTTGGATTTATTTTTTAATTTAGAATTTAATTTTTTTGATTATTTTAATATTAAATTTGTAATATTTTGAATATTTAAATTATTAGTATTATATTTGGAATAAAAATTAAAATAATAATATTTTAATTAATTATTTAAATTTTAATCTGTTCTAATTTAGAATAAAATATTTAAAAAATGATATTTTAGAATATTGGTGTTTATTCAAACTTTTTAGTCAATTCGAATTATAAGAATTGGAAACTTCTGAAATAGTTAAAAAATTAATACTCAATTATTCCAATTTTAATTTAGACATAATTAGAAGGGAAAAAAAAAGTCTTAGGAATTAGGCGAGAGATGCGGGAAGGAACAAGACGAACACTTGACGAGACCGTTCTCGTTGCAGGCTGAGCATGTTCTGAATCCTAGCTTCTCCGTGTGCACCTTATGGCTACCGTGACAGTTGCTGCACGGTACGAACCTGTGACCCCCGCACATCTCACATACGCCTGGTTCAATCCTCGGTAACTCCTGTACGAGTTTCTTCAGCTCTCCGATCTCGTGAAGTTGCTTCACTTCCTCCGCTCCTCCGACGTACTTACCACCGATGAATACGCGCGGCAATTGCGGTTTCTTCGTCTGGTTCTGGTCTTTCTGGCCTCCGAATATCTGCTGCAGCTCGGTCGCGAAAGATGCGTCCATTGAGAGATCTCGTTCATCGATTCGGACGGGAAAGCTACGGAGGATCGAATTGACGGCTCGGCAGTCCTCGAACGTTCGACGAACCACGCGCAGGCTGGTGAAGTAGACGACGATGCTGTTCTCAGCGCCAGGGATCGTAATCCGTACATCTGGTTCGGCCTTTGACTGTCGCGAATCTGCACCAGGATTCCGTCGTAGATTAACAGGCTCGGAATCTGCGCGGAGGAGCTGATTAGATGGACGAATAGGCCAGGATCGTAGAATCAAATTGGCTGCGCAGACTCGATGAAAAACTCTAGAAACGTTCTTGGGAGAAGGAGAATAAGGTAATGAAGAGGAATCGTCACTGCAGAGGTGGTGGATATCTTTGAAGGAGAAAGAGGCGGTTGGAGAGAACGTGTTGTGAACCCTAACCGACGATTTGCGCCATGGCCGCCACATTGACGGTATAGAATGGCGGAGACGTTAAATTTTTGGCGACTAAATTAGGGTTTGTGGGGAATTAAATTTGCAGAGATATGGAATTCGGTGAGAGAGAGAGGAGCGGTGGTTAAAAGAGTGGTTGGAATCGTTAATTCTCCTTTTTTGGTTTTGTAATTTCCCTTTTTCTAATATTTTACTTGTGAGTTAAAAACAACATTCGTTGCCAAAATAGGTTATTTAAGTTTACCAATTATAATTAGGTCAAAAATGTGCTAATTATAGTTGGTATTTTGTTTAATGCATTCTTCATTTCCAAAATGTGTAGGTTGATCACACATATTTAAAGAAAAATAAGAATTAATACCTCATAATTCTGTCAACATATATTATACTTACACGTTACAAGTGACGTGAATTCCGATTAGTAAAAAGTTATAACGTGGTATGATTTTATATTTAGGATAATTCAGGTTACTTGACGTCACTAATAATTATGTAATAACATGGATGGATATAAATTAAGATTAGAGAGAAAGAGTAAAGAAGAATAATCACGTGACGAGGGACCACCGAACAAAATGATTACTGTAACACCGAAACAATTTACAACCACTTATGCTATTAATATTGTATTAAACATTTAAAAGGATTAATTGTATCTAAGTTTAGTTATAACTGATGAGAAAAGCTTCTTTGAAATATTTTAATGACCACATAATTTAATTGCTTATTTATGACTCTTAATGCTAATTTTGTTGTTTATTAGACTGAGAAGAAAATTTAATCTGAGATTTATTTTGGGGGAAAGAAATAAGGGAAGAGCCCAAAAAGGTCCCCTAACCAAAAAAGTTGATAACAATAATTGTGGATTGAGTAAAACAAGTCAGGGCACGTGGAATGGTGGATTCTGAAAAGTATCACGTGTCACCACTTTGAGGAAAGCTAAAGATGAGATGTTTCTTCTTCTTCTTCCCCGATACCCCAAATATGCGTTTTTTCTTTCCCATATATGTGTTGTATTGATGGGTCTATGGATTCGTTTTATAATGGGACACTCAAATAACACAAATGTCCATCTTTTGTTTTTCATTTTTGTGGGCTTGGCCTTCAATTTAAATTTTGTTAATGGCATAGACAATAGTAATGGGCCTTGTTAGGCTTACTGAAATGACCTTTTTGTGACCGTCGTATCAGATAAAGAACGAAAGGATAGAATGCAATCCCGTTTTCAATTATACGAAACGGCACGCGTTGTTTTCACCGTTTGTTGAAGTCCCAAGTCACCGTGGAACGACGACATTTTATTCTCGTTGTATTGTCTTCTCTGTTTGATCGGAGGATTTGCAAGGATTCTTTACCCAGAAGCAGAAAGAGAGAGAATTGCTACCCGATTTATATGGATTATACGAGCAGACCGATTCCTCTCGAAGAAGATGATGATGCGGAAGAAGAGGTATGCCAGTTGGCAGTTACTAGCTCCTAACACTTTTTCGTCATGTGCTCTTCTACTGTTCGTTTTGTATCCATTGATCAGAGATTATTTTGAAGGTGCAACATTTCGATGATTTTACTCTAGCTTCTTCCTGGGAAAGGTATTCATCTTCACAATTTGAATGCTTGGATTCAGTACTGCGTTGTTCTTTGCCGTGCGGAATGTGACGAGTTTCACCACTGATCCCGTTTCTATTAGGTTCATTTCAGACATTGAAGCAAATTGTCGTCAATGGTTAGCGGATGGTCCCAAAAACCTGGTGGTACGTTTGCGTTTCCAAATTTCATCCATTTTCGATCGAGTTCTATAGATGCATTGGGATTTGCTGAAATCATTAGAATCACATTAGATATTTTGATGTAAAAAGATGGACTTCGACGTGTATTTTGAAATCTACTTTAGTTTCGTTTATCTGTTTTACCTCTTAGGTTGCCTGCGTTCCGTGAGTGCAGGAAAAGGGTGCTGTTGCAATGGAGGATTCGAAGAATCTGTTTAAGGTCAAATACGACCTAAAAAATGTCACAAAGAGCTATTGCATGGAATTCTACTTTCAAATTGACAACAATGGTAGCCAACAAGGTATATGATTTCAGGGTACTACGCTTTATCTTGGGAAAACTGCATTTTCCCTTTCATGATTCGGTTTCTGACTGATGCAGCTGGAATTGGTAATTGGAACAGTAATTCACATGATCTCCAGCTTTGCTTTGGGGTGAAGGATTTTCTGGTACGCTTTCAATCTACAAATTTTACTTGAAATAGTTCCCGCCCTTCTACATGTTCGATAGTTGATTGATTATTCTTGCATCTTCTAGTTAATTGCTCCACAAAGTGCCAGTGGGGTACTTCTTGATACACCAGAGTCGAGCAAGCTTCTGAGTGCAGTTGCTATTGCTTTGTCTAACTGTGCCAGGTACGATGTCTTAGCCAGTAGCTTTAGCATTGTCAAGTGAAACTCTTACAATACACTGTTTCTTTGAGTTGGTACCAAAATTGCGTACCGTTACTTCAAATTCTTGGGAATCAAAGTTGAAAGAAATGTGTTATCCCTGAAGATCTTTGCTAAGGAGTTAATATTGAGGTGTATATTTTTGTTGAGTTGTTTTCAGTAACTCTCATACGACTTTGGTATGCAGCTTGTGGCCAGCCTTTGTTCCTGTGCATGACCCTTCACGGAAAGCATATATTGGAATCCAGAATATGGGCACTGTTTTTACTAGAAGATTTGAAGCAGATCGTATTGGTAGTCAAGTACCTGTGAAACTCATGCACCTAGAAGGACTATTTGAGTTGTTTGTTTCTAAATTTGTAAGTCTTAGTAGCTCCAACTTAGTGATGTTCATAACTACGGTAATTGGTTATCAAAGTGGGCTTGAAAACTTACAAAGCATTAGCCATCTCTGATGAAAAGCTGGTTTCCAATTTAGTCGCTTAGTGTTTTATTTTCTTCACATGCTAATTGCAATATGTACTTTATACAAAATGCTCAAGCTTGATATTAGAAGGGAAACCAATTTTTAATCTTGACTTGAGAGTTGAGTTCCTGTCCAAAGCGGCTTATTTTATCACGTGATTTAAATTAATTTGCTAGATATTGTATTGATTGACTACGGTTTATTATTTGAAGGTTTATTCAGGAGTAGACTTCTCGATGCATAATTTTAAAGTCCATTTTATGATGAGGCTAACATACCAAACCTTCCCATATGACGAGGAGGGTGAGGAAAATGATATGGATGAACTTATGGGTGACAAAGCTGCCACGGTAGAACACTGTGGCTCTGAGTCACGCAACAAGGTGCATTGGGATGACGATTGTCCTTGGAGTGAGTGGTACTCTGCAGAAGATCCACTTAGAGGTATATCGGTATGAACAAAGTTCGTCTTTTTATACTAGAATTCTACAGAACACATACTTTATAATTTGTATTTTACCTCTCAGTCTTACAGATTAGTTACAGATGTGCTTTTATCCGTGTTTATACTACACAGTTATCTAATTTACTAACTGGTCTTGATAATTGATGTGTGATGACAATCCTGTATTGTTCTTCAAACATCTCTGTTGTTGGCATATCGATTCAAGGAATTCATTATCTAACTTTTTGGCTAATATGGACAGGATTCAAATTGATTGTCACATGGGCGGACAGGACTGTACAAAACACACTTGAGATGGCTGAACTTGAAAACGCTTCACCCCACGAAGCTGAGAAGTGGATTATACACCCAATCCTCTCACCATACCTGTAAGAAATGCTACTCATAGTCTCCCATTCTAGGACAGAAGAGTAGTTTGCATGTGTTGTGGTATATTATTTTTCCCTTTCAGTTTTATAACAAATTTTTTTTTACCAGGGGTGAGCCTTCACATGGGAAAAGAATTGAGTTTACTTCCCAACTACTTTGCTTGGTTGAAGCATTGGATACGTCCTTCACAGCTCAGTTTATGGAGGATTTCGTGTCAGGTTTTTGCAATTTTGTGTGCTTTTATATTTTCCTCATGTTTCAGTTTCAAACACATGTAGAAACTTCCACTAGCAAGGGATTGATTTATAGCATATGATTAATTTCATCTTCGTATATTCTTTTACAGCATTAACTTTTCCTGACATTTCCACTCTCTAATTTGTTTTTTTAATCTCTCGCAGGGGAAAGTCCCAATTCTGAAAGTTTAAAGACCTCAGTGGTCATACCGCCTCCAACAGTTCTTGATCGGGTGATTAAAGATCTCTTTCATGAGGGTATTCTTCCACAGTATTATATATGGACATAGATGCATGTATACGACCTAAGTTTACTATATATGGACATAGATGCATGTATACGACCTAACTTTACTATATTATGTATGGACATAGATGCATGCATACGACCTATGTTTATGGTAGCATAGAAATAAGCTTGTGTTTCTGTTACACAACATTAAATATTGATTATCATTGCTACTATATATTATTATTCACTTTAAAAAGCTCTAAAATTTGATTCTTGACATTTAAAATTTGCAGTCGGGAGCATTTGAAAATCTACCCCTTAGGTCACAAACATGTGTTCATATCCAGCTATATGTGGCATTGTTTCACCCTTTTCCGATTTAATTTCGCAGGGTCTAAACTCCCAGATTTTACTAAAGGTGAACACAGGCTTTCTCGAGCTCTTAAGGCTGCACCTCTTGAATCTCTGTTTACACAATTCTGTATGCACTCATTGTGGTTTGGAAACTGCAACATCCGTGGTATGTGCCAGTAGACCATGCCACATTTGGTCAGCCATGCATCATTATAAAAAAATGGATTAAATCGCTAGTGACATAGTGAAAGGGATTGTCGGATTAATAGCCATATTGTATTTTTCTTTTGTTTTCTGCATCCCATCTCTAGCCATTGCCTCTCTCTGGGTAGAATTTGTCCGTGAAGTTCGTTGGTGCTGGGAAGAGTCACAACCATTGCCAAAAATGCCAAGCGACGGTTCTATTGATTTGTCCACTTGTTTGATCAACCAGAAGTTGCACCTAGTAATCCCTCTTATATCTTTTAATCAGAAATGTCAAGCTTCTTGTAGATACTAATAATATATTCTTTGTTGATTAGCTTGCAATTTGCATTGAAAAAAAACGTGAAATGACTGAAGAATTCCTCGACTGTATAGGAAGTGAAGACAGTTCAGATGGTTTTTTTTCTATGGAGGTGATTGGCTAAGCTTTTCTGTATTTTTTTTTCAATTTTTTTGTTAGGTGCTGCCAGTACGTGTTTAATTAAATTATTCAAGCAACCGAAATAAAAATTATAAAAGGTATAGGAGCTCCAAACTCCTTTAACAAACTCAGCAAAAGATCCTTGATGACTCTGTGTTGTTGGCTTGAAACATTTCTTTGAATGAATCATCAGGAACACCACAAGGTCGACAAGAGAATAAATACATCCTCAGCAGATCTGCAGAGGAAACGTGACAGGTGAACATAGCAAGTGAGAGCTCTTAGGTTCTCGTTATTAAATAGATGAAATCCTGATTGCATATGATTACAAGTGTTTAGCCTCTTTCGTTTTTTCATAGGGAGGAAATCATAACCAATGCTAAGTGATTTAATCCTTTTTGTTTGGATACAGCTCAAGTGCAGAAGATACATCTACTCGACTTAGAATTGAGAGGAATACTGAAATCACAAATTCTGTGAATCAAAGTCCAACGTTTACCATCAGGAGGGGCTCAGCTGGACCAGTGGGGACCATGATGCTCCTGAAGTCACATCAGAGACTCCATGCCCCATTTACCCAGGTTAGTGTTCCCCTTGGACTCGTCTGTTTTTTACCTTGTCTTTAACAATCTCATATGTTCTGATTTATGACAGAATCCACCTCTTATGACTGAAGACATGCATGAAGAAAGACTCCAGGCTGTTGAGGCATTTGGAGATTCCCTTGTAAGCTCGATTTCTTTCCCAGTAGAAGTGATTATTGTTTGGTTATCTACTAAGAACGTTTCTATAACCTAATATTTCTTAACAAATGTGTAGATGCTCTGCGTTGCTATAAAATGGATTTTGTCTATGTTTGTGTTTATGTAGACCTTAGATAAGAAATATTAGTGATGCCTTTTTTAGTTCATTTCATTATTTGACTATTAGAGAACTAATTTATTGTCTTTGAATTTCAGAACGTTCCTGGCCAGTTGGAGAAAGACATATTATTGTCTGGTAAGATTTAAAATTCTGTATCAGTTGTCTAGAGATGAAATGAACTGCTCAAACTTCTCGGTCATGTATTTCTAAGTTTGAGTCTGTTGAAAGGGATGTATAGGAGCATATATTTTTGTAAACCTATCCTTCCATACATTCCCACACTTTTTTAGTCTTTCCTATTTTTCTGATCTTACTAAGATGATTGCAGACATGTCAGCATTCAAAGCAGCAAACCCAGATGCTGTGTTTGAGGACTTCATCAGATGGCATTCACCTGGAGATTGGGAGAGCTCTAAGCCTGAATCCACTGAACCATTGGCAGGCCCCATCACTGAAAGCTTGAAAGATAAATGGCCTCCTAATGGCTGCCTTTCTCAACGGATGTCTGATCAAGGAAATCTCTGGAGGAAAAGTTGGAACAATGCACCTGCTTTGCCAGCTGATGACCAAAATCCCCTCCTAGACCCAAACCGAGAGGGAGAAAAGGTGAGCGTCCTTTTGAGATTATTCAATAACTCTTGTAAGAGATAGGGAAGACCTCATTGTGTTGACAGAATTATCAGATTCTTCATTACCTGGAAACAGTGCGGCCTCATCAGCTTCTTGAGCAAATGGTCTGCACAGCCTTCAGAGGTTCAGCCGACACTCTTAACCAGACAAACTTCGGGGACATGAAACAAATGACCTCTAAATTGGAGCAACTCTACTTCATCATCAAATCTACTTTGGGGGCTCTACAACGTAACATCATCTTCTTTTTTTCTCCTTAATTATACAAATCTTCCTTGTGGTCCCCTTGTCTCTATATTAAGGAATATTGGGATGCAGGCGACAATTTTCCAAATAGAGCAGATACCGTCAAAGACCTGAAACGTCTCTGCGTGGTCTTTGAACACGTCGAGAAGTTGGTAACGGTTGCAGCATCTCTTCACAGAAAGTTCCCGGAAGCATCACGCCTTGCTCAAGTTATATTCAGCGACTTCTACAGCGTTTATGTTCCAATGATGGGAATAAACTCAAATGACGAAGATAACAAAAGCAGGACGGTGAGCCATCGTTAGACTAAAACGAGAATCTCTCTTTTATAGGAATGTTATGATTTGATGATCTAATGTGACTGGTCACGGAAACACCAGGGGATGGAAGTAAACAGACAGGAAGTGAGTTTGAGAGAGAGAAAAGTGGTGTCGAATCTGTTCTCGCCACCATCAGCGAACCAGTCATGGAGAAAAGTGTTGAGTATGGGAAATCTTCTAAACGGACACGAACCCATTCTGAGGGAGATTATTTTCTCCACCGGAGATGATGTCAACAACGGAATCCATTACGCGGCAGCCGCTGACGTGGCGGCCACAGGTGACCAGTGGAGAAAAGAAATCGAGACACACCGTATGCACGTCTCTGGAACATCTAACGATCTCCGCGTTGCACTCTCTGTTACTTCTTGCGATTAGAGTTTTCAAATTATTTGCAAAAAAAAAAAAAAGGAAAAAGATAATGTATTTTATTAAGCTATTCAAACAAATCAAACTAAAGTGCCGACGAGTTACAGCCCCATCGGAATTATTATATCACTATTATTCGATATGTAATACATTTTGTGAGTTTGATTTTTGCATCATCGAAAAACGATCGGATTTCCCCCGTCCTCTTTCCATCGAGACAGGAAGATAATAATGAGGAGACACCAATTCAACCTCTTTCAAAAGTAAACGCCGACAAAACATTTGACTCCAAACCTAAATAGAGCAAGGCGAAAGCAAATCTAGTTGAAATTCCATAAACATATATAAATTGAGTATTTAGATACATAATTTATATGGTATGTATCACTCAGTCTCGAATCTTTCTATATGGCAGCTGATTGACTAGTTGGTGTGCTGATCCATTTACCATTGGTTTTAATTGTTAAAACTTAATAATTAAGTGTCAATATTGATAGTCTCTTTATAAAATTATATATGCCGTCCATAAAGCATTAATTAAGCAGCTTGGACATTTAGTTTCATCCTTTAATCCTTACATCTACTAATCAGCTATCTATTAACTTCGATGAGTGAACATGATAACGAAAATTAACTAATTTTCAATAAAATTTAATAAAGGGACAAAGTTGCATTTCCTATATATCATGGGCGATTTTATTAATATGATATGATATATAAATAGTTAATTGAAATGAATCACGGGGGGTATCGACTATATATCTTTTGAATGGTAGTGTGTCTCCTTAACCACCCTACGACTATTTTGCATCGTAGTCATCGTCATCATCTTTAATTATGGTTTTCTTTATATTTTCTCTATTTAAATATATTTATTATTGAAAGATGAAAACTTTGGTCTAACCGATCAAACCAAATTTAATGGTAATCCAAGAAAAACCCCGAATTTGACGTTTGCTCCAACATTTGATTGTTATCATTCATATGTTTTTTTGGTACACACATTAGAAATGTTAATTTCGAAAATCATTACATAACAATTTTTTCAATGCAAATCAAGAAATATATGTGAGCAAAACATGTGTGCTATATGAATAATTACTTTGCTACTATTTTTAAAAATGTCAGAAATTTGAAATTGTATATATAAAATCGATATAACCAAGATTTAGGGCATATGTACACTTGTATGTATAATCTCGTTACTATCAATTTGTTTTTTTTTTTTTACCTTTGAGATTAACACCATAACACGCAACATGTATGTCATATAATATTATAACTAAATAATCTTGTAAATTGTATATACATATAAGCCTAAATCCTTAAGTTTTGCCGACACATTTGTTTTTATTAATCCAAATATAAAATAGACGACCCATGACATAAACTAAATCATTTAAAGAAATCAAAGTGAAAGCTGAAACATAGTGGGCAATTGAAATTATAGATTTATCTCATTTTCCATTTTCTTCTTTTCAGAAAGAAGAATGTTGATGGGACGTAAATAAAGGTAAGAAACTATACAATATGAATAATCAAATGCAACTTGTTGCTTGTGACTCAACATAGAAGTCTTCCTCTCTCTCTCTCTCTCTCTCTCTCTCTCTCTCTCCCATGCACACGAACCACCACACACAGAATTACAAACAAAATCAAGAATCCAAATATCTAAAAGACTTACTGACATAGTTATAGCTAATTAGGATCATATAGATGGAGGGAGAAACCACAGCGAAGGTAGCGGCGAGTTCGTCGTCCTCCTACCCAAGCCGCTACGAGTCGCAGAAGAGACGAGACTGGAATACTTTCCTTCACTATCTAAAGAACCAGAAGCCACCTCTGAGTCTTTCTCGTTGCAGTGGCGCACACGTTATCGAGTTCCTTAACTACCTCGACCAGTTTGGTAAGACCAAAGTCCATGTCGCGGCTTGTCTGTTCTTCGGAGAGCCTAACCCACCGGCTCAGTGCACTTGCCCTCTCAGGCAAGCTTGGGGAAGTCTCGACGCTCTCATCGGTCGTCTTAGGGCTGCTTTCGAGGAATTCGGCGGTGGTCTTCCCGAATCAAACCCTTTTGCTGCCAAGACCGTTAGGATCTATCTTAAGGATGTCCGTGGAACTCAGGCTAAGGCTCGAGGGATTCCTTACGACAAGAAAAAACGGAAACGCCATCCCGCAGCCATCACAACTCCGACCGCCGGTGATGAAACGACAGCGGAGGAAGTGCTGACGCTGCTTTAGTAGTTACGCTACAACTGCCGTATAGTCGGGCGATTCAGTAAAATCCACTCAGACTACGGTGTACTAATTCTTGAGTTATAAATTTGTAGTTACAAATTATACTGAATATTAAATTATTTGAGATGTAAATTGCAATGGTTTTGGAAAATATGATCGTCGAAAGGATTATAAATAAAATATTATATTAACATCAGCGTCATTATTTGATCGATCCGTGCTAAAGTGTAGATATTTGTGATGTGTCCACGTGCGAAGTCTCGAGTCTCACGTGAGTTCTTATCACTTTCACAAGTCACAAATCTTCAGGTGCTTTCTTTTAAGAGCTTTTCAGAATCATCATCATCATCAACATCATACTTTTACTTTTTCTTTTCTTTTCTTTTTTTACAAATTCATCAATTAAAAATACTTTAATTAGTTCCATGGAATTTACATAAGAAATAGATATTTACATATATAGACGTAAATATATGTTAGTAGAAGTGATAACAAAAGAGGAATAATGGTGGTCATTTATTTTAGAGATAGCAAAATAGATCAATAATAGTGGGTGGTTTGATTAATTAATTATATAAGTCAAATTTGAAAAGGACTAGTGGCCTACTAAGCGTTAATTATTGTGGTAACTGATACACTCAGATTTTATTCTAAGTTTATTAGTTGCTTTCTAGCAACTATATATAATCAACCAAACGAGAATTTAATAGATATTAAGCAATGAACATCATGCATGTAATTAAAACACACATAAATTATTAAACTAAATTGTTTTCAAACTTAATTTACTAAATTAGATCTTTTTTCAAATATTAATCCATATCTTAAAGATCTATCATTCATATGTTGAATTCAATGAACTAAACAAGCATTTAAATTGACTTTATTAGTTTACAAAACACCTTAACATACACTTCTGTTAGTTAATATATAATATTTCTTTATTTAAAGTTCTTTCATGTATTTTAATAGACATTTTCGATGCTTAAATTAACTTAATATCAAAAACTAAGTAATTAGATAAATTTCAGCATTAAAATAACATATACTAGACACGAATTAAAATTTCTAAAATTACACCATTCAATCAAATTCTGAAAAACACTAAAATCTAATTAAAAAATTTCTCATATAATAAAAAAAACAAGCAAAAGATAAAGTAGTTAACACGGACATAAGCGCATGTGTACTTGGAATATAAAAAATTCCATAAGGTAATCGTCGACAGCAGGATTCGAACCTGCGCGGGCAAAGCCCAATTGATTTCGAGTCAATCTCCTTAACCACTCGGACATATCGACAATTCATTATAATAGCATGTACAAAGATAAAGACAAGACATATGCTTCATTCTGAGCAGTTACAAGCAGCTGCACGAAAGATGAATGCTTTTCTTAATGTTTTGAAATTCAGATTGAGAAACAATCAATTCTAGTTTTTCCAATGATAATCTTGGTGAGCATATCACTAAAGGCGAGCTTAAAATGAACTTACAAAAACAATGAATTTTATTCCATTCGAGTTATATTTAAAACTATGGTTATTCATGTCTAATCATTGTGCGTTATTGCACTCCTAGAGATGGGTATTGTTGTGCCGAACATACATGGTTTCAAGAGGCATGTTCTGTCTCGGACTGATCTATATACTTCTCGTAGTGGATCGTGTTGCTAAGCAACGTGTCATACGCGTTTTAATAGCTTTTATCAGAAAAATGATCACTGCAACTTTGGTGGACTTGGTTTGATCCAACCGAGGAAAAATTGCAGGTTCTGGATTCAACTTGACACCTGTCATTCATCTTTTCACATTCTGATTTTTGTCTCTTAAGTTGTAGGTACACAAATTTTGGATCTCCTTGAGGCTTAAGAATATGATGTTGTACCACTGAAATTCTTCAAATAACCAACAACTGTTATTGGGCTTAGATTCGATAGGTTTGGGCCTTTGAGACGGCATCGTCTTTATGATAAAAAAAGCAGGTCTCAGTAAATATGTTGATTTTTCTATTAGTGAGGGAAATATACATATCACTGCTATGATAGCAGCACGCGACAATTTTTGTAACGTTCTAAAACGGCTTGAAATTAGCTAAGAGTTTGGTCTGTTGTCTATCGCAAACCCTAGGTCATGGCTGGGATGTACAATCAAGACGGCGCCGGAGGTGCGCCTCTTCCGTCTTACGGTGGTGATGGATACGGCGGAGGTCGAGGGTATGGAGGCGGTGATGCTGGATACGGAGGACGCACTGCGTCTGGCGGAGGTGGATACGGCGGACGCGGTGGTTACGGGGGCGCTGGTAGAGGAAATCGAGGTGTGTGATTTAGATTGTTTCAGATCTGACTTTTCGTTGTGATTCTTTAGTTTTCCATTTGGTTCTTTTAAACAGTTCATTAATGATTTGATCTGATTCAGGCGGTGGCGGTGGTGGATATCAAGGAGGTGATCGTGGTGGAAGAGGGGCTGGTGGCGGCGGCAGAGATGGAGATTGGCGTTGCCCTAACC
Source organism: Pugionium cornutum (assembly GCA_018901935.1). Taxonomy (NCBI): domain Eukaryota; kingdom Viridiplantae; phylum Streptophyta; class Magnoliopsida; order Brassicales; family Brassicaceae; genus Pugionium; species Pugionium cornutum. Next base: position 15,431,895 of record CM032158.1, on the reverse strand, counting down.
CTAGGTAATGATTGCATTAGTTCTCTCGCTGTTGGACTCCAATCTGGAATTATGATTTGATATTGTTTACCTCGAAACTGTGTGTATATAGCTGTGGTAACGTGAACTTTGCGAGGAGAGTTGAATGTAACAAGTGTGGTGCTCCTGCTCCTTCTGGAACTGGTGATCGAGGGGGTGGTGGGTATAGCCGAAGTGGAGATGCTAGTGATCGTGGTAGTGGTCGTGGAGGTAGAAGTGATAGTGGTAGGAGCTATGAGAATAGTAGATATGACGGTAGCAGTCGGAGCAGTGGTGGTAGTGGTGGCTCTTATGGTAATAATAGTCAACATAGGGATAATGGTTCTTATGGCCAGGCTCCTCGACCTCCTCCTGTGGCAGCAGTTCCATCCTATGATGGTTCTCGCAGTTATGCTCCACCCTCGGGGTATGGTATGGAAGCAGTTCCCCCGCCTTCAAGCTATGCTGGTGGGCCCCCGTCATATGGTGCTCCCACAGGGAGTTATGGTAGTGAAGCACCAAGCACTGGGGGTCGGGTTGGTAGAGGTGGTGGATATGATGGTGGTAGTGCTCCTCGCCGTCAAGAAACTGGTTATGGAGATGCAGCTGCTGAAAAAGTCAAGCAGTGCGATGCGGATTGTGATGATACTTGTGATAATCCCAGAATTTACATTTCTAATTTACCTCCAGATGTGACCACTGATGAACTCAAGGATCTCTTTGGTGGCATTGGCCAAGTAATAACACTGGTCTTTTACTTCTGTTGTGTTTTTACTTCTTGGAATAAGCTTTTCCCTTGCCATGGAATCTTGTCTCTATATTTGTTTTTTGGTGTGCTCATTGGGGATGTACTTCATGTTGGATCTATAATAGATTGGAAGAATCAAACAGAAGCGGGGTTACAAAGATCAGTGGCCTTATAATATCAAGATTTACACTGATGAGAAGGGAAACAATAAAGGTGATGCCTGTCTTACATATGAAGATCCTAGTGCTGCACACTCTGCAGGCGGTTTTTTCAACAGTATGTACTATGGAATTTCTCTCTAGTTTTTGAATTTCCTAAGAGCTCTATATGATGAACGATGGTGGATTGTTTTTAGATTATGAAATGAGGGGGAACAAGATTGGTGTAGTGATGGCAGAGAAGTCTGCGCCCCGTGCTCCTGCCTTTGACCAGAGGTAGCTTTCTTGATTCTTTATTAGTGGTACTTCACATTCTTGTTATTATTTTGCTGTCACCACTACAATCCATCTTATAGGTTTTAGCTGGGAAAATGTGCTTTTGATATGATAGCTAGCTTGTTGTTTCTGAAAACAATATGGGCCTAGTTTCCATCTGGGGATCTCCTTAGTACACTCATCGGGTTATGACATAGAGAGTAGGATATGGCATCAAACCACGCTTAGGTCTATATAGGAACTACGTTTTTAAACACATTGCTTGGTAATTTTAGCTGTGGCTGCTTTTGATTTATGAAGATTCTTTTGTTCATGCTTCTTCAAGCATATTTTTTGGCTATATATTTAAGTATGTTTTAGTAATTCCACATATAAGTTGCTTCTTCACCCTGCGTTATAAGACGAGACCTTATTTTGTTTGAGTCCTTTATGCTTCAGCTTTTAACCTGCTTTAAGTTAGTTGGTAGTAATTTGGTCTTTGTAAAACTTGTGGATGGTGCAGAGGTGGCGGTGGTAGAGGAGGAGGGGGTGGCTATGGTGGTGGTGGGGGAGACAGACGAAGAGATAACTCTGGTTCAGGACCAGACAGAAACTACCATGGGGGAAACCGATCACGTCCATATTGAGAGAAAGAGATGAATCAATGAATCAGCTGTTATGTATTCTAAGAGTTTGTGTGTTGAGGGGGGAAAATTTAGTAAAATTGTTATATTGGAGATACAAAAAAAGAGGTAGGTTTTTGATCACTCTGAAGCAAAATTACAACTTTTTTGGCCTTACTTTCGTTCTCTTGCTTTGTTGAGTTTCGTTTGGGGATCTATTATTTATGCATTTGTGAAATTTTTGTTTTTGTTTTATGTAGAAGGAAGTGGATAATTTAACTCCAAAATGGATAGCAAAATGGATGAGTATTCATGTTGATTTCAGGTGAGTGCATTCATCTCGATTACTTGTTATACTTTACTTTCTACAATAGAGCTCTCTTGTAGATCCCTTGTCTTCAAAGTTGACTGTTGTACACAAACAAACCAGTCATATGTTCAATCTATACAATTTTGGTAAACTAAAATATGAAATAGAAACCGTCGACAACAGGAGTTGAATCTGCGCTGGAAAAGCCCAATTGATTTCGAGTCAATCTCCTTAACCACTCGGACATATCGACAGTACTTTATAATTGCATTTGGAGAAGATAAATCCCTTAAAAAACATATGCTTCATTCTGCTCTACTGTTTTGAGCAGCTAAACAAAAGATAAATGCTTCCTTAAATGTACTGAAATTCAGATTGAGAAACAATCAATTCTATTATTTCCAATGACAGTCTTGGCGAGCTTATCAGTTATCACTAAAGGCGATGTTAAGTGATGGTAAGAAAACAGACGCAAAATCTACAAAAAAGGAACAGACTTTTATTCCATTCAAGAGGTTATACTTAAAAATATGGTATGCATGTTTAACCATTGTGCAGTATTGGGTTCCTAGAGATGGACTGTCTCGGACTGCATATAGATATTTCCTAGTGGATCGTGTTATACGTGTTCTAATAGCTTGTATCACCGAAATGATCAACATTGGTGAACTTAGTTGATCACTACCGTTGATCCTTTGCAGGTTCTTGATTCAACTTGACACCCGTCATTCATTTTCTCACATTCTGATTTTTGTCTCTTTCCTCCTCCCATTTTTCCTACCGTCTGGACTCCACTGAAGTTGTAGTTACACAAATTTTGGAATCCTTGAGGCTTGAGGATATGATGTACTAATGAAATTCTTCAAATAGCCAACTACTGTTTTATTGGGCTTAGGTTCGATAGGTTTGGGCCTTTGAGCGGCATCGTTTTCTATGATAAAAAAAGCAAGTCTAATATGTTAATTTTTATAATAGTGAGCGAAATATAAGTAGCAGCACGCGACAATTTTTTTAACGTTCCAAAACGGCTTGCAATTAGCTAAGAGTTTGGTCTGTTGTCTATCGCAAACCCTAGGACATGGCTGGGACGTACAATCAAGACGGCGCCGGTGGTGCTCCTCTTCCGTCTTACGGTGGTGATGGATACGGCGGAGGTCGAGGTTATGGAGGCGGTAATGCTGGATATGGAGGACGCACTGCGTCTGGCGGAGCTGGATACGGCGGACGCGGTGGTTACGGTGGCGCCGGTAGAGTTAATCGAGGTGTGTGTTTCAGATCTGACAATTTTTTCGTTGCGATTCTTTAGATTCCTCCATTCGATGCTTTTAAACAGTCCATTAATGATTTTATCTGATTCAGGCGGTGGCGGTGGTGGATATCAAGGAGGTGATCGCGGAGGAAGAGGAGGTGGTGGCGGCGGCAGAGATGGAGATTGGCGTTGCCCTAACCCTAGGTAATGATTGCATTAGTTCTCTGGTTATCTGGAACACATTTTTTCTCCCTGTGTAATGAATCTTGGTTCGCTGTTGGACTCCTATCTGGAAGCATGTTTTGAAATTGTTTACCCTCGAAACTGTGTGCGTATAGTTGTGGTAACGTGAACTTTGCGAGGAGAGTTGAATGTAACAAGTGTGGTGCACCTGCTCCTTCTGGAACTGGTGATCGAGGTGGTGGTGGGTATAGCCGAAGTGGAGATGCTAGTGGTCGTGGAGGTAGAAGTGATAGTGGTAGGAGCTATGAGAATAGTAGATATGATGGTGGCAGTAGGAGCAGTGGTGGTAGTGGTGGCTCTTATGGTAATAATAGTCAACATAGGGATAATGGTTCTTATGGTCAGGGTCCTCGACCTCCTCCTGTGGCAGCGATTCCATCCTATGATGGTTCTCGCAGCTATGCTCCTCCCTCGGGGTATGGTATGGAAGCTGTTCCCCCGCCTTCTAGCTATGCTGGTGGCCCCCCGTCATATGGTGCTCCCACAGGGAGTTATGGTAGTGAAGCACCAAGCACTGGTAGTCGGGTTGGTAGAGGTGGTGGATATGATGGTAGTAGTGCTCCTCGACGTCAGGAAACTGGTTATGGAGATGCAGCTGCTGAAAAAGTCAAGCAGTGCGATGCGGATTGTGATGATACTTGTGATAATCCCAGAATATACATCTCTAATTTACCTCCAGATGTGACCACTGATGAACTCAAGGATCTCTTTGGTGGCATTGGCCAAGTAATAACACTGGTCTTTTACTTCTGTTGTGTTTTTACTTCTTGGAATAAGCTTTTCCCTTGCCATGGAATCTTGTCTCTATATTTGTTTCTTGGTGTGCTGATTGGGAGGGTACTTCATGTTGGATCTATAATAGATTGGAAGAATCAAACAGAAGCGGGGTTACAAAGATCAGTGGCCTTATAATATCAAGATTTACACTGATGAGAAGGGAAACAATAAAGGTGATGCCTGTCTTACATATGAAGATCCTAGCGCCGCACATTCCGCAGGCGGATTTTTCAACAGTATGTACTATGTAATTTCTCTACAGTTTTTTAATTGCTAAAAGCTCTATGTGATGGACGATGGTGGATTTTTTTTAGATTATGAAATGAGGGGGAACAAGATTGGCGTAGTGATGGCAGAGAAGTCTGCGCCCCGGGCTCCTGCCTTTGATCAAAGGTAGCTTTCTTGATTCTTTATTAGTAGTACTTCACATTCTTGATACTAGCGGTGTCACCACTACACTCCATCTTATAGGTTTTAGTTGGGAATGTGTGTTTTTGATATGATAGCTTTTTGCTTGTTGTTTCTAAATATGAGCCTAGTTTCCTTCTGGGGATCTGCTTAGTACACTCATCTGGGTGTGACATAAAGAGTAGGGTATGGCATGAAGCCACGTTTAGGTCTATAGGAGCTAATCCACGTTTTTAAACCTTTTAATTGGTAATTTTAACCGTGGCTGCTTTTGATTTATGAAGATTGCTTTGTTCATGCTTGTTCGAGCATAGTTTGGCTATATGTTAAAGTATGTTTTAGTAATTCCACATATAAGTTGCTTCTTCACCATGTGTTATAAGACTAGAACTTATTATGTATGAGTCCTTGTTGCTTCTTCTGATTGTAACCTGGTTTAAGTTAGTTGGTAGTAATGTGTTCCTTGCAAAACTTGTGGATGGTGCAGAGGTGGCGGTGGTAGAGGAGGAGGAGGTGGTGGCTATGGTGGTGGTGGCTATGGTGGTGGTGGGGGAGACAGAAGAAGAGATAACTCTGGTTCAGGACCAGACAGAAACTATCATGGGGGAAACCGTTCTCGTCCATATTGAGAGAAAGAGATGAATCACTGAATCAGCTGCTATGTATTCTAAGAGTTTGTGTGTGTTGGGGGGGAAAAAATTTAGTAAAATTGTTATATTGGAGATACAAAAAAAAGAGGTAGGTTTTTCTTCACTCTGAAGCAAAACTACAACTTTTTTGGTCTACTTTCCTTCTCTTGCTTTGTTGATTTTTGTTTGGGGATCTATTATTTATGCATTCGTGAAATTTTTGTTTTTGTTTCATATAGAAGGAAGTGGATAATTTAACTCCAAAATGGATAGCAAATTGGTGAGTATTCATGATGATTTCAGGTGAGTGCATTCATCTCGATTACTTGTTATACTTTCCTTTCTACAACAGAGCTCTCTTGTAGATGCCTTGTCTTCATTGTTGACTCTGTTTTACACAACCAAACCAGTTATATGTTTAATCTGTACAATTCCCAGATTTATTAGTATTACTATTTTCAATTTTCTTTTTATAGCAACATATGTTCCATGAGATACGGCAGGACTGGGGGCCGGCCAGGCTCTTGTTTCTCTAATCCGTGGAATTGAAGTATGCAGTGAAATTTTAAAGACCAATTTACATGACTTTAGTGCTAACTGGCTTCTTCGGGTTTTATAAGATCCATCCTTTGAGGCTCACATAAGAGTAACGCTTTTTAAGGTTAATAAGTAGCTCATCTTCCAGTTCCAGTTTAGATTCTAGTTGAACCCCTGAATTGAATCTAGTAGACTGGTTTGGTATCTCCTATCCCGATATTAGGATTTATTTTTGTTGGCTCTTGAAAATATGAGTTTCCATAGATATAGCTTTAAACTTAGTTTCGCTCGAAATATCATTTGTTTATATTCCTAGTTATTTGTTTTCGGTCGAGTGAATCATAAAATAAGAGATATCAATAAAATTTTGGTATTTTAGACACATAACATTTCAATTTGTTATTTTTCTCCATTAAGAATTTTGACACAAATTTATTGAGAACATCTCTTGAATTTAGTAGTCAGAAAACGAAATCCAAAAAGAACATTTTCGATGAATTGTTTGATAACACTAAAAACTTTCGGTTTTTTAAGAAGCTATCGACGGTGGTTTGTTACAGGTTCAAAAATACTGATAGATAACGCAAATATCTGCCTTTTTCTCCTATGGCTATTATGGAAAGCGAAGAATGCACTTATGTTTATGAATAATAATACATTACCACAGTTTTTTCTTCACAAAAGTTCGGAGGATGTTTTTGAATGGATTGCTAGCCGGACAACATCAGAATTAGTTAATAAAACTCGTATAATGCAACAATCTTTGATTAAATCACGTCAACCTAATCACTGGACAGTTCTTCTTCAATCATGGGTCAAATGTAATTATGATGCTTCACATAAAATTGGTTCTGTTTCTTCTGGTGTTGGATGGATTATCCGTAATGATCATAGGTCTTTTGTTTTTGCTGGATATGGAAAATTCCAAGGGCGTCATACAGTTCTTTAAGCTGAATTCTTGGCATTATTATGGGCTATCCAAGTTACTTGGTCCTTGGGTTTCCGGTCAGTTATTTTCGAGGGTGACAATCTCTGTTTGAACAACATCATTAATCATCATCACGTTCATCTTCAAGTAAAACATTATTTACAAACTCTTCTGCGTTGGATTCTTCATTTTGACGCAATTATTTTTCAACATACACTACGTCAATGTAATCGGGTGACGGATGCTTTGGCTTTATCTTCGACATTATCACAAGTTGATTGGTCACTTTTTAATATTTGTCCGTACGTTATTGAAGATATTGTAAACTCAGATATTTCGAATTAAATATATTCATTTGGCAAAAAAAAATAGCGCAAATTCGGTTACCAACTGAAAAAGAGAAAATGAAGAGTACCTAATAGTAAGCACCCTTCGGAATGTGCAGAGATGAAAATGCGATGAACTACGCGTTTCCGACTTTTTGCTCGAAGCAGTTATAATCATTTTCTTCATCAAAACCATTTCTTTCCTCCTTCCGCCTCTACGCCAACCTCGTATCATCTGCGAGATCATCGTTCGTCATCGATCTTAATTATATTCCTTTAGTTTATATATATAGTTAATTAAATCTTGTTTTGGAATATTGAAATTTAACGATGGGGTGGTAACGTGGTTCTGGGTCAGGAACGAAGGCAAGAAGAGGGTTAGTTACAAGGAGGTTGTGATCAAGAACGGTGCGGAGATTCTTGCTGCGATCCAGGCAATGAACATCAATGACTACAATCTGTGGATAACCGGTACTAGAGAAGGGATAAACCCAAACATTCTAGAAGGGTTGTCCACGTGGAGCGAGGACCACCAGCTTGGAGTCATCGGAGACAGGAGCGTCTTTGCCTCGGAGGGCTCTATGTTGGTGGTGCAGCAACAGGTGAGGAGCCAGAAGGGTGGCTAGTGTCTCCTTTGTCTCATCATAATTGAATAATTAGTACCGTTTCTTCATTGATAAGGTTTCTTTTAATTTGGTTAAATCCGAGTTGAACAATCTGTATTATTGAGGGTGTTTGTGCTTTCATTTTGTATACAAATTCATATACGAGCTAATAGAAGCACTTTAATTAGGTTATCATGTTTCATATTACTCTCTGCTCTTCCGCCTCGAAAATGATTCCGCTTTGTTGAATTTTTGTTAGGAAAAGCTTCAATTCTCTCGTACGGTTAATTATCAGCTGCTAAAGCTCGTCTGGAGGCTTTAGAGAACGACAATGGGGGAATTGGGTGGTGAAGAAGCAAGCCTCTCTTGAGGAAGACGATGATCTTGGTTAATAATCTTTACATTGACGAATCTCTCTGTTTCTGTGATGTGCATTTCTAGAATAGATTGTTGAAGGATACGTAGATGTGCAAGCGAAGGGAACAAAGCGTAAAACAGGAGGAGCAAAAAAGCATTAGCGGCTCGCAAAGCACCTAAAGCAGCTGTTGGAACACTCTGCTTATGTGGGATGCGCTTCTGTTCTATCCTTTGACAAAACATTCACAAAGCAGAATAATGTTAAAACTTTTCCAAAACATCAATCTCCCTGCTTCTGCCATGATTCTGTGTTTCTCAAAATGAAAAATCCAAAGAAAAGCAGCTGACGTTTCTCTAAACTGATTTTTATGATTAGAGATCAAACATGGCACATCTGTTGTTTGAGAGTTTCCAGTAGCTTTCTCTTAGATTCACAGATCCGGAGGAACTCACCAAGAACTCTCTGTTGAGCCATAACTGTTTTACGTGCTGATTCTGCCGTGCTCCATGATTTCAGAGCTTCAAAGATGCGATTTCCAACCTCTGATTCTTTGCTGGATGCGATGAAGCTCTCTAGAACCTCAAGAACCTGTCCTGGTCCTCCTGCGTCTTCATTTTTCTTCAGAGTTGACAGAAATCTCTCCACTTGATCATCTTCTGTGTTATTCATTTGATTCAGTAGCCAGTTAGAAACTTCTTGTACTGTGCTGCATAAGGACTGTATAGAATCTTTAATGGCTTGAGACATAGGGGAGGAAGATAATTGATCCCAATGTTGTGCTTTCTTCTTCTTTTTCCCAGATGGGAGAGACGAGCGGGTGCAGGCCTGAACTATAAGACTGTGCCACGCCAACGGTTCAGTGACGATCTGAACCAAGACCTGGACATCAGAATAGCAAGAACTTATGTTTGAAGATCCCATTAGTCTGATTCTGTCAAGAATAAGCCTCTCAAATAGCAAGTTTAACACATGAAAACGCTCGTGGGAACTCAGGCTCCAAGCATTCCAAAATACTGCAAAATTCAACCAGTCCACCAAATCTGAACCGAGGCTCTGCAAAGATTTTCTCACGAGGTTAATAACAGTAAGACCAGTTGCCACAAGTGCAGGTGGAAAGAAAATGAACACTTAATAACAGTAAGACCAGTTAACCTCGGAACTCCTGGCACCCTGTGAGATCTCTGTGATCATATCTATAGCATCACTGAGAGAACATCCCAACAATTTTGTGTATTCCTCCAGTAAAAACTTAAGTTCTGCACAGATTTCGAGGTCACCTCCAGACCCGTTGGCTTCAACACTCTCCTTTAATGCCATTGACGAACACTGAATAGAGAGATATATCATCCGAGGTAGAAGGGATTTTCTCTGGATGGCTCGTTTCACGTTTTCTTCCCGATCTTTATTCTGTACCCAGCCAACAAGTACCAACAAGTACAAACAGTATTAAATTGCATCGGCCCCCAAGAAAAGATGTATTGATATAGACAAACGTACCACATTCTCTTTGGGGCAGCAAGAAATGTCTTCAAACGGACCTACACACGTTGTTGATTGATATTAAAAAATAATACCACAACCATACACAACTACTAATGTGAAGGAAATACTGACCTAGTAGATAGTTTTTCTCAGGAAAAGGTGTCCACCATGGTCGTGTTTGCATATCTTCATTGAAACTCAGTGTCATGGATCCAATTTCGTTAGAGAACTCCACAAATTGAGCTCCAGATTTTAGGTTCTCAAGAATGAGCTAGACAACAACGATACACACAACGTTACATATACGAGAGGATCAGATAAATGGTCATAAGGTAATTCACACGACATGGATCTGGACGATTTACCTCTTCTTCCTCAATGCTGTCTGCTTTCTGCTTCAACTGCAAGACAGACGCTTCAACCCTTGCAGCTTGGTACTGATTTGAGTGCTGCAATCGTTGTTTGAATAGAACAAATTCGATAACCTGAGATTAGGTAACAAGATAAGTCACCAAATCAGTTGCCCACAAAAAGATGGTAATGGCAATTCCGGGACAGAAATCAAATTATTTACTTTTGAGTAATTTCTATGGCGGTAAGCAAGAAATGTAAGGTCTGCGGACTCTCTCAAATGATCATCCATAAACTTGAGATAGTCTTTTAGGAGGTTACTTAAGTCCACCCACAAGGGGGATTCCAACATTTGACGTAGAATATGATGCGAAACCGTTTCTGTCAAAATGTTCTTCACATCAAGAGCTTTATACCTGGTAGAAGATAAACAGGTGTTCTGTAAAACGAGCTCAAGCAGGGCTTTTCGTTTTCCAGGAAAGTAACAAGTAAAGATGCGAGCTATGAATACCGTTCAAATGCAAGCTGAAGAGCACCAATATATGAATATATGTGTAACAGTAAGATCTTGTACTGCCACACATGTCTGTGAAAACAAAAAATAACTATCAAGTAGAGGCCTCTCAAAACCATGTCAACTCCTTTGGTTTATACAGAAGCAGCTGGCAAAAATATCTTATTGTTCTGAAATAAAAAAGTGGAACTGACAGAAACTCAAGTCGTCATTTTCATGGCTATAACAATTAGTTACTGACCCTCTGATGGTCAAACCCAGCTCAAGAACCATGATAGCCTCAGCAAGATATCCAAATTCCCGAGTTCGCCAGAATAACTGGAACCAACAATAGGCTTCATTAATATATAACAATGGATTATGCAATGTGAAGGAAGTGCGTTTGATCAACACAATCATAGTACCTGGACTAACATGTTGCTAATCAAAGATAGAAGTTCTTCACCAAACATACTCTCTTGAGGATCCAAGTCCTTGGAAAGAGGAAGATTTTGACAGTATAACTTTGCCAGTTTGACAGCAGAGGCTTCAATCTCTGCATATTGTAAGGAAAGACTGAATTGTAATTAGATTCAGAAGAACACATTCAGAGATGTTATATTTTCAAAAAATAAGAAAACGGCATAAGGGAGACAGCAGGAAACTATGCTGGAAAACGATTCATTGTACTGCACCCCAAAATAGCGATATGCCATACGGAAAAAAGAGAAGTACAGCTTGTAGCTTTCGAAATTAAATATTTCCAAGCAGAAAACAAGGAAAATTGCAGAAAAGTATGTGAGCAAAGAGAACACACCGCCAAGAGGCAGCTCAAAAATGCTTCCCGTCAGTTCTTGAACTTTGAGTATTGATGTTGTTTGACCAAGCACCTTGGTTGCTGATGCAGCAACGGAGTCAGCACTTTTCACTAACATTCCAACAAATTCTGCCTTTTTATGAGGGGATAATACTTGTAGGCATGCTTCAACATCGGAGGCATAGCAAGCTAAATGACCAAATCTGCATTAAGCGATACAAGCTCGGAGGATATAAGAACCAGTAAGCTTTATTTATACAAGTCAGACTTCATAGCATCCACTCCAGGATAAACAAATATTAACCGAAAAGGGTTCATACGAACATACTTGAGAAAATATTGCAGTAATGACTCTAGTAAATTGTTTTCGTTCTTTTTTCCATATAACAACTTTCTCTTCTCAATTTCAAGTTCTGCCAAGTGTGGACCCCTTATATTAGTATTCTCAGTGTCTCTCTGTAATTTCTGAACCAAATCTGAAGCACCTGATATACGAGAATCAAACTGCATGTTGAAAGAATTGCGTTATACATATGCCAGAAAATAGGGAAAAAAGCAAAAGAAACACGAACTAATATTTTAAGTCTCAAGTGGTTAATATGATCACCATTTCTTCTGTAAGGTGAGAAAACTTGCATTCTATGTGTTTTGTTGGATGAATTTGATCAATACTGTCAAAGTACTTCCAGATGCTATCATCTTCAAGCAGGCAGCCGAGATAGTGTAGGAAACATTCCCAATCATCTGGACTGCGAAGCGAACAGAAATACAATATCAGCATACTGACAAGATATTACACACATAAGATTTAGAAACAATTAAAAGACCAGTCGGAAGTCATTCTGGAAACAGGGCCAACTCAAAAAACTGGAAACAGGGCCAACTTTCAAGTCAAGATACTCATGCCTTGAAAACATACCTTAACTCTAAGATTTTTTTATAGACATCAACAGCAGCAGAATAGTTATTTGCCCTAGCAAGGAGTCTCCCCTGTCAGCTTAAAGTAAGAGAGTTTGTGTGAGCATACAGCAATAGACTGAATGCTTATTATACATATTATCGAAATATTTAACCTCAGTTTTTCAGAATTTATGTGGCCTACATAGAATAATAATATAATGCAAAATTATGAAGTTTAGATCTGTTTCCCTCAAAAAAGGCTTGTAACCTACCTGTATCCGTAGTTTATCGACTTCAATCATCAAAAGAGAACCCAAATTTCCAGAAAGGACTTCTAAAGCATCATTGTATTTAGATTGCTGCTCCAGCAAAGAGATATACACCATAAGAGCTGAGAAAAACAGACTTTCATTAGTAGAAGAAATCTGAAATTGTTCCACAACTTGTACAAGAAAAGACATTGATGGAGAAGTGAACTCACCTTCTGGCTCATGCATACTATGAGAGGCAATGTGCTTCTTAAGCAAACTTTCAGCCAGAAGCAACAGCTTCTGCCCACTCTTATCGCATAGAACCTGTGATTAAATCTTCACGATTGTAAGCAACAGAAAACCAAAATGCTCAAAAAGGAGGGTAGACGGTGGCAATACTTGTAACTGGATGCTACAAACAGCCCAGAGCAAGAACCGTTCTTCTCCGGCGAGTTTGTACATTTTGATGGCTGTCTGTCAGAAAGCAAGACATAAGAACACAATGATATCAGAAAACAGAAAAAGTGTTCATCTAACAGAAATACCAACCTGTTGCTGCCTCACAAAAGAATACTCACGAACATAGCAATTGAAGAGTCCCATCATAAGCTCCAAATTATTTGGGAATTTTTCACAGGCATGCACATAGCAACTAGTGGCCAAGTCCACTAGTCACATTAAAACAATGAGTTAGATATAGCCAAGAACTTAATACACCAGCTTTTAGATTCTTAATTCGAGAGCACTTACAGTGGTCGAGTCTCTGCAATACAATTTGCAATGTGCTGAGAGTGAGATCATCCATCAACGATGAATCATCTTTATACAAAAGCTCTTTGGCATTCAAGCAAACTGTAAGTGCCTCATCTGTTTTCCCCATTCTTTCATGAATCAGAGCTTTAAGCGCCTGTTAATGCAGCAGCATTCTATCAGATTACGTTCCCGCTTACGGATTGGAGAAAAAAATGATTGGATGAAACTTACCAAAGCATAAGGTGATTTTGGGTACTTAGAGAGAAGCGAAGCGACTAGCTTAAGAGCATTTTTGAACTGACGAGAATCGATGGCATCCCAGATGGGTCGGACACGGCGCTCCGGTATTCCACCCGCCAACCCGAATTTGGAAGCCATCCGAGAAGAGTTAGAGGTTCAGAGATAAGAGTTTGTCGGAAAAGGACCTGTTGAAGTGTCTTGTGAGTTGACCGAGACACAGTTGCAGTTAACACAGGATTCGACGACGATCAGTTCTGCAGCTGCAAATGAAACCTAATCAATTCGTTTGGATGCGGCGATATGGCTATCACGGTCAGGAATTGAAAGATTGGGTTTCTTAATGGGCCTGAGCAAGCCAGGTTGGTTCATACGTAAGTAAGCCCATCGGTGACTTGACGTTACCACGAAGATATTCAGAATCTTCACATCACAATTGTCAATCGACGAGACTTTAAAGTCACTTCACGTGCCATCCCTGATCCGCCACGGTGTGCATGTTAGTCTTCTGTCACATAGCCCCCCCCACCCCACCCGCGCATCTTAGCCTCTCCGGTATCTATTAATGCGATTAGCCACTGTCACATTCGGGAAACCTCCGTTTCTTCCGATATCGTCAAACCCTAAATTTGTGTAGATTCTTAATTCAATTAGCTCACTTCATCGAGTTTCTACTCCGGTGAAGACAAGATGATGGGTTTGGAGAATGCCGACGGGTTCGAAGAGACCAATCTCAATTCACCGATGGAGAATCTCGTCCTAGGGGTCAATGGCTACGCAGCCGGCGGTGACGGTCCTCTCAAGAAAAGCGATGTCAACGGCGATTCATCCAATTCTGGTTACAGTAGCGCTATGTCAACTCTCTCCAACGTGCGCGATCCGCTCTCGTTGCCCCCGACCGTCCTGACTCCGGCTGATTCTGATCCTCTCCTTGCGCCATCCTCCTACAGCGATTCCCGTAGCCTTGGTTCTAAGCCAAACAACGGCGATAATTCCTACATCGAGCCTCCGTCGTATGCGGATGTTATCTTCAGCCCATTTGAGGAGAACTCGGATAGCGAGATTAACGGCGCCGAGGATAGTAGCCGTCATAGTGTATTCTCAGATTCATTATCGAGATCTCCTTCTTCAAGCTCGGATTACATCAAGATCACTGTATCAAATCCTCAGAAAGAGCAGGAGATTTCGAATTCCATTGTTCCTGGAGGGAGCAGTTACATCACATACCAAATTACGACAAGAACGAATCTCCCTGACTTCGGCCTATCAGAATTTAGCGTGCGAAGAAGATTCAGAGATGTTGTTACATTGGCGGATCGACTGGCTGAGTCGTATAGAGGGTTCTGCATTCCACCCCGGCCAGACAAGAGCGTTGTAGAGAGCCAAGTAATGCAAAAACAAGAGTTCGTGGAGCAGAGAAGAGTTGCATTGGAGAAATACTTGCGTAGGCTTAGTGCACACCCTGTTATCAGAAACAGCGACGAGTTGAAAATGTTTCTTCAGGTGCAGGGGAAGTTGCCACTACCAATGAGCACTGATGTGGCCTCGAGGATGTTGGATGGCGCGGTTAAGCTTCCGAAGCAGTTGTTTGGTGAAGCCTCTTCAGTGCCAGTGCATGAGGTGGTTCAGCCTGCCAGAGGAGGTAGGGATCTGCTGAGATTATTCAAGGAGCTGAGGCAGTCAGTTTCTAATGACTGGGGTGGATCAAAACCAGCCGTTGTTGAAGAAGATAAAGAATTCTTGGAAAAGAAGGAGAAGATGCATGATCTTGAGCAACATATTATCAGTGCCTCCCAGCAGGTAAGCTGTTTGTTAGTTGATTTATGCGTCATTATGTCAGTGTGGCAGTGTGTAGTATTCTGTTTGTACTTTTATGGATTCTTTTTGTAGGCAGAATCCCTTGTGAAGGCACAGCAAGACATGGGGGAAACCATGGGTGAACTGGGATTAGCATTCATTAAGCTGACGAAGTTTGAGAACGAAGAAGCTATTTTTAACTCTCAAAAAACTCGTGCCGCCGATATGAAGAATTTAGCCACTGCAGCTGTAAAAGCAAGCAGATGTTATAGGGAGTTGAATTCCCACACTGTCAAACATTTGGTATTTATCTATTCAGCTACAGAAATATATGTTGCCTCCTTGCTGTGAATCAAATGAAATATGATTATCTTTTCCTCATATGAAATCTCCTCATGCTTAGTGTGACTCTTGACAGATTGTCGGCTTATATGTGGAGATTGTGCCGAACTTTTTAGCTTCACTAAAAGCTGTTCTTGTATTTGAATTGTTAATGTCAGGACACACTCCATGAGTACCTTGGCATGATGATGGCTGTCCAAGGTGCATTTGCAGATAGATCTAGTGCTTTACTGACAGTGCAGACACTTCTTTCAGAGCTATCGTCTCTGCAAGCAAGAACTGAAAAGCTAGAAGCTGCATCATCAAAGGTATTTGGCGGTGACAAATCAAGGATCCGAAAAGTAGAGGAGTTAAAAGAAACCATAAAGGTTACTGAGGACGCAAAATATGTTGCGATCAGAGAATATGAGCGGATCAAGGTATTATCACAAGTTGTTGCTGATGTACCAACATGATATGAACTTTTTGGTCATACTCTGTAAATTTGTTTCATTGCAGGAAAACAACCGATCTGAGGTTGAGAGGTTGGACAGTGAAAGGCGTGCAGACTTTATGAACATGATGAAGGGTTTTGTTGTTAACCAGGTAGGTGATTATTATGCAGCACATTAGCATTGAAGGATGAAACCTTGCCTTTTGCCCTATGAAAGTTTCTGTGTAGAAAGAGTTAGGAATCATTAGGAGATTGTTTAGGTTAAGTTTAAAGCGTATGATTCCATTCTTAGTGACCTTTCAATTGTGGAGTAGTAGAAAAAATAGAATAAAAAGAAGGTAGTCGTGAAGTGAATGGTGAGTGCTTTGAATGATAATGCTGGGTGATAGGAATTAGGAATTGATAAATGTGCTAGTAAAGGAATAGAGTCGAGAATGTAATAGAAAGAGTTATGTTCTTGGGTTGTGGATGCAGGTTGGATATGCAGAGAAAATAGGCAACGTTTGGGCAAAGGTTGCAGAAGAAAGCAGCCAATATGATAGAGTGAAGCAGGGTAGATAACAACAAACACTGGGAAAAAAAAGAGTGAATGATGTTCATTTTGGCATAACCAATACCAATGCCATGTTTGGCGAAGAATCAGAATGCGTGATAAACTAATAATGGGTGTGGAAAAATGTAGTCTTTTTTCTTTTGTTATGTATCTATCTGATAAACATTTGGTAAACGTTCTTATATGCTGCAAATTGGTTCTCCAGAAGCGAATCTGTAAAAGATGGGAAAAATTACAAAGTTTTAAGATACCTCACAAAATTTAAAGTGTGAATTATAATCTAGTTTTTGTTGAATCTAATTATAATTATAATCTCAGTCCAATTACTAAAACGTATAAGATCAATTTTAGGTATTGTTAGAATTAGATGAGAAACAAGAGAGAATGAAAAGATTTGAATGTTTTATTAATAAGATTGGTTATTGATTTTAAATCTTTTTATCATCATTTTCATCGTAGTAATTATTAATTATCATAAATATTCATAAATATCATTTAATGGTGATACTAGTGAAGATCGCCGGTGTTTTCGATAATTGCTGAGATCAAACGTGTTTTTAAATTGTCTAGCAGATTTTCAATAAGGTTGTATTTATTCATTCGGTGTTGGACCTTCGACATGATGGACCGAATTTGCATTAGGTTGAACTCGGACTTTTTAGAAGGCGTAACCTACTTCTCAAAGTTTTTTTCTATCGAGTAAAGAAAAATCCAGCAAACAAATAAAAATCCAACAATGAACTTCAATGAAACTAGAATTTTTTTTAATTTATTTGACAAAGCAGTTGAAAGCTTTTAAAATTATAACCAAATCATACAATATTTGACATTTTTCGAAATTTAGTTTTTAATATGTTTATTTGGATATATGTGTCAAAGATGAAATCATCATTCAGTTTAGAAGATTCAGTTAGTACCATACGTAATTAATTTCAATGGATATTATACCGTCATTGAATATATTATAGATTTATATATACAATGATAAAAGTAATTTGATGGCGAAAACCACATATTTCCCAATTTATAGTATCGCATGATAGAAGTACATCATTTATTAGTATAAACTAGAATAATAAACTGAGTAATTAGACAAACATCAATTGGTGCACATCTTAATCCAATAGTAAAAATCAGGACACGTAAATGGTGTTATTCTAAAAATAATACCTTAAAATAACATTTTTTAAAGTTTTTCTTCTAACTCTAGCATAATAAAATTAAATTTCCAAAATACCACAAATACTTATGTGAAAATATTTATTTATTCTAAATAAATTATACATAAACTTAAAAATTATATTTGAGTTCATTATTTCCAATTTAGAATTTAATTTTTTCTATTAAAATATAGTTTTAATACATTTTAATATTAAATTTGTGCTATTATTGGAAATTTAAATTAATGATACTATTTTTGGAACAAAAACTTATAAAAATGTTATTTTAGATATTTGCCCTTATTCTAATTTACCTTTGATTTCGAAATTACAATTCATTCTCTTTTTTAACCATCATTGTTTTGAATTAAAATCTTCTTTAAAATTTTATCAAAAAAAGTCTTCTTTAAATTTTTAAAACCAAATGATAAACAATTTTGTATTAATTATAAAATATAATGTTATAAGTTTTAAGAGTTTTTATTTATTTGAAACAAATTAAGGATTTCTTGTTTCGTTGAATAAATTGGATTTTTATTTGTAATAAATTAGATTTTAATTTACACTTAAAATTTTGTCAGATCGTATAGATGAAACTGGATGAGTTGTTTTTTTTTTTGCAATTTTTCTTAAATAATGTGTATCACCTCCCAATATAAATAAGAAATGCCGACAAAAATAAGAAACAATAAGAAGCGACACCAATCACAGAAAAGTAACGGAGACGTCAAAAATTTTAGGGAAAGCGAAGTGGTCTACAAAAGACAGCATAAATCCTTGGAAATTTACACGCGAATGCCATTTTTCAGGTCAAAAATCTCGTCTGTTCTAAGGGGTGTTTTCGTCATTGCGAACAAGTTTCTATCCATCTCCTTGCTCGGAACTTTCTTCGTGTTCCATTCCTAGTTTTCCCCGTTGATCTCGCTTTGGCCTTTCTTATTTCTTAGTGACTCTAAAGTATAGAAAGCTCTCCACTAATTTCAGCTCTGTTCAACTATGGCGGAGAACGGCGAAGAGAAGTTACTCGCTGTGGCGCGTCACATAGCTAAGACGCTTGGCCATAACGAATCCATGGCCGATGATATCTTACAGATCTTCTCCAACTTCGACGGCAGATTTTCCCGCGAGAAGCTTGCCGAAGGTCAAGCTGGGGAAGATGGATCCGGAATCGCTGTACTTGAGCGAACTCTGAATTCGCTAGACGGTCAGATCTCACGCTTTGTGGCTGCCGATCAGCCAATCTGGGCTGATCCTGCCGATTCCGCTGCCTTCCTTGACGCCATCGAAGAGCTCGTGACTATCACCAGGGAGTGGGGCCACATGGCCTCCGAGAAGTCAGTCGGCGTCTGTCTCGCACGCGCCGACGACATGATGCAGCAGGCTATGTTCCGCATTGAGGAGGAGTTCAGGTCGCTTATGGAGCGCGGCACCGATTCGTTCGGCCTAAATCCGCAGGGAGACGCTGCTGCGATGAACCATCATTTCGACTCTGACGAAGAGGATGACTACGACAGAGACTTCCAGAATGGTGACGATATCCAGATCCCAGTCGCGCAACCGCTCACCGACTACGACCTTATCATCGACGCTCTCCCGTCGGCGATAATCAACGATCTGCACGAGATGGCCAAGCGCATGCTAGGCGCCGGATATGGTAAAGCGTGCTCCCACGTTTACAGCGCTTGCAGGAGGGAATTTCTGGAAGAAAGCATGTCGAGGCTAGGGTTGCAGAAGCTGAGTATAGAAGAAGTTCATAAGATGCCGTGGCAGGAGCTAGAGGATGAGATAGAGCGGTGGATCAAAGCCGCTAACGTCGCTCTCCGCATCCTCTTTACGAGTGAACGTCGCCTTTGCGACCGTGTATTCTTCGGCTTCTCCTCCGCTGCTGATCTCTCATTCATGGAGGTATGTCGTGGCTCTACCATTCAGCTCCTGAATTTCGCAGACGCGATTGCCATAGGTAGTCGATCGCCAGAGAGATTGTTCAAAGTGCTCGACGTATTTGAGACAATGAGGGATTTGATGCCCGAATTCGAGTCAGTCTTCTCTGACCAGTTTTGCGTAGTCCTTAGAAATGAGGCAGTAACCATTTGGAAACGATTGGGAGAGGCGATAAGAGCTATTTTCATGGAGCTTGAGAATCTGATCCGGCGAGACCCGGCCAAAGCTGAAGTTCCAGGCGGTGGTCTCCACCCAATCACTCGTTACGTCATGAATTACCTTCGCGCAGCCTGCAGATCCCGGCAAACGCTAGAGCAAGTGTTTGAGGAAAGCAATGGTGTGCCCGCTAAAGATTCAACTTTGACTGTACAGATGTCATGGATCATGGAGCTTCTAGAGAGTAACCTGGAAGTAAAATCCACAGTGTACAAGGATCCAGCGTTGTGCTCTGTGTTTCTGATGAACAACGGTAGATACATTGTTGAGAAGGTGAAGGATGGGGACCTAGGATTGCTCTTAGGAGATGATTGGGTCAGGAAACACAACGCCAAAGTAAGACAATACCATTTAAACTATCAGAGAAGCTCATGGAATAAGATTATCGGGTTGCTGAAGGTGGACAACACAGCGGCAGGCATGAATGGTTTAGGGAAAACCATGAAAGAGAAGCTGAAACAGTTCAATGTGCAGTTTGATGTGATATGTAAAGCACACTCGAAGTGGGTTGTGTTTGACGGACAGCTAAGAGAGGAGCTGAGAATCTCGCTGGCAAGGCTTTTGTTGCCTGCTTATGGGAATTTCATCGAAAGGTTTCAGAACCTTGGAGACATTGGAAAGAATGCAGACAGGTACATCAAGTATGGAGTTGAGGACATAGAGGTTCGTATCAGCGAGCTGTTCAAAGGGGCAACCACTGCAAGAAAATGAATGTAACAACACAAACGAAGAGGTCCACCTATAATGAACCACAATCTGCTGCTAATGACCAATAGCCAAGTCCCGCAGGGTTGATTTGTAAAATGTATGGTTTTGGACAATTAGATGAGCTCTATCGTGTTGTGTCGTGTTGTACCAAATCAGGTTTTGTTATTGTCTCAAAAGTAGAAACAATCGAATTGAGTAAGTGCATATCAACACTACTGTCCAAAAACTGAAATCAAGAGCTGCAGACGAGGGGTTCTTTTAAAGTTTTTTTTTTCACTCTTGAAATAGATAAAAATAACACAGTCAAAACTGAGAAGAGAGCAAAGTGAAGCAAGTCTAGGAATAAGAAGACATAATAAAGAAAAGTAAAACACAAAATTAAGCAGCTTGTTGGGCAGCAAGCCTCTTCCTGGCTTCCTCAATGATGGTCAGCTTAATACCTTTACCTTTAGGGAGAGAGACCCACGGCTTTGTACCTTTGCCAATGGTGAACACATTCCCCAACCTTGTTGCAAACTCATGTCCTGTTGAATCTTGGATGTGGATTGTCTCAAAGCTACCCTTATGCTTTTCACGGTTTTTAATAACACCAACACGCCCTCTGTTTCTTCCTCCAGTCACCATCACAACATTGCCCACATCAAACTTGATGAACTCTACAATCTTGTTAGCCTCTAGGTCTAGCTTAATTGTATCATTAGGCTTGATGAGCGGATCAGGGTAACGGATAGTACGACCATCGTATGTGTTCAGGTAAGGAATCCCCTTCTGCCCGAATTGGATTGATCGGACTTTGCAAAGCTTAAACTGTAGAGAAAGAAATAGAGCAGAAAAAAATCTTGTTGGTACACACACATACATGGCAAAACATTACTCAAAAAATGAGAGCAAACCTTTGATTCCTCATCTCTGATAGAATGGAGACGGAAACGTCCCTTGGTATCGTAGAGAAGACGGAAGTTCTCATTGGTCTTTGGGATAGAAACAACATCCATGAAACCAGCAGGGTAGGTCTTGTCAGTCCTCACTTTACCATCAACCTGAATATGCCTTTGCATCAAGATGGAAATCACTTCACGGTATGTAAGAGCATACTTCAACCTGTTCCTGATGATAAGAACGAGGGGAAGGCATTCCCTCGACTTATGTGGTCCAGAAGATGGCTTTGGGGCCTGTGCGGAAACATATGTTAGCATCTCTAATATTCACATATTTTGAATAGAAGAGCTCAGAAGAAGACATACAAATGCACCACCAAGCTTGTCAAGCATCCAATGTTTTGGGGCATTAAGCCTCTTCAGATGCTTTTTTAAACCTCTCGCCTGTATGAAAAACCAAATACATGTTAGAAAGGACATTGGCAATGCTAGAGCTTTCATCATGAATTTGAGCAGGAACAAATCTGAGATCTAAGGACACTCATGTACATTTGAGGATTAATGCGCTATCGAATCAGTCCAATTGCTCTGCATCTAACTAAACACCTTTCAAAGCTACCAACACAAAAATCCAGAATCTAGAATCGAGATAAAGAGAGAGAGAATGACGAACCATGACTGGAGTTTGCAAGGGTAAAGCTTCGAACGACTGGTCAAGTAATAAGAGGTAAAACCCTAATTGCATTTAAATAACATCATAGAACACGTAATGGGCTTATTAAATAATTATTTGTTTGGGCATTAAGTTTTGGACTTTGTGTGCAATGTTTCCTTTTGATGGGGCTTTTACTTAGATCCATTTATCCATAATATTTAGGTGCCTAAATAATTTGTTTTCTCCGATAAAGACCGCATAGATAACCCACTTACTAAAAAGATTTGCCTTCTGATTCATCATTATCGAGTAATATATTAAAATAATATATTTTTAAATTTATATTTCAAATCTATCATATACTAAAACTAAACGTAAAAAATATCTATTATCTTAAATAAATTTTAAAATAATATTAAAACATTATTTTAAATTCTTTTTCTAATTTAATTTTAAATATCATTATTAATTTTTTTGTAAAATATTTTAATATTAAATTTTTGATATTATAAACTAATTTTCTTATATTTAAAATAAATAAAAAACTTAATTATTTGTCGTACATCTTATATTTAAAAAGGTTTGGTTTGTGCCCCTAATTAATCATTTGTTTGATATGGATTATTATTTTATTTTTTTTAAAAAGAGAACACTATTAATATTATTGTGGCTGATTTAATAACGATGATGTCAACAGCAAAAGAGTGCCCTGTTTTTGTTTTTGTTTTTGTTTTTGAAGAATAGAATGAGTGAGTGAGAGGAGGGCAGAGGAATAGGCAATCGATGCGTGCACCCAAAGGCACAACAACTGTTGACCCTTTTGCATGTTATATAGAATCATTCGGAGAAACAAAACTCTCGTACACTCCATATCAAAACAAAACAAAACTCTTGTACACACATGTATATAAATTCGGTAAACCATTTTCCTTGTCATGGAAAGTAAACTCAGCAAGGAGATTGACACAAGGGGCAGACTTTCTTAAGAGAAGTGAGGAACCACTTGTCTAAACATGCTTTGTGAAACTTGTACTTGCATGTCACGCAAGCCCGCCTTGGTAGGCTATGATTAACTGTGTGAATCACACTGTAACATATCGGGCAGTCCTCTACTCCTTCAAATTCCTTGTCCGAGTTCCGCTTCCATATTCTTATCGCCTCCGCCAGAGCCCCGTTCTGTTTCCATTTACACATTCAAACATATATTATTTATCAAATAATCAAATCCATTCACCCCAGCCAAAACCTTAATTACATCACTCCTACCTGATTACGAACAAACATTAGCATAGACATCAACCACTTCCTCTGCTTTGCTTCGCTTATTCCAATTGTTTTTGTGCAATTTACATCAACAGGCCTGAGTGGGTAAGAAGCCGGAAGACGAATCACCAGATCCATCCCGGTTTCATCCTTTGTATATGTAGCCACCACTTCATTAGCCGATTTACTTATGCTTACTGAAAAGCTCTCATCATTGAAGTCTGCCTTCTTTATCTGCAGCTCACATAAACATATTAGTACATTCTTCACGTCAACTCTTCGAGATAAGAAAAAAGGTTTTACTGCACATACCTGAGAAAGTTCCTTCTTTATTAAATACGGGCTGCACCACGATCTTGTAAATGCTTCAATCAACAATGACGCAGATCGATCACGCATTTCACTAAACCATTCTCTAACATAAGCTGGAAGGACACGTAGCATCAGACCATATATCGCCCCAGCAAGCAATGCCATTTTTCCGGTTTCAATAGGCCAAAGTGACTCAACCGTTGACAGGGAAGAACCCGTTGTAATCGCACTAGTAGCTGCAGATGCTACCACAGATAGATCAGAAGGAATATCCCCATCTTTTCTCTTCAAGCTCTGTGCCATGTATAGTTCTATAGGAATATGCTGAAAAAGACTATCTAATATTAACGGATTTGCAGTTCTCTCTATATACTGCACCAGTCTCTCTCGTCCTTGTGTTAGCGAAGGTAAAGAGTTAACATGCGAGAGCAACAAAGACCATGCCAGGAATGTTTGCACCTGCCATAAAAAGTGGTTATTACAGTTAATGATTTGTCCGAAGAGGGACAATAAACAAAATAAAGCTTTTGAAAGTAAGCTTTTACCCTTTCTGGCGCTGTTAGATCTGTATCAAGAAGTTCATAATTTAACTTCTCAATCATACAAGATATTTCATCTCTTAGCCGCAGCTTTTCTTCAGATGGCAAGCCAACGTTGCTGGAGTCCTGATCATTGAGAGACTCATCAATGGGTGATGCATTCCCATCAGCAACTATGGCCAGCCTGGAAATAGGCTCGGTAGACAAAACAATGTATGCAGCAAGTTGCAACGAAGGTATTGGTTGGGAAGAGAACATTATTGCATACAAAGAGCTTATGGCTCCCTTGCTTAGACCCCAAAATTCCACTGCCCTGACAGCTCTATCTCTTGCAAGAGGAGAAGAGTCGACTACAAGCTGAGCCACCAACTCCCAGAACTGCAAATGATCAACTCGAAATGTAGCAACAAGAGATGCTGCCTCTGGGGAATATGAAGCAGCAATAGCCTCAGCAAGACCGGTGCAGAAGAAAAGACGCAGAACACCTTCAAGTATTCGATCGTTAACTGGATCCCATATTTCATCTGCCAAGGCATTCAAATTGCCTTCACCTTCAACCAATCGATGTTTTACAAATGCATTAAGCAAGGAAAATGCAGAGAGAGCATTCTTAGCATTGTCTAAAGAAGGATCAGAAATAGAAACAATATGCGCAAGTCCCTCGAGAGTGTCAATCTCCTTCTCCATGGAAGAAACACCACTAATGAAATCGTTGACGTTCTCAGAAAGTTCCTCCATCACAACTACTGCAGACTGAATCTGACGCTTCAAACTATAAAAGACAAAATCCCAATCTTCCTCGTTTAAATCGTTTCCACAGTAACTAACTGCAACCACTATTAGTCTTGCCAGCAGAATATTGACAGCTGGAAGTTGGGTATCTACGCTTGATGCACCAGGAACTTGCTTTTGTTTGCGGAACAAGTCAAGCAGAAGTGTTCTCTCTTCATTGCTCACATGCCTCTGTAATGCCTTAGCTTCTTCAGCTTTTTCGCTCACGGGATAACAAGAGATAACAAGCTGAAACCAATCCTGCATATCTGATCAACACAACAAAAACAGCAATTAGCTCGGCATGCAAAGCAAAATCTAAAGATCGAAACATGTGTCTTCTAGAATGTCCATCTATATCCACTTGTCATGTCAGGATTCAGGAGTAGCGCTAAGTTGATGTTGTTTCATAAGTAAATGCTTATACCCACAGCCTAATCCTTAATTTAAATCTAAGCAGTGTATCGAAAATCACAATGATATAACTAGTCGTAACCAATAAAAAAATATAGGAAAATTGAATGGGGTCTCACCTTCCCCACTTTGCCAGAGGACCAGAGGAGGAAACGACAAAGACCTCTCTAGCCAACCTCTAAGGAAAACTTCCAGTGGCAGCAAAGTATCTTTTCCGGAAACACCTGATTTGGTTTTTCTGCGTAATGGTGAAATTATTACGCTCATAATGGAAGGAATGATTCTCAAACAGTTTTTGCTCGTCTCTTCCCCTATGAATAGTTTATCTGTGAGCATTCTGAAAGCAGCCATGGCTTCTTCTTCTCTCCAAAGGTCCTCCTTAAACAAAGTGAAAATCAATGACACCAGAGCCCTCAAAAATGGTTCTTCAACGTCCTCTATGTGATTATTTAAGTCAACCCACATGTTCCTGGATATCTCTCTCTCAAACTCTCCATGAACAAGAGCACCATTGAGTAGAATGTCAAAAATGGAGTTTAGTAAACCCCCACTAGATGGTTCACTTTTACAAAATGAGACAAGTACTGGCAGGAAAGAAGTTTGAACACCACCACCTGGCCACTCCCACGTGCAGAGTATTTCTGCGAAAAGCCAAGCTTGCTGGGAAACCCCGTTATCTTTGTGGCCAACAAGAAAACGGTGCATCCCCATCTTCATCATCAGGCTGTCAATGAACGAAACAAATCTTTGACTTTTGGATGTCCTCAATTCGCAAAAATGAGCGGGCATACCATGCGTAATAATGCTAGCTGACGAGCTGGGGCTGATCCACATAGGCCATACATCACTCTCCAGAAGGAGCAGGCCACATATATTTTCTTCATCACTTTGATCCAATGAAAGATATCCCAACACCTCGGGCATCCACGAAGCACACAATAGTGTAAGTTGACAAGGTTGCAGATCATCTTCTAGTAGGACAACTGACCTTATGGACTGAACCAAAATCTTTGCTGAACTCTTCCTGACATCATAGTTTATGGATTTCCAGAACTGATTATTCATCTTAGAGCAAACAGCATGAACAAAATCAAACACAAGATTCCGCTCCTTTTTCTTCTCATCAATTTCATATAGTGTATCGTCAGCCAGTGATGATATTCTACTCTCCAAGTCAATGATAAAGATAGAAGACAAAATTGTTGAAAGTAGAGTAACATCCTGATTCAGAGCCTTTAAACTGAAGAAACTACCATCAATAACTTCTGCTGCAAACTTAGCCACCGCAATCACATCTATGGAACTGCTCAAATCAAACTTTATATCCACAGCCTCAATGATAAGAAAGGAACACGTATCATTGACTGAACAAAATGGTGACTGTTTGATAAAGGATAACAGCTTTTCGAGGATCCCTCTATATATCAAGACCAACGAGCTCATTGGTACAAAAGAAATACTGCTGTCTTCGGTTGAACCACCCAGAACTGAACTGCGTAAACAACAATACATAATAAGAACTGAGAGCAAGCAAACAAGCAATCTCAAAGACTCTGCTGAGTAATGTAAATGCAAAATCTTGGATGCTGGAAGCTTGAATTAAAATTATATGAATATGAGATTGGTTTGGTACTTTTTATAGAGATAGTGACTAACTTACCACAGGAACTGAGCAGCAGAGGCTGTAGAAACTGGAGAGGAGACAAGACTTATAGCCGCTGATTCTATGAGTCTATGATGCCAATGGTCTGGCCTAGAGCCTATTCTTTGATTCAACTCCCGCCCAGAACTCCTTTTTGTAATTTCTTCCCTTGCCTTCTCTAATAGCATTTCCATAGCGGCCAGGTTACTGAATCCCTGATTTTGTTGATTAGATACATAAGAAATTACATCATTCCACTGCTGAGAGAAACATTCATCATCAAGTAATGAAAGCAAGAGATCTTGTCTAGATGCAGTCGAAGAGTCATATCCATCCATACACCAAGGAATAAAGATTTCTTGGAAAACTTTAATAAACTTCTCTGGGCCGATATCTCTTCCTTCTTCAACAGAGAGAAGGACAGAAGTCTCTATATCACGAATAAGTACTGGAACTATCTTTCTCGGTCCAAACATTGATACCGAAACTGTCAAAAGCTTCAAACCATCTATCAATTCCTGAAAACAGAAATACAACCACATGTGGTAATTGAGTAGAAGCATCATTTGACATAACAGCGTAACAGAACATGGACAATAACTTACAGATGATTTTATCAATGGGAAAGTTTTGGACAGCAATGGCCCCATAAATTGATCCAAGGGCCAACTCTCACCTTCCAGAACTGAGTATCTCTCCAATAACAAGAGAAAATCAATCATTTTTCTCATGCTGCTCGTAACTATCTCTAAATTTCCCTGCCGAAGCATTTTCAAGAAGCTCTCTTGAACAGATTTACAGAAAAAAGACAGCAGGTTTTGTTCGAGCAAATTAATTCCTGAAAGAATTTCTACAATGCATCTTCCTAGCTCTTGCAGATAACTAACTGAATTACCCATGCTCAGAGTTTCAGCTAGCTTCCTCTGGATAGGAGGCATGCTGCCCTTAGATAGTTCTAAGAAGTCTGCCCATAGAATCTTCACAAGGACTTTATCAATTAGATCAACTTGGAGATCGTGAATGGAATTGGGAGTATCGCAATACCTGGAGGCATTACGTAATCCCCAGAGGAAACATTCAGTGGTTGCACGAAGATGTGATAACTGATCCGTGCTTGATGAATCACACATACTCCTCCCAGCCAATAAGTTCTTAAAAAAATTCACAAAGAACTTATCAGCTTCTACAGATTGGGCTGGCATAACATCCAAGAACAATATCAATGCCGGATAAGAAACCTGTGGGGATCCAAAGCACCCGTTCCTAAGAAACTGCCATAAGTGATTTAGAACAGATTTATGAACATTTACGTAGACCCAACTCTGTGGAAATTTTCTGGAGAACAGTAAGACAGCCTCCCACATTGATGAGTGACAAATTGGATTATTTTCTCGAAAAGCACCAAGTAGAGCTGGTGCAAGACATCTAACGTCACCTTCACTAAAGACTTCAGGAACATTTTTAATGAAGCTTCTCAACAATGAATAAGTCGCTGACCGAATACTCGGGCTTTCAGATTTTAGAAAGTTCAAAAAGCATTTATGGAAAGAGAACAACTTCTCAGCTGAGGAGGTTGCTACTTTCCTAGCTTTCGAGGCAAGTTTCGATTCGGCATTGATATTTGCAGAGCCAGCTTTCTCGGATTCGTGAAGAAAAATATCTAGAAGTGTAGCCAACGCCACCAGAGATGAAGATATCATCTGAAAACAAAGCAAAAAATAAGACATTGGAAAAGAAACCCAAAGAAGGAAAAGTTGCACCTTAACGTAAAGATTCACCCAGATGAAGTACCTGCTGGTACATTTCTTCTAATTCATCTGAAGCAAGTGCTTTATCAGATAAATTTTGAGGTGTAAGTTTGAGATTTTCCTCCAAATAAGCAAAAATCTCAGCTGAACAAAGATTCAAGGCGTCCAATCTCTTCTCTTGAGCAGGGAAAGCTGCCTGTTAAACATTGTGCAGTTAAACGGAAAAAAATGAATGCTATAACAAAGTGTCTGCTGGCCACAACTAAAGGTCACTAGTCTAATAAGACCATGATAGATATTATAATAGAAAGTGTGGCATCAAAACACAAAGTAAAAAAGAACCGCCACAAAGAAAAATGAATTCAGAGACGAGGTGCCAACCTGAAAAGACGACTTTGCTGCTTCAGAAACTTCAGAAGCCAAATCAAACTGTGAAAACCACCAGGGCCCCATTATAGACTTAAGATGTGGTGCTAAATCTCTCCTGAGTAACATTTAAGTAAATAAAAACTAATATAGAATACCAAATCACTGAGGGAGAAGGCATAAAACAGAAATATTGCCGAATGACATGCTCAATATAGACAAGCCTCAGGAGCACTAAGCAACAAATGTTCATTCCAACAAAATATTCATGATTCCTTCCGTATAGATGTTAGGAAAACCTCAAAGCTAAAAATCATATCACTCATGAGATAACTCATAAGACTACCTGACATGCAAGGGTATAAAACTAAAAGAAAAAGTAAATGAGACCGGAATGACGGCAAGAAAAGGGGCATGCATTCAAAAAAAATTGAGAGGAAAAGAACAAACCCAACTCCAGTGACAACATTAGTCATGACGTCATGTGTAGCTCGCCGAACATCTCTATTGTAGTCCAGTATCAACTTCTTGTACTCAAATGTCTGCACAAGTGAGACAAAAAAAAAGTCAATGAACAACCAGATGCACAGCAACTTGAGGAAGACGGTGATCAACATGCTGCAACCAAAGATTAATTAGGGAAATCCAACAGCGTGAGTGACATCCTCAATCCTGATACGATATGCATATCTCCAGCATCAAATTAAATACAAGTCATGAGGCTAAAGCTTTCTTCCTAGTTAAGGAAAACACACCCCTAGTATGCTGAAAAGTAACATACCCATTGTGGGATTAATGGCAAAAGTTCCTTCCCTTTCTTCTGCTTAAGCAGTTCTGACAGGGAAGTAAGAGCTTTAATCTGTTGAAACAATTAAACAGAACAAACCATACTCAAGGAAACTCAGAAGAAGAGGTCTTATAATCGATTGAATACCCAAGAAGGGCGTTACCTTTGTTGTAGGGTCCTTCCTTGAAAGCCGTTGCAAGTGTTGGGCCACCTCACTATCCAAATCCTACAATCCATCCACAAAAATGAGAGACTGGCAAACAATGCAGAATCAAACAAAGCGGCACAAACATACCAAGAAGGAAGCAGAGTCTTCGTTTGAATGAGAAGTTTCGAATCTAGAGCTACCGATATAGCCGCCAAAACCTACGGCGGCGGCTGCAGAGCCAGACGGCAACAGAGAAGCTGCCAAGCTGTTAAGAAAACTCAATTCACGACCGAACCAACGAACCATAAAATCGAAAAGATAAAAACCGGACTAAAATAAACGCCGGGAGAGAATGAAGGAAAAATTCACCTGCTGCTGGAAGGACGAGCCTTGCTCCTTGCAGCATCTCCTTTGGGTCTGCCCATCTCGTTGCACTCTAAGACGGAAAAAATTCTGCTCCTTCAGATGAATGACAAAAGAGAGGGGGTCAGAAAGAGAGAGAGACGAGAAGTGGGTTTGATCGGTCTAGCAAAGGAGCAATTCGGTGGAAGTCAAGGATCGGAGGGTGATGCGGTGGCGAAATGGTCGCCGCCGTCGCAGTAGAAGGTTATTGGATCGAGGGTACGCCGATTGATATTTGGGTGAGTCAGGCCCCAAATCTTGACGGCCCAACTGATACTTCTAAACCTGGAAAAAATGGAACGGTCACATTGGTTTTCTACAAATTCGCAAAATTCCACTATTATTTTAGGTTCTTCCGGATCAGACCTTATTCGTTTTTTACTTGCATGATTTATGACCATTAGATACCAGAGTTTATGTTTTTCCGTAGTCACTAATTCTGTTTCCCGTTCAAATTGAAATCATGTCAAAATAAGTTGCAATTACAATTTTAGTTTAGTATATATCATTTGTTTAAATAGTAGTGGAATATGAGCAGTTTAGTTTGACAAGTTTGTTTGTTAACAAAACTTTCTTCATTTAAAGATAAAAACAAGCCAAGGGTTGAAAGACTCGTGCAGAGACATTCTCGCCTTTCACTACTTCTATCATTTTTGTTTAATTACTCATGGGCAAATTGATTAGGTTCTACTGGCATTTATAAATCCAAATCTTTTCCTATACCGGCTCTGAATTTAACAAAGGTACAAGTAAAAAAAATTATTTTATATTTTTAAAATAGAAACCGATTCTTTTATAAAAATATAAATGGCCGTAAACACAAATTTGTTCCGTTTGTATCCGGTCCCAACTCTACTCTTAAGTGAAGAGGAAAGAGTTTTGATGTGAAATCTCAGCCGGTTGAACATCCATCTCATATGAAATTCAACGAAATCTGAGCCTAATTCTGCGAATACTACTATAGCTTCCTCGACAGAATAGATTCGACGATAATTCAATCAGAATTTTCTTTCATTTTGAAAAAGAAACCATCTCCAATCACTATTTACTTTATAGAAGAAACCTCACTCCACAACTTTAAATAAAACTCACTCTTGGAAGAGCCAATGAAAACATTATTTCTAGATTGACGAAAATTTTTTCTTTGAAAAGTAGTTGTCCCGTCGGCCCCTTGCAAAATGACTATAAGATTGAAGGAGAAGAGGACAATTCACT
Organism: Pugionium cornutum; assembly: GCA_018901935.1. Lineage (NCBI taxonomy): Eukaryota > Viridiplantae > Streptophyta > Magnoliopsida > Brassicales > Brassicaceae > Pugionium > Pugionium cornutum. The sequence goes on along the minus strand of CM032158.1, from coordinate 15,400,170 downwards.
GATGTCGGGTTTTGACTTTACCAGAACAGATCGATGTGAAAACCAAAAAGAAACCGTTTTGATAGAGTAGACAAACAAAACACTGAAATCAGCATATCAGAGAAAATAAAAAAACGAAACCGAACAGATAATCCCAACAAAGCCGGAATTTATATTGAATTATATCGGAAAAACAAAACAAACGCCAGAAAAAAGCTTTTTATCTATAAAAAACTCCAAGCAGTGAGAAGAGGGCAAACGAAGTATATATATATATATCACTTTTAACCCTTGAGTTTTAAGAAAAACGTTTGCCACTTTTAAAGTAGATTTTTTAAAAACAATTTTTATAAAGAAGTATTTTTACAAAAAAAAATTAAAACGGTCAAAATTTGAAATCTAACTACGACCGATTTTATCTTGAGTTATATAAGCTACATCTATCTTTCTGTCACCTTGTCCAAACAAAGGACACACGTTGTTGCTTCTGGTTCGGGCGACAACAACGTTGCCACCCTTAACGTGAGACCAAGTTCTCTTTGATGCTGGCCCTACTGACTCGCTTTGACGAAGGGCTATGGTTAAGATATGGGAGTCATAAGGACTCTAACTGGATCCAATGGTCTGATCCGCATCAACTCCCAACTCCCAAGTCCAATTGAACTCTTTGGATGCGAAACCGTTGGACCTAATATCATTTCTTAGGGGTGTGGGTTTTGGTTTCCAGTTGATATTTTAATTTAATTTGATTTTAAACAAACAAATAAATTTGTATTTAATTAATAATAGAAATTTGTTAGATATTAATATGTTTTTATGTTTAATTAAAAATATTAGTTAGTTTAATAATTTTTTGATTAATTTAGTTTTGTTTTAAAAATATAGATTTGATTTCGGTTCAAATTCAGTTAATTTGGTTTAGAAATTTTTATTCCATTTATATTATATTTTATTCCATTTCTTTCGATCACATGTTTTGATAAATTGAAGAAAATATGGTGGCAAAAGCGGAGCCGTTGGTTGACAGCACATTGACGAATGAGAGGTCAAGTTTAACGTCATTAGGTGGAGAAGAACACAGAGGAACAAGTGGCCTTCGTTTTCTTCGTTTTCTTCGTTTTCGTCTTCCTCCCTCCTCCTTTCTTAAAAAAAAAAAAACGAAAAGCAGAAAGAAATAAGGAAGAGAAGAAGACGCTGTTAAGGACTTAGGGGGCAGATAAAGAGATCTGCACGTTTTTGTTCGAGAAATCAGGATTCATTCTCAGAATCCGTCAACGGTTATTGTTTTTTCTATCATTTGGGAATTCTTTTATCTATTGTTTTTTCTGGGGGAGAAATGAGTTGTCTTTCATGTTGAATTTAGGGCTTTCTGATTCCCGATCTATGCCTGTGTTCTTAATACATGGGAAAATTGGTCATAGGGAATGATCGGTTCTGGTTTAGGGCTTTAGAGTTGGGACTTGGGAGTTTGTGGTTTTGAACTTTTGATTCTGTGTGGATTGCGTTTTCAACCTCTTATTCGATAATAGTCAGCTCTTCGTTTCTCACTTCTGTTTCGTGAAAGGGTTATTCGTTGGATTGAAGAAATCACTAATTCTCTGGATTTATAGTTTTTTCCCAACAAAAATCTCCCATTTCTCTGAGATCTCATTGCTTTGATTCATTCTTTTTTTCACAGGTTCAGATTCCGCCTACTTTCTGAGATGACTGCCAAATTTGCTTAGAAAGAGACTTAGAAAGCCTGGAAGTTTTGTCCCAATCACCAGGGCATTAGCTGCGCGAGCTCATGACTCATGAGCTAGCACAAACACTGAGCTAGCTGCAGCAAGTAGTGTTTATTGCTGCCTGCTTAATTTTGTTGATTAGATGGAAAATAAGCCAAGTGTCTTGACCGATAAATATGATGTTGGGAGGTTATTGGGCCAAGGTACTTTTGCCAAGGTGTATTATGGAAGGAGTGTTCATACTAACCAGAGTGTTGCTATCAAGATGATCGACAAGGAAAAGGTTATGAAAGTTGGACTTATGGACCAGATCAAGCGAGAGATATCTGTTATGAGGATTGCTAAACACCCTAACGTTGTGGAGCTGTATGAGGTCATGGCTACAAAAACAAGGATCTACTTTGTTATGGAGTATTGTAAAGGTGGAGAGCTCTTCACTAAGGTTGCCAAAGGGAAGTTGAGAGATGATATTGCTTGGAAGTACTTTTATCAGCTTATAAATGCGGTTGATTTTTGCCACAGCCGACAAGTGTATCATCGTGACATAAAGCCGGAGAATCTATTACTGGATGACAATGAGAATCTCAAGGTATCTGATTTCGGGTTAAGTGCTCTTGCTGACTGCAAACGCCAAGATGGTCTCCTCCACACTACTTGTGGTACACCTGCATATGTCGCCCCTGAAGTGATCAATCGAAAAGGCTATGATGGCGCAAAAGCAGATATCTGGTCTTGTGGGGTGGTTTTGTTTGTTCTATTGGCTGGCTATCTACCTTTCCATGACTCCAATCTGATGGAGATGTACAGGAAGATAGGAAAAGCAGATTTTAAAGCCCCAAGCTGGTTTGCTCCAGAAGTACGGAGGCTATTGTGTAAGATGCTGGACCCCAACCCTGAAACTAGAATCACTATCGCAAAGATCAGGGAGAGTTCTTGGTTCAGAAAAGGTTTGCATATGAAACAGAAAAAGATGGAGAAACGAGTCAATGAGACGAACTCCAGGGAAGCTGATGCGGCAGGTCCAAGTGAAAACGGAGACAGAGTCACAGAGGAAAACCATACAGACGAACCTACAAATTTGAACGCTTTTGACATAATTGCCTTGTCTGCTGGGTTTGACCTGGCAGGACTATTTGGAGATGTGTATAACAAGCGAGAATCCAGATTCACATCCCAGAAACCTGCTTCGGTGATCATATCTAAGCTGGAGGAGGTGGCGCAACAACTGAAGCTGAGCATAAGAAAGCGAGAAGCAGGTTTGTTCAAACTGGAACGGTTAAAAGAGGGAAGAAAAGGAATACTATCGATGGATGCAGAAATATTTCAAGTGACGCCAACGTTTCATCTTGTCGAAGTGAAGAAATCCAATGGAGATACTTTGGAGTATCAAAAATTAGTGGCAGAGGATCTTAGGCCTGCTCTGGCAGATATTGTATGGGTTTGGCAGAGCGATAAAGATGAGCAGTCACTGCCTGCTGCTACACAGCAAGAGACACAAGATCAAGAACAAGAAACATTGTAGTTTTAATTTTGTTATCTTCAAGTTTTGAATTTTGTTTAACAGTAATGTTAAACGTATATGAGTTCCTTACATTTTCGTTTGTGGAAAAAAGAAAGAAAGAAAGAAATCCTGCATTTATATAAATTCGTTTCCAGAACTCAATTGCTCTAAACACTTTTGAGAAATTCAGTTATTAAGAGTGGTAGAAACTGGGAAAAAGCGTTCGACTTTATTATTGAGATTTGGTGAGGACAGGATGTCAGGATACAGTACATAGACAAAATGCATTTTGATGAGGAAGAGAGATGAAGTGAAGAACAATAATAACAATCCTAAATTATTTTTTGTTGACTAATGAACAAAAGTTGGTGGGTTTTGGCAAATCTAATCTGTCAGAACGTGAAAGATATATGCAGAATGATGCTTTGACATACAAATAGAACAACAAAAACCAAAATTATTTGTTGACACACATTCACAATTCTTACTTATATTTATTTCTTTTCACATCTCTCACACAACAACTTATGTCTTTCTTTTCCACTTGTGTTTCGCCGTAAAAAAATCTTCTTCTTCTTTGCATCTGCTAAACAACTCAAGTAATTCTCTTTTCATCATATGATCATTTTTAATTTCTTACTGTGGAAAAAGGGGGTAAGAAACATTACTGACCTCGCTTTGGACACACTAATATACAATTTTCTGAAAAATAACGAGCTACAACAATCAGACTTAAACATAGTAGTAAAACCTACACAATCATTATTAAAATGTTACCTTATTTATCACCTTGAGCTGTAAAGACTAAAGAGTCTCAGGACTCATGGATCCTTACTTTAAAAAAAAGAAGCCCAATTCAACAACGAATCACCGCCGACGCGATAGGACCAAAACCTCATTTTTCGGACAGGTTAGGCTGTAATAGACACGTGTATACATTTACACCAATATATGAGGACACGTGTCGTCACGCTCATAGATATAGGTTCCAGCGAAAACTAACGGCCACGATCTGTTTACAGTCGAGCAACTGCTTTCGTTTTTTCAGAAAAGTTTGAACCCATTCACAACGGGGCGTTTCAGTATCCGATTTCTCGTTTTGTTCTTCTTTGTTTCAGTATCCAGTTCTGTTCCAGCAATATAGTTGCAATAGAGTACTACGAAAATGATTTTCGCTTGCTCTTTTTAATTCAAAACGTGGAACATTCTTTGTGTAGATCTTCCTCTTACTTTTTGTGTCACGAGAGGATAATTTGAAATCCAAAGAAAATGAGATTGAACATTAGGAATGTATGTAGTGTTAGTGTTCATAATTATTTAACAAGAAGCGTTTGTAGTCCAACGGTTAGGATAATTGCCTTCCAAGCAATAGACCCGGGTTCGACTCCCGGCAGACGCATTTTTTTTTAAGCAGTCACATCAAAAGAGGTTTTTTTATTGTTCATGATTATTTTATCACAGAAAGATTCAACAATGAACAAATGAAGTTGCTAATTTCCTAGTTAAGGCCGGCTTGGTAAGTTGGTTAGCTTTTCTTATGTTTTGAGTTACTCATGTTCCTCTTAGGTTTGCTTCCCATTTGCATACTGGACTATGTAAACTCTCAAGTTTATTAATGAACTTCCTTTTGCCGAACAAAATCTTTTTGTCACAAAGCTGACGGATTTACTCAAAACTGTAGCCATATTTTACTACTGAATACAAATGAGGAAAGCCGAAAAGGCTGCGAAAACAACGAATGTGATGTTGAAGATAAAGAAGAATCTTGTGGCTGATAAAGAATATTCAGTCTTATATGTACGAATACAAAAGTAAGTAGACGATAATGAACAAAACAGCGTTTGTAGTCCAACGGTTAGGATAATTGCCTTCCAAGCAATAGACCCGGGTTCGACTCCCGGCAGACGCAAAATTTTAAACAGTTATAATTATTACAGTTTTAATATTTTTTTTCCGACATAATCTTAATATCTATAGTAGTCTAATAATATTGTTTAAACGGTAGTGTTCTACATTAAGTATGTGAGGCGAGGTCTAATCATTTTGTGAAGAAGATAAATTCTTTAAACCAGCCGCATGTAATATTTGGCGCATGTTGCGTGCACGCGCCGTATCGTATCGTGTGGCCACCATTTTTCTACTCAACCCCCTCCACCACAAGTTTTGCCTTTGTCTTTAATTGTACCGGCAAGTGACAGAAGAAAATCGGAACAAGACTTCTTTCGGTTCATGGCGGGTACTTTCACCTTGATTAGGCCTCGCCTCATTGGCTCCTCTTCGGTTGTTCAGCTTTCCAGACTGATCAATCGAGCCGGAGTTCCTTTCTCTGTACGGATCTCTACCAGAAAGTCCAGAACCCGAGGTCATGGAGGTGGTTTCACCGCACCGACTTCACGTGAGGAAGGTCCTTCTTGCATCTTCGTTGGTCCGATTGATTCCGCTAGAAAAGAAACTCTAGAAGCTCTTTATCGCCAAGTACACCTATGTTTTTTTTCCACCTGTGAGTCTTTAACAGTAGTTGGTTCCTGGGCTTTTATGATGATTTTGATTTAAATATATAGGCGAGGGATGCGTATTACAATGGAAAGCCTTTGATAGTTGATGACATGTTTGACAGAGTAGAGGTAAGATAACTGTAGAATTTCTAATAAGATATGCTATTTTAATGCAATTGAATGATATCTATTGCAGCTAAAGCTTCGGTGGTATGGTTCAAAATCTGTTGTTAAGTATCCTCGGTGCAGTCTCCTGCGACAGTCAACATATGCTGATGCGGAGGTACATTTTGGGAGTTCATGTTTTTCAATTAGTTCTTTCTAACCATACTATGGGATATTTAATTTTGTGCTGAACTCTCGGCGTAATCATTCTTATTACTGCGGAATATAGATTCTGTCGTGGTTTTTTTGTTAATCCTTGAGATTTGGATTTATTTAATGATAGCTTTTTAGATTTTTAGAAGGTCATCTGTGTTGTGTTCCTAAGGTAGCTAGTGGCTATATAGGATCCTTGGCAATTATATAGTATTCCTAGTATTGTCTGAGATTTCACACTCATCTCGCTTGCACCAGCAAGTATCTGTTTGCTTTTCATCTTTGTTACTCTGCCACTTGTCATGGGAAAGGCATCACTTCACATCTGTTTTCTAGATTAGTATAGAATCATTGTTTCGCTGGTGAACAATGCTTTGTCAAGGCAGTTGATATTGTGTTAAATCCTTGTAGGACAGGATGATGCATCACAAGTTCTCCTGTTAGCTACCATATGGATCTTGATTCTCTTTTTTGGTAGCTCAGCATGCGTTTTGCCCACGATCTATAGCCTCTGTCTAGTCTATGGTGGAGACCCATTCGACTCAGGGTTTGTCTATGGCGGCCAATTGTTATCTTCTGTGCCTCTTTTGTCAAAGTTGAACGGTATCCTCCTCACCGTGCTAGGACCTGCTTTTGGATTTCCGATTGCATCTTCTGCAGGTTTACGATTTTACCTATAAACTTTGCAGATTGGTAATATCTATCATTTACTTCTACTGAGATAAAGAATGGTGTTTGCAGTAAGGGTACTTAAAGGGTTATGGAGAAATGACTTAACAGCTCTAAAAGGAGACTGCCCAAATTGCGGGGAAGAGGTCAAATCTTTGCTCGTAATTCTTTTGCAGTTTGTTTTTAAGGTCTCATCACATTTGAGCTTTTGATTGCTTGTGTAGGTTTTTGCATTCGTGAGATCTGATCAATCTAACAGATCAGCTCACAAAGCCGATTGTCATGTCTGTGAATGCACCTTGGAGTTCCGTACCAAAGTAGAGGTCAAGACGACTATTTCCTGTTTTTACCTTGTTTTGCTTCATTGCCGCTAACAACAATGATTGTTTGGTTGTCTTTCTGCTTCAGAAATCTGCGTCACCTTTGGGTAGAAAATGGGTTTACGGCAGGATATACCTTGTTTCACGGCCAAGGAGAGATCGGCGTTCCACCTTTACATAAATTCTGACAAAAGGAAGATTTTTTGGGGATGGTTTCTAGTTCTACTCAATTGTATATTTATAAAGGGATACTGGAAAGCTTTTGTGAAGATTCATAAAATTGTTACTATTAACGTTTTCTCATGTAGCCTTTTCCCTTGGACAGAGTTTACAAAAAAAAAGAGATTGTTATGTGATTCCGAGGTAATGGAGAGAGAATTTGCTGCAGAGTAAAAAAAGAACGTTGCTCAGCTTTCTCAGAAGTGTGCCAAGCTATAGACAAGAATCCACGCGAGCTGAAAGACAAGACATGAAACGGATTCTGTTAAATGCTGTTTAAGGAAAGAGTTTGAATTGCTGAGATGAAAACAAACTTACCAAAAAGAGAGTTAATGATGCAAAGAGACCCTCTTGGAGCAAAGCCGCATGGCCTCCGAAATCTTCTTCGTCAACCTTGAGAATCATTGCGTAGTAACCATAAACTATCCCTGAGGATATTACCAAAAATCTGCAAGATCCCATCAATTAGTTCGTTACATTATCTAACAAATTTTGCTAATCGTCTGAGGTCTTAAAGTAATGTGACAGAAAAAGAGCTACAAGGAACACCCGCAGTTTCTACCTAGTCATTTGCTTAAATCGGAAATGTGTGATCTAGTGAGACATGAAGATGAACACCAAAGAATATACTTTAGTGAGGTTCGTTTTGGATCAATGCTTATGGAGAAGACAAAGCTAAAAGAACCAAAAAACTCATTGAAACAAAGTTGGGGCAGGATTTATACTAGACTCGTTTCTTTGCATTTTTGCGTTTCCCTGATATCAATCACTATAACATAACATGGAAACGCAAACGCAAAGAAAAAAAAAAGTGTTGCCTTCGTATAAGTAAGTGAACTTACACAATGATCCAGATGCCTCCAACAACTGGAAATGAACCCCATAACAATCCACAGATCAATCCCACCACTTGTCGGATCCAATGCAACACGTCTCCCAATTGATCCTGCATCATCAACAGATTCCTATTCATACCCAACAACTCAGATTCGATTTCTACAAATTACACTCTTGGGAACAACTCGATCGGTAATCCAGTATTATCGACTAGTATACAATGCTCAATTAGTTACTATAGAAATTTCCAGGAATCAAGTCTCCATGAAAAGAAAACAATGAAAAAGTCAACGGAGAAAACAGAGTGAGTACCTTGTCCCAGGACGCATCGGGATCGAACAAATTTGCCAGTTTCGATGGAGACAAGTGAACGTTCTGGTGTTGTTGTTGTTGCTGTTGTTGATTCAACTTGGCCGACTTTGATTCTTTCATCATCGTTTTCAAACAAAACAAGCTCGAAACCGGAGACTTGGATATCGAGATCTGAAAGCCTTGGAAGAAGAAACAATCCCTTTTGGTCGAGAGAACTACGGGGAAGATCCAAGTATTGAATTAGGGTTCTTAGATTCAGCACCAGCAAATGAAGAAGTAGTGGCCGAGTTGCGAGATTATTAAAATGTGAGTGCCGTCCGCTGGGCGAAATATCTATTTAATTTGTTTTGATCCGTTTTTCCTTTTGGTTTCATCTGAAAAATCGCATATATATATATATATATATATATATATATATATATATATATATCAAAGGTATCACTAACAATTATTATTGCTGAAAATAAAATTACAAATTAAGAAGAAAATTAATTAATTTATAAATGTTATAAAGACTATGATTTTTCATCAAATTAATTCTTAAAATATTTTTAAAATAACAATTTTGATATAGCTATTAAATTTTAGTAAAAATTTTATGTATTTTTTAAAAAAATTTTTTTTTTTTATAATTTAACGAATTGAGTTGAATATTTATATTAACAGATATTTAAATTTAATATATCGGTTATTAACCGTACATCAAAATATGGATTTGGATTAAAAGAAAATAATAAATATATGATTTATTGATGACTAAATAGTTGATAACTTGATAATATTGACCAAATGAAAATGATATTTTATAATATTAAATGATAAGTATAATTAGTAAAATTTATTTATTTTTTATTTTTTATTTTTATGTTAATATATAAAATTTAGGGAAATTATATAAAATATCACTATTTTAAATTTTGTGTCAATTTCTCTAATCATTTATTTTTATATATTTATTATTACATTAATCAAAGATCAATCGACTAATTTAGTACTAAATAATGTTTTAGTGACTAAATTAACATCCCAAACCTAAACTCACACAAATATCATTTTTTAGAGAAATATCCTATATTAGCACTAAATTAGGTTTTGCTGACAAATATAACACTCAGTATAAAAATTCACTAATCTAGCATTTTGACCAATAAAAAAAACTTTATTATCCTCCAATTAAAACAAAGCTGAAAACCTAATTTAGTTAAAACAAAATATTTATATGTTGATTAGCTACTATAACATATTGGTTACATACTACTTATTTTACTCATTTGCCCAAGGTTCGATGTTTACCCTTGTAGTTGGTGATATAATGTTTTTCTATTTTAATTAAAAAAGGTATATATATTAAAAAAATGCTTATATTTAGATTAGCTACATCATCGTATTGGTTACACACTCTTTATCTTATTACACTGTCCACAGTTCGATCCTGGTTCAATATCTCTAATTGTATTTTTCAATTTTTTTCTTTAATTTAATTATTTTATTTATATAAGATTTCTTTAATATTAAGAATTCTTTACTAAATTTAGGTTAAAGTCACATTTTATGCATGATTTAGAAAGACTTTAAGTAAATTTAGGAATGATCTCTTATGTTTTATGAAGGAATTCCTAAAACGTGAAATTATCTCTTAACCACTATATATTTGTTTTGGTCATTGATCTTACCCCACGCAGGTCTCAAAATCATTTGCTAAAAAGAATATCACTCTGGAGAAATACGTAAGCACGATGAAAGATCTTGTGGATCTCAAGCTTAGGGTAGAAGTTGTGGCGATTGGTAAAGAAAAAGAAGACATCATAATTCTTACAACAAGACCAAAATGACCAAAAACCTTTCTACTCTGTGTACATTTTTCATTCTCCTCATGTTTATCTGCCAAGCAAGCAGAAAGTTGCTCGTAAAGAACATTTATCTTCCTCTCATGACTAAGCAATGCTACTTCCTCAGTAGGTTTCTCATCTTCAACAGTTTCAGGATTGTGACCTCCATTTTTAATTACATGCTTCTCGTGATTCTTGGTTTCCTTATCTACATCACCAGATTGTGTCTCAGGAACAGAGTACTTCTCATGTCATTCATTTTCGTATTCCAAATGTTTCTCCTTCTTTGCTTCAACAGATATAGAACCTTGCTGAATATTTTGAACCATAACTTCAGCAGGTTAAGGTAAAGCGATCTTTCTCCTCCATTTCACTAAAATCATCACTTTCACTGGCATCTTTTGAGAGTAACTTGATGAACTACAGTAAACTAAAAGGAGCAGCAATTGGAAAAGAGCTCCTCACTACATGAATTTCCAAGATAAGGAGAGAATTTGGTTCATACCGCACCGATGTGATACTTGGTCAGAGAAGAAGTGGTCTTCATAGAATACATGGATAGATTTATGTGTGGCATTTTTACATACCAAAACCGCACCCATTTTGCTCGTGTTAGCTAATTCCAACGCTTTTACGAACTCACCGCGTTTCGAATCCACCACCATGAAATCCACGCTGGAGAGTCTTTTCACCACTCCCTCTGCTAATTCTCCGACCACCACCTCCATAGCTGCGCTCGGTGCGGTATTGAAAAATGAAGACCACCATTGGTGCAGTTGTGAGAAATGAAGGAGATGAGCGCCGACAGTTGTAAAAATGAAAGAAATAGATTAGATTAAAAATAAAAAAGGATACTCTAGTCTTTTCTCTATTTAAAAATGCTATATTTGAGAATTTAGGGTTATGATGCTGTTTTAGTCATTAAAACTTGATTTAATGCTAAATCACTCAATTGCCCTTTTTTAAGTGAAAAATATTAAAATAATTTTATTTATTTTTTCAAATAAATGAAAGAAATTGACTTTTTTCTTTACATCATAAATTTATCTTCCTGTTTAAATTTTTCAATGGTATCTTAAAAAAACTTTCTAAATTTTGGTGATTGCAAAATTATTCTTTTCTAATTTTCATGATGTTGATGTGAAAATTCTCATGTAGCAAGATTGAGTGCGTTAATGAGTTTTTGAGAGAGGAGCAAAACTAATTTTTTTTCCTTTTTTTATGACAAAAACTGATGCCAATTGTTCTCTTTTTGTGTTCAAAATGATTGAATGTCATTCAATGGATATTAAAAATATGTCAAAACTACAAGATGCCGCAAAAGAATACATAAGAACAAAGCTGACATTTGACATCTTTCATGAGTTTGGTGATAAATCTTATTTTGGACATTTTCATTTTGATGTTTTCGTTTATGACTTGTATATTTGATTGTTGGTAAACATTCTTGCTGATGTTTTTTGGATAAACACTCTTGTTGATGTTTTTTGTATAAACACTCTTGATGTAAACATGTGTAACAATCTGATGAATATGCATTCTTACTCATTTAATTTCACGTTTTAGGAAGGAATTCTTAAAACGTAAGAGATACTTCCTAAATTTGCATAAATTCTTCCTAAATTTGCATAAATCATTCCTAAATTTTGCATAAAATGTGACTAATAATCTAAATTAAGTAAAAATTTCTTAATATTAAATAAACGTTTCCTAAATAAAATAAAAAAAAACTAAAAGTTACAATTATGCAAATCGAACTTTAGACAATTGGATAAGAGAAAGAGTGTGTAACCAATATGATGATGTAACTAATCAACATATGACATTTTGTTTAATATATATACACTACTTCAGGTAAAATAACAAAAGAATTATTAATAACTCTTGAGGGGGATTGAACCTTAAACACATGTTGGGAGGGAAGAAATGTGTAACCAATGTAATAATATAACTAATCTAACATATTACATTTTATTTAATATATATACAGTCATGCAATTAAAATAGAAAAATCTTTACTTGGGAATGAGATCGAACATTGACTAAAATTAATGATATTTTAGTTTTTTTATTTGTTAAAATGTTATTTATGTGAATTTTTGAATTGAGTGCTATTATTGTCATTAAAACTTTATTTAGTGCTAATCAAATACATATTTTTCATTAATTTATTATTAAATTATTGATAATATATTTAACTGAAAAATATAATTAATAAAATAATAATTGTTTTTGTTTTATTTTTAATATTATTGAATAAGTAAAACAATTGATATCATATTTTCTATTTCCGTTAGTATAATTGATGTATTAATTTCATATTTAATAAGTATAAAATATATAAGTAATATAATAATATATGTAATTTATTTATCTAAAATACATATTAATATGAATAATGATAAATATTTATTTTATAAATTATTTATTTTATATACATCGTATTTTTAATTAAAAATATATGATAAAATTAAAATTGTATTTGGTGGAAACACGGGCCCAAGTGAACTAGTTAATTTGAGTTAACTGTAATTATTGGAAAGAGAATTGTAGACATTTTGGATCTGATGCCTCCGAATATTGCTTTTTAAAAATCTGTAGCTAAATTTAGAAAATTCAAATTTCTTGTCTTGTATTAAAAACATTTAACTATATATATAGTTTAATTACAAAAATGTATACTTTTAATTCTTAATTCTGAAATCAGTCAATGATTCTATTACAAAGGAATAAATTAAGTACCTTTTCCACCGTATTACAGATTTGCTTAAGCCAGGAAGAGGTTTAATACTCAAAGAATTCACAGTTTTAACTTTAGGTCCTTCATATTTATGTGTATTACAGATCAATGCCGTTTATTGCTCTTTTTTTAGTCTCCCTCCCTGTAAAGCTTCCTAGGCTTCGTCTCTAAAATTGAAGACGTTTGATCGAATTCTCTTGAGATCGGACACGGTAGATTTCTGATTTAGGGTTTTACAGAAACGTGAAATTACACAGAGATCGGGTTCTCGAAAAAATGGGGAGTCCAAAGAAGAACGACAACAAGGGGTTCTTTGCCGCTATGACTTCCGGCTTCTCCATGTTCGGCAGCGCCATGTCGAGATCCGTCAACGGGTCAGTCTCCTTAAGAACTCTTATTTGCTATCTATCAGAATTTTATATTACAGTCGTGTTTGTGTGCGTGTAAACACTTGAGGTATAGCTTTTGCGTCGTCAATCGCTGTGCTTGTTGTTCGTTTTCTGGTTTACAGAGTGAGAGATACTATGTATTTTCTTTTTCCATCATCATGATATGTTTTGTTATCGAATCTTTGTGTGATGGCTAAAGTAGTCTTTGCTATAACTATTTTGATTCTTCATGTCTTTCATTTTTGTTGAATTTTATATTAGAAACTTGGATAGTTCTATTATTAATTTATATAATCAGATCAGTGCTTGACAATTCTTTCCTTCTGAAACATGGATAGGCTATGCCCTCGTTTCAGACTCCTAAGTGAATTGTGTGTTATGGTACTGAAGATCCTCTGATTGGGTGTTCATTCATGAGAAGGTTTTTCTTATAGCTGTTGCATACATTTCTTTTCAGGCTGCTTGGTTATGAAGGAGTTGAAGTCATAAATCCAGAAGGTGGCAAGGAAGATGCAGAAGAGGAAGCTCAGAGAGGAAGGTGGAAGGACGAGGTAACTAATCGCCTGATTCTACGGTGGTATTTGTTTAATATTCGTATTTTGCTTCCGTGCTGTATTTTATTTATTTTTTCTTTGTTACCGATTTGACTTATTTTTTGTGCATAACAGGAGCGAGATAGTTATTGGAAGATGATGCAGAAATATATAGGTTCGGATATAACTTCAATGGTGACACTTCCTGTTATTATATTTGAGCCAATGACAATGCTCCAGAAGATGGCGGAGGTTAATGTTATATCTTATTCTTCTGTTTTTGTAAGATTTGTTGTTACAACGCTGACACATTTCTCACAGTTAATGGAATATTCCTACTTGTTGGATCAAGCCGATGAATGCGAGGATCCGTACATGCGTTTAGTATATGCTTGTAAGTAAATTCTCTAAAACTTGTATTGACTTCCAATTTTGTATGACTTCAAGAGTTTTTTTTATGGTTGGATGTGAATTTTTTTGTTCAGCATCATGGGCTATATCTGTTTACTTTGCCTACCAACGAACTTGGAAGCCTTTCAATCCTATTCTTGGAGAGACATACGAGATGACCAACCATGGTGGGATTTCATTTCTTTCTGAGCAGGTGCAGCAATACACTTCATTGCTATCAGCTTAGTGGTTCATACCTAATTTGTAATAAATTGTCTATTGTGATTCATTTGTGTCAACTTAATTTATTTGTATTAGGTTTGCCATCATCCCCCAATGAGTGCTGGTCACGCTGAGAATGAGCACTTCACTTACGATGTCACATCAAAGTTGAAAACTAAACTTTTGGGTAACTCTGTTGATGTTTACCCTGTTGGAAGGTAATTTTGTTCCTATTTATGATCCGATTCTTTCTCACTTTGGTAGGTGTCCACTTTATTAAGCACTATATACTGTTTGCTGCAAGTATTCTTACCTTCAATAGTTGTCTACCTTCTGTTTAAGATGAAACAAAGTACCCTGACTATAGTGAAGTAACTAGTGTGCTAGTATCCACAATATAGTGAAGTAACTAGTGTGGTAGTATCTATTCTGTTTTCTGTTTTCATCTAAGCTTATGCAGACTGTCTATTCGCTTGCAGAACACGGGTAACCCTGAAAAAAGATGGTGTGGTTCTGGATTTGGTGCCGCCCCTCACTAAGGTTCACAATCTAATATTTGGACGAACCTGGGTTGACTCACCTGGGGAAATGGTTATGACAAATTTAACCACTGGAGACAAAGTTGTACTGTATTTCCAGCCATGTGGTTGGTTTGGGTAAAAGACAATACGCGTCTTTATCTTATTATTTCGTGATAGTGTGATACTCTGTCCATTTTCTGCTTCCCAGATTTTTTTTTGTCTTGTGATCCCGACATGCTTATTGATTGAAATTTGCTTCATTAATCTCAGCTCTGGCCGTTATGAAGTGGATGGGTATGTTTACAGTGCAGCTGAAGAACCTAAAATCATGATGACTGGAAAATGGAATGAGAAAATAAGCTACCAACCTTGTGATGCCGAGGGGGAACCCCTTCCAGGCACAGATTTGAAGGAGGTCTGTCGTTGTTTTCCTTTTTCCCTTTTTTTTTACCGGACTTTTTTAGGTTCTGTGTGATAATGATTTTCAACCTTGGGATATCAACCAACATTGTTTTTTTTTTGCTCTTTACCGTTTTGCTTATCGCTTTCTTTGTTTTATTGCTTCCCTCAGGTGTGGCATGTGGCTGATGTCCCTAAAAACGATAAATTTCAATACACCCACTTTGCTCACAGGATAAACAGCTTCGACACAGCTCCTGCTAAGCTCTTGGCTTCAGACTCACGCCTCCGTCCTGATAGATATGCCCTTGAGCAGGGTGACCTTTCCAAAGCTGGTGCCGAAAAGCACAGGTTCTTCATCTTTTCTTCTTACTCGCTTGTTTGTCACAAAGTTCAAGTTTTTTAGTCTTGTTATTCCCATAGCACTTCTCTCCAGCATGGATCAAGTAAATGATCCAGAATTCATTGGCCAAACAGATCATACTTTTCGAACTAGAAAAGCTATTTTAAGAATAAATCTTGATTGACATCGTCATTGATTACTTGTTAGATCACACAAAGCAAAACTGTTATCTCACGAGGTTATTCGTGGTGTCTTCTTATCACAGCCTTGAGGAGAGACAAAGGGCCGAAAAGAGGACACGAGAGACAAAGGGCCAGAAGTTCACTCCAAGATGGTTTGATCTAACAGATGAGATCACATCTACGCCATGGGGAGATCTTGAAATATACCAATACAACGGTAAGTACAGAGAACACCGCGACACAGCAGAAAGCTCGGGCAGCGGCTCCAAAGAAGCGGACCTCAAATCAATCGAGTTTAATCCCTGGCAATATGGTAACGTATCAAAGGAATGAGGTACGTTTTCATACTTCAATACATAATCTCGACATACAAAATGTTGTGATTCATGTACTCTTAGAAATGGGTTCCATGTTGTTTTATTTAAACTTTGTTCCGGGGTGAAAATTCTGATTTACGTAGTTTGAATGATGAAACATAAGATTGTGTTTTTTTTTAAATCTTATTGTATCTTTGGTCCGAACTTCCAATTCGACCAGAAGTAACTTTGTTTGTTATGTTTTTTAGAGATATGTGGTATTTACATTCCTTTTTAGATTCCATTTGGAGCGGAATTAATATACGTATCTCCTCACTTTTTTGTTTTAGTAATATATTAAAATTCATGCCACTTTATAGATGCTAATGTTCTAAAATAGAAAGAAGAAAAATCTGTAATGCTTTTTGATAACTAGTTGGGAGGTGTGTTTTAATATCTGATTTAGGATCAACTTAAGTAGTATATATTCTCTTAATGAATGATTTTTTGTTTTCTTGTTACATAAATATTGATCATGAGTTTTTAAAAATATATTTTTATTAGTTAATTAATATTACTAAACTGTAAACTTGGGATTTAATTTAGAATATTTAAATTCATGAATTACTATGGGTTTATAGTCATTGGAAATGTTAAATAAATACATTTATAATTAAATAGTAGTTATTTTAAAATTTGTGTGAGAACTCCTTAAAATCCTTTTGTTTTAAAAACACATGAAATATATTAGATGCGATTTTAGATATCTATTTATCTATTGTTTATTGATGATAAGAAGTAAATGTTTAACGTAAATATATTTTAATTATTCTGATGATGTAGTCAATAAAGACGAAAAATTGACTGATTAATAAAAAAAATCAACTATGAAGCATTAGACAAAATTTTACAAATTGAAGACTTGAAGTACGTACACATTATAAAAAAGTGCGACTCATTCTTTTATGTTCTGGAGACATAAGTAGAAGAACACATGATAAATGAATTAATTAATTAATTAATACGATTACATCATGTTCCGTGTTCGATTTAGGAACAAAAACAAGAGGAAATTGTCCTGAATGAATGTCTTCGTTTATTAACACACAGTCATGTGTCTGGTTTCATTGGAAAAATTAAAGGTACTATTATGAGCCGCCTTGTGAAGCATACCATCTTTGATAGTCAAATCACGTAAAAAAAGTTAAAGAGTTAGAAGTGTTATGAATCATCTCTTCTACGTCAACCATGTCTCCTTAAGTTTCCGCTTTGCAACTCTTTGTTTTATCATTAAGTTATAGGCATTTTTCCAATTCCAAGATCAGCCTTTGATAATACTTCACAAACACCTTTGGTACAACTTTTTAGGATAAGAAAAAACTTCCGGATATAAACCTTTTGTAACCCACAAGAGTTTGGGTTTATACTTGCAGTATAAATCTTGTTTTCCATAATTTGGTCATAATGTTAAATATGTTTCACAGATCGGGCCAATGGATTTCCTTATTAAAACAATAAAGGTAATTTTTAATTCGTCATCGTAAGGATAAAGGGTGGGTGGTTTAGAAATTATTCCAAACAAACATCACTATTCAACGGAAGAGTATAATATAAAATTTAATTTCAAACGGAACATGGACCACCGTAACACATATTAAAATTGGTTGATTGTATCTTTAACGTGTAGTTTTGTTAAAAATATTAATTTAAGCCATTCCAGATAATTATCACTTTCATGAAACGGGCCCCACCAGTTAGGTCGCTGGGCCCGACCAGCAACCCAAAGCGGCCTAAGCCATCTTATCCCCGAACTTAACGCCGTTACACTTCCTTCTTCCCATATACCCACACACCCAACTCGACGGAGATATAATCCTTCACACGGCGTTTAAATTCTGTTTCTAGATGGAGAAGTTAATTTTCGTATTATACAAAATGACTCAAAAGTGCAACAGATACTTGTTACGTTATTTCTTACTTCTGAGATAATATCTGCCCTTCGATCGACACAAGCGATCTGAATTGCGTACAAAAAATGAACAAAAATATAGTATATGGTATTAAATTAACAAAAAAGATTAGAGGTAAATTGTAATAATTATATAAATATGAATATAAGCATTTAGAGGTAGATGATCCACCTGCCACGTGACTGAATGTCGTATAGTTACAGGTTACAGGTAATCTCCTCCACTAACCTAAATATTAAACTTGATTTTATGATAATTATCATTCTAAAATAGTTTTATCTTTTGGACTAAATTGCTAATTCTACTAGTCAACGAACCAAACCCTATCTCATCCCAACTTATAATAGTTAAGAATATATATATATATATATCATTTTTAATTGAGAGTTGTGAGTAAGAGTTTTAATTTGTAATAATATTCCATTCAAAACCTAGATTTCTTCAGGATATAAACTCGGAATTCAATTATTTTAATAAATTGTTTACTGTAATTGAATAGTAAAATAGTTGAATGAAAAATGTGCAACTAAATAATTGCTTTTTACCACAAAAAAACTACATGTTTTTCAATAATATTTTTTCTTAATATACATCTGATTTATCTGTACATAAATAAAGATGTAGTTTTGTTTTGACATGTATAGTTCTTATTGGCTAGATTCGAGACTCATGTGATGGTACATCTTCGCCACGTGGTGAGATCTGAGGGGTTACTAGCATGTCGAGCGTAACGGGGAACCTGCTCTTTAAGTGAAGGTGTCCATCGATAACAGCCGGTTGAAACAAAGGGTATTACCGCTAGGTCCGGTTGGAAAAGGTCAATATAGGCTAAAAAGGGTTTAAGCCAAAAAACGTGGTCGTCTTTCTGAGGGGTTTTTGTTTTTGGGCGTTTCAGAGAGAGAGAAAAGAGATTGATCTTGCTTGTGGTGAGAGAAGTTCGCATCGTGTGGGTAGCGTTTCAAACAAGTAAAAAAAACTTTCCGTCATTTTCTCGGGAAAGCACGTGTGTTAAGAAGGACAATTTGGGAGAAGAGGTTTTGGTGTGAGTCCTTCGTTTGCGTCTGACCTTTTTTCTTTCCGATCTCGCAATTGCCGGCTTATAGGCGGAAAAATATATCGTAATTTCTCTTGTTCAAGGAATACTCATTTTAAAAACTGAAGATTGGGGATATATAGTTGCGAAAAAATTAAAGTTTTCGTCCTTGATTCTGTTGTTTTTTTGTTGAGAAGACAAGAAATTCCGTCAATTTTCGTTTTCAAGGGAACTTCGGCTTATAATTTTCTTGGTAAATCCTAATTTTTCCTCAACCTGAACGTGATTCCCTCTTTCGTATTTAGCATTTTTTATTATTACATGGCCATCGTCTTAATCGTCGATCTTTGAAATCCGATCTGAGATTTAGAATTGAGTCTCTTTGCACACCCGTGATCTGTTGGACCTTTGATCATGAGATCGTATTTTTGGTCATCAGTCAAACTTTTTATTTATTTTTTGTTAGGGTTTAGGGTTTTTCTGTGCTGATTTTTTTGGAAACTACGAGTTGACTCTCGATTTCGGATCTCATGTTGATTAGGGTTTTAGGGTGGCCTAAGCTAATTTCACTGGAATGGACCCAGGACGATCAAAATCCTTACTTTTTTTCTTTATTGCAGCAATCCTAGAGACATAACCGTATTGCTCTGTATTTTTCATATTCTCAAGTTGATTGGACAACACAGAGTTTCATTTGATGTAGACTAATGCATTTATTGATCTGAATCGATGTATATAAATCACATTTTCCTTTGCGCGTTTGCTAGTTTATCGCTCCTTTTAATTTGACTTCCTATTTATTTACAGGTCGACGACTGCTTCAGATTTGCTTTACAGGTGTGATAACCCATTAAAACAAGCTTCTTTCGTGTGGCAATCGCATTTTCGTGTTATGCATTCTGAGAAATGGTGCCGCATAAGTGCTTACAAGAATTTGGATACAAAGGCTACCAGTTACCTGCCAATGCAAGAGCACCCAGAACAGCGCGTGTAATGGACATACGCACAAGTTTATTATTAACTGTTACATGGATAATCTGTTTATATTACTCACGTTTCATTTTTTTTATCCAGAAGAAGCGCAGTTTCGTGAAGAAGATAAGCGAAGGTGATCAAATGTGCCCAATTGATTTATTGGCAACTGTAGCTGAAAACTTGCTATCTGAGAGCGGAGATTCTCTCATGTGCGTTGACAAACCGATTAATAAGATCGAAGATAATTGTGTAGTTACAAAAAATACTGTAAAGGAGGAGTTCCTGGTGGAAGAAAAACCCCTAATGCCAGTGAATTCATCCGAGGACAATCCTTATAAGGGATCTCTGAGCCCTTGCGGATTCAGTTCTGTGATAAATGGCAAAGTAGAGAATGAGGTAGAGGGTTTTAGTTACTCTGGTGGTAGCGATTCTTGTCAAGTCGGGACGTTCAGTGAGGATTTAAAACCGGGTATCAATGGCGATGCAGTAGTTATGGATGCGACACCTAATGTTGTAGTTAGTTTAGGTGGTAGTAGTAGAACCGAAGTGCAGCCAATGGGAAATGATGCTTCCCATGGCGTTCGGGATGATGTAAATTTTTTAAGTAGAGATGATGACGAAAACTTTTCTGGGTATATTTGCCCTCGTGTGACCAAAAAATCACCTAGGACTGTGCCGCGTATTGGGGACAGAAGAATCAGGAAGATATTGGCTTCTAGACACTGGAAAGGTGGTTCAAGACATGCAGGTAGTAGCCTGCCTAAGGGCTCTTGTCTATTATTACACCTTAACTACACTGATGGGTTTTGTTTTGAAGACTTGCATTTGGTGTTGCAGATGCGAAACCATGGAGAAATTATTACTTGCACCATCAGAGGAGCTATCCTATCAAGAAAAGGAGATATTTTGACCACATTTCCGATTCAATCTCTGATGATTATCGTTTGTGCTCTAAGATGCAAAGAGGTAAGGGGTTTTTTTTGTTCTGATCCCTCTGTCTAGATTTTGTACTTTTTGTGTCGTAGTGAGATTCTGCAATTCTAATTTGTAGGCAGCAGAGCAGTTTCTTCAATCAAAGGTCAAGGTGCATCCTTTGTGTCAAGCGACTCTCATGGTTACAAAGGAGTCCCACTTAAATTCCATGGCTTTACTTATTTTTTTGAGAATGAAGAAGCTTACGTGAGAATGTATTTGCTGTTTTTTTTTAAAATCTCAGTGAGACTGCGGATCAAGTCGTTTAGGGTGCCTGAGCTTTTCGTAGAGATTCCGGAAACTGCTACTGTTGGCTCCTTGAAAGTAACCATCTCTTCAGTTCTTCCTCCTTCTCCCTCCTATTAACTCACTTTTGAAGTTCTGACGCTCCTTTTACTTCTGCAGAGAATGGTGATGGAAGCAGTGAGTACCTTATTGAGTGATGGGCACCAAGTTGGTCTGATGGTTCAAGGGAAGAAAGTACGCGACGATAACAAAACCCTTCATCAGACTGGGATTTCTCAGGATAATACCCACTTGAACTCTCTTGATTTCAGCCTTGAACCCAGCTCAGAAACGCCTCAACTGTTAACTAGGTTCACATTTCTATTCACACTTGAAATCCGCCACAGCCATAAGAACTCAAGTCTCAAATCTTTGCGGCTTAATTTCTTCTCTTTTTTCCTTTTCCAGTTACCCGGCAAGGCATGCCTGCGAGGAGTTGCTTCCTTTGTGTCACGCTTCTAACATGGACAACGTGTTGGAATCTGACCCTGATTCAGAACTGTTCCCATCTGACTCATTTGGCAAGAAAACTTCGACAGATGACTCTAAAGCTCTGGTACCTGTTGCGCTCACTGAATTTTCTCCTCGACTGCCGTGTCGTAAATCTAAAAGGAGTGAGCAGCAGGCTGCACAGCGCAGAACCCGTCGACCTTTCTCAGTTGCTGAGGTAGAAGCACTTGTTCAAGCCGTTGAGAAACTCGGTACTGGAAGGTAAAAAAAACAAATGCTATTTTTGTGATTGTGAAATTGAAGAAGATGATTGAAGTTTTGTGAAATTTGCAGGTGGCGAGATGTTAAGCTTTGTGCTTTCGAAGATGCAGACCACCGCACTTACGTTGATCTCAAGGTTTGCATTTCATCTGTGCCTTAATCTACAATCACTAAACCCAAACCTCATTATTGGGTCTGTCAAAATCAACGTTTGGTTTTGTGTAGGATAAATGGAAAACGCTGGTCCACACGGCAAAGATATCTCCACAGCAGAGGAGAGGAGAGCCAGTGCCGCAGGAACTTCTAAACCGAGTGTTGAACGCTCATGGCTACTGGTCAGTGCAACAGATGCAGCAGCAGCAGAATGTTGACATGAATCAGCAGCAAGAGACACTGCCTCAGGCAGAGGTCCTGATGATTCTCTAATCAAATCTGCCGCTGGTCCTCTCTCCTTTGTGTATTATTGATGTTATGTAAGATTCTGACATAGGTGCAGAGATTTGGTCTTTTACTTGATTCTTGGTTTTTTTGTTTTACTTCCTTAATGTAAAGGTAATTGGAACAAGGCTGTTCTTAGAAGCTTTTAGAGGATTTTTGTACATCATTTGTCACAGTCTCATTCGATTATATTTCTCATTCTAGTCTCTCTCTCTCTATCTCTCTCTCCTCTCTCTCTCCAACATATTAAGGTTTGCACAAAAATCTAATACATAAAATCTAAACAATACTAATATATTGTTGAAACTAAATTAAGTTCTTGAAAGCTACCCATATGCATTTAGCTGAAAGATATACAAAATCCAGTGTGAATCAATCTATCGCTGAAATTAGAAAGTACTTTGATTTTTCCCCAAGAACCAAATAATTTTGTGAAAACATAAAAATCTAAAATGTCTCAATCACAGGTCCTGGCATACAGGCAACATTTATGAATTCGACCAGATTAATGTTGGATCTTGATCTCTAAAGAAGAAATGTAAACGTTGCTTATGCAAGGTGTCAATTTTCAACCTAAATCAAGTCCGATCCGTGAACCAGTTGAAAATCCGGTTAAGGTTTTAACAGAAATGAATCTATGAAACGGAAAACTACAAACCGACCGGTATCTCTGAGCAACTTGAAGGGTTTGAACTGTGCCGAAGAAACGGGTCCGATCAAAAACCTAACCTTGTCACCACGTCTTGTTCTTCTTGTTTCCTTTCGCGATTCGTTAAACTTACTTTTACCGAATGTCTATTTCGATATATTTTCTGTAAATCACCCCAACGATTTCTTATGTAATTATAGGGTTTACGGGAAGGATGTGTGTATCATATTCTAATTCCTGAGTTTTGAATCCACGTGCAGGTTTAAGCTGGGAAGTAGAGAAGAAGTTTCAAGAAGCTGCATAGCTCTGTTTCGTAATAATCAATGTTAACGCCAATTCATTTTCCTCAAATACTAATTTTAACTTTGTAAACAATATTTTGAAAAGTATGTTTGTAAGCAATCAGGCACCATTATATAGAGGAGGACGTTTTCTACGATTCTTTGAATCATTTATGCATCTTCTTGATGGAGACCTGCAGAAAACTTAACAAACAATTTGAAAAATATTGCTTTTAGATTGCTTCATTTGTTCCCAGTGTGATGTAGAATCTATTTGATCCTATGGATGGAATGCATTTCATATTGGAGCTAACACAAGTATACAACACCCCCAATAGAAAGTTCAAAACTTTTGGGTATAATTTATCAAACGGCTTGCAACACCACATTAGTGATGATACAAACAGCAAAACGAATGATCTACTAGTACATATAAACCAATGTGAACTAATTGCATCTGCAGTTAGCTAATTTAGTCCCTCTTTGGTTTGAGGTTTCGGTGGCTTCAAGACCCTCCACTCCACCTTCCTGCTCTTCGGTTTCTTGAAAGCATTGCCTTTATTGTTCGGTGATGGTTTGTCACAACTCTGAAGATTCTTCACGGACTTCTTTGGGTGGTTTTGTTCCTCAGAGACAACCTCAGACTGTTTTCTTTTCAAGTCACCATTTATCTCCCGACATGGCTCGACCTTTGAACACTCTGGTTCGCTGAAAGATCCATTTTGACTAGTTACAGTTTAAAGTTTTAATGAGAAGCAAAATATGTAAATGATCAAATTATAGGTGTTAAAATCCATTGCTATCAATAATGACTTCATTTGTCTCAAAATTAGATGAGGTTAGACAATGGATCTCCAGAGTTATTCTGTTGAATGCACACTCTCTTGGAAAATTAATTTGTTGAGAATCAAAAGGAATATAAAAGCTAAGGGTGGGTACAGACCTAAAAGACAGTCTTGCTCCCTTACTGCTAGAGCTTGTGGAAGAAGCATCTATTTTTCGACCGTTTATTGCCTCGTCATTCAATTTCTAAGCAGAGAACAGGTTTATTTCAGAAAGCTGAAAGGGAAGAGCATTTATCGAAAACTATTTCAAGCCTCAGCACCACACACACACACTCACACACTAACCTCGATAGAGGGATTGAAAGACTGAAATGACATGCGTCCTAATAAGGCTCCTGGCTGAGGATCCCAGTCTGTTATGACCACACTGCAACGATTATCAGTTCACGCATTAGAAAACACTACCAAA
Organism: Pugionium cornutum; assembly: GCA_018901935.1. Classification (NCBI taxonomy): domain Eukaryota; kingdom Viridiplantae; phylum Streptophyta; class Magnoliopsida; order Brassicales; family Brassicaceae; genus Pugionium; species Pugionium cornutum. The sequence goes on along the minus strand of CM032158.1, from coordinate 15,375,384 downwards.
CATGTGAAAATAACCATCAAAATTATTGTCATGATTGATGAACACAGGGAAGTCAAAGTAATTGAAATTGATTAGATGTTGGGATGTTGGAAGTAATCAATCAAGAGACACAACCAACAAGAACAAAGGGTACAAAACATACACAATGTCCTCGTTTCCAGTAATCTGATGAAAACAAAACACTAACATCAAGTAACAAAAACGAAGCTGTACCACTTCTTTGCAACAGTTCCGAGAGAATGAAAATTCTCAGTAGGCTCTCCATCATTCTTCTTCTTCTCCTCTTTCAGAGCAGATCTTTGCATAAACTACAGAAAAAGAGTATTAATCCTTATTTGTTCACGAACCAACTTAATTCTCACCCACAAACCAGATTGTTCAAATCAAATATCAAATAAGAGCGACATGATTGATAATGTAATTTCTTGAGTGAAAAATACAATTTTAGTACCAAACCAAAGCTATAACTGAGCAACGCTCAATGCTATGACTAATATGGAAACATTGGTTTGTTATCTCTAAAGGTTCAGTTTTTGAACTCCAGATGCAACAGGCCCCAATGTAAAATCAACTTCGAAGGGATTACTAATCCGTTCAAGATTCAAACTCCAGCAAGATAGAGAACATTTAAAAAGCAATTTTCGACCTCGAATTACAAATTAAAGACCAAATCCATTCAAATTATCGAGTAAGACATGTCTGTATATTTATGAAGCTTCTTCTAAACAAAAAAAAAAAACAGAAAGCAAAAGATAAATCGTACCTTTAGATTTCTCAGAGTACTACTAATCTCTCGCTTCGCCATTGTAGCTTTTGCTCAAATTACAAAAGATTTCTCTCAACACGAGATTTCAGGTAGCGGCGAGGAGGAACAACTTGATTGTTATCGTTTTTTAGGTTTTGGTTGCCGACTTGAAGTCCCGTCCAAAAAACAGATATGTTGTAATTTGACTACAATTATAGGTTTTAACTATAAAAGATAACCGATTCAAACCGTACCAAATTAAAACTTACCAAACCAAAAATAAATTTCTAATTCGTTAGGAATCGTTAGGATTAATTAAATTTATAATTCGTTAGGATTAGCTTAGCTTTTTTTTGGAGCCAGAAGAATTGAGACCACTGAAAACGAATCTGAAAACGAATCTGAAAACAGGTGAACATAGTCAATGAACAAACTTCCGCTCGTTTTCTTCGACTGAAGATCAAAATCAAAGTATTCAAGACTGAAATCGGGAGGAGAAAACAATGGATTATCTAGGGATTGATCTTCGCTGCACGACTGTATCTCTCCGGAACGACGAATTCCCGGCAAAAAATTGTCTTCTTCCTCTCATTTCGAAGCTGCTCGGTTATTTTCTCGTCGCTGCTTCAATGACCGTCAAGGTTCCTCAGGTAAATTAAATCAATCACTCGCTATAATTTGTCACCATGATTTCCCAATTTGATGCTAACATCTCTGTAAAATGATAGAAACTAGTAGCTTTATTGATCAAATGAATAGCTACAAAGATCGATTATGCTCACCTACGGTCGAGCCATAATCGTCCCAGCAGAACAAGCTCTGCTTTCACAATTCCCAGAAACTAACTGCCTATTTCCCACCCCCAAGATCTTCTTATATACGAAGATCTTTTACAACCGAATTAACAAACTACTAATAACAAACAATTGTGAACCAATCAAACAGCCAGCTCATCATCTTCATTATCCACGTCAGCATCTCCTTCCTCTTCCTTCTTCGACTCCGTTGCCTTTCTTCTCCGAAAGTAAGCTCTTATGGGCTTATCAATACCCCCTTGGCAAAGAATGAGCTTGTCCTCAAGCGGAAAATCAGGAAATTGTGTCTTAATATCACGCACCCGAATCCACAAGTTCTCAAACTCCGGTAGTCCTTTCCAGCTGACCAGAGCCTGTAAATGTCCTTCATCATCATATCTGGTATCTAACAAGTCATTAGGCATAATAACCAACTCATCATTTCCATTCAACGAAGCTCGCAAGGAACTGACAATATGACCTTCACCACAAGCTTTTTTAAGTTGAGAAATGTGAAAAACCGGATGTATACGCGAGCCAGATGGTAGTTTTAGGCGATATGCAACCTTACCAATCTTCTCCAATACCTCATAAGGGCCATAAAACCTAGCTGCGAGTTTCTGACAAAGTCTACGGCTGACCGATTGCTATCGATACGGCCATAACTTCAGGAAAACCATATCCCCGATTTCGAAATTAACATCTCTACGATGTTTGTCGGCACTCCGTTTCATAGCTTGTTGCGCTTTTAGAAGCAACTCCTTAATATGATTTAACATAGCATCCCTTTCGAGCAACATTTGCTCGACCTCAAAATTAGAAGTGGAACCCCGTTCATACTGCAGCAATTGAGGAGGATCACGACCATAGACAATTTTGAAAGGTGTACAATTGAGTGCTGTGTGAAAGCTTGAATTATACCACAATTCTGCCCACCCCAAGAACCGAGACCAAGTCTTCGGATACGTAGAAGCAAAGCATCTCAAATATGTCTCTAAACAACGATTCAAAACCTCTGTTTGTCCATCTGTTTGAGGGTGAAAGGCTGTAGAAAACTTCAATTTTGTGCCTGCCATCCGAAAACACTCCTTCCAAAAGTTACTCAAAAATTTTTTGTCCTTGTCCGTAATTATAGATCGCGGAAAACCATGAAGTCGAATGACTTCAGAGGCAAAACGATGAGCAACTTCCGTAGCTGTGAATGGGTGTTTTAGTACCAAGAAATGACCATATTTACTCAGCCTATCCACCACCACCAAAATCACATTCACACCCTGAGACATGGGTAATCCTTCAATGAAATCCATCGATAATTCCTCCCATATATGCGACGGAATTGGAATAGGTTGTAATAGCCCGGCAGGAGATAATGTGGAGTATTTGTGCGTTTGACAGATCGAGCAAGCCATCACATACTGCTGAACCTGTTTACGCATATGCTCCCAATAAAATGCCTGCCTAATTCGCATAACGGTCTTCAAAATACCAGCATGACCTCCTAAGAGACTGTCATGATATTCATACAAAATTACTGGAATATGCGAAGAAGTTGCAGGAATCACCAGACTGTTCTTGAAAAATAATCTGCCCTGTTTCACCGCAAAGCCTTTTTTAACTTCCTCCCCATTTCTCAACTTCTGTATTGTATCTTGTATCTTAGAGTCATTATCGATTTCTGCATATATGTCTTGAAGCTGCAAATTTGCAGGAATTGTCAATGATAACAATGTGTGTAACATTGTCAACTCCATTGATTGACCCATACGAGATAAACCATCTGTCGCGTTGTTGTCAACTCCTGGTTTATATTCGATCACAAAGTCATAGCCTAAAAGCTTCACCAGCCAACATTGGTACTCGAGAGTAACTTCACGTTGTTCCAACAAATATTTAAGACTTTTTTTATCAGTTCGAATAGTGAATTGTCTGCCCAACAAGTAATGCTTCCATTTTAAAATCGCCAAGAGAATTGCCATTAGCTCACGTTCGTAAATCGGTTTGAGTTGTTCCTTGTTTGTCAATCCTTTATTGAAATAGGCAATCGGATTGCGCGATTGCATCAACACTACTCCAAGGCCGAATCCAGAAGCATCAGACTCGACGATGAACGACTGATCAAAATTCGGGTAGAGCTAAAACCGGAGCTGAAATCATAGCAGCTTTTAGATTTTCGAAGGCTTCTTGTGCCATAGACAATCACTGAAATTGATCAACTTTCAGCAATTCTGTCAGTGGTTTAGCTAACGATCCATAGTTCTTGACAAAACGGCGATAGTACCCTGTGAGACCCAAAAATCTACGGAGTTCTTTGACCGTTTTGGGTGCTGGCCAAAGTCGCACTGCATCTGTTTTAGAAGGATCCGTTGCTACTCCTTGCTGAGAAATGACATGACCCAAGTATTCAACTTTGCTTTGGCCAAATGTACATTTCTTCAAGTTTGCATACAATGTATGCTGTACAAACAGCTCCAACACCTTCTACAAATGCTGGATATGCTCTTCAATGGTTGAGCTATAAATGAGTATGTCATCGAAAAATACCAATACAAACCTCCTTAAAAATGGCTTGAATATTTCATTCATCAAAGCCTGAAATGTTGCTGGTGCATTTGTTAATCCAAATGGTATCACCATAAATTCATAGTGGCCTTCATGTGTTCTAAAAGCTGTTTTCTCGATGTCTTCCTCCTTCATTCTGATTTGATGATACCCTGAACGTAAGTCTAACTTTGAGAACAACTTCGCATCATAGAGTTCGTCCAGTAATTGATCAATCATGGGTATAGGGAATTTATCTGACACCGTAGCACGATTCAATGCTCTGTAATCGACGCAAAAACGCCATGACTTATCTTTCTTTTTAACTAGCAACATTGGACTCGAGTACGGACTGTGACTAGTCCGAATGATTCCAGCTGTGAGCATTTCTCTTACTAAGTTCTCCATGGCCTCCATATGCGCATGTGGGTATCTATGCGGACGGACACTGATAGGTCCTGAGCCAGCTACAAGATTAATGGCATGTTCTCTGCCACGCACCGGAGGAAGTTCCGATGGTGTTCTAAAAACAGACTTGAACTTATTCAACACTTCTGCAATCTGTGGAGGGCAATCTGTAGACTGTAACTCAGCAGGTTGTGTGTTGTGTAATGTAATCTCCATTCCCCTCTACTGCCAACCCGTGATCTGCTGCAACGATTTCATCGAGAATTTGGTCTGATGAAGTCTTGGGTCGCCTATTAGTTTCACAGATTTCCCCTTGTGAGTAAAACAGAGCTCATGGGTTTGCCAATCCATTTGACAAGTACCCAATGTCCTCAACCATGGAACACCCAATATCACATCTGCACTTCCCAACTCCAAGACAATAAGATCCACCTTGAACTGCAACTGTTGTAGTTCCAAGTGGACATCTCTGCAGATCCTTGAACTTTTAACAGTCACCCCCGTCCCCAATGTTACTTCCAAGTTTTGGTAAACTTCAGGTTTCATTTTAGCTGTCTTTAAGACGTTTGGCGAAATGAAATTATGCGTAGCTCCACTGTCTAGCATAACTACCAATTGCTGTTTCTTAATTGTTCCCCACATCTTTGTCGTTGTTGGAGAACGAAGACCCAAGAATGAGTTTAAGGAGAGCTCCAACATTTCTATTTGTGATGTCTGTTCAGTATCCTCTGTTTCTACCAATTCTTGATCCAAAATTTCCATTTCGAATCCGTCAATTACCGTGAGGATCTGTAATGTTTGATTTGGACAAACGTGGGATCGTGTATATCGTCCATCACATTTATAACACAACCCTTTTTTCCTCTTGTCAGCCAACTCTGCTGGTGACAATTTCTGTTGGACTCTGTTCTCCACCTTAAGTGGAAAACGCAAGTTGCCCATGTTGGGTTCTGTGACAATCGTCTTTGTTTTCCATCCGGAATTATTTGCATTATCGAGTTGCTTCTTTTGAGAAAACAATGGATAACGACTTCTCTGTTCGATTTCTTTGCTTATTACACGATACAAGGAACTCGATTCCATTTGATTTGCTGTTGCAATCATTTCTGGCAAATCCACTGGCTTGCACATGTTCACCACCTCTCTCATTTCCTGCTTTAATCCATTCATACAAATCCCCTCTAATTGCATGTCTGTTAGCCCTGTGACTTGAGAGGATAGGTCCTCGAATTCATGTATATACGCAGCAATGTTCCCTTTTTGTCTGACAGCGAACAATGCTTGACTTGGATCGCGAATTCTCTCCTTGCTGAACCTCACTATAAGTCTTTCTTTGAAATCGCGCCAATTGATAAACGGATGTCTGTTGATTTCGCTATTGAACCAGCTGAGAACATCACCTTCTAAGCTCATAGAAACCAATTCCAACTGTTCTGCATTCTCGTAAGCACCCAGCCTAAAAAATCTTTCCACACGCGATATCCATCCATACACATCGATTCCTTAAAACACTGGCATCTCAACTCGTTTTACCAGGCTATCTCTATTTCCAACCAATCGATGTGGCATTTGAGAGTCCATGTTCCTATAACTACGGTCAGGTTCCAATTCAGGGGATCGTACCTGATTATGTAGGTTGGAACTACTGGGAGCATCGATGGATACGTGCTGCTTGCCATTGCGCTGAATATCGTTGCGCAGTAAGGTCTCCATAATCTTCTCAAACCTTGAGTCAACCTTATCCTCAATCGCGTCCAAGGTTGCCTCCAATGCCGCGAACTTCTTCTGCGTTCCTTTTTCATGATCTAACAGAGCTGCGATTGTTTTCTGTAGATTTCGAGCGATTGTATCCAAGGTCAGGGAAGATTCCGTCTGCGTTTGCTGTTCTTGCTCCAGCATCGATTCTGCTGAACAATGATTGTGCAACACCATTGATCCTGCAATCTGCGCGATAACTCGAACCGAGCTCACTAACACACCAATTTGATAGAAACTAGTAGCTTTATTGATCAAATGAATAGCTACAAAAATCAATTATGCTCACCTACGTTCGAGCCATAATCGTCCCAGCAGAACAAACTCTGCTTTCACAATTCCCAGAAACTAACTGCCTATTTCTCACCCCCAAGATCTTCTTATATACGAAGATCTTTTACAACCGAATTAACAAACTACTAATAACAAACAATTGTGAACCAATCAAACAGCCAGCTCATCATCTTCATTATCCACGTCAGCATCTCCTTCCTCTTCCTTCTTCGACTCCATTGCCTTTCTTCTCCGAAAGTAAGCTCTCATGGGCTTATCATAAAATTGTAGATAATGAAAATCGTGGACCACAAGAGTGTAAGAGGCTTAAGTGTTGTAGCATTTGAGCTAGAAGTGGTGGGTTACACAGTTTCACTTGCGTATTGTCTTCACATAGGGCTTCCATTTTCAGCTTTTGGTGAAGTTGCTTTTCTTTTGATCCAAGCTTTGATCTTGGTGGCTTGTATCTATTATTTCTCTCGACCTCTCGCTGTAACAACATGGGTCAGAGCAACTCTATACTTTGCTTTAGCACCAACTTTGTTTGCTGGTAAGATTGATCATTTGGCTTTTGAAGCTCTTTATGCTTCAAAGCATTTGATTTTCCTCTCTGCAAGAATCCCTCAGATTTGGAAGAATCACAGAAACAAAAGCACTGGGCAACTTAGTTTCTTAACTTGCTTCATGAATTCAAGTGGATCCATGGCAAGAATTTTCACCAGTATTCAGGAGAATGCACCCCTTAGCATGCTTATGGGTATTGTTCTTGCTGTCTTCACCAATGGGATTATTATGAGTCAGATTATTTTGTATCGGACCCATGGAAAAGAAGAAAACAAGTTAAAGTTACAAAGATTTCATGAAAATTATATGGCCTTGTAAAAGAGTTAAACTATGTTGTACTCATTCTTTTTAAAACATTTATAATTTATATTAAATTTAGCTTCGTTTATTACATTCCATCTCATAATTCTGCAACCTCAAAAAGAAAAGCTTTAAATTACACTTATTTTTCTCTTCAAAGAGTGAATTGAATAATTAAGTAGTCTCCACAGTACATTTTGTTATAATATCAGCTGCGAATTTGAGTGAATGTTTGTTTAAGCAATGGTTTCAATGGCGAGCTTTTGCCTGGATCTAATCTCCTCGGCTTTGTCATCAACAGCTTCCCATAGTTCAGGAAGAGCTTCACGTATGTTATGAATATGCTCCAATGCAATATCCACTCCTTCCACTTTGTGCGAGGTCCCAACCTAATCATACAAAAGGAAAGTGAGCTTTGAGATTGACCAGTTTTGTTTTTTCAACTTATTTGTCTTTGCTTCTTTTACTTACCCATACGGTGTGCAGACCCACGCGTTTCCCGGTTTGAATGTTGCGGATGCTGTCATCAAAAAACAACTGAAAAATACCCACAACGAATTTGAAACGTATTACGCTTAAGTCGATCAGATTAAAAAAAAAAACAAGCGACATAAAAATTTGATGTGTTCTTACTGTCTTGTGAGGATTGATGTTGGTCATCTTGAAAACCTGTTCAAATGCTTCTTCAGATGGTTTGCATATAACCGGAGTCTTTGGGAGTTCAATGCTTGGGTCAGGATTTGCAATGTAACTGCTTATGTCGAAGATTTCTCTGGTTTCTGTATCCACAGAAGATACAGTGTTGGTGCTGGGGTTCAAAGTCTCGAAAGATATGATTCTTTCAAAGCAGTCCTCTAGACCTAGCCTGGCAATAACCTTGGCTGCATGAACCTTGTCAGCATTCGTGAAAACCTGTTGGCAGAATAAGAGAAATGGAAGATCAGAGAATAAACTTAACTTGAAACCAAATATAAGAGCTTAGTATCAAGGAGTGAAACACATACAACTTTCCGAATTGGTAAGCTAAGAATAATATTCCTCAAAATTGGGTCAGGCTTCAGTGTTGTGTACGGCAACCTTCCATGAACAAAACTGTAAAAACAAGAGAGGGATTTCAAATACCAAACACCTTTCATTTTAAAAGACATAATAAGCAAATACGAAAGATGGGTTCAGTTCAGTACCGATGAAAATCGTCATAATCAAAGTTATAACCCACAGCCTGAAAGAATCGACATCAGAAACACGAAGGGTATGTGCATGAACTACAATGGAAGATATGGAAGAATGTTACAGTGTGTTAATGAAAGATACCTTGAGACCAGCCATAGTAGTTCCATAGATTTTATAAAGCGAAAGGCACAGTTCTTGTACTTTATCTTCTTCAATACCAAGTTTCTGGGACATATATTCTAAAAGAGGACAAACAACAATAACAACAAAAATCACAGGTTTATTTATAACATGAACAACAACCAATCTTCCAATGAAGCACAGCAAATGTCTGCGAGCAGCCAAGGCAAGCAGACTTTACCTTGAATGTTATTTTTGACTTCCGTAGCCAAACCAGAACTGAAAGGGTAAAGAGTATCGTCTATGTCTGTTTTGAACAAGCCAAAACCATTATTTAAATCAGAAAACGTTTAAACATTAAACCATTTCTCAATATCATACGGCATCAAAGATACCATTTCAGTCCAGAACCTAGAAAAAGTTTCTTCTACTTACCGAATAAAAGACAATCATATTTCGGTTCCGACATCTGCTGAAAGTTCTCCTCGTACGCCATTTTGATTCCGAATCACACCTGAAACAAATTCTAATCGACAAAATCTCAGCTTCACCGACACACATTCCAAAAACATTGGAAGAATGACATCAGATCCCGAGAAATTACATTCATTTATATTCTTTTTACATCTAAGTCATCACCAACAACATACACATCTCTACAAATCAACTAAAACCCTAAGAAACAAATTAAGGAACACTACATTCCGAATAAAAATCATCTAACGCCAAAAAAAAACTGAAAATGCTATAAAAATGGAAGAAATCAATCATCCAGCATTCAGATCGGAGTAGTAAAGAGGAATCAACGAACATGCATAGAATAAATAGAAACGAAGAACTACAAACAATCAATGAAGAAGGAAAAAAGCGAGAAATCACCTTTTTCGATGAATGAATTTTCGCGAGAGAGAGAGAGAATAATAAATAACTAAATAGCAGAAGAAATGTAAGCCAAACGTCTCAAAGGGTTTCCCATGACTCATCCATCCATTGGTTGTCATCAAATCTGGAGAGAAAGCAATTACTGACGTCGACGTCTATGATTTCTCCACGTGGCTTTCTGAGCGAATCAACTGATGCCACGCGTTTATTTGTGCCGTCCAATACTTTTTCAAAATGTATCTTGCGCCTTAATCTATCGGACCTCATAAATTCGGTTTGGTTTAGTTTATTGCTGGTGTACCAATCGGTTAATACGAACCGGATTCTATAATCAGCTATCGGCAACTTAGGAAGACTTGGGCAGACGTTTGAATATGGAATCATGAACTCTCGAGACCGAGACTATTAGTGATGTAAGTGACTTTATTTTTTGCTTTCTTTCGCTTTGTTGAATCTCACTGTGTCTGTTTGGAGTTTGAAAGACGTGAAGCGATTGGTATTGTTACATTTTTCTCATTCCATGTTTACATTTCTGCTTTCCTGTGAATGTGACATGTGGGAATATATATAATTGAAGACTTTGAAGTGCGATGTTTGGTGGAAAAATGGGTTTGTGATACAAATTAAGGAAGATGGAACTTTTGGTTGTGTAATCCAATCTTTGAACAAAACATTTTAAGGAGTTTGACTGCAAAAGATACAAAGAGGGGTTGATGAAGTTTGGAACCCGCATGTGAAGGTTAATGCTTTTGATTTTCCTGTTTGTGTTATTTGAAACTGATTATCTCTATTCTCTACAATGGAACAACTAACTAATTTATTATTTGTATTATCTCTGTTTCCCGGTTTTGATTCGAATTTCGAAGCAAATATGAAGCTGATAGAATTTTTCAGAATCTTGTCTTTGTATCCGCTTTCTTTAAATTCTTTACGCCATAGAAGCTGTTCTTCTCTGCTCGAAGTGTTCTTCAGTAGACACCGTTGGAAGAGAACCGGAAGTTTTCGTTTTGGCATTTGAACAAACACTGTAAGTGCCATTCCCTTCGTGCTGACTCCAAACACACTCCGTTACTCCGCAGATTTGAAGCGATTAGAAGCCAAACCTGGAGGAAGAATTGATGTTAGAGAATTTTTGACAAAGCCATTTGGATTATCCTGATAAGGTTAGGAACAAGTTCATTCCTTTTGTTTACTAGTGCTTTAGAGGAACCCGCTTTGTGTCTAATTTTCTGGAATCTATCATTCTGGAATCTATCAGTCAAAGATGTATGAATGAAGATGAGTTGGAATTTTCCATTTTATGGGAATGTTAGGCTTGTGAAAAGGATATGCTTTTATGCTATTCGTGGCTTCCCTTAATTTCTAGTTCAAGATATTTCTCCTTAGTTAAAACTAGTAATATTAGTTTAAAATTCATCACTTTGGGTTAGCACGAATCTGAAAGTTGATTGCTGTTATTAGAACCAGACTAGTAGACTACCATCTACATTATCTTGATTGTTTGTAGCTGTAGGCGTGACTGAAGAATGTTTAGTTATTTCCAAACACATATTTTGATTGATTGCTTTACAGTCTTTTGTTCTTTGGTGATGATCCATATATGTTGTTTGCATAATCAACAGTGATTTGCTGCATCCATTTTCTTTTTCTTTATCCATTCAGTTGGTTACATGTGACCCTAATTTTCTAAATGCCCTGATCTTAACTGATTCCCTGACTTAAAGTATATGAAAATCTCCAGTTAAAAATTAAAGCTGCTTACTTTCTGAGTGTTTTCGCCTTTCCACGTAAGGAACCGCACAGGGAACAAGGTTAACCATGATTAGTTTAATAAAATAGCATTTCCATTCGATTAATTTTCCTAATCCCACTTGTTCCATACTAATCAAGCATGATTAGTTTAATAAAAACTCTCATAAACCTTTATTTGATCGTCCTTAGCATCTGCAACCCATTATCCATCTCCACCTGGAAATGTTTCTTTAATGACTTCTTCATAGTACTTTGGAGATTAAAAGTTTTCCGGTTTGTGTATAAAAACACTTGAGAGTTTCAGATATTTCATATGAAATTCTCTTTAACAGTGAAATGGACTTGTGTTATATCGATGTGGTCTCTCTCTCTGTCTCTCTCCATTTAAAAGTCAATTACAGATAGGTTTTCGCATGCTAGTTATGCCCATTTCCAGGTGCTTTTACATCGACCAACTAGCTTTCAATATTCGTGTACTTATCCCTCTCAATTGTTTCTCACCAAAATTATCTTGCTGTTTGATTTTCTTTCTGAAACCTCTTGCTTTCATCTTTGCTTGTTTCCCAAATTTAGAGTTCGAACTGATAAGGGTGACTTTGTTCAGCTCTTCCTATTTGTCTCTTGTGGAGGTCTTTCTGTTGCAGTGGATTAGTTGGGTTCTTGATGAAAAGGAAAAACATCTCGTGTTAGATGGTTGTTACCAGCCGGTAGTTGCAGATGCAGCATCATTGAGATTCACAATAGATGTGGTTTCCTTTGTAATCGCGAAAAAAGGGTTCCTTTCTAATGCGAATCTTGATGATGCTGCATCAGCAAATACCTGGCTACTCTTGTCAACTCTTAATTGCCTGGAAAGCAAAGATGTCTTGGAGATATTACAAGTACTCGAAAACAGAAGGTAAAATCTCTTTTTTCTAGCTTTTGTTGACTTCACAATTTCTTGATTATGGCCACATGTTGTGAAACATCATTTTGTTAAGTTTATGGTGTTTCTTTCTTGCTTTTGTTATTGTCATCACCAAATGATCGCGTTTTACATTTTAAAACATAATTTTAAGAGTTTGTAGTTTGTACAATTCCTAACATTCATCCTTTCTTTGCGTTTTGAAAATTTTAAAAGTTCTCAATGTATTTAAAATTAGTCTTAAGCATTTCATGCTAATTCTGCATAAACATTAATACATGCTTTAAAGTAATTACAATGTCTCATCTATTTATTTATTTAAGTGTTAGCAATATGTAACAAATACAAAACTAGTCTCTTGTTTTAGCGATTATTATCTAATATAATATGGGTGAATTGGTGGAATTATAAGTAGAAAAGGGTAATATAGGTTATTTTTTGCGGTTGTAATTGTAGTTGTGGTAAAAATTATGGTTGCAATAGATGTTATTTGTTCGTATTTTATCGATGACTGTGGTTACAGGACTCATTGTATATATAGTTATTTATGTTTATATTTTATGTAAAATTTTAATAAGAGGGACTTTGTCTAATATGTTTTTAAATATACCGATCTTCTAATATATGATATTTTATTGTAATTTTTATTTACTAAGAGACATAAGCATATTATTTAGCATGTGATCAGATTTTTTTTTTTCTAAATTATTCACAAATGGTTAACTATATTCTAAATTGTTAAGCTTTATCAAGAACAACGATGGATCTTTAGACCTTAGGAAGGTTTACTTCACTCTGTCTCACTCGGTTTCTCAATTAGTTTATCGGTTTAATGAGAAGAAGACACAAAATTTTACTCAACAATTAGAGCCTTCGTTCTTACAGTCTTCTTTCTCTTACAGGACAGTCACATCTCATACACATAAAATAGAACACTCTATTTGTCTTATATAGATGAAAAACAGCAGTTGAAAATGAGACAGCAGCTCTCCATGTGCATATTCTCGAGCCTGTCTGTCTCTTTATCAATGTTCCTTGTATTATCAAGCCTCACGTGGTGTCTTCTTCTTTTACTTCTACTCCTTGGCGTTTCTGAATACATGAGTGTGTCGATGTACATTGAGTTTCAGACCATTGTCAGAGAGATCAAGTCCTGTCTTAAAACTGAGATGGACCTTTTCTTCTTCTTAAGTTGAAAGCCCACCTGAATTTCAAACTATGTAGACCTTCACATATACTAACAATAATACTATTTTTAATTCACTTTATCAACTTTAAATATAAACATAAATATAAATTCTTTAAATATTCTACCTAAAAGTATATGTATAGACGTACCTAATTATTTAATTATATATATGGTAGTTTCTTATAGTTAACAATATAAATTGCAATTATATAGTTGACTATACTATATTGAAGAATTTAATGTCTGCTTACTTATTATCAAGTTTAAGTTGGAAAAGTTATACAGGAATGAATCAAAAGCTCAGGAAAATTTCCAAACAAACAATCCTTCTACTATTAAACTCATTTTCACATGAAATTTCACGAAAAAATCAACATCGTGATCTTCTTTGGAACCTAACTCTAGACGAAGTTTCTCTGCAAAACCAATTCCTTTGAAATTTCCGTTTTTGTTAAGAAGTTGTTTAACGAAATGCCCAGCTGACACGTCGTTTACAACTTCCGTGTCCAAGTGTTCTATCTCTCAGAGCTAGTCTCACAGAGAAGCTTCGCTGACCCGAATCTTGTTATACTAAAGTGACTTCGAAAGAAAATATAATCTTGACAAACAAACAAAAATTCATATATTATATTACCAATTGATATATCTTCACAATTAGAAAAAGATACAGCAAAATCAAAGGAATTTACTGTAGAAATTTGGTTGCAAGTGTGTAGGACCGATTATGTCTGTTTCTGTGGATTCTGACTGTAACTGATGATTACATTAATGCTGTCTAACTCTCTCACACACTCACTGGACTTCTTGTTATCGTAGTTGAAATTTTTATTATTAAGGGCTAATTACTTGATTATGCATACCGGAATTTGAGTGCCGAAATTGAGGAAAGTTTTAGAGTTTACGATTAATATATCTAACCAAAAAACGAACTGTTAAAAAGAGTATATAATGTTAACTCATTGTTCAATAGTAAATAACAAGACAGTTTTGACCTGTTCATTGCAGGTTGAATTTGAATTCAAATTTGGCAACTTCACCATCTCAGAAAAGAGACATACTTTCTCGGAAACCAAACAGCCAAACTCTCGGGAAAAGAAGTCTCTGAGGATTTTTGGTCCAAGACAAATATGCTCAACTTGAGTGAACATTCAACGTTTGATGTAAGGAAGAAGAATTAATCGAATTAAAAACAAAATGGAGTTTCAATCTTTTCTTCTGGATTTTCTTTTTTATTTACATTGTTGAATGAACAAACCAAAATATATATATTCTCAATGAAGAACTGAATCTCTGTTACTTCTATTTCGCCTGAAGTATCTTCTGAGTACTGAATTCGACCGATCCAAAACCCTAGATTCTACCTCAATGTTCAAATCTAGAGAATTGGAAGATGATGAAATAGCGGAAGAGCCACGGTTTGGCCTCATTCTCCTCACTAACGACACCATTCCACGAACCATCCGCCTCAATCTTCCGCCAGAGCCAGAACCGCGACCAGTACCGTTGCTATCCGATTCCAGTGTCCCGTGAGCCCTAACCCATGAGATCCGTCTAGGACCGTCGTTGTTAACAATCCCACCACCGTCCATTTCTGTCAATACCACAGGCAAAACTCTCTCTCCGTCTCCCATTGCGGCGTTAAATCTCCCAACGGCGAATCCGCCTCCGGGGAGTCTCCAAATCGTCATCCCCACGGCGTTTTCCTCTTCATTGCTCCGTCGGTTAGGCTCTGAAGGTATCTCGAATCGACAGACTGGACACGAGTTCCGGATAGAGAGCCACGGCACGATGCAGTCGTCGTGGAAAATGTGCTTACACGGCATCTCACGGGCCTCCGTCTCCGGCTCGAAAACCTCCGTGCACACAGCGCAGTTCGCCTCGGCGTCGATGTGGCAATCCGAGATTTCAACTCTCGGCAAAGACTCAATCGCCGATTTAGACGCCGGAGGATTCCCAGATCTACCGATTCCGGTAGTTGACGCCTCGATCTGGCTTAGTTGCTCGAGCAACCGATCAAATCCCGATCCCATCAAAATCTCAGATACAGAATCTGGAAGCGGCCTAAGACCCGATCCGGATCCGTCATCGTAATAAAACTCAAAAGCGCGGCGATCCCTAGCCGCGTCTCCTTCTTCTCCCTCATCTCTCTCGCCAGCGCCTCCCTGAAGGACGATGACCGGGTTAAACGATTGGCGACGGCTGGATATCCGACGTCTAATAACGGATCTAGGGTTGTTGTTGATCGATCTAACTTCAGTGGAAGCTGGGGTCGCTAATTCAGCAACGGTGGAGGAGGAATGGTTAATCTCTTCGATGAAACCGCCGTCGCAGTGCGGACAAGCAACGCCGACGGTAGTGCCTTGTTCAGCCCAGACACTGACGAATTGCGTGCAGCTATAACACCAATACGATGCCGAAATCGGCGTTGTCGTCGGCATTCTCTAGACTTTATGATTCGATGAGAATATCAGAAAGAAGAAGTAGGAGAGGAGTTAATATGATAAAATGAAAAGTTGGCTTTTAAGGCGGTCGTAGGAGCGGAATTAACGGCGTCGAATTAGACGGTGAATAGACACATGGCAAGTGTTTAATTGGGTAGAATATAGCGGAGGTATTAACGGTCGTTTATGTATGAAGAAGGAGTGTTCGAGGCTTCTGCGAGATTGTTTTGACCAAACGTGGAAAGTAACGCCGAGTTTCTTTGAAGAAAATTCAAAAGAAGCGCCGTGTCTGCTGTTTATGGGACCTATTTGATCTCCGTTTTTTCTGGGGAAGCCTCTAAACGACATCGTTTCGACTTGTGGATCATGCCAGAAATAAAAGTTTGCCGACTGCTAAATAATTAAATCATTTTTATTGATTAAAGTTTGCTTTTACATGGTTTTAAAAAATTAAAATAAAATCTTTTTTGAGAGTTGTTATACTTTGGATTGTTTAGCAATTTGGTGGAGGGTGGAGTCTTTACAAAATTAGTTTCTTACAAGTTGATGACTCAATAAATCACATGTGGCAAGTAAAGTTGATCAAATACATATAAAACCCACTCGTATCTACATGTATTAACTTCTTCAATCAATTGAGTATTATCAAAACAAAAGAGAATTTGATTACCTTTTTTGTTAGCAATGAAATAGACAAATTGCAGTTGAAGATTGCAACAAATTAGAGACTATAAACACAAATACAAACTTTATCAAGTTAGCTCTGAGATCGAAATGATTGCTAGGCAAAACAAACAGAGTAAACAGATGTTAACTTGTGTTTAACATATTCATTTTCTCATCGAATATATCGAACAAGAGTGGCATCTTTATTTTGACCAAACAAGCAGTAAACTATATGATAATTCAATAACTTCAATTGGTGGCTAAGATTATGCAGGAAAAAAGGAAATAAAAAATGTTACAAACGCAAAAACAAAGAACATTTGACATCTAAAATCCCTCTGAAACCAACAATGGCATCACTGAATCTATACCAGGACTGAAAAAATGCCAGCTTGAATCATGAAATGCAGCAAAATAATCATCTGATACCGTCTCAATAGCAAACTCGCTTGTAATTCTTCGTGCAGCTATGATTCGTTTGGTGGCACGGATGACTTCTGGGTCTAACGTTACTTGCTCCTCATACATCTGAAAGCTGTTCCCAAACAATGCGATCCTGGACAATCGATCCATTCTCCAGTTTGCTTTCAATAGGTTGTTGTACAGATTGGCCTCACAGTGTGGCATGAAGAAAAGAATAGGCTTTAAAGCTTCCCTGCGAGCTTGCTCGTTCACAGATAGAACGGTGCATCCCAAAGATTCTAAGACACTAGATTCAGTCGCAGAGAGGATTGGATCGAACACTTCTATGTTATTACCAATCCAATCAAACTCCCGCTTCATCAAGATTGCAATGCTAAGCTGAAGCCTTGGAGATTCATAAGACTCGATGCTGCCTATACCGTACATCACCATCTGAAGCTGTGTTTCAGTGCCTAACACGCGGCGAAACTGGTTTGAAACCTCTGGAGACTTGAGCTGTTCTAAGAATGCTGCGTAGAACTTGGAGCTCAAGATTTTGTTCATAGAGATTTCCATCTTCTGCTTAAGTCTTGCTTGTCTCTGCGGATCAACTTCAAGATCATCTGATTTCCATGGTTGCTCTTCTTCTGCTTGACCTTTAGGCTTCGGTTTCCTTTTTCTCTGTCTTCCTTTAGGAGGTAAGACTACTGTCCACTCACCACCACTACTTGAGTTTTTAACCGTTGCTTCCATTGAAGCTTCCATAAGAAACTGCTTTTATTTCTATATAAAATCTAACTACTCATTTGCAACACCACACAGGCCCTCGAAATTAGGGATTATACTCAATGCAGCGATTTCATATCTGGTTCCGCTACCTAAAACATCAAACCACCATTTCGATTCCCAAACTAAAAATTTACTATCATATCATAACTACGTGAAGTACCTAAAATAGAACTATATGTATCGATCTCTTTGCTTAGTTCGGATCTATCTACCTCAAGATCGAGAGAAACCTTCGACAAGGAGAAAAGTAAAGTTACGAAAAGAAACGAGACCCCAACCAAAAGAGGAAGGATCGACGAAGCTTGCTTGCAATACAGAGGAAGCAGGCAGGTAAACGCTTGGAATACGCGGCGACCGAATGTACTCAATGAGACATTGGGGTTGAGTATGGTGTTACTGAGTTGTGCAGCGATTTGATACCGTCCATGGCCATGCGATTTGTACCCGGATATCTGGCTAACTGACATTGGGCTGGAGGAAAATTACATGGGCCTGTGGACAGCCCACTAAACAAGAATGCAAATCATGTTTCCACTCATTGTGTCAGTATCCCTCTCACACACTTTTGTCATTAACCGAATATTATTCCATAAATTTTAGGGAAACAATTTATTCTAAAATCTTGGATGAATATTACAAAATTTATTCAAATACATTTTCTATAAGTATGAAATCTCTTTACAATTATAGTTGATTGCTGTAAAATTAGAAAATGTTTCCAGTAGAAGTAAAAGTCTCCCAGTTTATCGGACAGAGAACGAAGAAGTAAGGATAAACGATACGAACCGGAAGAGGACAAAAGAAAGATACGAACCGGAATAAATTATACGGTTTAGAGGTAACCGCAAACCAGAGGGGTTGTTAAACCGAAAACCAGAGGAGCGGTTAAACCGAAAACCAGAGGAGCGGTTAAACCGAAAACCAGAGGAGCGGTTAAACCGAAAACCGCATTCGATTGTCTAAAATGGGGGGGATTCGATCCAATGAGCCAGAGATATTATGTATGCAACATTTTCGATTCTGTCTCCAACACCACAGAGTTTCTTCGTTTCTCCTCAACTTCATCCAATTTCATTCCTTTATCGGATAAATTTTCTGGGTTTTCCTGCAACAACGTGCTGCCATGGCGCCAATTTTGGTGGCGCTTGGTTCTATAAACGACGGAGTTATGATCAACGACGGAGAAATCGAAATATCGTTCCACGAGCCAGAGTCTCCCCTTACGATATTCTCGGTGTGTCTCCATCGGCGACTCCTCAAGATATAAAGAGGGCTTACCGAAAACTTGCTCTCAAGTATCACCCAGATGTTAATAAAGAGGTAAATAATTCCATCTGGGTTGTGCTTCGCGAAGTTTACGGAATCGGAGCTGTGTATGGATGCTTATATGTTTGCTTATACATACAAAAACATGAAATTGGAACTATGTATTGATGTTTAAATGATTGGTTATACTGTTAAGAACTTACTGAATAATACTCTTTATTGATTAACAAAGAAACACTCAACGTCACTGAAACAACGTTAATAACAAAAACCCAGAAAATATCTCTCCCAAAGCACGCAGGCTCCGTTCACGTTCCTAAACAAAAAGCATGAAAAAGTAAAAACCATTCTCGTCTCTTTTATTAAGGCTCGAAATCCATCCATAACTGCAAACCCTCTAGATGGCTCAAAGGGTTTGCCATCACTTATCCACCCACATGCTCCTCACGTGCTGTCCACCTTGGCATCTTCTTCTTCATTTTGAAAAGCTGCTCCCGCTATTTTCTCTCCCTGCTCTCTGTTTCTTCCCTCTGGCTCCCTTTTCCGGCGGTAATACGCTCTCACAGGCTTATCAATACTCCCCCCTTTGAGAAGCTTGTCCCCAAGCTTGAATTCCGGAAAATCCTTCGATATTGACGTTGCGAGGTGCCATGAATTTTCGTGAGCTTCCCAGCCCTTCCATGAAATTAATACCTCCAAATTGCCTGTCGCATCATAACGTGTGTCAAGCACCTATTGTGGAACAACCGTTGATAAAGCCGGATTCTGCCAAGCTGCGGGCAGCTCGGTAGTGTGAGATGCTGCTCCAATAGCGCCTTTCAATTGAGAAACATGGAAGACAGGATGAATACGAGATGACGGTGGGAGCTGCAGACGATATGCTACTCTGCCCACGCGTTCCAAAACCTTATAAGGACCGAAATACCGTGCTGCTAACTTTTGATATTCGCGACGTGCAACAGAGCTTTGTCGGTATGGCTTCAGTTTCACGTAAACCAAATCACCCACCGTGAAATTAACCTCTCTTCTATGTTTATCAGCCTGTTTTTTCATCCTTTCTTGCGCCTTTTGTAATTGCAGTTTGATGATGTCCAAAGTTTCATCCCTCTCCCGTAATGATTGATCTAGTTCAAAGTCATTGGTGCTCCCTGATTCATATCGGACCAACACAGGGGGATCTCTCCCATATACCACCTTAAAAGGTGTAGTTTGTAGAGCTGAATGATAGGTGGTGTTATACCAAAATTCTGCCCATGGTAAGAACTTATGCCAGGAACGAGGTGTGGCCGATGTAAAGCAACGGAGATAAGTCTCAAGACAACGATTGAGTACCTCGGATTGACCATCGGTTTGGGGATGAAAAGCTGTGCTGTATTTCAATTGTGTTCCAGCCTGCCTGAACGTTTCACGCCAGAACGTGCTCAAGAAAATTCGATCTCGATCCGAAACAATTGTTGCCGGAAACCCATGAAGGCGAACAATGCCGGATATGAACTTCGTGGCGACATCAGCTGCTGTGAACGGGTGGCGGAGGCCCATGAAATGTGCATACTTGCTTAAGCGATCAATTACCACCAAGATGACGTTATACCCCTGAGATACCGGTAAACCTTCAATAAAATCCATGGCTATCTCATCCCAAATCCTTGTCGGAATTGGTAGCGGTTGAAGTAAACCGGCCGGAGATAATGTTGAATATTTATGTGTCTGACACACTTCACAAGATGAAACAAATTTCTGGATGTGATCCCACATACCACGCCACTGGAATACTTGTTGCACTCTTTTTAATGTCTTAAGCACACCCGAATGTCCGCCCAATTTGCTGCTGTGAAACTCATGTAAAATCAATGGAATAAACCGTGAGGACGGAGGAATGACTAATCTCCGTTTGAACCATAACCGATTGTCCACAATTGTGTAGCCAGGTTTCACATGACCAGTCCTTAATTCCGAGATAAGTTTTTGAATATCATCATCGTTGTCAATCTCATTATAAATATCTTGCAATTGCAATGCACTTGGTACCGTAAGTGCAAAGAATGACGAGGTAACCGAGGAAGCTGGAACTTGTGGCACTCTAGACAATCCATCGGCTGCTTTGTTCTCTATGCCCGGTTTGTAGAGAATTTCGAAGTCATAACCCATAATACGATGAAGCCATTTTTGATACTCGAGATTGACTTCTCGTTGTTCCAACAAGAACTTCAAGCTTTTTTGATCGGTGTGGACAATGAACTTTCTGCCCAATAAGTAGTGACGCCATTTTTGGATGGCAAGCACGATCGCCATTAATTCTCTCTCGTATACCGGTTTGAGTTGTTCTCGTGGGGTGAGACCATGACTAAAAAATGCGATCGGTCGTTTGTTTTGCATCAAGACTGCGCCAATACCATAACTCGATGCATCAGTCTCTAAGATGAATGGTTGTCTGAAATCCGGTAAGGCCAGAACTGGTGTCGATACCATTGCTTGTTTGAGAACCGCAAATGCTTGTTGGGCAGTTTCATCCCACATGAACTGGTCTTTCTTTAACAAAGATGTCAATGGTTTTGCAAGTAAACCGTAGTTACATACAAAGCGCCGATAGTAACCCGTTAGGCCGAGAAAACCTCGCAATTCCTTGACTGTTTTTGGTGGCGGCCAATTTTGCATTGCCGCGGTCTTGCTTGGGTCAGTAGCTACCCCATTTCCTGAGATTATATGGCCGAGATATTCTACTGACGGCTGACCAAACAAACATTTTTTGCGGTTTGCAAAAAGCTTATGCATCACAAATAGTTGTAAGACCAATGCAAGATGTTCCGAATGCTCTTTCTCCGAACGACTATATATGAGGATGTCATCAAAAAATACCAAGATGAAGCGCCGGAGATACGGACGGAAAACATCATTCATCAGAGCTTGAAAGGTAGCTGGGGCATTCATCAGTCCAAACGGCATTACCAGAAACTCATAATGACCATTAGCTGTCCGGAAAGCTGTTTTATGTATATCCTCCTCATGCATACGTATTTGATGGTAACCTGCTCGAAGATCAAGCTTAGAAAAAATCACTGCACCCTGCAATTCATCCAGGAGCTCATCAATAACCGGTATAGGATATTTATCTGCCACAGTGGCGCGATTGAGAGCCCGATAGTCCACACAAAAACGCCAAGTGGAATCCTTCTTTTTGACCAGCAAAACCGGGCTGGAGAAAGGACTTGTGCTTGGCCTAATCACCCCTTTTGCTAACATTTCAGCTACTAATACGTCCATTGCTTCCTTTTGAGCGTGAGGATAACGGTAAGGCCTCACACTCACTGCACTACTCCCCGGCAAAAGCGTGATTCGATGTTCTCGGCCACGCAATGGAGGTAAACCTGTTGGTTCTGCAAAAACAGCAGCATACTGATCAAGAACAGGTGTAAGAGGAGCTGGAAGGGGTACCTGACCAGGCTGCAACGATTGCAAGTCGATTGCAATGCCTTTGGGAACAATTGGAGCATGTGAAAACAGGCGTCTTAACGAGAACTTGCTGTTGTTCAAGTCGCCTTCCCCTGTTAATTTTGCTCGTTTGCCGTGATGCAAGAACTCCAACTCATGTGTTTCCCAATTGATGTTGCAATTACCCAATGTGCGAAGCCAATGGACCCCAAGAACTACATCGGCTCCACCAAGTTCCAAGGATATAAAATCAGATTGAAACTCTAAACCTTGGAGAATGAATTTGATGTCGCGGCAAACACCCAACCCTGAAACTGATATACCCGTGCCCAAGAGAACATTGAGATTATTAGCATGTTGAAGTGGTACTTTGGTTAATTTCAGCGCAGCCGGAGAAATAAAGTTATGCGTTGCCCCACTGTCTAACATAAACACCAAGGGAATTCGACCAACGAATCCCAAGATCTTTGTTGTCGTGGGCTGGGTGGCACCAATAAAAGAATGGAACGAAAGTTCCATAAGGTTAGGCTGCTCCACTGTCTCCTCCTCTACAACTTCAACCATGTTTTCATCAAGAACTTCTAACTCATATCCATTCACCACGGTTAATAATTGCAGCTCCTTGTTGGGGCATATGGAGTTATGCCCACGAAACCACTTCGAATTGCACTTGAAACAGAGACCGCGCCTGCGTTTTTCATCCAATTCAGCATCTGAACAGTTGAGCTTGGTTCGTTGTTGAGGTCTAACCGGCAACGAAGTTGCAGGTTTTTCTGCATCAGTGACGATCGTCTTCATTCGCCAGTTATGCTGACGATAGTCAGACCCGCTCTGTTGTCGTGAGGGTCTCGTCTCAACGTGGAGTTCTCGGCTAACGACTCGGGTTAGCACATCAGTCTCCATTGAGATTGCCACTGAGATCATTTCGGATAAACTCTGTGGTTTCATCAGCTGCACTACGGCACGAATCTCTGGCTTAAGACCATTGAGGAAAATGCCTTCGAGTTGGTGATTAGCGAGGTTTGTTACCTGCGCGGTAAGCTCCTCAAACTCGTGTACATAATCCGGGACCGAACCAGTTTGAGCTAGGCAAAATAAGTTCTGGCTTGGACCTTTACTATGAATACTCCCAAATCTAATCATCAGCCGGTGCTTAAATCCATCCCACGAATCAAACGGTTCTCTAGTGAGCTCAGAATTAAACCAACCCAACGCTACACCTTCTAAACTCATTGAAACCATTTCCAGTTTTTCTGCATCCACGTATCCACCAAGACGGAAAAAACGTTCAACTTTAGAGAGCCACCCGAATGTGTTAATACCTTCGAATATGGGAAGCTCAATACGCTTCACCAACGAATCTCGGTGGCTTAAGAATGTTGTGCGTGTGTCTGGTGGTTGAGGAGGGTGCTGGAAAAAATGCTCTGTCTCTGGCTCCTTCTGTGGCAGACTGGTTTCCCCGCGACGGAACTGAGTTTCGAGACGCGGAAGGGCCAAAAGTAAGCGATCGAGCTGCGTGTGGATGGTGTTATCCACCGAGGCGTGGAATGTCTCCAGTTTAGCGTCGAGTTTTGACTCCCATTTGGACTCCAACCTGCGGATAGATTCTTCAAGGTTCAGCTGACCGGTTATTGCGCCGCGATATCCACTGTCCAGCGTATCCAAGCGACGGAAAATCTCCTCAAAACTCCCTGCAAGCTGGGGATTGACAGGAAAACCAGGAGGAGGTTGAATACTTTCATCTCGGTGAGAATCCATGGTCGCCAATGATCGATCGTTGTCACAAACGCACCAAATGTTAAGAACTTACTGAATAATACTCTTTATTGATTAACAAAGAAACACTCAACGTCACTGAAACAACGTTAATAACAAAAACCCAGAAAATATCTCTCCCAAAGCACGCAGGCTCCGTTCACGTTCCTAAACAAAAAGCATGAAAAAGTAAAAACCATTCTCGTCTCTTTTATTAAGGCTCGAAATCCATCCATAACTGCAAACCCTCTAGATGGCTCAAAGGGTTTGCCATCACTTATCCACCCACATGCTCCTCACGTGCTGTCCACCTTGGCATCTTCTTCTTCATTTTGAAAAGCTGCTCCCGCTATTTTCTCTCCCTGCTCTCTGTTTCTTCCCTCTGGCTCCCTTTTCCGGCGGTAATACGCTCTCACAGGCTTATCATATACACACAAATTCATAGAATTTGATACTTATTATGATGCTTTCATATGTATTATATATGTTGATGACTTGATCTCTAATCCTTATGGAAGAAAGCATAATTCACCCCTTGGCTGGTTTTGGTGTATAGGCAAATGCGCAGGAGAAGTTTTTGAGGATAAAGCATGCATACACTACTCTGATAAACTCCGAGTCACGGCGTAAGTACGGGTCAGATAGTCGCTCGTCTGGTTATTCATACAATACCGGTCAAACAAACCGAAAAAGCGACAGTCAAGTCGAGGAAGATTTCTATGGACTTGGTAAAAACATAACTCCCTGAGAACACCATAAATTTTCAATTGAAATGTGATCATTTATGGATCCTGCTGTGCAAAAATGGAACCTTTTTCTTTGAAGCTTAATGCTAAACTATGGCGTGGCATTGTTTTGCAAATTAGGGAAGAGGATTTTTTTTTGCTTGATCACGATGGGGAAGCATTCACAAAGGGTTTCGAACACGAATGCTAAATAGGGTTTGTGAAAATGGTCATTCACAAAGGGTTTTAGAACACGATGGGGAAACTTACTGTGAACTCTAGGCACCGTTTGATGCTGTAAATGGCTGGTGGTAGAAGTTCGATGTGGTGTTTTATCTTATGTGTAGTCATCTTTGTGAGGACTTAGGTTGCCAATGTGATCTTATTCACAGCACACTTTACTATGCAGGTGAATTCGTGAGGGATGTTCAAATAACAATCGGTAGAGGCAACCTATGAAATCTACTTTCTTTCTGTCGTTAGATTGGTTTTTCGCACGTCTTATGCACAAGACATTGTATAATTGTAGTTAAATTGTTCTTTTAGAGACTCACTTTCTGTGATATTGACAGGGGATTTCTTCAAAGATCTTCAAGAAGAGTTTAAGAACTGGGAAGCCAGTTCGACATCACAAGGAAAACCTAAAAGTCTCTGGGAGGAACTAGCGGTAAGACAGATAATGTCGAATTTGAACTTGAAATATCTTGGCTATCAAAGCTTGGATTGTTCTTCGCTCTGTTTTAAGTGTTCTATTTTATTGGTTTCTACAATAAACCTTGTACAGCTATTTATGGAAGAATTTATAGTAGTATCTGTTTCCTCTGATGTGGTATTTAGTTCTTTCGATATTGTTATGTTTTTATCCTACGATTTGTTTATATAGACTCGAACCGTTCTTTGGCCCCTTTTGATTCTCATGTTTCTTTTTCTTTTTCGGTTCTCAGGAAATTGGGGAAGAATTTGTGGAATTCCTTGAGAAAGAACTTAACATAAGCGATGAAGTCAATGAGGGATCAAGCAAAAACGGAGAAATTTTTGATTTTGACGAAAGCTCATCAACGGAAAAATCGTCAGGAAATACAAATAGCACGAAGAACAGTATAGAAGATAATATTGATGAGATCGAAGCAACTCTCGCAAAGTTGAAGAAAGATCTTGGCTTGCAATAATCTCAAAATTTTCAGGAAAATGTTGTTTGTTGGTTTGATTTTTTTGTTCTCGAGATAGAATATTGTTTGATGAAAGCAATATGTTTATATAGAGACGCTACAGAAAAAACAATTGAAAAGATGATGTTAAGATAAATTTCCTTTTGGAGAATAAGAACCCAACCTATGTGTTAACTAGAAAAGAAAAGTAGACCTAACTTAAATCGTATAAATACATTTAGACGAATGTAATCCGGTCCATTTAGTTGGGTTCTTTGACATAGGGAAATTTTGGATTTGGTTGAGATTTTCAAAACTTCAATTCGGTTCGATTTTCAGCATCCAGAGACTCTTCGGAGAAGACGGGTTTGCGGTTCGAGATGTTTATTGGCAAGCGCAATTACCGAATGGCTAGGAAAACGAACCATTTATATGATTTATAAATATTCGCGACATAGCTCACTTTTCCAACGTTAGATTTGCCATTTAAAAATAAAAACTACACACAATGTAATATTTATTATGGCAGCAACTGGAGAGGGTTTATCAAGTCAAAGAACTGAAACTAGATGCAACTAGAAATCAAATATATTTGAAATTAAAACTTTTTCTTGTGTTTGACAAAGAAAAAAAAAAGGTATAACACCACACCATCGCTCACACGTTCTACAGTCACTCGTAGGTGTGAACTTATATATCTCAGATCACATCAGCGTCTCATCTCTTTAAAAAAGTATGTCTCTATAATCTTAACGAATGAGTTTCTCCTCTAATAAAAATCCATGTGAAAGACACATGAATAGAGAGTGCTCTAAACAAGAATGTGTAGTTAGGAACGAAAAAGCTTGTTGGTGGATTCAAACGTTAAACGCGTATAATCGTATGGGAAACAAAATCGAGAAGAACCAATCCAATTCAAACATATTTGTTTGGATCAACAAAGCAGAATTTGTACTGTTCAAGAATTCAAAAACACACAGGTAAAAGGAAAAAAAGGAGATTAATAAAAGTATCTTGAATTCTCTCTTTTATGCTATTAGAAAAAGGTTTGAAAGCCGAAGCACTCACACTAGTTTCCATAAGTATGGCTCGCTTACTCAGCTTCTACATTTCACATCAGGTAAATCAACTGAAAACAATCATCAACAAGTGCGGAGGATGGTTAGTGTTATGGATCCTTTGAAATCCTAAGTAAATAAAGGATGGAATCGAGATCAAACAGTTTTGGTTAAATTGAATGAAATGGGAATATTCATGTATGGCTCAGAATAATTAAATCAATACCATGCACAGAACAAATATAGTTCAAGAAACAGATGCAAAGAAAAAACATCAGGCATTGTTATTTGGGATAAATGCTAGTCAGGACATTACGTTGATGTTCAATTCCATACCACATCGTTTCTATAGGTCATAGGTGAGAACCAGCTACGAAAACAGGTATATGGCAACAAAAAAAAAAATCTAACAGATGCGTAATTTTCCAAAATCAACTAACAAAAGTAAACTAACATGAAAAAAACAAAATCTGAAATCGGTGGTGGTAATGATCGATCGAGAGACTAAAAGTCTAAAACGTCACCGTCTGTGTTGTTGGACAAACTTGGAGTTCTTAGCATCTTCCTCTGCAAAGTTAATCAACAAAATTACATAGATTAGGGTTTCCACAATCAGCGATCCCGAAATAACATACATCCGATCTGATTCAAGAAATACGGACCATAGAGGAATACTTCTGTCATTTATATTCATAGAGGATCGGTCAGATCTGAAGGACTTACCAGTGAGTCCAGCCGTGAGCTTGGTGATGAGGACGCCGGTTACGGCGAAACCAGTGATAAACGGCCAACAACGTTTCCATTCCCTCTTGAAAAACACTGGCCATGGATCGAACAACCTCATCTCTCCTCCCTCTAACTTGGTTTCTTCCGGGAAGATTTCTCTCTGTCTCTCCTCTCTGACTTTGTGATTATTTCACGTAGAAGACTGGAAAAGGGAACCGAGTTATATAATAGGCTGCCAATAACCGGCCCAATATACATACATCTAAAATACTTCGACCATTGCGTTTAAAACGCGAGCCTCATGCGACTGCGTTTCCAGATCTCTTCCACTGATTTGACAAGGCTGTCAACGATAGCTCAGCATCAACAACTTCATTGTCTCAGCAAAACAGCTTCACTTCTCCCATGATCGTGGCCCAACAGCATCAACACAAGAAGCCCACAAGGATCTACCAGAAACCCGTAAAATCTGCAGCAAAGATTGCAAGACTATCTGTAATTTCAACAGACAAAAACATAGTACTTTCACCTAATACTCTGCCAGCGTCTCTTCTCATTATGTTAGCCAACAAGTTTAATGTACTAAGTGAGCAGTGAGCTGTCTTCAACCGTTAGTAGTACATCTTGCTCTATAAATGTCTTAAACAATTATATTTGCGTTTTGTATGAAAGATATTAAAGAAAGTTTGAAATCGTTTCATCTCTCTAAAACTTCATTTTCTTCCTTGAGTTCATTTTCCGGTTGTTTACATGGTATCAGAGCCATAAATGGCAACATGGACTCATTTTCTCCTTCTACTCTTACCATTACACAATGTGTAACTCTCAAATTAAATGAAAAGAACTACCTTCTTTGGAAACTTCAGTTTGAGCAATTTTTGTCCGGCCAAATGCTCATCGGTTTGGTCACTAGAGCCACGCCTAGACCTCTTCCCACCATAAATGTTTGAACTGCAAATCAAATCATTGAAACCTGCAATCCTGAATATCTCAAATGGGTGCAAAAGGACCACCTTGTAATGGCTTGGCTGTACGGGTCGTTATCCGAAGAGGCATTGCAAGCTGTCTATGGTCTTCGCTCTGCTCATGAGGTATGGTTTGCTCTAGCTAAGAAATATAATAAGGTTTCTGCCACAAGAAAGCTGGAGCTGCAACGAAGACTGCAAACTTCATTCAAAGGCACTAAGAATATGTCGGAATATCTGTTAGAAATGAAAACCTTGTGTGACCAACTGGACTCCATTGGTTCACCAATTTCAGAACATGAGAAAATATATGGGGGTGTTGAATGGCTTGGGAAAGGAGTATGAATCCATATGCACTGTTATTGAAAGTTCAATGGACACTCTGCCAGGTCCGTGTCTTGACGATGTCATCTTCAAACTCGTGGGTTTCGATGACAAACTCCAAATATACTCTGCTCCTACTAAAGTATCTCCACATCAAGCTTTTTATGCTAACAGAGGTGGATACTCTGGTCGTGCATGTGGTCAGTACAAAGGTAGCTATCGTGGTCGAAGCTCCTACACAACACAAGGTCGTGGTTTTTATCAATAGTTTGACAATAGTAGAGGACGTTCTGCAAAACTAGAAAATAGCTTCCGACCTACGTGTCAAATCTGTGGGAAGTTTGGCCATGCTGCATTCAAATGCTACAAGAGATTTGATCAGAACTTGCAGTTGGATGAAGCTCCTCAAGCATTAGCAGCTTTGCGAATTTCTGAGCCGTGTGACAGTGCTGGAAACGAGTGGTTCCCTGACATAGGTGCGACACATCATGTGACCAACTCTCCTCAACATCTTCAGAATGCTCAGTCATATGGAGGCTCCGAATCGGTTATGGTGGGAAATGGAGATTTCCTTCCCATAACCCACGTAGGTTCTATTGCCCTCCCGACTCTGTCAAGTACTCTTCCTCTTCAAGACGTGTTAGTATGTCCTAACATAGCTAAATCGTTGTTATCTGTGTCCAAATTAACCGATGACTATCCTTGTTCTTTCACGTTTGATTCTCACAATGTGTTTATAAAGGACCTACGGACAAACAAACTTCTAGCTCAGGGAAGCAAACGTGAAGGCTTGTATCGGTTAGAGGACCCTCACTTCTTGGTTTTTTACTCCTCCAAACAGCAAGTAGTGAGTGATGAAGTATGGAACAGAAGATTGGGGCACCCTCTCACCATCAAGTCTTACGACATCTATCCTCTATCAAAGCCATCTCTTTCAATAAAACCACACTGTCAATGTGTGAGCCATGTCAGCTAGGAAAATCATGCAAACTTCCTTTTTCTAGATCAATGTTTCAAGCTTTTAGACCTCTAGAAAGAATACGAAGTGATGTATGAAAGAATACACAGTGATGTATAAAAGAATACACAGTGATGTATGGGGTCCTTCACCAGTAAAATCAGTTCAAGGATTTCGTTACTACATTGTATTCATCGACAATTATTCGAGGTTTTGTTGGTTTTGTCCTTTAAAGATGAAATCTGATGTGTTTTCCATATTCAAAGTCTTTCAACAAATAGTAACACAATTTAACATGAAAATCAACATTTTTCAAAGCGATGGAGGTGGTGAATTTGTCAACAAATCATTCCTTGATCACTTTACAGCTCACGGAATTAAGCAATATATCTCATGTCCTCACTCTCCGCAGCAGTATGGAATTGCAGAGAGGAAGCATAAGCATTTGGTTGAGTTGGGTCTTTCTATGATGTTTCAAGGTCATCTTCCTCAAACTCTTTAGGTAGAAGCTCTCTTCTCAACCAACTTCTTGTCCAATTTGTTACCAACTTCAGTACATGAGAACATGATCATCCCTTTTGAAATGCTTCATGGACAAGCTCTCAACTACCTCTTTTTAAGAACATTTGGGTGTGCATGCTATCCAAATTTAAGGCCTTACTCAAAGAACAAGTTTAATCCGAGGTCATTGCTTTGTGTGTTCATTGGGTATAATGAGAAGTATCGAGGATATCGTTGTTTACATCCACCAACTAGTCGTGTGTACATAAGTCGACATGTTTTGTTTGATGAGCAAAGATTTCCCTTCATGGATTCTTACAAACATTTGCATCAGCCTACGTCTACTCCACTGCTTTCTGCTTGGTATTCAGGTCAAGAGCAAAAGAGAATAGAGCCTGCTGTCCAGCAAATTCCAGCTAAAGAGCCAACTCACACTCCAGTACCACTACATACTCGGGTTACAGAACCTTCTCCAGAACATACTCCTGCTACAACTGAATCAGTGACTAAATTATTGCCTACAGTTGCAGAAGAATTTGATTCTACTGTTGATGGTAGTCAGTCTAAGGTTCCACAAGAGGATGAAGAGCTTCGTTTAGCATCATCTTCCTCCAACGCACATCCAATGATAACTAGAGCAAATGCTGGTATTTTCAAGCCAAATCCCAAGTATGAACTATTAGTGGTAACACAAGCTCCAAGGGAACCAAAATCTGTAGCACTTACTCTGAAGCATTCTGGTTGGTACTCAGCTATGAAAGAAGAAATTGACACCTGTTTAGAAACAAAAATGTGGAGTCTGGTTCCTCCGTCTGCAGATATTAATCTACTAGGATGCAAGTGGGTATTCAAGTCTAAACTAAAGGCTGATGGGAGCTTGGATAAGTTAAAAGCAAGGATTATAGCAAAAGATTATGAACAAGAAGAAGAGATTGATTTCTTATAAACATACAGTCTAGTGGTGCGAACTATAACAATTCGAATTGTGCTTCATTTGGCAACAATACATCAATGGCCAATCAAACAACTTGATGTAACAAATGCCTTTTTACATGGCGAATTATATGAAACAGTGTATATGAAACAACCTCCTGGCTTTGAAGATTCAACCTATCCGAGGTATGTCTGCAAGTTGAATAAAGCCATTTATGGCTTGAAACAAGCTCCACGATCTTGGTTTGACAAGTTCAACTCATTCCTCCTTCAGTTTGGGTTCATTTGCAGCACCCGAGATCCTTCTCTCTTTGTCTATCAGAAGAACAAGAAGATGTTGTTGCTCTTGTTGTATGTAGACGACATGGTATTGACTGGTAATGACAATAGTCTTGTGGAAACACTCCTGCAGGCTCTGAGTGAGAAATTCAGAATGAAAGACATGGGTCCTCTTCACTACGTCTTTGGCATTCAGGCGAGTTATACACCTACTGGCCTGTTTTTGCAACAGTCGACTTATGCAGCTGATTTGCTTGCCTCAGCAGGGATGTCAGATTGTGCTCCGATAGCTACACCTCTCCCTCTTGAGGTGGAAAAAATGCTTCAACAATCTGAGGCTTTTTCTGATCTGTCATACTATAAGAGTTTGGCCGGAAAGCTTCAATATCTCACTCTCACAAGACCGAATCTTCAATATTTTGTTAATAAAATCTGTCAAAAGATGCAACATCCCTCAGTTTCTGATTTCTGCATGCTAAAGAGGATATTTCGCTACCTCAAAGGTACAATACATAAGGGAATTACCTTCAGGACAAACTCAGATTCTGCACTCAAAGCCTATAGCGACTCAGATTGGGCTGGTTGCAAAATAACCAAGAGATCAACTGGCGGGTTTTGCATGTTTTTAGGCTCAAATATCATCTCCTGGTCAACCAAACGCCAACCCATAGTCTCACGGTCATCTACTGAGGCTGAATACTGAGCTCTTTCAAACACAGCAGCTGAGATCATGTGGATAGCTTCACTTCTGCAGGATATTGGGATGTCTCAGCACAAACCTGCTGAAGTTTATCGTGACAACTTGTCAGCTGTGCACTTGTCTGCCAACCTAGTTCTCCATACTCGCACAAAACATTTTGAGACTCATTTTCACTATGCATGTGAGTAAGTGGCAAAAGGATCACTGGTTATCCGGCATGTTCCAGCCTCACTTCAATTGGAAGACATCTTTACTAAGTCCCTACCGGAAAACAACTTCACTTCTCTTCGCTTCAAACTCATAGTTGAGATTTCTCCCACCTCGAGTTTGCAGGGGGGTGTCAACGATAGCTCAGCATCAACAGCCTCATTGTCTCAGCAAAACAATTTCACTTCTCCCATGATCGTGGCCCAACAGCATCAACACAAGAAGCCCACAAGGATCCAGCACAAGCCCGTAAAACCTGCAGCAAAGATTGCAGGACCACCTGCAATTTCAACAGACAAAAACAGAATACCTTCACCTAGTACTCTGCCAGCGCCTCCTCTCATTATGCTAGCCAACAAGTTTAATGTATTAAGTGAGCAATGAGCTCTCTTCAACATCTAGTAGTGTGTACTCCTCTATAAATATCTTAAACAATTGTATTTGCGTTTTGTATGAAAAATGTTAAAAAAAGTTTGAAATCATTTCATCTCTCTAAAACTTGATGTTCTTCCTTGAGTTCCGGTTGTTTACAAAGGCAATATGTTTATTACACCTTAATTTTGGTCTTTTCTTCAAAACTCTTTTTTATTTGTTGCACACATGGTTGTTGTATAATTTTCGATATTATGAGATATAGAGCTGAACATTTTAAAAGAAAAATCACACACGCACGTCAAGTGAACCAATTTTTTAAGTAAATAATAATCATTGAAAAACTTCTCTGTGCTCTTAACAAAATTAACCAATAAAATAAAAGTCTGTAATGCCAAAAATAATAATAATCAAAATGTGTAGAATGGCCTGTAAAATGGGCCCAAACATGGATCCAAAATTAAGGATTTGAGCTTTTCCCTACAAAGTCTTTATATGGTTTCGTGGGGCCCATCGTGACCTCCTGAAAGTTCCCTCCATCGCCACTAATCATTCGGCGTTAAATTTTTTTTTTTACTTGTATGCTTAAAAAGTAATATAATAATAAGAGAAATACCGTAGATTAGCACTAAATGAAGTTTTAGTGTCAATAATAGCACTCTATTTAAAAATTCACACAAATAGCATTTTAACAAATAAAAAAGACTAAAATATCCTTAATTTTAATTAAAGGAGTGTATATATATTAAATAAAAGGTAATATGTTCATTAGCTATAGTATCATATTGGTTACACACTTCTTCTCTCACAACCATTATCCAAGGTTCGATCCCCTTGCAGACCTATTATAAAGGTTTTACTATTTTAATTCAAGGAGTGTATATATATTAAACAAAATATCATATGTCAATTAGTTATAACAGCGTATTGGTTACACACTCTTTTTCTTGTACAATTGTCTAAGGTTCGAGTCCCCTAATTGCAATTTTTAGTTTTTTTTATTTCATTTAATTATTTTATTTAGGAAAGGCTTCCTTAATATTAAGAAATCTTTACTTAATTTAGGTTAGTAGTCACATTTTATGCAAAATTTAGGAAGGCTATATGCAAATTTAGGAAATCTCTCTTACGTTTTAAGAATTCCTTCCTAAAACGTGAAATTAAATGAGTAACAGTGTTTATCCACCACGTTGTTCTAACTGTTTTCATCAATAGTGTTTATCCAAAAAACAACAGTAAGAATGTTTATCCAAAAAACATCAGTAAAAATGTTTATCAACAATCACAAATACAAGTTATAAACAAAAACATCAAAATGAAAATTTCCAAACTAAGATTTATCACCAAACTCATAAAAGATGTCAAATGCCAACTTCGTTATTATGTCTTCTTATGCACCATCGAATGATATTCAATTCCCATTGAATGATATTCAATCATTTTGATCACAAAAAGAGAACAATTGGCATCGATTTTCGTCATAAAAAAGAAAAAAATAATTATATTTGCATCTCTCTCAAAAACTCATTAACGAGCTCAATCTTGATCCATGAGATTTTTCACAGCAATATCCTGATATTGGAAGAGAATAATTTTGCAATCACCAAAATTAGAATATTTCTTAAGATATCAGTGAAAAACTTAAACAGGAATTTAAATTTATGATTTAAAAAAGTTTAATTTAAACTAAAAATAGATATATATATATATATATATACAAAACAAAATGCTTATATGTCAGTTAGTTACAGTAGCATAGTGGTTACACACTCCTTCTCTTATATAATGGTCCAATGTTCGATCCCCCTTTGAGTTGATTTCAAAATTTTGCAGAATATTAGGTTAAAGATACATAAGGTTATTTTAGTATTTTTCACTTAAAAAATGCTATTTGTGGGAATTTAGATTTGTGATGCTAATTTAGTCACTAAAACATTATTTAGTGCTAAATTAGTCAATTGCCCTAATAATAATTCGATCCCGTTTTCTGAATCTTGCTCGTTCTCGTTCCTATATCCATTTCGATTTAGGGCACCAATCTCTGAATCAAAATCTCCGCTCTTTCCAATTAACCAAACACCTTAAATCTTCAACGTCCTGCCTGGGTTTCTTACTCCTCTTTTAATTTATTTCGAGGGTTTGGGCATTGGGCAGTGTTCTTCCTTCCCACATCCGTACGCATCCGTCTCCTTGTACTGTGAGTGTGCACAGAAAATGCGCTATTTTTAGGTTTTGGAGTTCAACTTTGTTATACTAGTATTGTAATCGCATCGCGACAGTTGAATTTAGGGTCCCCTGTTAACCACTCGTTTTACCGGAATAGCCATTGATTAGAGCAGTGGGATTATTCTTGCATTTAATTGTTTTTAGTTTTTGGATCCTCGTGATTTTTTAAAATTTTTAACATTTATTTTGGTTTCAATCCTTTCCCGGACTTCTGATTTCCTACTAGAAGTTTATTTCATGGTGGCTTATCTCCCCCGGGGATGTATTTATATGCGTGTATACCCTTTATTCCTGTTTCTGTATGGAAATTTATCGCGGATTATCCTTCAAAGAATAAGAATTTCAATTTTACTTTGAACATTTTAAATGAATTTATATAGTAATTTCCTATAGTGTTGCATCATGTTTATTAAGATTTATGTTCAGTATTGTCTCCTTTATTGGTGTATTTTGGAATCTTTTGTCATTTTTGTTGGATTTTTCATTTTCAAGATACTCATCCGTCTGCTTTGTATTCCCTCTCATATTGTAGGCGGTCTGCGTCGTGTTGCTGAATGATATTTTGTCTCACGTGATTTCCAGTTCGTGCAATGTCAAACCTTCATGTACCGTAACCTTCCTTTTCCCTAACATTTATGTAGTTTTTGAACCTTAAGAATATATTGGTGTCATTAGGATATTGTTTACTTAATTGTGCATATCATCTCACGTCCTATAACTCCTATGTTTGTGTTATTTGCAGTCATCTCTCAATGGTTCAGCTTCGAATTTACCAGATGGGTCAGGCAGATCTTTTGCTGGTTCCTATTCTGGACAATCCGGTGCACCTTCTCCCGCTTTTCATCATACTGGTGAGTGTGATACTTATCTTGACACCCTTTTATATTTTGCTTTGTTCTAGTCTTCTAGACCTATGTAGCTTATACAGATTTTTTTTCATGCAGGAAATCTTCAGGGACTTCATAATATTCATGGGAGCTATAATGTCGGGAACATGCAAGGTACACTTACATCAAGAAACTCAAGTATGAATAGTATACCATCTGCCGGTGTTCAACAGCCTAAT
Source organism: Pugionium cornutum (assembly GCA_018901935.1). NCBI lineage: Eukaryota > Viridiplantae > Streptophyta > Magnoliopsida > Brassicales > Brassicaceae > Pugionium > Pugionium cornutum. The sequence goes on along the minus strand of CM032158.1, from coordinate 15,339,051 downwards.
GGGAGTTTTTCCAGTGGAAGATTTGCTTCAAATAATCTACCCGTTGCTCTCTCTCAGGTGCATGTGGTATTTGGTTTGGAATTTGGTCTAGACAAATGCTCTTTTTCTAATTGTATGTGTCATATCAAACGATGATTGTTTTGTAGTTATCTCATGGTAGCTCACATGGTCATTCGGGTATCCCAAATAGAGGAGGCATTAATGTTGTTGGCAATCCTGGATTTAGTAGTAACGCAAATGGAGTTGGTGGTTCTATTCCTGGAATTCTCTCTACATCTGCAGGAATCAGTAATCGGAATAGTGTTCCAGGGATGGGGATTTCCCAATTATTGGGAAATACCGGTCCTCGAATAACAAATTCAATGGGAAACATGGTTGCTGGAGGTAACTTGGGGAGGAATATGAGCTCTGGTGGATTGTCTATTCCTGGTCTTTCTTCACGACTAAATCTAGCAGCTAATGGCGGATCAGGGTTGAATGTTCAGGGACAAAACCGAATGCTGGGTGGAGTACTTCCTCAAGGTATATATATGATTTATCTAGTTCTCTGTTTTCTGTTTTTGGATTCTTTTGCCTGTCAGTGGAGACAACAGAACCTTGCTTATCTCGTTTTCAATAATTGTCAATAAATCATAATATAAAAATTGCTTCATGGAGGACACCTTTTTACTTTTATGACAATGTATCTTTGGAATAGCAATTACTTAATGCTGTTGATATTAACTTGCTTAATAACAACTGAAAATAAGTAGTAATTTTTAGGATGGAAATATATCAGTCGTAGTCTATACTTCTTCAGATTCACATGAGTACAATCAGTGTAGAGACTACTCTCGGTTGTATGGCGTTTGTTTAGTTTACTTTACAATCTTATTTACGTAACACGCAATAAGCTAGCAGCTGCTGCCTATGGTTGACCAGTAAAACTCTGATTGCAAAATTGCATGGTACAGGATCTCAGGTCATGTCTATGCTGGGGAACTCCTATCACACTGGTGGCGGCCCACTTTCACAGAACCATGTTCAGTCAGTTAACAATATGATGCTCAGTGATCATTCGAATGACAGCTCTCTTTTTGACATCAACAATGATTTTCCCCAGTTGACGAGTCGTCCTGGTTCTGCTGGTGGCACTCAAGGACAACTGGGTAGTCAACTTATCTGAAAGTTCTTCATATACTTATCAAAAGAAGTGTTTGGAAAAATACTCCATGTTAATGTCTTGTTCCCTTATACACTTGTGGTGGTGTTTCTAGGCTCGTTGAGGAAACAAGGTTTAGGAGTCCCAATTGTCCAACAAAACCAGGAGTTCAGCATCCAAAATGAGGACTTTCCTGCCCTACCTGGATATAAAGGTGCTGGTCTTTTATCTGTAACTTTGTATTGTGCATTGCATAAAGTTGGGTAAAATGTAATGTGCGCAGAGAGAGGAATATCTTCTCTAGTTTCTGTGAAATGGTTTCCCCCTATGCTATTATCCAAAATATCAAGAAAGCACGCTTCGAGATGTTCAAAAACTTTTTAACTGCCTTCATATTACAGCTTATTGCATTATAAGATGATTAGATGTTTCCAACATTTTTTTTAAATGCTAAACTAAATCTGATTATCTGAAGTATCATTCACAAGCATAGTAGATTTTTTGCAGGTGGTAGTTCTGATTATCCGATGGATTTGCATCAGAAAGAACAACTCCATGACAATGCTATGTCAATAATGCATTCTCAAAACTTTTCTGTAAGCTTTAGACTGTTAAAATTAAGAAAACGTTTCCTGCCTTTCTCTATTGATATGGTTGTTGATGGTACAATTTATTTTGGATATTGCAAATCGGCAGATGAGTAGATCTGGTGGTTTCAACTTGGGGGGATCTTATCCATCACATCGTCCACAACAACAGCCACAACATACTTCATCTGTGAGTGGCCGTCTCTCCTATCATCGTCCTCAAGTTGTATTCCTCATATATGTGTATATATAATTATGATACTGCATCTTATGGTCGGAGCACACCTGTTTTAATTATGGTCTCTCTTATCATTCATTCTTATTCACACCAGACTGGTGGGCTACAGGGTCTTGGCTTGAGACCTCTAAATTCGCCCAGTACAGTTACCAGTATGGGTTATGACCAGCTTATTCAGCAGTATCAGCAGCATCAGCAGCATCAAAACCAATCCCAGTTTCCTGTGCAACAGATGTCATCAATCAACCAATTTAGAGATTCTGAGATGAAATTGGCACAGTCAGAGGCAGATCCTTTTTGCTTGCTTGGCTTGTTAGAGGTACTAAACAGGAGCAACCCTGAATTGACATCGCTTGCTCTTGGCATTGACCTAACAACACTAGGATTAGATTTGAACTCAACTGGAAACCTCTATAAAACATTTGCTTCCCCTTGGACCAATGAGCCGGCAAAGAGCGAGGTCGAGTTCACAGTCCCAACTTGTTACTATGCCACACCACCTCCGCTTTTAACTGTAAGTTTCTGCCGATTTTGTGAGTAGTGACAACATTGTTTTCTCTCGCTCCTTTTCTCGACTTTGGTAACAAATGTGTTGTCATTTGGTTGGTTGCAGCGAGCAAGTTTCAAAAGGTTCTCGTACGAGTTATTGTTCTATGCATTTTACAGGTCTGTTAAGAGATCAGCATTCAATATCTCATTTGTGAACTCATGAATCATCTTTTGTCCAATTTAACACATTGTTTTGCTCTAATTATTGTTCCAGTATGCCAAAAGACGAAGCACAGCTATACGCAGCAGATGAACTGTATGTTTTTTTTTTGGTTCTATACCATAATCTTTGATAATTCGTTTAATCTTGATCTGAGGCTTTAAAGTTATCTTGCAGTTACGAAAGAGGTTGGTTTTACCACAAGGAACTAAGATTATGGTTCTTCAGAGTTGGAGAACCTTTGGTGAGGACAACTTTATATGAAAGAGGAACATATGAATGCCTCGATCCAAACTCGTTCAAAACAATCAGAAAGGTTAGCCAACAGTAATTATTGCAGGACTATTTATTCTCGAATTGGAAGGGCTTTTACTATATTTTGTATGGGATTGGTTATTGCAGGAACATTTTGTTGTCAGGTACGAGCAATTGGAAAAGAAACCAAGCTTGCTGCAGCGTTGACTACATGTAGGTTTGTTCATTTAGTAGCATCTTTACAATGTAAAGCTTTTATCTCTTTCTTCTTGCAAGCTTCATTGATTATAAACCAAAACCATCTCAGATTTTCAATTTTTAAGTCCAAGAGTTACTTTTCTTTGTTCATTTCTGGGTCTGTTTTGTTTACTTGTGGTCCAAGCATGAATGAATCAAGCAACAAGTTCAATGCTGGATCGCTCTAACCGACACATGTTTGAATGCAATAATTTAGATTTCTTCTTTTAGAGCTATTGTTCTCTTTGTCAACCAAAAAACGTGTGCCTATTGAGACAACATGGCATGTTGGGAATTTATTATCTCATTTACAGATAAAATGCATAAAACAGATGATTTTTCAAGAACGAACTTACCCACCTGCACTGCACCACAACTTTCTCAATTGGTAATACGTAAAAAGCTTTGATAAGAGCTGATTCAGAGTTTTTCTTGGCAAAGTAAATTGCTACGCCGTTGCTTCGGGCCTCATCAAATAATGGAACATGCTTTATGAACTTGAAGTAAAGTATATTGTTAGATTATTTTGTAACTATTTAAGCCATATAGTTTAGTAGTAACTATAGGCTATTCTAATTCGATTTAAATATATCCACAACCTTAAATTGGTTCCAATTCTCGGATCCGTATTTGTGATTCTATAACATATTCTTTCTATAATATATTTTGAGAAGACGATTACGAAGCTCATGTTATAATAAGAAATTAGTTTTAAGAAAGAGTTAAAATAAGATAAACTATATATTTAACTACTTAATTCCTTTTAAAAATATTTATATAAACAAATCTGCCACACCTTTTAGAATAGTTAACTGCAAATTTCAATCGGCTATATGAATGTTTTAGAATAGTAAATGTTTAAAACTTTTGAGATTTTCTGTATTTTATTCCAAAATGATTGAGCATTTTTAAATGTTTGTTAATAAATTGATCGAACACGTAACCACCTTTTTCCAAACTTGGTTGTATATAAAACGAAACACGTAAAACATTGAATAAAATGAAAATGAATGATTGACTTGGTAACGCCTATTCATGTCAAAATTTAATGTATTAGACTATTGTTGATTTGACAATGCCTCTTCTTGTCAAAACTAACTAGCTATGTGATTCAAAGGTTGCTAATTGTTAAGCCTTTATTATTTGACAAAAACAAACCATTAAATTCTGAAGTTCTTTAAATTGAATGTTCCTTTTCTTTCCTAAGTTCATCATTAGGGCGTTGCCAAGGTAATGTTAGTGTAGATAGAAAATTTATGTGAAATAAAGTCAGGAATACAAATTAAGCGAGATTACAAGAAAGTAATAATCACATGACAAATTCTTTTAAACATAATGAGTAGAATATATTTCCTTTTTAATCGTAAATAGTTACAATGCTAATATCGTTAAATAATAATAAGCAAATATCACGAGAATCTCATTCAATGACTACGTCCCTCATCATCGAATATTATATCTCTTTCATCCCTACAGACGACGATACGGAACCGGAACCGGATCCGGATCCTTTTGCTGAGGCTCTGGATCCAAAGTACATATCGGAAAGATAATTTCCTAAATCTTCAGGAGTATATCTGACAATAGACTCGTTAAATGCATCCCGGTTTAAATTGTAGATCTCAGTGCAAACCCGAAAGAGTTTCTGACTCAGCGAGCCTTTAATCTGCTCCCTAAGTTTCGGATCGGGTATAACCCACGATATTTGTTTCCGGTACGATGACTCGAACTCTTCGTTGAATCTGGCAAATAACTCACTGGCCTCCTCTGGCGAAATCTCCTCCTTCGGTTTCTCAGGAAGTAACGTAAGCACTTTTCCCCATGCGAGCTTCTCGAATTTATCTGCGTACTGTTTCACCTTTGTTTCGTGTCTCACCACCCAATCGTCGCCCAGAAGGAGCTTTAGATTTGACGAACGGACCTTAACGACGACGTATTGGAGATTGTTGGCAAGGAATAGATAGGATAGAGCAACGTCTTTGTAAGGCTGAGCTTTGCCGTCTATTTTGCAGAGCGTAAGGAGAATCACCCACGCGAGTCGTACGGACACTGGAGAAGAGTACGAGTCCTGTGGGTCGGCCTCATCGCCGCGGTTAATGAATAAGGATTCCGGCAAGGGTGATGGCAGGTTTAGCTGCCAGTTTTCGAAGATGACGGCGATTGAATCGCTGTAATCGGCGAGGAAGGAGAGGTAATTCATGACGTAACGAGTGAGAGGATGAACGCCACCGCCGATTATCGGCGTTTTGGATGTTTCTTTCTGAATTGCCGACTCGAAATCCGTCATCATCGACCTTACGGCTTCGCCGAGTCTGGCTAACGAGTTGATCACCTGAGACCTAATGGCGGCGGCTGATTCGAAGTAGAAAATTGATTCGATTTCCACGAAGAGATTCGCAAGAGCTTCGTACATATCCAGGAATCGGAACATTTTCTCGGGGGTTAATTTCTTGATTTTTCCCGCATTTTCCGGGAAAGTGAAGAGGATTAAAGCTCCTTCCTGAGTTATCTCGGTGAAAGCAGATTCGACTAGGGGACTGGAGGAGGAGAAAACGTGGTCAGCGAGAATCCTCTCGCCGAAGAACAGAGACCGAACCGACAATTTCACAGCTTTTAACCACGATTTGATCTTGGAATCCAAAATCTCCCAATCCATCTTCTGAATTTGATGCAGAGTCAATCGCTCCATCGCCAAATTGTTAAGCGTCTCGTCCACAATCGATCTCCGTACGGTTTTATAAACCTTAACGCATTCCTTGGCGTATCCAGTGGAAATCATACAATCAGCAATCATCTTCAAATCATTCATGGCGTCGGTGTCTCCGCCGGAGAATCTATGCTCATCAGCATTTCCAGCACCGAATTCCTCGTAATTGCTTTCGTCTTCAGAATCGGAGACGACACTAGTCGAAGTGCTGAATCTGGAAGATCTGCAAGATCGCACAGCGACGCACTCCGGATCCAGATACTCTCTATTCTCATTCAACACGCGATGAAACTCCGATTCAAGAAGTTTCATCGCGGATTGCATTAAATTCTGCGCATACACCAACTTCCCAGACGACGGATTAACGGAAACCAAAATTTGAATCGTTCTCTGTAGATCCCTAACGGCTCGCACAAAGTCCTCCGCTTGAAGACGACTGATGTCGGAAAACAATAATTCTTCGGAAGAAGAAGTCCATTTGAATATGACGGAGTTAATTTTACTTATACAATCCTCTACAGCTGATTCGGCTAACGAATGGTGAGCTGTAGGTTTCTCCGGCGGAGGAGATGATCGGAACAAGTGCTTCCCCATTTATTTTCTTCCTCTAAAGTATGCTTTTTTGTCTTTTCTTTCTAGCCCTCCTCTTTTATATGTACTGATACTTTGTTTTTCTTGTTACTACAACAATAACAACAACAAGAACAAAAAAAAACCTTCTGGTTTGTTTGTTTCAAAACGAAGTGAAGCAGATACGATGAGGAAGGTAGAAGATGGTGAGTTTATATATATACTGTTAGAGAAAAATGGTTCATTGTTTAAACGCGGAATCAAAAACGACATGACATTGGCTTGTTTCAGGCAATTATTACATTCCCTAATCTGCAGCTGTGAATTTTACAAAGTTACCGTTACATTGGCTTGTTTCAGGCAATTATTACATTGGATTGTATAAGTAAAATGAAGATTGTGAGGAAGGTTCCTTAAGTTACATATTCTGCCGCCACATAAATGAAATCCACAGTTTTCAAAACATGTTCAGTTCTCCTAAATTAATTTTCTATCTGATATAGAATGTAATAAGCCGACAATCCTTTTTAATTAATAAGAAATTTAACCGACAATCGGAAGTTGCAAAAAATTCAACGTGAGGGAGGGGTTAGTACTTAGTAGCCATGTAAATATGTAATCATATACTTATAGTTGAAGAATATTAATATTGTTGTTCTGACACTAGAGTTGTTACGTAACGGAAAATTAAATGTTTTGTTTCTCTTTTGGGTGAAAATAGTTAGAGAGAGAGAGAGAGAGAGAATGAAAAGATGATTAAAAAGGAAAAAAACTGAGTCGAGTGGAGGGATAAAGCTCAGTCTTCCATGCAATTCAAATCACGTATGGTCCCTAGGGATTTGGAGTGGATAGGACAAGAGCCGACCCACTCGTTTTACTTTTTTAGTTTTTGTGTTTTGTCTTTGTCCGAATAATTATAATACTAAGATATGTAGATTTGACCTTACAGAGTTTGACCACTTTTGGGATAGATTAGTTTCATCAAAGACTAGTTGTTGCCTTGTGTAAAAAAAAAAGACTAGTTGTTGCCTTGTGTGAAAAAAAGACTAGTTGTTGCCTTGTGTGAAAAAAAGACTAGTTGTTGCCTTGTGTAAAAAAAAAGACTAGTTGTTGCATTGTGTAAAACCTCCAATCGAGGTAGAGGGTTTCTCATTTAAAGGTTTGACTGCTGAAACCAATTGTTATAAGAAAATATTATGAGATATGCATCCTCAAGTACACCACACTACTTTCTTGTTTGAGGTCCGACTCAACTTTCTATTTTGCCATGTCCATAACATTGAAACTTGTTATAAATAATATGGGATTCTGATAATCTATTGGTGAATTTAAAATGGGATATCATATCCACTACACATTTTACATTGTCCTCCAATAACTTTGGGTTAAAAGGGCATTAATCTTATTGGGTTTTGCTTATAATATTATAATTTGTGTATGATTATGACTTCCCTCCATTTATTCTCGTTATTGGTTGGGCAATATATATGCTTAATTGTTCTCCAAATCACTAAATTAAAAAAACATAATCGATTTAATCAATATAGATGATGATAAAGCAGAATAATACATTCCTTTTTTCACAAGTCAAACCTATTCTCTTGATAGGAGATGAGTATGCCTTCTTCTGACATATTGCTACTTATTCCATTTTGCTACTCACAGACTCTCATCCATGAATTTTCTGATGGAATTCTAACTATGGTTTTTACAAAACTTAAAACTTCGACAGAAACTTGAAAACAGACTTCGGACTTTTATTACACATATTGGTATTCATGAAAAAAAGCATAATACTCACTTTACACACTAACATTTTTGATGATGACTAGACATGAGATCAGTGTAGTATGTGTTTTTCTTTATGCAGTGCATACGTACAACGGTACAAGACTCGTTTGATGATATAAACATGATTCCAAATGAAATCAAATCCTAATTTAGTCTCCTAATGATGACCACAGTGATATACCATGTTCAAAACTGATGAGAGGAAACTGATCAATGTCAAAAGAAGACATCTTACTTTCATTTGCATCCATGTTCCAGATAGACTCCAAGGAACTTTCCATTGTTGGAGAAGCCAGGTTAGGGAAATTCAAGTAACAGTTATGCTCAGTGTCTTGTGTCGGTTTAATAACGTGTTCTCCAGATTCATCAATCTCTCTCCATATGTCATCCATTGAGTAACATCCGTCTTCAAATTCTTGATTAATTTTTCCATTGGATCCTCCAGTGTCTTGAGTAGTTGCAGTGGTCATAGATGAAGATGAGGATGTTGGAGACAGAGGTCGCTTCTTATCTTGAGCTTTCTTCCTCATATAAGTCCTCCAATAATTCTTTATCTCATTATCTGTTCTCCCTGGCAATTTCCTTGCTATCTTTGACCACCTGCATATGAAAATGTTCATACTTCGTATATAAAGAAAGAAAGAAGAAAATGACTTTAAAACATTGGATTACTCTGATTCTAACTTACCTGTTTCCCCATTTGGCGTGAAGCTCAAGGACTAGAAGCTCTTCTTGTGGAGTCATCTTACCACGTTTGAGACCAGGATGCATGTAATTAACCCACCTTAACCTGCAACTCTTTCCTGTTCTTTTTAAACCTACAACAAAAACCAGTTCAACTATTTTTTGTCTTGTAATGGAAGGTCCTTTCCAAAGACCACTGCTTTTCTTTTCCCAAAACACAAGCCTATATACCTATTCTTATGTTTCTCCCTCCACCTTCAAACCTGAAACTTTGGCTACAAAATCCCATCTTCGATCTCCTAACAACTGGACAAAGTTGACCAAGAGGATGTCCTCCTGTTCTGTCCACGATCCTTTACGATATTCCTCTTGCAGTTTATTCATCTCTTAAACTCTGGAAATGTATTGGTTTATGGGAATCTATGGTATCATCTATCCAATACTTATATAAGCCAACTTCAACAATGTGTTGTGTCTACGTGATATAACACTCACATTGTTGAAATATTCTAATCTTTACCGTCAATATAGTGACATATTAAGCTGTTGATAATGTGGGGTCTTTTGTTTTATGATGCCATCAAGCCATTAGAGCATATAAAAACCAGAAAATAGTTGATTGATGTAACATTCCCATTAATTTTGCTTTTTTTGTTTTGTCTTGTTGTGTGTTGCAATGAGAACACTTTCTTATGTTTTTCTTTGGAAAGGTCCCAATAGATTTTTTTCATATGCACTATCTGACTTTGATTGATTTTGCAGAGGCATACGACTAATTATTTGTATATAGTTTCAATATTATTTGTAGTCTTTTATTTATTATTTTTAAATTATTATTTTAGACGAATTCAAAAATTTTGACTGCCAAAAACTCTAAATTTTGCCCATGAATTTTTTTTCCAGAAATGGAAAAAGAAAACTGAACTTCAGCTTATATAATGACGAAATTAAATAAATTTAAAGAGTTATCAAATCTTATCTTATCTACTATATATTAAAGGAGAAGCATTGAAAGTGAAAATTGTTTAGGTGTCATCACCATATTCATTCTCAATAATTTTACTAATTAATTTAATTTCAAATATAAATTATTTATTTTATTATCTAAACATATTAATTAGATAAGTTAATTATAAAATTTAATGAGTTTGCAAATACTATTTAATTTTCAAATATACGAACATTCAAAAATTAGGAAATTTTGAATTAGTAAATTACACATTTAATTACTCGTCAATTTTAAAAATAGAAGATTATTTTATACATGAATAATTAATTATTGTACACATATATAAAGAAAGTAATATGTCGAATTTATATATATATATAGAAACTTCATTAACACTATTTAATTCCATTTTTATATTATATGCAACTTTACTTTTTAACTCAATAATTTAAATCAATATACTGTAGTAATAATTGTTTTATAGAAATATATATATATATATATATATATATATATATATATATATATATATATCGTGTAATAATATATTCGGCATATCTAAATCACAAATCATATAGAAATTATATCACTCAATTTTTTTTTGTTTCCAAACACAATCAATATATTTGCAAATAAAATTTTATACTATTTCAGTTGTTTGTAATATTAAATTTGAATAACTAATAATTATTTTTTAGTATGACTATTGTATATATAAGTAGATTCTATAACATAACAAAATTAATTAAAAAAATTAATTTTATTAACTTAATTTAAAACATGTTTCAAATATTCTACAAAAAAAATTATAAATGTATTTTTGATTAACGTATCGCGAAAACAACGATAAAATAATGCAATATTATTTTAATAATATATAATAATAGTAATATCATTCTTTTATAATATATATAATATTTTAAATTAAAATATATTTATAATTTTTTATTTAATTAATAAAAAATTTTAAAATATTAATTTGAATATGTGCATAGCACATGTAGTATTCTAGTTATATATTAAAAGAGAAGCACTTGAGTTCTAATTTGATGATGTGTCATCACCATATTCACTCTCACCATTTTTCTAATTAAATTAATAAAAAATCATTAATTACACCTAATAACCAAACAACCCATATTCATTAATTTAAATTAATAAATTTTGTTTTGTTTTTGTTTATAAACAAAATCAATATATTTTCAAATAAAATTTTATATTATATCAATTGGTTTAAAAAATAAATTCGAATTACTAATAATTATTCTATTATGACTATTTTATATATAAAAGTATTCTATAATATAAAAAAATTAGTTAAGACTACTAATTTCATTAATTTAATTAAAACATGTTATAAATTTTTTTTACTTAATGTAATGTAATATATTTATACAAAACTAGCAAATATGTCAAATTTTATTAAATCTCTCTATTGTAATCAACAATTTCATACAACCATTAATAGTTTATATATACAAATTTTTAAAAAATTTATACTATTCTTGTATATAGTAGATTTAGTATACTCTTTTTTATACTATTCTAAATGAATTTTTCCTACTAATATGTGAATGGTTTAAAATTTGTTTTGAAAGATTTGAATTTATTTTTGTGGGTAAACAAGTAAGTTATTTATACATTAATCTCTACATCATTTATGAAATTTTTCTGAGATTCTAACAACTATTTATTGTTGTTTATTTAAAAAAAAAATTTGAAGTATTTGTTTATCATCTACTAATGATTTTAAAAATAAACTGAGATTTTCAATAAAGTCAATATATCTTTATAAAAAAAATTATAGTTATAAATAACACAAAAATATGATAAATCTTTTTTATATTTTATTGAAAATTTTATTTTAATATAAAACGTAAAATATTAAAATTTTCATATGTGCTGCACATGTACTATCATAGTATTATCAATAAAGCTCAGTGAGAAATTTGTAAATCTTAGAAGAAAATAAATGCTATAAAAAGATAAGATTTAAGAAAACAAAAGGAAAAAGAAGCCAAAAAAAAGTAGGCATCATTGAGTCTCCGACGTTACTTTTGGAACTAAGATGGATCACGAAATCGTCAAATTGCCATATATAATGAGTTCCTTGGTCATTGAGATTCATTATAATTATCGTTTTGTAGAAAAGTGTTGTCCAGCCACTAAGCTTTAGCTTTCGTGATCAGGTGGAGGCGATAAGGCTACCATCAGTCTTCCTCTATTTACAAAGACTCGTGTATTTTATGGTTTGTTTTTATTCAAAAAAATATCCAATCATTGATAAACAATCCTATATTACTATTCCAAGTTGCATAACAAAAATTATACAAAAGGATAAGCTGAATGTGATAACTGATAATCAAATATTCTTTATTACAATAACGGTTCAATAAGCGAACCGGAGCATTGGAACTATTATGCATCGAACTCAGTTGATATGCATTGCAAGTTGCAACACAGTGAATTAGGCCGAACGCTACGCTTATGAGTCTTTTAACTTTATAAGAGATCAATACACTTTTGGCATTTGTTTTCCAATAAATCCATGTTCCAACACAATCCCAAATACAATACATCCACACGACTTAATTTTTCTACTATAATTTTGATTTTCAAAAATACTTCCTTCGTTGAATCTTCATCGTTTTTTTTTTCAAAACATGTATCATCGACTTAATTATCATATTATTGTTAGAATAATTTTTATAAAAAGAAATATATATTTCCACCTTGAAAACTTGGGGAGAGACAACTTATATATAAAATTACAAATTTTAGAGAAAAAATAGACCAAACTGCTGTGGACTTAATTTTGGGTTTGGGCTTATATTCGAGTTTTGGATGGGATCTTGGTGAATGGTGTAGGTCTAATAAAGATTCTTTTTGGCCAAATTTTAGTTAAGGTTTTGATCCAAAATTGAGTCCAAACTCTAAATTGTACTCACCATTTTCTCCATTCGTTTACGATTTCCTCGTCGGTTGCGATATTTCCAATTTTAAGATTGCTCTGCTCCCCTTAAACTATAAAAACGAATCTTAATACTTCATAAATCGCTTTTGACAATTCCTACCCCCGTTCTTTTTCTCTGAATACATCGTATAAATTGTGTATTTTTGTTCGCGTATTCTATAATCAATGCTGCGATTATAGTTTTATTGTGATGGTATCATGAAGTTCATAATTTCGGTAAACCATTACACTCCAAAAAAATTAATAAATTAATAAAAAATATCAAATTTAATTAATTAAATACCACCGAATATATGGTTTTTGTAAGCGTATCTATGGCCAATGACCGTACATACAACTAATTACATGATGCCGCTGCTGAAATATAACATCTTAATCCATCTCAACCGTTGATGACAAAAAAAATCCATCTCAACCGTTCATCACAAAATCTATTCAAGGAGGCCACATTGATCGGTCGTCCGTGAACTACTGTCATGAAAAGTAAACAAAAACAAAAAGTTAAAAGTATATAACTTCTTCCCTTAGATTAAGACATAATCATTCTAATGTAAAGAGAATCTTGTTTTTTTGTTCCTCAGTGAAAAAGAGAATCTATGATTTTCAAAATACAAAACTAAAACATAGTCAACAACACATGCATGGGTTTAGTTCGTTGTGGCTTGCACCAAAAAACAAATAAAAAAATACCTAAAAGTGTAGTTTTATTCTGGTGGCCTGTAGCATGCAGGTCGAAATCAATCACCCCCGGAGGTGAATTATGTTTCTATTATTCACACTTTATTTCTAAAAGATCGAACTTAATTAGACGACAGATTCATGCTCGTTTTGGTTGAGTCTATTGAACCTCAAATGCGAATTTGTGAAAAAGTTATAAAATTATGCATTTATTTCTGTTTAAAGCTTTAGTTTTCCATATCTATAGACATTTTTTTACCTAAGGTTTTTTTTTATCACAGTTGGTTAAACTTACGAGGTGTGACACATGGCAAGAGTCACACGGTGACACATTTAAAATTGTTGATTTGCAGTCAAAGTTAGGTGTGAAAAGGACACTAAGTGGACTCGTTTAGTCAACGTCATTAAAACACACTAAACCAGCGCTGCTTGACTCGAGATGAGTACTGAGTACATACAGACTATACAGTTTTTCTTTTGTTGTTTTAAGTATCACATAACTACATAAATTAGATACTGATTTTCACATAAGTACATACATTTTTATTCATGTATATATATTGACAGAATAAGGTTGTTTAGTCTATGATCTTTTGATCGAAATAAAATTATGAAAATAGTCAAAACTTCCCACCGACACACACAGAGCCATACATATCATTATAGTGGTTGAGGAGGAGTTAAAAAAAAAATTGGACTCTTGATATTGGAGCCAAATGTGTATTTGAAAGTATAAAAACAAGAAACAGAACAATAATACAAAATTATGGTGTTTTTGGAAATTATCTTTACAAAAGTATCATATTTTATGTTTATTTTCTTGATATATCATAGTTAGTTTTTCAGAAACACCATAAATTTAACATAAAAATATTTTAAAATTAATAATAGAAAAATACAAACTCTAAATTAAAAAACTAAATAGCTCGGCGACGTTAATCTAAACCAAAACACAAATCTCGGTCCAAGATTGAAAAACTTCCTAAAGTCTCTAGTCTCTACCATACATATATTATGTTCAAATTTGAAAAGATTACTCCTAAAAAGTCGCAAATAATTGAAACAGTCATGGCAAATTTTAAATTATATTGACTTTATAAATGCTTTTTTACTGGCGCAAGTAAAGAGCCAATATGGTTTAGATGAGAGAGAGAGAGAGCGAGAGCAAAGTATCATTTGTTGTGTAGCCCTTTGTCTTTCGCATCCTCTCTATCTCTCTCTCTCTATCTCTCTCTATCTCTCTCTATCTCTCTCTATCTCTCTCTATTTCTCTCTATCTCTCTCTCTATCTCTCTCTATCTCTCTCTATCTCTCTCTATCTCTCTCTATCTCTCTCTATCTCTCTCTATCTCTCTCTATCTCTCTCTATCTCTCTCTATCTCTCTCTATCTCTCTCTATCTCTTTCTATCTCTCCATCAGTCACTTCTCTTCTTTATTTACGTTCTATAAATCCGAACTGATCATAAAAAAAGATTTTGTCTTTGCATCGAGCATCACTTTCTTTAAGCTCCCCTAAACTCTCACTTCGAGTCACTTTGTGTTCTTCGTCTATATTCTTTCTACACTTTCCAAAAGCTAAGAACCAAACGCCAAAAAAGGATGAGTTCGAGAGTGTTCAGAGAAACAAAAGCAGACAACTATTTGGTCCCGAGGAGATCTAAAGACCAACAAGACACCAGTCTGGACCGGAATCGAATTTGGTCGGAGCCTCGTCACAAACCGGTCGTTAACCGGAAAGTTTCAGTCGTCTATTATCTCTGCCGGAATGGTCAGCTTGACCATCCGCATTTCATGGAAGTCACTCTCTCTTCCCATGATGGTCTCTACCTCAGAGGTAATTATAATAATACACACATAGACCCAAAAACTCCTTTACTTTTCAAAATCTACAAGTTGCTTTTTGAGTTCAAAAGGTTTTCAAACTCTCTTTTCTCTTTGGCCTTTTTAGTTTTGTTATTATTATTGGAAAATAACAGGGAAAAAGGCGGCCAACTTTCGAACTTAAGCTTCAAATCACGATTTTTGTTGGGGTTTCTCACATTTTCCCTGATTTTCTCTGCAGCTAACAAAGAAAGTTTATAACTTTTTTGGTTTTTCAATTTCGCAGATGTGATTATCCGCTTGAATGATCTCAGAGGGAAAGGAATGGCAAGTCTCTACTCATGGTCTTCCAAACGGTAAACGATTTTGATCCATCGTCGGATCTATAAAATCCTCTTCCTTTAAATCTCAACCGTTCTATCTTCTGATATATCTTTCAGGAGCTACAAAAATGGATTTGTCTGGCACGATTTATCGGAGGACGATTTCATCTTCCCCGTTCAAGGTCAAGAATATGTCCTCAAAGGCTCTGAGGTTCTCGATTCTTGTCTTATCTCAAATCCTAGGAGCCTCCTCGAAACAACGTCGTTTAGGGATCCGAGATCGCTCAACCTAAAGAATATCGCCGGCGATGATATATCCGCGGTGAATCACCGACGAAACCAGTCTTGGAGCTCTATCGATCTCAGCGAGTACAAGGTGTACAAGGCAACCGAGTCGAACACCGAGTCGATTCGAAGAGTTGCGGCGGACGCTTCAACGCAGACGGATGATCGAAGGCGGCGGAGAAAGCCGGCGAAAGAGGAAGTGGAGGAGGTGAAAAGTCCGACTCGTTACGAGAATGAGAGTACAGAGCTGAGCAGAGACGAGATTTCTCCTCCACCGTCGGATTCGAGTCCCGAAACCTTAGAAAATCTGATCAAAGCAGACGGACGGCTGGTATTACGTCCCAACGACAGCATTAACGATAATCGGACGGTAGATAACTTATCGAGCGGGAGAATGAGAGCTTCGGCCGTTTTAATGCAGCTAATTTCGTGTGGTACGATGTCATTTAAAGATTGTGGGCCCGTTTTGTTGAAAGATGAAGGGCTCTCATTACCCGGACGTAGCGGGTGTACGCTAATGCGAGGAGCAGGTGATAATAGTGTCGAGAAGGAATTCAAGAGTTTTGAAAGGGTACAATTGGAAGATAAAGAGTATTTTAGCGGCAGTTTGATTGAGACCAAGAAGGAACTTGTTCCTGCGTTGAAGAGATCTTCTTCTTACAATGCTGACAGGTAAAAAAACATTGATGACAATAATTGGTTATGGCGTGAAAATGGTAAAACGTTTAGAAGTACGGTTTGGGTTGTCATTCAAAGGTCTCTTAATCTTTAAAAATTGAATATTTGATAATGAATTAGGAGTCCAAGAATCGGACCAACGATGATCGAGAAAGATGAGGATGAGGCGGATCGGGCCAAATGCATTCCAAGAAAACCAAAGTCAGTGGCTCTAAGGAACAATGGTGGACAACAGTAGCAACAATGTGTGATGAGAAGGAAGCAAACGGCACGGAGTCTAACAAGCTTATTAGACTTGCTGCCGTAAAGAAACCATTGGGGCTACAATTTTGTTTGAGCATTCCAATATTTTACAATGTTGAGTATTCCTATATTTTACAAACATTTGACTATAGTTTAGACAAAAAGTACACTTCCTCTATATAAGTGTCCTCTATTCACACAAACAGTTCAATTTCTGTTTACTCCTTGTTAATTCAGTATTTAATATGTTATCACTTATTAACAAATTTAAAAAAGTAAAGACTAAAAACGAGAATATATTTTAAAAATCTGTATCGAAATTATAAAAGGACAGTTAAACTACATCAAAACATTAAACTTTCTGTTTTATATTTATAAAGGTTTAAGAGTTTTGCAAACAAATTAAGTGTTTTTAATAAAAAAAAAAATCATGTTATTATTTGTTTAGAACTGTTAATATGCATTTATAATTAGTTTTAATTTTTTTAATATATGTGAAAACTCCAAAAAGGTAATATATATTAATAATAATATAAATTATACAATACATGAAAATGAAATAATGTAATATTTATCCTTGAAATTATAAATAGCTTATTTCAATGTTGGGGTGACGCCTTTGAGGAAGAAGTTTAAGATACAGAAAAGTCATTCTGCCCTTTAATTTGTGCTTATATGTCGTTTCTGGCGTCAACTCCGATTTCAATTTGACATACCTCACGAAATTTCAAAAACCAACAATATTGTCTATTGACTTTGAAAAGTTAGAAGTTTCCACTTACCCTGTTACCCATAATATTATAGCTTTGTTATTTAGAGCCTACTCCGGTCTTTAATTGATAAACTTTCTAGAATTTTCCGAAAATAATTTAAAATTTTGGTCTTGTTTGTGATTTAACAATTCCATACACCACTAAATAAAGAGTGATTCTTGAAGTTTACAATTAATTATTATTAAAAACTTAAATTTTATGTTTATAAAGCAAAAATAAAAACAAAAATGTTCTACTTTTAAAAATGGAGAAAATACATCTTACAAATTTACGTTAAATAGGAAATAAGAAATAGTATATTATAAAATCTGATATGAAATAAGAAAATACTATCTCTATGAAATAGAATATAGTATTGTTCGTTTGGTCGGCGCAGATGGCTGCGGTCAATCCTGCGTCTGCGGTTGCGGTAAATGTTGTTCGTTTGTCTGTCGGGTTGTGGTTGCGGTTGATCGTAAATTTTTAGTCGCACCGTTGCTTTAATCAGCGGTCGAAAAAATTGTGACGCAGGACACAGTATCTGAACGCTGCGTCTATCGTAGATATCTGGGACAGGTAAACGAACAACAATCTATCGCAACCACAACCTTCTGCGGCTGCTAAACGAACATAATCTATACATAGAGATAAAATAAATACATAAGATCTTTTAGCCGGTGACTGACTTCGTTAAAGTGAATTCACATTTTGGTAAAAGGTTCTGCGTGATTGCGTGTACACATTGACCTCACAGTTTTATATTATTCTCTTTTTGATTTACTGTACATTTTTATTTTGCAATTTCATTGCATAAACCGATTATGAGAGTTAAGTTTATTTCACATGAAAATATGATATAATTGTCAGAGAAAAGGTAAAACATCCGATTAAATGTCCCCTTGACGAAACGGCATTCGTACCAAATACGAACATGGAAAATCTAGCAAAACCGGTTATTCAAGACAGTTATAAACTAGACCGAAGTATGAACAACGTGGAGAGTCATGCGACTTCAACGACCGGCTCAGATGCTGCCTATTTAAATGATGATCATGGTGATTGAGGAGTTCATGCATAATTTTGGGATTGATGATCTCACTGGCGATTGTCTAGAACGACAGCAAAGTCATTGATTGGATTAGAAAGCTCGCAATCCGGATAATAGTCCGGTCTGGTTGAGGATTGTAAAATGAAGAACTAAACTAGTCGCAAATCAAATCTTAAATATTCTTTTATATTGGTTTGTAAGTTTGAAATTATACATAAATGATTGTTTTCAATTTGTATTACTTTTCCTCTCTTCGGAAATATGTGCTTATATGTATTCAAGTTTGGTAAATTAGTTTAGCACAACTCCTATCTATTCTTTCAATTATAGATTATGTAACTCAAAATTCTAGCAAATCTTTTATATGTAATACATATATATATATATATATATTCAAGTTTGGTAAATCTTTTATAGCAAAATCTTTTTATTACAAAAATGTGTTACTATAATGGAGGTTTTATTTGTTCTAAACTGAAACAACCGACCTAGAAATTCTACCTTAACCACATGTCCAAATCAGACCTTAAATTAGGCCTGCGATATCGGTTATTTGGTTTGTCGGGTATTTTTCAAGTTGCGGAAATTCTATTAAAATTAGTCTATGTTTCAGTTTGGTTCATGAATTGGATAGTTCGACTTTTAAAAATTAAAAATATTTATGAGGCGATCCAACTAAATACGTCAAATTTAATGGATATTCGAACATAATACAGATGAAAAAAATATTGATACGAGAAAATTACAAATAGCTGTGAAATCGATCAAGTTGTATAGCGAAGACCCCTCCTAGTGTACTTCTGTCTTAAGTCTTTTTAAAACTTTCATATCTCTTATAGTTGCTTGCCACGTTTCCATTAAGTTTCCTACATATATTATATTATCCTTTTCTTATTCGGCTATTTGGTCTCTCACTTATTGGAGCTCACGCGATCTTTCAACGCGTACATTCACGCGTTTGTTTTCATGCTTTCGATTGGATTGTAAATACTCATTGAACACTAAAAAACAATTCTCAGAACTACAAACTTTTCTTTTATACAACTTATATTAGTCATATTCATTTATGGTTGAGGCTACAATGGACACTACGATTATAATTAACATTATGATTATAGGTGTAACATATATTATTTATGTGTTTGTTGCCAACAATTATTATTGCGGTTGATCGTTTAGTTATACTGTTGTTTTAATTTGCGGTTAAAAAGTTACGACACAATTTAACTACTGCGATTAAAATAATTGCGATAGTTAAACTAACAATAATTTACCATAACTATCACCATAAAAAGTTGCACTCGACAAACAAACATAACTACTATTTTTATCTCAAAAAAATGTAATTAACGTTTATAATAACTTTATCAAGACATTTATAATAGTAATCAAAATTGAGCAATTAAAATGTACATTTTAAAATTTTGCAATCTAACATTTCTCTACTAAATAACTCTATTGCATTCTTTGTGTTATTCTCTCTTTACATTTTTATAAATATATTTTTTCTCACTCTCTCATCTATCCAATTTTCTTTGTTTCCCTATCTTCTATATATATTTGTCATTTCTCTTTTAACTCTTATCTTTTTTTCTTTCTTTTCCTTTTCTTTGTCCTTTCACGTCTTCCTTTATTCTTTCACATTGCTCTTTCTCTTCTTTACATTACAATAACTTATATATCTTTTTCTCTGTCCTCCTTTCTTCTTCTGATTTTGCTTATTAGGTTTCATTTGTTCATAAATTTGAAAATTCTCGTTTAAACAAATGTGAATCTAATATTTTTATATTATTTATGATTTTTGTGAAAACACTAAATCTAATCAATTCAGAAAGGGTTAAGAAAGATGAATAAACTAACTAAAGTACGAATGTGCAAAATTTTTAAATTAAAACTATCAAAGTTAAATTAAAATTATAGAAATCGAATTGAAATTGGATAATTTAAAATACCACATTTTAAAGAATATATATATATAATTCTTATATTTTGTATGATAATACTATAAATGTGATGTAAAATAGTTAGAACTCTTTCCAATAGAGAAATCTACATCATAAATTATAATGTATGAGTAGAAGTTTAAATACCATATTTTAATTTTTTGTAATTTATTTAAAATAAATAATTGTTTTTGTACATTTATAATATTTTTGGAAAAAAAATTTAAACAAAAATTTAAAATTATATATTTTTAAAAAATATTTATTTAAAATATCATATTTTATTTTTTTAAAAATAGCACTAAAATATTACAATAATAGCA
This sequence comes from Pugionium cornutum, assembly GCA_018901935.1. NCBI lineage: Eukaryota > Viridiplantae > Streptophyta > Magnoliopsida > Brassicales > Brassicaceae > Pugionium > Pugionium cornutum. The sequence continues at coordinate 15,318,114 of CM032158.1, read as the reverse complement.
CAAATCATAATACAAAAATATCGTTATGTTAAATAAATTATAAACATTATTAAAATATTGTATTTGAGTTTTTCTATATAATAACTTAAAACGTTTTTTATTAAATTGATATTTTAGTAATTTTATATTACTTAACAGTATTAACGATGATAAATTTAGAAGAAAATATAATAAAAATAGAACAAAAGTTCTTAAACCAAGTTAACTAATCTCAACCCAAACTTAATTTGAATTTGATAATAAAATTTAACTTATCTCAAACTAAACTATTCCATATATAAAGACGGCTGAGGAAATCACGCGCTTATATGCAGTATATCAAACTCATAGTTGATATATAAAAAAGGGTTTCAGAAAGCACGCGGAAGATTCATCCTATTAGCCCCAACGACTTTCGTTTGTTTTTTTTTTCAGTTACGCGGTGTCGCAAATCGTGACCATGGAACATAACTCGCATCTCCTTCTTTATCCCTCATTTTCTTACTTAATTACGATAATACCACACACTCCTCTCTGCCACTTCCTTACCCACCAAGTCATAAGGGTATTTTCGTCATTTTCGCACACGGTCCTCAGTACAAACAGCTCGATATCTATAAATAGATCCTAAACAGACAGAAACACAGCAACGAGAACAACAATCATAAAACCAGACCGAAAAAACACACACTACATAAAACATTTTTAATTGTTTATTCTTTATCATCAGCGGAAAATGGTTGCAAGATCGGAGATTACATCGGCGGCGAATTGTTTGATGCTTTTATCAAGAGTTGGACAAGAAAACAGCGTTGGAGAAAAACGCGTTTTTACATGTAAAACGTGTTTGAAGAATTTCAATTCGTTTCAAGCGTTAGGTGGTCATCGTGCGAGCCACAAGAAGCCTAGCAACGAGATTTTGTCGTCTGGATTAATGACGTCTAAAAATGCGAAAACGACGACGTCCCATCCTTGTCCGATATGTGGAGTGGAGTTTGCGATGGGACAAGCTTTGGGAGGGCACATGAGGAGACACAGGAACGAGACTAGTAATGGCGGTCCGTTGGTTACACGCTCGTTGTTGCCGGAGCCCACGGTGACGACATTGAAGAAATCGAGCAGTGGGAAGAGAATTGCTTGTTTTGATCTAAGTCTAGGGATGTTTGAGAATTTGAATCTCAAGCTCGAGCTTGGAAGAACAATTTTTTGATTGTTTTTTTTTTTCATTTTTTTTGTTTTTCTGAATATATTTGCTTCTCTCTTTCTTACATTTTTTCTTGATATTTAGATTACACATACATTTGCAGATGTAGGAAACGTTCATAGTGTTGTAATCTTTGTGTTTTGGTGAATATATATTTTACTTAGCATATTTGTTGTTCATTTTGGGTCATTTAAATTAAAATCACATGCTAGCTATTTACATACGGGAAAAAATAAGAAAGCATACTCTACCGAAGCCATAATAACGTATAAAAAAATCTGAACCCAAATCCGTTACACAAAACCGGCATGACCCTTAAATAAACCGGACCCGTACCTACCAATAAAATTTCATGACTAATTAGCTGAGTCGCCAAACTTAGTTCTGGCTGTAAACTTGAATATTCTTTAAATGCATATATGTTTTATAAGAACAATATTGATATGTATAGCTTGATAAAGAGTATAAACAAATTAGATTTTATTTTCTTTTGGTTTATACATTGGTTAATTTGTATATATATATATAAACCTCTAATTGTACATTCTTTAATGATCTTTATGACACATGTGTAAGAACAACACACTGAGCTCTTTAAGCCACGAGAAAGTAGAAAGCATAAGCGAGGCATTTAGCAACTTCAGCAGAAACCACAGTTTTCAAAACCTCGACACATTCGCTACTGCCTATAAAAGATGTCTTAGTAAAGCAAAATGTGATTGTTCTGTGCTAGTGGATAACCTGAAGATGATGTTGTACAAACACAACATAGTGATAATGATAGGCAAGAAGAAAATGGTAGTGTTAGAGTTGAAACAGAATTGGAAGTAGGAATGTATATGCAGATAATTCGTGATCATTTTATCGAGATCTTAACGTCGTTGTTAAAATGTATATTTAAAGTTGTATTTAGTTATCATAAAATATTATTTTAATTAACTAATCTACATTTATAGGAAAAATATAGAATAATACTGTAAAATAATATTTTTGAGTAATACCCTAAAATAGCACCATTTTAAGTTTATCTTCCAAATTTAGCACAATAAAACTAAAATTCCCAAAATAGCATAAATTATTATATAAAATAATTATTTAACTTAAATAAAATATATATAAAATTAAAACATAATGTTTGGGTTCACTTTTTCCAATTTAGGGTTTAAATTTTTTTTATTAGGAATAAGTTTTCAATTATTTTAGTATTAAATTTGTGCTATTTTGGAAATTTAAATGACTAGTGCTATATTTGGAATAAAAACTTGAAATTGTGATATTTTAGCCAATTACCCAAATTTAAACTAATGATGATATTTTGGAATAATTTTTTTTAAAAATGTTATTTTAGAGAATTACCCAAAATAAATGATCTATTTCTGACACCAAAAGAAATTAAATCAAAATAAATCAAAGAAATGAGAATAAATCAAAATAAATCAAAATAAATCAAAGAAATGAGAATAAATCAAAATAAATCAAAATAAATCAAAGAAATGAGAATAAATCATAATAAATCAAAATAAACCAAAGAAATGAGAATAAATCAAAATAAATCAAAATAAATCAAAATAAAACAAAATAAATCAAAATAAATCAAAATAAATCAAATAAATCAAATAAATAAAAATAAAATAAAATAAAATAGTAATACCTTAAAATAGCACATTTTAAATTTTTTCTTCCAAATTTAGCATCCCAAAAATAAACTCCCAAAAATAGCACAAATATTTATGTAAAAATACTTATTTATTTTAAATAAATTATACATAAACTTAAAATATTATATTTGAGTTCATTTTTCCAATTTAGGGTTTAATTTTTTTATATTAAAATATAATTTTAATACATTTTAATCTTAAATTTATGCTATTATTGGTAATTTAAGCTAATGATGCTATTTTTGGAATAAAAACTTAGAAATATGTTATTTTAGATATTTGCCCTAAATAAAACCCTAATAAATCAAAATTTAAAATTAACATGCATTAAAACTATATTTTAATAGAAACAAATTAAATATTAAATTGGAAAAAATGAAATCAAATATAATATTTTAAGTTTATGTATAATTTATTTATAATAAATAAGTATTTTTACATAACTATTTGTGCTATTTTTGGGAATTTAATTTTGGAATGATAGATTTGAAAGAAAAACTTGAAAAAATATTATTTTAGTGTATTACTCTTTTAAAAATGATATTTTAGAGAATTACCCAAAATAAATGATTTATTTCTGACACTAAAAGAAATGAAATCAAATAATAAATCAAAATAAATCAAAATAAATCAAAATAAATATCAAAATATCAAAGGAGAAGTTGGGTTCGGACCCACAATTCTTCAGGGGAAATGAACGGTCTAGATTAGACGTCACGCAAGACGCGTAACATCAGATCGTGAGATTTTTGCTTTATGGCTCAAGAACAAAAAAAAAACAATAAAAGCTCAAGTAAAAATTCGGGTGTTTCTCGCACACCGTATCGTTGCTCTTTATCCATCCCTTATCAGCGATTGAGGTTCCCGGCGATCAATTGAGGTACCAATTATTTTTAGTCATCTTCTTGGCTCTTGTTTTCAGAATTTAAACTCTCTTTACTGAGCAATTATGTTTCAACTTCTTACAGATTTAGCTTTTCTCATTTCTGATTTTGTTGTTTTCCTGCTACGAATTCTTTTCAGAGATTTGATTTTGCGAAACTCGAATTTTCTGGGGAAGATTCGCACTTGCCCTTGGACGACGCAATTAAGGAAGAAGGCGTGAGAGTTGAATCAGAATCAGAAAACGGTGAAAAGATGGTACGCCTCCGTACTTTGCTTTAGGGTTTATGTTTTTTGAGATACATTTTTATGGGTATAAAATCGCATTCACTTCTGATTTGGTCGCAATTGTATTGTTTGTTTCAGTCATATGAGAGCAAAAGTTTCTGGGTTCTGAAGAATAATGAGCATACAAGTGAGGAAGATTCTATGTATGAACATTCAACAAGAAACGATTCAAAGCGTCCTCATCCTTGGTTTGTGGATTCTTCTCGCTCAGAGATGTTCCCTAACAAGAAACAAGCTTTGCAAGATCCAGAAGGTTTAGGAAAACCAAATGTAGGTCTTCCTTTTTGGGAAAGTTCATCGGTTTTTCAATCCGTCTCAAACCAATTCATGGATCGGCTTCTAGGGACTGAAATGCCACGACCCCTTTTGTTTGGTGATAGAGATAGAACAGAAGTTGGTAGCCAACACCAAACTAAGAGCATAATAGGAGCAACTTATATGGAAGACACATCTGTTGAATTGTCGATATCTAATGGCGTGGAGGTTGCTAGAAGTTGTTATGGTGGTGATAGAAGTAGAAAACTTCCCGTTAGTCGGGTTAAGGAGATGATGGGTACACATGTTGCGTTAGACGATCAGAGTCAAGGGAGAATGGAGTCATATCCGGTCCATCTCCAATCTTTTAACCGGGAAAATGAGAGTAGTAGTTTTGTAAATTTTGCATTGGCAGGTCATCCTTATGGCAATGGAGATTCTCATGAAATGACATTTGGTGAAATTAACGATGAACACGGGGTTGGCTCTACTTCCATTGTGGTCGGAAACTACCAATCTTATGTTCAGGATCCAGTTGGAACATCTGATCTGGTTTATGGCCAAGAAAACGGGAGTTCACAAACGAACAGCGGAGTTGTAAGTGAACAAGTGGCTAAACCGAGTTTGGAGTCTCTTCCAAAGAACAAAGCAGATGGTAAGGCATCAAAGAAGGAAGCTTCCACAAGCTTTCCTTCAAACGTTAGAAGCTTAATATCAACCGGTATGCTTGATGGCGTTCCTGTCAAATACGTTTCTCTCTCACTAGAGGTACAAACCTAAATGTCTCTGCTAAGCTTACTTTTACCATTTTTCTTCCTAAAGTCTTGGAATTTGTAAATGCATCGAAACAATATACTAAAATCAGGAGCTTCGAGGAGTCATCAAAGGATCGGGTTATCTCTGTGGATGTCAAACTTGCGATTTCACAAAGGTGAGTCATGTTAAAAGTTGTTCTCTTTTTTTTTGTTGCTATTGTTGGTGCAGTATACTAATTGATAAATATTTGCTTCTGACTCTAATCATTCAAGGTGCTTAACGCGTATGGGTTCGAGAGGCACGCCGGATGTAAAACAAAGCATCCAAACAATCATATTTACTTTGAAAATGGGAAAACGATTTATCAGATAGTTCAGGAACTGAGGAACACTCCAGAGAGCATACTATTTGATGTGATTCAAAATGTATTTGGTTCTCCTATCAACCAGAAAGCATTTCGCATCTGGAAAGGTCCAATCTTTTTCATCTCTTCTTGACTTTTCATGGATTTGCATTTTCTTCTGACATTTCTATAACGTTCTGTTTTCGATTTCATTCAGAATCATTCCAAGCGGCGACTAGGGAGCTTCAACGTATCTATGGCAAACAAGAGCGTTCCTTTTGAATGATATTTTGAGTTTATAAACGTTTTGTTGGATTTTATATGTAATAACTTTTTTGTTTGTAATCGTGTACAAAGAGAATTTTTTAGCTACTGTGCCAAAAAGGAAAAGCTTTAAGAGGTGGAGCTGAAACAGAGAAAGTAAAAAGATGAGAAGCTATTTGGAGAGTTATGAACAAAAGTTTAACACTTCAGCTACAGAATCAGCTTAATAGATAAAGAATCTGCGGAGAATGAACGAATGAATTCTTCAAGATACTACTACCCTCCTGAACAGTTAGAAATGCCAGGTTAGAACGAATCATCGGAAGGGAAAAAACTACAAAAGCACCCCATGACAAATCGGTGTTTTCACTTCAGCTTGAGAATATTTTGGGACTTTCAACTTCCACAGCATGCTGACTTCTGCGTGGCCTGTCCTGCTCCAGCATCCTGGTCTGTTTGACTGATCTTAATAGTTGAAGGCTGCAATGAACGATGGAATTGTGCACAGAAAGGTATGTTTAAGTACTTTGCACAAAGAATGTTTCAAGGACAATGTAATAAGTAATTAATAACCTCCGCTCTCGAGTCAGTATCTGCGAGTCTCTGCTTAATGTCTTTCCCTATCGAGAAGAAAACTTCTTCAACATTTAGATTTGTTTTGGCACTCTGAGATGTGAAATTAGCTATGTAAGCAAACGAATATGATCAATGCAGTTTAAGTTGTTCTTATGAGTTTAAAACTTTAAGACAACGTTTCGCTTACTGTTTCAAAGAACTTGATTCCATATTCATCAGCAAGTGCTTGACCCTTTGATTTTGGTACAGCCTGAAAAAGTGTTTTTAGGCCAAACACGCTATTAGTTTGATTAGTTATGAATCTGGGAGTCGGACCGTTTCAGTGTGAATAAACTAGTTCATATCGCACCCTCTTGCTCTCGTCCATGTCAGCTTTGTTCCCTACCAAGATTTTGTTGACATTATCTGAAGCGTGCTGTTGGATATTACGAATCCAGTTCCTAATGTCTGCAATAAGGTCAAGAGAAGAATTCCAGAACAAAGTAGAAATGTATGACCATTGATATTATGAGTATACAGAAGAAAAGTTACTGTTGAAGGATGACTCGTCTGTGACATCATACACTAGTAAAATGCCCATTGCCCCACGGTAATAAGCTGCAAAAATGTGAAAGGCAAAGATAAATTCTTCAAACTACGGGTGCAATAAAAGAGGCCTGTCAGTTAAACAACTATATATCCCCAAAACATCAACTGTACAAAAGCATCAGCCATAAGTTAATTACTGCCCAAAACCAAAAAAAAGATAAGAGCATCGAATTGTGACTATTAATTCTCTCTAGTTCAATTTCTATTGGGAACTTGTATGTGAAGTACACTATACAGAGAAGCATTTCATACTAAAAGGAGGTCTCACGCACCAGTGGTGATAGTTCGAAACCGTTCTTGACCAGCCGTATCCCAAATCTGGAGTTTGATGCGTTTTCCATCAAGCTCAATAGTTCTTATCTTAAAATCAATGCTGCATAGACGACAGAACAGACTCAGTGCGACATCTATGAAAGATAGAACCATACATCACCGTCTCTAATCTCTTTATATATTTGAAGGAATACAAACCCAATGGTGGTGATGAAGTTAGTGGTGAAGGAGCCATCAGAGAACCTTAAAAGCAAACAGCTTTTACCCACACCTGCAACAGGAATTGTGTGAAACTCTAACATACAGAGATCTAAAACACAATGTTAACAAAAATTGAAACTCGTAGTGATCTTCAAATTAATTTGTCACATGGGAATGATCTTGTTAATTTAACAAGACAAGATTTCGGAAATGTCCCAGTGACTAGATCCGTTTTGGCAGAGTAATAGAAAACATATATATTATTTGAATTCAAATTTATCGATTTTATCGCTTGCAACCCGAGAAAAAATAGCAATAGGGAAAAACGAGGGACAACGTACCGCTATCACCGATCAGAAGAAGCTTAATGAGATAATCGTAATCAGCTCTAGCCCTAGCAGGTGGAGCAGCCATCGAAACTAAATTGGGAAAACGTAGAGATCAAACGAAATAACTTTGTTCCATCTACGACGGAGAATGAAACCGCAGAACCTAAGAATCAGCTATGGATGGAGAATACGATCACGAGGAATGCGTACCAGATCAAATGATGTAGAGAAGAGACCTTGTTAATAGTTTATGAGCAGAACTTGTTAATAGAAGCGATGGTAATGGCGGATAACTAAAATACGCCTGACCCGAATTTACTTCTCTCGTGGTTTCGTTATGGTTTTTTTACTTATACTCTCTACTTCATCGCGTGCACAATAGTACATGCAGCGTAAGTTAGCACCCGAGGCCGCGAAGAGAATGAGAATAGGGTAGGGCCCAGAAAGCATGAAGTCTTTATGGGCTCTTATTTTGAGCCTTTTTAGATAAACCAAACCAAAATAAACTATAAAGCCGAATCTGTGTAGTCCAATTAAAGGCCCAAAAAACTACAAAACCAATTTCTTGGAATTTCACTAACTCTAGTCGGATTTTGAATCAAAATTTTTGATGATTGATATACGCTCCACAATTTAAACATATTGTTCTACAACATTTACTATATATTAGTTTTGTTCATTTCGTTAATATATTACTACAAATGAATATCACCATTATATATATATATATATATAAAAAAAAAACAGATTTCGTTAATAGTGTTAAAGTGGGCGATCCATCATATTTAGTCTAATTCATCTCATTGCAATCCTCTAAATAGTATACCTTTTATTGGCATCCTTAACTTTGAGATTAGCACATATGCATGAAACAACCCAATTCTAAAGCTTTAATTCTTCCCCTCTTTCCTTTTCTTAGATTTGTAAAAATATCTATATATATATTCAATATTTCGTTTATGTGTTTCCTATGGACTGTTTTTCTTCCAACTTTTAAATGGAACTAATTAGAAATTGAATGTGTAGATTTTAGTTGAAATCTAAGAAAAAAGGAAGAAATCTCTGGAACTGCAATTTGCCTTTAGGTTCGGATTGATTACGTGTGTCATTCTTATTATGGCTTCAACGCAATACTTTGCTCAACGTGAACGACATTGTGCCTTCGTATTTCGCTTTAAGAAAGAAAAAAAGAAACAATAAACAGTATTTTTCTTAGCAAAATAAGTAATAATTTTTCTGTTTATGTATATTTAATATAACAACGACATTAGTAAATTATGTAATAGAATTATACAACGGCACGCAAACACCAAAATTAATAGATTACTTAATTACTATCTTTCTTTCATTTTTATTTGTAAAGATATGATACAGAAGTTGATAACAGCTAGTATCATTATTGTCATTTTTTAATAGAACATATACAAAATGAATTTACGAAAGAAGAAAATGAATGTACGAAAGAAGAAATAAGTGATATAGTGGTTGATGAAGTTCGATTTTACCTTCGATTTTACATTTTCTCATATGAGCATGTTAAATATTCGTACAAATATGTTATGTTGTTGGATCGGTTCGTTGTGATACAATGATAAAAAAACTGAATTTACAAATACTAAAGTACTCTAGAATTCTAGTTAAAATATGTTACAGTTTTTCTTACTATAATGCGAAAAAATATATGTATATATACGTAAATATTCATTAAAATATTGAAATTTTATGTTTGAATCATTTAAATACTAAATTTTTTAATGAAACTATAACAATTTATAGATGATTGCGCTGATTTTACTTCTAGTGTTAATGTTAATAAATCACATATCTAAATCAGCGAATTCAACTACATATCGTTATTCAAATGACTTATTAAAAAAATCGCTATTTAAATAGCTCTTAAACGTAAAAATTGAATATTTTAATTACAATATAAATTACAATAGTTTCATAAATAATAAATAGCTAAACATACAAACATATTTGATATATTTTATGAAAAAGGTATTGAATATATATGGTTTAATTCCGCATCTTGATAATTTTTAACTTGAATGATAAATTTATTTATTTTGGTAAAAAAAATAAAATCTAAGTGATAAAATTCTAAATTTTAGTTCATTAAAATGAAAAGGGGATAAGAAACGTTTCACCAAGTCCAAGATTTTTCACTATAAATAATTCTGTTTCTTGGCCTCGTTTTCCGTCACCAACAGCATCACTTCTTTTGCATTTGTGCACACACTATTCTTCATCTTCCCTAAGTAAACAAACTTCACACAAACAACATCAATCTCACAGAGAATTCATTAAGATGAAATTCGGAGTTGTGAACTTTTGCATTATCTCTCTTCTCCTCACATCGTTATTGTTCATGCTGTCAACTGCTGATTCATGTAAGTGTTTAATTAAGATCTTATTCAAGTTTTAGTTATCTAATCTGATAAACATATATATTTTGGGATGACGATTAAATTAGCATCATGCGGCGAAAAATGCAATGTGAGGTGTTCAAAAGCAGGAAGACAAGATCGATGTCTAAAGTATTGCAATATATGTTGTGAGAAGTGTAATTGCGTTCCTTCTGGTACTTATGGAAACAAAGATGAATGTCCTTGTTATAGGGATATGAAGAACTCTAAAGGTCAACCCAAATGTCCTTGAACATAATTTCATTATCTATACACAATATTCTATATATATTACATGAAATAATGAGACTGAAATGTATGAAAATGTGAAAGTAATTGATATTGATAATAAAATGAAATTCTACTCTTTTTTAATAAGTTATATTATTAGAGGTGAAGTTTTAATCTTTATGTATGATTGCATGCTTTTTTTTTTTAAGTTACTGAAAATTACTGTCTACTTTGTAAGTCTTTTAACAGCTTTTTAACCAAAACGAACAAAATGACATATTATCTAAAAAAGCAGAGAACACATAAGAAAAAAACTCTAATGCCTTAAAACTTTGAGCTCAACTCAACAAAAGGAGAAGCAAAGTATTTCCGACAAAACATATCTTCTTCTCAATCCTTGTTTCAGTAGAAAAAGCCAAGAACTTTGCCACCAACATTCTTTCTCCTAGCTTCTTCGTGATCCATAATACCAGCTGATGTTGTAAGAACGATGTAACCAAACTACACATAATCATGATTACTCAAGTTATAACATTTCTATACAGAAAAACAAACCATAACTCAAATGACACAAGACAACAAAAACCCAATTGGATATGATATATTTACATTTAGTTACGATTACTAATATCAAACAGACAATAACAAATAAGACTTAACAGTACAAGAACAAGACTAGAGACTGACCTGTCTTGAAGGAAGAAGACGAGCGGTCCAACCTTCAATCTCCTTAACACCAACATCAAAACGAGGACTGATGACTCCACATTTGTTCAATCTTCCATTAAGTTCGACCACAATCTTACCAGACCTGTGGTCATCAACGTACTCAAACTCACCGATGTAACCTGCACTTTCATGAAAAAATTCACCACTGGGAATTGGGAGTGAACAGAGCAACCAAGAAAAAAAGAAACGAATAAGCTTGATAGAGTCAAGATCAACATACCGTGTTTTTGCATGACAATAAGAAACTTGATGATCACTTTAGAAGAAGGCCTGATCATAACTTGCCTCTTCCCTCTCTTTTCGGCATTGAACATACTCTTAAGAGCATCGTTAAGCACACTAATTCTGACCATTTTTCCAAAGACTCAAACTGAAACCAAGCAAACAACAATTCTGAGGTTATTCAAACTCTTAAATAATCAATTAAAAGAGATATCTCAACAATGGAGATAGATTCTAACACTAGATCGGATACAACACAGTCAACGAAGCGCAAAAATTCAATAGATCTAGTTCAATTTTGATTCAGTAAAATTATATTGCTATTGTCAGCAAGGAACATACAATTCAAATTTTCAAACTAAGAAAAAACTTGCAGAAAAGTTTACACGGAGATTTCACGTCGTGATCGAGAAGACACGAAAGCAGAACCGAATTCCAAACAGGAATAAAGTTGAATATATAATCTGGAGATTGTTTCTAACCTTGAAATCCAAGTGGCAGCCGCTCAAACAAATTCCAAAGAAACAAACTAAATACAACAAGTGAATTAGGGTTTTGGATTTTATTGGATTTTGAAGCGATACTCGAAGGTTTAATGGATTCGGGTTTTACTTAATGGGCCAAATATATAATAGCCTGAGCCTATTTTGTCCATTCTTATTAACTACGTTTACTTCTTCTCCAAATAGAAGGTTTCACATTTCTTCCTGTACGTTTTGAACTCACGTTTCTTCGGCCTGTTGTTTACGACCGTTAAGCGATTTACAGTACAGCTCTTCGTCAGCAGCATGATGAATCTTTTCTCATCTCCTCTGCGAAATCTTCCACTTACAGTTTATTTTCTGCTTCTCAGGTTTTTATTCCTCCGTTCAATCTTCCACTTACAGTTTATTTTCTGCTTCTCAGGTTTTTTTTCCTCGGTTCAATCTGTTCTCTTGCAGGACTCTCTGCTTTCACAACTGATCAATCGGTGAGGCAAATTTTTTCACCTTTTGGTCAAGGTTATAGAAGGTACTGATCAGATTATGAGTCTGAATTAAATGTGTCGTGCTTGTGTTCTTAGCTCGTCTTATTAGGCAGCAAACACTGAGACGTAAAGGCTAAAGGCTTCGGCTTCATCACTTTTAAGTCTCAGGATGATGCACAAAAGTCTTTGAAGGGAAGGTGATGATCCAATTCCTCGCTCTGTGTAATGGTCCATATGGAGAATGAGGTTGATCTGAAAATCAGAAAAATCGGTCTTGTTTTGCAGGAAGTATAAGGCTAGAAGCACAAACAACAAATATGAACAGTAATATAACTTGGAGAGGACAGACGCATAACAAACAGTCATCTCAAAACGTCTTAAGACTCTTCAACAAAATCACTATTGACTTCTACATTGCTTCAGTTACACCAACATATCTGAATGTAGTTTCTTGAGTTACACCAACATATCTGAATTTTCCATTGAGTTGAGAAATCGGAAATCATTTCTGATTCTGATACTAACCTCCTTTAGGTTGAGAAAATTCGACTCTGATGTTTCTTCCCTCGAGTAACTGAACAAGAGAAAAAACATAGTGTAAGCAAGATCTATAAGTAGCAAAGGTGTTGTGTCAATGTGTTGTTTTTTTTTGATATTTGTGTAGAACCTGATTGTTCATGGAAGCTAAGGCACTTGCAGCTGCTTCTTCTGAATCAAATACCACAAAACCATAACCTTTTGATTTCCCGCTCATGCGATCGCATATTACTCTCACTGCATTGTCGCATCACCAAAAAAAATCTCAGGCATTGCATTTAATTAATTCTTAGAAAAACTTTATTTGAGACTAATAGATTGTAAAGGAAATCTTACCATGTATAACCTCACCGTATTTTTCAAACGCAGTCTTCAAAACAGGTTCATTAGTGTCATAACAGAGCCCTGAAATGATGTTTACATATTCAGTATTTCTTTCACGCATTTAACCAAACAGTTAGAGTGCACCTTTTATCATTGATATGAACTGAGTTTACATTGTGTTCTACGGACAGCCTAAAACAACCTCCCGACAATCGTAACTCAAAAAGACGAACTTTTAAGTTCGACACAAAATCGAATCGACGGAACCGGAAGAATAAAAGTACCTCCGACGAATAGTTTTGAACAAGATTCTCGATTTGATAAATATCGCGATGGTGGTGTCATGGAAATTCGACGAACAAAGAGAGAAAAAAACATTTTTTTATTCTCTTTAACATGAAAGAAAATAGCACCAAGAATAAAAAATGAGAGCGTTATAAATCAAAGAATTTAAATAAATAATTAAAATTTTAGGACCAGAGAACTAAGAGATTAGATCACAAAATCTTTTACTTAGAGATAATGGAATCTGAAAAAGGTTCTAAACAAGATACATCGAAACCAAGATTAATTCCAGCAAAACACACACTACCAACAGAAAGATAAAAGAGAAGCTTCGACATGATTAAGATTTCTTTGGAAACTTGGTCATTTGGTAGCATTTTTGACTCCACTGAGAAGTTTCCCTAATTCTTCATCGTTCCTGATCGCAAAGAAGAAGCGCATCTAACAAACAACTCCAGATTCATTTAAGCCAACTCATCAAATTGTCATAAGAGATATTATCAGCTTAGTAGAATTAATACATTCTTTTACAACCAAAAAAAGGGAAGCGAATCTATTCGATCAGTTCCAATACGCAATGGGATTATTTTAAACGAACCAACGATTAGCTCAGTATTATTCTCATTCAGAATCCAACAATGTCATATATATTTCAAGCAATTAATAAAGCACCCAGAGTCTGGATTCATCATGAATGATTTGGGAGTTAGACAAACCAGTGATTCAATCAATATCTCAGGCGAACAATTTAAACAGCATTTCGTTGGTCGCAAAGAAATTGAAAAGCTTGGATATAAAGTTCATGTGAAGTGTAAGATTAGAAACAAGCAGAAAGATTAAACTTGTTTCATGGATTCTTAGAAAGTAGGAACTAAAACAACTATGAAAACAGAGTACATAGAACCTACAAGATTAAATGCTCGATTTTTTTCCAACATATACATTCACCAAGCCCAACAAACACTACAAACAAAACATACAAATGGTGAATGAGAGTAACTTCAAGAACATATCAAGCTTTCTTCGGAGATTTGGCTGGTGATTTGGGTGCTTTTTCTTCGGTAGATTTAGCAGAAGTTTTCTTAGGTAGAAGAACAGAGTTGATGTTGGGCAAGACACCGCCGTGAGCGATTGTGACTCCACTGAGAAGCTTTCCTAACTCTTCGTCGTTCCTAATTGCAAGAAGAAGATGCCTCGGAATGATCCTGGTTTTCTTGTTGTCTCTTGCAGCGTTACCAGCAAGTTCCAAAACCTGAATCAGAATTTTTCAAATCAGACAGACAAAACTCACGTAAAACCAGATCTGAGGATATACAGAACTGGAAAAGTTACTTCTGCAGCGAGGTATTCGAGAACAGCAGCCATGTAAACCGGAGCTCCACCACCGAGCCTCTGAGCATACCGTCCCTTCTTCAAAAAACGAGTGATTCTCCCCACTGGAAATTGGAGACCGGCTTTGATTGATTTCGAAACCGATTTGGACTTTGGGCCACCGGCTTTTCTTCCTCCGAAGGCCTTCTTCACTTTTCCGGTACTTTCCATTGCTCAAAAAACAGACTGAATCCTAGTTTTCAGATGAGGAATGTTGAAGTTGAAAGATTTAAGAGAATTGCAATATCCCTTTCGCGGTCCTCCATGTAATTTATAGGTGAAGTCGAAAAAGAGGGAGAAGATTTTCATCCGTTGGATTTGGTATTATCAACGGTATAAGATAAACTGAGGCGTGATCCTCGCCTCTGTTGAT
Source organism: Pugionium cornutum (assembly GCA_018901935.1). Taxonomy (NCBI): domain Eukaryota; kingdom Viridiplantae; phylum Streptophyta; class Magnoliopsida; order Brassicales; family Brassicaceae; genus Pugionium; species Pugionium cornutum. Next base: position 15,303,071 of record CM032158.1, on the reverse strand, counting down.
TAGCCAATGAGAAAAGGAATATGTCTCAGAAACGACGCCAGTTTTTTTTTTGAAAATTTACGCTTTAGATATTTTTATAAATATTTTTTTGTTGTGATGTAAATTTATATTCAGCAAATGTGTTTTTAGAAGAAGATTGTGACTGATCTTAATGAGAAATTTTAAACTACCTAGCTTTGAAAAGAAAAGCAGCTACCTAGTACTTAAATCATCTGATTATATGATTCTTGTACTTATGATCTTCCAACGAACAAATTGTTTTGAAACAAAAGAAAAGGTTTGGTCGCTATATCTTTTGATGCTTTCTCTCCAAATATGGTAAACAGAACTCAGGGTTAAATCCAAATTTTCTTCTAATACTTATACTTTTACTTTTACCATACTTATGAGGGTAAGGTTTCTTATTATGGTTTTTGACAATTATTGCGTGGCTTACATATCGTATTTAATGATATTTAAGCTTATCCTCTTATCTACTTGATTATTTTGCTATTTAGATTTACTCTGGCGAAATTAACTGTTAAAAGTAACTTGAGTGAAGTTTAAATTGACCACTTGAGAATGAGTTGTAACTTGAGTGAGGTCTAAATTCAGCACTTAATCATTGTGTGGTCGAATCCTCTGTGCAAACCGAGGAAATTAAAAAACTTCTCACCCAGCTAAGGATTATCCGATAATCATTATCTTGGGTTCCGAATAAAACCTATTCAATCTGACCAGTCTTCAATCCGTCTGGAGACAAGCCACTGTTCAATGTGATCTCAGAGTTTGCATTTTTGCAGTTATGGTAAAAATGAGAGCATGATAGTGTTTGTTGAACCTATCGTTTGTGATTACGAACAAATTGAACAATTTAAATGGTGCGACATATATTAACTATAATGATCGTTACAAGAGAAAAAAGTTGAAAGCTACTTCGGCAGAAAACAAGTAGTTGCCAAATATTTAATTTTCTAACAAATTTTTGGATGATGATTAAAAACTAATGATCCTCTTTTTATATACATCTGATTAACTACATACTCTAATTTTTGGTTCGTAGAAATTATCTCGAAATATTAGGTGATGTATCGAAATTTGGAGAGATCGAACATTTCACACAATTTTCAGCTACGGCATCTCAAATTCTATGAAAATCATTCGTACAACAAGAATTCGAGATCGAAACCTCAAACCGATTGATGTGTTTGGCCGGATCTGTTATTAAGGGTGCCAAAACCCACCACCAACAGTGATTGATTCGTGCGAAGGAGCTTCATTAAAGAGTTCCACCGTCAAAATTAGAAGCAACATTTGGGAGAACCAAATTTGAAAAATTGGTTCTTCTCTCGAAAACTTCCTTCACCCTATTTAATTTATATGTATCGTAACTGACTCGTTTACATTAATAACCAAATTACTAAATTAATGCGGTTTATGTTTAATTTGTTTTGATTTAACTCCGCGTTTTCTGCCGTGGGCTTCTCTAGTTCGAGTCGGATTTGGATTTCAAACTCAAATCTCGGACCTTTAATTCTTTTCGAACCAATTAATCTTTTTGAACTTCTTTTAACGGATCCAGATCTTGGAGTCTGATCTGCTGCTAACAGCATTGGTCTCAGTGTCAACACCAACCGATTTTTGGGGAACCGTCCGGGTGGGGTCGAATTCTGGGGGTGAGAAGGTTACGTCTTAGACTCACCACTTTTAAATGGGCCTATATTTCGGCTCATTAGAATACATGGGCTTTTGTAGAAAATTTCGAGACGGCGGGGACGAAAATTTCACGACGTCCTTCAAATGCGCCAAACTCGACACGCCAACAACCGCGCCACCAAGTGTATCCAATAAGATCCGTCGCGTGTGAGAGCTTTTCCTTCTTTTCAAGATTCTTTTTCAACCGTCGATATCATTCCATTAAAAATTACATCCAACGGTACACAGTGCAATCCACGCCAAATAATTTCATCCAATCATATCAATCCTATGGGTGTATATAAATTCAATCTCTCACAGCAATGTATCATTAAACCTACTCGATCTTAGATCTGTGAATTTAACCCTAGAAAAGTCGAGAGATAGAAACTATGGCGCCCAAAGCTGATAAGAAGCCCGCGGAGAAGAAACCGGCCTCAGAGAAGCCGGTGGAGGAGAAATCTAAAGCTGAGAAAGCTCCGGCGGAGAAGAAACCAAAGGCCGGAAAGAAGCTTCCAAAGGAGGCTGGTGCAATAGGTGACAAGAAGAAGAAGATGAAGAAGAAGAGCATTGAGACATACAAGATCTACATCTTCAAAGTACTCAAGCAGGTACATCCCGATATCGGAATCTCCAGCAAAGCTATGGGTATCATGAATAGTTTCATCAATGATATCTTCGAGAAGCTCGCTCAAGAGGCATCAAAGCTTGCAAGGTACAACAAGAAACCTACCATCACCTCCCGGGAGATTCAGACCGCTGTGAGATTGGTGCTTCCTGGAGAATTGGCGAAGCATGCTGTTTCGGAAGGGACAAAGGCAGTCACAAAATTCACAAGTTCTTGAACAATGAGTTAGGGTTTCACTCTATCTGGAATGTTTCCTGGGGAGTATCTCATTTAGGGTTTATAGGATGTCCTTCGCGTTTGCAGTTTCATGTTTTGTAAGTACTGCCATTGATATGTTTGGAATCTATTTCTGTGTTTTTATGTCATCGTATTGATATCGAAAACTCTATTTAACTTCTTGTTAATTTGTGTTTCTTTATGGTGTGTGATTTGAAATTAAGTATATCTGGGAAGAGTGGACTGAAACATCTAAGTTTGATGAAGAAAGAACACAAATTCTAAATGGTGGTAGTTTCTTGGAATTAAATGGGATTCTTAGTTTTCAATCTCTTTTGATTCATCCTTATGTAATGTGTAGTACTTCTTTGCCAGCGTTAGATGTTTCATTTGCTTTTGTTTACCAATCTTGACCATAGTAGCCACTACGTCTCTCTGGCATTGGTTACTTCATATTTGATTTTTTTTTTCTGCATCAGTACCCAATTAAGTCTTTTGTTCACGAGCAAATCCCTTACTGGTGCCATTCATTTACGGAATTACTTCTTTTGATCAAAAAATAGATGAATCTGACTTTAAGATATAAGAAAATGTTGGTCACTTTGAAGAAAAACTTTGATTCTACTAGTTTTACGGATTAGCGAGTCATATACGGTTTAATAGGCAATACATGTAAGAATTTTATTCATCCCACGATCATGGTGAAGCACGTTTAGGTCTTATCCAATAATCTTATTTGCCGAAATGAACCATATAAACCAAGAGAAACTATGAATCAGATTTTCACAAACTATTCGTCCAAAATAATATCAATTGAGGGTGGAGGGTTTCTTCAAACAAGTTCATTTTTATGTCGAACTAGCAAGCCTAACAACGCATCTTTACATCTTTACAGATTACCTGTCTTTTGCATCCCTTCCTTGCGAATGGTTTCTTTTTTTTTCATCAATACTGAAAACTTTTTCTGTTGGGTGTTGGTTTAATCTTGGTACAAGGTGGTTCGACATTGAACAAGGTTTATTGACTTTAAGGAAACGCAGTCGTTTATCAACGAGGAAGGCACTATAAAAGGGAAGCAATCTACTAGGGTTTCCGCAAGAGAGAGAAATCGAGTGTTCAGCTGAGAAAAACGCAGCCGAGTTCTACGGGTAGTTAGGGGCGATTTTTCTTGGGGATTCTTCCGGTGATTGTTCGAATACGTTTTCACAGATTTTCTTTCGGGTGTATCTTTTCTCAGGTGTATCATTCTTGTTCGGGTTCTCTGGTTTCTGGGATCTTTACGGTATTTGTAAAGAAGAGAGAGGAGAGAACAGTGAGATTGAGAGAAGGGAAAGAAAGAGGGAAAGAAGAGAGATCTGGATCTGTCAGATCGTTTCTTCGGTGTTGTAAAACAAACGATTGTGTTCATAGTGGATTCCGAAGATAAACCTCGGCCAGACGTAGGATTGCATGTTGCAATCTGAACTGGATAAAGATCGTGTGCATATTTTCTTTACTGTTCTTGGTTTGCGATTTAGTTTTGTTCAGATTTATTGAATATATCGTGATAAGATTTGTGTATAGTTAGAGATTTCGTAAGTTGTTAGAGTAATATTCACAACAAATGGTATCAGAGCCTAGGTCGGTTAGATTAGGCTGAACGAAATCTGTGTTTTTCTTGGTTGATTAGTCACTGTTAGTTGTTTTTCCTCGGAAATTACTAGGAAGATAGATATCTTGGAACGATGTCATCAGCTAGGATTGAAATGGAGAAATTCAATGGATTAATAGACTATAATCTGTGGAAAGAAAAATTACTTGCACATTTAGAAATTCTTGGTTTAATGGAGGCTTTAAGACTCCAAGAACAAGAACTGAATTCAATAAGTACTGATGTTAAAATTGAAGAAATTGCAGGTGAAAAAGGAGATCAAGCACAACCGGAGTCTGCATCAGAGAAGGATCCAGAATTAGCCGAGAAACAACGAAAGGTCAGAAGTACCATCATTTTGAACGTAAGTGACCAGGTACTCAGAAAAATTATTAAAGAGAACACAGCTGCAGGTATGTTCAAAGTATTAGATTCTTTATACATGTCTAAGTCTCTCCCAAATAGAATTTATCTAAAACAAAAATTATACGGTTTCAAAATGAATGAATCTATATCTGTAGAAAACAATATAGATGAATTCTTGAGAATAATTACAGATCTAGGGAATGTTAGAGTAAATATAACTGATGAGGACCAGGCCATCCTCCTTCTAATATCTCTTCCTAAGCAGTTTGATCAACTGCGAGATACGTTGAGATATGGTAAAACTACTCTAACCTTAGAAGAGGTAATTAGTGCAATTTACTCCAAACAGTTGGAATTTGGAGTAAATGGGAAACCAACTAAGACACCGGGAGATGTGTTGTTTACTGGATCAAATTCTCGGGGGAGAACGACTTGGAAGGATACAAAATCCAATAAGTCTAAGGGAAGATCCAGGTCTAAGTCTAGGGAGAGGAAAGGGACATGTTGGATATGCGGTGTAGAAGGGCATTTCAAAAGAAATTGCCCAAAGAGAGGTCAACAAAAGACTAAAGACTCCTCTGGTGAACCTGCTGAATCAGCAGCTGTAGCTGGGGTCGAGTACATAGAGTCTCTAACTGTGTCAGAATCTAACATAGCTGAGTCATTAGATTTTAATAAGCTATGGATTCTTGACACAGGCTGTACCTTCCACATGACTCCTAGAAAAGAGTGGTTTATTGATCTACGTGAGTTTAATGCGGGGTCAGTAAGAATGGCAAACGAGAGCCAATCTGAGGTAAAAGGAATTGGGACAGTTAGGATTAGAACCTCAGAGGGAGCATATGTACAATTCTCAAATGTAAGATACATTCCCCAATTTACTCGGAACCTTTTGTCTTTAGGAACATTTGAGAGTCAAGGGTGTAGTTTTTCATCTGAGGAAGGGAACCTCAAAGTGAAAAAGGGATGCAGGACCATCCTAAAAGCAAAAAGACATGACAATTTGTATCTACTTCACGGAAACAATTATACTGGTGAAGTAAATGCAATTGCAAGTAAGGATGAGACAAAGTTATGGCACAGTAGACTAGGACACCCAGGACAGAAAAGTCTCCTAAGTCTAGCTAAAAGGGGATATATAGATGAGTCAAAAATATCAAATTTTGAGTTCTGTGAAAATTGTGTGTATGGAAAAACACACAAAGTGTCATTCACATCCGGAAAACACACGAGTGAACAGAGTCTGGAGTATATACACGCAGACCTTTGGGGAGCCCCTACTGTCCCATCATCTTTAGGAAATTGCCATTATTTTCTAAGTATAATAGATGATTACTCTAGGAAAATCTGGGTGTATTTCCTAAGGACCAAAGATCAGACTCTGTCCAAGTTTAAGGAATGGAAAGTTCTAGTAGAGAATCAGTCAAACCAGAAGGTAAAGACACTTAGGACTGATAATGGATTAGAATTCTGCAGTAAGGAATTCGATGCATATTGTGCAGAAAATGGAATTAAAAGACATAGAACTATTCCCCACACCCCTCAACAAAATGGGGTTGTGGAAAGGATGAATAGAACTATTCTTGAAAGGGTAAGAAGCATGCTTAGTGATTCTGGACTACCCAGAGCGTTTTGGGCAGAAGCAGTGAACACATCAGTTCACTTGATAAATCTAACTCCTTCCTCAGCAATAAATGGAGACATTCCTGAGGAAAGATGGACTAAGCAAATTCCATCTTACAGCCATTTAAGGAGATTTGGATGCATTTGTTACTACCACAGTGATGAGGGAAAGCTGCTTCCTAGAGCGAAAAAGGGAATTCTAATGGGATATCCAACAGGGATAAAAGGGTACAAAATATGGAGCTTGGAGGAAAATAAAAGCATTATAAGCAGGAATGTGACATTCAAAGAGGATGAGTGTTACAAGGATCTTCAAGACAACAAGAATGACTCTAAGGAAAGGGATACAGAATTCCTTAAAATAGCAGTGGAGATAAGTGGAAATGATACTAGTTCAGGTGGAGAGTACTCAAGTCCAACAGAGGAAATCGATGTCAATGAAGAATTAGAGGAGGAACAACAACCTGAATCTAACAGACATCAGTCCCGGTCTGAATGGGATAACTATCAGCTAGCCAGGGATAGACCGAGAAGGCAAATCAGACCTCCGGCAAGGTTTGATGAAGAAGACTTTGAAAATCTGTCAATGATGGTGTCTGAGAACATTGATAACCTTGAACCAAGAAACTTCCAGGAAGCTACTCTGTCAGTTCATCAAAAGGAATGGGTAGAGGCAGCAAAGGAAGAGATGCAATCTCTTAAGAAAAATGAAACGTGGGTCTTAGTTAGGAAACCTTCTAACAGAAAAGTTATAGGGTGTAAGTGGATCTTCAAACAAAAGGAAGGGATCCCAAGAGTTGAAAAACCAAGGTTTAAGGCCCGGTTAGTAGCAAAAGGGTATGCACAAAAGGAGGGAATAAATTACAACGAGATCTTTTCTCCTCTAGTGAAACACGTATCAATCAGATTCCTAATGTCTATAGTTGTAAACGAAGACCTTGAGTTAGAACAACTAGACGTTAAGATAGCCTTTCTACATGGAGATCTCGAGGAAGAGATCTTCATGTCTCAGCCAGAAGGATTTGTAGAAAAAGGAAAAGAGGATTGGGTGTGCTCCCTGAAAAAATCGTTATATGGACTTAAACAAAGTCCTAGACAATGGAATCATAAGTTCAATGATTTCATGTTGGAGTCAGGTTTTATCAGGAGTAAACATGACCATTGCGTATACGTAAAGAAAGAGTCGAACATCTACATATATTTATTACTATATGTAGATGATATACTAATTGCCAGTAAAGATTCAAGTATGATTCACAATCTGAAACAGCAGCTGAGCACAAGGTTTGAAATGAAAGATTTAGGTGCAGCAAGGAGAATTCTGGGCATAGACATAATTCGGGACAAAAGCAAGAACATCTTGAGGTTGTCTCAAGAAAGCTATCTGAGAAAGGTATTAAAAACCTTCATGATGGAGAATTCAAAGGCTGTCAACACACCTTTGGGTGCTCATTTCAAACTGGCTATGGCTGATAGCAAGCAAACCGAGCTAGATGGGGATTACATGAAAACAATTCCATACTGCAACGCAGTAGGAAGTTTAATGTATGGAATGATAGGCACAAGGCCTGATCTAGCGTATCTAGTTGGTATTGTGAGCAGATTCATGAGTAATCCAGTCAAGAATCATTGGAGTGCAGTGAAATGGGTTTTAAGATATGTTAGAGGATCACTTGGAGTGAATTTAACATTTAGGAGAAATCCAGATTTCAGAATTCTGGGCTATTGTGATTCTGATTTCGCAGCAGATCCGGATAAAAGGAGATCTTTAACCGGGTTTGTGTTTGTAGTAGGGGGTGGAGCTATAAGTTGGAAATCAAATCTACAGAAAATAGTGGCTCTATCAACCACTGAGGCAGAATACGTTGCACTAACAGAAGCAGTAAAAGAAGCTTTGTGGCTTAAATGGTTAAGCAGTGAATTTGGTTTATATCAAGAGTCTGTTGAAATATTCTGTGACTCGCAAAGTGCCGTGGCACTAGCTAAAAACAGTGTTTTCCATGAAAGGACAAAACACATATTAGTCAAGTTTCACTTCATTAGAGAAGTAATATCAGAAGGGTCGGTGGTGGTATCAAAAATTCACACAAGTGAAAATCCTGCAGATGTGTTCACAAAGGTGTTACCTGTAAACAGAAGTAAGCAGTTATTAAGACTGCTAAATGTCTCAGAAACGTAGGAAAGAGGCATTACCGAGGGGAATCCACTAGAATATGTCAATAAGAAGATCAAACCAAGGTGGAGTTTGTTGGGTGTTGGTTTAATCTTGGTACAAGGTGGTTCGACATTGAACCAGGTTTATTGACTTTAAGGAAACGCAGTCGTTTATCAACAAGGAGGAAGGCAGTATAAAAGGGAAGCAATCTACTAGGGTTTCCGCAAGAGAGAGAAATCGAGTGTTCAGCTGAGAAAAACGCAGCTGAGTTCTACGGGTAGTTAGGGGCGATTTTTCTTGGGGATTCTTCGGGTGATTGTTCGAATACGTTTTCACAGATTTTCTTTCGGGTGTATCTTTTCTCAGGTGTATCATTCTTGTTCGGGTTCTCTGGTTTCTGGGATCTTTACGGTATTTGTAAAGAAGAGAGAGGAGAGAACAGTGAGATTGAGAGAAGGGAAAGAAAGAGGGAAAGAAGAGAGATCTGGATCTGTCAGATTGTCTCTTCGGTGTTGTAAAACAAACGATTGTGTTCATAGTGGATTCCGAGGATAAACCTCGGCCAGACGTAGGATTGCATGTTGCAATCTGAACTAGATAAAGATCGTGTGCATATTTTCTTTACTGTTCTTGGTTTGCGATTTAATTTTGTTTAGATTGATTGAATATATCGTGATAAGATTTGTGTATAGTTAGAGATTTCGTAAGTTGTTAGAGTAATATTCACGACATTTTCAAACCATAAGTTTGAGACATAATAGAAAGTATGAACTATCTAATCTTTTTTAAATAATGAATCGAGGTACTGATCCTTGGTATAACTCCTAGAGTTTGGAATCGAGAGAAATAGTAAGGTAAAATTGTATCAGTATAATCTCAAAGAGAGAGAGCAGAATACGAAACAAAGCATTCTTGAAAGAAAACATTTTTCTTCTTCTTTTTCCTTTGCTGGTTTTAAAATGAAGCAATATTTTGTTTCCTTTTTTGACATACGACATCTTTAGTTTGTTGTTGTCGAAAGAAAGCATAGTTTCAGATTTCTTGGGAAATAATCTTGCATCCTCACATGATTCAGTCACTCACGTTTTTAAGGTTTAAAAAAAAGGATTTGCGTCTCTGCGACGGAATTACATTCAAAGATTAAAAAATTATAACATTGTTTATTACTATGGCTTCGCCCGGGTTCGAACCGGAGACCTTCAGTGTGTTAGACTGACGTGATAACCAACTACACCACGAAACCTTCGTGCTGTTTTACACAGCTGTAAGGATAATAAGAAAGTGATTTTAATGTTTTCATATAGGTCATCTTTCGACATTGGCTCGTCTTTTTTCATCTTGGCTCTCGCTCTCCTTATTCCTCTCTCCTCCGCCGTCCAAAGGGAAAACGTCGATCCGAGAACTACGAAATGGCGACTGGACTAGACATGTCTCTCGACGATATGATCGCTAAAAACCGTAAGTCTCGTGGATCTGGTCCCGTCCGTGGATCTGGATCCGGACCGGGTCCAACTCGGCGCAACCATCCTAATCGGAAATCTAACCGATCTGCTCCGTACCAATCGGCCAAGGTCCAAATCCGATCTACATCTGTTCTCTCTCTCTTCTTCTTCTATCTAGTTTCGCCGGATCTTTCTTCTCAGATCTGCCGATTCATAGACTCTGCGTTGACGTTTTGTTTATATAAAAGCAATCGATTTTGGTGTTGATGAATCTCTCAAAAGAGGAAAACAACGGATTCATTTGGTTGTATAGGCGCCGGAGTCCACTTGGGAACACGACATGTTCTCTGAAAGGGCAGAAGATTTCCCTGCCCGATCCAGCCGTTCTTCCGCCGGAATAGAAACTGGGACGAAGCTTTACATCTCGAATTTAGACTACGGGGTCATGAACGAAGACATCAAGGTGAAAATTTTGGTGGTTTCTCAACTCTTTCGATTTTCTTCCTCATTTGCAATTATGTGTTAGGGTTTGTGGAATCTTGTATTCGTAATGCTCCATGTACCGTTTCTTGGATGATTTCCACCGATTGTGCTTGGACCACTGTTCCCTTCTGCTTTCTGTTAAATGTGGAGTATATGGTAAATGATGTGAAGGGATGTGTTTTATGCAGGAACTGTTTGCTGAAGTAGGGGAACTTAAACGCTACACAGTCCATTTCGACAGGAGTGGAAGATCAAAGGTACATGAGATAACAGCTTTGCCATTCTCCTTTGCACATCGTTAACTGTCCTGTGTCCTCTAATTGACTCCTAAAGAGTGAAACTTGTAAACTACTTATACCGTTAGGGAACTGCTGAAGTGGTATACTCTCGGCGCGGTGATGCACTCGCAGCTGTGAAGAAGTACAACGACGTTCAACTGGATGGAAAACCCATGAAGATAGAGATCGTGGGAACCAATCTTCAAACTGCTGCTGCCCCGTCTGCTAGACCCGGGAATGCAAGCTTCAATATTGCTTCAAGGCGGTGAGATTAACCTGCTTAGTGTATCTGTAAACATCTCCTCGGTCTTGTGAGGTATATTGAAAGTGTGTCTTACTGAGTTAACAGAGTAGGACAAGGGAGAGGTGGTCAACAACGTGGTGGAGGTCGTGGTGGTGGTCGAGGTGGTCGTCGTGGTGGGCGTCCTGGTAAGGGTCCAGCAGAGAAGATATCTGCTGAAGATCTTGATGCGGATCTTGATAAGTACCATGCAGGAGATATGGAGACAAACTGAGGAATGTAACCGCTCTTCTCAAACCGCAAAGGGTTTAAAGAGGAAGAGAAGCTAGAAAGCGCTTGCCAGAGGCTTTGCCACTTAGCCTTTATGGCCGTGTGTTGTTTATTTGCTTCATTAGAGTGACAATTTAGATCTGGAATACTGTGTTCAGCCTGTAACATTGTTGTCTATCTTAATTCTGTCGAGTAAAAGGGAAAGGAGAACTATTTTCATTATTAAAGCATATGCAGACCAAAAGGGTTCCAGGTTTGGTTACAAAATTTCAGGCTCGGATGATATAGTTGTATTATTATTAAGTAATTATGCTTTTGGTATTCGGAGCGCAGAGGTTTGATTGATTGGATGACACGAAATGTGTCTTGCATTGGAACAAAATTGATGTGTGGTGCTCTCTATGTGAGGATGATGATATTCAATCAACCTTAAAGTTTAATTGAGCCAACCTTAAGTTTCTTTTTCTCGCTATTTATGTCCAATTGGTAAACAACTTTGTATGGGTAGTGAAAAGATTTTAATGGATTCTTAGCCATCCAATACAGCTTAAAACAGAAGAAATGTTTTTTCTTCTACATCCTCGTACTCTATAGCAATTTAAGATGACAACAAAACAAGTTGAAAGCTATTCTATGGGATCTTTCTCAAAAAGGATTTGATCTTTTCCATAGAAAGCAATACAGGTTAAGGTAAGATTTTTTGCTATGCCTCTGTGACCAAAACCACATTATATACAGAAGGATTGGATTCATGATGCTTCTTCATCATAAGTTGAAAGCTATTCAGCTTTGCCTTGGCTTTTCTCGCTGTGAAAAGATGAGCCTTAGGATAGAATAAAGTACCGCCTTAATGCAAGAAACTACGAAGTTCCAACACGAGGATGGCCAGTACCACGGATATAACAGCCTGAAAAATAGACTAATGAGATGCCTTGGGTAACGCCCGACCTGCAAGACAAGAGCATCACACATTACTGGCCATGCCTATCCATATTTGTGATCTACTTAAAGAATGAGTGTATTTGAGATTGTTTTGCTGAGCTTCTGGCGATTCTAGATTTCTCTGTGGCTGTCTTAAGTCTTATAGATGATGTCTTTAAAACCAGTACACTTATGCTGAATCTTGCAATGAAAACAATGGGTTTTAAATGATATTTTTATCACAAGGAAATTCTCACAGGAAAGAGGGAATCCAAAGCATCCCAGGCCGCATGGCGGACAGCTCTTGTCGGGTACATTGGACCTCCGGGAGAGGTAAAACTGTACAAACACGCCTTTAACCTCGTGCTAGTGGTCATTCTCAGTTCCATGCCTGCATATGTAATCCAACATTTCTTTTACTTTGATCCCATGTTAAAGGCAGCATCCCGCCATGTTTTTAAAATGACAGAAATGTACCTTGAAGAGTCTTCATCTGAGAAAGATAATGTAGCAGCACTGGTTCCACCTTCAGTTTTTGCAGCTGCACCACAATAACATATTAGATAGTGATAGGTGTTACTGATTCTTTGAGAAGAAACTTCGTATGTAGTCAGAGAGCCTTGACTTCTATACCTGATCAGTAAGTTCAATAACAAGGAAATCTCCGGATCCTCCAACCAAGAAAGCATTTGGAAACTCTGGGAAGTTCCTCAAGAAGCTATCGAGCTTATCCACTGGACAGCAATATGTCAGGGACCAAAAATAAAAGCTATTGTTCCAATAGTTAACTTATCACAAAACCGTGTGCTACCACCTGAATTGTAAAAGAAAATGAACCTTGAGAGCAAGAGATACAGTTCCCTCTGGGCCTGAAATTAGGTATGGGAGAGTCAAATCTCCATATTGAAATAAGTTGAATCATCATGAAAAGGGACAGAGTGAAAAACTACTCACCTGAATGGGAATTTTTCTCAATCGGATTGGCTCCAGAGCAACTTCCTCAAGAAGATACTAGGAGGACAGAGAGACTGTTAGTTACAGTAGCAAATTGGCATGACGACTTGATGTGACTATTACAAAGCAATATCTTTTGCCTACAAGATCTTAGGCATCAAACAAGGTGATGTCATAGAAAAGAGGATGTGAAGATATCTATACTGTTACGTTTACATGTTCTATCTTGAAAACCAGTATAAGAATTTCGTTGAGAATATAATTGGGGCCGCTAGAACATAATTATACTTTATATATCAAAGTGATGTGATTTATTAAAATTTACAATTTTGGTAAAATATCAACAAAAGAAGATGACATTATGATATATCTGAGGAAAAGAAGGTACCCGAAAGAGAGTTTGGAAGCGCCTCGTATTTGTCTGGATGTCTATCCTGTAATTAAAATGAGTAGAGAGGTATCACATATTACCCCCTCATAATGCTTGGCATGCCAATCAAATGTAGGAAGAGGCTAGGAGAGACTATCACACCACTTCTTAATAAAAGAAAAATCACAAGCAACAATAAGTCAACGCCACTACTGCAAGTTCAAACCATATAGCTGAACCTAGTGAGGTTTACGCACTGAACCAATTCAAATGGAGCTAAGATGCTAATTTCCTACGCCAAAGATAGTGAAATTACCAGAAAACATTTGTTGCTCCCTGCACCAGGGCAGAAGAATACCGCAGGAGTATTTCCTGATTCTCAAGCTGAACCTCAAACAGCTGAGAAGAAAATATGGTCTAACATTATTGACTCAATTAACAAAACAGCACTAGTATAGACAATACAAGGACCGAAAATAACACTGAATCGGAATCGTGAAGATCACAATACCCATTTATGGAACAGAAGAGAGAATATGTGTGATGCAAATGACTGGCTCCACAGCTGCACTATCAAATCAAGAATATCCTTCCCTCTCTCAGACACTTTCACATAATAATCAGCAAGGACGTCAAAAAAACATAATGGACCATCAGCATCTGCTTCATCAGAAACTACATCCTCTTCTTTGCTAAGGATCACATCTGCTTCAAATTCCAGCTCGAAAAAGTTAATTCCAGTAGCAAATTAGTGATCAATATCCATCTACTCCGCTCTAGAAGCCGCGAGAACATTGAAAGCAAACTGATTCAAGAAGCAATTCACCAAAATGTGTTACCTTTGGCCCGTTCGTCGACTTCGAGAGCTATGTCAGCAAACAAGTCCTGCAACAAGTTGCGTGTTTGTGCTGGAGAGACAACAGCCTAGACAAAGGCTCAACAGTCTAAAATCAATTTTATACTCTCAAATTCGAAATGGCCAAATCCAGAAATCCAAGCGTGAGAAACTAAAAACAAGAATATATGAAAAGGAATTACATGAACATCGAGGATATCAATTATCGGATTGCAAGAACTAACTATATCTGGATTCACAATGAAACACTACCCAAATGTTCAGAAACCGGTTCCTTAATCGCAACCATCAATCGAAAATATGTGATTCACTAATGCATGTTTCTTATGCGAAGATTCAGCAGCGATTTCGAAGAAGATAGATCAACACAACTGGGAAAACCGCGATCTCTAGCGAAAGATACTGCTATATGTATAAGAGAGAAAGGAAAAAAAAATCAAACCCGTGTAAGCTTCTTCTTTATCTCTTGTGTAAGAGCTTCCAGATAAGCAGATCTCCGTGAAGAAGACGGCGATGAAACTTTCTCCATTCCAAAAACAATGATCAAAGGAATTACAAACTCGATCAATCGCTATGAGAAATCGAGACTTGGATAATTATAATGATTGCTTCTTCGTTTACCAATAATTGATTCAAGAAATCAATAACTTAAAGGCGTAATGAGGCGTGAATACAAAACCAGTTGATTTTCTCTGTGAACTTGATAGAGACAGGAGAAGAGAAAGAGTGTAATTGTTTATCATTTAATCAATAAAGGATAGATACAAAAACGATGTCGTTAAGCTCCAGCTCCAAGATATGACGTGTCACACTAATACCGACACGTGTGACCTCTTCACCCAGCTGGTAAACAGTTCTTTGTATTTGATGTCAACAAAATTATCTGTATTTTTCTCAAATAAAAATAACGTTGCATGTCACAATGGTATAGTAGAATCGGAAAGAGATCAATGTTGTGGTGTTTTGTAGCTTTTTTAACTTATTTTCTAGAGTTTAGGGTTGATTCTACCTTCTTCGTGTTAAAGAAGAAAAAGGATTTGATAAAATAATAAAAAGAAGAAACAAAAAGTGAAACACATGCAAGTTATGAAGTGGAGAGTCAGTAAATCTAACGCCGGCCGACAAAAGCCGTGGACATGGTCGCCGGAGGGCCTACGTACATCTTCCTCCATAGCCTTTGCTAATTAAAGAAGAAAGACTGCTCTCTTTCCTTTTTCATAACTACTTTATTTTAATCAATTCAATAGCCATTATTCTTTACGTTATTTATTAATTGTAATTCTTCTGAAATATCACTTTTTAATATTTTTATTTTAAATTTAACATATTAAAATTAAAATTATAAAATAGTGAAAATATTTATTTGTTCTTTCGTTGATTACTTTAATTTAGTTTATTTGAGTGGAAGCTTCTTTGGTCTCTTAAGAATTTATAATGTATAATCTATGCTTGCTTTTGGAGAATGCTAGCTAGTACTTAGTAGCACGACGAGTAATTAACGTGAGAGTAATGAAATCATCAGAGTAACATGACCATGTTTTCCGATGCTAAAAGTTATTTCATCTTTATACTTTCTTAATTATTATTTTTTAAATCAAGTTGGTAAAAGAAAAATTCGAGTCAGTAAGTAACAATGATATGAAACGAAGATCTTGTTTTAGTTGGCAAAAAATGGAGTTCAAATTTTATATTTAGCATTTTTATCATCTAATATCTACACCCACACTATAACGTCGATATTAATATAAATTGTTAAAAAGAGTAATTATCTAAAATAATATTTTTAACATTTTTGTTCTAAAATAATATTACTAGTTTAAAATTTTAATAGTAGCATAAATTTTAAATTAAAATACATTAAAATTTTATTTTAATATAAAAATTAAATCATAAATTGAAAAAACAAACTTAAATATAATATTTTAAGTTTATATATAATTTATTTAGAGTAAACAAATATTTTTATATAATTATTTATATTATTTTTAAATTTTTAATTTTACAGTATTAGATTTATAACAATTTTTTTAAAAAAATGTTATTTTACGGTATTATTCTATTAAAAAACAAAATTAAATATCATGATTTTCGTGATATTTTTTTGTAAAACTGAGACAAAATTCTAAAACTCCATGTGTTTCGAAAGTGATTCTATACCACTCGTCCAAAAGTTTCTGGCAGTGGAGATCGATCATAACTCCAATTTAAATACAACATATGTTATTTTTATTTACACAGATAACTTAAAAAACCTACATGAATTTAGAAACATTGAGAAATCTTTAAAACCAAAACAAATAAAAATAGCATATAAACATACAAATATAATTTTCTTTTTAATTCCATTCAAATAGAATTAAGAAAGTGGTTAGCAGAAAAAGAATCAAGAAAAGATGCCCACGTGTCAACATCTCCAACCACAGATTCAATAACATCAACTTGTTCTTGTTGTGACATCTCATCATTTCTTGCAAATCTTCCTCTTATTCTTGGTCTACTGTCCGCTAATGTTTTCCTGCATTCATACTATTTTAAGAAAAACATCATTTATTAAATCAGTGTGATAGCTATATCTTAGTTTTTTTTTAAATCTATCAGGAATGAAACTCGAATATGAATAATTTACTCTAATTTGAGAAATTAGTAAATTAATAACTTAATTTTATTTAGAGATAATGATTTTTAACTATTGATTCTCAACATCGGAGTAAATAGCTTGAAGTTTCTAAAAAAAAATAAAACCTATGGCAACCTTGGAGCTTGATGTGTCTATCTCCAAAGATTCCTTAAGACCAAATATGATGTGACATAACATAAGCTCTCAGTCACATAATCATATATCAAAGGAAATTCTATTTATGTTTATAGATAAGATTAAAAGATCAATGTTACTTTTCAAGTGATTAAAATGATTGATATGATATATAAAAGCAATTTATTCTTTTGGTCAACGAATCATTTAATTTTGTATCAAATGTGAATTCGTTTTTAGAAATTAAAATAGATATATGCGCATTGTCCCAATGACTATCCATTGGGATTTGTAGAATTCATTATTAGTTTATCAATGGAGAAAATAATGGAAATAAAAGGGTTAACATCAATAAGTGTGATGGTGCATGTCACTGTTTTATACAACTACTGAACTACATATCAAGTCTTTAAAGGTTTCCATGTGACTTGTACATATGTGTTCATGCTTATCTGTTTTGAAGAACAATATGAATCAAAAGACAAATTGTTTTTAAATTACCTTAATCCTCTTGTTGAAATTCCTAAGGTTTCGTTTGTTGCGATATTTCTCGATTCTCTCTTTCTTCTCTTCAGGACTATACTTATATGCTTTGTTCATTCCTTCTATTATTGCATTGCTTTCACTCCACACCGCACTGCTCTCTCTTCTGCTACTACTCTTCTGTACACACACCAAAATTGTATCGTTAATAGAACGTTAGTTTTCTAACTTTTAGTATTTTTTGTTTAAGGTGTTAATTATACATCTATGACAACCTACGCTCTAATGTTATTTTTTTGTTGTTGTTTGTGTATATAATATTACTTACGGGTAGATCTCCGGCGCTAAGGGCCCGTCTCACTGGCCCATCATGATCGTTTAAGAAATCGTGTGCGGTCGTCGGGAAATTACCAAAAAAGCCATTATGGCTACTAACACTCCTCGGCAAAACAAGACTCTCTCCGCCGCTCCCCATAGAGCTAGGCGAGTCGCAGCTGCTACTTCCGCCACCACCGTTTATGCTGGAATGATCAAAGTAACCAAACCCTGAAACCGCCTCGACCGCTAAGAGCGAATGGTGGCTCATCATAAGTGACGATGGAAGAAGAAACTGATGATGAAGATCCTGCGGAAGTGGAGGATTTGCTATGTCGACGTTGGAGTATAAGAAACATGGACACGTGTCGTCGGCGACTGCAGTGCTAACGTGTCCACACATGGCGGGCGTTTTCTTCTTGTGGCTATGTATCTTTGTGTGTTGTGTGTGTAATGAGTGAGTGAAAGTCGAAGTGGTTTGGTTTCTATTTAAACAGAGGAAGGAGAATGACAGAACTTGATTCTGATGTCATTAGTCGTCATCTTCAGTCAACTCACTTAAACGTTGACTTCTTTGACTGGCTATAACAAAAGGAATCTTTTTTACTAATAAAAGAATTGCCTTCTTTCGTTTTCACTTCGCTTCTCTAATCTCTCACTGCTGATTATCTCAACTAGTGTAAAATTATATAACAGTGGATTTAATAAAACTAAAAGTAATACTATTTTAATTTTTTTTTTATATGTGAAAAATTACTTTAAATTATTAATTAAATTTTGAATTATGAATTATGAGTTATAGCAATTTTTTATCATTTTAGAGTTGGATATTATTGATGTAATTTAATCTACATTCAGTCCAAAATTTTAGCTATGAATAATAATATCTAATAATTTATGAAGCTCTATATGATTTAGGTACAAGCTTTAAATTTTTTTTAATATAGGTAGAATAATTTTGTCTTTTGTTTTTTATTGTGAATTTGAATTTGACATTTAAGCATATACAAATATCGAACATGTTAAAATTATACGATAATATCGTTTGATTTTTGAATCAATTGCTCTAGTTCATATTATCTTATATTATCATTTGTTTTAGTTCATATTATTTTGTAGAAAAGAAAAATATCGTATTTCGTGTTAATTCGTTTTTATATAATAGATTCAGGGGTTTGCCTAACTTGATGGTAATAATTGTCTATGGACCTAACTATATACAAGTTCAAAAAGCCTTTATTTATAAACTCAACTCTAAGATATATATATATATATATATGGGTGTGGATTGAAATTCAAACTAAAAATTATAAAATTTATTGTAATTAATTTTAAAACACTAAGTTTCTAATAATTAACTTAGAAACATTTTGATAGTATTATTATCACTATAAATGAATTTACTTAAAGATCAAAATTCGTATTTTATCAAATGTTGAAAGATATGGTGAAAACTATACAACTATAAAAAAAAATTTGTCACTAGTGCACAACATACTGACCCAGTAACCTAATATATTTATACAAAAATTTAATATCGTTTTACGAGTAATTATAAAATCAAATTCTGTACTTTTGAGATGGACATTGAAATATGCGGTAGTTTATATTGTAGATAGACAATAAACAATAAACAACTAAGAATAGATGGTAGATAAACAATAAATAACACCTCGTGCAACATTCTTAACAGCAAAAGAAACAATGCAAAGAATAAATAAATAAAAGAAAGACACGACTTAGGTTTTTAGCTTGAAATGTAGGAGAGACAAAAAGATGGTTAAAAGCATTATTTCACGCAAACCCATGTGAGCAGCATATAAATCTTCTTTATCATCTAATTAATCATTTTCTTAATCAACACTAATTAACCTCAAATACTTTATGTTCTTTGTTCATGTTCACATTAGTGAGTGTTTAGTAGTCCATTCCGAATAATAAACTAGACCGAACGACAATAACAAAAATTAATTTTCATCTTAAAAATATGTACGAGTGGTTAACCGAAACTAGAATCATACAAATCAAATTATTATTTTTGTAAAATTAACTATTTATGTGATTAAAAGTCTGAATCAAAATCAAATTATTTGTTTGTAAAATTAATTATTTATGTGATTTACTTAAATTAGGAGAATAGTATAATAATAATAATTTTGGGTTACTCATATAAATTTAATATTTTATGTATTTAGTAATAAGTTAACCACTATTGTATTCATTAGAATCAAAAATATTTCACAAAAACATTTATTTTCGACCATTATAGAAATGGGAAAAAGGATCAACAATATCTAAAATTGGAACGGTTTATTTCTGCAATATCTTGTTCGTTTGCTCGTTGTTGATAACTATGGTTGCATTTGCAATTAACACTACGGTTGCGATTACAATATATATTATTTGATTGTTTGCTACTAACTGTTGTAGTTGTGATTGATCACAGATTTTTAATCGTAGCAATGTTTTAATCAACGGTAAAAAGATTGTGATATAAAACGTAATGTCTGAGCATTGTACTTGACCGTAGATAACTACGACAGCTAAATGAATAATAATTTATCACACTAGAACTTATTATGACTGACAAACGAATATGACTAAAATCTTACAACCGCATCCAAACTATATATACAAATTAGTTAAGCTTTAAAACAAACAATAATGACTCAATACATCAACCGACATATTTGTCTTCAATTGTTATGTATTGCAATCAAACATATATACATTGTTTAGAGCCAGAAATGTGGTCCTAACTTTAATGCCTCCGATGTTATATTAAGTGGTGTGGACTGTTGAAATTGCATAATTACATATTTATGTTTTTATTAGATGTAAGGATTATGGTGCTATGTTTTCTTTATATCAATTCTAACTATTAGTTGTATGCCATTAATTAGAATTTGTAATTGTATATTTTGTCAAATAAGTTTAATTAGAACGTTAAACAAATATTAAAATTTTTGAAGAAAACGTGTGGAATTCTTGTTGTAATAATGCACTTTGCTCTCTTTGTATTTGAATTTGATATCTAATACCATCCATAACAATTCAGATTAGCAATATTTTTTTATAGAATATATAAACTCTATTTATGAAAAATTGTACTATTTGAATATTGAATCTTGAACGTAGTGTAGCAATATTAAATTTATGATGTTTGGGTCAAGAGATTTCTACAGACAAAATGATATAGGTAACATATAAAAAATTCGAAACAAATATCTCAAATGTTTTTCACCTAACCCTAAGGTAAATAATTTAATATTACTTTAATAGATATTTATCACTTTACGATTTATTATATTCCAAAAATGGCATTCGAATAGTATGAATACTGCATATATACCAAATTATTGTAGGAACACGTTTAAGTCAGTAACTACATCAGCCTACTAATCATTATCATTACGATCAAACCAACTTCTCAATTTCTTTGTCCAGAATTAATTAGGATATTAATTTGATTAATACAATTTCGTCCAGTTGAAAATAATCAAAATGAAACTAAACTGATTATGTTTATCAATTTTTCTATATAAAAACTATGAAGTTGAAGGCATTGAAGTTCATACAATATGTATTATATGGGTCCATTGATAAATAAATCTGGAGATTTTGTCCTTTGGAGATGGCTATATATTAATCTTTCGAGTCATTTATATAGAAATATGGAGTAAAAGGTCCAACGAGGAGCATCTTTTTTCATGTAGAGAATCGGCTCTGTAGGTCCATCAGAATCATATAAGAAACAGCAGAAATATTACTTATATATGTAGGTTTTTCCATGCGACATGTGCAGATATAATAAATTATTTTAAATAAAAATATCTTACTTTGTATTATTTAAATGCTAAATAAATGATTTTATTATTAATTTTTGAAAAATAAATTTTAAATTTCAATTTGATTACAATAATATTGACACACTTGTCTTGAATAATTAGGCAAAAGAGTTCTACTTTAAATACCACAAAAAGTTCTTTTAAAAAAAAATAGCACATTAATTTTATTTTTCCAAAAATATGATTTTTTTTTTAAAAAAAATATCACAAATATTAAAAATAGTTTGGTTTGAGTTTAGGGTTTAGTTTTAGAAAATAATAATTGTGAATTAAATTTGATTACAATAATATTGTCATACGTTTATTGAATTATTTGGCATAATAGTTCTACCTTAAATACCACAAAAAATTCTCTTTTAAAAAATAGCACATTAATTTTATTTTTCAAAAAATATCACAAATATTAAAAATAGTTTGGTGAGTTTAGGATTTAGTTTTTAAGGGTTTGACAATTTTTATGGTTAAAGATGTAGCTTTTAAGTTCAAAATTAAAATTTAGTGTTATGGTATTTTTGGAAACAAATATTTTTTAATAATAATTTTTATATGTTATTTTAAAATTGACTATAGTTCTAGTTGTTCCATAGCAACAAATATCATTTAATTTTTATACAACATTGCTGACATTACAAAACATAAAAATAAAATAGTCAATTATACGGTCCCACATAAAGAGGAGACATATAACATAATTAGCAATCGATCGTTACGAGGACATAGGATCTCTCGATTCCTACAGTGGATATATATGTACAATGTGATTCATTACAGACACATATTTCTGTATCCTTAAGGGTAAAATCGCCACAAGTTGATGGGAAAGGTCATGCAAAAGCAAAATCGTTAGATCAATCGATGACAACTAAGACTTTTCTATTTTGTGGTAAACTTTGTTGCATAATGTACCAAAAACTATACGTTTCTTTCTATGGTTGGTTCATAACTAGTTTCAATTTTTTTGACTATCCAATTACTAGTGTTAGTTTTTTTAACACACACATAATTGCAATTATCACTGTTGGAAGTTTCAATAAGGTTAACGGTGGAGGTAAACTACGATAGAATTAAAACTAAGAAAAGTAAACTGTTCTACTTTATTTTACAAAATTTCTGACTTAATGATATCATTATGTAAAGGCAATTGACTAAAATAACATCATTTCAAATTTTTGTTCTAAATATAGCACTAATCATTTAAATTTCCAAAATAACACAAATTTAATATTAAAATAATTGAAAACTTATTTCTAATAAAAAAAATTTAAATACTAAATTGGAAAAAATAAACTCAAACATTATGTTTTAACTTTATATATTTTTTATTTAAGGTAAATAATTATTTTTACATAATAATTTATGCTATTTTGGAAATTTTAATTTTATTGTGCTAAATTTGAAAGATAAAAGTGTTATTTTAGGATATTACTCATTATGTAAATATTAATTCTTGTTAAAAACAATCGATGATTAGATTAGTCATAGTATCTCATTAAACTGTTAAAATTTTAGCAATCTCAAAAAAAATTTGTATTTCTTATACATAAATAACGTAAGGTATAGAATTATTCGAAATTTCTTTAATATATTAATCAAAAAATATTTTAACAAAATAATTTTACAGCAAATATTACATAAGACATAATTTATTAAAATATTTATAAAATGACATTAGATAAATATTTAACAGTATACTATATGTAAATTCATAATATGTTGACATAAAAGATATTTTAACATAAAAAACAAAACAATATTAAAAAATTAGGAATTTTTAAAAATTATTCAAACAAATATAAAACAAAAGTTTGATTTAATTAAACATCACATCTGTAATTTTTTTTTGCTATATAATAATTTTGTTTATCCAAAATTTTTATTTAAATAAAAAATAAATCATCTACGTATCTAATTTATATTTACTAAATAATTAATTAATGAAAATTATAATATGTAAATATTTTTTTCGTGCAGAGCATTAGTTTGAATACAGTTTAAGTATTATTAGTTGTGTTTTACATATCAAACGGGTATGTTTTCATGTCCTTTTTTGGCCTACTAATCATGTAAAATCCTGATTTTGAATCAACAATCCTGCATTACTTAATTGAGTAATTAATAAAATAGTAATCAGGTAAGGGACACTAACTTTTCTTTTACGAAATATTAATGGAAATATATGCAAATTATATACAGTCCATGCCTATATAAAGCAATGATAATAGCATAAATGTAGGTAATGAGTGCACAAAGAGTTTATGATCAAAAGAAATGAAATGTGTAGGGTTACTTCTTCTTGGTTGAAAGAAAAAAGTATTTTCATGACTAATCAAAGAATATATATAAGACATTGTGATTAGATGTTTTTATGTGTTCCCATCATTTTGTTTTTCAATTTTTAACTGTAAATTAGGACTCGTGCATGTGTTTTTATATATGCGTTTGTCCAATGTTCTGGAAAAAAGATAAAAAAAAAAAATAAGGTCAACAAGCGCAATAGTTTCTCCACCATTTTCACATATTATTCTCAATTTTATTGTTTACTCATCTATCGATTAATGTGGGTGAAAATAATGTTAATTTTTCCTTGGAAAAAACCTATAAGATTAAGCTTATAAATCCCTAATATATTATTTGATAAATTTTTTAATAAAAATAATTTTATCATGACGTGTTAATAATAAAAATGTCATGCTGATGTATCAACACCACAACGAGTTTCATCTTAAATATATAAAAAAGTTTAATTTATTAGAATAATTACAATACATGTCACTGATATTAATTTGGTTAGAGAATCAATATATTTTATTTAAATAACCAAAAATTAGTATTACATTTGCAAAACAATAATTTTTATTTGTTTAAATTTTTAATACGTTAATTTATAAATAATTTCAAATAAATATAAATAGATTTAAATTATTACCTAATCTCTAATATATTATTTTAAAAAAAAATTAAGAAAATAACTTTACTCTCACGTGTTATTAACAGAAATATCATGTTTATATTTCATCATTACAGTAAATTTCAAATAAATATATAAATAAGATTACCTTATTCGAATAATTACAATATATGCCATTGTTATTAATTTGCTTATAGTATTAATATATTTTATTAAACTAACTAAAAATACTATTAAATTCA
This sequence comes from Pugionium cornutum, assembly GCA_018901935.1. Classification (NCBI taxonomy): domain Eukaryota; kingdom Viridiplantae; phylum Streptophyta; class Magnoliopsida; order Brassicales; family Brassicaceae; genus Pugionium; species Pugionium cornutum. Next base: position 15,278,416 of record CM032158.1, on the reverse strand, counting down.
TAAAAATAATTGTTTTTTTCTTAATTTATATGTACAAAAATTAATGTTAAAAGTAAATTTAAATAAAATTAAAATTATATAAATATTTAATTTATATTTACTAATAAAATATAATTTATAAATATTTTTTTCCACGCATGGGATGGATATAAATCTAGTTAATGTTAATTGTTTTGCTTTGAATTTCTAGTTGTCAGATAAATTCACACTGCTTTTATTTTAATTAATTTCCATGCTATTTGTGTAAATTAGTGGATGTATATTGGGTAGATATAGGAAGACCTTAAGGTCAAATTTAAGAACATATGAAGAAGTAACTTTCCAAAACAGGTAGAATGGGTTAGGCTTTGAATGCAATTATATTTCTTTTAATTTGGAAAGTCAACGGGATGCATTTGTGTTTTCGTAATTTTGAATTTAATAAAAGTTTTTGTTACTTTTACTTTTTAGGTAACAAATAAAATAGCCAGCTTTTTACTATCTATTTATTAACCACATTATTTGAATAAAGAACGAAACATCACATAGTTCACCAAATTAGTAAACACATACTGAATCTAATTTTTTAAAAATTTTATTATAAAAAGTAAAAATCGATTCAAAATGCATAAATTTTAACTTTTAACATAAATTTATATATGTCACTACAGTATGAATATTTTTGCAAAACACAATAAATTTATTGAAACCAAAATTTATGTCATGTGTTTACAATGTTCACTTGCCTAAAGAGTACGTATTTTAAATTTTATTTTTTCTCATTTTTGTTCATTCTATGTAAAATATATTTAAAAGAACGATATAACATTTACAATTGACATAATAAACTAAAAAATGCTAGAGGGATGAAATGATCAACATCACATACATAAAAAACATGATAGACAACTCATAATTATGATACCAAATTATACTAAAACTTATAATGTTTATTTTCCCACTTTCTTTAGAGCACTTTCAAATTAATGTAATTAGCAAGTAACTGAAATATATATATATATATATGACATTTCCTTAGTTGAAAGCACTAGTTCTTGTCAAGTACATAAATAAGCTCAATTAATGTCACAAATTCAAAATCAAAATGAATATTTGAAAAGGGGAAAAAAGAGGTGCGAAGTTGACTAACAGTGACAAAGAAAGATTGGTGTAATGCACCTTCTCTAAGATAAGCCTTCTCCATCACTCTCCTTTTCTTTCTCTTCCATTTCCTTACTCTTTTTATCTTTTTTTTTTCTAAATTGATTTGACAAAGAAATAACAAACCATATAATAAAACTATACCAAATGTTTTTCTTATGATCTTATAATTATTTTTTTGTCTCAAAGAAATAATCATTTATACGAGGTGGTGAGTTTTCATACTTGGTAAAATATATAGTTGGAATTTTCTTGTAATTATTTAAAACAATGGAACATAAGTTGAAGATTATTGTCAAGTCTACTTGATTTTGATTGATAAAAACGTGAGGCAAAGTCAACTTAGATCTGACCTTACAGTGGTTGGTTGGATTTTATTCTTTATATGTATAATAAATATAGTGAAATATATACGAAGACATGTGCGTGTAGTAACATACACAAAAGTAATAAGATTGCATAATGATAGGTGAAAAATTTGCAAAATAAATAAATAGTGACATTGGTAGTAGAGATTATTAAGTGAAATTCAAGCGCAAAAACCAAGGGTAGATAATATAATCGCTTTATCTTACCTAATCAATTCATCATTAACCTATAACTAATACTAGATTTATATCTCAAAAAATATTTATAAATTATATAATCTTATATATTAGTAAATGTAAATTCATATTTATATAATTTTAATTCTTATTTTAAAATAAGTTTTAATATAATTATATATATAAATTAAAAAATAAAATAATTGTTTTTTTATAAATTAATAATATTTGTTGTTAGTTTAATAAAATCTATTGATTATGTAAATAAATTAAAAAAATGATATATATTGTAATTATTATAATAATTTAAACATATTTATATATTTATTTGAAAGTAAATATGGTGATGATATGTTAACGTGATATTTATTTTAATAACAATTTAGGATAAAATTGTTTTATTAAAATATTTATCAAATAATATATTAGAGATTTTAAAATAGCATATTATTTTTAATCTAAATCTACCATCCTAAATTTAAAATTCCAAAAATAATACAAATAATTATACAAAATATTTATTTATTCTAAGTAAATTATATATAAATTTAAAATATTATATTATATTCATTTTTCCAAATAAAAATTTAATGTATTTTAATCTTAATACTATTATTGAAAATTTAAATTAATTATGTTATTTTGAAAAAAAACTAAAAAAAATACTATTTTATTCAAAGAATTGCCTATTCGGATGTTAGGGACCAGTGGAAAACATCTCATATCTTCCTTAATATTTCATTTCATCTAATAGTTTTTAAGCCTTCACTATCTTCAATTCATTTGCAAAAAAAAGTTCCGGTTTGAAAGTTTTAAAAATATACTAATGTGATAATGTCACGATTTTGTATAATATACGGTTAAAGTCATATAAATTTTATGTTTTAGTTTTGACATGACAAGATGATTTTGAGGAAGATGCATGTAACAGATTTTGATAACATCCACTATCTTTATATAGAATTTGGTAAGTTTACACTAAGCTCGTGAACCTAAAAAGGCCAATATTATTGGCACAATATAAGCTAGCGGGACATATATAACACCTTATAAATAATCCCCAAAAGTTGACAAGACCTTTTCGGTGTTTGGTTTTTAATTACATAATGGCCTGACATTATAACCAAACTAAACGTTACCAAATTAATAGAGAGGAATTCGAACTGATCCGGAAATTAAAAGAATACGATTTATTCATTCCAAATGATTGGAAAAACCCTTATCCCATATTCTGAATCTTTATACAACGAAGCATCTTTCATCGTACACAACTTTCTCGTGCCTTTCAAAACGTGAGTCGTCGGTAAAACATTCTTATATAAATCGTTGGGTGCCATATTTACTATAGATTCCGCCGCCTTCTCTCATCAACGGCATTGCCGCCGGCAGGGATTGGAATCTCTTTCGACAACTCTTAACTCATTCGACACGAAGAGACTAGCGGCACGTGTGGGTTCGGACGTAGAAAAGAGCTTTCAGGGTCAAGAACGAAACCATTGTGGTCCATATGATACTGGTCGTGTATATATAATCACTACGTTTACAGATTTAAAGATGATTAATTTTACGACTATGAATCTATTAGAGACTGTCTAGTTTAGTACTTCCCCATCAGGCCCATATATTGAAATCTCACTATTTTACATTTTTTCCATTTGGTGCTTATTTCTTTCATCCCCTAAATATTATTTGCAAAGTGAATTTTTTGAAATTGTTTATATGTTATCTGTAGAATTTTTCTAAGCAAAAAATTGTGATATAAATACGACATGACTATTTTTTTTTTGAATTCGATTTAAACTACTAACAACAAAATCTTCTATAATTAAATTTCTTGTTTCTTTTTTCAAAAATTCAATTTACATATTAATATTTTTTCGAGTTGAAGACCAATGTGATGATGTAATTCAAGAGTGATTTTACTCTTTCCTTATAAGAATTTCTTGTGTTGGACTAAAACAATATCTATGTATTTCGGTTTCTAAACTTTAAACTTTTAAAAATTTTAATAATATTTTAAGAAAGAAAGTTTTTATTATTATGTAGATAAATTTACCATAAAAATATAGTCATATATATAAATGGATGACAAACATTTGTACAAGCACAAATAGCAAATATATTAATAACAATGAAAGCGTGGCTAAAACCTTCATTTTAATTAGACTTATCAACTTATCACATGGAGTGATGGACATGCATATATTTTTTTACGTGAAATTTATAAAGTTTTACAGAATTTTATAATTATACCTAATTATTATATATTCACGTAAAAGGATATTGACTTTCCAGCTACATATATATATTCCTATTGGATACGTAGTATATATGTATATATACGTGCATACATTATATAATATATTGCTGGAGCCGTAATTAGAAATCAAGGGTTGGTGAACCTACAACAAATATATGTATATATATATATATATATGAAAATTAGATGATAAAACAGGTTCTCCAATCTAATCAAACTCGTTTCAAATACCAATTGCAATCATTTTATATCTTTAGGCGTATATAAACTTTTACATATTATTATTTAGTTTTGCATACTAATTTTTTACATATTAATCTATTTGAATAATTTTTATATAAAAATAAATAAAATAATTATATTAATATATCTAAAAATTTAATAATTTATAAAAATTTAATACATTCGTATTTTATAAATATTATAAAATCTAATATTTAAAATTCATATCTTTATTAATATATATGATTAATTTTTTTATCTGAAAAAATTAACTATAATATTATATCTAACAATTTAAAATTTTGATTTATATTTATATTACGAGTGTTTTATAAAATATTTTAACATTCACTAAAGAATTATATAAATTATAAATTATTTGATTAAATTTACAAAAAATATAATAAAATATTATAATTATATAATGCGTGCATAAAACGGATCAATTTATAATTTATAGTTAATTTGTATAGTTGTAAAACCCGTGAACGGAAAACCTTACTACTAATGAAAAATAGTCAATATGTTACAGTTTGTTTTGATATATTCTCAGTGGATAATTGTACAATCACAAAATGTCAGTCTGCATATATAAATTCGTTTTCAAATAACATGAGAGAGATAATCAACCCAGCCAAATAATTTGCAGTAACCCTCTGATTAAAACAAAGCTCTCATGCCACATTTGATATTTTTCTTATAACTATATTTACTTTTCGATCGTGAGTTACCAACTAAAATATTGTTAAACAATTATTAGATGGGTTAAACTTGTTCGTACTATAATGATGTGAACTCATGTTTCATCATTATGTCCGAGAGAATTTCATTCAACCATTATTATAGTTTTCTCCAATGTTACAAAGAAAACAAAACTATATATATTTAATTATCGACTTCACATATTTAGGAGATAAGTTGATACCTACTTGTTAGCAATCTTGTCTACATCATATTTTGATTGTAGATTGACTTTTAATTCCATCAAAATTATAAATATGAAAGACGAATAACACGCAAACATATTGTCTATATACATTATTACTACAAAGAAGTTTCAACAAATATGAATATATAATATAGTTGTATGTATATAATAGATATATAGAAGTATGTATAAGTGGCATGCCTTTGAGGATACGAACTTAAAAGGATGTTAGGTCACTTGCTTGGGAAATAAAATTGCGAACCTTAATTTCAGGCTTCCTCAAAGTTATTGTAATCCACAACATTGATAATATCCTTTCATGGATTTTGATATCTAACCCTAATCGTGACCTTCTCTGATAGCTACAACCCCTTCTCTTTCCTTATTCCCCCAAGAAATTTTAGCTTACGTATGTTTTGACTAACTACACATCTGTTAATCTCCTTACCTGATCACTTAAGATTCTTACGAAATGATGACATTTCATTTTGTAAAAACATAATCGTTAACCACAAAAGTTTCCAGGAGTTCAAAATTGTTCGCAGGATTCTGTTTCGTAGACCCCTTTTGGTTGATCAAGAAGTTTGGTTTTGTTGGGTCTAAACAAAACTTAGCTAAGGGCGAAACCAAACGAACGATTTTAACTGCTACATTTGGCCATACATTTGAAGTCTAATGTACTCAAACCAGTGAAAGAAGCAGAAGAGGAAGATGAACTTATCATATCAATGAAACTAAAATTGGCAACTTTGCATTTCATATTTAGAATCTACGCAAAAATCTTGAAAAGAAACTAATGTTTTCGAGGGATTAGAGATACTCGAAGAGTTTGACTTATCTTTGACATCACTCATTCATTAGCTGTTCATATATGTTCTAACAACTAGTCAATATCAAGAGTCTCCAATTACACGAATTTACTAATTGTTTTCATACAAATTTACTAATTGTTTTTCTTCTATATTTCTTGCTCAAGCAACACCTAAATCTCCTTCCTATATATTTAGTAAAGGTTGAAACAATGAATCCATAATCTACAGCAAAACAAGAAAAAGAAATATAACAGAGACAGTGTTCAGTAACCTTACCTGCTGTAATCAAGGCCTTGAGGTCCAAGCTCACTTTAGTTTCCAAAGGATATTGTATAAGGAATGGCGTTTTGGATTCTACTTGCTGTTTTCTCTTGTGTTCTTCTCCTTCCTGAACCTGCATTTGGGGTCACAAGGCATTATACGCTGGATGTCTCTGAAAATTTGTTTTCTTCTCTGTAAATGTTGAGACTGTATATCAAGGATTGTAGATGATGATGGGATGTTTTGTTTTTCCTCCGCAGATCAAAATGCACAATGTGACACGTCTTTGCCACACGAAGAGCCTTGTTTCTGTAAACGGGCAATTTCCGGGGCCTAAGCTCATTGCTAGAGAAGGTGACCGGCTTCTGATAAAAGTTGTCAACCATGTAGCAAACAATATCTCTATCCACTGGTAATAACCTTTAAACACTTGTGGCGTTGTAATAATTCTTGATTAATAGCAGTTAGGTTTAATCCATGACATTCTCAGGCATGGGATCCGGCAATTACGAACTGGTTGGGCGGATGGACCAGCCTATATAACCCAATGTCCTATTCAGACAGGACAAAGCTATGTCTACAACTATACCATTGTTGGTCAAAGAGGCACTCTATGGTATCATGCTCACATTTCATGGCTAAGAGCAACAGTCTATGGTCCGCTTATCATCCTTCCCAAACATGGTGTTCCTTACCCGTTTGCTAAACCTCACAAAGAAATTCCAATGATCTTCGGTGAGGATGATGAATAATAGAAACAGACTGATAATCAGATGAAAATTCAGAAATCTTATTACTGACTTCTATGGTTAAATTTCAGGAGAGTGGTTCAAAGCAGACCCTGAGGCAATCATACGCCAGGCAACCCAAACAGGAGGTGGTCCTAATGTCTCTGATGCTTACACGATCAACGGGCTTCCTGGTCCGTTATACAACTGCTCAGCTAAAGGTAATTTTTATTTGCATCTGATTATGGTTTGATAATATATGATCTATAACCTGGGTAACCAATGATGTTAAAACAGATACATTCAAACTGAGAGTGAAGCCAGGAAAAACATACCTTCTCAGACTAATCAATGCTGCACTTAATGACGAGCTCTTTTTCAGCATTGCAAACCACACGGTTACAGTTGTTGAAGCTGATGCAATCTATGTTAAGCCATTTGAGATGGATACCATCTTAATTGCTCCTGGCCAGACCACAAACGTCCTGCTGAAGACCAAGCCAAGTTACCCGAGTGCCTCCTTCTTCATGACTGCTAGACCATACGTCACAGGTCAAGGAACTTTTGATAACTCTACAGTTGCTGGCATCTTAGAATATGAACAACCAAAGCATGCAAGGACCTCTATCAAGAATCTTCAACTCTACACACCACTACTTCCTGCTCTTAATGATACAAATTTTGCTACCAAGTTCAGCAATAAGCTGCGTAGCCTAAACAGCAAAAAATTCCCGGCAAACGTGCCTCTGAAGGTTGATCGGAAGTTCTTCTTCACAGTAGGACTAGGCACACACCCGTGCAATCATAAGAATAACCAGACATGCCAGGGTCCTACTAACACCACAATGTTTGCTGCCTCGATCAGCAACATATCCTTCACAATGCCAACAAAAGCTCTCCTTCAGTCTCACTATTCTGGGCAATCTCATGGAGTGTATTCTCCAAACTTCCCATGGAATCCCATTGTCCCGTTTAACTACACAGGCACTCCACCTAACAACACCATGGTTAGCACCGGGACAAACTTGATGGTTCTACGTTATAACACCAGTGTAGAGCTGGTGATGCAAGACACTAGCATCCTTGGTGCAGAAAGCCATCCTCTTCACCTTCATGGGTTCAACTTCTTCGTCGTTGGCCAAGGATTTGGGAATTTCGACCCGAAAAAAGATCCCAAAAACTTCAATCTTGTTGACCCAATAGAGAGGAACACAATCGGTGTGCCATCTGGTGGATGGGCTGCTATTCGATTCCTTGCAGACAACCCAGGTAAGAGAAACAATTATAAACCAAAGAACTCTTTTTTATTTCTCTAATCTAATAAGAAAATCATAAACCAAGATTACAAAACGTTCGACAGGTGTATGGTTCATGCACTGTCACTTGGAAGTACATACCAGTTGGGGTCTGAGAATGGCTTGGCTTGTTCTTGATGGAGATAAGCCTGATCAGAAACTTCTTCCTCCTCCTGCAGACTTGCCCAAATGCTGAAAAATCTTGCTTCATGATTCATGTCCTTTTTCTTTTTCTTTTTTTTTGTCCTCTTCTTTCTTCCAAGCTTCGTGCATTTTTTCGCTTTTTTCCCGCCGTTTATCAGTTTCAGATGAGGTCAATTCCTGTTCAATAATTTGACATGAGGTCAATTTCTTTTCAATCTGTTGCGCAACTCTGTTTTCTGTAATTGTAGATCCATGTAATACCATGCCAAATTAATATATACACAAATTAATTTGCATATAATGACCTTAACTTCTATAGTTTGAAGATATTAACAAATATTTTGAAGATATTAACAAATATTTTGAATAATGATATATCACCCACATCTGCATCTATACACTATTATATATATATGACATCTTTTAAGGTTCCCCAAATTCAATTGTTCATATAAGCTGTGCAAAAATTTATGGCTCTACGTCCAAAACGGTTTTGTACATTCATCCCGACTTTCTTAGTCTAAATATCTTTAAAAGTAGCACAAAGTCTAACTTAAACTCTCAGAACCATAGTCACATCTGCTAAATACGGAATCACCATTCTTTACGGAAACCATAATCTAGAGTAATTTATAGATCTGGTGTTTTAGAAAGAAGTTCGGTTATCTTTGAGACCATTCGTTAACTGTTCATGGTCCAACAACTGGCCATTAACAAGAGTGACCAAAATCAGGGAGCTTCTCTAATATTTCTGTTGATTTTATAAATTAATGTTCACGTTTCAAACAAAAGCATATCCTCTTCTTCACTGTATATTCACTAGGGATCAAAACCTGTAAGAGAAAGCAGACCAAAGTTTCAGTAAACCACCTGCCAAAACACGGTTGTGCATCAGTTAACAACATGACTCTCTCAAGAGTTCATGGGAAGAACGGTTTCCACAGAGTTTGAAATTTTCCTTCCTGTGTGCTCCTTAGTCTTCGTCAGCCTGCATCAGGAATTACAGGGCTCAAAGTATGGTGGGCTTAAATTTAGCCTTCTTATCAGTAAGCAAGTATAAGCTGAACCGTAAGCAACTAATGAATCATGCACTGTCAATTGGAGATGCAAGCGAGGTTAGGTGTCAACATGGCTTCAGTTTGTTGGAAAGGAAATTTCTCCCTCCACCAACCTCCACCAACATCTTTACCGAAAATGTTGATATCCTAATTCAAGTCCTATTTTTTCCTGCTCAATCTTGTTATTTGCCTCTGGTAATCACACTACTTTTTTGTTGGCTTAGTTAAATGGATGTCTGTGAAATCAAAATCTTTTATGTTAGTTCATGAAATAGACCAAGGAACCAAAGCATTGTAACAGACAAGAGGCTTGTCGGATTTACATACCTGACAATCGAGGATCATCTGCACTTGCACAAGTTTAGTTGAACAGAACAAGGAAATCCTTCGTCCTTCATACAAACACTTCACTGCCTTGCATTAATGCGGGCCTACACGTTCAAGCATCAGACTTTCAAGGGCCTAAACAAAATTTGAGTTTACATATAACCTTTCCAGTTTGATCTAAAATTTCAATACGTGAATTAGAGTGAATGCTAACGCTTTTTCAAGTGCTCATCTTCAAGATCGAAAACATTTCTTGCAACTTTGCATTCAATAATCTCCATAAGTATAGTAATGGAAAAGGAGGGCAACATTACGCTACCAAAAGAACAATAACTTCATTGCAGATAATTAAAAACTATAGTAGAGAATTCCCAAAATCAAAGCTTTCTCAATCTAAATTTTCACCAAATGACATCATTACCGAAAACTTTGAAAATTCCATAAACCCCACACTACAAAATTTTCTCCAACCTTCACCTAAAATCCCAAAATGAACCAACTTCAAACATCAATCTCCTTTGATTTCTACTTTTTTTTGCTCTTCCTCTCCTCAGAACCAATCTCTCCATCACTCTTCCTCTTCTTCTTTTCCTTCTTCCTCTCCTTTCTCTTTTCATTCCTTTGCTCTTCTTCCAACTTCTCATTCACCTTCTCGTCAAAAACACCTTCTTTTTTCTTGTTCTTTTTCTTCTTATCCTTTCTACTCTCTTCGTTCTTGTGTTCGTCTTCCAACTTCTCCTTCACCTTCTCCTCAACAACATCTTTTCCTTTGTTCTTCTTCCTCTTGTTCTTCTCGTCCTCCTTTATCTCATCCTGTTCCCGACCATGAATCGATCCCTCTTCGCCCACAGCTTCACTTTTCCCGAAACGAATCTTCCCTCGTTTTTCCACCAAATCATCAATCCCCTTAGCTCGACCAATCTCGTCGAATTCGCCGGCCTGATTCGGTTCTTGCCTTGTGTCGGATCTTGGATTCGTATCCTTTAAGGAACCCGTGTTAATCTCCCTGTGGAAGCTCTTTAATTCGGTGAAGGCAGCGGAGGCCCGTCGGAGGTACGCGCTAACGTCTTGAGAGGCGCCGTTCTCAGAGGAAACGAATCTGGAGAGAATCGTAGCCGCCTTTGATAGGGAGATGGGTTCCTCACTGATAACTCTTCCGGTGACGGTCTTCATCGGAAGAAGCTCGATGATCCTCTGGACAAATTAGGGCAATCTCTCTAACGACTGACACAACTAATGTGTTTTGAAATATATAAAGAAAATCAAAACGACGAAATTATCCTTGATTTCTTCGACGAATTGTTTTTTTTTTTTTGTTTCCATTTTCTACAATGTATGTTTTGGAAGGAACAAAAAAACTAGAGAAGAAGTTTTATATTTAAATTTGCGATTTATTTAATGTTTAGATAAATATCTCAGTGGCCAAATGCCCTAGTTAGGCGGCGCGAGAACGATAGTTCGATCCGCAAATAGGGTTTTTTTTTCCTTTCCTTGGATTCCTCCAATTTCATCCCTTTCCAGCCGTTTTCTATCTCCCGCCTGTTACTCGATCTGCTGCTTCTCCTTAAACCCTAAACCCACGTTCTTTCTCACCGTTAAGATTTTTCTTTGTTTTTCCGGCTTCTTCATTCACTAACGTCGGTTCGAACTTGGTGGAGCGTGTTTTTTTATTTCTCCCAGGGTTTTTATTTGCAGCTTTGATTGGAGAGATGGAGACGAAGATGGAAATTGAATTCACAAAGAAGCCGTACTCCGAAGATATCGGTCCTCTTAGAATGTATGTTCTTTTAGTTTTCTGCTCAAGTAAAATCACTTGATCATACTCTTTTAGCTTATCGTTGATTTCTACTCATTGTTCCTAAAACCTTCGTTCGTTTCTTTTGCTAGTGTATATTTGTTGCAAGCTCATGAATTTTGGATTGGATGTCTGAATTTTTATGTCAATTGAGATGATTTTTTGTCCAGTTAGAATTTCTGAGATAACATTATCTCTGCTGACCTTTCATGATTCCTCTTTATGCCCGTCTGTAGATTGTGCTTAGGATGATCTGACGCTGATACAATTTTATTTACATGCCTTAGGGAATTGTCCATGAATGACTGATTTGATTTTTAGTTTGAGGTTTGATTTCTGTGGAGCAAAACCTGTTTGAAAGTTTTGTTGTTTTTAGTAGTGGGATTTTGACATTATTATATCTGCAGAAAAAGCATAAACTTCTCCATGCTTTCTGATCTTGAGGTCATGAAAGCCGCTGAAGTTCAGGTCTGGAAGAATATGTACTACGAGTCCAATTTTAAACCCATTGAAAGCGGCTTGTTGGATCCTCGAATGGTATCCGATTTTCTTATATACCTATTATATTTTGTTTTAACTTCGTGTGCCCATAACCATGGCAAGTATTTTAAGTTATATTTTTTGTCTTTAAGAGAGGATTCGTTGTAAGTGGTTCTTCATATTGATTGTACAGGGTCCTCCAAACAAAAGGGCTATATGCACAACCTGTAATGGGAACTTCCAAAATTGTCCCGGACACTATGGATATCTGAAGCTAGACCTCCCGGTTTACAACGTTGGATACTTCAATGTCATCCTTGACATTTTGAAGTGTATTTGTAAGGTAGATTATTTCTTTTAAGTTTCTGTTCTGTTTTATGTTTGTCGATCGTTTTACTTCTATTGAATGAAAATTTATTTCTTCAGAAAAAGCCTTTCGAAATTCAGACAATGACTAATTTGCATTAAAAATTGGCTGGTTACTTTGAGATCTATGTAAAAACAGTTCAAAACTATTTTTTTTTCCCACAGCGCTGTTCCAACATGCTTATTGACAATAAGTTGCTTGAAGATCACTTGAGAAAGATGCGGAATCCAAAAATGGAGCCATTAAAGAAGACGGAATTGGCAAAAGCGGTTGTCAAGAAGTGCAGTACAATGGCAAGCCAGAGAATTATAACATGCGAAAAATGTGGCTACCTGAATGGTGGGATTTTGGACTAAAATATTTACATTAGATCATGCCTTTTTGAAGTTTTAAACTTTTATAATCTTGATTTCTTCTCGTTCATCATATGTTTCATCTTAGAATTCAGTTCGTGAGGAACGTTCAAATAAGTTTCTTAAGTCGCACAAACAGACATTTGGGATTTTCTTCTAGTATTCAATGCCAAAATCCTGATACCTCTGTAATTGCTTTATCCAGTATGTTAGATCTAATTTATGCTATGTTCTTGGAACTGGTACTTCCTATCCATTTCAATTTATATGTGATAGTTAATTTTGATCAATTCAGGCATGGTAAAAAAGGTTGGAGCGCAGATGGGAATAGGAATCAGTCATGACCGATCTAAAATCCATGGTGGAGAGATTGATGAATTTAAATATGCAATATCCCACACGAAAGAGTCCACCACTGGAGCAATAAATCCTCTTACCTATGTTCTTGATCCCAACTTGGTGCTTGGACTTTTTAAAGGAATGAGCGACAAGGTATATTGGAATTAACTCTTATGACACACATCTTTTTCTACATAGTTTCCTGCAATTAGATGACGGTCTGTTCTTTCAAACATATGCATTAGTATAAAGGAATTCTCTTAATTACAAATAGTCCGGTTATGCTGATTTTTTTTCTGAATCGACAACAGGACTGTGAACTTCTTTATATTGCCCATAGACCTGAGAATCTTATCATAACATGCATGCTTGTGCCACCTTTATCCATCCGACCGTCTGTAATGATTGGTGGTACACAAAGGTTAGCTATTACTTTTTTCTTTCTCATGTCCATTATATATTCTACTGCTGACTTTTCTTGAAAGAATGTGTTTTATTGCTGTAGCAATGAAAACGACATAACAGAGCGGTTAAAGAAAATCATTCAACACAATGCTTCTCTTCATAAAATTTTAAATCAACATACCCCATCGCCCAAAAACATGGTACAAGGAGTTTCTATTCCATCATTTCGTCCCTGTTATTTTTGTGGATCAGTCTGTACTGTAATGTCTTTCTTGCTTTTGGTTAAAGCTTACTTCGAAATAATTTATTGGTCTACGTTTTTATTCAGATTTTCTTTTATTATTATTTCTGGTATTGTTATTCTTCTTCTTTCTTACTTGTTGAGGATTTCTTTTTAGCAACCATGGGATACAATTCAAAGCGAGGTTGCACAATACATTAATAGTGAAGTCCGTGGTGTTCAAAACCAGCCAAACACCAAGCCACTGAGTGGAATTCTTCAGCGTCTCAAAGGAAAACAAGGACGTTTTCGTGCAAACTTGTCAGGGAAACGTGTCGAGTACACTGGTAGAACTGTTATTTCACCTGATCCCAATTTGAAAATTACAGAGGTAACTTATCCAGAAAGGTGTTTAATTATTGTTTCGTAATATATACTATTAGTGTAACTTATCGCAAAGGTTACTAAAATTTTCAGGTAGGAATTCCTATCCTTATGGCTCGGATCTTAACTTTTCCTGAATGTGTTTCCCGTCATAATATTGAGAAATTGAGGCAATGTGTCCGTAATGGCCCGAATAAATACCCTGGTGCCAGAAATGTCAGATATCCAGACGGTTCTTCAAGGTACTGTTGTGAGCTATATCCATTACTCCCTGGATGATGAATATCTTTTAAGGGAAGGAAACTGATCTTGATGAGATAATATACCCAGATAGCTAGTTTCCGCAGTCAAAATGATCTTCAGTTTCATTACATTATTGTAAATTATATTGACTCGTAAATAAGTTTGGTTGACGGTAAATTACATAGGTAGAAATGAAAAAGGTGCAATAACAACTTTTCTGCTCTCAATGAATCAAATAAACTAGGTAACCACTGTTGCTGAATTGAAGTAGATACGTGATATCACCTGAAAAAGACTGCATAGTCCTTATTAGGTCAATCACATCTGTTTGGGTGTTTATCGATCATATGGGGCATTAACACATTCACTTCAGGACATTGGTCGGTGATTATCGCAAGCGTATTGCTGATGAGCTGACCATTGGCTGCATAGTTGACCGTCATTTGGAAGAAGGAGATGCTGTTCTTTTCAACAGACAACCGAGTCTGCATCGGATGTCTATCATGTGTCACAGGGTCAGTACTGATTTTAGAATGCTTAGTCATTATTTTTTCTTTCCCTTATAGTAATCCTAAATTGCATTTGTTGTCCCACAGGCAAGAATAATGCCTTGGAGAACATTGAGGTTCAACGAATCGGTTTGTAACCCATATAATGCTGATTTTGATGGTGATGAGATGAACATGCACGTACCACAAACAGAGGAGGCTCGGACAGAGGCTATTACATTGATGGGGGTACTTCTCTTTTACATCGAATCATATTAAGTTTCTTTGCATAGTCAGTTATGCGTTGGCTACATGTAACACTCTATATGCCCGTATTAATGCATACATACATACACAAGTACCAGGTGATGATGAGCCAGAGTCTTGCTTAACAAATTCCACCAACAAAATTTTCTACTGAACCTTTAGGCTTTCCTAAGCAATATAAAATATCTAGATTCTGGAGTTGAGGGAATGATGAACTTAAAATGCTAGAAAAATCTTCACTTGTAAAGAGTGTAGGAATGATTTTGATGCACAGAAGGGATGATAGAGTAAAAGCGAGGACACGTTTTTATCTATGCTGTATTTAATATATGAGCTATTTGTTCCTAGTCTGTACAATGCTTGACAGAAAAATGTTTATTCTTATTGCTCCTTAGTTTCTGTTCTGGGTGATAATTTGCTTCTCCCTTGGTTGGTATCTCAGGTACAAAACAATTTATGCACCCCTAAAAATGGAGAAATTTTAGTAGCATCAACACAGGATTTTTTGACATCTTCCTTTTTGATAACGAGAAAGGACACATTTTATGACCGTGCAGCCTTTTCGCTTATATGTTCTTACATGGGAGATGCCATGGATGCCATAGATCTGCCCACGCCCACAATCCTCAAGGTGTGAGGGTTCTGCACGTTTTAGTGTATCACAACTGGCTTGAAATTGTTAGATAGTTATAGCTTGTTCTGCTGGTATCAAGTATCTTTTTTTTTTTTATCTCTGTGTTATTCTGCTGTCATACTTCGTGTAATCCATCGTTACTGATTGTAACTGAGGGATAGAGGAACTCATTACTGATTCTAACTGAGGGATAATAGTTCCTCGCTTCGCAATTGTTATCTTTGCTTATCTCAGCTTAGCTTTCTTTTGCTGGAGGCTCAAGGTTACAGACATACTTTGTGGGAATCCATGTTAGTCCAATGGAATGATCTTTCTACTTTTCCAAAATGTTAAAGGCCTTTTTCCATATCACGTGTATTAAAACTGCTCTAATTGCCGTTACTGTATCAATGTGGCTTTTGCATGAAGTTTCACATTATTGTCTCTAGTTTAATCAATGAGTTCTAGCCCTGTTAGTTATTGATATTTCAATATGTGTGGTTAATTAAGTTCTAGACACTGGGACTTCTTCTGCCATTTTTAGCATTTCTTTCCTCCTGTTAAGTATCTTATCGAGATGCTTTTTGATGCAGCCAATAGAGCTTTGGACTGGTAAACAGGTTTTTAATGTTTTGCTGCGGCCAAATGCAAATGTTAGAGTCTATGTAACTCTTAATGTGAAAGAGAAGAACTTCATCAAGGGAAAGTACGACGAAACAATGTGCCTAAATGATGGATGGGTTTATTTTCGAAATAGTGAGTTAATATCAGGACAACTGGGGAAGGCTACATTAGGTAAGTTCAAGATTGAATGCAATGTGTTGCAAATGCATCAGATAGGTGTTCATTCTGGACTTTTTCTATATTTTGATCACTTGGTATTTTCCTCTAGGAAATGGAAACAAAGAGGGATTATATTCTATTCTTCTTAGAGATTACAACTCCCATGCTGCTGCAGTCTGCATGAATCGTCTAGCAAAATTGAGGTGAGCCCGTTTTTTATTCATATGGGATTGTTTTGATTGTTCCTGGATATTTTGGTTGCACAAATACTTGCTCTAGCTATAACTATTTTAAAATTAAAATACAGTTAATAAGTATTAGATGTGATATGTGGAAAATTATTGAAAGAATTGCGAAAGTACCTATTGTATAATATCATTTTTCTAAAGTACTATAAATGTCAATTTGTTTTGAAAAATATTTCTCGTTTTTTATTCATATGGGATTGTTTTGATTGTTCCTTGATCTTGCAGCAATATGTCGATCTTCACTATCCATCCTTTTCTTGCTCATTCATTTCCGCTCCATCTCTATAACAATTTCAGCAGTTATTGTTGTTTTGTGTATGGTGTGTTTTTGTGACCTTTCTCTGCTATCTACCATTGCTGAATCATGTAATGAATAGTTTTCTTGTCTAATTGGTAGCATTTTATCTTGTTTTGTGCAGTGCTAGATGGATTGGAATTCATGGCTTCTCCATTGGAATTGATGATGTTCAACCTGGAGAAATGCTGAGAGGACAAAAAGAAAAAATAATCAGCCAGGGATATGAGGATTGTGGTCACAAAATTTTGGATTTTAATAAAGGACGTCTGCAACTGAAAGCTGGGCTAGATACTGCAAAATCATTGGAAGCTGATATAACAGGGATTCTCAATAGAATCCGAGAAGACACTGGAAAGGTGAATATGTTGCTTCTATTTCAAGTTAGGCATGAACATATATGATATACATATGGACGCTTAGGATTTTTGAATCGCAATCATAATTAATGAATTGCGTTCTAGTTTCGTTAGTTCTTGTTCAAAGGTGGGTCATATACATTTGCCAGATGAGTTAACGACTGAAAAATAACTTGGGGTTTCCTTCTGTGCTGGTATGGATAGTGAAGGGATATGTTTGATAGTTTTTCTACTTTATTCACCTGACAATAAATCCATACCACAATAATAATGCTTCATCCTGTCATTATATTTCTGATATACAGCTCTGTATGGAAGAACTGCATTGGAGAAACAGTCCCTTGATCATGTCACAGTGTGGTTCCAAGGGATCTCCTATCAATATCAGTCAGATGGTTGCATGTGTTGGTCAGCAGACAGTGAACGGTCACCGTGCTCCTGATGGATTTATAGATCGAAGTCTTCCTCATTTCCCTAGGATGTCCAAATCACCCGAAGTAATGAGCTGTTTTATTTTTGTAGGAAGATTATCCGTGCAGTTTTATTCTGTTTTCATCTCTCTTGCCTTGCAATTGCTCGCTGAAGTATAACTCTTATGAGCAACCTTTAGTGTAATAGATGCTGATAGGGCTCCTATTTACCGAAAATGTTTTGGGATATTTCCAGGCCATTCGCTTCCTGAGCAAGTAGAACCTTAGCTCGCCACTGAATAATTTGTAGTAGGCTTCTTGGGTTTCACCCTGTAGGACCCTGATTACAATAATTTTTATATTTACTTCTTCGGTAGCTAGGACCGTGATCTCATTTATTCTTCCCATTGCAGGCTAAAGGTTTTGTTGCTAACTCGTTCTACAGTGGTCTTACTGCCACAGAATTTTTCTTTCACACTATGGGTGGACGAGAAGGTCTAGTTGATACAGCGGTATGCATAAATCCTTTGTTTTTTTCATCCTGGTCCACTGGAAAAATATAAAAAATATGGAAAAGTTGCTAATTGAAGAGAGCCATGATGGCTCTCTGAAGGGTGACAGTGTTTTAACATCTGCACTGAAGGTGGAGATCCACCTTTTTGTAACGTTATTCTTGTCTACTGCAGGTGAAAACTGCCAGTACGGGTTACATGTCTCGTAGACTGATGAAAGCCTTGGAGGATCTATTAGTCCATTATGATAACACAGTGCGAAATGCCAGCGGATGCATACTTCAGTTTACTTATGGGGATGATGGGATGGACCCAGCACTGATGGAAGGAAAGAATGGAGCGCCTTTAAATTTTGATAGATTATTTTTGAAAATTCAGGTGCTTTTTTTGTATATTGCTTTTTGGTCTCTCTGCATTCAGGTTTTCATCGCAATTGTTACTAATTTCGCAGGCGACATGTCCTCCTAGATCACACCACAGTTATCTTTCTTCAGAACAATTGTTGCAAAAGTTTGAAGAGGAATTAGTTAGACATGATACAAGTCGGGTTTGCACTGACGCCTTTGTGAAATCTCTTCGTAAATTTGTTTCTTTGCTCGGAGTAAGGTCTTCAAACCCGAGACAGATTTTCTATAAAGCATCTGGTGTGACTGATAAGCAACTCGAGGTAACTTTCTTTGTTTTCCTTTTTTGGAGAAGAAATATACCCAGTGCGATTTACATCTCGGTGTTCCTTGTGCCGTTCGTTGATTAAATATATTGGAAGCTACATCCAATTGGTGAAAAATTATCACACCTGTTCTCTCCAGTGGATATTTTTCATCTTAGTAATACAATTGGAAGACATTTTCCCATTTTGTTGTGGTGTTTTATTATCAACAAAATATGAAATATTGCCTCTGATATATATAAATATGCAGGTATTTGTAAAAATTTGTGTATCTCGATACCGGGAAAAAACAATTGAAGCCGGGACTGCCATTGGAACAATAGGAGCTCAGAGTATCGGAGAACCTGGGACACAAATGACTCTGAAAACTTTTCACTTCGCTGGAGTTGCGAGCATGAGTATCCTTGTTGAATATGCTTGTTTTCAAACTTTTGCTACAAAACTAGTGCTTATGATCACATGAGTAGTTTGCTGTTTTGATTTCCTGATTCTGGTTCAGATATCACACAAGGAGTACCTCGTATCAACGAAATCATAAATGCTTCCAAAAATATAAGCACACCTGTCATCTCTGCAGAACTTGAGAGCCCCCTGGAATTGACTAGTGCTCGATGGGTGAAAGGGCGCATTGAAAAAACTACTTTAGGACAGGTTACCTTTCCTCTACACTTTGATCTGAACTATTGTATATATCAACTCTTTGATAGTCCCTGTGAACTGATTGGCATTCTCAACAATTGACAACAATTGGATCGTTGGTCCAGCACCTTCTTGTTAGACACTCTTTTGTTTATTACTGTTTTAACCAATCAGGTTGTCAAAATTCACTTGAATTATGGGTCAGGTTGCTGAGAGTATTGAGGTGCTAATGACTTCGACATCAGCATCAGTGAGAATAATCCTTGACAATAAAAGAATCGAAGAGGCATGTTTATCTATAAGCCCCTGGTCGGTAAAAAATTCCATCCTAAAGACCCCCAGAATCAAACTGAGTGATGATGTAAGGTCCTTAAATGTTATTGCTGTGTTCATTGTGGTGCACACAGGTCTTAAGTTTCTTTGCAATGTAAATTGTGCAGAATATCAAGGTCTTAGATACAGGATTGGATATTACTCCTGCGGGAGATAGAAATGGGACTCATTTTGGTCTCCACAATCTGAAGACTGCGCTGCCAAATATTATTGTGAATGTGATCTCCGTTAAACCCCACTCTCTCACATATATGTATATATATCTAGGATGATTTTCTAGTTTTCTTATTTCACTATGATTTCTTTTTCATTAACTGCGACAATTCACTCTGGAAATTTTTACAATAGGGGATCAAAACAGTTGAGCGAGTTGTTGTCGCAGAGGATACAGATAAAAAGAAACAGATAGATGGGAAGAAAAGGTGGAAACTGTTTGTAGAGGGGTAAGTTTTCTTGAGCTTAAAGTGATGAGATTTTCCTCTGTTTTTTATCCTTCGTAAGTGGTGACTTAGGAGATGATTCATGTACCCAGTTGCGCTTGCGCATTTTTTTATTTTGGTGAACTGTTGATTCAGTTCATTAATATGTCTATGTTTCTGTTTCTGTTTCTGGTAAGCCACTGACATGAATTGTCAGTCTTCCACGTGCTTAGACCAAACTTCAGAATGGAAATATGCCTGTCTATGTACAAATACATGAACAACTTGAAACTCTTTATGAATTAACTGACTATTGACTGTAATAGATAGCAATATCGGCGAATGTGCTCTCTTTTCTGTTTTTCTTAGATTGTGAATCTTTTGCTTGATATATATTTCAGAACAAACCTCCTGGCAGTAATGGGGACTCCGGGAATCAATGGGAGAACTACTACAAGTAACAATATTGTCGAAGTGAGCAAAACACTGGGAATTGAGGCTGCGAGGACGACAATTATTGATGAAATAGGGTCAGTTATGGGAAACCATGGCATGAGTATAGACATTCGTCACATGATGCTTTTGGCTGATGTCATGACTTACCGGGTCAGTTCTAGGATACTTGAATCTGTTATTATGGTCGTTGTTAATAACTTGTTCCGGTACAGTTATGTTTACGATTAAATGTCACTTAATTTTTTGATCAGGGGGAGGTTCTCGGAATTCAAAGAACAGGGATTCAGAAGATGGATAAAAGTGTGCTGATGCAGGCATCTTTCGAGCGAACTGGAGATCATTTATTTAGTGCAGCAACTAGTGGAAAGGTTGATAACATAGAGGGAGTTACAGAATGTGTGATTATGGGCATACCAATGAAGCTCGGAACCGGAATTCTCAAAGTCCTACAAAGGTGAGATTTCAGTCCTCTCCTTTGTTTTATTTTCGGGTTTAGGTTGTGAATTTTGCTTATGTTGAGTTCTCTAATAGACTTGCGTGAAATCTCATCTCGTTTCATGAGCCCTTTCTTGTTTTCGAAAAATATGTGAACATTACACATAAGCCTAAGGTTACTAACTGTTTTTCATCTTTTTTCAGAAATTCCAGTACCAATTACCATTTTAGTTCAATTTCTGCCATTGTCGTATGAATCTTATTTGTAAAACTAACTCTGCTGTTAATCCTGATCAACAGGACCGATGATCTGCCCAAGCTGAAATATGGTGCTGATCCAATCATCTCTTGAAAAGGCAGAGACCGTGTTTCAGAGCAGTTCACACTGCTGAATACGTAGATAACAAGCAATGCAAAATCAGTGCAGATGAAACCAATTCTCAGGCTCTAGTTCAACCACTCAATTCACATAACGGCTAAACAAAGACCAGGTAATAATCCACCAGTTTTGGGAGCCGTATGTAGGCTTATACAGCATAATTTATTTTCAAACTTGAATTCGGGTTTTTCTTTTTGGTCTACAAAGAGGAAAAAGTGGTTGTGTTTGCCCTGAGTTTCTTTTTTTCCTTTTTCTGTTCTGATCATTGTTTTAGACAATAAATATCTTTGAGGCACTTTCTTTTGAATATTTGTCTCATTGAAAGTCGCAAATAGTAACAGTGTACCAAAAAAAAACATTTGACATTGAACAGTCATAATCTTATTCTATTTTGGGTTAGTCATAGAGTGTTATCTGCAGCTGTGACGCATCCGGCTCTACCAACACCTGTCTTATGAAAGCTCTTCTCCACCAGACCTCAAACGCTCGTTGCACATTTGGACAATCATCGCCATTTCTCAAAAACCGATCAAACCATTTAATCAGAATCACCTGTTGTTGTCTCAACGACAAGGTCAATATGGTCTGGCTGAGTCCATCCTCCACCAGTTTCCTATCCAGAGATCTTGAGGATAACCGTCTCATCCACCCAAAATCATCGTACAAAGCCTCTAACCATGTATTCAAAACCCAAAACCTAGTCTCTCGGTTCACCAAGATCTGTCCTTTGCCAATACCAACACATATCTGTGCTGTGATTTTGCTTATTTCGTACCTATACATTGTTGGTATCTGTGAATGAAGATTCACTAACTCCTTTTGATCCGCCCACAGTTTTGCAAAGTCATCGCACATTTTCTTCTCAATCAATATATCAACCATCCACAGCATATTATCAGCTTCTCTGGCGATTTCTCCCATCGAAGCACCACGGTCTTTCCCAGGATTATTCATCTGTGTGGTCACTTCAGATAAGCAAAGGACAAGAGACGTGAGACAACGATGGCACAAACCATAGAGTGTATCTTTAGAGACATCATGGTCAGCTTCTTCTCTAAGCAACTTAAAGATCAAAACTTTCATCTCTCGTCGAGCTTTATCATCTTTGGCTTGTAGAACACCAGTGAGGAGTTTCGATAAGGTATCATCGGTTCTAGTTCTCGTTGAGGAAATGGAAGGTTGAGATGAAACTCTCTGAAGAATCAAAGTGACGGAATCATCAGGAAGATGAAGTTCTTCAAGACAAGACACAACTGTCTCTTCTTCATCTTCTGACCATGGAACAGCATCCAGATGCTCCAAACATGACATTACTCCTTCATCAAACGATATAGCTGCAGAAACCTACCCAAAAAAAAGAAGAAATTCACACATTAAAACCAAAGCTAAACAGAGCAAGACCACATTTAATAGAATCAAATCGAAAAATAATACCTTCAGTACAGCCAAGATTTTGATGACATTTTCACCAATAAGTTTCTTCTTGAGATCATCGCAATACATTAAAACTACAGTCTCTACGTAGATATCAACATCATCACATTCACTTATCTCCACCATGTGAGAAACTCCTTTCTCTCTTCTAGAATTCATCTTCTCCATAAAAAACCTACTCTTCTGTATTAAAACCTTCCTGTGCACATCTATGGTGGCTCTATAACCATCTTTTCCCACCACGGTTAGCTTAACGTCGCTGGGACCGAGGCTATGGCCGTAAACGACGTTGTCCTTAAACTCCATCAGAATCTGAGCCACGCGCGCGTGAGATTTCCTACGCGGCTCGTGGTTCTGCTGTTCTGACATCATGTCGAAAAGGGTCGGGTTCAAGTGACTCGATTCGTTTGATGGCGGCGGAGACGGTGGAGGAGGATGGGAGGCGGAGGAGAGTTTGGCCGGAGATGTGGTTCTTGACGGAGAGAAAGAAAGAG
This sequence comes from Pugionium cornutum, assembly GCA_018901935.1. Lineage (NCBI taxonomy): Eukaryota > Viridiplantae > Streptophyta > Magnoliopsida > Brassicales > Brassicaceae > Pugionium > Pugionium cornutum. The sequence continues at coordinate 15,254,876 of CM032158.1, read as the reverse complement.
AAGGATTTGCGATAAACCCTTGTTTGATCATCGTCGATACTTCTCTTGACGCCATTGAAGTAAATTCTCAAACTTTCTCGAGAAAAAAAAAAGAAAAGGGAAATTTACGATTCTAAAGTACCAAGAGAATTTCCGCGGGAAAGTAAGCGAAGTTGCTGGGTAAAATCTCAAAAACAAACAAGAAAGGTAGATACTTGGAAAACAAAGATCTTTGATTAAGAAGTTAAGAACAGACAAGAAAATTCTGGAAATTTGTTTTCTTGGGAAAGTAAAAGAGTAAACATTAAACAAAGGTGCAGATTTCCCCACAAGAAGCTGAAATTGGAGAATCAGAATCCAAGAAAAAGAGAGGACTTTGGATCTGAAAATAGATAAATACAAACACTTTTTAAGTTTTCTTATGTCTCTTTTACAGATAGATCATTAGATCATTGCCTCCATGTGATCTCCTCTTTTATTTCACAAATACACACACATATATACACGAATAAGTACACTTAAACAATAGGGTGGATAGTGTCATAGTGACATTCGAGAAGCCCAAACAATACAAATTTTTTTCTGTTGAAATTTGGCATTTAGTATACTATTCAAAATTTATTTTCAATATTTTTTAATAAGGTTGTAATAAATATTTTTATATGCATAATCAGTGTGAAGCCCAGATTTGTTCTGCCATGGGCAACGTAGTTTTAAATTTTCGAAAATTACTTGTAAAGTCTCTAAAACGATATATCAAAGATGTGGGGAGGAAATAGAGGCCCAACGCATTAATTTCCCTCATAATATACTATAAACTTCTCTTGAAAAAATATAATTAATTTCCCCAATTGAAAACTTTGGTTACATCTCTCGCTCCTCGTGACAAATATAACGTTAGATGATGTCATAATCTACTAGAAGCATGGAGAGTGAAAATTGCATCAGTGTCATCACCATATTCATTTTTAATAATTTTATTAATTAATTTAATTTTAAATATAAATTATTTATTTTATTATCTAAACATCTTAATTAGATAACTTAATTATAGAATTTAATGAGTTTCCAAATACTATTTAATTTTCAAATATACGAAGATTCAAAAATTAAGAAATTTTGAGTTAGTAAATTACACATTAATTACTCGCCAATTTTAAAAATAGAAAATTGTTTTTTACATAAATAATTAATTATTGTACACATATATAAAGAAAGTAAATATATCAAATTTTTATAGATATAAAAACTTCATTAACACTATTTAATTCTATTTTTATATTATATACAAATTTACTTTTTAACTCAATAATTAAATTCAATATATTGTAGTAATAATTATTTTATAATATATATATATATATATTGTGTAATAATATAGTCGGTATATCTAAATCATAAATCATATAGAAATTATATCACTCAATTTTTTTTATTTTCAAACAATCAATATATTTACAAATAAAAATTTTATATTATATCATTTGTTTGTAATATTAAATTTGAATAACTAATAATTATTTTTAGTATGACTACTCTATATATAAGTAGATTTTATAACATAACAAAATGAATTAAAACTACTAATTTTATTAATTTAATTTAAAACATGTTTCAAATATTTTATTAAAAATTTTAGAAATGTATTTTTGAGTAAAGTATTGCAAAAACAACTATAAAATAATTTAATATTATTTAAATAATATATAATAATAGTAATATTATTTTTTATAATATATATAATATTTTAAATTAAAATATATTTATAATTTTTTATTCAAATAATAAAAAATTTTAAAAAATTAATTTTAATCTGTACATATCACAACTAACTAGATTTATATCCACGCCATGCGTGGGAAAAAATATTCCTAAAATATATTTTATTAGTAAATATAAATTAAATATTTATATAATTTTCTTTTATTTAAAATTAATTTTAATATTAGTTTTTGTATATAAAAATTAAGAAAAGAAAAATAATTATTTTTATGAATTTAATAGTATTTTTTTGTTAGTTTAATAAAATAAATTAATTCTCTAACCAAATTAATAACAATGATATATTTGTAATTATTCTAATAAGTTAAATTCATTTATATATTTATTTAAAATTTATTGTAATTATTTTGTTAATAACACGTCAAAATAAGGTTATTTTATTAAAATGTTTCTCAAATAATATATTAGGGATTACGGTAGTAATTAAATATATTTATATTTATTTGAAATTATTTATAAATTAACGTATAAAAAATTTGAAGAAATAAAAATTATTGTTTTTGCAAATATAATAGTATTTTTTGGTTAGTTGAATAAATTATATTTATTCTCTAACCAAATTAATATCAGTGACATGTATTGTAATTATTCTAGTAAGTTAAATCCTTTTATATATTTAAGCTGAAACTCGCTGTGGTGTTGACACGTCAGCATGAAATTTTTGTTATTAACACGTCAGGATAAGATTAGTTTGTTAAAAAGTTTCTCAAATAATATATTAGGGATGTTCTAGTGAATATGAACTCAACAAGACACGTGTTTGATTGTAATAGACAGAGAGAATCAGACACGTGTAATGAATATGAAAGTTCGTTTAGATAACTTTTTTAATTAAACAAAAAGCATTGAAATAAATCGATTGCACAATTAGCCTGAAAACTAAATCTCATAGATGTAGGCCCAATTCATATGGGCCTGAACATTTGGGTTTTTATAGGAAAGACCAGACCACCGTGCATCTCGTACTCCACATTGAAGACGCCATCATCGTCACTGCAAATTCCTCTGCTTCTTCCTCCATTCCTATAATCTCTGTAGAATATACATCCTCCGGCCAAATCTCCTGCCGGAATCTTAACGGAGAAAGAACAATCTTCTCCTATGAACAGAGACACATCTCTTAATTCTCTCACTTCTTCCCATCTCTTCTCATCTCTCTTCAGCTTATACACTCTAAACTCCACCGCAGATTTCGAAAACTCTGATTTGCACCAAACGTGTTTCACGTACTTGTCCACAAGCAACACTTCGCCGCCGGGATATTCCACTAGATGCTTCTTGTGACCGCCTCCTCCGGCTAAACCTTCAGCCGCCAGATCCGAAACCTTGAAATCTACATCGTAAATTACGGTTTTGCCCTTGTCGTCCACAACCATGCAACTCTCTCCGTACAACATTATGTCCTCGTAAATCGCATCCCACGAATTATCCAAAATTCTCCATCTCTCACCGTGTCTCCTTTTCAGAAACCCTAATTTCCCACCACTGTGAATCGCCATTACCGCAGAGTCGTCCCCTGAAGAAAGAACCACGACTTTGTCGGAATTTAAAGACCAGAACGAAGACATCTCGCCACCACCATTGTTCGCGTACTCCATACGATAAGCTCTACGAACCAATCTCACATGAAAATTCTGCAAATCGATATTTTCCGGGAAATTATCGGGTAAGAAACAGATTCTGTCGTTTGAGAAGAGATCCAAGACTCGCATTTTCCCTGGAGATGTCTCCTGAAGCTTAACCAACCAGCTGGTAGGGTTCGAAATTGCTTCGAGTTTGAAGACACTACTCTGTTTCAGAACGAAGAAATCAGAGGATGAAGAAGATGACCAGAAAGGAAGGTGCTTTGGAAATTTATACAAAGGATTCCTGCATTTATTGCAGAGAGGAAGAGCGAGACGCCACGTGGCACATACAGAGCGGAGACGGACGAAATCAACGGTGTTTGATGGGTCGTCGTCAAGACGATCGGAGATCAACTCAAGAATATCGGAAGGAAGATCGTACCATTGGGAACGAAGAAGAAAAGAAACCATGAAAGAAGACAAAAGAGTGATGTAGAATTGTTCGATTCTTGGGTTTAGGAATTTGGATCATGTAACTTTATATAATGGCAATATAATGTCGTTATGATTCACCTTCGATGTTGACATCATTTCTCATTTTTTATTATATCTTTGAAACAATCCATAAATGTCTATTTCTGTGGTTGTCTTTGAGGTTTAAAACTTTTAAAATATGTTTCATAATGTCTATTTATGTGCCATGCTATTACTGTCTCTTTGTAGTTTACAAATATATTAGTTTGTAAATCATGCCTTTTCGCACCGATTACGGAAGTTGAAATGTTAAGAATATAAAATATGTTTTATTTACAATGTATAATTGACCAACAGGCTTTTTCTAAATAACATAGTAATAGAAATTCCTTGTCAAGCTAATTTCATAATTTATATATTTGAGTTGCTCATTCATTTGATTGTAAAAATTAGGTTCTGATAAACAAATTAATTTTCCATGCAAAAAATATGGTGTACATATTTGCCCATTCAATTGACATCAAATAAATGTTTCAAATAGGAAAACATATACTAGTGTTTTAAAACACTGCGACAGAGGCATTATTTTTTGGGAATTATGATAAACAAATTTTAAGTTCAAACGAAAACGAAAACAAAAAAAAAATCTTGACAAAATAAGCTTTGGTTACTTCTTCCACACGCTTCAAGATCGAAACAAAACACAAATTTATTTGACTCTAAATAGCATACATTCTCTTAGTTAAAATACCTGAAAAATCCATCAATCCCGATTGTCTCGTTCTTGCCATCGACTCTCTCCTCGTTTTTCGGACATTTGAAGCCTCGATTCGGTGCATAATGACCCAATAACACATTGTTCCAAGCGTCGTCAGCATTATCGTCGCACCAAACACTGTCACTCCAACCGCAAGCCACCGCTCCTTTTCACCAACCACAACAAACGCTAACGCCAAAAACGCCACCGATATCAAAACGCAGGCTAACCACATGAGCTTGTTTATCACAGCCATCATATTCTTCTTCGCCTTGTGCTCAATCGCAACCACCGAAGTCTGAACCACCACAACCGCTAAAGATATAAAAAGAGCGATCGAATCGAATAAGAAGAAGATCGCAAACGCGGGTCTATCGGCGATGTTAGCTTCTCCAAGAGATTGTCCGGGAGAGAGGGAACTCTGTTCATCGGCGTATTGTCCCGGTACGGTGAAAATGGCGGCGAAAGCGACAGTGGCGATTAGCACAGCGACGACTGTAGTGGAATTAACTGCGTTGTCGAGACCTTCGACGTGCATTTTGTTTATGCGTTTGGCGATTCCTTGAACGCGTTTCCTCGTCTCTCGAGCGTGTTCTAGCTGGTGATGAACCTCGTGTTTAATGTCGCTCACCGTTTGTTTGAGCTCACGCGCAGCGTTTGGCCGAGTTGGGTTGTTGATGGCTTTAGCGGAGGGAACGCCGCGGGTTTTGAGAACCGCTGCGAGCTCGGAGTGGCCGGTTTTCTCGGCCGTGTCGAACGGCGTTTCTCCGGCTCTGTTTATAGCTTTTGTGCTTGTCTCGTTGTTCGCTAGAAGCAAATCCACAACCTGTAACCACATTAAAATCTTAGTAAATCATGTTATTAAAATGTACACATGTTAATTAGCTAAAAGCCTAAAAGGACATTCTTTGTTTGAAATATGTTTTAACGGACTGTTTTCTTTTTTTAAATAAAAGATTAGTGTCAAAGCCAAACACATGGACAAAGCATTGCGGTTTGCGTTTACGATTTATAAACTTATTTGATGAAAGACAAATGAAATTGTTTTTTGTATAACAATGAAAATCCATCTAATAATCATTTATCATACGTACTAAAAAACAACATTTAAAAGAATAAAAAGCTCGGTTATTCAAGATTAGATAACGAACCTTAGTGCGACCTTTCCTAGTAGCAACATGTAACGCAGTGTTGCCTTTAGAATCAACCATATTTAACGACGATCGATGTCCTTTCATTAACTCAACCACCACATCAAGGCTTTGCCCTTTCACTGCCATGTGAAGTGGCGTCTGACCTTTTTTATCAGTCCTCGTCGCTGTGTCCGGCTCAACCGCCACAATCGCCTTTACCACTTCCGCGTGACCGTTCCTAGCCGCCGAGTGCAGTGCCGTTTTTCCGTTGCTCTTTGCGATCGCCGCTAGGCTACTTCCTGCTGCTTCTAGTAGATACTCCACCACCTCCACGTGTCCTTGAGCTGCCGCCGTGTGTAGAGCCGTCGTGTTTGATAAGTCTACTGTCATCGCTAGCTCCGGATGTTCCTCCATCAGTACTTTCAAAACCTCTATAAACGTTGAAAGTGGAGTTCCTTCATTAACTGAGTTTGGTTCTTTGAATAAAACAAACAAAAATTAAAACTTTCATCATATGTTTATGTAATTGTTTGTTCCCAGTACTTAAGATCAAATCAATCTTAATGTTATCATCACATTTCCCATTTAACAACCAAAGATTGAAACTTTCAATCATTTTTTTAATGTAATCACATACCCAATTCGCCTTGTTTAGCAGCAATGTGGAAAGGATCGAACCCATTTCTTGCTTTAGTCTCGGCATCCTCTAAATCATAGTACTTGATCAGCTCTGCAACCACCTCTGCATCGCCATACTCTGCCGCCACATAAAGTGCGGTCTCACCACATTGGTTCTGTTTCCGCAACACATCTCTAAGTTCCTCCTCTGATTCCATACGATCACTCAGAATCTTCTTCACCGCAGAGAGATCTCCACTCCTCACAGCGGAATGGAGCGGTGAATCTTCACGTTTTCCGGTAAGTTGCTTCGCCATTTTCTTGCTTGATTTTGTAGCCGTTGGTGCTGATGTTGATGCTTCCTCCATTGGATCAACGCGGTTGCAAATATATTCAATACCGACAAAAGATTCCTAGCTCAACGGGATCAAAAACAACATTAACCTTTTATGTTAATTAATCCAGATTATTTAAACGAAACATTTCAAGAGATGTAGATCTAAAGGTACATATGATCAAGACCTTTCACAATATAATTCGTATAAGTTGCATGATCATCTAAACATGATCCACCTGATTCATAGCTTCCTGTGTCGTACCTGTACTTGAATTCAATTCTATGCATTGGAAACCAAAGAGATTGCTTTGGAAAGACTTTGGATCTAAAAAATCCAAAGTAAGAACTTTTCTGTTCTGTTTTTTTTTTCTCTCTCTCTCTCACTAAGCTGATCTCCTATTTTAAGAAAGCTTCATTGACAGAGAAATTCAAGGCGATTGATCTCGAATGTTGATTACAACTATAAACAGATGGCATTGGCTCGAGATTAGATCAAACTACTTTCGGTTGACAACACCAGCAACAAATATAAAGTTAATACTATAGTACAAATAGTCTAAGACCCAATGCAATTCTCATGGCAGTACTCTTCTTAGACTTTATTAAACAAATAAGAAGAATATTATTAAAAGGTAATCTTTATAGACTTTCTGAGACATTCATTTTCGTGTCTTCCAAGTAAATCTCCCTTTTGTATCTCTTTTGATCCATTCGAAATGCATTATTTCAGATTAGAGTAGTTACTTCGGTTATTGTGTTGTTCAACTATTTGTATTTCTTGATTTAGAATTATCACTCCTACAAGCAAATGAGTCCATGTGAGCATTACTATATAAAGATTTTATTCTTTTTGTATTTGAGGAAAATGGAGATAAACTAAAAAGACTTTCACTCAGTTACAAACAAAAATAGGATATAACTTCGTCCCAAGAAACAAGAGCTTAAGCTTGGTTAGAGTCTTAGAGATACCTTTTTCTCAAACATCGCTCGTTTCAAAGAGAGTATTGTAAAGAATACCTTATTAGCACCGTCATAGTATCTGTACATCACATAAGAAAACAACAACTCGAAATCACTCGCAGTATCGACATTTCTTTCGCAGTTGAGTTCAAGAACTTACTTTGAGAATGCAGAGTGATTAATTTGAATGCCTCAAAGAACTTCGATCACCGATTCTGTGATCTCCAGCATCTTTTGGTTTTGTCAGAGTCAGCTTGGGAGATTGAAAATCATCTTGCGTTCGATGAAGGTGTTTTGCTTTTTAACATGTGAGTTACTTGAAGAGCGATTCAGCATGTCGTCATTGTTTCTCCCCAAAGCTTGAACAGAATACTTTGCATCTTTTTCCAGATTCCCTGGTTCTTCAACTTTATTTCTCATACACATTCCTGCATGCATCTGCATGCATGCAATCTATCACAATTTGCAGACCGAAATTCTCCAGGAACAAGAGAGAGAAAATGAAGGGTAGAGAGAGAAATTTAAGCTGTTTTTATTTCTTGTTAATTAACTGAAAACGTACAATTATCGCAAAGCATAAAATATTATGATTAAATTTTTTTTTTACGTTTGAACACCTGAAAGCATGAAAAAATGGTGAAATTATTGAACAAAAGTTGAATTGAACTGGTATAAGCAAGTAAACCGGTCGTTGAATCATCTCAATTACATTTTGTAAATGTGGAATTTGGCTCGCACTGGTTATTGAACCGGTACTTGTACCCATGATAACCGAAAAAAGAAAAGTTGAATTGAATTTCTAAATTTGAGGAGGACGTGAGCCGTCAGATCAGATAGACGGAATTGCATTCCTAAATTTGAGGAGGAAGTGAATCGTCTGATCAGATAGACGGATGAGGAGAGATTTTGACCTGTGCGGCTGAGAGAGTAGTTGAAAGGCTGGGGTTCAATCTCTGTTGTACACGTGGCTTCAATTTACTCGTTAAAATCCATGATCTTCGAGATTTTTCTGACACCTCAATTTTGGCAACCGGCTAAACCAGTCAAAAATTGCATTTGACAACCTACCCCACTTAAATAAATATTCACATAGAAAAAGAGATTCGTTTCAGCACAAGCACAGATATTTTCAATTTTTAGGTCATTTTCAAATTTTTAGGTCATTTTCATTTTTCGCTGGTAACGTGAGTTCGAACTCTCGATGCAAAAGCATATTAGTGATTAAACAACTAAAACTAATAGTTGTAAATTTGTAATATTATCAAATTATTTTAGTTTTGGGTTTATATGTTCGTAATTAATCTGTAATCTTTTGTGTTTTTCAATAAAGAGTACTTTGGATATCAAAATAAAGAAAATTTATGTGTGTTGTGTAGAATTTAGAATATAAAATTATAATAGTAAAAGAAATAAATAGAATATAAAACAGACTTATTCAAATATATGAAAGAAACATAGTTATAATCTCCTTTATATATAATGAATGATTGCCTCTTCTAAAAATATTAACATGGGTAAGTCTCGTAAATACCATATTTAAAAGTTTTCTTCTAAAAATATTGTTACTGTTTTTTTAAAAAAAAATATCACAAACTTCATATAAAAATTTAATAAAAAATTTTCACAATCAAAAAACACAATACTTTTTAATATATTATTTAGAATAAAAACATTTTCAAACTTATGGTATTTATGAAATAAAAAACCTAACCATAATACTTGTAAGGTCTTTACATATCTTAATAAAATATGATACATTTTTTTTTACATTTTGTCATTTACATCAATAAAGTCATGGATGTTAAAAAATCAATAAAGTCATGATATTAATTATATCTCACTTTTTTTTCTTATAGTTTTTGTGAGAAGGACATATCTGCAATTATAGGACCCGCCAATAAATGAAAAGAAATTATCTGTCTCCAAAGTTGTGAATAATGAGTAGATTTTTTTTGGTTTCTGATATTCTTTTCTTGAATTTTAGCTATGTATATATATATTAGGGTAATTGACTAAAATAGCACCATTTCAAGTTTTTGTTCCAAATATAGCATTAGTCATTTAAATTTCTAAAAATAGCACAAATTTAATATTAAAATAATTGAAAACTTACTCCTAATGAAAAAAATTTAAACCCTAAATTAGAAAAAGTGAACTCAAACATTATGTTTTAATTTTATTTATAAATAGCACAAATTTAATATATATTTTATTTAAGATAAATAATTATTTTTACATAATAATTTATGCTATTTTAGGAATTTTAGTTTTATTGTGCTAAATTTAGAAAAGAAACTCAAAATGATGCTATTTTAGGGTATTACTCTATATATTATACACACATTTTTGTTCATATACGAAGAAAAGAATCTCGTTTGATTCATTTTACAATAAATTCACGTTTGAACAAATCTAAGCCTAAAAATATTATGTTCAGAATTTGTTTTTACTATTTTATTTTAGACATAAAAAGTGAAATCCAAATATTTGTATTCTATTTCAAATCAGTATTTACAAAAATGGTTTAAAAAAGGTTTCGAAACGAGACTGACACATCTTTCTAATTAGTTATAAATGGTTGTTTTTGGCATGTGTTTAATGACACATTTTTTGTTCAGTAAAGCTATACGTACAACTCTAATTTCAGTACAATGCTAAAGTTTTTTCATGCTTTAATTTTTGGCACTAATTTTACTTTTCCATGCTAAAAAGAAAAAAAAACTAGTTTGCACGTTTGCTTTTCCAAACGGAATGGGATACTGGCATAGCCGGTGTCCAATTGCCGAGAAAGATGGAACTAATAATAATTTATATGTTTCTTTGTTGCCACTAATTACGGCTTACGTCCCATCATCATTTCCCGTTTCCTGTCGCCGACGATATCTTCTCGTCCAGCGAAGCTATTCGTTTGTTCTTCAAGCTTCCCCAGGCCTCAGAAACCAACTCTCATCGCCATGTCTCCATAATCTCTTATTTCATTCTCTGCTATCAGTTCTTCTCCGCCGAAAATCAGGACCGTGTTTGATTAATTTCAGAAATCTAATCTCCGTTTGTTCTCTCTGACCGTAGGCAGATTTTTCCGCAGATGTAATGTGATCTGTGATCTCTGTTCATTTCAAGTAGACGGCGATCGCCGAATTTATTAATCGGATTAGTGAGGATTTGTTGGGGCCGTGTGAACAGCTTTGATCAATGTGTAAGGGCTTGACGAAATAGTTGTTGTTCTTGTAAAAAGCTTCTGAGTTTGTTGCTTCTGTTGGCTTTTGAGTTCGATGTTGGATCTCAATCTCGACGTTGTGTCGGCCGAGTCTACTCAGAACGGACGAGATTCAGCTGCTGTTAAGGGGTCTTCTGGTGCTGTTTTGAATCAGATGGATGAATCGGTGACGTCGAACTCTTCGGTCGTCAATGCCGAGGCGTCCAGCTGCATCGACGGTGAAGATGAGTTGTGCTCCACACGCTCCGTTAAGTTTCAATTTGAAATACTGAAAGGAGGAGGCGGAGAAGAAGGAGAATCAGAAAGAAGTGTCGTGATGACTAAGGAGTTTTTTCCTGTTGCTAAACGGGATAGAGAAGGCATGAATTTTCTGGAGTCGAGCGCACAAAGTTCCAGGAGCTCCATTGATATTTCCTTCCAGATGGGGAAACAAGGCCTAGATTTTCTTGGCGGCGGAAGCGGTAGCGATGCTTCACGGGTGATGCAGCCACCAGCACAGCCTGTGAAGAAAAGCAGGAGAGGACCTAGGTCAAAGAGTTCCCAGTATAGAGGCGTCACTTTCTACCGGAGGACAGGACGATGGGAATCGCATATCTGGTAATGTACTTTTGTTTATCTTTTAGATAGGTCTTGTTTATGTGTTCCTCTTCGGCCGAATATGGTAGACCTGGGTTTATCTTTCAGGCCCAAGCTCGGGCTTAGATTTTGTATTAATCTTTTTCTTTTGAGTCAATTTTCGTGGTTGCAGGGATTGCGGTAAACAAGTTTATTTAGGTATGATTTCTATTGGTTTCATCACTGTGAGCTCATTTCTAGTGTGATCTTAACTCTAATGAAACTGAACTTTTGAATTCAATAGGTGGATTTGACACTGCCCATGCTGCGGCTAGGTAATGCCTTTGAAAACTGTGTTGTTTTGTATGAGCTAATGGGTGTTTCACAAGCTCAACTTCCGCTTGTGTAGGGCGTATGATCGAGCTGCTGTCAAGTTCCGGGGTCTGGAGGCAGACATCAATTTCACTACCAGCGATTATGAAGCGGATCTCAAGCAGGTTTTGATTACATATGTGGAAAAGAAAATGAAGGCATGCATGCTTTGGTGTCTTCTTATCTGGTTTCGAAATTTACAGATGGCGAATCTTAGCAAAGAGGAAGTTGTGCAAGTACTTCGGCGACAGAGCTCTGGTTTCTCAAGGAATAATTCAAGGTACCAAGGAATTGCTTTGCAGAAGATTGGCGGGTGGGGAGCACAAATGGAGCATTTTAATGGAAACATGTACTCAACTTCTCTCCTCGATCTAATTTTGAGCTTCCCCACATGCTATGTTCTTTGCGGTTTTGTCTGAATGTGGTTTTCATTCATTGCTAAAAAGAGTGAAATGCTTTAGAAGCAAAGTTTCTGTTACAACCATTGGTAGGAAAACCCATCCCATTTGCGGTTATGGGTTAGTTATGTAGATTCTGATGGCTATGATAGAGTAATATTTATCTGGTGATCGTAAATCACATTATTATGAAGTCTTTTATCATGAATTATTGATCTATTAGGAAAGTTTGTAAGAATAATCGCTCAGATTCTTATGGAACTAGGGCTTGTGACAAGGCTAGCATAAAATGGAATGGAAGGGAAGCTGCTTCCTTCATCGAGCCTCATGCATCCCGGATGATTCCCGTGGCAGGTAATGTAGTTAATGTTCGGTTCCGTGCTTTTTGTTTAACTTGTGAATGCATGCAGATTGCTGTGATCCTTGAAATCTCTGCTTAATATGTGATAAACTACTACTAACTTGTTTTCTGATTTCTTTATTTAGCTGATGTTAAGCTCGACCTTAACTTGGGAATATCTCTTTCACTGGGAGATGGTCCGGAGCAAAAAGACAGGGCCCTCCGGCTTCATCATGTCCCTAACAGTATCGTATGTGGAAGGAACTCCAAGGTGCAGTTTTCTCTGTAATGCACCAACTATGATTTATTTTTTTACCTTTATATGTGTTTTGCTGCATCCATAAGGAAAATGTTTCTTTGTCGATATCTTATTGCAAACTGCAACTCAAAGCTACTTTCCCATTACTTAGCTCGAGCCCTCGTGGTTCTTCCTTGAATCATGAATTTATTGCCCTTTCATTTGATCTACATTCACAGATGGAGAACCACATGGCTTCAGCGACATGTGATACGCCTATCAATTTCTTGAAGAGGGGTTCGGACCATCTTATTAACCGCCATGTCATTCCTTCAGTGTTCTTTTCACCCATGGTAAATACTACAGCACCCATCTTTTATGTCCAACTATTTATCACTGCCTCGCATTTATAACTTACACAATCTTCTATACCTTCTGTCCAGAGCTTGAACACATATGATAGAGAAATGCAACTTTAAAAACGTATCAAACTTTGGGCTAGCTATGAGTAATATTTGCGATAAGTGAATTCAGTTAAATGTTAGACTTGGTGATATCCTTGGTAGAGTTCTATGTTGTTGCTTGTTAGTTCTATGTTGTGATATCTGCATAATTGAATTGGGAAAGAGTCTTTCATGTTCTCTGTCTCAATGAATAATCTCCTGCGCTAAAAGTTCAATTCTTGTCTCCAGGAAGGAACACCAGGGAGAGGTTTTATGTCACGTTCTCTTCAAAGCTTCCCTGCCAGGATATGGCAAGGGCAAGATCAGTCCAGTGGTGGGACCGCCATAGCAGCAACAGCGCCGCCTCTGCTCTCAAATGCAGCATCATCAGGATTCTCACTCTCAGCTACACGCCCACCTTCATCCACACCGTCTCCTTATCCTTCTCAGCCTTTCCTAAATCTAAATCTACCTGGTCTCTATGTCATCCACCCACCTGATTACACATCTCAGCCGCAGCAGCACCACCATCTCATGAACCGCTCACAACCACCACCATAGCTTCCTGCGTCCTCCGCCAAACTCAAGGTAAGACTTTTTGGGAAACAATACGTTCAACTCATCATTTTAGCTCATCACATAAGCTACAGTTTCCTCCTATGGCACGCTTACAATACAAAAGAAAATAACCTAATTTTGATGGAAGACCCTTTGAGTTTGAGATGCTTGTAGTAGTATGAATCTTGACATAAGGAGGTATGATTAATGAATAGAATAAGACAGAGTGTTGTAGCATTATTCTTCTCTGTGTCTTCTGCTTCTCTTTCAATTCCAAACATTTGGGCAATAGTTTTCTTAAGGTACTATAAAACTAGAAGTAATAGCATTCTTCTGATGTGAACTTGCAGGTTCTAAACAGCCTAAGTTGGAATGACTTGTACCTGACCGTGGAAGGCGTATCCCAAAATCTATTTATTACATTGCCATTGTTTGGTTATCTTTCTTCTTTTGATTTGTAACATATAATGAGGGCTAATAACAAAACAGAAACCCAAACCATTCTGTCATTATAGCACTATAATGTCTCTGAGATTAAACCGAACAATGCATTCTATTTGTATGAAGCTTATGGGAGACTTTTCGCACAAAACAAGAGGAGACAGTTTATATAGCCAAACAACACAAGACACGATAGATCATTTGATAAGATTCAGAAATTACAAACTCTTGCATAAACTTAATAGTCAATACACAACAATAAAATACCACTAGCATCAGCTATGAAGACTCATATAAAATGATCATCCGTTGATAATGTAGACCTTGATTGTGTGAACCAGATTGCTACCAGTCTTCTTTAACTCGAAAATCAGTTTATCGCTTGTCTTCACTTTATTCCTTCGGATTACACTTCCAAATGCCTTGACAAACACAGAGCCATTATTCTGAATCTTGATTTTCTTCACCAACGTACCGAATTTTTTCACGAGTGGGTCGACAACAGTTATATTCTCAGGAAAGTTTAAGCCATAGTCTTTTACAATGTGAGCTGGTATTTGCTGCAATATGAAAGAAAACATCACAACAGCATCAACTGATTCATAAATTTCTATTCATTGCCTTTACATAAAGACCATTAACCCAATTATGTTAAATGGAAGGTGTGGAGGAGAGCTATTTAACATTCATTTTTTGTTCCTTACCAATTGGCTTTTCTTCTTAGGATTTACCGTAATCTTAAAGGACGGGTTCTCGGGATCATCCAGATACTTTCTATCATCATCATCATAATCATTATCACCAGTCTCAGTATCAACAACATCAATAGCTTTATCATCGTCATCATCATCAACAATCTTAGCTGTAGAATCGTCAGCATTGTCATCATCAGCACAATAATAATCATCGTCGTTGTCGTCGTCGTCGTCCTCATCATCATCATCATCATCATCATCATCATCAAAATCATCATCAAGAACTATAACGTCATCGCTAGCTGTTGATTCTTCTTCACCATCAGATTCCGTCTTGATTTCGTTGGTTTGCACTGAACTTCTTCTAAGCCTTTTACACATTGTAAGACACTCGTAGATACAGAAGTTGAAAGATTGAGACCCATCAAATTCGAACGCCAACAAATCTCCACTGTTGAGATCTTCGTCCATTACGATTCTCTTCCACCCATCAACCAGAGCATATCTCTCTTCACCACCACAGCATTTTCTCAACGCCATTTTCCAAGTCTTTCCATAAATGCTTCTAACAGTTACAGATCTAGGTAAAGACTTTGGTAAGAGGCTGTTGAAAGAAACAGGTAACTCCTGCAAAGATTCTACACTTTTAAACCAACTGAAATCTGCAGATACATCGATCTAAGAGAAAACAAACCAAATAAAAGAGTTATAAGAGACAGCTTTACCAGATCATCTCCAGATTCACCAGATAGGTACACTTTGAAGAACTTTGAAAGAAGAACATTCGAAGAATTTCCTGTTCCAAACAGATAAATTCAGAACATCAATGTCTTTCTACGATACAGTGCAACAAAAGAATTATGAATAAAGGAGGTAAAGGAGAAACTTTGCTTCATTGTTGTCATCTTTTGTGCTCTCAGCCGCGATATGAAATCCTGATTTCTTTGCGGAAGGAAAGGTAAAGCAAGTTCTTAAAACCCTAATTGTTTTTTCCAGATCTCACGGTCTCGTTGAGAGATTTTCGACCTTTGTAGTAAAAATTTGCAAAAACAGAGGTATCTCTCTGTTTTGATGCTTAATACTTCAAATGGAAAACAGACTACTAATAGATAATTTGCTTTAAAAAGTAGGGAGATAGAAAAGAGTCCAGTAAGGGTACTTTGGTCAATTCGCTTGTTTCTTTTGCTCCCGATTGTCACCGTCTAAAAATTTCACTTCTCGCGGCTTAACCGGGAAATTCACAGGTCTTTCAACACTCTAATCAAATTTTCGTTTTTTACGTAGTCGAATCAAAATTATCCGGCGAAAGAAAGAGTTATTTGAGTAACTAATACACGTGAAATCTCTAAAGGCTAGAAGGATTTTGGGTAATTCTCGTAGTAACAAGAAGATTTGCTATATAAATGCTTAAATCCTTCTCAATATCTACCTGTTAAGAGAAATGAATATTATTTTCTCTGTTCAAAATAAATGATGTTTTAGTTAAAAATAATAAATGATGTTTTAGTTAAAAATAATAAATGATGTTTTAGTTAAAAATAATAAATGATGTTTTAGTTAAAAATAATAAATAATGTTTTCAATTTTCAATACAAAAGAAATTGTTTTTTCATTTGTTTTGGCTATTTAGATTATACATGTTTTATAAATAATATTTTACTTTTTTAAAATCAAAGACAATTTTTTAATCAAAGTCGTAAACATGAGTTAAACATTAAATTAAATAGCAAAATAAAGGACAATTTATATAACAAGATAGGGACGTGGATCTGACAGAATCTAAGGGTTAAAAAAGCCGACGACCAAAAAAAGGGTTAAAAAAGCCGACGACCAAAAAAAGGGTTAAAAAAGCCAACGACCAAAATCACAGCCATCCATTTACTCTCTCTCGCTTGCTCGCTTGCTCGCTCGCTCGCAATCTCCAGCTCTCGTTCGAGCCTCCATCCGTCATCCATTCTTGTTCCTCTGCAATCTCATTTCATCTTTCGCGAACTGTATGTTTTCGGTTATATCTTGTTCAATTTCTTATCGTGGAGTTTGAATCTAATCAACCTCAAACCCTAATTCTGTTTCTGTTTTTATTATGGGATCATCGGTTTAGTAGTTTGAGTTGTAAATTATGAGTGTAATTTTAGTTTCCGCATGTTTTGCTTGTGATTATTTCCCAACGACGTGTTTTCACTTGGCCATGGACGCCTTGCGGCGCATGCACAGATCGATTCCACGGAGCTCTTTATAATATATGCATTTTGTTTATGTTATTTCTGTATTGTGATATTATTACTATCGATTGAATATCAAGAATAAATTGTAGACTTTTCCTAGTTTTAAAGGTTGATGAGATGAGTGAAACATAGATCATCGGAATTGATTGGGAATATGCTTAATATTGAGTCGTATTCCTTCTGAGGATAAATGAAGATACCGGCAAAAATATGTTTGTTTATTGTTCATCTGCACGAAAGCAACAAACAACGGAAATGTGATATCAATATTTGTAGATGCGTGAACTTTATCCTTTTAGATTTTAGTTGTAAATGCAAATTCAAGTTGACTTTTGCTTGTATTTTTTCTGATAGCCCTTGGCCCCTGGAAGATTTTTTAACATTTTTAATTTTGGCCTTAACTTTTAATATTGATGTATCTCATAATCTTTCTTTTAGACCATCATGAGTGACCACGGAGACAAGACTTGTCCACTGTGTGCTGAAGAGATGGATCTGACTGATCAGCAATTGAAGCCTTGCAAATGTGGATATCAGGTCTTGGCATCTGCCTTCGTTTTTGGTATATTGTAATTTACTTGTTAGTGCCTAGTCTTTAATCTGACAATTATAGCAAGAACCAGTTTTGCTGATAACAACTCTGGTTAGAATAGACTTTTCTTGGCTAGCTCAAAGTTTCTGCCACTGCACGAAAAATAGAATACATGTGATAAGCAATGATACAGTGGAAGTTGTACTCATCTTGTGCTGGCCTCATTCACCATTCATCTTTGTTCTGTTAATAATTTTGTATACGTGACTCAGATATGTGTTTGGTGCTGGCATCATATAGTGGACATGGCAGAGAAAGATCAAATAGAAGCGCGTTGTCCCGCTTGCCGCACTCCATATAACAAAGAAGAGATTGTAGGGATGACTGTTAATTGCGACAGGTTGTAATATAATCTTTGGCAAATTAATTTTAGTTTCCGACAATCTTTTCCCGTTTCTTTTTTTTAATAAATATTTTGCCTGTTTTTTTGGCTGATGGCTTTTTTCTATAATTACCTGTTTCCAGTCTGGCCTCTGATGGCAACATGGACCGTAAGAAGATCCAAAAGCCAAAACCAAAACCTTCTGAAGGGAGAAAGCAACTCAGTAGTGTGCGAGTAATCCAAAGGAATCTTGTTTACGTTGTTGGTCTACCCCTTAATCTAGCAGATGAAGATGTATGAAAACTTCATCCAGATCTTTATAATTATTATTCATTGGATTCCTATTTGATTAGTGCTCCATTTTATGTCAGCTACTCCAACATAAAGACTATTTTGGCCAGTATGGAAAAGTTCTCAAGGTTTCCATGTCCCGAACAACATCTGGTGTCATCCAACAATTCCCAAACAATACATGCAGTGTGTGCGTTTCTGATATATTTCCCTTATTGAGAAAATTCTCCTCTTATGAATTTATTTGACATTTTGCATCTTTGTTCTTGGCTGAAAATAATTTCTTGAATCCCAGATATATTACTTATGCAAAAGAGGAAGAGGCTGTTCGCTGCATACATTCTGTTCATGGATTTATCTTGGATGGTAAATCACTGAAGTAAGTTTTGCCTTGTTTCTTTATTGTTTGAACTATGAGTATTATTTTGAATTTTTTTTTCATTACCTAATTTTACATATCAGAGCATGTTTTGGAACAACTAAGTATTGTCATGCATGGCTGAGAAATGTGGTATGTCTTCTATGATTCTTGTTCTGCTTTCTAACTCCCGTAGTTGTTCATTTACCTCCTTTCAGATAATAGTTGAAATCAATGTCTTTGGAGTGATGATTTGCATGTTTAAATTCCAGGCATGCGTCAATCCTGGTTGTCTTTATTTGCACGAGGTTGGTTCTCAAGAGGATAGTTTCACAAAAGATGAGATCATATCAGCTTATACTAGGTATTTTTATCATCTAAAATCTTTTGACTCCCTCTTGCTTTCATGATTGTTTTGTTTCGTAAATCCATTATTTGTAATATATGTAGTATGATGGTTGGTCTAGTATTTTTGGAAGATTAGTTAAGTCTAATAGTAATTTTGATGGAGTAGAGTTCAACAAATCACTGGAGGAACAAATATTATGCAGCATTGTTCAGGGAGCATGCTACCTCCACCACTGGATGCTTATTGCAGTGACAATTCATCTGCAAAACCAATTGTAAAAGTTCCTTCAGCTGTAAGTTCAATTGAATTACAACTTCCCTTGACACCATATGCAATTTGGCTTGAGTCATGTGTTCCAGAATATGATTTCTTAGCTTCTGAGCAGATTGATTCCATCTTTTTTTAGGAAATTTAGCCTCAAAAGGCCCCACACCATCCTCAAAATACTCCACATCCTGGTGCCTTTCCTTTCAGTTGAGCTTAATAATTTCATGTTTGAATTGATTTTATATGTGCAGAATGCAGCAAGTTCTCCCAAGTATTCCCCACCTAGTGGAGGTGGAAGATCTATCAAATCCTCTGCTCTTCCTGCTGCAGCGTCATGGTAAGTTTCACTTGCTGCTTTTGATGTGACGTCACTTGACTGGTCAATCTAATAAAATAGGGAATTCTGTTGCAGGGCTACACATATTGCAAACCAGCAGTCTTTAGTAACTTCGGCTAACTCCAATGGGTTTTCTGATATACAAAGATCAACATCAATAAATGGAACTTTGGCTTTTTCTACTGTTGTTGCAAACACAGCTCATGCGCCTGTGTATTCTAGTGACATTCTTAAAAGACCATCTCCCAGAGAAGAAAGCCCAATAGCTGATAAAAGAAAACCTAGCGTGTTGAAGCCTCTGCAGCATAACGCTGTTGTTGATTCTGTGTCCCAGGGAACTACCTCACCTGATAGAGATCCTAGTTCGATAGACTGTTCCTACAATGGCAGAGACATTGACAACCCTTCAGCTACTGTGAACTCGATTGAAGAGTCTAATGAAGCTGTCAAAGATGGTTCTACTGTAAGCAACTTGTTGGTTGGTGTTGCACATATGGGGCTAACTACAAATTTTAGGGATGAACATGCTGATAATATACCAATGGCGAGTGGTAGCAAGTTTGATCAAAGTTCTTTTAGACACCCTGGTGATGAAGTATCAAAGGTGCCACAAGTAGAGCAATGTAGGCTGGATAGTTCTATAACCGCTGATAAGAAAGCTATACCTTCAAAGGATGGGGTGCCCCGAAAAAGGCCGGAGTGGGATTGGAGAGCAGATTTACAATCACAGATGCAAGTTAGTTCAAAGTTGGAAATGGAGGGTTCCTTATCATTTGATAGCCAACAGCACCACCCTGTAGTGGATATTGTCTGCTCGAGATTTCTGTCTAATCCAGGTTCCATTTTGGATACAAATCATCTGGCTTCTCGTTCTTCCCTGCCATGTGAGATTTCAGGTGTGAATGATTTAAATTCGAGGTCGTCTTTGGATAGCGGCAGTGGTAGATTGCATCTTCCAAATGGATTTGGTGAGAAATATATGTCCAATGTGGAGCATTCTCTGTTTGCTAATGAAAGCAGGAGCAAAATTAGCAATGCAGAGGATGATACAATTTTGTCACTCGACTTTGATCCATGGGATGAATCCTTGATTTCTCCCCACAATTTAGCAGAGTTACTAGGTGAGCAATCTAGTAGTACTAAACATTCCAATCTACTCAACCAAGAAAACAACCAGTCCAGATTTTCTTTTGCACGGTTTGAAGAATCTAGTAATCAAGCATTTGACAGGGAGAACAATAGCATTTATGGTCAGTTTTTAAAAGATCAGCCTATTCAGGAGTCTGTAGTGAGCGGTGATATCTATAGGGATAATCTCGGATTTCTAAGTGGATTTGCTTCGACCTACTCTGGTGGATTGGAAAACTATTCTTCTAGTCCTTTATTCTCGTCATACAAGAATCCTGGTTAGTATTGTTAGTTTAGGGCTTTCAGTTGTTTCGTGTTTGGATCTTTTTCTGCTACATTTCCAATTGATTTCACCTGTTTTTGTATTGCAGTTTCAAGACCTCAAGTTTCTGCTCCTCCGGGATTTTCTGCTCCCAGCAGGTTACCTCCTCCTGGCTTCTCTTCACATGAAAGAGCGGGCCTATCTTCAGATAATGCACCAGGTATTTCTTTGCTTCTATTTTGGGTAGTTTAGAGTGCAGCTGATGCTACAGAGTAAAAGAATTTTGCATTTGTGTTTCAGGCACTCGTTTTCTTGACTCTACATCCTTATTGAGGAATGCCTATCAAGTGCCGCCTCCAGTTGGTAACCTGAGTGGTGCAGGGGAGATTGCGTTTGCGGACCCTGCAATCTTAGCTGTTGGAAGAGGGATGGCAAGTGCAGACTTGGATATGAGTTCAGGATTCTCGTCACAACTGAATTCCATTGAAAAGGAAGCAGGACTCCAAATGTTGAGACAGCAGTCTCTGTCTGCTGCACAACAAGTTAATGGGTTTCATCATGATCACAGAAAAATATCTCCTTCACTTACCGTTCCGTATGGATTTATTTCAAGGCTAATGCCGGAGCATCAGACACAAGGAAGTAGCTTAGCTCCTTTCTCAGAGCTCCCCAGACAACAACCATCTGCAAATTCAATCTTGTCTAATGGTCACTGGGATAAGTGGAGTGGAGGGCAAAATGTGAACTCTTTAGGCATTCCTGAGCTTCTGAGGAATGAAAGGCTGGGATTTAACATGAGCCTATACAACAACGGACACGGAGAAGCCAAATTCCAGATTCCAAGTCCCGGAGATATGTATAATAATAGGACATATGGGATGTGATTCTGGCATGAAGAGAAAGGTTTATCTGCTTTGATGGATTTGCTCGCGTTGTTCTCAAATTGTTGGAAGAAGCATACATGAAAACTGCTTCCGTCTCTACGCATACAGAATTGACGATACATGGCCCCAGAAAAAGATTCCTTAAGAGCATTTTTGAAATTCAAAGGTACTGAATATTTTATTTCGATATATCAATCCGTTCTGAATGCCTTGCCTTGGTTATATTTGATTTCGGCATATTATTCTTGCAAAATGCATGTAAAGGGTCCAACTATACAAGTTGTGCATCCTCTAATTGTTTTTCTTATTCAATATTGTAAATAAGTTTAGTTCTGGAAAACAGTATTTTATAAACATCAAATTGGTATAATGTTTTCCTTAAAATGGTATATTGCATGTAATGTTAGAATTACGGCAACTTACCTTTGTCACCGTGATGATGTTTAACATGGTATAGATTTTATCCTGCGTGCAGTAAGTATGAAGAAGAGAAGCATGCATGTATTCATAGAATAAGTCGGTTCATCTGAATTACCTAAAAGAAAAAGTCACTGTGATAGGTTTTCTTACCTTTTCTAATAATTTCTTTCTCGGAGAATTTCTACATCCTGGAAAAAATTTTCGAACCAGTTCAGTAACGGTAAGAGTCCCCACGATTACTGGCAGTGTTATCAGTTTGTTTGAGAATCGAATATTGATCCTTATATATAAATTAACAGCAATGACAAAATTCTTTTAATAAAATCAGTAATCAACCATACAACTCGTCTTCACTTTCATATAGAAAAGTTCGAAATAAATTAATAAGTTAAATAAAGGTTCAATCAAAAACTGGAAAATTTTCGAAACCAATTAAAAATAATGGAATTTTTATAAAAACATATTTCACAAACATTCTGCTAATCAAAATGAAGACAAACTTACCAACATAGTGATAATAGATAATGATATATTGTGTTTTTTTTTAAATCATAATTATCAAAAAGCAATTCAAGCTAAGTCAAGTAAAATATAAATTAACAGAAAATTTTGCGCGGAAATTAACGTAGTGGTAACAAAACGGCAAATCGGAAGGTATTTTTATTTAACAAGACAGGAACGTGGATCTGGCAGAACTTCAGGGTTCAAGAAGCGATTTCCCAAAATCACCACCCTGAAGTGAATATTATAACCTCACGATTTCTCTCTAATCCAGGTTCCATTTTGGATACAAATCATTCGGTTTCTCGTTTTTGCCTGCCATGTGAGATTTCAGGTGCGAAAGATTTAAATTCGAAGTTCTCTTGTGATAGCAGCAGTGGTAGATTGCATCTTCCAAATGGATTTGGTGAAAAGTACATGTCCAATGTGGAACATTCTCTGTTTGCTAATGAAAGCAGAAGCAAATTAGCAATGCGGAGGATGATACAAATTCAAACATTTTGTCACTCGAATTTGATACATGGGATGAATCCCTGATTTCTCCCCACAATTTGGGTGAGTTACACGGTGAGCAATCTAGTATAGTTATACCTTCAAATCTCCTCAATCAAGAAAACAGCCACTCTAGATTTTCTTTTGCACGGTATGAAGAATCTAGTAATCAAGCATTTGACAGGGAGAACAATAGCATTTTCGGGCAATTTTCAAGAGATCATCCTATTCAGGATTCATTAGTGGGCCAAGATATCTATGGGGATAATCTCGGATGTCTAAATGGATTTGCTTCGAACTACTCTGGTGGATTGGAAAACTATTCTTCTAGTTCTTTATTCTCGTCATACAAGGATCCTGGTTAGTATTGTTAGCTTAGGGCTTTCAGTTGTTTCTTGTTTTGATATTTTTCTGCTACATTTCCAATTGATTTCTCTGCTGTCGTATTACAGTTTCAAGACCTCAAGTTTCTGCACCTCCGGGATTTTCTGCTCCCAACAGGTTACCTCATCTTGGCTTCTTTTTGAAGATGTAGCTGTTTGGCTCTTATCCTTGAACTACTTGTAAAGTAGTACAAGCAGTGAGTCAGGACCTCGTGGAGACTGTCCAAGCGAAATAGAATGAAAGGAAGCAGAAAGTTGGACTACGTGAGAAGCCTATTGGGAAGGATCCAACAAGCTTGGATCAAGTGGGAAGGATACAAAAAGGCAATAAAGTGAAGTTCAAAGAATTTTTCTATTCTTGTAAAAGAATAAGGAAAGTTGCAATAAAAAGAGATATGAAAATCTTATGGAGAAAAGGAATTCGACTCTAGGATTTTGCACAAAGAAATAAGAATATATTAGGAGGGAGAACAGTGGGACGAAAATTCAACACTCACAAGAGAGAGCTTTTATTCAAAGGTTTTGGGTTTCTAAGAGAGAGGGCAAAACTAAAGGGGTAAAAGGATTTTGGTGAGGTGTTCTAAGATTGTGTGCAATCTTGTGAACGTGTGAGGCTAGTGTAACAAGTCAAGGGCGTCTTGAGCTTGTTCAAGGTCGTTTTAGGTGAGACTTGAGAGTGCACCTAAAAGATTTTCTAGTAGAAACACGTATTGTACTAGTCGTTGTATCACTCCTTGACGTAGTTTTCTATTTCTATTAGTTTTTGCATTTTCAATTGGTATCAGAGCGGGTAGTTGTTGGGTTATATACAAGTGTGATTCTGGAGAAAAAATAGAAAGCTATACAGATCTAGTTAACAGCTCGATGGTGATACTAGATTCGGGAAACTATGGCTTTTGGAAGGCAAGGATGAAGTCCTTGATTCGGGACATAAATGTGTTAGCCTGGAAGGCTGTTCTTGTTCAATGGGAAGAACCCACGATCAAGAATGAAGAAGGAACAGTAAGTATGAAACTTGAGGAAGATTGGACAGAGGAGGAACTCAAGAGGTCCAAGTTTAACTCAAGGGTGCTTACTACAATACACTGCAGTGTATAAAAAAAACCTTTGAACTGATTCAAGGGTGTGAAACTGCAAAAGAGGCGTGGGACACTCTGCAAACCCATTTTGAAGGAACCACGAAGGTTCAGAGCTCACGGAAGGATCTACTGGCTTCTAGATTTGAGAATCTGAGGATGGAAGATCATGAGTCTATTTCAGATTTTAGCTCGAAGCTGAGCTCGCTGGCACAAGAAGCGTCTAAGAAATACAAAGATACAAAGTTAGTCAAAAAATTTCTAAGGTGCCTCCCAGCAAAATTCATGGCATATAAATCAACGCTTAGTGTATCGCAAAATCTTGATGAAATCAGTTTTGCCGAAGTGGTTGGGATGCTACAAGCTCATGAGTTAGAGCTTGAAGGAGTTAAGAAGCCAAAAAGTTTTGCTTCTAGTGCATCTACAGCTCAGGCAGGTGAGTCTGATGGAGAAGTCTCCATGAGTCTGTTAGTACGAAGGTTTGGCCGTGTACTAAGGAAGCTGGAACAAGACGACAATTCAAGAAAATTTGATCCCATCAAGAAGTATGCTGAAGTAGATAAAACAGTAAAGAAACTTAATGTGGAATGCCATGAATGCAAGGAATGAGGTCATTTCGAAGCTGAATGTCCTACTATTAAGAAAAGAGAGTTAAAATGCTTAAAATGCAAAGGTATCGGTCATACTCAGATAGAATGTGTGAACAATCAAAAATCAAGGAGAGAAAAGTCTATGTTGGCAGAAGTGACTCAGATGATGCTGTTGAAGATGAAGTGAACAACTTTGTGGGAATCGTTAAACAAGAATCAGATGATGAAGATGACGAAATCGATCTGATAGAAAGCTATAGGGAGATTCGTGAGACACTTATCAGGCTTGGCAGAGAAAATTCATTCCTAACTAAGGAGAAAAAACGACTTGAAGCACTAGTTGAGTCACTGCAGAATGACCTTGAAGCTGAAAAGAAGATAAATCAGGAAGGATTGTCAACAACAAGGGAAAAGCTAAGATTGACATTCAACTAGGAGCAACTAGAAAAGGAGCTTCACTCTGAAAGAGAGCTATCAACTAGACTCTAATCCAAACTGAATCAGCAACACAAAAAGATCCACATGTTTGCTGGTAGTAGGCAACTGGATCAGATTTTAAGCTGTGGAAGGACCATGAACTTCCCACATGGGATTGGGCTACAGTGGAAGAGAGGAGAACTATCTTGGAGAAACCTGTTTTGTGTCAGCTAATCAGTATCGTCAATCAGCTCATACATCAGAAAGTAGGTCAACACGGAGAATTCACTGTTACTTTTGTAGAAAAGCGGGGCATATCAAAGCTTATTGTTACAGATATATGAGAAGAATCAAGAGAATCAGAAGTCAAGGGAGATTCTCATAGAATGGTGTGCGAAATCAAGTCTGGGTGAAAAAATCTGATCTTCAAGATAAAATGAGTAGAAATGCAGCAGAGAATACATTAGGGAGTGCATCAAAGAGCACATCACGCAGTGCATCAAAGAGCACATCAGGGAGTGCATCAGAGGAAAATTATTACAATAATATGGCTCTAGTTGCAGATAAATATGATGAAATTGGCCCTTGGTACTTTGATAGTGGATGCTCTCTTCATATGACAGGTTCAGCAAGTAATCTTCAAGAGATTTAGCAAGTTAAGGGAGGAAAAATGACCTTAAGTGATGGAGGTCATGGAATCATACAAGGGAAAGGTAAAACATGTAATGGATTACCACAATTGGATAATGTTTATTTTGTTAAAGGTCTCAAATCCAATCTGATCAGTGTGAGTCAGCTCTGCGATAAAGGACCAACTGTAGCATTTACTAGTACATATTGTGAGGTAGTAAATCAGAATGGTGAAAGTGCGATGAAAGGGGTTTAATCTGGAAACAACTGTTATGTGTGGGAGAATTCGATTAAATGGCTCAATGCAAGGGATGATATACACCTGTGGCATCAACGATTGGGGCACATAAATGTTCAAAATTTAACTACTCTGGTTAAAAATAAGATAGTACGGGGAATACCTCAAATCAAGGGAGAAAGTCGTATGATTTGTGGACCATGCAACAAAGGAAAACAAGTTAAAGTCTAGCATAAGAGGGTCACTTACGTTCAAACCAAAGCAGCACTAGAGCTAGTGCATATGGATTTGATGGGACCAATGCAAGTTGAAAGTTTGGGTGGTAAAAGTACATCTTTGTGCTTGTGGATGATTACTCCAGGTTTACGTGGGTTCGTTTCTTTCGTGAAAAATCAGAAACAACAGACAACTTCAGGATATGGGCACCCCAATTGATAAATTAGAAGAGAAGCATCAAAAGAGTGCGTAGCGATCATGGAGGAGAGTTCCAAAATGATACTATGAAGGTGTTTTGTGAAAATCATGGAATAGCTCATCAATTTTCTGCTCCAAGGACTCCTCAACAGAATGGGGTGGTTGAGAGGAAGAATAGAGCACTTCAGGGGATGGCTCGAGCCATGATTCATGGAAATAACGTTCCTGTAAGATTTTAGGCAGAAGCGATCAATACGGCGTGCTACACAGTCAACAGAGTATACGTCCGATGTTACATTCTCAATGACAAAGACCATCTGGGAAAGTTTGATTCGCGAAGTGACGAAGGGATGTTTCTAGATTACTCAACAAGTAGCTCTGCTTTTAGAGTCTACAACATGCGATCATGTGTGATTATGGAATCTGTTAATGTGGTGTTTGACAACCAGTCTTTCACGAAGTGGTATGAAGAAAATTTTGACAGTGAAACAGATCAATCAAAAATGAACAGTAAGGAACAAATCACTACAACAGTGGAATTAAGTAGCTCAGAAGATTACAGTAACTGAAACAAAGATCCGGTAGATCAGAGCTCAGATCAACAAGTTCACAGAAATCATTCGTCATCTGATGTCATTGAAAATGTGATGGATGGAAGGAAAACTCGAGGTGTGAAGATCAACTTTAGAGAAATGATACATTTCGCTAGCTTTGTCTCAGTTCTTGAACAAAAATCACATGTTCAGGCACTTGAAGATGAATTCAGAATTGTTGCGATGGAAGAAGAAGTAGAACGGTTTGTGCAAACTAATGTATGGAAGTTGGCACAAAGTGGATTTTCAAGAACAAGATTGATGAAAATGGAGTTGTGGTACGGAACAAGGCTCGACTTGTATCTCAAGGTTACTCTCAAACTGAGAGAATTGATTTTGAAGAAACTTTTGCTCCAGTGGCTCGTCTCGAGTCTATCAGGCTATTCCTAGGTCCCCTCCTAGTTCACTGTGACAACACGAGTGCTATCAGTATATCAAGGAATCCGGTACAACACTCTTGCACAAAACACATTGATATTTGACACCACTTTATCCACGATCTAGTGGAGGAGAAACATGTAGTGGTTGAACACATTGTCACTGATTTGCAACTGGCTGATTTATTTATAGAACCATTAGATTTTATTCGTTTTATCACATTAAGAAATGCAATTGGTGTTTGTGAGATATGACTCTGCTTAAAGCTTGTAGGATTGGACTATGTGCTGATCAAGAAGCATATGAAGTTTTGATTTAGTTTGGATCACTCGCTTCGTGAAAAAGAGCTACCTATCATGTCGTCATCTCTGACTCTCAGTACAGGTTTCATGAAGTGACGTATCATCGAGCTGCTCCTCAGAAATCAAGTGATGGAGTTGTCTCACGTGCTGTTACAAAAAAAAAGAGGCAGATAAACGAAGCAAAGAAAAATCTGGAGAACAAAAAGAAAAGAAAACCAAAAAAGAAAGTCAAACAGGAGAACACAAAGCTCAAACTGTGTATCTGAATCTTTTGTCAGTCCTTGAACAAAGGTTGAAAACTGACTCAATGGATGATAAAGAGCTGATAGTGTGAAAGCTAGTCACAGTAGTGACCACTAGACATTACGAATCAGGCCAAGCAAAGTATGTTATCTTGATCTGGTACAAAATCGGTTAGAGTCATGTTGAGCAATCTCGTTGTATACATGTGTGGCATATTCTTGCTTTATGTTTTCCTGTTTGATTCAGTCACCAGTTGTTTGGTGATGTATGTGACAACCATGCCAGTTGGTTCCCCATAGCGTTGGATATTTTTTATGGTTGTTGGTCTCTTGTGTTGTGCTTGAGGCTGTACTACTAATTTGTTGTTAAGTGGTTGATACAGTGAGCTTGTGAGGAGGATCTTTTTCATTGGCTGATATAGTGAGCTTGTTAAGGAGTCTTGATGCAATGGTTGACCTTGTGTTTGAAAGAGGCAAGCAGTCTTCGACTGAGTTTTGTGACGGGCTTGTTGACACTGTTGTTGCACTACCAGCTCTTGGTGATGTTGTTCGTCAGCTTCAACATGCTTTCAAAGGTATTGTGTTTTTAACTTATGTGCTCACAAGCAGGGGGAGAAGAGGATCTTAGTACTGATTCTGAGTCATTCTGATAGTACAACAGTTTGTCCTCTTAGTATTGTTTTTGAGTCATTCTGATAGTATAACAGTTTGTGTTAAACCAAGTTTTTTGGACTCTCATTGTGGTAGCAGTTAAGATGACTAGAATTTTCTATAAGTGTCTGCTATGATAACTAAGATGGCTAGAATCATGGGGGAGATTTGTGTTTATAAACAGGACCCTGAGACTAAGTCTGAATCATTTTAGTAAGGATCTTAAGGATACGCAAGTATTGAATCATTTTAGTAAGGATCTTAAGGATGCGCAAGTGTTAGTGTGAAAATCTTTGTGTGGTTGTTGTGCAATTAGATCGAGTTCTGTGAATGTCTAACTAAGGCTAGAATCGTGAGGGAGAATGGTTGGTTGTTTCTTTTGTTAGGACTAGAATTGTGGGGGAGACTCTTTTTTTTTTAACCAACTCATATATCTCTCCGAACAGTTGTTTTTTTTACTAACATAAATTTGAGATCAAATCAATTCGTGGCTGTTGTTTCTCTGTTTCTCGTGTGTGGTGTGAAATCCTCTATTCAGGTGCTTGTAAGACACATAAATTAAAAAGGGAGAGATTGAAGATGTAGCTGTTTGGCACTTATCCTTGAACTACTTGTGAAGTAGTATAAGCAGTGAGTCAGGACCTCGTGGAGATTGTCCAAGCGAAATAGAATGAAAGGAAGCAGAAAGTTGGACTACGTGAAAAGCCCATTGGGAAGGATCCAACAAGCTTGGATCAAGTGGGAAGGATACAAAAAGGCAGTAAAGTGAAGTTCAAGGAATTTTTCTATTCTTGTAAAAGAATAAGGAAACTTGCAATAAAAAGAGATATGGACATCTTATGGAGAAAAGAAATTCGACTCTACGGTTTTGCACAAAGAAATAAGAATATATAAGAAGGGAGAACAGTGGGAAGAATTCAACACTCACAAGAGAGAGCTTTTATTCAAGGGTTTTGGGTTTCTAAGAGAGAGGGCAAAACTAAAGGGGTAAAAGGGTTTTGGTGAGATGTTCCAAGATTGTGTGCAATCTTGTGAACGTGTGAGGCTAGTGTAACAAGTCAAGAGTGTCTTGAGCTTGTTCAAGGTCGTTTTAGGTGAGACTTGAGAGTGCACCTAAAAGATTTTCTAGTAGAGACACGTATTATACTAGTCGTTGTATCACTGCTTGATGCAGTTTTCTATTTCTATTAGTTTTTGCATTTTCACTTTTCACATGCAAGAGCGGGCCTATCTTCAGATAATGCGCCAGGTATTTCTTTTCTTCGGTTTTGGGTAGTTTAGAGTGCGGCTAATGCTACAGACTGAAGCAATTATACACTTGTGTTTCAGGAACTCCTTTTCTCGACTCTACCTCCTTGTTGGGGAATGCATATCAAGTACCGCCTCTAGTTGGTAACCTGAGTAGTGCATGGGAGATTGCGTTTGCGGACCCTGCAATCTTAGCTGTTGGAAGAGGAATGGTAAATGCATATTTGGATATGAGTTCAGGATTCTCTTCACAGCTGAATTCTTTTGAAAAGGAAACATGACTCCAAATGTTGAGACAACAGTCTCTGTCTGCTGCACAACAACAAGTTAATGGGTTTCATCATGATCTCAGAAACATATCTCCTTCACTTACCGATCCTTACGGGTTTATTTCAAAGCTAATGTCGGAGCTTCAGACACAAGAATTCTCACAGCTCCCAAGACAACAACCATCTGCAAATTCAATCTTGTCTAATGGTCACTGGGATAAGTGGAGTGTAAGAGGCAGAGTATGAACTCTTCAGGCATTCCTCAGCTTGTGAGGAATGAAAGGCTGGGACTTAACGGGAGCCTATACAACAACGTACAGGAAAAAGCCAAATTCTGGATTCCAAGTCCCGGAGATATGTATAATAATAGGACATATGGGATATGATTCTAGCATGAAGAGAAAGGTTTTTCTGCTTTGATGGATTTGCTCGCGTTGTTCTCAAATGGTTGGAAGAAGCATACTATGAAAATGCTTCATGTCTCTGCGCATACAGAATTGACGATGCAGGGCCCCAGAAAAGGATTTCTGTAAGTGCATTTTTGAAATTCAAAGGTATTGAATCTTTTATTTCGGTTTGTCAATGGATTCTGAATGTATATGTGAGTAGTAAAGGTGTTTTTCTCTTCTGCAGGAGCCAAAGATACTGGTGCATGCGGTATGCCTTGGTTATCTTTGATTTCCGCATATTATCCTGGCAATGTGCATGTAAAAGGGTCTATCTATAAGAGAATTGTAAGTTGCACGTCCTCCATTCTTTCTTTGTTACTAAAAATTGTAAATAAGTTTAGTTTTGAAAACCCTAAAGCTCTTTTTTACAACAGAAAACATGAGATCAGGATCAATGTCTTCTAGACACAAAGTTTTGTGATAAATTCAGACTGAAATCAACTTTTAAGGCAATACGTGATAAATTCCATTTTCCTATCTAATTCATAAAGATTGAAACAAAGATATTTCAAACATCTTGTTACTTTTGTACGTCGACCGTGAAGCTTCTCCTTTCTATGGAAGAAGAACGGCTATAATTATCATTTCGTAGTTGCTTCTTATCTCATCTCGGGTCATGTCAAAAGAAGAACGGCCCAAGTTAAGTTTTTCTTGGCCCAAGTTAGTCTTTTTCGGCCCAAATTAGGTTTTCTCGGCTCAAGTTAAGTTTTTTCGGCCGAAGTTAGGTTTTTTCGGTCCAAGTTAGATTTTCTCAGCCCAAGTTAGGTTTTCTCGGCTTAAGTTAGGTTTTTTCGGCCCAAATTAGGTTTTTTCGGCACAAGTTAGGTTTTTCGGCCCAAATTAGGTTTTTTCGGCCCAAGTTACACTCGTCTTACCTTATGGGTTATGGCTTTTCATACTTTTCTTTCTGGAATATCTTGCGTTAGGGAATCACTTACTCCGTTTCAGGAGTTTCTTTGTTTCCAGTCAATTTTGTGAATTAAGCTCATGCGTTTTGGAGCCTTAGAGGAAACCCAATAATCATGAAATTACTTTATACTGTTGGACTAATCTCATTCGTTTGGGCCCTTAGAGTATTTTAAGCAGTAACTATGTGATTATTTTAAGTCTCGGTGAGAGACCTCGTTACCAACAACACAAAATCCAAAAAGTTCTTCTACTTCGTCATTTCTTACAAATGATCCCTCCAATTTTTTTACCATATTAAATTTTCAAAACAAAAAGAAATTTTCACCTTTTGTAGTTTATATTGACAGCGTTAAACGTCTTGCAGAGCAAGTTTTACTGTGCCAAACTTATAAAAAATGGATATTTAAGTGTTATGAGTTGAACATTCTGTTTTGTCAATTCTTTTTTTATTAATTAATTTTCTATTATATTATAGAAAGGCATTACTAACAAGAAAAATCATCTTTAGGAAACACAAAAGCTACACATTATCTGGATTATCGTATGGTTTATTTTATCTCGAGAGTCCACCATTCTACAAGACCCATTGGGCCAAGGCCCAGTGAGAATTCCAATCCTGCTAGTGGAAGGCTTTTCATTTCACGCATTTGAATATCAGACTTTGCAAGTCTCCCTCCTTAATTAAACAATAACTTAACATAAAAGTAAATAACCACAACTCAAATCTTTCCAACATGTATTTTCCAGAGCGTTCTTCTCAAACTACTAATTCACATCAATAACGGAATCGCAGGAGTTGCTCTTTTAATCCAACTCCTAATCGACGGTAGCTGAGAAGCAAAAACCGAGATATGGGCAAAAGCAAAAGTCAGTGTCTTTTTAGAGAATTCAGAGACATTGTTAGAAAAATGATATATTAACTTTGAGACGATATTACCTAATTATATTTGGTCAATTCTCCATCTATCTCTGAGGCTTCTTCCAAAAAACACCAATCTTCTTGAGCACATTCCCATTTTTCTTCTTTGTCAACTCGTCGTCGATATCCTCAGAGTAAAGAGAGTTCGTTTGATTATAGTTCTCAGCGTATTTCCCTTTGTTTCCAGCAGAGAGCATGGCAGTAGCTGCTTCAGCAGCTTTTCTCCATTGGTTTGATTGAACTTTGAGCTTCCTGAGTTCTGTTTCCATTTCTGAGTTTGATGCTTGAGTAGCCTCTAGTTGTTCAGTGACTCTAACAGCTCTCTTGCTACTCTTGTCAGCCTCTTCCATTGCAATCCCTAGCTTCATGAGCGCATCTTGTACACTTCTCTCTCTCTTGTGGATATCTGTCTTCAATGTCTCGTTCTCGTCTGAAACGATCTGGAGTTCTGTCTCTTTATCCATCAAATCCGCCTTTAAGTTCTCGATCACCTCTCTTAATTTCTTCAGCTCTGCTTCAACATCTGTTTCTGTCTGCTTCTCCATCAGTTTCAGGTATAGGTTATCTTTCTCCTCTGAAATAAACTGCAATTCTGTTTCCTTGTCCATCAACCTCGCCTTTAGCTCGTCTATCTCGGATTTAGCTATTTTTAATTCAGACTGGAGTTCAGCTTTTATCCGTAACCGAGAAGAAGCCTCTACATTCCCCTCTCGGTCTTTTTTATCAGAAGCATCTAGAGCCGCTCTCAGTCGTTCTACCTCACATCTTAAGGAAGATATTTCTTCCTTCATCTCATTTGAGTCCCCAAGTTTCAAACTTTCATAGTCTTGAAGCAGGTTTTCTTGACTACCCAAATCTCCTGGATTGGTCTGAAGTTTATTCACAAGAGCTTCAAGCCATACCATCCTCAATTTTGACTGTTCAAGCTCCAGTGCCATCTTCTTGCAACTCTCAACTGCTTTTGTGCCATCTGATTTCAGTTCTTCTACTGCCTTTTTAGCATTCTCCAATTGCCTAAGAGTTTCGGTGGTTAAAGCTTCCGTCTCAGCCTCTGATACCTCGCAGTCCTTAAGTTGGTTCCTAAAGTTCTCGACGAGAAAAATTGTGTCCATTAAGTTTCCTCTCAAAATTTGAATTTCCGAGTTACGAAATTCAGCTTGTTTCACATGTCCAGCTTCAGAAAAAGCCACCATCTCAATCTGAAGCTTGAGTTGTCGGATCTCATGAACAACAGCAGCCAATCCAGCTCTTTCACCAGCAGTAGCACTAAACTCCAAATCACATTCCTGAGATACACCTCGATGATCACAAGCACTGGATTTACCAGTTTCTTCTTCAAAGGCTGAAACTTCCAAAAACTGATTATGGGTCTCCTCAAGCTTAGAAGAAACTTCTTGTAGCTGTTTCCTGGACTCCTCTGCTTCTTGCTCTGCTTGCTTCTTCGATGTCTCGGACACTGAGACTTGATCATTCGCCTTCTTCAGCTCCTCCTGAAGCTGTAAGACTAGCGACTCTAGCTCCGTTATTCTACTCGGCCTCTTCTTCTGTTGGCAAAGAAACATAGCGGTTTTACATCAATCTCGAGGAGATAGAAAAGAAAACAGACCATTGAGTGAAAATTAGTTACATTATCATCTCTCAACTACCTTCAAATTAAATGTTCTACCTAATTCCATGTCCTATAGTTCCCGAAATTAAATGTATGCTAATTTTTTCTCCACCAAAGTCAATACAGAAACATGTTATGATGGAAAGGCTTATCTTGGATCATGCAAAAAAGAGAACTTATGAAATTTAGATACACCAACAAAGAAAAACAATAAAAAGGAAAATTTTCCAAGAGGCTCATACCTCGGAGACAGGGCTTCGTGAAGACCTACGGTCCAGAACTTTGGGACTTTTATCCTTTGGTGTTCTGTTATTAGCTGAGATAGGAGATGAAGAAGAGTCAGGCTCTAGCGCTGCTATCTTCAGTGGGCGAGCAGCTCGAGGAGACGCCTTCTTAGGAACATCTGGAGATCCATTTCTGCACCAAAACACTAACAAAGATTAAAAATAGAAAGATGAAAAATTGAAACCAATTAGATATGCACACTTCATGGTTGCAAGAAAATGTGCCAGTGAATGAAAACACTTCTTACCAGTAGTAACTGATCATTAAAGATCATAATAACATGTTGGCTACATGTTTCTGGTTACAGGAGAGATTAGAGAAGAATTGTGATAGGTTTTGATTAAATAGAAACAATAAGTATTGAAGGCCCCTTAAAGATCCACTGTTGGAAAACAACTCCCACAAGAAAACCACAAAAGGGGGGAAGAATCTGCCGTAAGTGCAAAGAACTATAGAAAGACAAGAACTAAGATTTACCTTGCCTTTTGGGTCTGCATACTGTAATATGATCCCTCCAATGCACAGGATGAATAAAACCTTGTTTACCCAAAAGATATTTCCAGCCTCTTCTTTGCTTCTTGAATGTAGCCTGACCCACCGAGAATTGGAGAAATCTCATAAACATTTAATGCAGGAAGATGGAGACATATTTAAAAATTCAATGGCACAAAACATGATAAGAGTTATTATAAAATAGGTTAAGCGTAAAAAAGAAAAGATTCTTTACGTCTGTAATCAAATCCAATACCAGGAAATGAACATCTTAAAGAAGGAACAAAATCTTTCATTGCACTTCTCACTAATTTCTTATGCCGACGTCGAAATTTGTTAGATTGTGCATTACCTACACTAGAATCACGTTAAGGTTTAGTGCATACCTTTGTGTTCATGATTCTTGATCAAATATTTGATTTTACAGCAAAAGTATGGTTTCTATTTCGCTTAAGACCATTTTACTCAACCAAACCTGCTCACTCATAGCTCTAGAGCACTACAACAAGCTAGGTCATTAGTATTTCTCTCAATGGAAGATACAACACTTGAGTCAATATTTTGTGACACATACAATCAACAAAAGGTCAGTCAAATATCAAGTGAATCAGAAGCACATTGCCAAAAGATGATTTGAAAGACTGCCTAGCTGTGCTTTTGTTCTGGATTTATCAAAATAAACCCAAACAAAAGAAAGAAAGACCAGCTCATATCAAACCAAATAAACCCAAGCAACAGAAAGAGAAACCAATGCATATCTTGACACTGTAACCATTGATGCTAACTACAAAAGTTGTTTGACCATAAAGTCACATAAAAGAAATCGTCCTTTGTTGCTTCTTGACTATGTAATGTTTACAACCAATCATCATGAAGGCTTGGTAGCAAGGGTCCTACGCAACGAGACAAGCAGCATAAGGTGGTTGATTTACATTAATGTCCCTACCAATTTCACGCTCCTAAATGGAACACAAGAGGGTTAAATTGTCTTTTGACTAGAGCAAATTGCATCTTCTTCGCCATTATTGCCGTGAAAGGAGGAGACTTAGACGTTGTAGAACTACTATCATGAATCATAATTAATTTAAACACACCTTATGTAAAAATTAACCATATTTCTATAGAATTTATTACACCCACTCAGACACAAGACAAGCATAAATCTATTTGGTAAACTTTTCCATGAAAAAAGAAAAGCATAATTTATAAACTGACTTGAGTGAATCAAGCAATCGTCATGTTAATTAAAGTAAGCATGAGCAAATAATCACACTACAGCACAGAAAAAGCTTCAACATTTAACCTTAAAAGTTACTAAAAACAAAGATAAAAGGAGCTTTTTTTAACGAGACCAGATATGAACTGTAAACAATATTAATATATCCCAAGATTCTTATGTTTCTCCCTGCTTCAAAAATAAGATAACAACAAAAATTAGAAGAAAAAAAGGAGACATTTTGATGTTTCAAGCTCCGAGATTGTTAAACCCTATTTTTATTCCTTCAAAAATAATTAAACTTCACAGATATTCATCATTTACATGGAGGAACTAAATTAGAAATTTTCTGATTAAAACTAAACGGAGAAGGAAAACACAAATACTCAAGCTTTCTGCGATTAAGCGAACTAGATACGTAAACTGGCATAAGGAGTAGCGGAATATCCAAAAAGGGGGCAACGAAAAGGGAGATATCACAACTTTTAACTCGGAAAAGAAACTACATTTTCCAGGAAATAGTGTATTTAAAAGTCTTCAAGAAAAATTACCATCAGAACCAATTACAGGAATACCTTACGCTGTGAGGACGGTTCGTGCTTTAAGAAAAGATTCAGTCTCTGTCAAAGAAAATGTGAAAAACGAATGGGTAGAGAGATTTAGAAGCAAAACCTAAGCTTATTCTCTCTTTTTTACTTAGGGGAATCCAAGAGTAAACAGTGTGAGATGTGAGGGAGAGAAGTGGGTAATATGTGTTGTGGCTTTGGGCAGTGAGACTGAGAAAAGAAAGAGGGGAAAAGGGAACAAAAGGTTATTCCAAAACGCAGCAAGACAAAGTGTACTCCTTTGTCATTTTGAGGATTTTGAATTTTAATTCATGTTTTTAGACATTTCTCAAGTCCAATTTACTACTTTTTTAAACGTTAGGTAATTATTATTTTCTTGGTGCAAAATGTATTACCTTTTTGGGTGCAAAAGTTTTAATTCAAATAGTTTCTAATTCACTTATTTGTCAACAATTGTCTATAGACTTTGTAAGTATGGAGTCTGAACCTTCTATGGAAATAAAATTCGAATGTAAATAAACATAGAAAAATCTGATCTCAACCTACCAGACAGGACACCAAGTATAAGGATTTTGTTACTACTCATATGCCTTTTGGTTTTGTCAAGTGTCAAGATTGTTCTTTTCTTTACTAAAATTCTACTGATGGCAGACGTTTTTTTATAACTAAAATCTACATTTTCATACTGTAACCCGTAAAACAATAGCATTACTTAAATGGGCCATAACATCAAAGTAAAATGGACCATAATATCAAAGTAAATGGGCCATAACATCAAAGTAAATGGGCCGTTAGCGAATTCTTTTCGGCCAAGCCCACTCAGCCTGAAATGCCCAAATTAATATTTAGAAGATGTCGGAATGAGGAGAGAGTATCGTTACTGAGTGCATATATGGACACGAAACAAATATTTTGAATTATAAAAATATTCATGATTTGTTCCATTTTTCCAAATTAATACCTTTTGATTCGTGTTTTGTTTCATAATTGATCCAATATCTGATATTTAGATATCCTTTAAAAGCCATTTCGATATCTGATGCATTTTGTAAATATTTTAAAATAATTATAAAAATATAGAAAAATCTGAAATGACAATATTTCATAAAAATATATTTCCTTCCTAATACAAACTGGACTATTAATAGTATCAATTTTTTTTAAAAATTATAGAATTGTGGATATCCAGATTTTTCAAATCAATTCAAACTGACTATTGCTTTGTCTTTGACTCTTTTGACATTTACTAATTATTCATATTGTTTCTTTAAATTTAGTGTTTATTGTATATTGAGAAGAAGGAAAAACTATTGAGCATAAAGATGATACTGTTTGTGGTCAAATTTTTGTGTTGATTCTTTGAACCTATAAATGCTATGAATTTGGTAAGAGAATCTAAGGATATTTTGAAAAAGCTAGGAAATATTAG
Source organism: Pugionium cornutum (assembly GCA_018901935.1). Lineage (NCBI taxonomy): Eukaryota > Viridiplantae > Streptophyta > Magnoliopsida > Brassicales > Brassicaceae > Pugionium > Pugionium cornutum. Next base: position 15,216,281 of record CM032158.1, on the reverse strand, counting down.
AAAAACAATGGGAAAATGCCATGAAGCGTGTGGTTCTGAGTTTGCTAAGGGTCTTTCTTCTGAATTGGTCTTTGTTCAATAAAGTTGACTTTGACATAACATTATATACAAAGATAAAAATAATCCTGCTCTTCATTATCCTTTATTATCTTTATGTCAAATAATTTTGAGAATTTAGAAATGGCATTGACAGTTTTGATGATTTGACACCTAATTTCGTTAATTTATTTGAAACTTGTTTGCATATTCACTCAATGATCAATCTTTTGACATTTTCCTCTTCAATAATATCAAAGACCCATCAAGCCACTATATTTAGTTATTTACCTCTTTTTCTTTCTCTTTTTTTTTCGTTGAATTCATTTTAGCTGTATTGACTAAGACATCTGTTTCAATTAAAGGAAAAATAATAGTTTCTATGTTTTCAATTAAATGTTTTAATTTTTTTAGAAAAATTAGATGTTTTCAATTTTTAGTGTATAGTATCCAAAAAAAGATTCCTAAAACAGTCGTAATATTTGACTTTGAAGTCCGAATATTGGGATGTACAACGAGAGGAAGAGAGATTTTTGTTTAGTAGAGAAAGTAAACAAAAGCAAAAGAAAAACGATAACTTTTTTCTCTCTCTCTCACTCTTTGTTTCATTACCAATGATTCGAAGATTGCTTGTGGGAATCATATGGATGATATATTGTGTTTGCCCATCATCTCAACAAGAGACGCCGTTTGTCTACAACAGCTTTGATCGAGTAGGTAATCTTCTTCACCTTGACGGTGGTGCAAGAATCCTTCCACGCGGTGTCCTGCAATTGACAAATGCAACTCTTCGTCAAATGGGTCATGCTTTCTTCGTCCATCCGATCGATTACACAGCATCTGAATCAGTCTCGTTCTCGACGCATTTTGTGTTTGCTCTGCTCCCTGCAGGTGATCCGAGTGGCCATGGCATGGCCTTTGTTGTGTCTCACTCTACGGATTTCAGTCGTGCAGAGCCAACTCGTTACTTGGGGATTTTCAACACATCATCGAACGGATCTAATTCCACACGTGTGTTGGCCGTAGAGTTTGACACTTCTCTTGCTCCAGAGTTGGAAGACATAAGTGACAATCATGTCGGGATTGATGTGAACAGCGCAGTGTCTGTGTTATCTGCCAACGCTTCTTATTTTTCAGACAGTGAAAAGAGGAAGATAGATATCAAACTCTTGAGTGGGGAACCTATTCAGGTTTGGGTGGATTATGAAGGATCAACACTCAACGTTTCTTTGGCTCCTCTTAAAACTCAGAAACCAAGCCGACCTCTTTTGTCATCAACATCCATCAATCTCACTGAGATTTTGCAAGGGAGAAGAATGTTTGTGGGCTTTTCTGGTGCAACAGGATCAATCATGAGCTACCAGTACATACTCGGGTGGAGTTTTAGCAAAAGCATGGCGTCTCTACAGAACATTGACATCTCAAAGATTCCCAAAGTTCCTCACACAAGCAGTAAAAAGAAGCCTACATCTCTGGCGCTCGATGCTCTGCTTGGCTTAATATCTCTTTTAGTTTTGGGACTTCTTATTGGAGCTTATCTGTATAGGAGAAACTTGTACGCTGAAGTAAGAGAAGAATGGGAAAAGGAGTATGGTCCACTCAGGTATTCCTACAAATCTTTATACAAGGCAACGAAAGGGTTTAGTAGGAATGAATTTCTTGGGAGAGGAGGTTTCGGTGAAGTCTACAAAGGAACTCTCTCCAGGAGCAGAGAACTGAGAGAAGTTGCTGTGAAGAGAGTATCACATGACGGTGAGCAAGGTATGAAGCAGTTTGTTGCTGAGATTGTGAGCATGAGGAGTTTAAAACACCGGAGCTTGGTTCCTCTTCTTGGGTATTGCAGGAGAAAACATGAGTTGCTACTGGTCTCTGAGTACATGCCCAATGGTAGTCTTGACCATTACTTGTTTGATCATGATAGACCGAATCTCCCCTGGTGGAGAAGACTTGCGATTCTTAAAGACATCTCTTCAGCTCTTAGTTACTTACATACAGAAGCTGACCAAGTTGTCATACACAGAGATATCAAAGCTTCTAACGTTATGTTGGACGCAGAGTTCAATGGAAGGTTGGGAGATTTTGGTATGTCCCGGTTATATGACAGAGGGACTGATCCAACCACAACAGCTGCAGTCGGCACTGTTGGTTACATGGCACCTGAGCTCACAACAATGGGACCTTCCACTGGAACTGATGTTTATGCGTTTGGTGTTTTCTTGCTTGAAGTAACTTGTGGGAGGAGACCTGTGGAACCTGGCTTGTCGGCTAAGAAACGTTTTCTGATTAAATGGGTTTGTGAATGCTGGAAAAGGTCTTCGTTGATTGATGCCAGAGATCCGAGGTTGATAGAATACTCATCCCAAGAAGTCGAGAGGGTTCTGAAACTCGGATTGTTATGTGCAAACCTTGCTCCAGATGCAAGACCTTCCATGGAACAAGTGGTGCAATACTTAAATGGAAGCCTAGCTTTGCCCGAGTTTTGGCCATATTCTCCCGGAATTGGAGCCCTCACTGCGATGGCACCGCTCATGATCCCTTCATTTTCACTGTCCTCTTCCTCCCTTGACAACTCTATGTTTGTTACTCACTCAGTCCTCTACGGGAGTGGACGATGAAAATTTCTAGCCTAGCAACTTCCCTCATTTTTGGCCTTTTAATGTCGGCTGATTTTCAACCACTTGCACTTCAATTTTTTTTGTTTCATCAATGTATATGCTCCCGGCATGTCCATTCTTGTCATTCTCTATCAAGCTTGACTGGTAGAACGATAAAAAAAAGACAGATATTTAGTGTACATTCTTGCAATTATTTTGATAAATATTTCAAATTCGAGGCACGAGCAAGCTATAGATTAAAGACAAGCAAACATCAGAGATCGTCCATGCTTTTTCTGAGGGACATTAATCAGTTTTTGTTCCTTATTTGACAAGGAATGAGCCATGCCAATTGTCTGTTGTTCTCTAATGAGAAAGCTGTTACATAATCTGCTTATTAAATTGTTTCTTTCTGTAATGAGAAAGTGTTTAGGTCACGTCGGAGAGCTGACAAACATCAAAGATACAAAAGTTTCTCCTCGTCTCAAAGTTTATGCCTAATGGAATTCTTGACCAGTTCTATTTTCAAAAAAGTTGCTTACGTTGGTAGCTATTAGACCTCTGCGGAATTCAGGTTGTCTAAGAGAACTAAGCTGTGTTTCAATCTAATCTTGTACTGCTCTTGTGTGGCTACTACTTTGACATAACCAAACAATTAAAAGAAGACGCTCTATATGCATGAGAGTATTATGTTGTTGTCAGAATATAAAATCTTGTCTCAGATGGAATATTTTGAAAACCACATGAAGCTTTATGTCTAATTTATTTACTAATACCGTGGAGTTAGTGGAGTACAGTTTGTAAAGCCAACAAATATAAAGTGATTCCTTTGGTTAAATAAACCGAAGCTCACATCTGTTTTGTTATGAGATTCATCGTTTTGAGGTGAGAGAAGATCTGCACATGAGATACAAACTCTCTAATTCATCATCAGCAATGGCTCGTTGGCTGCTTCAGATCCTGACTATCTCTTTTCTTCATCTGATTTCTCTATCAAGTCAACAACAAGAGACAAGGTTTGTCTATGAAAGTTTTCATGACCAAGAAAATCTTAATCTAGATAAAACTGCAAAAGTACTTCCCAGTGGATTATTGCAGCTGACAAATGCTTTAGAGCACCAAATGGGTCATGCTTTCTACAAGAAAGCCATTGAGTTCAGTTCCTTTGGGCCAATCTCCTTCTCAACACACTTCGTGTGTGCTCTGGTGCCAAAGTCAGGTGTTGAAGGTGGCCATGGTATTGCCTTTGTAGTATCTCCTTCTATGGATTTCTCGCACGCAGAATCAACTAGATACTTGGGGGTTTTCAACGTATCAACAAGTGAATCTTACGCTTCTCACGTTCTTGCTGTTGAGCTTGACACTATATGGAACCCAGATTTCAAAGATATCAATAACAATCATGTAGGGATTGATGTGAATAGTCCTATCTCTGTCAAAACAGCTTCGGCATCTTACTACTCTGACATGAAAGGGATTAACGAAACCATAAGCCTTTTGAGCGGAAACCCTATACAGGTGTGGGTGGATTATGAAGCCACTTTGCTCAATGTTTCTATTGCTCCTCTTGAACTACAGAAGCCAAGTCGTCCTCTTTTGTCACAACCAATCAACCTCTTAGAAAATTTTCCAAATATATCGAAACTATTTGTTGGGTTCTCTGCAGCAACAGGGACAGCGATCAGTGATCAGTATATTCTTTGGTGGAGTTTTAGCACAAACAGTGGATCTTTACAGCGACTTGACATCTCAAAACTTCCTGCGGTTCCTCGTCCTAGAGCTGAACATAAAAAGCTTTCTCCACTGGTTATTATTCTTGCCGTTTTTCTGGCTATTGTCGTTTTAGCTGTTGTTGCAGGAGTTTGTTTCCGCAGCAGGAGGAAGAAGTATTCAGAGGTTTCTGAAGCATGGGAAAAGGAGTTTGATGCACACCGGTTCTCTTATAAATCCTTGTACAAAGCAACAAAAGGGTTCAGCAAGGATGTGTTCCTCGGAAAAGGAGGTTTTGGTGAAGTCTATAGAGGAAATATTTCTCAAGGCAGCAGAGTAATAGCAGTGAAGAGAGTGTACCATAATGGTGATGAAAGCGTGAAGCAATTTGTGGCTGAAGTCGTGAGCATGAGATGTCTGAAGCACAGGAATCTTGTTCCACTTTTAGGGTATTGCAGAAGAAAACACGAACTTCTTCTTGTCTCAGAGTATATGCCTAACGGTGGTCTTGATGAGCATTTGTTTGATGACTCTAGACCTGTTCTTTCTTGGCCACAGAGACTCGTGATTGTTAAGGGAATAGCCTCTGCTCTGTGGTACCTGCACACAGGTGCTGACCAAGTTGTTCTGCACCGAGATGTCAAAGCTTCCAACATTTTGCTGGACGCCGAGTTCAATGGAAGGTTAGGGGATTTTGGCATGGCCAGGTTTCACCAACACGGAGGCAATGCAGCCACAACAGCAGCCGTGGGAACTTTAGGGTACATGGCACCTGAGCTAATCACAATGGGAGCTTCCACAGCAACTGATGTTTACGCGTTTGGTGTTTTCATGCTTGAAGTAACCTGTGGGAGGAGACCCGTGGAACCACAGTTGCAGGTCGAGAAACGACATATGATCAAATGGGTTTGTGAATGCTGGAAAAAGGATTCTCTGCTTGATGCCGCTGACCCGAAATTGGGAGGTGAATTTTTACCCGAGGAAGTCGATATGGTTATGAAACTCGGTTTGCTCTGTTCAAACATCGTGCCAGAATCCAGACCAACGATGGAACAAGTAGTCCTATACCTAAACAAAAACCTACCTTTGCCAGATTTCTCACCATATACTTTGGGAATAGGTACGTTTGCTCCGGTTCTGGTTGATGCAGCCTCCCTCGTGGTCTCATCCGCTTCATGGAGTTGGTCAGCTCCCTCGATGTCTTCTTCCTCAACTTATGCTTACAAGTCAACAGATCAGACATTAGTCACTGAGAACTGTCTTCCCATAGTTGCAGAACCAGAGAAGCCTAAGAGTCCCTCACCTGCTGTGGAAACGGTCACATAGCCTGAAATTCGGATTGCTCTGCACAAACGTTTTTGCAGAATTCAAACCAACCATTGAACAAGTGGTACAGTACATAAACCAGAGTCTCCCATTGCCCAAATTTCTCATCAGATTTGACAGGAATTGGGGTTTCGACTCCTGTTTTGTTGGAAACAGCCTTCGCTTTAAGGAGCTTCTTAGCACCCATCAACCTTTCCTCCTTCGCCCAATAACTTCATGTTTGTAACTCACACAATAACAGACGGAGATGGAAGGTGAGAATTTAAGAACTTTCTTAGTTCTCCAATATTCTATGGTTTCAGAAAGCAACCTCACACAATCACATTCTGTTTACTCTGTGTGCTGGTATAGTTACGTTCTTATTTGCTTAAGAAATTTAATTGTGACTGTGATCGAAACAACATAGAAATTTATGTAATAGAAACTTACTATGAAAATTTCACAAATTAAAACTTGTAAGCACTACAAGTTTCAGATCAGCAGAAATGCAGAAAACAAAACCAGAATAAGAACAGTCACATTTTTGCAGCAACAGGTGGTCCATTTGTGAGAAGTTTGGTATCATTTCTTCCTTCATTCTCCATGACCCTCCCCAAAGACGTTGCAGAGGATCCATCCTTTGGACCTTTTGGATCATCAGCACCAATCACAATCCTAATCTCGATCTCATCCATATGGCCTTTCTTTAGAACCTGGCTAGACGAGAGAGGAGATGATGAAGAAGAAGAAGAAATAGTGACGACATTTGAGTGATGATTCTCTTTGGATTTTGGTGATCGGACAATCCACAAGAGGTTGTAACCTCTAGTCTTATGCAGTAATATGATGACAGAAGTGACCAGAAGTTGGATTATCCAAGGTAAGGTTATGAGTAATGTTCCGGATACCGCAAAGAACTTGATGTAACCAAAGTTGTGTCTTTTCGTGGTGGAGAGACTGAAGAAGAGGATACCTGTGAGAGTTGTCCAGAGAGAGTTGAAGAGTATTGATCTGAAAGAGAAACCTCTGTTTTCCATATTTGCTATCATTTTCTTTCTTCTCTCATTGAGAAAAAAAATTTGCAATCTTTAAACTTAAGAGATTATTAAGGTGTTTGTTAGAGTAATTCCAGGTCGTAGTTTATATCTTTTCTCAAACTGAAACAACCTTTTTTAATATTTTGTTGGTAGGGACTAGGGACAAATTATAAGATCTAGAAAATCAAAACAAATTCACCGAAAATAATCCTTGAGAAGGGGGAAAAATGTTGACAAAGAAATACTTAACTTGCTTGTTTTTCTTTTTCCATCTATGGGATGTTCAGAAATATATAAGTTTGGAACTGATACAAAAATCAAATAAACTTACAAATGTCGGAACTGTTTCCTGTCATTCAGAAGGACTTGGCTGGATAATGTCGAGGTTTGGTAAGATTGCAGTAGCTTCACCACCAAGAACAACAAGTTCATCGTGGTTCTTGAAGCATTTGGTCGAGAATTTGACACTTAAAAGGTGAAATGGAGATCGAATTATGATATAGAAAATAACAAAATAAAGACAGTCTTTATTTCGATTGGTTTAACTTAGCTTACATGTACTTATTCTTGCTTTCTCTTAAAGCTGTGATTTGAACCAATCCGACAATTTCATCCCCTATGTATACTGGTGATCGAAAATGCAGAGTTTGAGATACATATACTGCTCCAGGCTGCAACAAGGAGATAAAGATTAAGAAGAGCTTAAAAGACGACAAAAATTCAATCAAGCTTCTGTAAATATGTATAATAGGGACAGGTAAAATATGAAAAAGATAAGCTAGAGAATTTACAAAATGGGTAGCGATAATCCGGGGAAACATGGAAGACACAAGCATTCCATGGACAAGGTGATTCTCAAATCCAGCTTTACGGGCAGATTCTTGATCGAAGTGAAGTGGGTTCCAATCATGGCTCACCTCAGCATAGGCCTTAACATCCTCACCTGAGAAAACTCTTGTTTCTCTTAAAACATCTCCCACTTTAAGTTTTTGTGAAGTAACTGATGAGAAACGCCTTGAAACAAGGAGATATGCCGGGAGAAATGTCTTTGCTAGCATCGCTGCACCTGAACAACCAAAGAAAAACGTTCAGGTATTACTCTACTCTTTTTCAGTGGCAATTGCTCTCATTGAGTCATTTTTTCGAACAGGTTATAGGCACGACGTCTGAAATACAAAAGATACAGCGCTGTAGTACCAATTCCTAGACACAATATCTTATAACGAAAATTCTCCTAATAAATTTCCCAAAAATGCAAACTTTTTCTTGTTCGCAGTCTGACTTTCAGTTACGCACCAATGACTAACCCGGAGACCAAATAACGCCGAGACTAATCCATTTTATATGTTCACATTTGTAAAAACGACTAAAAAAATAATTATTTTAATCTTAAAATAGTATAAAAAACAGAGCATACATAAGCAGACACCAACAGCTGAAATGTGCTTCACAGTATCCAATTGCATCTAAGATCGATTCAAAATCAGCATATGGGGCACTGTTATTATAACTATAAACAATGCGCCATGATCAGTTTACAATATGATGATTCTCAGGGACACCATGTTCTAATCCATTCCGTCAAACTTGCGACGTTGTTAGATATATCTTCGATTGTGTTACTTTGTAGTGCCGTGACGATTTCTTCTTGATAACTCTCCCTAGCTTCTTCGAGCAGGATTTGAAAGATTTCGCACTCAATGTTGTTACTAAGCTTGGTTCCAGAATAACCCCTGTTTGGTTGAGAAGATAAAAACTAGAACCTGTTATACAAAACAGCTCCAGTTCTAGATTGAATATGATGAAGAAATATGGATTCGATTCGGACCTCTTAGTTAAACGATCATACAAGACAGAATTCTCAGTTTGAAGCACCACAACTCTATCAAACCATCTCTGGGGGAAAAAGTCACATCCATGGTAGTCCACAATGTTACCTCCTCCTTCCATTACATCTTCAAGCTCATCACACACCTGATCAAGTTAAGTACAATGGCTAAGAAATATTCTTCTCGTGCGAGCTAATGATTTGATTGTAATAACAAGTTATCGAAACTATGTAATCAACAATTTCCTTTATAAGTAACCAAAACCATGTTACTTCAAACATCAAATTTCCATACATGACAATGATATTGGCACTGTTTAAGCAAAAGCAAACTTTTTCGCAACAAATTTTATGTAGCCAAGACTTTGTCTGTATAATTGATCAAGCTTCCAAAGTCGCATCACGATTCAAGAGTGCTACGGTAGCATATTGAAATCGCAAATTAGCCTAATTGAAAGAGTACAGCTTTTAACGATTGCCCATAAAGAAACAAACCCTATCCGATAATTTCACCTGAAGAAGCTGAAATATGACGAACAAAGTAGCCAGAAATTCTACAACAATTCACAATGGTTGTCTAATAAACATTTATATTAAGACAGATTGAGGATCAAGGAAATTCGGTTCGAGTACGAAACTCACCAAGTCTTCGTTGATGACATGACACTCGAATTCAGCGTCCCAGCCTTGGTGCAAGTTTTTCTCTTTAACCAGATCTCCGACGCAAATGTATCGGAGATTCGTCGCCTCGGCCAGAGCAGAAGCCGTAGTCGATTTACCGGTACCAGGACTCCCCGTGATCAGTAAGTTCGGCCTTTGGCGCTTCGACCCAATGTTAACTCCCGCCATGTGGTTTCTTCTATTACCCTAAAAATTTAAGCTTCGCCGGCGGAGAAGAATAGATTGAATTGATTTAGGGATTTACAAAGCAAAAGTCAGAATCCCTGAGGGTCGTTAAACTTAACGGCGTTAAAAAATTTCAAAAGATCACCTCAAAGGGTTATCAACGGAGTTATTTTACAATGGGAGAATCGCTAAAAATAATCTAAAATTTGATTTCAAATATAAGTTTAATCTACATAAAAATATTTTTGCAAACTAACCTATAAGGATGGAGAAATTACTGAACACTTCTTTTGTCTAAAAAATAATGTTGAAATGTCAATTATGTTTCAGTCTCTACGTGTTTTTTTTGTTATCAAAGCAAACTTCTCCGAGAAGTATGCTTTGGTAGGAAAAACAGTTTATTCTGGCTGAAGCAGACTTCTCGTAGTCTCCGAGATTTATTCCGATCAAAGCAGACTTCTCGGAGATGTCTGCTTTGATCAGAATAAACCTCGCAGACTTCTCGGAGAACTCTGCTTTGGTGAGAAAAACAGTTTATTCCAGCTGAAGCAGACTTCTCAGAGAAATCTGCTTTGGTGAGAAAAACAGTTTATTCCGACTGAAGCAGACTTCACGAAGTCTACGAGGTTTATTCCGACCAAAGCAGACTTCTCCAAGAAGTCTGCTTTGGTCGGATAAATTTCGCAGATTTCGTGAAGTCTGCTTTGTAAATAAACTACCTAAATCAAATAAAAAATTTGAAATATTTAAAAAACTTAAAATTACTATTAACATAATTTATATACATATCAAAAGCACGTAAAAGTTATAATGAATTCAAAAATAAAGAGATTGGATTCGATCTAATGGTATAAAATATTTGCTAGTTTTTGTTGTTATGTGTTGTGGGTTAATAGTTGATGTTTGTGTAGAGAATTCATGCTAGAATTTGAAATATCATGTGATAAATTTGAAAATTTAGATTTACAAATTTTTAAAAGAAAATTGTTTGAGTTTTGCATTTACTTAACTATCTTCAACATATTCATCCAATTTTTAACAAAACTTTCGCACATTTAGTGAATCTTATTATTTAGGGTTTAGGGTTACACAGACTTCTCGAGATGTTGTCGTAGATTTAACAAAGTAAACTTCTCGAGAAGTTTGCACAAACCAGAAATTAAATGTAACTAAACCGGTTTTCTTTAATTTAGAGTTTAGGGTAATGTAAAAATACGAAACAGACTTCTCGAGAAATCTGCTTCAGCCGGAATAAACTGTTTTTTCACCAAAGTAGACTTCTCGAGAAGTCTTCGAGATTTATTCCTATTAAAGCAGACTTCTCCGAGAAGACTGCTTCAGCCGGAATAAACTTCGAAGACTTCGAGAAGTCTACGCAAACCGGAAATTGACAGTTTTTAGCCTAACCAAATTTAACTCTCCATATATAAAGAAGGTAACCCTAAAATTTTTTATCATAATTTAATTTCCAAAAAAAACGTGGAAGCCTCCATCCTCCAAAAATGACTACAAGGTAAATTTTCTCTTCTTCTCTTTTTACCTCCTTTTCTTTTCTTCTTCTCTTCTCATGTTCTTTATCATCTTGTTGTTTTGTAGATCTGGAAAAAAATCATGAGATATGAAAAAGATAAGTTGTTTTTTGTTTATATGGTTTGGGGTTTGTGATTTTAGAATATTTTTATTGTTTAGATCTTTTGTTATTTTTATAACAATCTTTCTCGTCTTATAGTTTTGTAGATCTGGAAAAGGAAGTGAAAAGATCTAAAAACGTAACCTTGTTGCTTTTATTAGTTTTTAAGTTTTTCATAATTTTTGTGATTTTTGTTGTTTTTGTTGTTTTCTTAAGTTTTTTTCTTATATTCTTATCTCATTTCTCAGCTTGTATTGTTGTAGATCTAGAAAAGGAAGTCACGAGATCTAAAGATGTAAGTTTGTTATTTTTACTAGTTGTTACGTTTTTCATAGTTTTGGAGATTTTGTTATTTTTTGTTGTTTTCTTAATTTTTTTCTTATATTATTATCTTATTTTTCATTTTCTATTGTTGTAGATCTAAAAAAAAAATTTACAAAAACTAATTTTGTTGTTTTACTAGATTTTTAAAGTGATTTTTAATAGTTTTAAAAAATTTATATGGTTTTTTAAAATTTTCAATAGATGTTTGAGATTTATGGTGGTTTTACAGTTTTTTGTTGTTGTTTTTGAGTTTTCTTCTTACGTTTTGAATTTGACACTGGTTTTTGAATTAATGGATTTTCGTGTTGCAGACTTCATTACAGATTTGCAGATTTCAGTTGCAGACTTCAGTTTTAGACTTCAGTTGTAGAGTTTTTATATTCTTATCTTATTTCTCATTTTCTTTTGTTGTAGAAAAAGATTCACAAAAAGTAATATTGTTGTTTTAGTAGTTTTTAAAATGATTTTTAATGGTTTTTAAAATTTTAGATGGTTTTTAATATTTTTAAAAGATGTTTGAAATTTATGGTGGTTTTACAGTTTTTGTGGATGTTTTTGAATTTTTTTCTTATGTTTTGAATTTGACTTTGGTTTTTGAATCAATAGATTTTCGTGTTGCAGACTTCATTACAGGTTGCAGTCATTACAGGTTACAGACTTTAGTTGCAGACTTCACAACACGTTTTCATTACAAATGCAGACTTCACTTGCATACTTCATTAATAATTGCAGACTTCGTTTGTATTTTTGGTCATATTTTAAATGAGTTTTTGTCAACTTTATTGTACCTATCACTAGCTCCCATCACTCCACGTTGGCAGTCAGTTTTCAATCAACTTTTTCAGAATTATAATAAACTATTAGTTGTATGTCAATCACCTTTCAATCAGCTTAAGTCAAATCATACTTATAAAATTATAAAATGACAACCATTAAAAACACAAATATTAGTATAAATTTTCATAAACACTTTTATACATAGTTAAAGACTTAGTGCATATTTAAGATACTTAATGCATACTTCCTAATAACAAGAAAGAACAAGAATTGAAAGATATGTATAAACAATTCTATCAAAATACTAAGTTAACACGATAGTGTTGGATGTTTTTGTAAAACAACTTCGATAACATTGTGCCTTCAAATTAATTGAATTGATTAGTTACATATTTCAGAAACTACACACTTATATCGGCAAACTTTGTTGTATAAATCTTGCAGACTTCTCGGCAGGCTTCTTTGTAGACTTCTCGGCAGACTTTGTAGTTTGTCCTTATCCGTAACTTAATTTTCTGAGATACTCAACACTAAAACTGAATTTATTCATCTTTTACTTTACCGTAAAGAATGTAATCCTCAACATTCGAGTAAACTTTATTTTTATCTTCATCAACAACGTAATCATCATCCTCAATTACAAACATTTTTCCTCCTCTTATATTATCCACAGAAAAATTCCAAGTTTTTGTAATAGTCCACTCCCCACAAACAACAACGATTTGGACCATTATCTGTGGTAAAAATTAATGAATTTGATTAGATCATTGTACACATACTAAATTTTCTCACTGAAGTAGACTTCTCGGAGAAGTCTGCTTTAATCGGAATAAACTATTTTTGTTACCGAAGCAGACTTCTCCGAAAAGTCTGCTTTGATAGGAATAAACTATTTTTTTCACCAAAGCAATTTTTATTCCTATCAAAGCAGACTTCTCTGAGAAGTCTGCTTTGATAGGAATAAACTGTTTTTCTCGCCAAAGCAATTTTTATTCCTATCAAAGCAGACTTCTCCGAGAAGTCTACTTTGATCGGAATAAACGTTACAGACTTCTCCGAGAAGTTTGCTTTGATAGGAATAAAAATTTTTCTCGCCAAAGCAGACTTCTCGCAGTCTGCGACGTTTATTCCGATCAAAGCAGACTTCTCCATTCTCGGAGAAGTCTGCTTCAGTGAGAAAAACTGTTTATTCCGGTTAAAGAGATATTTATTCCGATTAAAGTAGACTTTTTGAAGTCTGCTTTGTAATATATTTACAAAGAAGACTTCGAGAAGTCTGCTAGAGAAGTCCGCTTTGTAAATATATTACAAAGTAGACTTCTCGTAACTGTATGAACTGAAAAAATAACTGAAAGCAAAACACGAAAACTAACCTTCGATCTTGGTTTTTTAGCTACGCGACTTAAATGATGACCGATATAAACTCCCAGAAGCTTGATTTAACGGATAATGATAAATTTTTGCAAAGTTGGAAGCTTTTGAATGTAGAGTAAAGAGAGAAATTGGAAGAAAATGAGAGAGAAAATGAGAGAGAAAATGAAAGAAGTTGAGATGAATGAAATTTGATGAAAGAATAGAGGTATAAAGGTGAGATTTGATGAAAGAATAGATGTATAAAGGTGGGTGTGTCGATGGAATTAAGAGCTCCCAACAACCACGACAATAGTGGTTGTGTGCAATGAAGAAGATGACATTTTCGTAATAGTTTTGAAAAATTTATTCATAATAGTCTTTGTGTTATTTTATTTTTTTTAAATTAATGGCAAAGTTGTAAATAAAGTTATTGTTGAAAGATAAAATAGAGATAGAAAATTAGTTTTACAAAAAAAAAAATTTAAATTATGAAATTTACAATTAAAAATAAATTTTAGGTTAATTTTGTAAATGCTCCTTTTACCATCGCCTTTTTTTTCTCGCAAAGAAAATCATGGAAGTATGATTGATTTCGGGTAGACTATGACATCACCATTCACGTCAACATTCTAAGTATATTGAACAAATACTGACCATTCACAAACCACCACGTGTCCCGATAACGTTTCCGACTGTATCTCTCTTCCGTCTTCTACTCTCCTCGCATCGCTCGAGCTACACTGAAGCAGAAGCGTACGTTGAGAAAAAGGTCAAAACGATAGAGAGAAGAAAGAAGCCATGTCTATGACAATCGTATCATCGGTGGTTCTGCTGATTCTCATCGCACCGGCGGCGGATTCGATGAGTCAAACCCGATACGGATGGTTTCCGACCGTCTCCCGGAGCTAGAGAAATTGAAAATGGTGTCCATATTGGCTTATAAAGAACTCATGGAGAGTGAATAAAGGTAACTTCAAGATGGAGATAGAGAAGAGCATGGTTACTCTATCCAGTTACACTGATTTCATCCTTGAGTTTGAGATCCGATTATCACTTATCTATAGTTGGGTTTCAATTTGTTTTAATACCATTTGATATGCTAGTAGCGTAGCATGTTGTTGTGATTTAGAATCATTGCGATCTGTCTCTTCACTGCTTGGTTTAGTTGTGTTGTCTAGCTTCTCGCCGTGTTTGCATTATTCGGACGCGTCTGGTTCCATTTTTAATTTTAGTTTATTTTGTCGTGGATAAGATCTTTGCTGTTATTATCTCATATTATCACTTGATCTGGGAACTGACTTGAGTTTTGGTGATTGTTGATGACCATTGTATAGTTCGAGATGGTTGATGTATTTTTGATTTATTCTGATGGTTTGTTTTTTTAACTCGCAGCTATGGGTAAAGAGAAGTTTCACACCAACATTGTGGTCATCGGCCATGTTGACTGTGGAAAGTCGACCACAACTGATCACTTGATCTACAAGCTTGGTGGTATTGACAAGCGTGGATTGAGAAATTCGAGAAGGAAGCTGCTGAGATCAAGTACACCTGGGTTTTGGACAAACTTAAGGCAGAGCGTGAACGTGGTATCACCATTGACATTGCTCTCTGGAAATTTGAGACCACCAAGTACTACTGCAGTCATGATGCACCTAGTTACCGTGACTTTATCAAGAACATGATTACTGGTACCTCCCAGGCTGATTGTGCTGTCCTGATTATTGACTCAACCACTGGTGGTTTTGAGGCTGGTATCTCCAAGGATGGTCAGACCCGTGAGCACGCACTTCTTGCTTTCACCCTTGGTGTCAAGCAGATGATTTGCTGCTATAACGAGGTGCACTAAATTATATTTCTGTGGTTTAAGATCACAATCTGTTGTGATTGATTTGATGCTAACATTTTTTTGGCTTTTTTATAACTTCCTACAGATGGATGCCACAACCCCAAATACTACAAGGCAAGGTATGATGAGATTGTTAAAGAGGTGTCTTCGTACCTGAAGAAGGTTGGATACAACCCTGAAAAAATTCCATTTGTGCCCATCTCTGGCTTTGAGGGTGACAACATGATTGAGAGGTCCACAAACCTTGACTGGTACAAGGGACCAACTCTCCTTGAGGCGCTTGATCAGATCAACGAGCCCAATCCTCTTCATCTTGACATGATCTGCTAGTCTTCACTCTTCAATATAGAGAGAAAAATACACAGAGAAACCAAAAACTAACGGAGAGCAAATCTCAGGAGAGAGAAGAAATGAACAGAGAAACATATTACTCTTTATAAATAATTGCTGAGCTATCCCAGAAATGCAGAGAGGGAAGCCATTGTTTCCTTTTTAAGAATTGTTGACAGCATGTCTGTCTAGATTCAGAACTCGGATCTTCTTGTTTTCAGAAATCTAAAGAAACAGAACGAACAAAATACGACAAGACCTTGAACTGGTAATAGATTAAGAAGGGTGTGCATATCTATTTATAGTACTTTTTTGTATTTAGCAGAAATCTCCTTTTCATTATAAAGTAACGACAGAAGATTTCGTCCTCTGGTATCCATTCTATATACTTAGACAGAGTATATTTGGGATAAAATATGTTATTCGGTCTTACAAACCTATTAAAAACGTAAAGATCAAATATACATGAAGCTTCTTTATTATGGAATTGAAGTTTGCAACAACAAAAGTATAAAGGTACAAAAAATCGTAAGATGCAGTGTTTCAGATCATTTATGTTTGCACCATGCTAAAATCTTTCAAGGATTCTTCTGCTGCTATTTTTCTGCAGTCAAAAGCCTCTGCTGATTGGATTTGTATGCTCTAAGTCTTGGTTATGTAGATTTGTTGTGGCAGTCGGTATGTGATTTTGCTTTTATCTTTCGGGTACATTTGTTAGAAGTAGTTCAGTAAAGACTATTATGGTTCTTGTGCAGTTAGATTTATCGTTAGTATAGTGTATAACTTTTGTTTCGATTTAGCGAATTTGTTGTCATCGTCTATCTAACCCTTCAATAATATCCAGTTGAAAAAGATATAAAAAGCACAGAAATATTAGGTCGCGACGATTATTGAAAGACTGCGAGGCTTTCGGGGAATCTTCCAAGCGTTTTATGAAGAAAAGAAGAAATTTTCACATTGCTATAAATTGGCAAATTATAATAATTGATCCAACGGAGGGTAATATGTCAGGTGGAGGGATCGATCTATTCGATGATTAAAATACAGTGACTCCGTTACGGTCAGAAATCTCTAAACAAAGTAGTGAACCGAAAAGTCAAAAACACGTCAATTTTGGTGGTGCACGTGACCGCACAGGAACTTAACCCGGACGTATTGCCGTCTCTAAACCGGATTTGATTATCGGCGACTCGTCCGACTACCCTTCTTTGTTTTCTTCTCCGAGGTTCGATTTTTTAATTTCCCGTCTGGTTGGTGTCATCCACCTCTGAAAACTCTGGGAACCCTAGTTTCTAATCTCTCATCGTTGTATTAGTTTCTATATGTTTTGATGCAGTATCCGATCCTTTAGGTTTGTGTGTTCCGTTTGATTTTTTTTTTAACTGTCTTTTCTGGAAGCCAAAGGGCTCGAGTTATCTTCTTTTGTTTTTGGTTTCATGTTGCTTACTTAGATCGCGGCTGCTGTATGGAGACTGTATGCTGTGAATTTTACGGCGCTGGTACTAATTATTGGAGTTTACGTTTGCGTGTTTTGAACTGAGTTTTGCTTCTTGTTCTCTGGGTTCAAGACATGGATTTGGAAGCTACTTGTAAGGTATTATTGGCTGCAACATCTGTGTTTTTTGCTTTCAAACTATTCCAAGGCGTCTGTTTTATTTGTCTGCGTTGATATGAACTTGTTATAAGTGTGTCGGATGGTTCACCTTTTAAACATTTTCGATGATCCGGATTCTATTTCGTTTTACTACGAAGCTGTATCTTAACAAGGGTTTTGGATTTCATGGTTCATGATTGCTGTTACTGGATTTTATCTTGCTTTTTAGCCGGGCTCACTAGTTTCTGTGTTTTCAGGATAAACTTTCATATTTTCGGATAAAAGAACTCAAGGATGTGCTCACTCAGCTGGGATTTTCGAAACAGGGAAAGAAGCAGGTTAAGATCTTTCTACTTTTCTTTCCATTCGTTGTAGTTATGGTTGTAATGTGATATAAATGATCCGCACAGAAGATGATGTTCAGATGCTTATAATTAGACCTTTGACATCTTTTTGGGTGATAACTTTTTACATCACTTATATAGCAGTTGCTTATATGATTCTAAGACATACCCTGCAAAGAGTGTTATCTGTTTTCATTTGAAATCAGGCGATTTCTTTTGACCATTTTCTATCGGGTAGATATGCTTTAGTCTTCTGTGGAAAGTTACTGCTTAGGTATCAGGTAAGCTTCACAGTTCTCACTGGCTACTGTTAGATACTCGGGGGGTACCAATTTGTATTACTGCTACAGTTACATATGTGGTTTTTTAATTTTTCTTGAAAATTTTCTTGTACAGGATCTTGTCGACCGAATCTTGACCCTCCTTTCTGATGAACAAGGTTAACTAAAGCACTTCTCTTTGTTTGTTCACGTCTCAGTGTATTAAAATTATCTGCTAGATATGCCATCTTCTGATATTCTTTCGTTCTTTACTAACAGCTGCCAGGTTGTGGTCTAAAAAGAATACAGTGGCGAAGGAAGAAGTTGCAAAACTAGTGGACGATACATATAGGTGAGTGCCTGTATGAATTTCTTATGCAATGCCATGCTTTTTCTGTGCGAGTCTTTGATACGACAATGTTTTTTTATTTTCCGTAGGAAAATGCAAGTATCTGGGGCAAGTGATTTAGCATCAAAAGGACAAGGAAGTTCAGATACCAGTAATCTAAAAGTCAAGGGGGAGCCTGAAGATCCCTTTCAACCAGAAAGTAAAGTTAGATGTGTTTGTGGAAGTTCATTGGAGACAGACTCAATGATACAGGTAAGCTGGGATGAACTCGATGACCTGATTTATTATTTGTTCATTCCATTTGTGAAGTTCGGTGATGCTTTCTGGTTTTAACTATGTTTCTTTGCTGTTTTTTTCCAGTGTGAGGATCCAAGATGCCATGTTTGGGAGCATATTGGCTGTGTGATTGTACCAGAGAAGCCAATGGATGGAAATCCACCACTTCCTGAATCATTTTATTGCGAAATCTGCCGACTTACTCGAGCTGATCCGTAAGTTTTTCAAGGATTTTCTTTTAATTTTTATGAGTTTTAATTGTGTATCTTGTGATTAATTTTCCATTTGCGCTTCTCCCCTACTGCATGTTAATTCTTTCCTGTCAGAACTGAAAGGAAAGACATACTTTTACATTTTATGTGCTTTTTATTTATCTCTTTGTATTTGATTGTTTTTCTTTTAGCACTATTTTATAGTAACTAGATTTTTGTATGGTAAAATTTAATTCTCATCTTCACATCAACAACTTTGGTTATACATTAGCATTGTATTCGCTGTTCTCCTACATGGTCTTCCTTGTGCAGGTTTTGGGTCACAATGGCACATCCTCTATCTCCAGTGAGGTTTACTGCAACCACCATCCCAACTGATAGGTAAGAAGTTTATAATTTTTTTGGTTGCTGTTGTTTTGAACTTGTGTACTTTATTGCGATTCTTTAAAGTTGCAAGTGTAGCAATTTTTACTTTAGAAAGCTCAAGCACTCGGTGGCCTATTCTAGATGATACAATCACCATTGTCATCACCATTTATATATGTTCGTGTTTGTGTTCCTATAATGATCTGCACTAACGAATCATCTGCATTGTGTGAATTATTACTTTTATTCTTGTCTTTTCCTTTCTTTGGGAAGGCGTAATAGCGGTGGCTTAATCTCACATCATGGTCCTGCAAGTCACTTAACTTTGTAATTGGGAACATAAATACGACATTCACTCTAGTATCTAGATAATAAGAATCAAAATTGTTTCCTAGCTAGGTGCCACACCTGCTGAAGAAATACTGTTAAGGTCTTTTGTTTGTTCTAATACTCTGATCCAAAATTTTCCAGTACAAACACTCTGCATTGTGTTGAGAGAACATTTCAAATCACAAGGGCAGACAAAGACTTGTTGGCCAAACCAGAGTACGATGTCCAGGTTGGATTTTGTGAAGTATGTCAAATATGCAACATTCTATCAATATTTGCGTTTCTAAATGGAATTCAATTTTTTTAGGCTTGGTGTATGCTCTTGAATGATAAAGTTCTCTTTAGGATGCAATGGCCTCAGTATGCTGATCTGCTCGTCAATGGTATGTTAGTGATCTTCCAGAGTTTTAGTCTGATACGAGCATTTCCTTTGAAACAGGGGGATGGGATTTTCTTGCATCATAAATTTTCGTTGCATATTACATTCACATTCACATCGTCTTAATTTCCCTTTTACTCTGATCATACTCAGTAAGATTGGTTTATGTTTCTGATATGGGATTCGTGATATATGCCCTATCATTTTGTAGGTTTGCCTGTACGTGCAATTAACCGACCTGGGACACAGCTTTTGGGGGCCAATGGCCGCGACGATGGACCTATTGTGTGTTTTCTTCACTTTTCAGTATTCCTTTCGACTATACGTTGAAAGTCATTCAATCATTATTGTAATTTGTTGTCATCTCATTTTTCTGTTTTGGCAGATTACACCTTGTATAAGGGATGGAATTAACAGAATATCCTTGAGTGGAGGTGATGTTCGGAGCTTTTGTTTTGGAGTTAGACTTGTGAAGCGCAGAACTCTACAGCAGGTACTTGTCACAGATATTGCATGAGAAACAGAAAAATTCAAAGGATTTGTCGGTCTATGGGTGCAATTAAGACGTAACAAAGGAAATAGAATGTTCTTCTGAATACAAAGAGAAAGAAAGAGAGAAATTAAATTGGCTTCCCAAGAAACCTGTGGTTGAAAGAAATTAAATTGGCATTCCAAGAAAGTAACCTATGGTTACACACTTACAGTTATCTTGTCGCTTGTTATTCCCCACCTCCATTAAATTTTGAAATATATTTCAGATTTCAAATTTATAGTCCTATTCCTTCTTCCTCTATCACTCAGATGATAATCTATGGTATACAAGATGAAGCATCGTTGGATTGCACTTATTTTCTCAAGTGTAATATGTCCTGCACGGCAATATTTTGATTCATTTTTCACTATATTTATTACAATTTTTAGTGTTCTTGAATGCTCAGGAATTCAGTTATTGTGCATTAATGATCTCCAAGTTGCCTATATATTTACTCATATCTGCATCTAGGTTCTAAATTTGATCCCAGAAGAGGCTAAAGGGGAGAGTTTTGAAGATGCTCTTGCTCGTGTACGCCGATGTATTGGAGGTGGAGGTGGAGATGATAATGCCGACAGTGATAGTGACATTGAAGTTGTTGCTGATTTCTTTGGTGTGAATCTCCGGTGTCCTGTAAGTTATTAATAGCTTGTTTGTAGCTCAGTTTTTATACTTATTTCAGTCATGTTTTTGGTGCTTATCATCTTCCTAGGCTATCGATGCTGTGCATGTAAACATTTTCTTGCATACCGAGTATTTGTTGTGTTTTATACTTGTTTCATTAGATGAGCGGTTCTAGGATAAAAGTTGCTGGGAGATTTTTACCTTGTGTGCACATGGGTTGTTTCGACCTTGAGGTATTTGTGGAGTTGAATCAACGTTCAAGAAAGGCATGTTTCTTATACTTGTCTAAACATTAGGTTATTCCTCCTGTTTCGTGGCTTTATTTTATCCGTGGTTTATTTACGTGCAGTGGCAATGCCCCATTTGTCTGAAGAACTACTCAGTGGAGCATGTAATCGTGGATCCTTATTTTAACCGTATCACGTCTAAGGTATACTTATGAGAATGTATACTTATGAGAATTCTAGAATCTTTGTATCTTTGGTGTTTATTCAAATTTTTTTTTCCTATGCGGCAGATGAAGCATTGTGATGAAGAGGTGACTGAAATTGAAGTGAAACCTGATGGTTATTGGCGTGTAAAGACCAAAAGTGAGAGTGAGCGTAGGGGGTTAGGGGAACTCTCTCAGTGGCACACACCCGATGGTAGTCTTTGTCGCTCTACTGATGAGATTAAACGGAAGATGGAAATGTTAGTTCCGGTTAAACAAGAAGGTTTCTCAGACGGTTCGACCCATCTGAAACTTGGAATAAGGAAGAATCGGAATGGCGTTTGGGAAGTAAGCAAACCTAATACAAATGGATTGTCTTCCAGTAATAGGCAAGAAAAGGCTGAATATCAGGAGAAGAATATTATACCAATGAGTAGTAGTGCTACTGGAAGTGGTAGGGATGGTGATGATAGCGTAAACCAGGACGGGATTGGAAATTTTGACTTTGGAGCCAACGGCATTGAACTTGATTCCATTTCCATGAATGTTGATTCAAGCTATAATTTTCCTGACAGAAATCAACGTGGAGATGGTATAAATAATGAAGTCATCGTTCTAAGTGATTCTGATGAAGAAAATGACGTAGTAATCACTCCAGGACCTGCATACAGTGGTTGTCGAACTGATGGTGGGGTAAACTTTCCGCTGAATTCTGCGGGAATAATTAACTCATATAGTGAGGACCCACACACCTTAGCTGGGGGAAGTTCACGCTTAGGTCTTTTCAATGACGACGATGGATTTGATACTCCTCTTTGGTCATTTCCTTCTGAAACTCCAGAAGCGCCTGGGTTCGATCTATTTCCATCTGACGCTGACATTTCAGAAGGTTTAGTTGGTTTGCATCATCATGAAATAATTGGAGGTTACACCGTGGCTCCTGAGACATCAATGGCATCTGTTCCTGTTGTTCCGGGCTCAGCTGGAGGATCTGAAGCAGTTGCAAACGATGGCCTAGTTGACAATCCTCTTGCATTTGGTAGAGATGATCCCTCCCTTCAAATATTTTTGCCAACAAAACCAGATGCCTCATCTCAGTCGGGTTTTAAAAACCAAGCTGATATGTCAAATGGTATCCGCAGTGATGATTGGATCTCGCTTAGGCTAGGTGATAGTGCCTGTGGGAATCGTGGAGAGTCTGCAACTGCAAACGGGCTTAACTCAAGCGAGCCGATATCTGCAAGGGAAGGTTCTTTGGCTACTTCGACAGAGGGTTCGTTTCCCTGACCGAGAATAGTGATATGCATTTCTGAAAACATCAAAAGGACCTATATAAATGTGGATCCTGTTCATGATGTTGCATTACATTTTTATAAGCTTGCTGGGTCTTGTAAACAAGTGAAGAAGACAGATCTTCTTTTATATATATATATATATAATTTCTTTATAGGTTATAAATGGAGTTATATGCTCCTTTCAATCCATAGGCCATGTTACTCCATGTGGTACATTTACTGAGTGTTACTGTGTATTTGCAGCTTCGTTGCTTGTGGGTATGGATGACGACAGTAGACAGGACAAGGCAAAGAGGAAAAGATCAGATAATCCATTTACATTTCCTCGCCAGAAGCGTTCAGTAAGACCTCGGATGTTCCTCTCGATTGACTCGGATTCTGAGTGATATTTGTTCATCTCGGGGATGTTGGTGTTCCTTTTGAATCTTAACGCTATGCACAGAACAATCAACAGGATCATCAGACAGCGCACCGGAGTTTGGCAAGATTTGCTTGAAAAGATTGAACCGGTATTGATTTTTCTCTTGTAAGATGTTGTTGACTCTCTTTGATATCGTTCCAGAATCTTTGGCCTTATCTGCAGGATGTATTTTGCAAAGCAAAGCACAGGCTCATTTAGTTATTCGGCACAGGGGGCTCCAGTTTCATTGGTAATTTAATTTGTATACTCGAATAGGATTTTTCTTTCACATTGTTTCTTTTTTTTTTGTGGACGATGATAAAATTACTCGGAATATCAGAGCCATAGAGAGAGAGAGAGAGATATAGCATTGTAAATTAATGGCTTCCATTTTTATTTTATTTTTGGTATAAAAATCAGCTCTTCTCCTCTAATTTTTATTTTTGTGTGCACTGAGTTCGGGAAACCAACCAACAATGCTAACACATTTCCAATCATTTTCTAATGATTAAATTCATTTAGATAAAGGGGCATATGTCAATAGAAAATACTGTTACTGCTATAAGCAAACTTGTATATAAATTTCCTACAATTTCTTAAAGAGTTTTGATGTTTACGGAGCTTGCGAAATTCGGGTGTTCCTCAACTAGATATCACTGGGTACACGTACAATACACATTTTTCTCATTCATGTACAATTTTCTGCAAGAACTGAAATTTACAGAGTATTCAAACATTTTGAACTTCGCCTAAATCTCATAATGTCTCCACAGCGTTTGGCAGGAGATACCTATTCTAGTAATCATCAGCATGCTTGCTTACTTCTGCTTCCTCGAACAGCTCCTGGTAGTCCGTCTTTACTATTTATCACCCTCAGAAACAAAAAGCATCCAGTTTCAGACATACATACAGATATATACTAAACACAGATATATATATATATATATATATAACAATAAGTTTTGTTTGCAGGTTGAGAAGCTGGGTACGGGTGCAATTGCGATATCACTGCCATTTTCTTGTATTCTTGGTCTTCTTGCATCCATGACCGCATCAACCATGGGTAGGTCTTCTTTTGGAAAACTCTTTTCCATATGCTCCTTCACTCTGATCCGTTTTTGGTTCTGGAATAATCTTGTGCAGTAATGAGAAGATTTTTCTGGATGTACGCATCCGTCCAGTTTGCTTTGGTTGTTCTCTTCGCGCATATATTTTACTCTGTGGTTAGTAGTACTCTTTCAATGCATGTTTTGTTTTCTGTCTTTTGCGACATATGTATGTCTTAAAAGTAGTGCGAGACATATACTTAAAGTCAAATAACCTACAAGCTTTTGGTTTAGCAGATAAAAGTCGAGACTTTGGAAATCTTTTAGAACAAAATTCAACATAAAGTTGCAACCTTTATCATATATCAGTTTACATACACAGTTTTTGCTGTTAATTCTGCTCTCTCGGTGGTATAAGGTGGAGTTACAACCGGTTCTTTCAGTTCTTCTGTCAACATTTGCTGGATTTTGTATCTGCATATGCGGAAGTTCAGTGATGGTTGAGTTTGCGAGATGGAAACGAAGATTGCGAGCCCGAAGTTTAGAACAACAGCTGAACGCTCAGACGCTGCCACCACCGCAACATTCACAACCTCTGGATGTAACAACCTCTCTGCAGCATCCAAATGCCTCGTAGAGCTAAAGTGGAAGATGACTTTACATTTATACAGAGTTGGTTAATGTTGTGTGATGATTCGTATAAACAATAGGGAAAGTTATGAAGGAATGTTTAACACTGATCTTTTGCCTTGTCTTGCTTCTTTACATACACCATTTGTAGTGTTGTAAGTTTGTAACTTTGATTTTGCTCAAAATGTTTGTCGTAGTAAATTGAGTTTTTTTTTTTGGGTGTAATAAAAGGATTTATAGATTCGATAAGAAAATAATCAAATTGAAGGTCACGAGGCAATCACGTGCCCAGTTTCCTGGAACTCTTCTTCGCAGTACTTGTGGCTTTAGTGTTTTTTTCTTATTCTCGACGGTGAACGACGACGTGGAGATTATACAGCGATGAATTTCTCCACAAGGCTTGCTGAGAAACTTCCTGGAATCTTACCGGCGCCGTCTTCTCCTCTCCTGCGTAAAGGTTTTGAGTTTTTTTTCTTCATCTGTTCTGCGTTTGGTTCACGTCTTTGGGAATTGCTTGTTTCGGTTTTCCGAGAAAATTGGATTCAATTCAAAGGGAAATTCATGCTGATATACTTTTTCTGGGTTTCTATTCTTCTGTTTGATTAGGAAATTACGTCTTCACTATCTTTTCTAGGTTTCTGCTTTTTTCTACCCGGAATCAACTAAGAGCTTTGATGTTTATAGCTTGCTTCAAATCCAATTTAGACGAATGTGAACGCTAATGAACAAAATCATCAATTCTTTCTTCTCATGTGTGTTAGGAGTCTCTGAGTTAAGATTCTTTTCAATTGCGAACCACAGTAGAAGATTGCAGAAGAAGTTGGTGTGGAGTTTGGAGAGAGCTGAAACCTGTCTAGTGAGCAATTCGTGCGTAGTTCATCCCGCAACCGAAGTCTATGCACAAGAAGCTATTGAAGCAATCAAATCCGAGAAAGTTATCGCTGTACCAACCGATACGCTTTATGGTTTCGCTTGTGATGCTTGGTAATGTAAAAACTCTTGACTAATTAGCTGAATAATCTTTACATTTACCAAAACTAAGTTGTGATTATATATTACATGAAAAAGTTCTTTAGAAGCGGTTAATCGGATATATGAGATCAAAGGGCGGAAGCTTACAAGCCCTTTAGCCATTTGCCTAGGCGATGTATTAGATATCAAGAGAGTTGCTACCACAAACCACTTACCTCACGGTTTACTCGGCTCTCTCTTGCCTGGTCCAGTCACTCTCGTCCTTCAACGAGGTTCTGATCTTCTTCTTAATGTGTTTGCTTCGATATGATCTCTTTATGTGAGAGTATTCATGTTGTGTTTAAACAGGTGACTCTAGCATTCTTGAAAAGTCCTTAAACCCAGGGATTGCTACTATCGGAATACGGGTTCCAGATTGTGAATTCATTAGAGAAGTATCTAGAGGCTCGGGCAGTGTGTTGGCTCTTACAAGTGCTAATCTTAGCGGTGATCAAAGCAGCGTTTGTGTTAAAGATTTTGAGAAACTTTGGCAGCATTGTGCTTATGTCTATGATGCTGGTTTGCTTCCATCCGGTCGCGCTGGATCCACAATTGTCGATTTGACTAAAGTCGGAAAGTATAAGATCATTAGACCCGGAAGGTATGAAATTTGGAATTTTGTTGATCCGATCGATCAATGAGAATCAATGGATTAAAAGTTTGAATCTTTGCGAGGTTCTTGAGCTACTTCCTAAATAAACCTGTTATTTTTGTTGTTAATTCAGCGCGAAGCAAGCAACAGTGGAGATTCTTGAGAAATATTTGCTGGTAGAAGAAGACGGTTAAGAGAAGAAAGCTGGTTAAACTCTGAATCTGGTCTGACTTCCAAGAATCTGAAATTTTGTGTTGCTTATTCGTTTCTATTGGTTTTGGTTTTGGCTTAGGTTTAAGATATGTATGTGTTTTTTTGGGCAACAGAAATGTATGTGTTATTATAATACGAGAAGATTGTTGATTTTTTGACATTTTTGAACTTGTGGTTACTCCAATTTTTATGGTACGAATGTGTGATTTAAAGGGAATTGGTGGACCGCTTAATAATTTTCATTTAAGTTTCTTATTGGTCAATTTGGAAAATGAATATATGGAAATTTTGATGTGTTGTTTTTTTCTCCACTTGATGCTAAGGTATGTACAGTTTACAATATGTCAATTTGGTCAAAAATTCATAAATGGTACTCTTACACAAAATCTTCTAAGTGAAACATTTTGGTTAGACTATTACTTTCTCCAAAATCTTTTCTTTTAAATTTCTTATTTTGTGAAAACAAATCATGTTACATTTAAGGATAAATATCTCAGAATACCATATTTTTAAAACACCATATTTAAAATAAAAAAAAACTATAATAATTTTTAGTAGGGTTCGCAAAAAACTTATTCAATGAAATTTTTATGAGATTTTTGTAAGAAAAGAGAAATCGTGTAGTATTTTTAAATGTTCCTTATTCCAATGGTGTTATTGTTTAAAGTCAAAATCTGGGGCATTAGTTGAATGAAAAAAGCAATACAGGGTTAAAAATAATTAATATAGGTGTATTTTGAGTTTGTTCGAAGTTATGGGATTAAAGTTGAAGAAATTACAAATTCAAGACCCAGTTTTCAATTTCAGCATCACCGTGTTCTAATTTCTTTTCATATGCTAAAAATTGATGTCTAACATGGCATTGTCTGTTTCTAAACTCTTAAATCCTCAGTTTCTCCCAAGCTTTTATATATTTATGTGAAATCAATCCTTTTCAAAACTCTTCTCACCACTAATTTTTCCTCTCGAACATTCCCTTCTCTATTTTTGATTCCTTTGCTTGAAAACTGGTTTCTCAATTGCGTGATCTTGACTCGCTTTCAGGTACTGTTTTCACGCTCTTAGAAAATATTTGAAAGGGTTTTCTCAGTTTGGTCTGGTTTAATCGATACTGTTTCTGGAAATTTCTCCTTTTTCTGCGGTTAGTTTCTGTGTTTTTAGTTTTTAAATTTTCGTGGGGAACTTTGGTTGTCTATGTTGATTTCTGCTTCTAATCAGAACAGAAACAAAAAGAAAATATGTTGCTTTGTTTTTTCAATTTCCATCGTCTTCCCAGTAATCAAACTGGATTTTGGAAGAGTGGATAATTGTGTCTCTAATCAGCTAATTTTGTTCTGTGACTATGCAGTTACTTTGATTCACTGAGAATATGGCGAGTGGGGTATTGCCAGGTCCGGTTTCCGGGGTAAAGATACCCGATTCGAAATTCGGGTTTGGTAAAAGCATGAATATTGTGAGAATTTGTGATTTGCGTAGTCTGAGATCTGCTAGAAGAAGAGTTTTCGTTATCCAGAATTCGAACCAAGGCTCTGATTTAGCCGAGCTTCAACCTGCATCAGAAGGAAGCCCTCTCTTAGGTATATAATGCATATGAGATGCATTTTAAATTATAATCTTTAGCATTTTATTTTATTTTTGAGTTTTGTTGGGTTTAGAATGAATGAATGTATGTTGTTGGTTTTGTAGTGCCGAGACAGAAATATTGCGAGTCATTGCACAAGACAATGAGAAGGAAGACTCGCACTGTTATGGTTGGAAATGTTGCCCTTGGAAGCGAACATCCGATAAGGATTCAAACAATGACTACATCAGATACTAAAGATGTTGCTGGAACTGTTGAAGAGGTTTTTGCATCTGACCCTAAAATCTTTTTTCAGTTTCAGTATATTGCTTTGATTTCCCGAGACTAATGACCTATTTGCATGTGTATTGTGTTGCACCATAAAACCTATTACTGTTCCATTGACTTTATGGAGACAAATTTTGCTGGTTCTGTGATTATAGGTGATGAGGATAGCGGATAGAGGAGCGGATATCGTGAGGATCACTGTTCAAGGGAAGAAAGAAGCTGATGCATGCTTTGAAATAAAAAACAAACTTGTTCAGCTTAAGTAAGTCAAAGACCATATTGAGCTGTATCTATATTTGTTTGTGGAGTTTTCAGTAGTATGCAACTTACTTTTTTTTGCGTGTTTGTTTACAGTTACAATATACCGCTGGTCGCTGATATTCATTTTGCTCCTTCTGTCGCCTTACGAGTCGCTGAATGCTTTGACAAGATCCGTGTCAACCCTGGAAATTTTGGTATGTTTATTTTTGTCTTTCACTTGTTTTTTTTGAACTTGAGAATGAATGAATTTTTGGCATTTCAGCGGACAGACGGGCCCAATTTGAGACTATAGATTATACAGAAGATGAATATCAGAAAGAACTCCAGCATATCGAGCAGGTGGAAAGAAGCCTTTGTTTCATTTGTCTTGTGAAACCTGTATGTTTTAATCGGTCTTAGCTAACAGTGTTTCTCTCTTCTTTTAGGTCTTCACTCCTCTGGTTGAGAAATGCAAAAAGTATGGGAGAGCAATGCGTATAGGGACAAATCATGGAAGTCTTTCTGACCGTATCATGAGCTATTATGGGGATTCTCCACGAGGAATGGTAAAAATCTTAAAGCCTTTAAAATGATTTCTTTTCTTACACATGTACTTTCTTCTAACCTGACTTCTGTCACACAGGTTGAATCTGCGTTTGAGTTTGCACGGATATGTCGGAAATTAGACTATCACAACTTTGTTTTCTCAATGAAAGCTAGCAACCCGGTGATCATGGTCCAGGCATATCGTTTGCTTGTGGCAGAGATGTACGTTCATGGATGGGATTATCCTCTGCATTTGGGAGTTACTGAGGCAGGAGAAGGCGAAGATGGACGGATGAAATCTGCAATTGGAATTGGGACGCTTCTTCAGGTACTTCACTACCTAACAAAAGACAGAATTTTCCTTTAACAGTTGAAAGAAGAGGTACAAAGTAACTCAACTGAAAGAAGAGGTACAAAGTGTATGGTGATGATTGTTTGTAATATCAGGACGGGCTCGGTGACACAATAAGAGTTTCACTGACGGAGCCACCAGAAGAGGAGATAGATCCCTGCAGGCGATTGGCAAACCTTGGGACAAAAGCTGCTGAACTTCAACAAGGCGTTGTATGAATGATTATTTTCAGATGCTTCTAATATAGTTTACATTTCATGTGACTAATGTGGCCTGTTGTGTATTAGGCACCGTTTGAGGAAAAGCATAGGCGTTACTTTGATTTTCAGCGTCGGACGGGTGATCTACCTGTACAAAAAGAGGTAAGACTACATTTTGAAAAAGAATGTCCCAATCGCATGGCTTTTATGATGGCGTTACAAGTATCAAACAAAATGGAAATGTTTCGTCCTGAAAATTATAGGGAGAAGAAGTTGATTACAGAGGTGTCCTTCACCGCGATGGTTCTGTTCTGATGTCGATTTCTCTTGATCAACTAAGGGTGAGTATTCTTCTCTTCTTCTTTTATTTCCTTAACGCAAAATGTAAGACGGATCATTGGTTTTGCCCTCACTATTTCGCTTTCTTTGTAGGCACCTGAACTTCTCTACAGATCGCTCGCTACAAAGCTTGTTGTGGGCATGCCATTCAAGGTGAGATATGGTTCAATTTATTTTCTTGGGAGACACAGTCTCACTTTAATGATTTGATATTGGTTCCCAGTACTTACTTTCCCGAGTAATGCTCGTATAGGATTTGGCAACTGTGGATTCAATCTTATTAAGAGAGCTACCGCCTGTAGATGATCACGTAGCTGTAAGAATCGCTTTTCTTCTCCATATCATTTACTTTAAGATTTTTCATGGCTGAAAATAAACTCTGAGTTCTGTTTACAGCGTTTGGCTCTTAAACGGTTGATTGATGTCAGTATGGGAGTTATAGCACCGTTATCAGAGCAACTCACAAAGCCATTGCCCAATGCAATGGTTCTTGTCAACCTCAAGGAACTATCTGGTGGCGCTTACAAGCTTCTCCCGGAAGGTGACCCAATACTCACCTGAAAAAAAATTATAACAAAGAAAAACATTTTCTGTATTTCTTAGCCTCGATTGTGTCAGGTACACGGTTGGTTATCTCTGTACGTGGAGATGAGCCATACGAGGAGCTTGAAATACTCAGAAACATTGAGGCTACAATGATTCTCCATGAAGTACCCTTCAGTGAAGAGAAAGTTAGCAGAGTACACGCAGCACGGAGGTAATAATAGAAAATTCTTACTATCTAATGTTTTGCTTATTTAAAAGGTATGATCTTTATGAGCTAAGTTGTATTCTTTTCCTGGATTTGTAGGCTATTTGAGTTCCTATCTGAGAATTCAGTTAGCTTTCCTGTTATTCACCACATTAAGTTCCCAAGTGGTATTCACAGGTAGATACAACTGCCTGTTGAGCTTTGTGCAGTGAATAAAAAATCCAATTTTGATCTTATGGTGGTTTCTTTGTTCTCATGCAAAATGCAGAGACGAATTGGTGATTCACGCAGGGACTTACGCTGGAGCCCTTCTTGTGGATGGTCTCGGAGATGGTGTAATGCTCGAAGCACCTGACCAAGATTTTGATTTCCTTAGGAATACTTCCTTCAACTTATTACAAGGCTGCAGAATGCGTAACACTAAGACGGTAAAAGCAACAAAAATTCTGCATTTTCTTCTCAAAAAAAAAAGAAGGAAAAGTAATAACCTGCGAAATCATCGGCATCTATTGGCAGGAGTACGTATCCTGCCCGTCTTGTGGAAGAACGCTTTTCGATTTGCAAGAAATCAGCGCTGAGATCCGAGAAAAGACTTCACATTTGCCTGGCGTTTCGGTTAAAACTCAGACCATTTATCCTTTTTAAGAAAAGTTTTGTGTGATTTGGATGTACAAAAAGTGAAGGAGAATTGAAAAATTGTGCAGATCGCAATCATGGGTTGCATTGTGAATGGACCAGGAGAAATGGCAGATGCTGATTTTGGTTATGTAGGTGGTTCTCCCGGAAAAATCGACCTCTATGTCGGAAAGGTAACACCTTT
Source organism: Pugionium cornutum (assembly GCA_018901935.1). Classification (NCBI taxonomy): domain Eukaryota; kingdom Viridiplantae; phylum Streptophyta; class Magnoliopsida; order Brassicales; family Brassicaceae; genus Pugionium; species Pugionium cornutum. The sequence goes on along the minus strand of CM032158.1, from coordinate 15,184,685 downwards.
ATTCTTGGGTTTCTTTCGGGTGAAAGAATCTGATTTTAATGTTGTGGACAGAATGTGGTGAAACGTGGAATTGCCATGACGGAAGCAACGGATGCTCTGATCGGTCTGATCAAAGAACATGGTCGTTGGGTCGACCCACCCGTGGCTGATGAGTAGATTTGTAGTCATTTCAGCGCCGGTGGATGGATCATTTCTAAAACTAAGTGAGACAGAAAGATATACATATTTGTGTATGTATATATAATTTACAGTATTGTGTATTGCACAACATATTCAACAATGGCCAAATCTGCAAATTGATAAAACAATGCTTAGGCCAAATTAAATAAGAGAAGCGAGTTTAGGAGATTGAATTGTAAACGGCCAAACAAACATAAGTGTTCACAAATAGCATTCTTTTCCAATTAATACACATAAGTGTAAAACAGAAAAACCACAATTCATAAGACATACAAACCATTTCTTTTTTTGTTCTTCGATAATTGCGACATAAACATTTTATTTATTTTGAAATCATTACTAGTTTAGAAAAATCATGATTAATCGAATAAGCAGCAGCAAACCGGACCGGTGGGTCTGCCTAAGAGACAATGGCCGTCCAATGGCAGTGAGTCACTGCCTCTGTGGCAATGAGTGTCACAGTCGCTGTCGCTTTTGCACGTTCCTCTTAAGTGGCATGGTCCCTCTGTTATCTCTTTTTCTGTTTTTATATACCACGACCAAAAATATGCTTTTATCAAACCACAAAATTTGTTTTATAACTTTAACAAAAAAAACTGATTTAAAAGTACCAATATTTTGATAAATTTTTAAAAATACATGAAATTTTGAATTTTGAAGACAGCATAAAATATGGTATTTTAGTTGCCCAAAAAATGTTATATTTGTGCTTTGGATGAAATGTTTAGCGAAGGGGAAAAAATCTAAAAATCTAAACCTATGATGAATATTAAAAATCTGTACCTGCGGATTGGACAGTAATAACAAGTGAGAAGATCACGAGAAAAGCAAAAGCTTGAAATCTTGCTGAGACCATTTTTTCAGTTTATTTTTGTTTTGTAATGAAAGATATTAGACTTGTAAACACTGTATGGGAAATTAGGATCGATTTTTGAGATTTTAAATGTAAAGCTAATTATAAATATGGTAGCTTTTCGTTTTCCTTTTTTAAGAGTATACCATTTTTAGTTAATGGTTAATTTAGCAATAAAAACATATCCCTCGAAATAGAATTGGTTATACGTCTAAATTTACCAATGATAACAAAGAATGGACGGTAGAGATTTTTCGAAATTTTAAGAACCACTACACGTATGCGCGCAAAACCAATGCAAACATATATAAAACAATGTCCAGTATACCAGTATACGAAAGCCTCTTAGGAACATTGATGATTTTAGTTTTTTTTTTTTTTAAACATTGATGATTTTTTACTCTTCTATTTCACAATAATTGAAATTTTAAGCACTATTTTGTTTAAACTTAATTAACTGTTTTTATTGTTTATTTAATATAAATTCTAGATGATCAATTAAAAACAGAGAGAATTAAGAAAATTCTAGATGATGTTAACACACTGATTACATTAACCCAAATGAAATGACTATGTTTCAAATCTTCTTGTTTTGGTAATGTCATATTTAATTACAGGTATTATACAATGATGTAAATGTTTTTGTGGTGATTTAATTAACCAAAACTAGTGAAACATCCAAACTCAAATCAATTGAAAATTTCTAATTTCCAAATATTATACGTATTAAGGAAGCAACCTGCGTATTTAATAATAGGAAGAAGTAAATGAAAAACTTTTTAATTTTTCATTTACTTGGGTCTGTATATAGTTAATGGGCCTTTTGCACTCTCACTAAGAAGTCAAGCCTCTTGGGTTTCTTAAGCTCTCCCCCCTGCAGAAACTGTTGACAATTTACCGGCGATCGGAACCGCCGGCGGTAGACATGAGCAGTACGGCAGGGAAGCTCGTGACTTCGAGATCCGAGCTTGACTTGGATCAACCTAACATAGAAGATTACCTTCCTTCCGGTTCCTCCATCAATGAACCTCGCGGCAAGCTCCGCCTGTAATTCTCTCAGCATGTGAAAAATTTCTGTGAATTTGAATTGATTTGATCTGCTGATTAAGTATCAGAGCTTCTTCCTTATTGCAGGCGTGATTTGATCGATATTTCCCCCACTCTTACTGAAGCTGCTGGTGCAATTGTTGATGTAAGTTATTTGGAATTTCCCCAATATTTTCTTCTTTGTTCCCACCCAAATCTGTCAAAAAGTAATGATGGATGGATTTGGTTAGGGGTCAGAGAATATGATGTTATTGATTTCATCTCTGTAATTGTATATGATGCTTGATTTGAAATCTGCAGCTGTTGTCGCTTCTGTTCAAACTTAAAAAAAAAAACATTTTTGTATGAATTTACAGGATTCATTCACAAGATGTTTCAAGTCGAATCCTCCAGAACCTTGGAACTGGAACATATACTTATTTCCACTGTGGTGCTGTGGAGTTGTTGTCAGATACTGTATTCTCTTCCCTTTGAGGTCAGTTCCTTTTATCTATTCCATGTATGCAATCATATATGGTTCTTTTCCTATGCAATTGGATTCTATAGGGGGCATTTTCCTTCTACATCGAGTGGTGAGCAGTTCATTGTTTTAAACCTGCAGGTGCTTCACTTTAGCTTTCGGGTGGTTTATTTTCCTTTCATCATTTATCCCCGTACATTCTCTGCTGAAAGGTCATGATGGGCTGAGGAAAAAGATAGAGGTGGGTTTGATTCTTTATTTCTCGCTTGTCTTCTGTGATTTCACGTTTTTCTTTCGTTTAGAATTTAGTACATGGGAAATTTTCTTGTATTTCTTCTGCGTTGTTGATATTTGCCATCCTTGTGGAGCTCAACTACTGCTATCTTGATGTTGAACATTGTACTGTCTTAACTATGTTACCAGAGGATCTTGGTGGAAATGATATGCAGCTTTTTTGTCGCCTCATGGACAGGAGTTGTCAGATACCACGGGCCACGGCCTAGCATCCGTCCTAAGCAGGTCATAATTCCTTTTAAAAAATGTACTTTGTATCTCCTTGATCCTTGTGTACATATTCTTACTATGTGAGTGGAGCTAAACAGGTCTATGTTGCCAACCATACTTCAATGATTGATTTCATCGTCTTGGAGCAGATGACCGCATTTGCTGTTATAATGCAGAAGCATCCTGGTTGGGTTGGTAAGTCTCAGGGTGTTAGAACGTGCAGAAATGTGTTTATGACCTTTGTCTTAGCATTTAATAGGCTTGTAACTAATTTGGGGATTAGTGATTGGTTTGCCTTTCGCGCATTATCCACGATTGCCTTTATTGCTTTGAATATGAAGGGCTTCTGCAAAGCACAATATTAGAGAGTGTAGGATGTATCTGGTTCAATCGTTCAGAGGCAAAGGATCGTGAAATTGTAGCGAAAAAGTATGCCTAATTCTTATCCCCTTTAAGTCTCATTACGTAATCTACTTGTATTAATCATGGGAACATGAATCACATAATTCAGGTTAAGGGACCATGTCCAAGGAACTGACAATAATCCTCTTCTCATATTTCCCGAGGGAACATGTGTAAATAATGATTATACAGTAATGTTTAAAAAGGTATTTGGACCTATATTGATGTGCTTTGTCCTCCTACTGTATATTATATATTCTGATTGGCTTCATGAAAATGTTCAGGGTGCTTTTGAATTGGACTGCACTGTTTGTCCAATTGCGATCAAATACAACAAAATTTTTGTTGACGCCTTCTGGAACAGCAGAAAGTAGGGATATTTTCTTTAAGATGTTCAAATTTGAAACGGAAAAGAAGCATTTCTAACTAATAACTAAACTATTGTTTTACTTCTAATTAAAGGTCTTGCATGCTCTTTGCAGACAATCATTTACTATGCACTTGCTGCAGCTCATGACATCGTGGGCTGTTGTGTGTGAAGTGTGGTACTTGGAACCCCAAACTATAAGACCCGGTGAAACACCGATTGAGTTTGCAGAGAGGTTGAACTCTTCTCTTCAAATACTATGAAGCTCTTTTAAGAAATGTAAAAAAACTTGAAATGACATTGTTTTGCGTCTAGTAGTTGGTCTTAACATTTATGAGATCCATTTCATTTACTCATCACAGGGTCAGAGACATGATATCTCTTCGGGCTGGTCTCAAAAAGGTCCCTTGGGATGGATACTTGAAGTATTCGAGACCAAGCTCCAAGCATAGCGAACTCAAGTATGTTCAATGTGTTTTTTCTTCTAGAAATTCAGTGGAATCTCTTAAGAAGTGGCTGAGTTTACTTCTGGTGGCTTTATGGTGGAATAAAAAGCTGACGCTTTCCATTGATCCAAACTTGGATACTTGCAGATCACATTTGTACATGTTGTGTATGTTGGAATTCCCAACAAGACTTGATGCTTATTTGTCTTATTCTGAATTTACAGGCAACAGAGTTTTGCGGAGTCTATCCTGGCTAGATTGGAGGAAAAGTGAGTGTAAAGATCAAGTCATCTTTTTTACTTGTGGTGTTTCATTAGGAGAAGAAAAAATTCAAAAACTCATGCCCATGTGCTTTTGGTACAATTGCTTTTGTGAACCTTTGAATAGACAACTCATATGCATTTTGTTCGTTTGCTGATTCGTATATATTATTACACAACAAATAATGTGATACTTCTGTTTGTGCAAGTTTTTCTCTGTTTAAGAACTGAAACGTGCCACCTAATCTTGAGAGACATCAGTTTAGTTTCATGTGTCTTGATCCACACGGTGCATCTTATTCGTTGCATTCAGAATTTCAAATATAGGTGACATGATTTAGACATGTATTTGAGTGTTTTAATAATATGTGTGCTCAGAGAGTTTGGCTGTTATATGCTTCAGAAATTGTTATCCATGTTCGTACATTTTTACACTGCAGCGATTGCAGACTTCTGCAGTATCTGTTGCCATCAATTTTTTTTTAATTCATCGTCTTGGATTCGATGTGAGACATTCTGGGACTTAGCCAAAGATATGGGGCATTTCAGTAGATAGCAAAGTTCCGGATTCCTTAGGAAAATAATAAAAGTTATAGGTTCTTCAGGTAAATAGAAAAAGTTTCAGGATCAAAGTTATAGATATCAGGACTTCTGGTTAAGGAGCCTTGAAATTCGTCTTTGCAGCTAAGCGTAAGAAACTTAAAGATTACACTGCACGGTTTTTATTGATCTGATTGTGTTACTTTTTTAAGTGTGACAGTTCTATAAGTTGAAACTAAATGATCCTGAGCTGAAATTGTGTTCTCGAAACTAAAATTCTTTCTCTAGCCCCAACTCACGCTGAAACAATTCTGACCATACAATATAACTTAAAAGGATACATAATATAACTCATAAACCTTTCCTCAGCTTCGGATCACAATTCATCCTTTGAGTCACTTTGGCCACTCTTTGTCGCGCTATCGGATTTTCCTGTGGTCTCTGTAGTTTCTAATTCTGGTGTAGACTCGACAGTTTTAGGAGCTTCGGGTGATGCAGGTTTCTCTAGTTTAAATGGGATCGTAGCATGTTTTCTTAAGAACTTGTAAAATGCAACCACAGTGCGTTCTGTATCTACTGTTATCTGCTCCACACACAACAAAAGAGGACAAATTCTCTGTCTTAGAGGAATCGAAGAAGACAAAACCGTTGCAGACAAGAAGAACTTACAGGATCTGTCTTGTTGCCTGCAGGGAATAAGAGAATTGTAGGGAACCCCTCGGCCTGCAAAAACATTTATGCCATAACCAGAAAATCAACTCTTTAAGGTTTTGAACATAGAAGGTACTCAGTGTCTAGAGATGTATTTTTGATACATTCATTACGTTTATTACCTTTGCCATGGGATGTTCGTTGGTTGTTCCATCCATCTTGGCTATAACGAGAGAATCAATACTTTTTAAATGTTTGGCAAGCTTGTTATACATTGGCTCAAGGGCTTGGCAATGGCCACACCATGGTGCATAGACCTGAGTTTTGATTTAAGAACAAAGTATTGATGTGATGAGAAGTCATGAATCCATATTGGTTAGTTGACGAACAATTATACTATTATACCTCAAGAAGCACATCTTTGGACTCGTCCAGAACAATTTCTTCAAAGTTATCTCCAACTACTATTTTCACATCCCCATCGTTCTGTAGCCACCAAACTTAAGGTCATGTGTTACATAAGCCGACAAGATGGTTTAAGACTGATGACAAAAACAACAGCTTTACCTTTTCCGGAATGGGGTCTGACTTATAGAAAGGCCTTAGCTTGTCATTCAGGAATTCCTCCCCGAATGTCTGCAGGAGATTAGAGCTTTAAGTTTAACAATGTCACCGTGAAGTAAAAAAAGAAATTGCGATTTAAAGAAACTTTAACTAGATACCTTAATTTTATCTGACTTGATTTCTCCATCGAAAAAGTATTTCTTAGGATCTTCATTCCCTGTGTAGGCAATAAGCTAGACACAGACCAAAATTTGAGATGTATTCAGCATATGCTTACTGAAAAGATCGGGCATTCGAGATTTTTATAAATGTGCAACTCTTTCAAAGACAGAACAGAAAGAAAAAAATCGACTTACTCTAGGACCATTTCCCGACACACCAAAGTATTCAGCAACTGGCTTCCCATAATCCTCATTATCCAGATCCACAGATACAAAAATGAGCTGTAACAAGAGACAAAGGCTTCTTAGAAATAACCTTACCAAGATACAACATAGCCATTGTTGCTCCAACGATTCCTTTTCATGTACTTGTCTTGATGTCAAACACAGAATATGAATTACGCGAACCTATGTTCTTACCTTTCCTTTGAATGATTTTGCTGCTTCTTGAAACTCCAGAAGAACCTTTTCAGAGTCATTTTTGGTTGCAAACAACAACAACTGCAAGGAAAATATATACATTCATGTTGGTAAAACCGACCTAAACCATCTTTGAATCTGAATTGAAGAAGAACATTTGACACACCTGCTTCTTAATTGTACTCTCAAAAATTTCAGGGGCAGTCTCTCTGGTGAAAACAGAAACTAGGGCAAGCTTGTTGGCAGACACAAAATTAGCTAGAGCAGACTTAACAAACTCCCCATCTGCGGATTAATAACACAAACATTACAAACTAAAAACCAAGACCAAGATCGCTTAATCAAGACACAAGAGAAAAAAGATTAGCAGAACCAACCAAAATGGCTAATCTTCTCCTCTTCGCTCTTAACTAGAACCAAAGCAGGCCGTTTAGACTCTGGATCAATGTGGAACATCTTGGCAACATCGGGATTTACAGTTTGGTAGAAGTTCACATCGTCTTCAGCTTTGGAAGCAGCAGCAAGTTGGTCGTGCTCAACACCCTGTGAAATTCGCATTTTGGATATCCATAAATGTAAGGCATTGAGAAAGGGCAACAACCATTCAAAGACTATACCATGTAGATAGAGAAACCATACCACTAAGGAGTTCAAGTAACCCAACACGACTTTGTTCCCAGAAGTCAACACTTTCTCAGCGTCATCTAACGTAGTTAGATTATAAACACCAGGACCTATCTTCTTCTTCACCCATGTCACTATTGTTTCTCTAAATCACAAAATCATTACATTTTTCAGGGACTTTTATCTCCAATCAGACCCGAAGATGCCAAAGCAATATAATTCAAACGAAGATAGAAAATTTTAGTACCAAAATCCAATTGATTCGAATTTCACTTACTTAGTCCTTCCTCCAGTGTAAGGCTTGTGCTCACCATCTACGAAGAAAAGAATGGTCGGGAAGCCCTGAACGCTATACTCCTGAGCCAACTCGTTCTCCTCCGTCGCGTCGATTTTAGCCAAAACGACACCGTCGTCCTTTAGCTCGGTCGCAGCTGCGGCGTACTCGGGAGCAAGAGACTGGCAATGACCACACCACGGCGCGTAGAACTCAACCATAACGTATTGGTTGTTCTCGATCACGTCGGTGAAGTTGCGCTCCTTGATTACCACCACGTCTTTCTCGTCGACCTCCGGCACAGGGAACGGATCCGAGTCTGGATTTCCTAGATCGGAGAAATCTCCGTCTTCCTCGTCGTCTCCGTACATTTCAGGATCTTCGTCTTCTCCTCCGCTAAATTCGTCTGGTCCAATGGAGGAGGTAAGTGAATCAGCAAGACCGTCTTCTTCTTTGAGATCTTCGAGGAAACTGAGGTCCTCCTCGTCGACGTCGGTGGAGAAAGAGGGAGAAACGGCAGAGAAGATGAGAAGAGCGACGAGAGAGAGGAGGAGAAAAACGCGGAACGCCATTTTAGTGTCTGAGATGTTTGAGATCCAACAACTACACAACACAAACTGGTTTCTTTCTACACATGTTTGTTGTTACCCAGAACGTCGTCGTTTTCAGTTAAGATAAATCAGGGAATATTAGTTTATTTCATTGACAAACTCAATCCTAGGCTACAGTTTTCTACAGAATCATACCAATAGCAATTGACGAAATCTTGAAAGAAGAATAAAAAAGCTACTTGATGGCTGATTTAAGCATCAAAGTGCGGATTATATTAGTTCGTCGTTTCTTAATCAGAGAGTAGATACCCATCGAGAGAAATGCTGCGATAACTATTCCTACGGCTTCTCTTCGTCCTTTTCCTCTGCTACTCTCACTTGTGTAGTGTTCGTCTGATGAAACTTTACTTCCTTGTGAAACAACTTCTACATTATTAGATTTTTTTTTTTTAAAGTGACTGTGAAGCTGAAGGTGAAATTGATGGGAATGGCGACTTATCAATGCAATAGATTTATGGAAGATAAACTTAGCTTTGTTACTAACTTATCAATGCAAAAGATTGAACAACAAGTCTTAAGCCTTTAAACAACTATAGCGAAAGAACACTGCATTATAAATCTTTTGTAATGCATTCAACAATGTCATAATAAGCATAACACCGATCATTATTGAACTAGAAAGTGAGAAACATAAATCTTTACTGTAAAAGATAGCATTCTAAGCAAGCCATCTTACCCCTTAATCGAATGTATACCATAGTTTAGTGATGGTGATCTTGATACCAAAAGAACCACGACCCAAGAAAGGATTCAAGTGTGCAAAAACCCAAAAAAAAATGGTCTTCCGAATGTCAATAGCGAATTATATAGTATACTGGGAGCAATTCCTCGAAATCAAAACAATAAAGGATAGAGAACTCAAAGAAACCTTCACTCGTTAGGAATGTCAATGTCTCCATTGCAGATTTCTTCCTGAAGATCTTTTGGGTCTTTGCCATCGACTGTGCAGCCGACGGAGACGCAAGTGCCTAATATTTCCCTCACGGTTCCGCTCAATTCCTTGGCGATAGATCTGGGACGCATAATTTTAGCGATCTCGATGACGTCATCAAACGAGATGTTCCCGTTATGTTTGATGTTCTTCACCTTCTTCCGATCTCGCTCGGGCTCCTTGAGCGCCTTGATGACCAGTGCCGCCGCAGAGGGAACCACGGTTACTTTAGCCTGACGATTTTGAACTGTGAGCTTGACGGTGACTCGCAAGCCTTTCCATTCTTTCGCCGTCTCTTTGGCGATGTCTTCTCCTATCTTCTTCGGCGCGAGACCGAGTGGACCAATCTTCGGTGCGAGTGAACTCGCTGCTCCGACCTCACCTCCGGTGACGCGGACGTAGACATCGACGATTTGAGACGGGTCCAATTTCGGCGGCATTTTCTCCTAATCTTCTATCTCACTCACTCTCAGCTTCTAGGGTTTCGCCTTCTTAGTTATAAACTATAAAGTATTTCCGTAAGGTAACGTTTTTAACTGGAAATGTCGATTTTGTCCCCCGATACGGGTTAATCCCTTAACCGAGAATGATATTTAATTAAATAGGCACCGAACCAAGCTATCCAATCTTATATATGTAATGAGTCAATTATGGCATGTGTGTACCGAATTTTATGTAAGTGACTGGACCGGATATTCTTATCAACTTTAAGGAATATACCATATATGTGAAAATTGATCAAAATTCAAAGGATGTAGAAAGATAATGTCAAAAACATCTAAGTAACCCCATGCAAGAGATAAAGCACTGCAGCCTTTCCTTAGACGAATTTTATCCACTACATTAATAATAAGTTTAGGTGATGTATGTTTTGCGTATTTAAAAATGTGCATAATGGTCTAATAAAGTCTTCAATATATAGATAGATTCATCAAAGTGTTGAGTGCGATATAAATGTTGGAACGATAATTTAAAATGTGTTCCAAAATTTATTTGCATAATGTTTATATATTATATTGATGATATTTCGTTGCGACTGAATTATATAAAAAGAACTCTTCATAATCAAATCATCTATATAATAGTCTAACGATTCGCCACTAACTTAAATTTTGTATAAATTCTCACTTTTCCTTAAGCGTTGTAATTGGTTGTATCTCTATAAAACGATTTGAAGTTACTATTCATTTATTTGACAAAGTATTATAGTTTATTACTAAAGTAACTTTACTATCCTCATCATCATCACCATTATACAGCACAGTATTTTAACTTTCCTTTTCTAATTACTATTATATACTTCTCTAGTCACTATTATATTTGGCTCATAATCATGTGCGGACCTACAAATAGAGTTAAAGAAATGACACTTCTAGTATAAAGATGTTAATTACGTGTTATTTAAATTTGGTTAAATAATTGCTCAGAACTAATAATTCACCCCCTTAAATATACGTTAATTCAACTCCATTTTATCCACCATTTATTACGAAATATCCTAAGACACAAAAAAATAGGGTATCGAGATAACTTTCATTATAATAGATATACTGAACATAATTCTGCTTATATTTCGACATATATATTATAGTGAGGATTTCGTTGTGTTGTAATCATTATGAGGAGTTAATTATTTCATGTAATATGGAAAGTGACGCTTAGAATAATATCGACCATATAGTTTGTTTTCAAGTTTACAACAAAACTGTGTTGAAATAACAAAAATTGGTAAATTGATCATATGCGTAAATGTGGATAGAAACCAAAACCTCATCAAAAGAGGTTTATTTCAACGTTCAATGAATATTTTCCTTTGAGCCGTTCGTAGGGACCATCCATCCCGTTCTTTCGTTGTTGCTGTATTGCTGGCTTTGGTTTGGTCAAATCCGAGCCTTCGCCGTGAAAGCAAAATAAGGTGGACACATCTGTATCGTAACATATGAAACAAAAACATTTCACTCCACTCACAAATCTATTGGATAAGGTGATAAGGTTTATAAACATATTTTCGATTCATATATATTATTTGTCCGGATAATACATATTACAAAAAAATATTGAAAAATTCAAATTTAAAATAATAATTAGAGATAGAAGAAAGTTTTGTTACAATAAGATATGTATATGGACTAATTGAAAAGAAAATTATGATGTTAACCATGTATTTATATTTTAATATTATATAGCGAAGTGACCGTAATCAAAAACTAAATTATTCACATGTTTAGTCGTATTATTACGAAAATATATTATAGTTAAGAGAAAACAATAAATTCTTTAACAAAAGAAAAATATGATTAAATAAGCAATATCACGAGGGAAGCACACGTGTGGTAGCTTTATGCAGAATGTTTTTTCACGGCTCAAATTTGTAGGTTTTGATGCAATCTTCGACGGTTCTGGTTCTCCGCGAGACTCACACCGACCAAACCTCGGAAGTCCCCAAATGGTCAATGTGTTCTTTCATTGGTTTTTCTCGGTATATCATTCTTATTCTTATTACTATTGTGAAGATATGAGAAATTCTTGAACAATGACAGAAGAAAGAAAATGACACACGAGCAATTTTAGGAGTTCAGAGATTTCTCTCCTACGTCTCCCCGGAACTTTGTTCCGGAATCCACTAGATCAAAAGCTTTCTCTTTCGAGATACAAAGAACTCACTCGCTCTCTGATCCTATCTCGCCTCTCTCTCTCTCTCTTGCTTACGATACTCTGTTTTCAGTATCGAGTGCATATCTTTCTGTTTTCTTTCTTCTTACTTATATGTACACGACTTTACATATACTTATAACAACCTTATTAACTAAACTACGTCGTTTAGCTAAATGAAGAAAACTTCTAGCTGAAAGAGAGTCTTTGTATTAAGATCATTTCTTCAAATCTCCACCTTGATCTTAATACTCCACCTTGAGCTTAACTCCTTTCTTCTCTTATGATCTTTGCATGTGAACTCCAGTTCCGGCTTCTTGAGTGAATCGACCTCACTCACTTAGTCTTTCGACTTCTGTCCAAGTTGCTCCACCTGGATCTTCCTTCAGGTAACTTAAACCCAGGTAAACTTTTATTTACCCAGCTTTGATAAATATCTGAGACCGATTTTCTTCAGTCTCTGTTCTTCACCCTTAGTCGTTCCAGGGCATTCTCTAGCTTGTTTACTGGTATGACTTTGGTGAATATATCTGCTGGATTATGTAGTGTAGCAATCTTTACTACATTGATGTTTCCTGTTGATATTAACTCTCTTATAAAATGATATCGCACATCGATATGCTTTGTCCTCTCATGATGGACAGCATTTTTAGCTAGAGCGATTGCACTCTGGGAGTCGCAATGTATGTCCACTGATTCTTGCTTAAATCCTAGCTCATTTAGAAACCCCTTGAGCCATATACCTTCTTTTGCTGAATCTGTTAAGGACATATATTCTGCTTCGGTGGTTGATAATGCCACGACCCTTTGTAAATTCGATTTCCAACTGACTAGATTACCTCCTACTGTGAATGCCCAGCCTGTTATAGATCTCCTATGATCTATGTCAGCTGCGTAATCTGCATCACAATAGCCTATAGCCTCGAATTTTCCCTCTCCCCTGAATTCCAAGCCTTTCTTTACTGTTCCACAAATATATCTTAGAATCCACTTCACTCCTAGCCAATGCTCTTTGATCGGATTACTCATGTACCGACATACCAATCCTATGGCATAGGCAATGTCTGGTCTTGTTCCAATCATGGAGTACATGAGACTCCCTACTGCCCTTTGGTAAGGTATATTTCTCATGGATTCAAATTGTTCCACAGTTTCCTTTTCTGTGGCTGATTTCAATCTGAAATGCATTCCCAATGGTGTTGACACACTCTTGGATTTGTCCATGCCATAGTTTCTTAGAACTTTTTCAAGATATCCTCTCTGAGAAATATACAGTAGTCCTTTTTCCCTGTTTCTGTTTATTTCCATTCCTAGGATCTTCTTTGAATCGCCTAAATCCTTCATATCAAATTCTGAACTGAGAAGAGCTTTGAGCTCTTTTATTTGTCTTTTATCCTTAGATGCAATTAGAATATCATCTACATAGAGCAATAGGTAGATGTATTCTTGAGGTTCTCTTACCCTGAAGTATACACAGTTGTCAAACTTACTTCTACTGAACCCATTTGATATCATAAACTCGTCAAACCTGGTGTTCCACTGCCTCGGTGATTGTCTTAACCCATACAAAGACCTTTTGAGAAGACATACCTTTTCTGGATAAGATTTATTAACAAACCCTTCTGGTTGATCCATATAAATCTTTTCCTCTAGAAAGCCGTGTAGAAATGCTGTTTTAACATCTAATTGTTGTAGCTCCATATTCTCATGAACCACAACAGAAAGAAGTAGCCTTATGGAGACATGTTTAGCTACTGGGGAAAATATTTCTTGGTAGTCTATACCTTCCTTTTGAGAATATCCCTTAGCTACCAACCTAGCTTTATATCTTGGACCTTCTACACCTTCTATGCCTGCCTTTCTCTTAAACACCCATTTACAACCTATTGGTTTATGTCCCTTTACTCTATCTACTAGTTCCCAAGTGTTATTCTTTTCCAGAGATTTCATCTCCTCTGTTGCAGCTTTCATCCATTTCTTACTATCTTTATCTTGTAAAGCTTCTTGATAGTTAGATGGTTCTGGATCCTCACCATCTTCTGTTATGTTGTACGCAAAACCTGCAATGTCATCAGAATCTTCATTATATTCATAGTCTGCATACCTTGGGGGACGTTTGATTTGTCTCCTTATACGATCCCTTGCAAGTTGAAAATTCTCAAGCTCCTGTTCTTCAGAGCTTCTGTTTTGGTGAATGTCTTCTGTCCTGGTTTTAGGTTCACTTGGAGCTGGATCAGATTCCTGGTTTCTTCCATCTTGTTTTGCTATCTCCTGGTTTCTTGTTTGACTGAGACACCCTGAAACAGCTATACTAAAATCTTTGTTAGTATCTTTTGAATTTACATCATTCCTTACCTGATTTTCCACTCTTAGGTCCTTGTACATCATATCTTCTCTGAATACTATGTTTCTGCTTATAACACATTTTTGATCCTCTAAAACAAAGATTCTGTAGCCTTTCACTCCCTCCGGATAGCCTGTAAAGATCCCCTTCTTTGCCCTTGGATCCAGTTTTCCCTCTGTTGAATGCACATAAGCTACACACCCAAACCTTCTTAAGTTGCTTAGATTTGGCACTGCTGAGGTCCATAATTCATCTGGGATCTTAAAGTCTATTGCTGATGAGGGAGATCTGTTTATTAAATGCACTGCAGTGGAGGCTGCTTCTGCCCAGAACTTTTGTTCTAATCCACTCTCACTTAACATACTCCTCACTTTATTCATTATGGATCTGTTGAGTCTTTCTGCCACTCCATTCTGTTGAGGAGTGTATGTACAAGTCTTGTGCCTCACAATTCCTTCATCTTTACAGAACTGATCAAACTTGAAATTGCAGAACTCAAGACCGTTATCAGTTCGCAGCCTTTTAACCTTCCTTTCTGCTTGAACTTCTACCATTTTCTTCCATTCCTTAAATCTGTCAAACGCTTCATCTTTGGTCTTAAGAAAGTATATCCATACTTTCTTTGACCAATCATCTGTGAAAGAAATGAAATATTGGCATCTTCCGAGACTATGGGGCACGTTTGGTGAACCCCATAAGTCTGAATGGACGTAGTCGAGTTTTTCCTTAGTGTTATGTTTCCCTGGAGCAAAACTCACCCTGTGGGTTTTTCCCATAACACAGTCTTCACAGAAGTCGATTTCTGTGACTTTATCCTTGCTAAAACATCCTTTCTTGTTTAATATTTCCAGCCCTTTCTGACCTATATGGCCTAGACGACTATGCCATAGTCTTGTCTTGTCACTACTACCTTTCTCTTCTTGGTCATTCTCTGAGTCTGCTATATGTGCTTCTGGTACCTTTGCTTTGCCCTGAAGAACATATAAAGAGTCATTTGCTTTCCTCACAGCTTTCATTATCACAGAACAACCTTTGACTATCTTCATCATTCCTTTTGCTCCCCTGAACTCGCATCCCTTATTCTCAAGAGTTCCCACAGATATTAAATTCCTTGTCATCTCTGGGAGATATCTTACTTCATGTAGGACGAATGTGGTCCCATCTGGGTTCTGAAATCGAACTGAACCTATGCCTTTGATTTCTGAGAAAGAGTTGTTAGCCATTCTTACTTTTCCGGCTGATGTTTCCTTTAGACTTAGGAATACTTCTCTTCTGGGAGTCATGTGGAATGAACATCCTGTGTCCATTACCCACTGTTCTTGATCATTTTCCACTTCAGAGGTATTGGCTTCTGAAGCCATTAGACCAACAAGGTCATTCGCATCGTCTCTAACCGACGATGACTCTCCTCTGTCGTGTGACTGATTCTTCCCTTTATTCCTTTCAAGCCACTTATAACACTGTTTCTTATAGTGGCCCTCTTTGCCACAGATCCAACATACTCTCTTTCCATCCCTTGATTTGGACCTTGATTTACTCCGACCTTTGTTGTTCTGTGTATTCTTTGTTTCTGATCTTCCCCTGACATAATAGCCTTCTGAAACCGTCTTAGAATTTGTGCTGTCTTTTAGCTCCTTTTCTTTTGATCTTGCTGATCCAGCAACATCTTCCAGTTTGATTACTTCTCTGCTATATTTCAGGGTTTCTTTCAATTGGTCAAATTTAGCCGGAAGCGAGTTGAGCAACAATATTGCTTGAACTTCTTCTGGTACTTCAATGCTAAGGTGACTGAGGTCACCAACTAACTTCAAGAAATCATCGATATTCTCATCGATGGTTCTACTATCCTGCATTTTATACCCGTAAAGCCTGAGTTGAGAATGTACCCTGTTTGGAAGTGACTTCGACATGTATAACCTCTCCAACGTTGACCAAGTTTCTGCTGCAGTATTGCACTTTTCGATTTTACGAAGTACATGATCACCTACGTTGAGTAGAATCAGATTCATTGCTCGTTCGCATCTTTCTGCCCTGGCTTCCTCATCGTCTACTTTCTTTTTCATCTTTACTGGATCTTTTTGATCCTCTTCACTTGGAGGCTCCAACGGCTTTGGTTCCAACAAGACATCTTTCAATCCTAGCACACTCAAGTGTGCCATCATTCGTCTTTTCCAGAGAGAGAAGTCGCCGGTTCCATCGAAACGATCAACCTCGATTCTGGAACTCGACATCTCTGCACTTCTTGTGTTTCTTGATCGGATACAACTTTTCTTCTCTTTTGCTCCTTTTTCTTTCTTTTCTTGTTAATTCCTTGTCAAACGCAAGCGTCTGATATTAACCTCGCTCTGATACCAATTTGTGAAGATATGAGAAATTCTTGAACAATGACAGAAGAAAGAAAATGACACACGAGCAATTTTAGGAGTTCAGAGATTTCTCTCCTACGTCTCCCCGGAACTTTGTTCCGGAATCCACTAGATCAAAAGCTTTCTCTTTCGAGATACAAAGAACTCACTCGCTCTCTGATCCTATCTCGCCTCTCTCTCTCTCTCTTGCTTACGATACTCTGTTTTCAGTATCGAGTGCATATCTTTCTGTTTTCTTTCTTCTTACTTATATGTACACGACTTTACATATACTTATAACAACCTTATTAACTAAACTACGTCGTTTAGCTAAATGAAGAAAACTTCTAGCTGAAAGAGAGTCTTTGTATTAAGATCATTTCTTCAACTATCATATACTATTGTTTCTTGTGAATTGATTTTTTCGTATAGTTAACAAAAAAGAGGAGATTTATTACGTGTAAGAGATATATTATTCTAGTTAATAGTATATTGTCACTATTTTGGATTCGGATATACTTACTCTAAAGAATATAATTATCAAAAAAGAATATACATGTTTATAATGAAAATCTGAATTATGATTTTATTCACGTAAAAACCATTTTAAAATTGGAATAATGATTTAGATTACGTATAGTTAGTGATAGATAGTGCAAAATTGTGAATAATAACAGATTTGAAATTTAGTTTAAAGTGGAATATTCTTTTCCAACGTATACTAAATAAAACTAAGTGATTAGAATATGCCACTGAGCCAAATGTAATATTCTCAGTGAAAGGTGAAAAAAAATATAACATCCTTACCTTTCATGCCATTTTCGTCGCTTAACTTAACTAATATATTTTACTATTAAAATTATTAAATTAGACAATTAACAAAAAAAATTTAAAATTTTTTTTTCCAAATATATCACTATTAGTTTAAATTTCTTATAATAACATAAATTTAAAATTAAAATAAATTAAAATTTTATTTTAATAGGAAAAAATTAAATTTTAAATTGGAAAAAATGAATGCAAATATAATTTTTTAAATTTATATTTAAATTATTTAGATTAAATAAGTAATTTTACATAATTATTTATGATATGTTGAAATTTTAATTTCATAATTCTAAATTTAAAATAAAAGTTTTAAAAGTGTTATTTTATAGTATTACGATATTAAATTTATCCCATATATTTTATAAAATAAAAGTTATGATTTTTTTTTTTTGAAATAAAATTGTAATATATATTTTTATAAAATAAAAGTTTCAAATTCTTTTCAAATGAAATAAAACTTCAGAACTTGTTTATCCACAAACTATTAAATTTCAACTTTCAAACGTTTATCTAATAAAAATACACCTCAACATTAATTCGATATATTAAAATAATTCGAACAAATAGATAGTCACATCTAAAAATACACTAAATGCTGTTGTGAAAAGTAATTTTACTGACACCAAAAAACAAGTAAATTTACTGATGCCAAAAGAGAAAGTAATTTTACTACAACATTAAGGGTACTTATGTAATTAACTTCTGTCCGAAACTGGGAGTTTTAGAATTAAGAGAGAGAGTCCCTTATCCACTTTATCCACCCATAACCTGTATAAAAGCAAAGACTCCCTCAAGTCTAATTCATACTTCTTCGTAGCAATCAAATTTTAAAACAAAAATTAAATTTATATTCTTCTTCTTCTTCAATGGCGACGGGTAAGAGTTACTACGCTCGACCTAGCTACCGCTTTCTCGGTACCGATCAGTCCTACTTCGCCGCCAACAATTCAGGACCCGAATTCGACGAAGCCGATCTCTACGATTCCGCCCACTCCGAATCGCCAGATTTTCGTCGAAAAATCTCTGCATCAGGCAGATCCGGGAAAAAACCTTCTAATCGGCCGTCCGCATGCGCCGCTTCCTCCATCGTAACGGCGTCGTCTCTTCCGGTGAACGTGCCGGACTGGTCAAAGATTCTGCGGGAGGAGCACCGGGATAACCGTCGGAGAAGCATCGAATATGACGAAGACGGAGGCGATTGGCTGGACGCAAGCGGCGGAAGACTGCCGCCGCACGAGTTTCTGGCGAGGACGAGAATGGCGTCGTTCTCGGTGCACGAAGGAGTTGGGAGGACATTGAAAGGAAGAGATCTGAGTAGGGTCAGAAATGCAATTTTTGAAAAAATTGGGTTCCAGGATTAGTATTTGGAAACTTTTGGAAGTCCCCTGATTTTGTTTTCAGTCATTTTCTCTTACAAGTAGCTTGTCAGATAGAGAGCATGTAATATTTCTAGAACTGCCCTCGATTTATCGTTAATTCCCAAAATCTCACCATGTAATTTTGTATTTACAAAATTTTGTGTATGAGTAACAGATAATGTCTTTGATTTAATTATTCACCCAATTCATTTTATGTTTATTAAACATCGAATTCTTCAGTTTTAGGAAATTTAATTGTTGTATGTAAATTCAGGGATAGAAAATGGATAAAACAGAAAAATAGGGCAATAAAGTTTCAATTATTGGTGGGATTTTTGGTGTTTGATGAGTTGGGTAAGAAAAGCAGAGGCTTTTTTGTCACCGAAAAGCATGAGGCTTCTCAAACACATGAAAGTGACATATTTACTTGAGAATTATTCTCTTAATTCTTTCTTAAACATTTTAATTTTAAAATTTGGTGTATGATTTTCAACCGATTTCGACTACATGAAGATGGATGATCTGTTAAAACCAGCAGACGACTACATGAATGGTTTTCGTGTTAGGGATTGTAAAGGGCATGTAGTTTGCGTGATATCGAGAATTATGCGTTTCCCAATGTAGAATTTTGTCATTATCCAAACACATTTCCTGTAAATAAACAGAAAACTGAATTTGGAATTGTATTTAAGGTAAACAGGAATGTAACTACATTCTACATATAAAAACTTCAAAAGAAGATTTTTAAAAAATTACATTCTAGAAACATCCTATAAAGTAAGTACTATCTACGAGTTATAATTAAAATTAACTTAAATATGAAATAGAATAATTATTTACAACAGAAGAAGAGAAAACATGAATGTCATTGTAACAGTACAATTGAATAATTGCAACATAAATGTGAAGTGAAGTAAGGCTTCGTAACTTGTAGGTCCCACGAAAGGTCAGTATAATGACTGACTGATGAGATTCTCAAGTTGGATGTCGTTTTCTGATCAAACGCCAACCGTTTTGGCCCAACTGTGGACTTTGTTCAATAATAAAATATAAGTGAATACTAGTTTTTATCTTTATATTTTACTAAATAGTTTATTTTAATTTATGCAATAATTTTTCATCCCCAAATTAGGTATTGAATTTTGTAATAATATTTTCCTATAAAATCTGGGGGAATTTATTTTTAAAATGTAAACTTCTATATAAAATTAAAATTCCATCATAGTAAATGGATAATCTTCTTTTCCACTCTCTTCCTGCCTTCACATCTCTCTCTTTAGTTGGTTAAGTGAAGTTTTAAAGGAAATTGATCCAAAAAGTGTCCAACTTTCATAGTCAAGCAGAAAACTTATCAGCATTTAATAAAGGAGATATGTTTTCTTTTGTTGGTTCGAACATATAGTCTTTCGAAACTCGAGCTAAATTTTTCGGTCAAAATACTTGACTTATTCAACTTATGTTTAATGACCTTAATAACAATTAGAATGGAGCACTCGTATTAATTTGTTAGCTGGGCCAGTGTTACAATAAGTTATTAAATAATCTCTTTATTTTTTTGATCCTTTTTAAAGTTAATAATTCTTTTTTTTATACACTTTTCTTTTGTTAAAATTTTAATATCTTTATATTAAATGTCACATTAATATTCATTATGTCACCCTTACTATCCGACGAGATTAAAAAAATTTGGAAAATTTCCTTAATTCTTTGAAAGTGATGGAAATCGTTCCTAACAAGAGAAATTATGTATTTAGTTATTGGGCTGGTTTTTTTTTTTTGCCGAGTTTGATGTTGAAACTGCTAACTCATCTTCAACAATGTTGGCTTCATCGTATATATATTTACAAATCTTTGTTCTACTCGACCCATCTCCTCTTGGAGTCTCTTTGTTCTTATAACTCTCGTCTCTCGCTTAAAAAAGTTGCTATTTACTAACATTTGACTCTTCACTTTCGTCTCTTGTAACCTCTTAAACTATCCACTAAGTACTAACATTATCATACATGAACCGTTGTCTCCAGTTAAGGTCTTAAATATAATTATTTCTATCATCTCGCTAGATTACAAGTCAATCTAGGGCCTTCTTGGCCATATCAAGAAAAAGAAACCACTGATCTTTTTCGTGACTGTTGAAGATCCAAAGATAATACTTTAAACTATAAATAAACAGTATTGATTTTTAAAATATTATCTCGTAAATTATTATAAATTTTAAACCCACCAAATTAGATGAACAATCCACATCTCTTGTAATCATTAATCACCATTTTATCCTTTTTATTATGATTTTTTTTTCTGTTAGTGAAAATGAAATGTTAATTAAAAACTTATTTACATAGTTTTGTCATTGGATCACAACATATCGTTTTTAATAGTTTAACATATTTATACGAAAATTTAATATTATCATACGAAATAAGATGTAATCGAATTTTATATCTATAAAATATAAATAAATGATACAACCACTAACCCATTTGTTACTTCTAGTAGCAGTTTAAGTGTTTAGAGAATGCATGTGTTGAATAAATGAAAATTTAATCATTAGCCACTAACGGGGAATTACTACTGAACTAAGTATAATATGGATTTCACTATAGGTGAAAGGGGTCCACGAACCTAAAGCCCAAGTCCATTATAAAATTTAGAAATATAAATGGTTGTTTAATTTGGGTTTGTATCTTTGTGGGCTTATTCACGACCACATACTTCTAGAAATTAATTGTGTATAAGTTAATCCATGTTCAATTGTTGATGAGTAATGCTGATGTCAATTTACCAAAATGATTAATTTTGTAAAATAATGCTGATTAGTGCTCTAATCATGCTAAAGACTAAAGTAGCTAATAAATCAAATCTAAGCTTATCCACCTCCATTAACAAGTGGAAGTTTTTTTTTCCTTCTTTTAATTCTCTTTTAAACATATAATATCAACATGTGAAAGAGAAAGCTTCCACTAATCCTTAATTAAGGCTAAAGTATATTTTGTGATACCACTGTTGTATTTTTAATGTAATTATGTAATTCTCGTACTAAACAATTATGATATAATCACTTTATTTTTCAGTTTTACTAGCTTATGTTTTCTCCTCTTTTTTTCAGTTTTGCTTAAATCTTTCTTTTGTTAATTATTTAAATTCTAAAAAGAAACAAATAATAAAAGAAAAAAGCAATTTTCTAGAATTGTATTTCTAATCCATCATTTACAATTGATTTTACTATCTTTTATTTCCAGGAATTTAGATAAAAATTAATTTATCGATTAAATTTATTTTTACGTTATATAAGATTCAAAATGTGCTTTTAGAACATTTTTATTCATTTAAAGTGACTATTTTTGGAATAGTTACATGGGTTTACAATTTTAAAGTAAATATTTACAACAGTGCATTTGTATATATAATACTATTCACATATTACGCGGGTCATATGCGAAAGTCTAAACTTCTAATTAGAAAATTTTAATTAAGATTTTGTCGTTTTAGTTCTGTACGTTTTTTTTTTTGAATTCGTGAATAATGATACAGGTGTCGTTTGTTCAGTCTCAATCATGCAATATTTTTCTACAGACACTAAATCAATGTATAATAAGCAAGCAATAAAAATTCAACTATATATATATTATATATATATACGAATAAATCAAACACAATAAACAAGTGCATACATCTATCCATCACATATATATTAGATGATTCCGTAAAAAAAATATTTACATATTATAATTAATAATTTATTTAATATATAAAAATAAAATATATACATAATATATTTTATATTTAAAATAATTATTCTAAATTTTTAATATTAATTTTATAAATAAAATAGATAATGAAATTAGATTATACATATCTTGGATAAAATTTATAAAAATTATAAATATTCAATTAAACTAAAATTTTTATAGATTTTGTTAGACAAAATTCTCAAAATCTATAGTATTTTATTTTATAATATATTTGAATTTTATGTCAAAATATATTTTATCGAAATATTATGCATTTACATCTAATATATTGTGTAATGTTAGTTTTTATCAATATTTTAATAAATTATGTGTTATATAATATTTGTTTTAACATGTTCTAATAATATAATACGTCAATGTATCATATTTATAAATCACACATCAATATAAAATTATTTTATTCAAATATTTTTGAATTAATATATTAAAAATTATGGTTAACATATATTTTAGTGTGCATATTTTATTCTCCCTCTCACAAATCACAATCAATATGTTTGAGCATTGGTGAATATTATTGGAATAAACAATCGTAAACATTGTAAAGAATTGCGTTTGAAATACTCAAATATGAAAGTAGATATGAAGATGTGATGTGGATAGGTTTCATAATAATTACATATTTTGTTACGAAGAGAATTTAGACGAATGACAAAAGGAATAATGAAGATTGGATGATGGGTGGGTCCCAGTTAGGTCAGGTCTCCACATTCGACACCATCTTAAAAGTACTGATGGGGCCTTTCTTTTACAGACAAAGTGGGTCCATATAATTGGACTTTTTTATGGGCCCATTAACATTTGGGTTATTGGAACATGTCCCATTTTTCTTCTACATTATTCTCTTTCTTTCTCTAAGGCTCATTACTTTTGGAATATTACATTTTACTTTTTTTTTTACTAAACTAATTTACACATTAAAAAATTTTATGGGTTAGTTTTAATCGATAAACACATAGTACTGAATTTTTTAATTTTATCACTAGATGTATTAGAAAAAACTTAGTTCTACTTCGATAGTTATTAGTTATTCAGCTATAATTTATATGAAAATTGTTTAAAATATCACATTTTAACATTTTTATTCTAAAAATAACATTATTAGTTTAAATTTTCAATAACATAACGAATTTATAATTAAAATTTCATCTTATTATAAAAATTTAAATTTTAAATTAGAAAAAGAACTCAAATATAATGTTTTAAATTTATGTATAATTTACTTAAAATAAATAAATATTTTTACATAATTATTTATGTTATTTTAAAAAATTTTATTTTAAAATACTAGATTTGAAATAAATTTTTTAAGAAATGTTATTTTATATCTCAACATTTATTTTGTTCGTTCTACCTATTCCACACTATTATTTTGCCATCACTATCTAAACCATTTTTCACTATGTTTTTTTTTACCTTTTCCAAGACCATTTATATTTTTATACTCTTTAGTTTACAAAAGAAAACTCCAGTAAATTTTCATATAAAAATAGAAATATTAACTAAAGATAAAAAAAAAAGATGCTGGTGACTCGTTAGATAATGTAAAAATCTGGAATGCATAAGTAAATATTTATTTTACTGAGAAATATATCTTATTACAAAAGCAAAATTTTGACAATAAAATACAGTTTTAACTTTGAAGCTAACTTGCTATGACTGATTTGTACTGACACAATTTAGCTTACAAGACCATAAAACATGCAATGTTTTCCTGCAAACATAAATTATTTTGAATTTTGAGGGAAAATAGGTAAATAAGAAAAAGTACAAAACAAAAACAAAGAAAAACAATGAACAATCTATCATTTTGCGTGAAAACATTATTCATTTAGCGGTTTAGTTATTTAAGGTATAGACACTTGAGACTCTCAATTATATATTAGACTTTTTGTGAGACAATACAAATGATTAAGAAAAAGGCTTTCCCTCAAGGCTTTTCAACAAACTAGAAAATATAATATTAAGATTTTAGAGATTTATATCAAATTTACATATCAATATTCCTTCATGGTAAATTAAAATTATATGATATATTGTGAGGTAAGCAAAATGGATGGAGAAGGAAATGTTGAATTTCGGTGGAGATGTTAGGAGGTGACAAAGTGGAGGAATATTAATATCCCATCAACACCAATATCAACAAAAAGTATATATATATATATATATATATTTGACAAATATAAAGTAAAAAACAAAAGCAAGAAAGAGTGTGACATTTTGACTTATCTTAAAATTAAAATTTGATTTATTTCAAGTTTTCGAATGGTTTTATCTTCTTCTTCTTTTTTTTTCACCAACCGAATGGGTTATCTCATGAAGATGAATAATGAGAATCATTGAGTTTGTACCATAATGTCAAATTAATGGGGACACTTCTTTTTGCTTCTGCATTGTCAAACTTCGAAACCACTTTTATGCAAAAGGTTAAATTGTTTATTTTTAATATTTTCGTTACTATGTCTGTAGATTGTATTTATGAATATTATGATGTAATAATCGAATTTATCAGTGTTAAATGTGGAGCATGTAAATCTATATATAAATCAATGGTGTGGTTCGACCCATTGACTTTTTATTATTTTAATTTTTTTTTGAAATTTTGAATATTAATTATACAGATGAAATAGACAATAAAATTGAAATATATAAATAAAATTAAATTAGTGACAAAAAATAAATTAAACTATATTTATCTTGTATACACAATATTATTAAATAGACAAGTAATGGTAGATGTGATAAATATTCAATTAAATCAAATATTTGTTTTATATTTTATTGAGATTTACATATTGTATATTATTAAATATTTATATAATATTATTTTTATAAATATTTTTATAAATTATGTTTTATGTAATATTTATTTTAAAATATTTTATTATTATAATATAGCAGCATAACATATTTATAAATAAAGTGAAGTTTTTTAATTAATACATTAGAGATTAAAGATGGTATGGTTAATATTAGTTGTACATTATATCAATCAGCCGAAACATATTACATCACGTATATAGAATATCGACAAAACATTAACTGTTGGATGAGAATAATGGTAGAGTATACTTGTAAATATTTTATTCTCTGTCGCTTTCTATATTTCAGATTTCAATATATATATATATATATATTAGTATCTTTTTAATTATTACACAAAAATATTGTTCACCCATAATTTTAATTCTTGTAATAAAAATAATTGAATATTACTTCAATTATCTCTTATAATTTTGTTAAAGGTACCTTATAAATTAATTCAACTTCTTGACCAATTATTCGGATTTAATAGATTCATAAAGCTTGAGTATATGTTTTTCTATTTATCTAGAATCTATAGCCATGAACAATTTTCCTTTGAATGTTCTTTTTCCACGATAATTTGGCAGTTCTTTATGTCTATAATTTGGCAGTTCTTTATATCTATAATTTGGCCATCTCTTTCGTTGGTTCTCTCTTCCATTGCCACACCAATCACTTTTTATCAATAATTTTATCTTCCAATAATCAATCTATTTGGTGTGACGGAAACAAAATGTTCGAATATTCACTTTCACATCTAGGATACCATCAATCATTTGATTTTAACTAAATCGCTCAGTTTAAAAATCGTTTTTGGCCTTATTCGTTTGTTCGCTGCTGATGATTACGATTACGGTTAATACTACGGTTATAACTTAAGCATATATATATTGTTTATTTGTCTGACGATGACGATTAAAATTATGGTTGATCGTAAATTTTTAATCGTAACACTGTTTTAACTGATGGTCAAAACAATTATAACGTATAACATAACGTTTGACCGCTACGATTGATCACGATATCTAAATGAATAACAATCTACTGCAATCACAATCATAACAAGGTGCGATTAACAAACAAACATGATTTTTTTTCTTTTTCAGACACATTTTTAAGTCACTTTTCAAGTCACTTTTCTTTTATTAAATTTTATTTTGGTTGTATTAATTTTAATTTACTCTGTTTTTTTGTTTATTTTCTATTTGAAATTTTTATATAATAGACTACATAAAAAATAAATTTTAAAAAATTTCAGTTAATTTTATTTTTGTTTTACACATGCACGCATACAAAATGTACATGCATAAAATAATTTATTTTTGGAGCATATAATATATAACATATCATATAAAGCGGTGATATTCTATGAATTGAAAGAATAAAAGATATAATAATGGTTTCATCACTAAACACTAAGGAAAGAAAATAAGGTAATCATTGTAACCAAAAAGACTACTCTCAACCCCAAGCTAAAAAGAAGAAGTAGATAATAAAACCATTTTTAATTAAGTATGTTTTAACTGTTTAATATGTCGCTAGTGAAACAATCAAGCACATGGCTCAAAATAACACCCAATAACCTAACCAACACACTACGAATGATAATTAACATAACAATTATAGATCATTATACACATAAAGAAACATATCATATTTTTTTCACTCTAGAAAATATAGAGTTAGTTAAACTATAAAATATATAATACTCCAAGTGTGGTTGAAAACATTACATACAAAACTATATTTACCCTAGCTTAATAATTTTCTGGCTAAGTGAAATATTCCCTATCAAATTAATTTATTCGAAAATATTTAAAAACAAATATTCTGGAATCGTCAAAAAAAAAATGCATAACATAACATATTAATCTGTATTCGATAAATTATTTTTAACTAAAAGCTTTTGAATGTTAAAAATATATGCTTATACATTACATATATAAAATTATATAATAGTGAAAGAATAATTATTGTTCAGCTAAATTCTAGTTGGTAAAGAACTCAAAATTTGTAAATAATTTGTATTATTATTTTGTGTTCTCGTTAGTATTACATAACTAGATTGTGGTGATTACTTTGAGATTTATTTAGACTGGAATTGAAGTAATGGTGTAGAGATTACAGGAAGCACAAACACGAGAAAAAATTAAGTGAATAAATTGTTTCGATTATTGAAAAAAACAATATGACAAAGTATAAGATAAATGCTAAAAAAAAACTAAAAAATAGTAGAAATAGAAAACTTAAATAAAGAGATAAATAGGTGTAAATGCGAGTCAGCACGTGAGAGTTACTTTTGGCGCATGCGAAAAGCTGATGCAAATTCCACATCATCAACACTTTTCGTTTTATTATACTGAAAATGGCCTCAGGTGAAAAGTAAATACAAAATCACAACCAAATTTCGCAGTAAATTCATGTTTACCAAATTAACGTTACTGAATGGTATTTGTGTTTGGCGACAAAAAAAAGTAAAAAAAAAATGAATTGTAATTGTGTTTGTTATGGTTGGTTAGTAAAATTTGGTAGATTTAATTTAACCGTCGTTTGCATTTTATAGGAACTTTTTTATTGATTGTGTTTATATCTGACATTTTATTGTTTTCGTTATATTTGCTTTAAATATGTTTCAACATTATACAGTAATCAAACATTTATCTAAACCGTAAAATAATTATTATCAAACATTTATATAGATGGTAGTAGAATTGTTTTGTTATATATATGTGTGTATTTTTTTATTTAGTCGTAGTAAAAAATATATATTAACTTTAACAATTAAGCAAATACATTAAAAACATATAGAAAAATTGGACAGAAACTATACTGTCTTTTATATTGTTTTTTGCCCTGTCTGTTCACTTTGATAAACAGTCATTTTTTTGCTGCTAAATATATTCACTAACTTTACCAGTTTAGTTTGTCCTTTCTATTGTAAACATTTTGCTTTACCAATATTATTCCGAATTTTTTACTTCAAACATGCGTTAGATATGCATAGAATGAAATAAAGCATATATATATATATTATTTTTCAAAAAATGAAATCTAGAAAAAGATATGGATGTGGTAGATTTTGCAAGAAATCATAGAAAATGAAAGATAAATACTAAGATTGGATTTTCTGCCATAATCAAAATGAAAAATCGATCGAATTATTTTATTCAATTTTTAATTTTAAATTGATATTTAGTATCAAACCAATCGACAAGTTTTGAAAATGTAATCAATTATGGATTAATTTGATTTGATCAATACTTATCAATCTGTTTCATAACTAAAAAATATTTAATTTAAATTATTCATGTTGATATAAAAATAACTGAAGGAATTGAAAATTATCAATTAAACCATGATATTTCAAAAACCAAATTTTTTTTTATTGTTCGGCTCAATTTGGACTCAATTTAAATAACATTTTTCAAAAATAAAAAATCCAATAACCAAATAAATAGACAGAAAAACCAAATAATTAAGGAATCATTATTACTCTTTGAGGAATTATGACCGCGCCATAAAATAAACGATGATTAAGGAAGCATAATTAAAATTTAAGGAACTATAAACAAATCATTAAGGAATCATTATTAGTCTTTGAGAATTTCTCATTCTCTCTATATTTTACAAGCAATTTTCGTAAATTGTTTTCTTTAATGATCCCCATTAATATTTGAACTTCATCATTAGTTCGCGTTTACGGTTATGGACTTATCTCGAATTTATGATCCAGATGACAGAAAATGTAGTATCATGATTTGTAAAATATGTCAATGGGGTTTAGTCGTCACACTGTGTTTGACTGATTCAGATTCATTTCTTTATCAGTTTTAAAAGTGCAATTTCCAGATTAAGTTATTCGTTGCTTTAATCAGTTTGTGAATGATACATTAAAAAGTAAGTGTCTAATTAATTAGGCTTTAAACAACCCTAACGAAGATAGTAAAAATAGTATTTGTGTGTTTGGGGCATTGTCGGGTTAGCTGCCATAGGCTATAGCCTTAGCTTCTTGTAGTTTATTAGAGAGTAGATTATATAAATTTTATACCATAAATTCTACTAAAGAATGATTTACATAATCTTAAATTCTTCTAATTTATTGTGGTTTATTTGAAACTATTCCCAATCACCGTTAAGCTAGTTAACTGATGTAATAAACAATAAGTTAAAATTTATCATTTAAAGTTTAAGTTTAGATTCACTATCTAATAGAATTTAGCGATAAGGTTTAAGCTTTATGGTTTAAAATTTATATATGTCATTCTCTAATCGAATTTACATATTAGAATGTGTTTTACATATAGTAAATTACAAAAATAAAACTCTTTACGTATAAGAAAGTGATTTACATAAACTTAAACTACTGGTTTACATAAACCCTAAATTATGTTAATGAATAGTAAAAAAATCTAAAAAATTACATCACATGAAATGATGGTGCATTTTCCCCCTTTAACCCTAATCACACAATCATCTATATTTGTCTACAATAATGCATGTCATATTACTTCTAACTAGATTCTACTTTGCTTTATTCTAGCAACAATGTCCATTCAATTTTTTTAGAGAAATAAAATAGAATTGTCTCTCAGCGAAAATACCTTCTTGTGTAAGTGTCATGCTAACAAAGAAGACAAGACATGCTAACAAATGAAATTACTACCACAATACAAAGGGATAGTGAGAGAATGTGTTTTGTAAACAAGACATACTTTGATTGCTTGATGTGTTAAAATGATTATGTCAGAGACAAAGAGAGATCATACGCTTCTGTTTCTTCTTCTTTTTTTTTCAATAATTTCGATTACTTTTTTGTTTGCTTTCAATAATGCAAATTCTAAGTACACTTTGAAGGATTGTGTATATCTTAAAATTAAAGTAGATATATAATTTGTTAAAAATTTAAAAGTAGACCAGATCTTTTTTATTTATAATCTTTCAAACTTATTTATTAATGATAAGATAATTCGTTCTTCCTAATTAAGATAAAATGCCATGGATAATTCAAATTACATGTTAGTGTGATTGGTAAGTCTTCTAAGAATGTTTTATTACTTTTCAAGTCTTTCTACATCCTTTGCATGTTTTCCAATTAGGTTTTAAAATTTGTAGATGATTTTACCTAAACCCATATTTCTTTTGTTTATTCAAAAGTTATTAGTGTAGAGCTTTAAAGGCTACATGGGTTTTTTTATAGAAAATATTTTGAGGTACAGCCAAAAATATCATCAATGTACGTTAGGAATTTTAAAATCAATAAGCCTATGATATCAAAGAATAGATGTATTTTTTTATTAGTGGTTTACAATGTACCGATACAATAATTCAATATTTTTATACGAATATTTAATACTCTTATGCGAAAGACACTGAAATTAGTGCTGTCAAGCGGGTCGGACCCGCCCCGCATGACCAGCCCTGCGGCGGGTTAAAAATTTTTTTTCAAAAATTTTTTTTACCCGCAGAACTCGCGAATCATTTTTTTAAAACCCGCACCCGCCCCGCAGTAATCTAGCGGGTTTGCGGGTGATCCGCGACCCGCTTCGTTTTTAAATTTTTTTAAAAATATTTAATTAAAATAAATCTAAATAATAATAAATCTAAAATTAATACATCAAATATATCATAATTCAATTTTTAAAACATCAAATTATATAAATTTTGAATATCAAGTTTGGTATTAAATTGGTTTAGAATTAAATTAGTTTAAAATTAAATTGGTTTATAATTAAATTAGTTTAAATTTTGGTCAAATAATTTTGACCCAAAATTTGTGGGTACCCGCCAACCCGCAAAATAATAAAACGAAACCCGCACCCGCTCCGCTATACCAAAATTTCGACCCGCACCCGCCCTGCGGTACCATATAAACTTTTTTTTTCCTTCGACCCGCACCCGCCCCGCGGCGAGTCAAACGGGGCGAGACCCGCGGGTAATGAGCCAAATTGACAGGCCTAAGTGAAATTGAACTACACAATTTTTTAATTGATGTAAATATGGTACAACCAATATAACAATTTCCTTCCCATATAAAAAAGAATAGATATATATGGAATGTAAATATGATTCTATTCGAAAAAATATGTATATACGTACAAAAAATAATATGTTATGACAAATGACGCATTAGACTTTATATAAATCACATAAATAAAACTGCCAAAAAATGTAATGAATCTATTTTTATTTGATATGTAAAAGTCCTCCTTTCATTTTTGACATATAATATTTTTGTCTATATAAAATGCAAATTCTTTAGAAGCTTAAATTTCAGCAATTTTTATAGTCAATGTTAATTGGACAGCCTCCTTAGTTTGTGGATGTTGTTTATGACTTTTACCTCCTAAAATGATGTTTTTCCGTCTATTATAAAATTATGGGGAAGATATCTTCATTATTAGAGTATCGGTTTACTAGTTTAATATTGATTTTATTTTATTTTATGACAAATGATTTAATCTTCACCATTAGCAAATTAATTCCTAATTTTTTTTTATAGAAAACATTCTAAATGAACTGAATTATTTTTTAAATAAACGCGATTTTGATAGAGTTGTATATAATAAGTAATATTAATTGTTTTTGTAAAGTTGGATTGTGAAAGATTAAAAAATGGATCCCTATATTGACTCATTTAACAGTAGGGACAGTTAAATAGTTGCCGTATAGATAATATATAAAATAAAAAGAAAAAACGAAACACCTTTCTTTTGGTACAAAGCGCAGCTTGTCGGTTTGCGTGCAAATCCTCTCTCTCTTACCACTATCTCTTATCCCTCTCTCTCTCTTACCTATCTCTCTCTTACCTCTCTCTCTTACCTCTCTCTCTTACCTCTCTCTCTTACCTCTCTCTTACCTCTCTCTCTTACCTCTCTCTCTTACCTCTCTCTCTTACCTCTCTCTCTTACCTCTCTCTCTCACCTCTCTCTCTCTCACCCCTCTCTCTTACCCCTCTCTCTCTTACCCTCTCTCTCTCTCTTACCTCTCTCTCTCTTACCTCTCTCTCTCTCTCTCTTACCTCTCTCTCTCTCTCTCTTACCTCTCTCTCTCTCTCTCTTACCTCTCTCTCTCTTACCTCTCTCTCTCCCTCCCTCTATCTCCCTCTCTATCTCTCTCCCTCTCAGTCTCTCTCCTCTCTTCAATTCATCCCGCTGTTCTAAGTTCACAGCGGCACACATCACTCTCTCTCCTTCTGTTTCTCACATAACAATTATTTCTTTTATTTAAAAATTGAAGTATTTTTAAGTGTTATTCAGAGTCTTGAAAACCTTTCAGCTTCCATTGTAGCAAGTGATCTTCTGGGTTTCTTCTTCTTCCTTTCCATCATTGTTCTGAAGGTTTCTCCGTCCTGCATCCTGATAAAGTGATAATGCTTCTCTTCTTTGAGAGAATTTAGTCACTCTCTCGGGAACTATTGGGTCTTCTCTTTTCCTAAAAAATCCGACTCTGTAATTGGGTTTTTTGGATGTTATTCTGTTTTCCTGAAAGAATCTTCAAAATTCTCAGATCTTCTGAATCTCTAATTTTTGCTTTCTTTGTTTTTAACATTTATAAATTTTTTCTCATCTTTGCCTTTTTTTTTCCTTCCAAATTCTCGTTTACACATGTCGTTGGTCTTTTGCTACAAGCCACGAACATAGAATCTTCTTTCTTTGAAAATCAAACGAATTACAATTTACGTTTCTCTTAAGAAACGACGGACTTTCCGAAGAAAATAAGTTTAAAGAAATAAAAGAGAAAGAAAGAAGAAGAAGCTCGAAACAGAAAGTTTGAGACTTTGGAGTTTTGTGGTCGAGAAAAATGGAGATGGCGGTGGCTAACCACCGGGAGAGAAGCAGTGATAGCATGAATAGACATTTAGACAGTAGTGGCAAGTACGTTAGGTACACGGCGGAGCAAGTGGAGGCGCTCGAGCGTGTCTACGCTGAGTGTCCTAAGCCCAGCTCGCTCCGGCGACAACAATTGATCCGTGAATGTTCCATTTTGGCTAATATTGAGCCTAAGCAGATCAAAGTTTGGTTCCAGAACCGGAGGTATAGATTATCTAATTGCTTCTCTCTAGTGGGTAAGATAATTTTAGGGATTTTTTCTCACTTTTTTAAAAAAGGGCAACATAAACCGTAATTTCTGATTACGGATTCGTAATTTGATTGTATGGATTTAAAATCTGTGTCAATATTCAACGGAAATGAAGGACCACTTTTAGAGTGGTATATATTTGTTTATCTACTTCTACTGCTCTATCAACTTTGGGTGCGTAGTTGGATTCTCCGACACAATTTCCTGTGTGTGTTTTTTTAAAAAGGGTTTATCTGAATCTGTCTGGTAGTTCTGATGTGAATTGGTTTCCTGTGGTTCATTTCACCTTATTGGCTCCATAACTGTTCCTTTGACTATGGTTCTTGTCTGATGAGAACCTGTGCAGTTTTTATTGTTTTGAAAAATGTTAGCATGAAGTTGAACATCTTGGCATTTTTTCTGATTGTTTCGTTTTTTTTTTTGTGTGGTTTAGGTGTCGAGATAAGCAGAGGAAAGAGGCATCAAGGCTCCAGAGTGTAAACCGGAAGCTTTCGGCTATGAACAAACTGTTGATGGAGGAGAATGATAGACTGCAGAAGCAAGTTTCTCAGCTTGTCTGCGAAAATGGATATATGAAGCAGCAGCTAACAACTGTTGTGTGTAACTTACAATTTCTTCGTTTGAAACATGTTCCTAAAGTATTTATTGTTACTCTCTATCAATTCAATAAGTAACTTTATAATAAAGTTATTCCGTTGTTGTTGTACCTTCAGGTGACCGATGCAAGCTGTGATTCGGTGGAGACAAATCCTCAGCATTCGCTTAGAGATGCAAACAGTCCAGCTGGGTAAAGTTTCATTTTTGTATTGTAATGCTTTCTTTCTCTTTTCTCTTTGCCTACTAACTTGGTTTTGCTCTTAGATTACTCTCGATCGCGGAGGAGACATTGGCGGAGTTCCTATCCAAGGCTACAGGAACTGCTGTTGATTGGGTTCAGATGCCTGGGATGAAGGTTGTACACGTTATCCTATCATTACTTATGTGTTTTTTATTGTTGTTGCGATCTATGGCAATATGTGTAATATTGAAATGTGAAACCTGATGTTGTGTTTTAGCCTGGTCCGGATTCGGTTGGCATCTTTACTATTTCACAAAGATGCAGTGGAGTGGCAGCTCGAGCCTGTGGTCTTGTTAGTTTAGAACCTATAAAAGTGAGAAAAAGCTACTCTTTTCGTTGCTATACGGTCTCAAGTCAAAAGGTTTGATTTACAACCGTTTTGGGCTTATTGTTTTCTTGCAGATTGCAGAGATCCTCAAAGATAGGATATCTTGGTTCCGTGACTGTAGGAGCCTTGAAGTTTTCACTACGTTCCCGGCTGGTACTGGTGGCACAATTGAGCTCGTGTATATGCAGGTGGTTCTTTCTCTCTTTTTGGTTTAGTTTTCTATCTCTAACAACTGAGATTGATAAATATAGTTGACAAATGACGTTTGGTCAGACATATTCACCAACAACTCTGGCTCCTGCCCGTGATTTCTGGACCTTAAGATACACAACGAGCCTCGACAATGGCAGTTTTGTGGTATGTAACTCTTAATTCTCATAATGTCGGTGTATTGTTACATAAAATCTGTTATAATACATATGTGAACATATCTATATGTTTGTGTATATCTTTTTAGGAGTACTGATGTTTTCCATGTTAAGGTTTGTGAGAGATCACTTTCTGGCTCTGGAGCTGGTCCTAATCCTGCTTCAGCTTCTCAATTTGT
Organism: Pugionium cornutum; assembly: GCA_018901935.1. NCBI lineage: Eukaryota > Viridiplantae > Streptophyta > Magnoliopsida > Brassicales > Brassicaceae > Pugionium > Pugionium cornutum. The sequence continues at coordinate 15,149,517 of CM032158.1, read as the reverse complement.
GAGAGCCGAAATGCTTTCTAGTGGGTATTTAATAAGACCTTGTGATGGTGGCGGTTCAATTATTCACATTGTCGATCACCTTAATCTTGAGGTAATTAGATCTTTTAGCAGAGGACATTTTGCGTTTTCTTCCTTGAATTTCTAAAAAGAACAGATTCGATCTTTACCTTGCATTATAGGCTTGGAGTGTTCCAGATGTGATTCGACCTGTTTATGAGTCATCGAAAGTTATCGCACAAAGAATGACCATTTCTGTGAGTGCCTATGTCAAACAAAATTGAGATATGATTGATTCATATGCATATCTAATTGTTTGGGTTGGGTCCATATTTAGGCATTGCGGTATATCAGGCAATTGGCGCAAGAGTCTAATGGTGAATTAGTGTATGGAGTAGGAAGGCAGCCTGCTGTTCTTAGAACCTTTAGCCAGAGATTAAGCAGGTAATTTGATCATGAGCTGAAGTATAATTGTTCTTTTGCTCTCTGTGTGCCGTTTAATTTATTATTCTGTTCTTCGTTTTCTTGCAGGGGTTTTAATGATGCTGTTAATGGGTTCGGTGATGACGGGTGGTCTACAATGCATTGTGATGGCGCGGAAGACATTGTCGTTGCTATTAACTCTACGAAGCATTTGAACAATATTTCTAATTCTCTTTCGTTCCTTGGAGGCGTGCTTTGTGCCAAGGCTTCAATGCTTCTCCAAGTAAAATTCTTGTGCCCCAATTTTGGTACTTTGTGTCCTTCTTACCCTCCTTAGTGACTAAGAGTTGTGTTCTTTATTGTCTTCCGTAGAATGTTCCTCCTGCGGTATTGATAAGCTTTCTTAGAGAGCATCGATCTCAGTGGGCTGATTTTAATGTTGATGCATATTCTGCTGCAACGCTCAAAGCGGGTACCTTTGCTTATCCGGGAATGAGGCCTGCAAGGTTCACCGGGAGTCAGATCATAATGCCACTAGGGCATACAATTGAACACGAAGAAGTAAGGCTTCAAATTTCCTGATGAGAAAACATCATTTTTGTGTTCCCTTTAATGTATTTGGTGTTGTTATGATTCAGATGCTTGAAGTTGTTAGACTAGAAGGTCATTCTCTTGCACAAGAAGAGGCTTTTATGTCCCGGGATGTCCATCTTCTTCAGGTATCACGTATAACCCAACAGATCTTGAATTTTCCACCATTTCATAGTTAAGTGACCTTAATAATATATGCCAGATTTGTACTGGGATTGACGACAATGCTGTTGGAGCTTGTTCAGAGCTGATATTTTCTCCGATTAACGAGATGTTCCCGGATGATGCTCCACTTGTTCCTTCTGGATTCCGAGTCATACCCGTTGATGTTAAAACTGTACTACCATCACTGATTTTTCTCTTACTTCAAGATGGTTTGTCTCAAGACTCACATTGTTTTCACTCATACAGGGAGATGCGCAGGATCTGTTAACCACTAATCACCGTACACTAGACTTAACTTCTAGCCTCGAAGTTGGTCCATCACCAGAAAATGCTTCCGGAAACTCCTCTTCTTCAGGCTCAAACTCAAGGTGTATCCTCACTATCGCGTTCCAATTCCCATTTGAAAACAATTTGCAAGAGAATGTTGCTGGTATGGCATGTCAGTACGTGCGAAGTGTGATATCATCGGTGCAACGTGTTGCAATGGCGATCACACCATCTGGGATAAGCCCGAGTCTGGGAACCAAATTGTTCCCGGGATCTCCTGAAGCTGTAACTCTTGCTCAATGGATCTCCCAAAGTTACACGTGGGTTTTAATGTTTTACTAATGATCTTTTCTTATAAACCTGAGCTTGACAATGATGTCTTACGTTTGTCTTTGTTTTTCAGGCACCACTTAGGCACGGAGTTGCTGACTATTGACTCATTTGGAAGTGACGACTCGGTATTGAAACTTCTTTGGGATCACCAAGATGCCATCTTGTGTTGCTCTCTAAAGGTGTGTGTGTGTGTCCTAAACCAAAACCAATCCGGTTAGGCTTCAGTAATAGTGTCACTAAACAGAATCCAGCCTAAAACCCGACTTGGTCTTTCACCACTAAAGATTGTTTAATTACTTAAATTTGCATATGCTATCATTTATAGATTAAGGCAAATCATGTTTAGTAATCTAATATGAATTGGATAGGTTGGGTTATGTTCACTGTTTTGAGTTTCGGTTCAGATTCACTACTTTTCCAGATATCCGAAGAAGTGAATCTGTTTGAAACCAATTAGAAATTGGTTCGGTTTTATGATCAATTCGGTGATGGAATGGTTTTAACATTGAACCGTCCTTTGGTTTAATATAATCTGGTTTGTTGCAGCCACAACCAGTGTTTATGTTTGCAAACCAGGCGGGTCTAGACATGCTAGAGACAACACTTGTAGCCTTGCAAGACATCACACTCGAAAAAATCTTCGATGAATCTGGTCGAAAGGCTCTCTGCTCCGACTTTGCCAAGCTAATGCAACAGGTTCTTTTTAGAAAAATACATCCATCTGCAGATATTTTCATTGTCCTGTCTGAAAAATTGTTTTGTCTTTATATCTACAGGGATTTGCATGCTTGCCTTCAGGAATCTGTCTGTCGACGATGGGAAGACATGTGGCTTATGAACAAGCTGTTGCTTGGAAAGTGTTTGCAGCATCTGAAGATAACAATAATTTGCATTGCCTTGCTTTCTCCTTTGTAAACTGGTCTTTTGTGTAATTTATTTTCTTTTGTGAGGATATTAGGAAGGCTAATCATATTTTACATTTTAGACAAGTCATTTTTTTTTTTGCTTGTGTAGGTGTCTCTGTTTTCATCAAATGTTCCTCGCTTTTCTTTGTGTTTTATTTTTGTGAGGATGAAATATAGAGACTTGATAAATCTTAATTATAAAAGAGATGATTTGCAATCTCTGTTTTTTTACTTATTTCTTTTCCAATTACTTTCAGAATTTCGTTAATATTCTCTTGTGTAAAGGTGTTTTTTTTCTTTCTTCGTATAGATTTTATTTTCGTACTAACAAAAATAACTCTAGATTTTATTGGCGGAAAAAGGTTACGATACAGTTAGATATTAAAACATATGAATTTCTTTTATTATTAAAGAAAATATGAGTATAAAGAAAAGTAGAGATAATTAGGACAATACTCAACTAGAAAAGCCTTTGCATCTAACACTTCCATATGCTATGTTTTTTTTGTAAATACAATATTACTAAGATTTATACCCATGATTCGCAAATTATATTGTTTATTATTAAATATAAATTAGATATTTATATAATTTTAACTCTTATTTAAAATTATTTTTAATATTAATTTTTGTATATATAAATTAAACAAATAAAATAATTGTTTTTTTAACGAATTTATAGTTTAATAAAATATATTGATTTTTGAATCAAATTAATAATAATGACATATATTATAATTATTTTAATAATTTAAATTCATTTAAACTAACTGTGCATGATATGTTACCATTACATTTCTGTTACTAACACGTTAAAATGAGATTATTTTTTTAAAATGTTTCGCAAACAATATATTAAGAATGTGTGTTCATACAATTATTAATATTTTCATTTGAACTGTATATATATTGGGAGAGTAAATAAAATTTCAAAATGAAAGTACAATTTGTGTATATGCATGGCGATCGTATCCCAACACGGATTTGTGAAAATCAAGCCTTTTCTTCTTCACCAATCAATCCACAGGTTATATTATATTTTGGTACATATTCACTTTTGAAGTAAAAAAACAGACTAAGAATCTAATGAAATAAAGATTTGAGAAGTGAATGAGTTATTGAAAGTTTAAATCAGTATAATATCTCGGACGAGCGACGGTTTAACTTTGCAGATTGCATGAGGATACGTAGTTGAACTTTGCAGCAATTTTGCCACTTTTTGTTTATAATATAGTTTCTCTGTTATCTTATTATTCTAATGGACTTCAGCCAAACAGTAATTTTGCCAGAATAATTCCACTTTAGATCAATAAATATAATCACTAACAACAAGAAAACAAGAGATGGCGATAGTTTTATATGAATTACGAAATATGGTAAAAAATATACTCTACACCATTCTTAGTTTTAGACATTAATTAAATATGTTTTCAAAACAAATACGAAAATATTATTATCATTATTGGTATTGTTATATATGATTAACAGAATAAAAGTTATTCTGATTAATAATTAGTATGATTAGTAGTTATTTCTTACTTAGATATTACGAGCTCAAGAAGACAGCTTCAGCACGTGTGCAAGTCGCATATCGATTTGTAGACTTCAGTTTTTAAATACCAAACAAACTTTAATATAGATAACAGTTACGTACCCATTTGTGTCTGTGGGAAATGGGAATATAAGAAAGCAATTATTCAGAACTTCCGTTCAACAAATGTCGCATGAATTTTCTTGTCGAAGAAGAAAAGAAAACGAAGCCAGTCTTGCTAAAAATGGCATCATATGTACCTAATAAGCACCAACTCCACAATTGTCCCTTTTTTTGTTACAACCCACTAAAAAGCTACTCATATTACTTATACCCCCCAAAACTGAGAAATTAAGCTTTATGCTTAAGTTACCCTCCCCAATGGAACAACAAATCGTACTAAGAACATACCAAAATCCATAATGTCAAATTCGCATTTTACACCTTAGCCTCGCCGGTAAAGTCAGAGCTTGCCTAAGTCTCCTCTGTCCCGACGGATTCGTGTTCGAGTTTGAACTACCGACAGGGTTTCCAAAGTTCATGGTTTGAGAGAGATTCACCATATCCACCATCGATTGCGTCTGGTATGAAATCGTGGTGGTCGTATCGGTCATGTCTCCTCTAGCCGTCGCTCGCTGCCACGAGTGCGAGCTCAGACCCGCGAGAACGTAAGCCCTCCCGGATGTCTCGTACACTTGACGGCTCGCCATTCTCTCTTGCGTCTCCTTCAGCTCTGCACATAGTGACACACATATTGTATCTCCGGCTCTACCCGAGACAGACTCCGTTAGTACCTCACGGCAAGTTTCCAGAACCGACACAGCATTGGTCAAATCACCGCGCTCGGCTAAAACCCTAGCCTCCGAGATTGCTTCTGCTGCACGTAATCTGATTCTTTGCCTATCAACTTCAACCGATATCACAGGTATTCGTTCCGCCATCACAAATGGCCTGAGAATCTTTACTTCGCTGGAATTATTCAGCTCAATTGTCTCTTTAGTTAATGGATCTCTGTAAGCGCATCGGACCTTGAATAACGACATTTGATCTGAAACTCCATGGAGGACGGGTATATCAAGATTCACCAAGAAATTCCTCTCTTCCTCTGCGTAGAGATCACCGACTCCAATAGTTCCGGTTCTTAAATCCGCACTGCTATTGAAACAATAGCTTCCAGCTTTAACCGATCCAATCCGCAACAAGGGATTAACACACTCGATCTTAACGCATAGCTCTTGAACCACGACGCTAAGAAGACCTCCAATGCACTGCGCGAATGCATCTTGTATAACAGTTTCGGACTCTATGAAAGAAAATGTACCTCCGGAGTTCTCTGAAATAGAATGCATCGAGGAAGCGTCGTGATCAGCACCGAAACCGAACACGTGAACCGGTATCCGGTTCCCGTTTATCTCTTTAGGAAGAAGGGTTTTGTAATCTGTCCCTCTGGAACCAGCACCGGTGGGACTAGTCATGTTATATGTGTCTTGACCATCGGATAGGAGCACAATACTAGATACCGGGTTCTTGAATCGACGGTCCATCAAAACTCTTGCACCTTTCTTCAATCCCTCTGCAATGTTGGTCCCTCCATTTGAGACCAAGGAATTAACCGCCTGCAGTGCCTCTTGTTTACCTGTCTCGGTCATGAGACGGAGAGGGAAGCTACGGCGTGCTGTTGAAGAGAAGGATATAACCGAGAGACGGTCAAATGGGCCAAGATTCTGAATCACAAAACCCATTGCTCGTTTCAGCAATGCCAGTTTTGTTCCCGCCATGCTTCCGCTCACATCAAGCACCGTGACCAGATCAAGAGGAGTCCGGGAAGAAGACGAGGACTTTGAAGCAGCGGGAGCTTTTAGATTAATCAGTACAGCGAAATCCTTAAACGAAAACGATCTCACTACTTCCGAGATCTCAGGGTATGTTTTAACTTCCAATTTCCCAGTAACACTGGGTTTGGATTCAGCTGCAAGGTCTTGATGTTCTAGAGCCTCATCGTCATTAAAAACCGCAGGCTCGGTGTTAAATAACGAGGAGACCGGCCTTAGACCATCAGGCCGTGAAGAAGATTGAATCTGTGACGTACTGCGTGGTGGTATTGTCATCCACGCATCGGCCCTTGGTCGACTTATCAGTTTGACAGCAGATTTAGACTTCACATTAGGGCTCTGAAGAGGGATCTCGTTCCATTTCGCGCGACAAACGGGACACATCTGGTTCCCGTGTTTGACATTTGTGCTGATGCAATGGAAATGAAACGAATGAGAACATTCCGCTGTGAAGATGGCATGGCCTTGCCCAGCTTTCATTTCCGTCAAACATATCGCACAAGTTTTCTGCAATTTTACAAACTAATGCAACAATGAGTCTTTCATATTCTGGATAGAAAATATTACTTTGAAGAATATTGCAACTTTAGATGACGGAAATAGTTTCCAGGTCACAGAGTTGCAGGTCATTGTCGTAATTACAAGAATCCAAAGTAACCTGACACATGGGTGTTTGTGTCAGTCTCTGACACATTTCTGTGTTACGATATGAGCCTCTATTATTGAATGATGCATAAAAAGCAGAGCAAAAAAGAAAAATGGAATCTTTCAAACATGGTTAAAATGTAAAAAGTCTCAGAAGTTTAAGCATTAGGTTTAGTAGCTTGATCATTCAATAATATTGGACCAAAATAATGGTTTTTTTGGGTTAATATATATATATATATATATATCTCAGAATCTTGATCAAAGTTCTTTAGAATCTATGAGGTCAAACAATTAAAAGAACAACGGACAAAAGAGGGGAAAGACAAAGGACAAAGCTTTATAAAGTAAAAGGATAGAATTAACCAGATCAGTGATTAAAAGCTTTTTTAGGTAAATTCAACGCCAGAAAGATCAAAGTTGAAAAATAAATAAGGTAAAGCAAAGCTGAAGTAAGTGTGAAAATTCAAAAGCAATAAAAAACTATGGAAGATAAACCAAATGATTAGGTAAATAGTTATGTAACTAAAAAAAGTAAATAGTTATGTAATCCTATGGTTAAAACTAACAATTATTTTGGTAGTATACCAAGAATAGATAAATTAACTAGATTAAGGAGAATATCTAATTAACAGTAGATTTAGAACACTAAGAAGGGTATCTTTCAACAATCATTAAAGAGTTGAATGCAGAAAAAAAGAAACCAACAAAAAAAAAATTGGTCCTTGAAGTGCACTTGACTATTGTCAAAAAACTTTATCCCCACAATGGCTCCATTTGGGAGAGTTGATAATTACATCACAACAAATTGTTCATCTTCCTTCAACAATATCAAGAAAAATTAGACTCAACGACAAAAGTTAGATAGAGAAAACATGGCATTCTAAACCAGGGAAAGAGACGAAACAACTAGAAACCAATCTTAATCCAGCTATAATGTCAAAACATTGAGGAAGATACAATGATTCGAATTATAAGATAAAGTTGGTTTTGGAGGAAGAAGTTTAGCAAATACTTATAAAACTAACTAATCATTCTACATTTTCATGTACTAATCTCCATTAGTCCTCGAGACGTTAGTACTTACAGATACTTATTTTCCTTTTAACTATAGTTTATGAAAAGGTCAATTTCAAAAACTTGTAAATCTATAAAATAACAAAACATATTGGTAGATTTTTAGTGGATGAGCACAAACATACGAGAGTGATAGACTCGTAGTACATTAGAAAAAAACACATCTAATTACATGAAACATTCTAAGCTTGGCTTTTCATAATTAAAAAAAAAAATGGTTATTGGTTGATCAGAAAAGTATTTTCCAGTGAGATCATTTGATATGCGTGAAGATCCAAACACGTTTTAGAAAAATAAATTAGTTGAAGATTAAACAAATAATAAAGTAGAATTTTGCTGGTTGTAGTTCCAAGAAAGATTACCCTTGGATTTGCTGTTTAAACCCTAATCTCAAATTTGAACCACACAAAGATCCGGCGATCCAACGGTGAAGCAACATCGAAATTTTCACAACTTTATATTTTTTGGGTATAAATTAGTAACAAAATGTGGATGGAAAAACTCAATTCTAAAGATGAAATTTGATGGAGGAGAAACAGTTACCCAGATAGCAAACACGAATTAAAAACCTAAACTCTCTGTCAAAAACAGTGATCGTGACAAACCATAAACCGGAAATCCAAAAGAGAAAGAAAAGCAAACCTTGGATGAGGATTTACTAATGGAACTAGGCAATCGGAGTCCAGAGGAAGAAGGAATCGGAGTCGTTGGCCTAGAAACCGTAACCGGAGAAAGTGAAACGACGTCGTCAGATCTTCTCAAGGGAGAAGAAGAGTCTTCGAACGTTTGGGGAACGTAGAGGCACATTTTTAGCCCTAAAGCTAATTTTGTTTTTCGCCATTTGCTTCCCATTTCTGTTGCACAACTCAAAAGCAATAGATAGAAGAAATATCTTGGAGAAGATTTTCACCTTCTTATCTTCTGTCAACGTTAATTTAAATGAGTTGCAAAGTTTCTTAAGTTTCTCTGCGCAGGCAGAGAGAGAGAGAGAGAGGGTAGGCTAAGTTTTTGACCTTTTTTGATGGTGATGAATGAGTGGAGGGTAATATAGTCAATGTCTTTAATCATGAAACTGAAAACTTGGGATTATACCAAAGTTAAATTTTGACCTTTGTTTTTGACTCTTCTTTTTATTAGTCAGATACGACTTTTATATTATTCATTACTATTTCCTCATTTTACTGTCGTCATTTAGATTCAAATATAGAATGACAATATATCTTCCAAATATGACATCATATTTGGATAATTTTTGACAACTGACAATAGAAAATATGATACCATATTTTGGCGTTTTAGTAATAATAACAAGGCTAAGGTATGGAATTTCAGTTTGCACGATTTTCTTAGCTAATACATTTTCCAGTTGTGCTTTTTATTTCCTTTCTAAAAAAGCGAATTCTAACATAATCTATGAAAGTCTCTAATTAAAATTATTAGCGATGATTAATTAGTTCTTTTATACAAAGAAAATAAATAGATAGGATTCAAGCCATGGCCGTTGAAGTAGTTGGAAAAATAATCAATGTTATGCATACAATTCTATAAATTAATGAAGCTGTTGAAACTAGCTACCTTTCTTTATATACTTATTTTTACCTATTAGTTTTGTGTCAAATAACTCGAGCATTTAATAAAGGAAAAAAGAGAAGATAAATGAATTGAGGAAATGAAAAAAAAAAAAAAGTAGGGGACAAAGATAAAGTTAGAAATTTCGTAGCCATTAATTAGAACCCATCCATTAGGTGGAGAATATTGAAATTGTAGTCTATTACAGGGTGTCAACCATCATAGCAATAATATGGGAAATTAGGGCTATATAATATAAAACCCTACAAATTTTCTACAATATACATTTCAATATTTCATTTTCTATTTTGTGTTATATTCGCGTGATGATTCACGTGATGGGGATGAGTTCATTTTTAAAAATTCTGAAAAGGAAAAATAATTAAATGTTGAATGTTGAAAGAAAAAAGGGCAGTTTGCTATTCTTCCAATTTGATGCAAATATTTGAAAGATTCTAACTCTGCGAAAAATTTACTCATTTTATGGATTTTTTTCGAATTTACAAATCACTTCTACCATTTTTTTTGTAATAATCATAGTTAAAATAAAATATAAATAAGTTGGTTTCTTTATTGTTTAGATTTCTTTGATAGCATATATTTTATATGTGTTTTAACAAATATTATATCCTGATTTTTTTTAATTTATTTGTAAAAAAATCCACTGCTAAATTACACAGAAATAATACATATATAAAGTATATGTTGGTACTTTATCAAAAGAAAAAAAAAGAGAGAGAGTATATGTTGGTTAATATAAACAAACAAATTTGGAAATTGTAACTTCACGTTTGCATTATTGTAAAGTGGTGGAATGATTCGTCTATTTGGATAAATAGATGTATTAGATACGATGCTTTGCCTGTTAAGAAGAAAAACAAATATGCTTCGCTGTAAAGTTGCAAAATGTAAAGAAGTCAAAAACATACTTGCACCCACCACAAGTCAATCTCCCACAATAACCCACCACACACCCAACACAATAAAAATAAAAATTGTCTCATTTATTTGTATCCATCTTATCTTGTGACCCTTCTCTTGTTATTAACATTATTTCTTTTCTTTATAAATTTCATACACATGTATATGTATATGTACACATAAAGTCATGATCCAGAAGGCAGCGTTGTACATTCGGATATTCGGTTTGGTTTTTGGTAAGTTATTTTTGTTTTCGATTTTTCGGTTATTAAGATTAAAAATACATTCGTTTATTTTTATATTTCAGTTCGGTTATACCTTAGTTTCGGTCGGTTTGATTATTAAATTTAAATACCAAAAATAACTGAAATAACCGAAAATAACCGAAAAATAACCAAAATAACCAAAAAAATAATCAAAATAACTAAAAATAACCAAAAATAACCGAAATATCCGAACTATTTTCGGATAACCAAAAATAACTAAAAATAATTCGGTTTTTTCGGATATTATTTTGGTTTTTGGTTCGGTTTCGGTTATTAACTAATAACCATAGTTTTCCAAAATAATATCCGTTCGGTTATTTGTTTTATAATCAAATACCAAACAAAATCATTTTTCGTTTCGGTTCGGTTTATACAGTTCGGATTATTTGCCCAAAACTATTCCTATTGTTATGATTATTTCGGTTAAAAATCGTGTTCAATTCCCATTCGGTTTGAATATACCAAATCAGCTCATTATAAACTCGTTTAGTCAATTCAAAACATGTTATATCTAAAGAAAATGAAAGATGTACAACATGATGATTTACAAGTAAGAAATTTTTTAACTCTAATGATCCAAACTACCTCTACAAATGGTGTGTTTTTCTCGTAAAACCTTTGTGACTGCTCTAATGACGAGTATATTGACGAGTTACATGCAGGGAAGCAATTGGTGTTCTTTCGATTTGTTGTTGGAAGTTAAAGCTACTTCTTTTGAAAAGTTACCATACAAAAGAAAGCTGCACATCGGCTTAAGATTCCGGTTAATGTCAAGAAGATGAGGCAACGAGGGAAGTGTGTGATGTCATATCCGTTCTCCATCAATGATCCACAGCGAGTGATAAGCCAGACTCCTTTATATCTACAAGATTATATGTAAAAAGAGTAAACAAGATGGTGTTATATAAAAACTACAGAGATTTGTGTTGAGAGTGATCAGGTTTTGAACCTTTGAGCGTTTGATACCACAAATGCTTCTAGAGCCCATTTCGTGTAGCACAACTCTGAGATTGAATCTACAATTTTGTTGTTGTTTGTATTTGTGGCTATTAGAGTCAGAACCACTGGAAGCAACACTGACCACTGCAAAAAGATGAAAATTGTGGATTTTTTGTGTGTGTGAAACAAAGCTTTTTTCTTAGTATTTTGGTATTGACTCAACGGTTCGATTGGAAACTTACTAGCTGAGCTGGACCAGGTTCGAAAAGTATAGCCAGGGCATATGCTATGCCAGTCACACAGTAGACAAGACAGATTAAGACAACGTAATTGTCAGTAACGGTTGATCTCGGATTGTTGAAGAAGTAGAACATGGAGAGATAAACGAGGGGCTTGACAATGGTGTTGAAGTGATCAACTGTGTCTTTTGCTAGGAAGTAAGCTAAGCTGCTCATTCCGGCTCGGCTTTCTCTCCAATAGTGTAGTTTATCCAGAGAGAAAGATCTCATTGCAGTAATCTTACACAAGAGAGCTTCAAAGAAAAAAACCCATGAAAATTGGTTATATAGAAGAAGGAAGCAAATTCTCAAGTTTCTACTTACAAACAGCAATGACTGTATATGTATATCCGAGGGCACCAAACGTTTCATCGCTGACTTTAGCAAGTGTTCCTAAGCAGATACCAGCAAGTAGTAGTATTAGGTAATCTACAGCAAGTGTCCTTGCTTCTCGTAGTCTTTGTTTACATAACCTGAAGAGCAAAAGAAAAAAGATTTGAGTTTAAGAAAAGAGATATGTCTGTGAATTGATTTATCTTCCTTGCCAAGGAGATTTACCTTCCTAAGAAGTATCTGTATTGCTGAAACACACCGGGAACTTGTCTTTTTGATAAGTCACCTGAACTAGTTAAGTTATTCTGCAAGTTATCTTTCGTGATTTCAACATTTGCCTTGACATCTTGCCAGAACTCTCCAGCGAAAGATGTTCCGTCATCATCTCCCACTACGCTCCCGTGAGCGCTTCCTCCATGAGAAGAGTTCTCAGAAGAAGTCATACCTTGAATGCTTTTAAGCATGTCCACAGGAACTGGATACCCGTTATGAAGCATCCATCTAGCTGGAAGCTGCTTATAAGTAACCCCTGAGCTTGTGCTTGGTTTTAGTATGCCTTCCAATATGTCAATGTAGTAATCAGGAGGGTTCACACGCTCAGGGACAATAATCCCTAAGGTTGAGAAGTATTCTTCAATTTTCTTTACTGATCCTTGGTAACATATCAGTCCACCTTTTGCAAGAAGTATTAGATCATCAAACATCCGAAATAGAGTATAGCTGCAGAGAGGATAGAACAAGTTGTAATCGTCTTGTTTAGTGTTAAGCAAAATGGGAGGAAGAGTATATATATGTTGAACCTGGGTTGGTGAACAACCATACAGATATTTACTCCTTCAAGAGCTTCACGTCGTAAGGCTCTGAGAAGTAACTGAGAAGATGAACTGTCAAGGCCTGAGGTTGGTTCATCTAATATCAGAAGTGATGGTTCCATCACCATTTCAAGACCCACATTGACTCTTTTCCTCTGACCTCCAGAGATTCCTCTCTTTTCCACAGTCCCAACCAGAGAGTCTCGAACGTGTTGTAGACCCAGTGACTCAATGACTCTTTCTACAACTAAAACTTTTTCCGGCTTTGGGAGATCCGCTGGTAGCCTGTATATATATGTGTGTGGGGAGTTGAATAAATAAGTTGGCTGAAATTTTTCATTAAACCCAAAATCTGTCTGTGGCTTACCTGCATCTTGCGCTGAACCAGAGATTTTCCTCCACTGTCAAGTTTCCATGGACTATGTCATCCTGAGGCACAAAACCTATGATTTTCTTATAGGATTGAATTGATTCAACCTTGCCGTTTACTAAAATCATTCCGCTCATGGTACATCCTGGTGCTTTGCCTGTCAAAGCTGTTAGGAAAGTTGTTTTCCCGGCTCCAGAAGGACCCATCACAGCAGAAACACGTCCTGGTGATAGCTTCCCGGTCACACATCTCAGTAGATGTTTGTTTTTCCCTTTCAGAGTAATCGTAAGGTCTTTAAAAGCAACTTCAATTGTTGGTCTCTTTCTTATATCGATATCATTAGCCATGGAGATGACCCCAGAGAAAGTCAAGTTGTTGTTCTGCTCCTGCATTGCTTTTTCCTTTTCAATCTGGCCATAAGCGTACCTGAACATCTGGCTCTGCGTATGCAAGGCCTTGCCTTTTGGAGCATTTTTTTTAATGTTTTTATCACCAATTTTGACATTAAACCCTTGAGTATCTTCAGGGTTTTGTTCAATGTCATGTAACATCTCTGTTAGTTTGTTATTTTCCTTCTTCTTTCCCTTTTTCGTCTCTGAGCTTCCTCCTGGCATTGGTGGTAATGCAGCGTCTGAACCTGGTTTTGCTTGGCTTAGACCTCTCATAAGATCTGGCTGTTTCATTGATTTTCTCCTCGAAAATGTTCGGGAAAATGATTGTTGCAGCTCTGTCGCATGTTTCTTTGCAATATCTTTGGCAGATTTCCATTTCTCCCCTGATTGAGTTTCACGCACACTCTGTACTGCTTTTTCCCTGGTTTTTGCTTGCCTTCTTTCTCTTGTCGCAAGCACTTGATCAGAGCAGTTGTATAAGATTATCAGCAAGAAACCTAACCCGGCCTACATAGCACAAAAAATCAAGCCTCAAAATGATTCGAAAATAACCAACTTATACGTGAAACAAAAGGAGAAATCAATTATGACTTACAAAAAGCATGATTCCATATGCTGTGATATTCTGATTTGTTGATCTTTGATTGCAGGTTGCTAGCTTAAAACAGTCTGCAAATTCATCAGAGAGAAAAAAAGACAGTAAGCTCTCTGTTCGCGTAAATTTATTGATCGTGAGAGAAGCAATGTTGTTTTGTAAGAAAAAAAAGAGATCACTCACTTAGTTCAGCAGTAGAACCTGTCCTGCAATAATGTCTGTTGCAAGCAAAAGATTAGTCTAGCTGATTTTCGAGAAAACGAGGAATATTCCAAAGGAAGTTGCTAAAAATCATGCTAGTTAGTTACCCTTTACTACAAGGAAGCTTGTCGATAGTTGAAGGACAAAAGGATCCAGCTGAACAGAAAACTTCACCGCTACTACCAATATCAGCCCAAATATCAGCTCCACCACAAGTATGATTTGGTTGTCCAGAAGGAAGCTGGTAATGATATCTGCAAAAACAACAATCCTACTACTAATCTTACCGAGTGTTCAAATAAAAACTTGTGAAAAATCAAGACTTACGGGTCGCATAATCCTGTTGTTCTGTTCAGCTTAGCTTCTGGACAATATGCTCCCAAAGGACAAGCTTTATATCAATTGTGAGGAAACAACATTAGATATTGGATTAAAAAACACTGATTTTTTTCAATTGTTTTCTGTAAGCTTGAAGAATGTTAACTTACGGATCATGCAGGTGATGCCACGAGGGCAGAAGAAACCTGCGCAACAAGGCGCGCATTGCTGAGTTCTTTCAGGAACATTCTTATCGTCTTTAAGGTCAACTTTAACTTCTTTAGCAGTTCGACAAGCCCATCCAGGTTCACATCCAGACATCCATGAAGATAGATTGCAGTTCTTGTTTGGTTTCAAGTAATTTGTAGATGTCTTTGCACCTCCTAATAATCCATTGAAGTATATCCTTACTTCTGCAGCCGTACATATCCTCTGCATCATGTCACCTATTCTCGAACCAAAATACGTCAACAGTAATGCATAAACTCTTAAGTTAAATTTCTTCTGATATATATGTCTCTACCTTTTGTTGTTTTACCGCAGGCGTTTAAGAAATCTGGCTTTGAAGAGAAATTAAACGCTTCGTTATAATCTTCTTTTCTGCAACACAAAAAACATATTTTCATTAATTGGTGATTCTGGTTTGCAAATTAAGAAACAAGAATAATATTTTATGAAGACTAACACATTGGTAATGCAGAAGCCGAGTTCTCGTTTAATGTCATCTTCAAAAACTTCGGTGAGATTCGATATTTTGTCGGAGACGAATTGGTTATAGAGACGATTAGCCGCGGGATTATTCAAGCTTTTATCTTCTTGACAGATTACTTCTTTACGTAAAATTAAGGAAAGAAAAACAAAGACCGAAAAAAATGTCTTCTGAAAACATAAATTTCTCCTTTCCATCCCTGAATATTTCGAGAAGTATTGTTGCAGAGATTTGTTCTGGAGATCGTGAAAATAAAGGAAGCTTTAGACAAATGATTTGTTCTTTGACATTCGAGGGAGAGAATTAGGGTTTGTATTATTTTTCTTGTTTTCTTTTTGGGGAGAGGTTGTTGTCTTTCTTGGGAGTCAAGAAATGGATGAGAGGAAGACATGGCGATATATAAGGAAGAGAAAGATTGAGGGAGAGAGATAGAGATAGAGAGAGAGAGAGATTAAATTTGATCGTTGGACATTCTCTAAGTCGTGTCGTGATAATAGCAATCTTACTAAGGCAATCTAGGTTAGGACTTCTGTATTAATGTAGTCTCTAGGGCAAGACTCTCTAAGAAATATTTCATTTTGCAGCAATGGGGAATTTTCTTATAGTATACCAAACACTAGTTTTACAAAATCCATTACAGCTATTAGGTAAATAAAATATGCCCCTAAGAAATTCACTTAAATAAATTACGAAGATTATGATATATACTTAACTTACTAGTGGGTTGATAAGATAGGTACACATTTTCAGAGATGGTCATAAAGATATCAATGAATGATGTTCGAGATACAATTTTTCTGAATTTTTGTTGTGATTCAGTTTTGCTGGAGTTGGTTGTAAAGCTCTCCACCAAACTCTTCTGATCGTTTAATGGTTTCCGAAATACCCAAAAAAATTTCTTCCACCCCTTGTTTGAGGGTTCGTGCGCATCGAATCTGGTTCATAACAAAATTCAAAGAATTAAGGTCTGAAGTCCGTCAATCTGAATACATAAATTCGACGAGGATGAAGTAACAGTAAGATAAAGAGATAAGGTTGAAGAAGTTAAGTAGTGGCAAGATAAATAGAGATGGTGAGATGTAACATTTTTCATGGATATAGTTTGATGTACATCTCAATTGTAACATTCAATTTTTTCAATAACAATTTTATTTTTCAAAAAATGATTTTGCAATAGATTAACGAGAATTAAATTTTTTAAAAAAAAATAAAAACAAAATTTTATATTAATGTTTTTTACTGTTTTTTTTGTTGGATTGGATTGTATGTCGTTTTTGATCTTATTTTATATGTTATAATTAAAATAAAATATTTTATAATGTGTTGTAAATGTATTTTTAAATTCATTATCATTTATAAAGATGATTACTCAATTTATACAATTTTATAAAGATATTTATAAAATTTGAAAAAAAAACACAAAATTTTTGGAAGATTAAAAAGTAGTTCATAGACGTTTTGTAAACACAAAAATGTTATTTGTGTTCACTTGATAACTAGTTCATTGAGTTATGACTGTATTTAAAATTATAAAAATTTGTAAACGTATTTACTCAGTTTATAAAGTTTTATATGAATACTTATAAAATTTGGAAAAGAATTCCATGAAAAAAAAATTAAAAACAAGTTTGACCAGAACTTAATAATATTCTTGAAAATATGCATCATGATATTTTTGAAAAAAGTATTTTTTTCAAATTATCCCTTAAAATAATTGATATGAGAACAGAAAAATAAATTAAAAAATGAGAGAACTAAATATGAAAAAGTAATATTAAATGTTAAACAAAACATTTAATAATTTGTCATGAGATAGAAATTCTAAGACTAATTATCCGTATCTTTAGTAAAATTCACTAGTTACTAATCAAAGCCATATCAATTACATTTTTTGTCACGACATTATCAATTACATTTTATTTTTAAATTATTGATAATGATTACCGGATAGAAATTACCAAAATAATTTGAAAAAACAAAACAAAATATCGACTAATAGATAAAATTTCAGACAGTTAAATGGAAATTGGTTTCGTTCTCTGGTCACGAAACCCCCACCCCAAATCCCACTTTCAGATTTCTTTTCATTCGGATTATTAGGGTTTTCAATTTCTCTGAACAAAGAATCTCTTAGAATTTCGATTCGCATTTCTGTGCGAAATCATTTTCAGGGGCTTTTTCTCTCGCTCATTCCACGGAGAGGCTGCTAAGCTTCGTCTCCTGAAATCTGACTCCGAATTCGAGCTCAGGTTCCCATGTTGACCTCTCCTTGGTCTTCTTCGTCTCTCCTCTGCCATCGCCCATCACTCTTCAGCTCGCGCTCCAAGTTTAGGGTTCCGTGTCGAATTATATTCTCCCCTGCTCTGACCCAAATTTCTCCTTTAACTGCTTCACCTTCTAAGTTCACGAAGCACGTATGGTTCCTCTTCTTCTTTTTTATCTCTCTTTCTGTTTATTCAAGCACGAAATTGGGAATTGACTGGAGGTTTTACTAGAACTGAAAGGAAATTCTGGGCTGTGTTTGAATTTTGATGAAATTTTGGAATATAGGAGTACAATAGCACTTTGAATTCTTAAGGAAAACATCGTTTTGTTAAAGGTTTGTTTTTTATTACAAATATTATAGAATTTTTGGGGTTTTGAAGTTTAGTAATATTGTTATTAGGCGTTTAGGCACTATGTATTGTACATTGGAAACGGAAAGAGCTTTCTAGTAAGAAGTCAAATTTGTTTCGATGTAGTAGCCATAGCATATGATTGATCGCTTACTTCTGCTTTGCAGATGAAAAGCCATAGTTTGTCTCCATTGCATTAAAGCTTGGTATTATTTTCTGCAGAAATGGAAGATTTTGTGCTTTAGAAACGAGAATTTTGCTCCCGAGAATCCTGAGCAATTCGTTCCGGAGGAATTAGTTAAGCCAGATCAAGATTATCCATGTACAGATAAAACAAATGATTGGAAGACAATTCTTCAAAAGGTAAGGATCCGGTGACGTTACTGGATACTTGTCAAGAACTACTTTTTTTGTCTCTCTTTTAGTGTGAAAAACCAATTTTGATATTAAGGTCTAGACTCTAGATATTAGGACTGCAGCAGAATCTCATCCACTCTTTTTTCATTTAGTAGTGTTCCTATCATAAGAATTTGAGTTTTCTTATGATCTGGGAATATGCCATACAAATTCATGAAACTCTTAAGCTCTGATTTTACTATAAGTGATGGGAGAAATGCAATTAAGGCAATTCTGAGAATGGCTTAACGTTCTTGTCTCCAAACATTATGTTGGGTTAAAAAGCACTTTGTTTTGTTGGGTTTCAGGCTGCAGATGCAGTTTTGAAAGCCATTGGCGCTCGTTGGAAGGTACCATGGACTGCCGAGACCATTGTTCAGGTATCTACATCGTAATGTTACTCAACATCTTTTGTATTGCCAAACGGATTAATGAAACCTATCTAAAATGAGTGTATATGAATGAGTGAGTACGATGGATATTGAGGCGTATGAGTTAGGATGTAATTATCGGAAGCAGAACATTTAAACACTGGCTAATATCCCTGACCAGAAACTGTGGACTAAACATCTTGCCCCTTGAATCTGTATTAATTAGATTTTGGTTGTTGAAAGGCGATAACTTTGACTAATAATGCTATAAAGGCCTTTCTTCATGAAGAAGATGCAAAAAAATAAACTATAATGAAATGAGTTATACACAAAAGCTTTCAATTTCACCTGTACACCCAGATTATTCCTTGAATATCTTGCGATAATCTGTCGTGCCCCTAACATAAACCATTTCAGGTAATGTTTCTGTGGGTAGCCGCTTTCTGGTTCATTGGTTCATGGATGATCCCATTCCTAGCTCATATATCGGGTTTTCACAAAGAGTCCCTCACATTTAGAGGCCAAGCGTTGTTCAGTCTGATAACCGATGTAACAGAAGGACTAGCCGGGATTGCTATCCTCCACCGTTGCCTCTCCATGTTCCGTCCACTTGCAAGTGATTGGTTCCGCTTTACCCTCAAAGGAAACTGGCAACTAGATGTTATCATAGGCTGTTTCATGTTCCCTTTTGTTAACCGTCTCTCCCAATTAAACCTAAACCTCTTGCCACTCCCACCGACTTCAAGTCCGGTCTCACTCTCAAGTGTCGAGCAGTCGATAATGGCTAGAGACCCTGTGGCAATGGTGCTCTATGCAATTGTGGTATCGGTTTGTGCACCGGTTTGGGAAGAGATAGTGTTCAGAGGGTTCTTGTTACCGTCTCTGACTAGGTACATGCCGGTTTGGTGTGCCATTCTTGTGAGTGCGGTTGCATTTGCTTTGGCGCATTTCAATGTGCAGAGGATGTTGCCATTGGTGTTCCTTGGAATGGTCTTGGGTTTGATATTCGCAAGATCAAGGAATTTGTTACCTTCGATGCTGTTGCATAGCTTGTGGAATGGGTTTGTGTTCATGGAATTGATGCGATGATGATGATGACGATTACTATCTTTTGTAGGTGTCTTTATTTTTCTTATTCTTGTAATTGATTCAAGTTATGACATTTAGTTTTTACATTTTTATATTATTCAATGGACAGTTCAATTGTAAAAAGAAAACTGTTAAAATGAAAATGAAATGGGCAGGTTACCAAAAACATACAAATCAAATGATTACCTTTGAGTATCCATTCCATGAACACAAATCCATTCCACAAGCTATGCAACAGCATTGAAGGTATTTTTGGGAATATGATATTTTAAGGTGGTGACATGATATTTTTGGGAATAGAACGATAATTTCTACCCGAAAACTGAATGCATCTAGTCACTCATATTAATAGAGTGGAGATATTCCTTGATTTCATTATATTTTTGGGAACTGTGTTTCAATGAAATGGGGCATAAAGTCATTGAGTTAAGGTGTGTTCATGATCCAAATATGATATCATCTAATTACAATATTTTTATGATATGCAGACGTGATAATCAGAAAGAATCTCGTTGGCCATTTGCAACTAAACCAAGAAAAATAGAGAATATAATGTGAACTTCTTAAATGCATGCTAACAACTTTTTTTGACATTGTATTGAAGTTAATTAGAACTACCTAACACTTCTTAACCTTTGTTATAATGCGAACTCCAAATTAATAAACATTTCTTTTTTATGTCCCAACATGCCAAAAATACAGGCTTTCTTGAATTTGTAACTTAGTGGTGGGGTCTCCATAAATATCACTAGGCTATAGCCGTAACCAATTGATTATAGGTTAAATTCTCAAAACAATTTTACAAGTCTTTTCTTATATGATATGGACGACATAAACTTTGACCAAAATACTGCCGAGGCTATTTATTTCCAACAAAGAAGGTATTAGATTTTGTGACTTATTTGGAATGACAGAAATGACAATTTTTTTCAAAAAACGACAAACCATCGGGATTCCGAGCCAACCAGTGGAGACCAAACATGTTTTACCTACGACAGAATGTCAAACCAACGAAATTAATTTGGAATGCTTTTGAAAGCTCGAGTTGAGTTCGCCTAACCGAGGAGAACCGCCCCTAAACCGAGAAGAGATAAAAGATAAAGTACAGAGCAGATATTTCTCTTTTCCTTTGAAAATGAATTTAAACTTTAATTTGCAATAACCTGAATTATATAAAAAGAATAAAAAAAAACGATTACAAAGTAAAGAATATGCAAATAACTGAGGGGTCCACCGAGTACTTAGTAACCTTTCATGAATGTAACGTTTTTCCTCTGACCTTTAGATGGGCCACTTTCTTGTCCTTTTCGGTCTTTTTCTTTCCTTTTCTCACACTCAGCTTTTGCCATTCTTCTTACATAATTCGTCTTGATTCTCCTGTATGGGCCCACATTACGGCCTTTTATACTATCAAGAATGCCCATGAAATTTTCTATCGGTTTCCCTAAACCACCTCTTTATACTTTTAAATATTATTCAAATAAAATAAATGATGGAAAACCGTAATAACGAACATTGAAAAAAAAAACAATTTTTTGAAAAAGTTCTGAAACATCTAACAGTTGAAAACTGAGGAAATATTAATTTAGTTATTTTAAAACAAGTTTTTTTCTTCTAAAAATTGGATCCTAATTATATATTGACAAAGACCGAATCAAATGTCGTCAGCGAAAAACATGCTTATAAGTTCTTAAAAACTTGGCTATAGAAAAATTAAATTATTCTGTAAACCGAAATTTTGACGATACAAAACGGAGACCAATTTTTGTAAAACTTATATTTATCTTAAAAAAACAATTAGACTTCTATATTCCAGATTTCACCCCTAGATTTTGATTGTGTTTACGTGTATGATATAATTCTAAAAATTAAATTAAACCACATTGGAAGTTTAAGAAAATCCCAGGTTAACGTTTGAAATAAAGAGTTATTTTGGTGTCTCTGAATATGAAATTATTTGGATTTGTACCTCAAATGGGACCAAATTGATTGGAAAAGAAGTTATGTATAACATTTTAAGGAAAAGAAAATATTGACCAAGTTACAGATACACAAAATAAGCCAACTTTGTGGAGTTAAAACGATTTTTTTGGTTGACGACAAAAAAGCTTTTTTTTCTCTCTGTAAACGAAATGAGAGAGAGAAAGAGAGGAAGGTGGCTTTAAAGAGTCTCGTGGAGGCTTTACTGAAGCGATGCGTGGAACGTAGTTGACACAAAAAAATGGCCTCAACATCGAACTTCTCCTCTTCTTCTTCTTCTTCTTCCTCAACGATACATTCAAAATTTAAACACTAATTTTTCACGCATCTTCATTCCCACCTACTGGTTCGCTTATATATTCTCTTCCCTGCAGGCCTGCATTTCCTGAATTTCCTCCTGCATGTTTGAAAGTTCATCGATTATTACTAATTTCAATCCCAGATTCGTTTTTTTTGTTAAAGATATGGCGGAGGCGACGAAGGTGATGTACATAGTTGTGGTCCACGCTGCTGATACGGCGGCGATGGTGGAAGAGGACGGGACGGAGAATTGTAAAGATTCGTTTCGGTATACGCGTCCGATTTTGCAGAGTACTCTTCAGCTAATGGGATGCAAAGCGCGTCACGCCTTCAAGGTGATCGCCCAATATTAATCTTTGTTTTAACATATCGCTTTCATCTATTTCCGTTTCTTCATCATTTTTAACTTTTCTTCTTGTCGTTTAATGTTTCGGATTATTTTCCTTTTTATCTCTTTCTTATTTTTAATTGTGGTTCTTGTCGTGTCATTGATCTTGAGCCGAGTTTCATGTCATGTCGTCTAAATAGTTGTTTTTTAACATATTGTGCGTTCGATAAACAATACGAAGTTTTCAAGAGTTGTGGTTGTTGTGCTTTTTGGTATTTTAAACTCTCATCATTTTCTTAATCCTCTTGATGAATTTTTATAGATCTTGAGGTTCTGTTTTTTTTGTGGGTTGTGGGCAGATCAGCCGCAGGGTTTTTGAGTTAATAAGAAGTGAGGGATCGTTAATACTTTCCCCCTCTCAGGGGAAAGAATCCGAATTTGAGAAGACAGGTGATGCGGTTACAGCTTGTGCTAATGTAGAAAAGGTTAAAAATGTTAACTGTTTGGCTACAGATGATGTTGATAAGAGTAAAAGTAAGCCGTTTGAGATGAACAAAAGGCGCACAACTGTTCTTGTTTCGCGGGATATATTCGTAAACGTTGTCTGTGACGCTCTGGCTGAATACAAGTATGTGGGTCATGACCAAAGGGCAGATTTGATTCTGGCTTGCAAGTAAATTTCTTACCTTTAGGAACATATATATGTTGCGTTTCTAACAATTTTTTGTAGAGTTTGTATGCCAATACTATAAGAACGGTAGTTAGTAACTACTGAATTGTCATTGGAAGATGTGTGAAATTTCTCTTAGACCTCTGTTTATGTGTTTAGTAGCTTCATTCTTTCTTGCATAAGATTTGTATTCAAATGCTTCCATTACATTAGTTATGCCGTTAATGGCTGTGACTATATCTGTAAAGATTATCCATGAGACTATATTGGTGCAATTTGTTTACATGCCTCATCTGTCTCATCTTGTAACAGCAACGCGTTTTATCTTCTTTCACTTCCCACATCATCTCAAAAATCCTTATCGTTATTACAGAATCCGTGAAAAGAAAGAATCTGTGACTGTACTGCTGTGCGGCACCAGTGGCTGTGGCAAATCTACACTCTCCGCACTTCTTGTAAGCGTTTTAGATCAACATAAGATGCTTCTCGTTTATTTTGTCTTTTTGTATATTTGATTTTTGGCCTAGGTATTTTCTTCACTGGCTTTACAATGCTGGCTTCATTTTTTTCTTATAGGGAAGTAGGTTGGGGATTACAACCGTTGTCTCCACAGACTCAATCCGTCACATGATGAGGAGTTTCGTGGATGAAAAGCAGGATCCTTTGCTGTGGGCTTCGACGTACCATGCTGGAGAATACCTTGACCATGTGGCTGTTGCTGAGTCAAAAGCCAAAAGAAGAAGAGCCAAAAAATTGGATGGTTATGCAGAATCAAAACTTGAGGAAGAAAAAGCGAATGCCTCTAATACTCAACAGTCTGATGTTGGATCAAAATCAACCACTCCCGTATTGTTAAGTCACAAGCAAATGGCCGTAGAAGGATTTAAGGCTCAAAGTGAAATGGTTATTGACAATCTTGATAGGCTCATTACCGCATGGGAAGAACGAAAAGAGTCTGTGGTTGTTGAAGGTGTCCATCTAAGCCTTAACTTTGTGGTAAGCCCCAATTATATTCTCTGCGACACATTTTTTGTTTGTTAGTAGGGAATTGTATTTCCAACATATTCCTTACTTGCAGATGGGGCTGATGAAAAAGCATCCTTCTATTGTTCCATTCATGGTGTACATCTCAAATGAGGAGAAGCACTTGGAACGGTTTGCTGTTAGAGCTAAGTACATGACCCTGGACCCAGAGAAAAACAAGTACGTAAAATATATACGTAACATCAGAACAATACAGGATTACCTGTGTAAACGAGCTGACAAACATCTCGTTCCCAAGATAAACAATACCAATGTCGACAAGAGTGTGGCTGCGATCCATGCCACTGTCTTCAGTTGCCTGCGTAGGCGAGAGGCAGGAGAGCAACTGTATGATTCTACAACGAATACGGTGTCTTTGATTGACGATGAGTACAGGAATCAGTGTACAGCGAACTCATTGAGTTCCAAAGGAATGTTTCAACTGATCCAAAGAAAAGGCTCTTCTAGGCATCTAATGGCTCTTCTTAATACTGATGGAACTTTCGCTAGAACTTGGCCCGTAGGTGGTAAGGTTGATGAGAGCGGGAATCCTATCTTTTGTAATGAGATAATGGAGGAAAACGGAATGGAGCATCCCATTTATGGATACGTACAGAAAGCTGAACCGGTGAATCTTCAATTTGGTCTCTTTGGGATCAGTGCTTGGCCTAGTGATGGAGCCACGAGCCGTGCCGGGAGTGTAGATGAATCCAGAGGTGAAACTGGCAGTCGGTATTACTCTTCATGCTGCAGCTCGCCCAAGATGTCTGAAGGAACATCTAAGGAGGTATCGCTAAAAACTGGAGGTTTTTTTTTTTCTTGTTTGATGCCTATACATAGAATGTTATTTGAAGATTCTGTGTCTTCAATGTAATATTCCTACAGCTTAAAGAGGAGCAGTCTGTGCATGGGAGCGATGAAGAAGTAGAGGATGATCTTCCCGAGCCAGATACAGATTTTAGCGATGATGATAACAAACGAGACCATGAAGAAGTAAAAAGTCTTTTATATATTGGCTTTTTTTTTGGGTATTTTGCGAGTTGTTTTCTCGATGTGCTTAAAAGTCTTGGGGGTAAATATACTTACAGGTGGGATCGGTTGATGAGCAATCAACAAAGTCAGATGAGGAATACGATGATCTTGCAATGGAAGACAAAGGCTACTGGACAGATGAAGAGGAAGAGTCACAAGATATGGTTGCGGTAATGTCTGAGAAAAATCACAACCTTGCAACAAAAGAAGACAAGTACATACAAAACTTAGACCTTTTCTTGCGGACCACGAAGCAGCAGCTGGTGGAGGAACGTCATCTATGGGCATCGCTGCTCACGTGCGAGAATGGGAACACGAGAGAGTGGTCAGGTAAAGAAAAGATGAGGAAACGTTCTCTAAGCATCTCTCTGCCCTCGGGGAAACACGGGTCGGGTTTGGGTGATCCGATTCTCTTTGGTTTCCCATGACCCTTTGCGTGTTAGTCTTTTACTCTTTTAAGTGTGTGATTGTGTGTTGTATAGTCTTCAACTTGTCACAAACTTGGGGGTTTTTTTCAAGTACGCTTTTTCTTTTACGATGTAAGGCTTTCAGATTCTAACTTGGATCTCAAAATTTTCAGACTTAGATTTGGACTTCATATTTAATTGTATTTAATATATAAACTCCAGAAACATTGGAGCATTTTTGTGGGAGTTTATTAAAAGATAATCATTAACTCATGTAATATGATCCTCAAAGAGTGCTCGAGAGAGAGAGAAAAAAGGCTCTTTAGCTATTGCCTATTGGTAATGTCAACGTTGGTATCTCTATCGCCACTTTAGAGAAATTCCACAAAATAATACTTTATATATATATATATATATATATATATATATTCGCCTCCAAATTCATTTAAATGTACTTTTGAAAATTTCTTTTCCATATTTTTTTTTATCTATCGATTTCTTTGTCCCTGGCGCCGTTTTCTCAATGTTTCGATGTCTGATTTTGAACAATGATAAACTTAAAAATGCCGATGAAAGTTATTTTGGGGTAAGACAAAAGCAAGCAACCTCGATTTGCAGAGCTAAAAAGCAGTTGTTTCAGCTATGTCACGAACCACGAAAGATGACTGCTTGGCTCTTTTTGATGAGAGGATGACTTCAAATCAAACAAAGAAACCGACTTTAAGCCCTAACACCCTTCACAAAACCATTACTTCCACAGCTTGGAAATTCTCAGATAATGAAATCGTTTAGCCTTTGAGTTATCTCTCATCGATATTCACTAATTAAAAATCCTGC
Source organism: Pugionium cornutum (assembly GCA_018901935.1). Classification (NCBI taxonomy): domain Eukaryota; kingdom Viridiplantae; phylum Streptophyta; class Magnoliopsida; order Brassicales; family Brassicaceae; genus Pugionium; species Pugionium cornutum. The sequence continues at coordinate 15,123,000 of CM032158.1, read as the reverse complement.
AGTCACTTAATATCAAAGCTGTTTAAGAAGCAAACGGGAGAAACTAACAAAGAACTAAACCTTGTCGATTTGAATCGAAGCCCATTTCTTAATTAAAAATAAACCAATTTCCCAAACCCGGATTGGGCATCAGCTCAACGGTCCATTTTTTCAGAAATCACAATTATTCAACAAACGTTAAGTTCATAGTGTAAATAAGCTCATATAGTAAGACAAAAACGTTATCTTGTCCAAAAGAATTTTTTTCAGATATGTTTAATTAATTTTTGTCTAACCAACCTGTTTTTGCAACCCTTAATTGATGCAACATCTCCTGCACAATTGAATCTACTTAAAGATTGAATCTACATATTCTGATACTTTAACGACGAACATTCGATCGTAGTTCACGAAAAATTACCACTTTTTAACAACATTAAATATTACCATAATCGGAAAATACATCTGTCTTTTTTATGAAGTAAAAATCCTACAATACCACCAAAAATACTGCTTTTTCTCTGTTACAGCTTCAAAAAATCGTTCAACAACAATATTAAAAAACGGAGCACAGTGATAACATACTAATATTGAAAGAATCTCTGATCTCTTGGTGCGTAAGAAATACAGAGACTACGGAGTATCACTTTTCTTTCTAACTCTTTGGTGTGGCTTTAGAACTCGTTAAAAACCATTCCCAAAACCCATCAAACCAAAACCTTCCCTCTCTCGGCATGACCCAAGCGAGAGATTACTTCTCGTTAAAGAGGAGACTTTGCTTTTTATCTTCTTCAATCTTCAAGTCCGGCTTTCGCCTTGAGGTGCTTCTTAAAGTCCATAATGTCACCGTTCCATTTAGTAACACATTGTTTCTCACAAACCCAAATCTCATGGGCCACTTGGTTGATCAGCCTGAAGTCGTGACTCACCAGAACCAAACCACCATCCCACTCGTTCAATGCCTCAGCCAGCGAGTCAATTGTCTCAATGTCCAAATGGTTAGTTGGCTCATCCAATAGAAGCATGTTGGGTTGTTTATAAGCCAACCATGCAAATATCACACGGCTCCTTTGTCCATCTGATAGATTCTTCATCGGCATTACTTGGGCCTTACCAGTTAGACCAAATCTACCAATCGCAGCTCTCATTTTTTCCTCCTCGTTACCCGGAAACTCCCTCATCATGTAGATGAGTGCAGGCATTTCTAGGTCTAGCTTCTCAGCCAAATGCTGGTGGTACTGAGCAATCTTCAAGTGGTTGTGACGACGCACCATTCCTTCTGTAGGGTGCAATTCACCAGTCATGAGTTTCAAAAGGGTACTCTTTCCCGCTCCATTAGGTCCCACAAGTGCAACCCTCGAGTCCAAATCTACACCAAAGTCGAGGTTTTTGTATATGAGATAGTCCGGTGTGTACCCAAAAGAGACTTCAACAAACTGGAGCACTGGCGGTGGAAGCTTCCCGACATCAGCAAAACGGAAAACGAGAACGCTATCTCTGGCCACCTTTTCTGTGAGACCACCTCTCTCCATCTTTGCCAATGTTTTTTCCTTACTCTGTGCTTGACGAGCAAGTTTGGCTGAACCATGACCAAATCGAGCAATGTATTCCTTCATATGAGAAATCTGCTCCTGCTCCCATCTGTACTGTTTCATCTGGTTTTCCTCAAGTTCAGAACGGGTCTGGAGATACTGATCGAAATTCCCAGTATAGTACTTGAGTTGTTTGCTTTGCATGTGGATGATGTTTGTACAGACTCCATTCAGGAAATCCTGTGAGTGGGATACTACCACAAGGATGCGGTCAAAATTCTTCAGACTCTCCTCTAACCAAACACAAGCTTCCAAGTCTGTTTCAGGAGAGAACATTAAAGTCAGCAACAGTATGTGAACCAAACTAGAAAACCAGACGAAGCAACTACAAAATATGAAAGATCACCAACCCAAATGATTAGTCGGTTCATCAAGCAAAAGGATTGTTGGCATTATGAACAGTGCTCTTGCTAATGCAATTCTCATCCTCCAGCCACCAGAAAAATCTTTTGTTTTCTTGGCTTGCATTTCCTTGTTGAAACCAAGTCCAAACAGAATTTCAGCAGCACGCTTTTCTGCAGTTGCAGCATCCAAGGCTTCTAGCCGCTCATAGATAGAATCAAGACGCTCTCCCCCTCCATCATCCTGGGGAAAAAACAAATAATAAACAAATCGAAATTAGCATCCAACACAAATATAATATTCAATTACCATCTATAATCCACTGTTGTTTATACAAACCTGCTCAATCAGAGTTTCAACTTCCTTCTCCAACCTCAACCTCTCCTCGTCACAGCTTACGACGGCCTCAAGGGATGTCATGTCACTAGCTTCAATCTCGTGGGAGAGATGATAGATATCCAGGTGATCAGGAATCGGCAACTCTCTGCGTCCAATTGCAGTTAAAAGAGTTGACTTCCCACAACCATTCAACCCAAGCAGACCATAACGTCGTCCATAGTTAAGCTCCAACATTGAATCGACAATGAGATCATGACCATGAAACGTGACAGTCAGAGATTCTATCTGCAATCAGTTTTTAAAAAAGTTTAAAATCTCTCTATCAAAAAATGTCATGAATAGCGAAAAAGCTATTAATTGTCAATAGTTACAAATAAGGAATAACTACGGCGCGTATAAACTACAAAGAAACCCAATAAGCCATTAAACATCGAAATATAAAAAACTCCAAAAGAAACTTACCCGTATATCCCTAGATTGTGGATGCGAGCAGAGAATTCCGGTACACGTCCGATCAGATATTTGAAGAGCTTCGACACCATTCGACAAGCTATCAACTCCATTGGAAGAAGTACCGGACGACTTAGATGCGGCTGCAGCTTTACCGCCTCTCTTAGCGGCAGCAGCAGCTTTCTTCTGCGCAGCCTTTTTCTTGCTAGCGTCCGACACCATCTTAAAATCTCCCTGAATCAATCCGTCGGAATAAAATCAACACCGAGAATACATATCGTAGAATCGAGAATGTAAAGAGGAAAATAATAGTAACATCTACCTGTGAGAATCGGGAGATCGGGAGCTGGAGAGAATAGATCTGTAGATCTACGGCTTGAAGCGGTTACCCAAAAACACTTATACGGCCAAAAAATTAGGGTTAGTGAAGGTTTCTGTTGACACGACGCGGAAGAATCGATATTTATAGGAAATGATACTTGTGGGTGTGCCACGTGTACGGCGAGACTGAGTTTAGTTAGCTTCAGATTTTCAGTTGCGTATCAGAATCCCAACAGCACCAACTTCCATCTGGTCGGTCTACTCTCGAATAAAGGTACTGTTTCGATATGGGCTTATGTATTTGGGCTTACTAACTTAAAGGCTCAATGTTAATTCAGAAGTGAAAAATTAAGCCCAAGAGTTTGGTTTGTATGTATCTATTTAATTCACAATCTCGAGAATCCACACAGATGTAAATATGAACTCATTTTGTAAGATGATCATGATATTCGATGATGAACATTGAACATGATGATTTTTCATTATTTCATTTTGTAGATAGACTGTAGAATGTAGCCTCAGGAGTGTAAATGGGAATAGTTATTCTTGTAAACAGATAAAAGCTGATTCTACATGGAAGTTGAAGACGTCCCAAGTACATAGAATGTTCATTTGATGAGATGTATCATGAATATATATATGTTGGAATGCAAAATGCCGATGTGATATTTAAGTTAAATGTGTATGTGTCACTAGTAAATTTTATCATTCTTCCAACCACAATTAAATTAAAATGTTTTATGGATAGCCAATTGGGAGGAATATTGTAGTAAATGGTTTTATTATCTTTGGTTTATTTTAATTTTTCGGTTATATATGTAAATGATGAAAATATATAAAACTAATTTACGGTGATATATAGTAATATTAAATAGAACTATAATTCTTTTTTCTTTTAAAGTCTTAAAGTTATATATATACATAAATACCTTGTTCATGTGTTCTTCAACATATATATGATTTCTAAGTTATGTTTATAAAACCAATTTTCTACATTTCTAGATATTATGCATCCACATAGATAACTGTATTTTAATATAACGTAGACTAAAACTCAAATCAAAAATCGTTTATCATATTTGACAAGTCAAAGACAACCAAACCGTCAATTGGTTTTAAGTCTACGAAACTTTAAAAGTTTTCATATTGGATTTGATATTTGTTTTACATGGAAGAAGAAAGTTCCCTCGTCCTTATCATCATTCACTTCACTGGTTGTAAAAGGTTCGGAAATTAGTTTATAGAGAGAAATCAAATCAAATTAAATTTCATAAAGTACCAAAATAGAGAAAAATGTGAAGATAAAGTAGAAGAAAAAAAACGCAAAGCATTGACTCCTAGAAAGGCTAAATGTCGTTCTCTTTTCGTTATTTAATTTGATTTGTCATTATTTTTCTCTGTGTTGTGGACCTCATTATGACCTCCTTGTGCAAGAAGGTGTTGTTTTGAATACAGCCTATGTTTTGTATACTTTGTCTATACACATTGGTCATATAGTTCATCCGATAATTCGAATGAACCAAATCGTTTGAAAATTATTTCCTTGTTTACAACAAAATTACCATTATGGAAACCCTAAAATTGTGAATCTCATGGGTTTTCCTACTAGTTACCAAAATATTTTTGCTTTTTCTTAAAATCTATTTTATGACTCGTACGTTTTACATTTTAAAATATTATTGGTAATAATCAAAGCTAGAATCTGCTTTAACAAAAGTTAAATATTGTTTTAAACTGTTCGAGTATTGTTTATGCAATAAACCTGTAATAAAAGTTAAGTATTGTTTATACATATATTATATAAACCATATATATCAAAGGACAACAATGCAAGATGCTTATTTTATAAAAGCTGCATTTGATCCAAAACTGATGGACTTAATTAGTCATCATGAGGAATCTTATGCTGAAAATATTAGAGAATTTTATCAATATAGAGTATCAATGTATCATAATTTTAGTTTATTTCTTACTAGAAATCCTTGTTAGTTATTTATGATCAATCCAACTTGTTGGTACATCTGAAAAAACATTAAATAAATTCCTTAATTATGTACATCTGTTTTGTAATTAAATTCTACAAAAAATCATATGTCATATGTGCTAGCTTTACTTTGGTAAAAGCAAATGTAGGAATTTATTTTTTGCATTATACGACATGTAATAATAATAATTATCAAATATTTTTTATATAGTGTTTTTACAAAATATCTAGAGGAATAATTTGTATTTTAATTATTGAAATTCTTTTCTTTATCTTTTTTTTTTCTCTTTTTTTCTCTTTAATGGTCTTTTGGTCCACTTTTCGTGGCGTGCCCCACGAAAGGCCACGTGATAAGAACCAAAGACAATCATCAAGTCTATGAGTAAAAGATAAAAATCAAAAGGAATCGTTTTGATCCTCTATTTGGTTTAATATTATTACATTACTAAATAGTCTCAACCTATTGTAACGTTTTAGTCATTTTCACTTTACAAAAACTCCATTTGATTTTTTTCATTATATTTTTGATCGAAATTTTTTATACTAATTATTGTAGTTTAAGAATGTGAATTGACCTTTACAAAAAAGCCTCTCGTCGAGTATTTCTTTTATAAATTGGCTTTATAAGAAATTAAAGCTAAAATAACGGAATATGATAACTTTCTGTTTTTTTGTAAAAGGTTTCTTACAAAAAAAATTATAAAATTATTTACAAGAAAAAGTATATATAAAGAGGATGAATATGATAAGCGTGTTGAAAGGTTTAATAGTTACTTTAACAAGGTCTAGTTCTAAAATGCTTGAGTTTCCTCGAACTCGAATGGAACTTTCTTAACTTAGAACAAAACATGCATCATGATGTGTTGATGATGATGATGATGATCATGCTGTATGTAGCACCCGCATGGCCACATCATGAAACCGAAGTTCTCAACACACATGTTCATGCATGCATTATTAATTAAATTATTGTATTAAATGACATGTTGCATCAAACGCACATGTACAATAAAACCATGAATACGACATTATATTTGATGTTAATTTCATTTTCTTATTAATAACTGTTCTTCAACATAAATAAATAATAATTTTTTTGGCTTTTACGTTTAAAAGAAATAATTAGTAATGAGCATTGATGTCATGGGTTGGCATTTCACTATATGTTGACTTACCTATTAATTTCGGTGTTATAATATCACCAAAACAATACTGATTTATTTTGAGTTTAACCAAAGAAAACAGTGTAATCCAACGAAACAATACTGACGATTTTAATTGCAAAAAATGATATTAACATGTATTTATTTTTTGACCAACATCTATATTTATGTACAGTCATGTCATATTCAAAACGGCATGGATATAGTTTTATACAGCAGATTGATTATAACTGTTGAACAATATATTCATGCTAAAAACATCTTTCATTTAAGGTCACCAATCATATCATTATTAATAAAGTCATATTAATATACGTAAAACCAAAATTGAAAATTGACTCGACAGAGATTTGCAATCAAGTGAGTTAGTGGTGGGAAAGAAGAAACTAATTTATTACAAAGGAAGAGAATGGTGGTTATATAATTATGCATTTATTATCGACTTTTGAGTTTTGACTTTGTATTTATTGACATTCACAACTGCTCTTTCAATTTTATTAGTTACTGTCATTATTTTTCTTTTGGTAAAAAAATTAAAATTCAGTAAATTCTTATTGACCTAAACACTCTTGCAAATGTACACATAACTCTTCTATGTTTATAGTAATTTAATATCGACTTAAACCCAAATTGACCAAACATGAATTACGATATATTAGTGTTTCAAAATTCATGGAATTCTATAATTCGAATTTGTGATCATGCAAGGAAACAAAAAGAATTGCAGACTAATCGTGACCCTATTTTAATTTTTATTGTTTATATTAAACTGCTCTAATATTCAATGTAATAATACATTCGTTGGTAGCTTAGTTCGGTGATTTGGTCGAATTAGTTGAGATTTTATTCCCCTAATTCAACTTCCATTTGCAGGGGATATGTTCCTAAATTTATACTCTTACAAAATAAAAAGAATATACAGTAGTACTGTTGGAACAATTTTTTAGAATATATTTACAAGTTTAATTTAGATAACATAATCTAAATATTGATTACAAAAATTGTTGAAATGTAAATGAAAAATAAATCATTGAACTCATGAAAAAACTATTAGTTTATTGGCTAAATTATCCAAATTGACCATGCAAATATTCATCTATTTTTGTCATTATTCATGTGATCTACTATTAAATTGTTTATTTGTTGGCCATTGAACTCATGAAAAAACCCATCAATTTTAAATACATTTTGTCACTATTCATGTATTCTACGATTAAATTGTCTAATTTCAACATAGTTTAAGGCCTTTCATAACATCAAACATAAACAATCAAGTGGATCTTCTGCATTTTCGATTATTTGTTTGCTGTCATTTGCAGATTTAACTTAAATGACATTAATTATTATGTTTATAAATTACAGAAGATTGGTTTGATAAATTCAAGCGATTACAATCAAATGAATTATGTTATATTATTCCCAAATGAACTAACTAGGAAAATAATATGCATGTTTAACTTCGAATTAAAATTGCTCACAAAAAAAGAGATTCAAAATTTTAACTGTAATAGAAATCCAAAAAGCAAAAATGAAAAAAAAGTCTTGTTTCACGAAAATACCCCCAAACATTATAGCATATTTACATCTCTACCAGTCTCCAATTTTCCGCCGCCGATTGTCACATAACGACGCAAGCATTCGGATTTTCATCGCTGAATATCTGTGGCGCATGAGCTTGAATCGGATATCCATATGGCCCACCCGGATAATAACCGTACCCGTAAGCAGGCTGAGCCGCCACGTACTCCATCATATTCACGCCTTCTCCTCCCTTGTTCCCTCCACCGCCAGAATTGTCCTTTCCTCCGCCGTCTCCTCCTTTCTTCTTATCACCAGATTCGTTTTCTTTCTCTTTCTTCGCCGGCGGCACAATCTCCACCGGACGTTTCAGCTTTTCCGTCAAATTCTCGGCGAGCTGTTTGACATCCATTGTTCCTTTAACCGTCACCAATTGCTTCTCTTTGTCCATTGTTATCCCATTTACACCTGCGATTCCAGGAAAAAAAACGATGTGAGCGGATACAGAAAACAGCGTTTTGGAAACGCGAGAAATGTTCTAACCTTTCGTTCTGGTGACAATCTTTTGGATTTTCTCAATACAACCTTGACAATGGAAGTTCAGCTTCAATACCGCCATTGTTACCGGAGCCTGAAAGATTAAAGAATCCGATAAAAAAACACAGACAATCAAACAAAACATTAAATTTATTAGCTGTAATCATAATAAAACGTCGCAAACACTGAGAATCAGATTGTTGGTATTGTAATCCGAACAGATTTAGTAAAAGCAACGGTTTACTTAGTTTACCTCTTTGGGTTTTTTCTCCTTGTCTGGCTTTTTCTCCTCTGATTTCTTTTCTTTGTTTTTGTCGTCGTCGCTTTTGTTTTTGTCCTTATTGTCTTCTTTCTCTTTCTCCTTTTTGGGCTGAGGAGAAATCAGGTCGACCTTCTTCTTTGTCTTCACTTGAAGTTTCTCACGGAGTTTCGCCGGATCTACTGCTCCGGTAACCGTCAGTTTCCCCGTCGCCGACTCTGATTTCACAGTCTCAACGCCTGAGTTGAGACATTTGTTAGTTTCAGAAAGTACATCCAACAAAATAGGGATATTCGAAAACAACCGAGAAAAATGGCTGGATTCAAAAACAAATTCCGAGAAAAAAGGACTGTAACGTTCGATTTGGTTTAGATATCTGTATAAGCAACAGTACAAGAACTTGAGTTTTTTTTAACTTAATCCGAATAAACCCTTAAAATGAAATTTGGGGATTTCTGTCACACAAAAAGAATCCCAAAATGAGATTTAAGGAATCTAGAAATCAAACCTTGGAAAGTACGAACGCATTTGATGATCCTGGAAGCACAACCTTCACAATGCATGTCGACCTTCAAAACGACGGTCACAGCTGCCGTTTTCTTCTCGGCGGTGGAATCGTTGTTTTTCTTACCGCCACCACCTCCTTTCTTCTTGTTCTCTCCTTCGTTCTTCTTCTGCTCAGAAACAAAACAGAGAGAGCAAATGAAACCCATTATTTACACATCCAATTAAAAGCAGAGAAAAATGGAGAAAATCAGATAAGAAAAACGAGAGAGTGTTGAAGCGGTTTAACTCAGTACCTCGCCCATTGTGACTCTGTTAGTGAGAAAGTGGTGGGAGGAGGAAGTGGGTGGAGGCAAAGTCGGAAGAGGGAGAGAGACGAAACCTTCCGTTCGCTATTTATACTAAGGAAAATTTTGGAGGCGGTTATGGATTTATGATGATGATGATGATTCATGGACATAAATGACCATCATTATGATACATGGTGTATGTGTACATGTCTATAATGTACTGTTAGACATCATATTCCGTATTTGCTGTTAAATAACTTTTTACTTTCGTTGCTTTCCTAATTTGGGCGTATATGTGATGGTTCAATACAATTGTTGATTAAATTTACAGGGTGATAATTTAAACAAAAGTAGATAATAATTTTCAAAAATATCACATTTTCAAAATTACTACTTATTATTTCATTAATACGTGTATATTTTTTTTTTAAAAAAATAAAAGTCTATAATCCTAGTGATAAAAGGTATTTCTAAGGTTTTGATAACAACACACCTTTAAAGTTTATAGTATTTATAACATGCTTATACAGTTTTATAAGATAATTGTTTCAATCGAGAAAATTTATAAATTTATTAAATGGTATTATAAATTCTTTATACTGTAACTTTTTTGGTCAACTGGTGATATGTGACTTTTAATAGCGAAGACCATGGCAAGAATTAGAAACTTATGTAATTAGAGATATAATTTAATATTAAGAAGTTTATAGAAAATAACATTATCTAACAATATTTAATTATATCATAAACCAAAATATATCATCAACTTCATTATATCAATTTTTTTTTGTTATTCATATTATTTTTTTAGTAATAAGCCTTTTAAAACTTATAATAGAATATTTTTTTCAACCCATGCCATGTGTTGGAGAAGTGAGACAAACGGGTTATTTGACAGAAAGTGCTCAATTTGTTTATATGTATGGGCTTTAAATAAATATAATGGGCTTTATTAAGCCCAAACATAGGTGTTTCTATATTTTGTTCTTTTTGTTTATAGATACGGGCTGGCCTTTTTGACACTCCTAGCAACAACAACATATAGTAATTTTGTTGTTATACACCTCTTTAAGAAACTTAACTGAGTAGTTTGGTCTTTCCATATAAGTAATAACATATCTTTTTGTATTATTGGTTGGAGCCAATTATTATCAAGTAGTTGATATTAAAAAGTAGCTTGTAAGGAAATAAAGCTAATCATGCATCAAGTATCTCAAAGAATCTCTCATAAATTATATATTTTTAACAAAATATAACATTAGTTAAATTTTCACACTATTTAAGATATTTTACAAATTATGGGTGGATTACTCACCCAAAAATGACTAGTTTTATATTATTATTTATTAAAAAGATTTCTACAACCGTATTTAAGTTACTTAGATATGGAATTACAATTATTGATATGATCACAATATCATTTTTAATATATTATTTGAAAAATATTTTAAAAAATAATTTTATTCTGACGTGTTATTAACAGAAATATTATACTGTCGTTTTATTACTATAATGAGTTTCAATTAAATATATAAATAAGTTTAAATTACTAAAATAATTATAATATATGTCATTGTTATTATTTTGGTTAGACAATCAATATATTTTATTGAACAAATTAAAAATACTATTAAAATTTATAAAAAAATATTTTTTTTCTTAATTTATATATATATAAATTAATATTAAAAATAATTTTAAATAAAAGATAAATTTTATAAATACTTAATTTATATTTATTAATAAAATATATAATTTATGAATATTTTTTCTATATATGGTATGGATATAAATATAATTAGAATTATAATACAGATTTATAGAAAGGAGAAATTAATGAAAGTAAGAGAAAGTAAACAGAGTTTGTTGGGTATTTTTCTAACAATTTTATTAAAGTTATGTAATCGTAAAATGTTATAAAAAAAAACGAAGACTTTATTATCAAAGTATAAGTCTTATAACCTAATTTTGTAGAAAGCTCTCTAGTGAGGCATTATTTTTCTAAAAATCTTGCAAGGTCTTAAGTCTTAACGCCACCTTTTTCTGCTCTAATTACAAAACATGATTGGATACCAAAAAGCTTCAAGTCCACTGAAATGCTCTAACAAGTAATAACAACAATCAACCCTCAAGGGACGATTTGTTAGGCCCACGTGTAACATTATTGTCCTTTAAAATCTTTTCTTAGAAAAAAACATCTGGTAGGGGTATATATGTCATTTAGAGTATATGAATAGTGTATGAATTTCCATCAATCAATTTCTCCTGGCCGCTTGAGTCACTGACCAAAGGTGATGACTTTTTATACACAATCCATTCCATTCTCTATGTACAATTTAACTCTAATACTAGTAGACCTCTTAATTGAATTCAATCGTCTCTTTTTCTCTTCTTATTTTTTACTTTTTTCATCCTCACCTAAATTTTTGTATTATAAAACATTATGAAATACAAAGTCGACGAATTCACTAACTCTCAGAAAGATCTTGAAACACCAATGGATGTTAAAACTCCTACTCGGCGTACACTGTTGTCATTATGTCGGAAAAACTGACTGAAGATGCAGATCTTGAAAGGAAACAATAGAACAATAAAATTCCTTCAGCTAAAACTATAAGTTGGTGGAAAGAGTTTTGATCACTAAGAACATCAATAAGAGCAGATCTGTGAAGAAATTCCCAAAATCTTCTACTTTTTTTTTTCAAAAAACACGTATGCAGCAGAATAGGGTTAGAATGGTTTCACTGTATGCAGCAAAGTAGACGAAACGTACAACAACTGTAGAAAAGAATGTATGATAGTTTTAGTATTCCATTTGCTCTACCGCATAGTTTAAGTTTTAATTTTCTTCTACTAGAAATGATTTTAGTCATTTTAGATTATATTTGTGGTATTTTGAGAAACAATGACTATATTTTTGAAAAACATACTTAAAATTATAATATTTTGAAAAATGATAATATTATAATATTTTGAAAAAAAACAAATTTAAAATAATGAGATTTTTGAGAACTGGCATTATCTTTAACATATTTTATACTATTTATAGTCTTTACATAAAAATAGTAATAGTCTCATCCAAATTTAGAAACATTAACAATACTATATATATAGACCATATACTTTGTATAAGTTCTAACTACAAGCTGATATGATCTACTCTTCTCGACAAAGAAAAGATATATACTTCGACCATAAATACGTCCTTTTGGCTTTCATGAAATCAAATCTCCAATATTGTCTCTGCTCAACTAGAGATCTCTTAAAGATCGATGGAATAATAAACAAAAACACAAAATCCAATATAACTGATTTTAATGTCTAACTCTCTCTCTCTCTCTCTCAATATTCTCTCTCATCCCATACCCCATCAAATCTTTGATTTTACTAACAGTCAGTGCAAGATATATTTATATAAGAAGACAAGAGAGTCTAGAAGAACTAGGAGTAGAAATACGGCAAGCACTTGCTTTGTAGGAGGCTACTACTGCTTTTGTTCTCAGCTAGGTTGCTTATGGAACTAGAAGATGAAGCTGAGCCTGCACCTGAACCACCCATGTTTATGTTAGAATTAGTGCCTGTTCCATTAATCATTTGCTTCAAATCCCCATGTTCATTGTAGTTATTGTAATACTCTTGTGTGAAATCCCCATTGTACCCCTTTGTCCCCTGGTCAATGTGGTGGTCTATCATCAACATCATCATTATCTCTTCTTGCTTCGTCATAATCTCTGATCTCTTTCCATTGACATCTAAGGAGAAACTGTTGTGGCTGTTGTAGTGATCACACATATTGTGGTTGAGAGAGAAACCACTTGTGCCCGAGATGTTGTTGCTGTTGTTGTCCGAGAGAGAGAGATCTTGAGGATAATTAGGGTTAATGTAGGGAAAGACCTGTTGATCATCAGTTTCAAAGCCATTGATGTTGGAGATGAGAGATTTTGTTGGGTTCTGATCATTGTTTTCAACATACGGAATATAGGAAGAAGATGGGAATGTTGTTGATGGGGTTAATGGTTTTTTCACATCCTGAGAATTAGGGCTTAGAAAAGGAGAAGCCATGGTTGATGATGAATGAGAGGACGAAGATATGAGTTTCTTCCTCAGCTTTGTGTTCCAATAGTTTTTGATGTCATTGTCTGTTCTTCCCGGTAGATGAGCTGCTATTATTGACCACCTACAAGTTTCAATATTAGTAGTTAATGTCGGAGAAAAATATTGCAATATAGATGAGTAAATGTTGCTCGTAGTTTGACTACAATTAACCACATTCTTAAAAATATCCAGCTTTGGATATATTTTGATCATTAGTTCCAAACAATAAATCCTTTTAACATATTTCAGTGGATAGTTATTCAAGGGACATTCATAAAGCAAACTTGAAATATTTACTGTGGATCTTATTGTCTTCTAAACAGAAAGAGTTAATAGGAAACCTGCTTCCAATAGCAGCGAAGAGGCTAAAAATGACCCTGTCTTCTTCCTCAGAGAAGTCACCATGTTTTATGTTTGGTCTCAAATAGTTTAGCCACCTCAATCTACAACTCTTCCCACATCTCCTCAAACCTTAAACAACAACAAAGAATGGCATATATAGGTTCTTGTTTGTTCTTAGAAGCTTGGAAAGGTGATCGAGGTAATTGAGTTCAGTTAATTCGAACATATATAAATGAACATACCGGCTTTGAGAGGGAGAGAAATCCAATTTCCACCATTACCATACTTCTCAATGTAATCTCTAAGCTTAGAATCTTCCTCAGGAGACCAAGGTCCTCTCTTCACTTTTGTCTTGTCGCAACATGGAGCTCTTCCCATTTCTCTCGTTAGTGGGTTGAAGTTTGAAGAAGAGAAAAAGAGAGAAAACGTAGTTATCTCTTACTTGCTTTATTAAGATGGACCTTTTGAGTTTATGGAGGAGTGGTTGAATTTGTTCCCTTTTAATAACAGGTCGGACTTGGACTTACCCTACAATTATTAACTATTATTGAAATAATATAATATCAAGTAACAATAATTTTAGAGACCCATTATTTTATATTTCATTTTCTCTCAAAAGCTATGGGTGTGAGAAGTCAACATGATTGACATGCATGCATATTCATTCTCTGTATTTGAAAAATATTAGATTTCCAATTTTTCAAATTTTATTTATTGATGAAAATCACATTAACTAATAGAATGACTATTCAAAAACAAACGTTCAACTGACCATTCTCGATTATTTCTGAAGATCTACTATCTCTCTTATTTTTAAACACATACAATTTTCTTTTTTTTTATCTGTGAATCTGAGCTACGATTTCGTATATGTATTCTACAATATTGCACATTCCTAATAGATTATTTTAAAAATATTTAAAATAATAATTTTACCCTGACGTGTTATTAACAAAAATATCATTTTAACGTATTATCAACAAAGTAAATTTCAAATAAATATATAAATAAACTTAAATTAATAGAATAATTACGATATATGTTATTATTATTAATTTGGTTAGATAATTAATATATTTTATTAAACAAACCAAAAATATTATTAAATTCATAAAAAACAATTATTTTTCTTTGCTTAATTTATATATACAAAAATATTATTTAAAATATTTTTATAAAATTTAAAATTATATAAATATTTAATTTATATTTAGTAATATGCAATAGGTAGATATCTAGTTTAAACAAAGAAGATGTGAGTATCTATTCGTACATGATTGTCTTCAGTTTTGAATTTTTTGTAGATGTAAATATATATAGTTGTAAGTAGCTGTCACGATGAATCGAAGTTGTAAGTAGACGCCTAGCTAGTCCAAACAACCAAATTTAAATCGATTAGTTTTCTTTTGTAATTATAACAAAAAATGCGAATATATTTGTAATTGAGTATGAAAAAAATAAATCATTACCTAGATTATTTGCTGATAATTTAGGTTGCTTGATTTGATCGTTCGTAAAATGAAATGTTCGAATATATATGCATATCAACCAGTTAGTAATCATGATGAATTTCAAAAAAGTAAAAAAGATCCCAAGTGGTAGTGAGATTACACGGATAAAAGGACGAAAGAGGAGACTGCATTGGTCGGACCAGTGAACAATATGGAACTGTCTGATTATAAAAGTGACAACAAAACAAATATCCATTTTTTTCTGAAATTCTCATCAACCAAAATTTTATCTTAACGAGTTGACTTGCCAATGTTATTTTCATTATTACATTTGCCGAAAGAACCCTTCATAATAATTTATTTCGTACTACTTTGATGGACGCTTGCATGCATGAATAAATTTTTACATCTATAAACATATATAAATTATTACAGTTGTAAATATATATATGAATTTCATGATGATCAGGTGTGTATTTGGACTGACTAATCAACTTCAATGCTAATGACCAATCGATGGGTTTGTACCCATAAATGTACAGTTGATGGATCTACTGTTTATATTCATTTAAGGTACATTTGTTCGATGATAATACTTAACGCAGGCACAGTCGCACACTCATTTCCACATTTGTGTAACTGTAAAAGCATGTTTATTACTTCATGAAATATAAATGTGTGTACAAATGGCCCAACCAAAATTTCCATATTCGTGATGTACTTCCTAAGATTTTCCACAAATAACATTTACATGTGTAATGTTACAAGAGGACTTCAACTAATTTGTGTTCAAAGTTCTCAGATGCAAATTAAAAAATTAATTATTTAGTAAAATTAATTATATCAAACATTAATTATTTAGTAAAGTTTTCTCATTGGTGTTCATAGTTCTCAGATGCAAATTAAAAAATTCTCATGAATGAATAATTTCTGATGCGTCACCTCATATACAGACAATTATGATATTGTCTGGTTTGTTAATCATTATTGTAATTAATTGCATCCACAATAATTATTAAAAAATCACATTTCTTATGTGCATGAAAAGAACCATATATTAGAATATATGTAGATAATCTAAATCCTCTTTTTAAAGAATTAATATATATTTGTTGAAAAAGAATTAATTAAAATTTGTTGGAGTCAAACTATGATTGGATGATGAATACCAAAAAGACAAGAGTCTTTTTCTCGTTTGACTCTCTGTGTATTGTAAATGGCTTTTTTCCTCAACGGTTGGCAAACTAAAGTGGACAAATTACTGAATTTTTGTTGCCACGATTGTAAACCATTTCAAAATATCATTTTCTGAAGGAAAATAATAATCTAATGCATTTTTATATTTATCTCATGTTTTCCACAGTTACAATTTATAAATAGGCAAATGTTTAAAATAGCACAATAGACATTATCAATTTTATTCAGCAGTAAATATTTTATTTTATATATATTAAAAGAGATGTCATAAAAAGTGTAATAAATTTGTTTTTTTAATATAAGACTTTAAAATAATATATTTTTAAGTTTGTTTCAAATTTAGAACTTTAAACTTAAAATTTTAAAATAACATAAATTATTTTCTGAAAATACATATTTTATCATAAATAAATTATAAATATAATTAAAATATTATATTTGGGTTTTTTAGGTTAAGGTTTATTTTTTTAAAAAAAATAAGTTTTAAGGTATTTTATTATTAAATTTGTATTATGTTTGAAAATTTAAACTAATACTATATTTAGAACAAAAATTCAAAAAAGTGATTTTTGTCAATTGTTCCAAGCAACCATTTACTTATGAATAGTCTTTGATCAATTACTAATAGTAGCTTAAAATTATTTTATGGTAAAGGAAATTGATAACTAAGCAACCATTTCTTCATTTCTTAATTGAACAATTATTAGAATCATTAACTAATTGTCCGACTAAGCTTTCCTTGCATCCAACGTTGAAGCATTTTCAAAGAAGCTTTAGGCTGATCCATTGGAACCATGTGTCCAGCATCATGAACCTATCCCACAAAACTTATAAAGTTTATTTTTAACATTAAATAACAATGTTAATATATCAATTTTATCCAGTTTACCTTAAGAAAAGTGACACTAGCATGATTTTTCATTAAACCAGCTTCTTTACCATCTACCATGAATGGAATTGTCTTGGCTGATCTAAAACCTTTTTTGCCTGACCAATTCATCTGATTAACCCACCTAGAGATTCCTGCATATACCCAAAAAATCATCAATTGGGTCCAAATGTGCATACTATTTCCATTCCATATTCTAAACCGGAACAAAGAGTATTAATCTTACCAAGCCAGTTACAGACGAGATCATATTCTCCAGCATAAACTAGAAGATTGATTCCATCATCCACAAGAGCTGGAATCTTGGCCTCAAGATTAAGCATCCAATCTCCCGTCATTGCATCATAAACTATGTTACTACATGAAACAAATTTGATGGCTCCCACTCCTAAAGCTTTACGTACGTTTTCTTTGTTTAAGAACATTTCCATCTTCGAAAAATCGTAACAGAGGCTTCCCACACATTTTTTCCTCAAATCATAGAACTTATAAGTAAACCCAAAAAAATGTTTGTAAGCGAATAAACTAAAAGCCCTAAGAAAAAAATGAATAATTTGTGTATGTTTAAATGCTTACATTTGTTCCTTCTTTTTTAGACGCTATTTTGTCGAAGATGTCCTTGCAAACTTCGAAGGCAGATTCACAAGCTAAACCATCAATATCTGAAGTTCATAAATTAAGATTTTTCTTCAAAGATCAAAATTGTATACTCAGATCAAATCTAAGATAATTCAGAATAAACGAGCTTTCATATAAATTACTGCATCTTTTGGTGAGATTTTGACATTTCACGTAATCGTGTTTCAAACTCTCGTGATCGGACTTTGAGATCAACTTCATTTCCAATGCATAATCTCCAAAAGAACCAAATTGGATCTCCGAGTTAGTTAAACCGTTTCCAATCGCCATACCCTGGTTTAAATCGAGATGAACACATGAAATTCTTATTCAATTGGTTACATAGTACTATAACTTTTGCAAAGTAGGTCCGGTTTATGGGCTGATAAGAGTGTATTTGAATATGATCTATTTTATTTTTCATCAGTTTTCTAAGTTTTAAAAGTCCAAAAGTTTTAAATTTTTTTAAATAAAGACAAACTAGATTTTGATCCACGCCATAAGTGGAAAAAAATATTCACAGATAATAATTAATTATTTATTTTGTTAATGTAAATCAGAGGTATATATATATATATATATATAATTTATCTTATATTTAAAATAATTTTTCTAAATCTTTTAATATTAATTATGAAAATAAAATAGATAATAAAGTTAGATTATACAAATAGATTTAAATTATATCTATCTTGGATAAAATTGTATATGTGATAAATATTCAATTAAACTAAATTTTATTTTACATTTTGTTTGACTAATTTTTCAAAATTTATATTTTGTTTTATATTGTATTTGTATTTTATGTCGAAATACATTGTATATCGAAATATTATGAATTTACATATAATATATTGTCTAATGGCAGTTTTCGTAGATACTATAATAAATTACGTATTAGATAATATTTATCTTAAAATATTTTAATAGTGTGACACATTTTGTGGTATTGTAAATCACATATCAATATAAGATTAATTTGTTAAAATAATTTTCAATTAATATATTAGGGATTTGATATAGTTTTAACGATTATATAGTATTTAAATAGAACCGTAAAAAAGCGTTGAACTGATCATGGTCAAAAAAAAGTATCAATGAAAACTTGCCTTAAGTTTGATTGGAATTCCTTCCTTCTTTTTGTTTCCATTGTGAATTCGTGAAGCTAATGCTGGAATGTAGTGACCAGCATAAGATTCCCCAGTAATGTAGAAATCGTTATTTACGAATTTCGGATGCTCTTTGAAAAAAGCCTACAAAATTCAAAAGTATATAACCATTACAAAGAGTTATTTCTTACATATAAACAATAACTAGGTACTAGTTGTCAAAAAACACAAAATTAATCGAACCTGTAAGAAATCATAGAGGTCATTACTGATACCGGCCTCGTTGTGCCGGAGATCGCTAGTGTCCGATGTGTAACTGAAACCTGTCCCGACAGGTTGGTCTACGTATATTATATTGGAAACCTATCAAAACAAAAGATTTCAATAATATATAGATTTGTTTTATATGTTTCTTGAGGAAGAAGAAACGACAATTGTTTCTATCGAAATCAAAACCAACCTTGTCCCAACCAAATTCGTTCCACGAAAGAGAAAGATTCTCCTGGATTTTAAACGGACCGTTCTCATAGAACATAGCCACACTGCTACTGCAACCCGGTCCACCGGATAACCAGATCACAACCGGATCGGTACTGTTGTTCCGTGACTCAAAGAAGAAATAGAACATCCTGTGTAAACCAAAAATCAACAACATTGTCAAAGAAAAACCAGATTGGTCTAAAGCGTCGATGTCTATACCAACTACTAAACCAAACTCGATTGGATCAAATCATGATTTAAACAAGACTAAAACTGAACCGGTTCAAAATTATACTTGGCTGATTTTGAATGAGGGAGACTGTAGTAACCGGCGTAATGCCCGAATTTTTTGACGGAAGGACCACGGTGAGTGTTCTCGACGCCGAGTCTCGCCGGAAAATCAATTTGGCTCTCAACGAATCTCGGAATGTCAGAGCTTCCTTTTGGGATGACATTGACGTCATACTTAGGCGTTAGATTAAAGGATTTGATAAGCCTCTCCGCATTACGTCTCGACGCAGACGACGAGAAAAGGGTGGGGTTGTTTAGGGTTCTTTCAGAAGTTACGACCGTAATTTGTGAGAAGGCGAATAAAAAGAGGATGAGAGCGAAAGAAAATGTTTTGACTTCCATTTGTAAGTTTTGTTTTCTTTACTCTTGCGAGTTTGGAATTTAAGGTGGAAATGAAAAGAGAGGTATTTATGATGTTGCCTTGCTGTTATACTTAACCAGTAAATTGGGTTCATACAAGAGAATGGAAGATATCTTTCAGATTCTTTATTACACCAACTAATATATTTTTCTTAAATTGGAAAAGAATAAAAAGAAAAGAAAAGTTTATAGCAAACTTAAGAAAATAGTTCCTAATTAGCAATTTTAATAAAAAAAAAAGTCTAAATTTATTTCCTAAATTTTGGACTCTAGTCCGATGATTTGTCTCGAACCTTACAAGATTTGTCTTCGTCTTAGATTTGGTTACAATAAATTTGGGCCTGATTTCTATCTTATATTAGACTAAAGTTAATAATATCTTTAGCTTTTTTTACAAAATCTTATTGTAAAACTAAATTACATTCACATACATTAATTGAATGTAGATTTTAAACGTTATGAAACCAAAGCATTTAACGAAAAACATTTTGTCTAGAAAAATTACAAAATTATATGCATCATATATACCAAAATTATGTTATATTAACAAAAAGAATCAATACATTCAATATACATTTCTGTTATGTAGCTTCTAACCATTATAATTGGGTTTCAGAAATTGCTTTTATGAATTCCACATATGCATATCGTGTTCAACTACCATAAATCGCGTTGTATGAATTCAGATTACCCAATGTATTGTTTAGAAGTTGAAACTAAAACGAATAAAACCGATCCAGTTTTGAGTCACTGAACCAATATTATTAGATTAAAGAGAGTTTCGACTGATAGAATACACCTTGGGAAGAAATAAATTTTGTTAACAAAAGGTAGATGATGATTACATCGTATCTCAGTTTATATTTATACAATACATTGCAATCTCCTTATGCTCTCGCTCACTCACCTTCAAAGCTGATCGGATCAATCAAGAATCGCGTTTAAAGAGTAATCGGAATCAGTTAGGACCTAACTTTAGCAAGCCGAGCTCGAATTTCCTCCAATTCTTCTTCATCATCAACACCCTCTGCAATTGCCTCTTCCTGCAAAAAGAAAAAACAAATCTTGTTTTCATTTCAGAATCTAATCTAGGAGAAATTAAAAAAGTATCCAACATTATTCATGTTCTTTGCAATCATCCGACCTCACGGGAAGTGCTTGCCTTCTGTGCAGGCACCTTTATCCTTTCCTTCCTGACAGCTTCAGGGAGCTCTGCAGCGGTTTCTCCTGCAATCGCTGTCAATACTTTATCAACCTCGTCTTCGATCTCTTCCTCCATATCCTCTGAATCTAGAGCATCGTCAATGGCTTCATTCACAAACTCTTCAATAACTCCTGCCTGCATATCAAAGTAACAAAAGATAATTTCAGGTTTATGTACGATGATACTAATGTAAACCAGCGAACACAGCTTCGAATCTTCAAACAGGCTCAGATGATAAACTAATATCAGAGAAGTAAAATGCTTAAAGGTGTGATTTTTGTCTTTCTCTTGCTCTGCATTATATAATCAATGATGAGAAAATGTAACAACTATGGTACCTTAGTCATCTCTTTGCTGAATTCCTGCATTGTTACAGCCATTTGTGGAGCCTTCATGAGATCATTGACTAGCTTCATAACCTCTGCACTCTTGGACAGATGCCCAACTGTTCGAGCAATTGCTGCAAAATAAATGAAAACAAAGAGGTTTAGTATGTTAAAAAAAAGAAGGAAAAACAATCACATCACAAACATAAAAATGATGAAAACTCAATGATCATGCCAATGAAAGCTCTATACCAACACTCTCGCCAAGGTGCATTGATATCGAATTCATCTGCGCCTTATTTTCATATAGCCGGTTTACTGTTCTTCTAGAACTAACGATTTCCTTAGCAAGTGCCTGGAAACAAACTGAAATCAGAGACACCTTCAAAAGAGCCAAACATTTACAGAGTCCAAGCTAACAAAGGTTTAGTTTCAGGCATTCCACTATCAATCAATCTTATGAAAGATGAAACAGTCTAAAAGCTAAAGAGTGATGATGATACGTGGTGTTGTACCTTGGCCGAGACCATATCATTCCGTTTTGCTGCCTCTTTAATAGCTTTCTGTACGTTTCTCTCTTCCTTTTGTATATCTGGAAGAAAAAAAAAGGAAATTTTTCAATTGGGCATCAGGAAAAGTCAAAGAACACCCATCAATCATCCGATCCGAGCTCGATTCAGAATAATTCATCGCAGTTACGCGTAGTGGAGAATCGAAAGCAGCATCTCAATAGAAATAGAATAATGGAGAATTGAAGCCCTAAATTCAAAAACGAAAAGGGGGAAAAGGAACCTCGGATTTGGCGTTCGATGTTACGGCACTCCTGACGAAGTTTGCGTTGCCAATCACGCAAGAGTTGCTTTGGATCAGGCTTCGGCTTTATGATGTTCATCACTCTCTCCATCCTTGTAACCTTCTTTGCTCTGTTCAATTTTTTAGAAGAATATTTTGTATATGCCCAGCGCTGTATTTTTATTTTCTCGACCACGTCTAATAGCTACCAGGTTTTGTGTGCGAACCTTAGAGTATGCTAATCTTTGTAGATTTTTATAACTTTCTCCGGTTAAACCTGTCATTAGGTAGGCATTTGGTTATTCTGTTCACTTTGGTTGAGATTTTATGGAATTTTAGTTTTTTGAATTTTAAAAAATGGGTTTCATTCAGATTTAAATTTTATTGGATTTCAATTTGGTTCGGTTTGGATTTTTTAAATCTTAAATGATATTTTAGTTTGAAAAAAATAAAAGTTTTCTTTAAAATTTTAATATGTATTAATATATTTTTATGTTTAGTTAAAAATATTTGTTATCGTAATGAATTTCGATTTTATTTTAAAGTTTGGATTCGATTTGGTTCGATTAAAAATTGGTTAATTCATATTATAAATTTTTATTCATTCAGATTTTATTTTAATTCGATTCGGGTTCAAATTCGAAATTTAAAAATTTTGGTTTGGATTCAATAATTTCGGTTCATAAATTTTGTCCACCCCTACCTGTCAATATGGTCATGTAAAAAATTCAATATTCCCCCGGTTCGAATAGTTAAGTTCTTATAGTATCCCTAATATATTATTTGAGAAATTTTTTAACACAGTAACTTTACCATGACGTGTTAATAACAAAAATACTATGATGATGTGTCAACACTACAATGAGTTTCACCTTAAATATATAAAATGGTTTAAGTTATTAAAATAATTACAATACATGCCACTGATATTAATTTGGTTAGAGAATCAATATATTTCATTCAACTAACCAAAAAATAGTATTACATTTGTAAAAACAATAATTTTTTTATTTCTTTAAATTTTTAATACGTTAATTTATAAATAATTTTAAATAAATATAAATAGATTTAAGTTGCTATCTAATCTCTAATATATTATTTGAGAAACAATTTAAGAAAATAATTTTACTATTACGTGTTATTAACAGAAATATATATATCATACTTACGTTTCATCATTACAGTAAATTTTAAATAAATATATAAATAATGTTAACTTATTCGAATAATTATAATATATGCCATTGTTATTAATTTGGTTAGATTATTAATATATTTATTAAACTAACAAAAAAATACTATTAAATTCATAAAAAATAATTATTTTTCTTTTCTTAATTTATATATACAAAATTAATGTTAAAATTACTTTTAATAAAAGTTAAAATTATATACATATTTAATTTATATTTACTAATAAAATATAATTTACGAATATTTTTTCCAACGCATGGAGTGGGTATAAATCTAGTTATACATTATCGTATAAGTGATACATGGTTCTAAACATCATTTAAATGATTCAATAACCAAGTTTCAATAAACTAAGTTTATTCCTTTCTAATGCATTAATTTCACTGTGTGTATCATTTTACGCCAAACTTCATGTGTTAGTTTCTTCGTCATAAGTATGCGGTTCAAGATATACAATGATATCAGTTAAAATTGATAGTAAAAAACAAACTGATCAATAAGATAATGGTCGGAGGATTCTCATCATCATGAAGCTTAGAATCAAAAGTAAAAATTAATATAAATCACAAAATCTGGTAGCTTAATCTACTGTCGCTTCTCATAAAATCTCTGACCTAAGTTTATAATTATCCCATAAGTGGTTATAACACCACTTTTAAGATATGTGTTTTTATATCTAATTATATTTCGATCACATGTATATTCATTTATATGTTAATCAGAGCTATGTCAATCACTCTTTCTGTTACATGCATATCAGTTTTGTTCATATTACAAGTGATTATGCTTGTCTTAGTCATAGTCGTTTTCTGTCTTATATAGTTGTCATAAACAGACCAGTTAAAACCATCTGATTCTCCATAGCAAAACCTAATTGATATTTGGAATTTGGCACCGTTTTAAATTCACTTTGCGTTTTAAAAACTAGCATTAAGCTAAGAACACATAATATATACCTTATATATATTTGGTAATATTAAGAACGTTTTTCTAAATTGTAATATGTATCGTCTCATATAATCTCAACAGAATTTAATGCAGTTTTTTCTCCTAAATGCAGTTGCTTTTGTCGTAGCCTTTTGAACACAAGTACATCTTCATCTCTATTAAATATACTCCAAATTTTACCACAATTTATACATATTTGTATAATACTTTTTAACATTCGTTTTTACTGGATACAACCTAGTAATCTCTTTGTCAACTATTTCACACGAATTTAGTTTTACAAAAAAATAGTTATTATATATTGTCTCACAACTCTTTCTCAATCTCTCGATCGATTCGTGAAATTCAATCGAATTGAAACATAATACAACCATTTAAATTCACAGTCAACCAATAAGATTTTTTTCCGAAAAAAATGACTGAATTAATCGTTTTGGAACAAAAGGAATTGATTGAGCAATAATATATTCAAGAGGATTGGTTGTCTATGGATTAATCGATCGGAAAAAATGGAGTAATTGCTCGAGCAATAAGATTTTCTTTCCGAAAATCAATCGTTTTGCTTGCTTAGTTTGATGGGATGTGATTTACTGTGTTGTCATATGTACTGGAGATTCGATAAAAGAGGAAAGGAATGGTAGGCCAAAAAATATATATGTATATATATGTTAATTAACATATTAAATTTATAGATAGATGCATTTGTTCTGACAAACTAGCTGTCTCTTGCTCATTTCCCTGTATGTCTTTCATCTTCCCAATACAACACTATCTTTATTCATTACTTTTTTTCCAACTAATATAATGATTCTTTAATTATTTCACTACTAAGTATCTTTATGGATGGTTCTTGGATAGATAGATTCGTGCGTTTATGTTCGATCCTTTGAGCTAACAAAATCTTATCAGAACAAACTAAACAAATTGTAAATTTAACTTATTTATATTCTGATTAAACTGATTCTAGATTAGCTTATTTAGATGTTGCTTCAACGCTTCTTCTATTTCACATATATAGTAAATCATTTTACTATGATTTTCCATATACATATTTTACTGAGATACCAACTCAATATAATATTACTACTTTTTTCAAAAGTAAGATATTCATGGATGAGATGCTGAGTTTGATCTACATCCAAATAATTGTTATTGTTTTTTTTTTAGAATGACACTTCCCTTTTGGAGCTTTTAGTATGATATTTTTAGTTGTCTACTGTGACTGGTGAGGTCCATAATAGTATATAATCAAACCTTTTTTTGTCAACTAGTAGGATGCTTTAGGAATCCAGATATTTTAATGTCCATTTTTTCAGAGAATACTAGTTTAGTTGAACCGTGAAATTAATGATCAAAATTATTATTTACGATTTAGCAAATTTTCAGTTAATTCAAGTTTTTTTGTCTAGAAAAAAATTGACCAAAAAAGAATTATATGCCCTAACTCATCCAAAGAATTACATGTCAGCATATTTTACACTTTCTCGCTTCCCTGGGCCATGTTTAATCCACTCAGTGTAAGCCAGCTCAGCAGACACCTCACGTGTCCGAGTTAATTTCCTCACGTTGTGGGCCCTATAAGAAGACATTTCCGGTTTTTCGATTCTGAAAATTCCAGCCTAGCGTCAATTTTAGCAACAAGCGTCATGTGTCGACTTTTCATTGGCTTAAATTCCTTGACCCCTTGTACGACCGATTTAGTTTCCTCCTCAACGCATCGACAATGTGCCACGTGGCGTCTCCTTCTTTCATCGGGACATTGTACAAGAGGGCCCGCTTAAATGCCGGCTCGTGCAAATTTCGCTGTATCATAGACAAATTAGTAGCCGCCACGTGCTCTAAAATCTTCCTTAGATTCTTCACGTCTTTCTCCGCCACTGTAAGAGAGATCTCCGGCCACCGCACCGTCTCCGAGAACGGTAGCTGAATCCCGTCGGCGATAATCACTGGGACGCACCCTAACACGGCGGATTCCACTAGCCGAGGACTCCATGGGGCCCACCCGAGAGGACAGAGACAGAATACTGATCGCACGATTTCTGATCGGTATCCAACAAACCGGTGGCGATTAAGATGAAACCGCCTTCTTCCGCCGTATTTCTTCAGAATGGCCGTCCTCACTCCCCTGTAAGCCGGGGAAGTGGCATTTTAGTAATTAACGAGAACAAAATATAAATTCAAAGTCAACATTTCAGGTATGCACGCACTTGCTGTAAAAGCGTCCGCTAATATTCTTAGGGTTGACTTCCATCTTTCCCCGAAAAAACGCCCAAATGTCTCGCCGGCCGCTCGCAGGAGCTCTGTCGATGGCTCTCTGAACACTCTCAGGCGGAATATAAGGCGGGATTACCACATGCTCCACATCTTGACATGGATGCTTGTATTTAACTCCAAACGTCTGTAAAATGATCGAATTCTTCAAAAAATCCGGAATCCCTTCCTCAATCGCCATATCCTCCTTCACAAACACAAAATGAACCACCAAACATGATTTCCTACTTTTAGTTAATTTGGTATGAAATTAGGAGTTTAGTGCTTACCATCGCGTGGAAGCACGCGCCGAAGTCATGAGAAGCGACGAAGACGTGGTCGGAGCCTTGGGTTTGGTTCCAAAACGGGTAGCGGTCGGAGAGGAAATCGATGGCGGAGCGGAGGAGGGAGCGAGCGTGGCTGAGAGAAGGGAAGCCGTTGGTAATGGAGAAGTTGCAGGAGACGTAGACAGGGACAAAGAAGAAATCGGCTTCTTCTGGATTTAACGTACGGACGACGGAGGAGAGAAGCGCACGGTGAATTGCTACCTCCGCCGCGAATAGGTGAGTGGCGCAGCGGTCTGATGCCGTAACCCAATCGCCGTTAAATCTCGCCGGTAAATCGTAAACATATATCTTCATTCCGCTGAATATACCTTTAATTATATATAGACCAATCTTTAGAAAAAAAAATCTTTTTACCGAGAAAGTGACAGAAACAGAGGAGGAATAAAAATCTATGTTTTTTACCTGGCTTGATAATGGAAGTGTTGTTTAAGGCGGAGGATTCGATGAGAGCACGAGATGGGAAAGAAGACGACGTTTTGCGGTTAGATAACAAACGGGTTGTGGTGGACAACGGTGAGGATTGATCTCCGGCGAAGAAAGATGTGAAGAAATATAGAGAGAGGAAAAACCAGAGGATCCATTTGTAATAATTTCTGAAGAAGACGAAGAGAATTCTTTTATTTCCTCTTTTGTTGTTGTTATTAAGTTGCATTTTCACGATGAAACCCATTTTCTTCTTCGTCTTGTTGCCGTTAGGTCTCTTTACGTCAAGCGACATTGCTTGTCTCTAAAAAAATAGACAATCAAACTCAAATCTTTCGGATGAAATGGAGCGTCTTGTTTCTGGTGATTACTATGATTGAGAAATAGAAATGAAGGGACATAAACTCGGAGAAATGTAGAGAAGGAGTCGTTGGGTGCCTTTGGGGCTTGACAGAAAATTTGCATTAAAACATTAAGATCAAAATCGGTGATCTGGTTCTCATAATTCTCTCATGTGCGTTTGGTTTGAATCCAATGTGTTTCATTTAGAAGAGAAAAAAAACTGATTTATTTTGTCTGTAATAAGAAAAGAAAAAAAAACAAATTTGCAGAGTACAGCAAGAGAGAGAAGGTCACATGGGCACTGCAATGGATGGAGCTGGGCAATGGTCTCGAGTTCATCGCTGGTCAAGTATGTTGAATGACCATAATATCCCTGGAGGCTCGGTAATTATTGCTTTGCAGAATTTGGTAAGTTGGGGAGTTTGATCCCGTGAGAGGCATGTGCTTATAAATGTCTCTTGATTAACTAATAATTATTACAGTTTAAGATTTGTTTGTATTAAGTTAAAAATAAAACTTAATTACCAACAACAGTTATTACACCATATGGAATATTATCTCTCTTAGAAAGTAGCAATATTAACAATAATTAGTAATATGTAATAGAACAAATACATTAATATTTATATATAGAGTGAGCCTTGAAAAGAAGCGCAAAAGGTATCACATTGTCTAAAAAGCTTACAAGGACACTCTGTAAGCGGTATTATTGTTTTCAGACATGGGACACAGTATATATATACATTTAAAGTCCATTGTATTTGTAAGGTTTTTTGCTTTTGTCAATGGAAACTGGAAAGTGGTTTGGTTACTATCAGAATACGACAATGTGTTGTGTCCAGACGTACATGTGTGAACTTTGTGTTCGGCTAGTTTTTGTATACATTAACTTCGTTTTCCAAGTATTAGTTATAATATTATTGTTTGCTTGAATAACAATTTACTTAAAATGACAAATTTTTGTTTAGTTAACCAAATGGAAGAGTTTGAATGTATATAGTGGAAACAACAAATGCAAAAATTTGAATGTTGTAATCATAACGGTGGAAACAAAATCTAACCGTCACAGCAGCATGAATGAGAATACATTTCTCAAAGTGGTAAATGAAACAGTTAATATTGGAACCAACCCAATTCACATATTTACATAACGGCTACTTGATATTTATTTATATGGAGACACAAATGGATTACGTGCATATCTATACGCAGCATTGAAGACAAAATATCGAAATTCATATTTTTTGAACGTTTGCAGTGTTTGTTTTTTTTGCCAACTTACGTTCACAGCCAGGTGTTATGTTTTCCACTATATACATTCATGAATTACTGATAGTTAACTTAAAATGTTACAGTCATGAATTAAGTTATGGATGTTTCATCTGAGTTTGAATTGTGTGAGGTATGGTACCTTAACACAAAATGTAAAATGTCATGAGTTAAAATGTGTGTTAGTTTTATTTCGAGGTTGGTTTTTATCATAAATATACATATATTTTATTTAAACAAATTAAAAATATTGGTTTTATTATTACAATTCAAATTTTATTCTATAATATATCAAAATGAAATCTCTATGTTTTCTTCTTTTTAAAAGATGCAAAACAGAAACTTAAATGCAAATTTGTTATGAAATGTACACTCACTAAATTTTTCTTATATTATATAATACACACATTAGATTATTTACTTAAGTTTTTCAATTAATTTCTATTTATTAAATTTTATTAAGGTTAACATAGTTATTTTTGTTTTTATTTATATATTATGTAAATTTCATATTACAAAATATTATGAATCAATCAGTTTGATGTAAAGATAAATCATATCTTTACAGCAAACTCATTGTATAAATTTACAGTGTTTACCACACAATTTTATAGAAAATAAATTCAATTACACTCGATGTGATTTCAACTATAATACTACAAATCGGAACAGTGACCTGAAAAAGTATGTCCAACATCGATGTGATTCATCATAGAGAAAAACAAGATCGATATGGTTCATCATAAGGAAAAAAAGTAAAAACAATTGTACTCAATAAGAACATAACCATAAACTGATATTAATATTTAAAAAATCTATACTAATAAACTAGTTATCTAACATATAAAAGCATCAATGTTAAAACTACATGATTGCGATCGCATAAATTCTATCAGTTTTTAGTGTATAAAACCAACCAGAATTTCCAGATTCATAAAAGGAAAACGAGCGACAAAGAGAGAACCCACCACTACAAGTGTTCGTAAAACAAATAAAAAAGTGTTGGAATAAGATTCTCCAATTATGGATGCAACATTGGAGTATCCATAATTCTGAAGTAACATGTGTTTTCTTTACAAAATACGTTAATTTTAAAAAAAACAATTAAAACTGGCCAGTACGATCCACTGGCATCAAATTCCATTTCATATGTAGTCTTAAATTTATAATTCGTATATACAGTAACACACGTATTTTATTTATTAAATGATTAGTATTAAGTGAAAAAGAATTAATTAACATATTTTTATTAGCTAAAGAAAGGGAAGAAATTCAAAATTTAGTTTTGTTTCAAATTTTGGGTTTTCAGTACGTTTTTCTCACGAATAAAGCATCTCCTTGAGAAAATTTACAAATAATAAACTTAAAAAGTTTACTAATTAGCATTTTTTTAGAGAAGGTGAAAACATAATCATTCAACACCTTGCAATCGGGTCAAGTGGAACTGAATATTGGCTGTCGTTGAATAACCAAAGCAATGTTCTTCTTTGCTGGCCTTATTAATTTCTACTCTCACGGAAAGGTATTGGTTTTTCTTTCTAGATTTGAATTTCTTCTCTTTCTTTTAACCATAATGAATGGTGACGGGTTTCGGCTTTTGCTTAGATTGGCGCATAATGTCTGTCCGAAAACAGAAATTTCTGGAGGGTTTTCTTTTTATTTTTGTTCTTCTTGGTCTATCTAATAAACCACGAATCTAGAAGTAGTTATTCATCTAGATTTCACATAATGGTGGTCTTAATCTCCTACTAGGCCGACTCAATCCTTGGTGTATTTACAAGTTTGTTAATTACACAACTGAACGTACATATTTTATTTACACTTTCTCTTAATTCGGACATAATTACAACTGTCTTCAGGTTTTTTGTTTGAAAGTCATATTTTATTTACACCTTTCTTTTGTATGTTTGATTTTCCGTCGAACTTTTTTACGGAAAAAGAAGAACTAAGACAGTTCTTCTGTACACAACACTAGAAGCTCGAACAAACAAAGATGTTTGCCCATGAGGAGATAAGAAAGAGAGATGGGCAATTGATCCATCCCAAAGATAATCATCAAAGAAAAAGATGAAGCTCTTGAGAAATGTCAGTGTCTCGTGTTCGATAACCTCTCGCTTCAACAACCGCAACAGCATAAGCATATGACTCCTCCTTCACCCGGAGCTTCAAGCATTGAACATGAAAGATTGCAGCCTCAACAAGTTAGATCCAATAAGAGCTTCTCGTACTTGGGTTGCGCTTGCGCAGAGAGCTTTATGTCACCCACTGATCATGTCCTGAATCCACACTCAGCTCAGTTTGAAAAAGTCTCAGGACCTGAGATCATGGTTCCATTGTTTCCAGAAAACCCGTCACCTGAAAAGAATAAGCTTTTACGGGCTGTTATAAAGGCAGGTCCTTTACTTCAGACACTGCTCTTAGCCGGTCCATTACTTCAATGGCCCCACCAACCACCGCCTCTCAAGATCTTCGAGATCCCTTCAGTCACCGTCCAATGCCCAATTGTCAATAGTGGGTGTGGGAAATTCAATAGGAAAAGAGTATTCTCAGATAGGTCACATTCAGAAACTATATCGGAGAATTCTTACTCAAGTAATACTCATAGTCGTCTTATATAAAGCATTACACATGTCAATTTCAGGATTACTCTCACTTTGGGTTGAAGTGAGAGTGATCATTTGTCCATTATGGCTTTTAGTTATGTTCCATTGTGGGAGACAGAGTCTGATCCATTTAGGCTTTAGATTTAGAGTGATTGGAAAGAAAGAAAAAAACTCCTCTGGTTTTAACTCCAACACAATGTCTACTAATACTAAGCGAGAGAGTTTGCTATTTTATTTTTTAAGTTTCACATTTTAAAGCTTATAAAAATCTAATTATATCATATTAAATTGATAAAATAATATTATTTTATGATTTAGATTTAAATGTACAATTAGTAGTTTAAATTTCTAAAAATATCACAAATTTTAATATTAAAATAATTTCAAACTTTTTTTAGTAAAGAAAATTAAATTTTAAATTAGAAAAAAAAATCCAAATATAATATTTTAATTAAATTTATAATGTATTTATGGTAAATATGTATTTTAAAAAAATAATATCTGTTATTTTTTAAATTTTAGTTTAAACTGCTAAATTTGAAACAAAAATTAAAAATATAATATTTTAGGATATTAATCTATTTATATTTAGTCATTATATTTTTATATCATTTTTTATTCATTTATATTCATATTAATTTTTTTAAACTACCATATGTTATATATTTGATATTTTAAAAACATAAGTATTTATTATTTAAATAATAAAAAAATTATCATTTGTAATATTTTACGAGTGAAATATATTTTACATAAAAATCATCTATCATATAACAAACTATTATTACATTCAAAATAGTTATAAATATTTTTTGATAGAAATAATCCGATTTTAAATACTAAATTAACTTTCATAAATAGTTATAATAGATTTTATAATTAAAACTTTATTATATTTTTGGTAATTAAAGAGGGATTTTTCACCTGTGTCACTTATGGTAGTGTGCTCAATAATTTAGAACTTTTAGATATTTTAGTTAAATATTTTGTTTTTGCGGGAAGATGGGTGAGAAGTCGTTGGTAAGGTTCAAAAGCCATTTCTTTGTCGGTTCGGGTGGGCCCCGAAGATTTGCAGCCGGATCTTCTTTCTTTGTCCATGTTAACATATGATTTTAGGAATGTCATAATAAATGATTTAAACTGAAATCACATATCTTAAATATTTGATTCCAATATTATTTGATAACGATAGAATTGAAAATACAAATAATCTCCATCAGACACCAAACCAAGTCTGGTTAAAGAATTAGCCGGTAGAACCAACAACCTGAGACACTGCAGTGGAGCAAGAGTGTCTATCAGAACCACTCTGTGTCTGTCTAGTGTTGTAGGAACCACAGCTACTGCATTTATGCGCGATCAAATGAAACCGGACGCTTGCTTTTGAACCACAGTCATTGCAAAGAATCCATACCTGACTCAACACACTCAATTTTTTAAATCCAAATCAAGATACACACACATATGCACAAGTGTACCATATGAAACTAATATCTTTTCAGTTTTTACCATCTTGTTATCGTATAGTTTTGGCATTGGGTATGCTGCAACCTGCAAATTTTTGAAGGCAAACACTTGATTAACATAAGAGACTATATACAAACGATGCCATTATATTGTGTATCCTTACCTCTTCATCAAGTTTCTTCCATAAACTGGACATGTCACATATGGATTTGGAGCATACTGGGCATGTGTATCTACGCAAAATCATCAAGAAAAGTTTTAATCTATGTTTACTTATGAAGGCCCTTCACCGGTTGCATTGAGAATTCTTTTACCGATTATGTAGCCCCATATCTTTACTGCATTCTAAATGCATAGTGTGACCACATCGCAGGACCGTGATATCTTTTGTGGAATCAAACAGATACTGAGAACAAATAACCCCGAATCAAGTTCAATTGTAAGATCAAGACACCATTGTGTTACATTACGAAATTGGTGAATTTGAATCTTTTACCTCGAAACAAACAGGGCAATTGTGATGCATTGCGCCTTCTACACATTGGTGTTTGTCCTCCATTACCTTAGAGTAGCAACATCCTGTTCCAAGGAAACAAATCAAGATGTCCAAACAAAGAAACACGCAAGCATTTGTGGAGACAAAAAGCACACGAGGTTTTGTCTCTTACGACATCTTTTGCAATGGAAGAAGTTTTCTTCTCCTCCGGTCCTATTAAACCAACATCATAAGACTATATATCAACAATTAGGCTACCAAATCACAAGATTTTGTTTTTGATTGGTAAGCACAAATCACTAAGTCAGTTTTTATAAATACCGGCAAATCCCACATTCATCACAGTGATATTGTCTCTTGGAAAGCTGAAACAACCAATTTGGAGCCCATTGGTACAAATTCCGGTTAAAAAAGAGGAAAATAACTCGATTAAACAAAGCTTACATCATCATCAAAGAATTTGCATTTTGAGCAGAAGTACTTCCCCATACATACACCACAATTGGAGCAGTTTTGATGGACCTGATGAACACAATCAGAGGTCAACACTCAACATCAA
The DNA here is from genome assembly GCA_018901935.1 of Pugionium cornutum. NCBI lineage: Eukaryota > Viridiplantae > Streptophyta > Magnoliopsida > Brassicales > Brassicaceae > Pugionium > Pugionium cornutum. Next base: position 15,088,670 of record CM032158.1, on the reverse strand, counting down.
GAAACATGTTTACAGATATAGTATTCATAGATCAAATGTCGATACTCACGTCTTGTTCAGTCTCACAAAGCGAGCATACGACCTGAAAATAACCGAGTCCAAAGCAATGATGTTATCAAAGTGAACAAACAGAGTAAAAAATATTCAGAGTTCTTAATCTGCACTTAAAACCTTTGAAACTTCATGTCGAGGAAGATCATGTCTATGAAGCTGTTCGGTTTGAAGAGAATCCTGTTGAAACAAACACACCACATTAGTTCTACAAAATCTTATAACCCAAGCTTGTTCTTCAGAAAAAGAAGAAAACATACATGAAATTAGGTACAATATGGTTGGAAATAAAGCAAAAGCACAATATTTTTTATCACATCGAAGTAAAAATAAGATAAAGGTTCTTCCTTTAATAATCAGTTTATACCTTAGCCTCATTGTGGCAATGTCTACAATCGAAGATTTCATCACAACAAGGTGCTCTAATCTTGCATCGTCTTCGATAATGTGAGCACCTAAATACACACATAGATAGAAGTAGAATTGGGTGCTGGTGGGACAATGAAATTCAACTAACGATGGAAAATTGAAGATGTTCTTTACCCGTAATGCCCAGATCCAATCTCCATTAGATTCACAATCTGAGTGGACGATTCATAATTTTGCTCATCTTCCTGCAAACCCATCTCCATATTTTTACTTCCAAGTTTTTATGTTTCCTAACCCCAATCCCCGTGACTGACCCAGAAGTGAGGATTAATCGAGAGTAGCGAAAGACTTAAAGAAAAATGTAATCAAAGAAATGGCTTGACATTTGTTAATGAGATTCAAGGGAAGTTGAAAAGAACTCAGGTGGATTTAAAAACTCCCCCCAAAAAAATCAGGTTTGGATATTTATGTATATGAGATGAGCGAGATGACTCGACAACACGCCAGATTTTGTTTTTGTCAACACAACACGCCAGATTTTTTTACTTCGCCTAATCAACAAAATCGATAAATGGTTCAAAAAAATAAATCTTTTCTTTTGGGTAAATTTCAAAAAAAAAATATAAATCTCTTTTTCTAAGAAGAAGAAAATGATTGTGGTGTGTTATTAATGTCATGTCATGGCTCTTAAAAAGCAGAAGAGGATAGGATTGGATAGGATCTCTCTCTCGCTGACTCGACAAGGGTCCACTCATCATATTGTCACAACTCAAACACTATTACTACTAATTAGTTGATGTGTTCATTCATATAAAAATCGATTTGTAGATAAGATATTTCGAATGTACATAAGATATGTCAAAAGCAAGAAAAATTATTTATTATGACAATTATTATATTATTTGATTTATCGATTACATTAAATTAAAATTTTTTGATGTATCATAACGAAATAGAATTTGGAAAAACATAATAATTTATAATCTGTGATACCTATTATGAACATAAGTATAATTCTATAATTATGGACAAAAATAAGATTAAGTATTAACTTATTTTAGCTTTATTTTTAGTTTATTAAAGATCCTTTGCTAATTTAGTTATGATATTACTCACATCTAAAGTTTTAGAGCTAATATTTTGAACACAAGATTTAAAATAGTGTTATTTTAGAAAATGATTCTAAATTTTTTATGATTTATTTTTACAAAAATACCATTAAATAATTTTTTAAAATCTTACAAACTTTAATTTTAGAAAAGGTTCTCAAATGATATATGAACGGATTCTAAATAATTCTCACGTACTAGCCTTTGAAAAAACATGTAAATTTAAATTTTATGATATATTATTTTTTTGAAAAATATACAGTTGGATGAAAATTTAGGGCTGGTTGGAAAGAAATTCAAATTTAGACTTTATTTTTAAAACTACAGATAATTTGATTTTAAAATATTAGGTTGTGATTTTTAAAAGAAATTAGCTCAAATTATTCTCTTTACAAAAACCAGCATAACAAAAGTAAGAATAGGTATTTGGGTTGAGAAAAATTTTAAGAATATTTTTAGAATTTTTAAACATTTAAAGTGTGATTGAAGAACTTTTTTTAAGAAGTTAAAACTTTAAAAATGGTTACCTCCTTATTTTGCTTCCGACAGCTGCATCTTCATGCGAAACTTTGATTTCCAAAAAGTTAAATTTGAATGGACTAATGGGAACTTACAAAAGAAATTAAATTACTAAGAAAGAATTTTGACTCCTAAATCATAAGTTTTTGTTGTTGTATAACCAAAACAGAAGCAGGACTGTTAATATCTTTCGAAGTCAACAAATCTCCAATTACACCAAGCTCCTTAAACTCACTCCATTCCTCAAGCCCATCAGTGAACACACTCTTTCTTCCTTTACCTCTTCCCACTACGAACAGATCGAAATCACTCGCTATCGATTTCAGAAAACCCGATGTCTCAGACGCATCTTTGACTGCTATTTCAGTATAGAAAACATTTGTCAATTTGTCGCTCTTCATTCCTCTAAGTAGTTCATCGTCAAGCATTTGATCCCATTCCATGTTTTTTCTTGCTTTCACATCGGCAGTGACCAGTCGGACAATGGTAATGTGAATTCTTGGGTCACGGCCCATTCTCTTTGCAAGCGTCACTGCTTCTCTGTCGTCTTTACCGCCTAAGAAGATCATACAGACATTGTTGGAAGACAAATTCGAAGCGCTATCATTGACGTTTGTCCGTCCGTAACTGCTTTTGTAGATAAATATTCCTACAGAACACGGCGCCATTTCGAGAACGCTCTTGTTAAGGTTCCAAATCATGTTGCTGTCTGAGATGATAGCAGATCCATCAGCAGACCAAGTCTGGTGGAAAGGAAGGAGTATGAGAGATGTGGTGTTGTTGAGAGCAAGCATACAAATGTCTCCGTGCATCGTATTGGGCATAGATAAGGCCGTGTAGGTGCTTACGAAGACCGATCCATAGTAATTTTTGCGGAACTTTTCAAATGAGAGAATCACATTCTTTGAGTAAGATGTCTCCTCTGTATAACGAGTCTGCAATTTGTGGGAAATGAAGACCGGGTTTGCTTGTCCAATGAGCTCCATCAAGTGGAGAATGTAGGCAGCTAGGGGGGATTCCCGCGACGGGCAAGTAGCTTCTAGAAGACTGATCATTGGGTTTATATCATCGGTTCTGTAAATGCACGACAGTATCCTTAGCTCAGAGTTTGGTTTCAAGTGCTGCATATTCCGTTTTTCATACCCTGCATACATCCTCGAAGGGTCGTATAAGAACCTCAAGATTGGAGGTATGATTGCGGAATTTAACATTATGTAAAGACACGCGACGGTGAAGGTCTCGGGACGGACAGACTGCAAAGCTCAAAGCATACACATGAGATATAAAGTTCTATATTGAATGATAATGATTATGGAGGCATGTGTGGCGTATACATACTCCTCTTTGGAAGGCTAAGGCGTAGGCACCGAGCTCGAAGATGCCTTTAAAAGACATGATAAGAGAGATAGCGAAGCAGTCTTCCATTGGCATACCATAAAACAGAGCAGGAAGAGTGGTCAAGATGAATTTGACAACGAAAGATGTTACCATGAAGAATATAATGCAGTTGAGATCTTTCCAATCAAGTAAAGCCGAAATGTCGAGCTCCGTGGAAGATGAAGCAACGAAAAACGGAAGAAAAGTGCCGAATATAACTGACTCAAACTTCTCAACGATGGCAGAGCCTAAAGGTGGGCCATGGGGAACAGCGAGACCTAAGATGAAAGGTCCCATGAAAATAGATTGCTTGCACCAATTCGCAAGGATGGCTGATCCAGAGACCATAGCAATGATTGTAGTTATGTAGATTGGCTTGACGGGACGACCAGAAGGCGTTCTTTTAACAATGTACTGCATCAATGGTCTGAAAACATAAATGGCAACACATACGAAGAGAACCATAATCCCTGCTCGCTTCAACGGGCGATCCCCTAAAATAACGTCTCCAATGAAAACACTCCCGAGCCGTATTTGCTCGTCTTTGAGTTCCTTCATGAAGATGAGAACGGATGCGAGAACCGAGGTGCTGAAGTCACTGATCAAAGCAGCAGAGATTGCTAGACGACCAAGCTCTGAATTCTGCAGCCTGAGCTCAAAAAGAAGGTTTCCCACAACAGGGAAAGAGGAAAGGCATTGGACTGAGTAAATCACGACGGATTCCAAAGAATCGAGAGTATGGTCTGAATTTGTCGTTCCTACTTCTCTCAGGTTTCCGAAAAAGATAGCGTAACAAACCAAAGTCGAGAGCAACACAGAGGAGATCCCAATAGTGATGGCTTTTCTACCCGTGGTTCGGATCAAACCGATGTCCATTTTCACACCCATCAAGAACCAGAACATCATGTAGGAGCAGGCAGCAATATGACTAAACACAATCTCTTTGTAATCCTCTGTAAAGAAGAAACGTCTCTGTGCTGAATTCTCCTTTAGAAACGACTTACTTAAGAGAACTCCAGTCTTAACACAAGAAAAGACAAGACAACACAAAACTGAATTTGAATCCAAATAGATCTTAAAACTAAGAAGGAATTGGTTCTAGGGATCTTTCGAATACTCACAAGCATATGGGAAGTGAAACGGATCATGCCGAGACGCTGGAGGAAGAAATGCAAGAACTGCCAGAGGAAAGAGACGATGAGAAATATCATCAGCAAGTGTGGAAGCGTGTGATTCAAGAAATCAACATTGACATAAGGATCAGGTAATTTCTTCGCCGGCCAAATGCCATTGGAGCTAGGGTCGAGAGGCAACACATTGCAGATCATGTTTGCTTCTCTCCATGTGTCCCTCAGGTAAAGCATCTTATCATCTCCAAACTCCATTGATGTAGAGATTGCAGGAGGAAATATGAAAGGAGAGAAGTTTACAAAAGATTTGATTGATAAAAATCGAAGGAACAAGTGGAAACAAAATTTTCATCTGCGTTATTAAAACCCTAAGAATAGTAAATCGTTAATAACTTAGCGCAAACACAACCAGAAATAGGTTTTGATGGCGTCATGATTTAATTATTACTGTTTTTTTTTTCAAAGATACAACTTAATTCTGCTTATCTTACAACTCATTGCACCAAACTACAATTCCAGAACTGAGACGAAATGACATCAAATGTAATTTACGAACCATTTTCAGGTGTTACCACGCGCCGCCGATGAAATTTCAGATCACGGCAAGGAGTTATCATCTCCGATCACTTTTTCAGATTTTATTCGTTTCCTGGAGACGAAAACCCCAAAATCGCTTAGTTGTTATTAACTAATTATTATTTAGTCGTTGTCACAGATTAAAAGGCTCGTGTTCGATCCTAGGAAGATGCATTGTTTTCATAACATATATAAATATATATATTTGTTCATAACAAATTGTTCTTTCATGAAATTCCAAAATTTAATAGTATAAAAAGTGGTTAAAAATTATCCATTAACAATGCGTTTTGGTATTCCATGTTGATAGCTAAACACTTCGATGGAGTCTGTAACGAGTAATCGTAGCCGTACACTGTTGGATGGATCACATATTCACATGTTGCCAAGTCAGTTATCCACGCCAGTTCTTTAATTAATTTAGTGTTGGCGTTCAGCAAGCGTGAATGGATGTTCAAAAGAAAACAAAGCGCCAAGTATTTTGAATTTCGACATTTGAGTATATTTTAAGAAACACGCGCTGCAACTGAAAATTGATCTGATCCATCCATTCATAAACCCTTCTAAATCGACCAGTACTATTATTGCCACGTCACTAATCCGCGTTTAAGTAACTTAGCCAATGAGATCTCTCTCTCTTGTCCTATATAAATTCAAGATTAGACTTCGGTTTAATCAAACAATCCATTCCAGCAAAGTATTTCTCTCTTAAAAGTTTGATAGCATAGAATCGCAATGGCCAAGGCAGACAAGAAACCAGCGGAGAAGAAACCGGCCGAAAAAACCCCGGCAGCAGAATCAGCGGCGGCTGCAGAAAAGAAACCGAAAGCTGGAAAAAAACTGCCAAAGGAGTCCGCCGTCGCCATAGATAAGAAGAAGAAGCGTTCAAAGAAGAGTGTCGAGACATACAAGATTTACATCTTTAAGGTGTTGAAGCAGGTTCATCCAGATATTGGAATCTCGAGCAAAGCCATGGGGATAATGAATAGCTTCATCAACGACATCTTTGAGAAACTTGCAGGCGAGTCTTCTAAGCTTGCGAGGTACAACAAGAAGCCGACGATTACTTCTCGGGAGATTCAGACGGCGGTGAGACTCGTCTTGCCTGGAGAGTTAGCGAAACATGCCGTCTCTGAAGGCACGAAGGCGGTGACGAAGTTCACGAGTTCCTAGATTTGAATGCTTGTCTTTTGTAAGATAGTTCAGCTTATTGATTCCTTTAAAATTATGTAACTTCGGAAGTAGGGCATCTTCTTTTAGAAGAATTATAAAATACTTTTTAGTTTCCATTTGTTTTCGTGACTTGCGTTCATCGACTGATCAATGTATGGGTTTTGGAGTTCTATATTATTACACGATCATTGATGTAATCAAAATCAACATGTTTTAAAATGATGAAAACTTTTTATTTGGAATACTTTTCACTGATTTGGTATTCAAATGTGTTGTTCTCATAAAAAAGATTGCTGAACTGTAACTTGTGATCAGACAAGTTTTGTGTGTGTGCTCTCTATAAGATCTCTCTCAGAACTTGGCACTTAAACTCTTACGACAATATTCCAAATCAGGTTCTGAAACTGATTATCAAACCCATTTCTTCAGTGACTCCTTCAATGGTTACATTGAATTGGTGTTTATAGGTCTCCCGATAGTTACATGAAGCATAAAGACTTTAACTGATTCAGCTTTGAACATTTTACGAAATTCCGAAATGACAATGTTTAGGAATAAATATATGAATGTATACGACAGCGTATATTGAAACCTACGGTTTCCAGTTTGTGACTTAAGTTTAGGACATCATTTCTTTGGGTAAGTTCGATGGTCAGGTCCAACATCACGTGAACCCGTGTTTATGTAAGGTCCTCTAAAAGTTGCTTGAGGAGATAATGGTTTTGTTGGATCTATCACTGGTTTTTTCGATGATCTGCAACCAAAGGAGATAGGAATTAACAAATGTCATACCAAAAGATTATTAAAGAGCCAACAGTTGAGAGAAAACAGGGTTCTTACGCCATGTAAAAGGGGAACGCTAAGCCTGCAGAAGCGAAAACAACCAGACCAGTGGCTACAATGATGTTACGTGATGGTGCCATTGCAACTGGCGTTTTACTTGAGATCCCAAAAAAGGAGATTCTAGAGTCAAACTGGAAACAGATTTGGAATCAGTTTCAGATCATAAGAAAACAGGGATTAATGTAACTCCAAACTAACATAAAGGCAAAAAAGGAAAAACAAGAACTCAGAGCAAAGGTCAAACAAAACAGTTTTTAGAAGTAGACATTGTAATATTCGTGTGTCAACATCAAGCTCCTTCATCATGGAAACAGAAGATTAGACAAGTTTTGCAACATCAGTTCCAAAAACCATCAACGATAAACTGATCAATGAATCAGTCTTAGTTCTAAATTCAAGACATGGGCTAGAATAAGATATTACAACAGACCTTCATGGGGTTTCTTTGTTTTTCATATCGCAAGAGGCTCATGTTCCAAAGTAATAATTTTCATATGAGTAATCCTATTCACAAACGTACACCAGACAAACCCTAAATCCAGTATCGAACTCAAATGGACCCATTCGCGATGCTCCGAATCAAGTGAAGAGCAAACCGAGATTCAATTCGAATCAATTCAACAATGATTTCAATCAATCATTTCAACAATGATTTCAATCAATCAATTCGAACAAAACTTTTCGTGATAACCGAACGAGAACATTATACAAGGTTAAAATCACGAAAGCCAAACGGATACGGAAGAAGAAAATCTAACCTGGGATCCGAAGCGCCCGAGTCTCACCCAGTGAGAATTGGGTTTTTGGTTCACCGACTCGCGTATGAAATGAAACCGGCAATTTCCACGTGACGATCTAGGAAATTGGTATTGGGTTGTCGACTAGTTAAATGGGCCTGAGTCCAATTAATTATTGGACTAGCTGTAAAAATCTGAAACCAATTGTTTGCACGGAAAAGCATCAATTTTTAAAAGTTTAGTTATGTTGTCTAAAAAAAACGTTTTCCATCAGGACTAATTTTCTAATATAATATTCTTTACTTCAAAGCAAAATCACTGAAATTTTAAAGATACGATATTTACATAAAAATTCGCAAGTTTTTACAGTATTAATCAGTGAAAAACACTAATAAAATATGACATCTTTTTTATAGGTTTACCAATCAAATCGTATAGTTCTTTTTTCGTAGCATTGAATCGACAATAATGATAGTGTAAGCCGGTAAAACATTTTCTAGAGTTCACTTAAAAACTGATATATCGAGAACAATGCTAATACGCTTTAAATTAAAGCATATAGTTATTTATATCCATAGGGACAGTAATGTTTCAAAGTTACAAATAAATAAAATCAAACATCTTTCAACATCTGAAGCAAAGAACATCAGAATCCAAGGTACGTCCAACGTTTCTTGCATCACAAGTATTTACTCTATATATTCAAATTAACATATGGACATTGTCTGTATAAACATCACAAGTATCTACATAATCTATACAAACATCACAAGAATATATCCCCACACCATAGCTTGAACCAATGCGGCCGATAACTTCGTCATCTCTGCCACTGCAGCGTCGCCATTCACGTGCCTGCTATGTTATCCTCGTCATACTAACCCTAATCGTCATTGCAGCTGTAGGTTTTCTCATTACCTGGCTTGTAATCAAACCAAAGAAACTTCATTACAATGTCGAAAATGCGTCGGTCCAAAAGTTTACTCTCACCGACGACAATCACGTGTCAGCTACATTCAAGTTCACCATACGATTGCATAACCCTAACCACCGAATGTCGGTCAACTACGATTCCGTCGAGTTATTCGTGAAATTCAAGGGCCAGACACTCGCGTTCGACACGATGGAGCCGTTTCACCAACCGCGGATGAACGTTATGCAGATTGATGACACGTTGGTTGCGCAGAACGTCTCCGTTTCCATATCTAATGGTAAGGATTTGAGGACACAAAGTTATTTGGGAAAGATCGATCTTGAAGTGTATGTTAAGGCGAGGGTTAGGTTTCATGTCGGGATATGGAAGTCAGCACATCGCACGGCTAACATTGACTGTTCTCATGTTGCGGTCTCTTTGTCGCAATATCCACACAAATCTACAAGTTTATGTGATGCTGATATTTGATTAGTAAGTTTTTAAGTTCATATATAGTAAAAAACAATGAATAATAAGATGTAGATTGAAGTGTGTGAGACTTTTACAAATTTATTCTCCCAAATTTGTTTTAATTAGTAAATACAAAACAATTAATGGAGTTTCTTCAGCCCAGTTATGATTAAATATTTAGTTAATTAAAAAATTTGATAAAAAACTACTGTCTTATAGTTCAATTAGATTCTTGAATATTTAATGAATCTTTGTAAGCATATGACTAGATTCGATATCAATTTAACCTACGAGTGACTAAACCGTGTATTTCAAGCTATAATTCATATTTAAAACTCGATAACATCAAATATCTTAAACGTTTTATTCAGTTATTTCAAGAGACAATTATACATTTTCCTAATTTTCTCTACTTTTAATGCCATAGTAAATAATAAGCTATAAGTTGTTTGAAAACAACGAAATGCTGTTAAAAGTAAGTAGTAAACTATACATTTACGATTATTTTCCTTTATATATTTCTTAATAGTACAAAGACTTATTATACAAAATTGATAAAAAAATACATTTTAATCTTAGGTCAAAAATTTCTCAAATACAAGGAAAAAAACGTTAGCTCACTTTTACTAAAAGTGCAGAAAAATAAAAAACTTAGCTGAAGGATTTTTATATATAGTAAGTTGCATTTAGGATTATTTATATTTAAAGCATATAATTTTTTATATATACTTTGTTTTCCATAAATAAAAAACGTTTATGAAGAAAATAGGTTGCACCCATTACAAGCAAAGAGGTGGATTCCGCAAAAGTGAACTGTACCCCATGCAAGTAAGTATATATATATATATAGATGGATATTTCAGATAGTGTAGTAGCCATGAAGACAAATAATAGTAAATATTTCATGTTTTTACTATATAAGAAATTATTCAACATGCAAGTCGTTTAGAATGGCTGCTGATGCAACGAGTAAAAGAAATTAAAACAATAGATTCTTGGATTTCAACGTACCAAAGAGATATAATCCACACAAAGCTCCACTTTATAAGGTAGATTTGTAAATTTTGTAATTCTTCATATTCATTTACGTATTCTCCTTCGACTAGCTTGATTCTTTCTTCTTGGGACAGTTAAAATCTAATCATGAATGTGTGTAAAATTGCAACTTAATTAAATGATTAAATGTAGAATATTGGGTTTGGGTTGTTTTTATTTTGTAATTTTTTTAATTTATTTTTGTATCTTTTGCATTTTTCTTTTGGATCGATATTAAAAATTTAAACTGCCGAGCATAATAATAATGTTTGTTTTAACATTATAGTTCGACAACATTTTTAATAATTAATAAAGAGTGTATTTTTTTAAAAAAAAATTTTCCACAAAACTTTTATCACTTATACCTAGTGAAGACCAATTCTTCTATTTATAAGTTTGTGATTTATCACGAATCTCTTCATATTTCGTGTGGTTCAGCTCACCCCACCATCCATCACACACATCAGAACACCCAGTTCAAAAGTACAATACCGAGTTTTTCGGCTAAACTTCTTACAAATTGTCCGAGAGTATAACAGCCATAAATCAAAGATTGTATCATTTTGCTATTAGATTTTAAATTACTAAAACCAGATTGTATCTATCTTTTATTTCAGTTTTATTTTAATTTTGTGCATTGGTTAATTTCATTTTAAAAAAAATCAAAAATTGTATTACGTGAATTATGGTTTGATTACGTGATTAAATGTAGAATATTGGGTTTCGATACATTCATTCTACTACTTGAAAAGAGTTCATTACTTCTGGAAAACTTTAAAGTCCAATGAAAAAAGCAACCACAACATATACTAACATCAACAATACTATCATGGCAAAACCAAAATTGTTAGATTAGAGTTGGTTTGGTGATACTTTGACTCAACTAAGATACATAACTATTTTCGTATATGAAATAAGTTGGTATCTAAAATGTTACATAAATACGTGAGTCGTGACATGACATTAATAACCAACACACATTATTTGAAATTAAGTCGGATAAATGTTGATGAGAAGCCAAAAGTAAAGACATAAATTTAGGTTTTTAACAAAAACAAAAAATCTTTTGGGGCCTCGAAACGATATAAAACACATTCCGGTGGAATTGTGACACAACACCTTCATAACTTAGCCACAAAGGAAGAAAAAATTATTGCTTTTATTTATAAAAATAAAAGAAAGGTTAACCTTTCATTTGAATGAAAATTAAAGCTCATTGATCCAAACTACATTAGATATCGACTAACTGTTATGATCCACTAATGGTTTCTTTTTGTCTCAACATATTCAAACATGTATAAATAAATATACACTTACGTTTTTGTGTATATATTAGGGCATACAAATACAATTAAAGCAAGACGTGCGTCGAAAATACGCATTATGTGTGGTTTAGGTAACCATAAAAGAATAAACAAAAAAGGTGAAAGGAGATGATGCTAAAGAGAACCTTCCATTGACTGATCTTTTTTGTTTGTTTTCAAATAACCCTAATCCTTATTCACCTATATATATATGTAATTCTTTTTGAGAATTCTTTTTTATTACTTGTTTGTTAAGTAACTTTTACCATTTCTGTTCAAAATTTCAAATCTCTCAAAGAAAGTAAATAGTGTTGATTATATATAATAGATAGGTTTGTCTCAAAAGAATCTTTTAAAAAGGTTATGAATTGAAAGTTATAGGAAGATATATAGTTTTATCTATTTTCTTGTCAATGGAAAATATTTACCTTGTTCATAAACACTAATATGTGTCCATATGATTTCAAAGAAATTTTTTCAAAATAGTATTTTTAAATTTTTTATTAAAAATATAAAATCATTAGTTTAAATTCAACATAAAATTACATCTTTTTCATAAAAAATCTTTACTTTAAATTAAATTGGAAAACTCAAATATAATATTTTCATTTATTTAATTTATGTAGATAAATAAAATTTTTATCTAATAATTGTACTATTTTGGAGTTTTATTTAGCATATCAGATTTAGATTTTTTTAAAAAGATGTTATTTTACGTTTTATTCATGATTTAATTAGTGATAAATAAATATACTTTTTTAAATAAGAATAATTAATCGAATGCATAACAAAGAGAAAGAATAATCAGTCAATTAATAGAATGTAGAATGAATAGAATTTAAACACATTTATAACACACATGTATATTGGCATTTTGGCGTAATCTTCACTGAAACATTTTCTGTTTATTCCCCACTGTTACTCCTCTTTCTCTCTCTTCCCAAAAGAGGAGCGACTCAGTGCAAAACAAATTTGCAAATCTTCTGATGAATTTCGAAACTGCTGTTTAATAGTTGTTAACAGTTCGCTGCTCGATCCTCCATTCTATGTCGTGCCCAGATGGAAAGAAATGATCTTTGTGATTTCTGATGAGATAAAGAGGTCTTGTTAACATTTAAAGCATACCCGAGTTGGGGGAAGCTATGGCGGCTTTTCGGTTTTTGGCGGTTATTCTGATTTGTTTATTACCGAAAGCAGTTTTGTCTTACGCTTTTCCGGCGGCGCTGAAACTGGAAAGAGCAATTCCGCCGAGTCACGAGATGGAACTCAGTCAGCTCAAGGCGCGTGATAGAGCCAGACACGGCAGGTTGTTACAGTCACTAGGCGGAGTCATAGATTTCCCTGTCGACGGAACTTTTGATCCTTTTGTTGTTGGGTAATTTTATTTCATCTTTCTTCTTCCTCTCTTTGTTTTTCTTTTCGTTTCAATGTTTCATTGATTCGATCGATTGTTACCAATATCTGAGTACGAGATTTTTTTATGCTTGCAATGTATTTGGTACAATCTCGGAATAAATTTGTGCCAGTTTTTTTTTCTTATGTTGGAATCAAAAAGATCTTTCTTTAGTTTTGTCGTGTTAATTTGGTGTTTGATTTTCAACAGATTATACTACACAAAATTGCGATTGGGATCTCCTCCAAGAGACTTTTCTGTACAGGTTGACACAGGAAGTGATGTTTTGTGGGTCAGCTGTGCTTCTTGCAATGGCTGCCCTCAAACCAGTGGACTCCAAGTAAAGTTTCTGAGATCTTTCGTTATCTTATTAGATTTTTACTTCTGTGAGTTGAATCAATATCCTGTTTTTTTCTTGCAGATTCAGTTGAATTCCTTTGATCCAGGGACCTCAGTAACATCGAAACTTATCTCATGCTCTGACCAAACATGCAGTTGGGGTGCTCAGTCCTCTGATTCAGGCTGTTCTGTTCAGAACAACCTTTGCGCTTACACGTTTCAATATGGAGATGGAAGTGGCACATCGGGTTTCTACGTCTCTGATATCTTGCAATTTGACATGATTGTAGGAAACACTCTGATTCCAAACTCCACAGCTCAGGTTGTGTTCGGGTGAGCTATTTCAGCAAATCCTTTTTCATAGTCAATATGGGCCATTACTCTTTACTTTGTTGGTGCTATATGGGATTTTATTTTTCTGGAACAGATGCAGCACCTCGCAGACAGGAGATTTAGTGAAGTCAGATAGAGCGGTTGATGGAATCTTCGGGTTTGGACAACAAGGAATGTCTGTGATTTCTCAGCTTGCTTCACAGGGTTTAGCTCCAAGAGTGTTCTCTCACTGCTTGAAAGGAGAGAATGGAGGCGGAGGCATATTGGTTCTTGGAGAGATTGTGGAGCCAAACATCGTCTTTACTCCACTTGTGCCCTCACAGTTAATTCCCTTTATCCCTTAAGACCATAACATTTCAGAAGAGTTATTCAAATGTTTATTAGAGAGTGATTGGTAAGCATGTTCTTACGTCGTGTGAAAATTTCAGGCCCCATTACAATGTGAATCTGCTGAGCATCTCAGTGAATGGCCAAGCTTTGCCTATCAATCCGTCGGTCTTCTCCACATCAAATGGTCAGGGAACAATTATTGATACAGGTACAACATTGGCGTACCTTTCTGAAGCAGCCTATGTTCCTTTTGTGGAAGCTGTAAGTCACATAACCTCCCACAGCTATATGCTTTTGATATCTCTGAACTTCCTGGGAAACGTAGCTATTATAACTGTACTTCAACGAATTAAAGCACAATTTTGTCCCCATAGTTTATCAATCTTTCTTATGGAAAATTTCAGATCACAAATGCTGTTTCGCAGTCTGTCAGACCCGTTGTTTCAAAAGGGAACCAGTGTTACGTAATAGCCTCGAGGTTCATCGTTCTCTTACCATTTGTGTTTTCTGTAACCGTAGCTTCTTATTGCTATCGGTATTGTGGATGAATCTAAATTTTTATGGTCTTGTTGTGATTAGTGTCGCAAACATATTTCCTCCAGTAAGCTTGAACTTTGCTGGTGGAGCATCCATGTTCTTGAATCCCCAGGATTACCTCATACAGCAGAATAACGTTGTAAGCACTTATACTCCACCCCTCTTTTCACGGGAATTTGTTTTTTTCTTCTTTTCTGGTTGTTCTTGATTTAACATGTCTTGCACTCTGCTTCCTAGGGAGGTACTGCAGTGTGGTGTATCGGTTTTCAGAAGATACAAAATCAGGGGATAACGATCCTTGGAGGTAACCCGAATCGAAAGTTTAAGCCTTTGTTATTTACGTTCTTTAACACAAGAAGAAACATAAGGTTTTTAATCTTTGTTCTGCAGATTTGGTTCTTAAAGACAAAATCTTTGTTTATGATCTTGCTGGTCAGAGAATCGGATGGGCAAACTATGACTGTAAATCTCATCCCTTTAATAAACCGAAATGAGATGCAAGAGCAATGAAATTTTTCCACACATAACATCTCTCAATCTTCAGGTTCAACGTCGGTTAATGTCTCTGCGACTAGCAGCAGCGGAAGAAGCGAATATGTGAACGCAGGACAGTTTAATGACAATGCCGCACCGCCGCAGAAACTGGCTTTGGGCATTGTTGGAAACACTCTAATGCTCTTACTAATGGTAATCAACATGTTCTTATAACACAGCTTTTACAGAATTGCCTTATGTAGTTCTGAATACTTTTTATTGGGTCGCGGGCGTGATTTTTGTGGCCACCGAAGATTAATTTTCTTCCGACCGGCGAAGCCCAGCAGAAGAAAGGATAACTTCTTTTGTTATTGTTGTTTGTTTTTTTTTGTTAATTTTCATTCCATTGTACATAATTTTTTTTGTACTTAATGGTGTGTGTGGTAATTACTATGAAATCATAATATTATTCACATCCCACCCAAATGCAAAGAAAAATGAAATAATTCTGCTGATCAGAGGTAACTAGATAATTTGTTCACATCTTTCGTGGGTATAACATATATTTATCCATGCAACATGCAAGTTGGTGATACCTTTAAAAATGAATCTTATGTGGTTCAGAGTAAGCTTGGCTGGGGGCATTTAGAAAGATCTTAACAGAAAAATATTACTTAAATTGGGACCTGAGAAGAGACCAATCAGTCCCTAACTCACCCATGGATGAATCGCCAGTTCCTAGATTATGGAGGGAAGCCATGGAAATGTCATACTGTCATTGTTGGGGATATTGCCATTGATGGCTCAGAACCAAATACCTCAGCAAGAGAAGGCCGTCAGAAACAAAATCCCTGAAAAAAAGGTTTTGAATTTGTTTTCTGAATCTCTTCTCTGGGAATCACGGATTTATGATCTGTATTATTTTTCATCCCTTCACTAATTAAAAACAAAGATTTAAAATTTCATTCGCTGTGGAACCAGTTGAGATGCTTGATTCATCAGAGATTTAACTAACATTAACTAATAGTGCAGAGCATAACCAATGAGGACATAGCACACAAGTCATCGGGTCTTCAATGGAGACAACAGACTAAACATATATCAGACATTTTATGAACTCACATCTGTCTAATTACTAGTAAGGGCTTAATGCCCCAAAGTAAATGTGATGAATTCTTTTCCACAGATTCTCACCTGTAATTTATATTGAGCTCTCTTTTATTAGTGTTCAAGTAAAAGGGAAAGGGGAAGAAGAAAAAACAGATTTACCTCTTCTTTCACTCTATTTTAGGATTGAATGTTCAAAGGATTTTGCGTTTACTGAGATAGGAATACATGAGGAAGAAGCCGACTGCAGCACCTATGAGGATTCCACCTGTTGTTAGCCAGAATGCACACTGCGAAAACCCGAGATTGCAATGAGTTTAAGTAGTGGTATAATAGTTGTAAATGTGTTAGTTTATGAGGGTTTATGACTTACAGCTCGTTCTTCAAGGTAGGACCTCAAGTTCATGCCAAATATACCTGCGTGCACCCGACACAAAAGGTAGCAATGAACAGAGGGAAAAAAGGAATTGTTGGCTACGGGATCATGTTCATACGGTTAATGATTATTTGTAGTTAAGTTCAAGCAAAAAGGAGTAAGCTTCTACCGTAGTTCAAAGGTTCGAGAGAAAACAGACTCAAATAATGAACGGTTTCTGAATATACCTGCGACAAGAGCACCAACTGCAACACAAAATGTCCCGACCTGAAGAAGCAGCTCGAATCTGCTGACTTCAAGCCGCCGAGAACTGAAAATTGGATAAGTCAACAAATGGATAAGATTCAGGTATAACAGTAAGAGTGCCTAATCATTTAGGAGAAAGAACTGTTGTGTTAATTTCCGAACCTTAGATTGACAGCAATTGAGTCTTCCATTTCCTTTGCAGAATCCAGAAGTCTTTCTGCATGTCCATGACATGACTCGCATCTGCAGATACCAATCTGTAGAGTTTCACTACAAAACATATTTTGGTATGCTTCAAGAGTAAAAAAGTTGGTTGTGTGGAACCAAACTCAAGACCTTTGCAAATAGTTCTCCAAGAGCATTTCGATTTCCTCCTCTTCTTCTGCATGGAAAGAAATCAGTCTCGATAAATTCACCTCTTTGGAAATATTTGCAGCCTTACCTTCAGCAATCTGCTTATCTGAGGGCAACGAACACTCCAAACCGTCGTTTCCTCTTCTAAGCGTGCAATTTCTCCCCATGATGCATATGCGGCGTATTTCATGTGGATCCTCTAAAAGATCCAAGAGCATCTGTCTAAGAGCTCCAGCTCTCGAACCCAATTCAACCTTCCAAAAGTGTACAACAAATATACAATACAACAAAATCAACATTGACTTCCCTTAGGGCACAACCGAATAAATGATATCAATTATTGAACAATTATGAAGTTTACCAGTCTCTGCTTGCTAATACGAAGTTCCTCTAATATATCAGCAGTTAAGCGGTTGGGCAAAACCTCAAGAAGAGCTTGGACCTAAACACCATAAAAAAATTAGAGCAAAGGGAATGATCTAAAAAAAAGCATAAGCCAAAAAGTTACAATTTCCATGTCTCTTTCATCTCATGCTGAGTACAAGGAGATACAATAGACTCAAAATTATTGCATTGTGAGCCAACAAATGGACGTTTATTTTTTTATAGCAAAACTCAGTCAGTCCAATTATGGAGACAGAGAAGCAACTGAAATATACTCACTAGCATACATACTCACACGGGGTTCTATATTCATAAGCATTTGCTCTAACCGCTGTATCCTTGAGATTAGCGCCGATTCAACAACCTTTTACAAAGCCACAGTAAAAAGAAGTCAACACCAAGATGATAGGAGTTGTTTTTGAGCTAAAAGTATATAGGGATGAAATATAAGATATGTTTAACTCATGGTAATGACCTTTGATTTCTCTACAAAATTTACATTTCTTCTTCTCCACAGAAATAAATCTTGATCACATCAAATTAACTATGTATTAGCCAATCTAACCTCGAGTTCAAATGGCATAGATGGTCCTCCATTCATATTTCTTGGATTGAGCCGAGGCATTAATGTATCTACAAAAGCTCTTCCTCCTCTACTGAAAAACATTATTGACTAACATGAGTAATACTTGGAATATAGTGAATAATCTGAAAGAAAGAAAAAAGAGATATACAGTGACCAAGAATACCGATTATAATCAAATATAAGGACACACTCTCGCATTGCTATTGCTCGCAGAGAACCCAAATTCAGCAGAATCGCATGTTCACGGACCTAAATAATAGATTTATTATCATCAATTTTAAAATAGAAATGAGGTAGAGATGGTAAAAGAATCTATCTAAAGAAAAAAAAAGATTGTTTAAGGCTTTAAGCTACTTACTAATAGAGATGGCATGGAGTTTGTCATAAACAATGAAGGATCAACGCTTCGGATATCTCTTGGACGAAGACCTGATGAAAAGAATAGAGCATATCATATAAAGAGCTAAAATTTACAAAAATGTAGCAAAAACAAGATCAAATTTCATTGATTCCACAAATGTACATAGAACAAAGAAAAAAGGTTTCTTTCACTCACCACTAGATTTGAGCAGCTGTCTTCTGTTAATCTTCCTTGTAGATATTGCTCCCGTCGCCTTCACTTCAACAACCTTTTTATTTTATTTTCCAGACATAAGTACTAAGAAATTTTATGAGATACAGCAAGTGGCAGTTTCAACCAATATACAGCTTTCAGAAACAAAGAAGAAGGAGGATCATGAAACCTCATAAACCGGCTCACGGATTCCCAGAGACGAAGATTCACTCGAAGAAGAAGAAGACGAAGAATCGATCTTTTTTGCATCATCTCTTCCTCCGTTTTCTCCGCTACTGTCACTACTACCATCGTCGTCGCCAACGTTTAAGGTTTCGTAATCGCCGACGAAATCCTCAGCGGTTGTGGGAGATTTAGCTAAACACTTGGATCTCGACAAAATCTTCAATGTCTGAAAGTAGAACGGAGTTCTATTCAGCGCCGATAAATGGAGAGAAAAGGAGGGAGGAGACGAAGGACATGCTGATCCAGGAAGAAGATAATGAAGAGATGGAGAGGGATACGAAGACTGATCGGAGAAATTAAAGAGAGAAGTGAATGTAGTGGGAGATGGAGTTAACGCCATTGTTGGTGGTGGTAGAAGAAAGCTTTGGCCACAGAGATTTGGTTTTTAGCGTTAAGGATAAATTTATAATATAATTTAAAAATAATTTGCATAGAAATATATGTCCACATGTCCCTTTCCAACCATCTACAGTCTAATCATTCGACATTTTTATAAATAATTTGACATTTTTGCATAACTATTATCGAAATAGTATTTTTTTCTTTTAAATAAAAAATTATTAATTTAAATTTATAATAATAGTATAAATTTATTATTAAATATTTTAAAATTTATGTGTAATAAAAAAAGTTTAATCTAAATTACAAAAAAAAGAAATTAAATACAATATTTTAGTTTTAAGTTATTTAAGTGAAGACATATTTTTGCATAATAATTTTATATTTTTTTAAAAAAATTCCACAGTATAAATAGTTTGTTTTAACATAAAAATCAAAAATTTCATTTTTATTCACTTATTTTCAGTTATCAATATGAATTTTTAAAAGTAATTGATAAAATAATATTATTTTAATTTTTTTTTTACAAATATAGTATTATTAGTTTAAAATTTTTAAAATAACACAAATTTAATACAAAAATATATTAAAATTTATTATTAATAAAAAACTAAATATTAAATTGAAAAAAATAACCTAATTATAATATTTTAAGTTTTTATATAATTTATTTATAGTAAATAATTATTTTAAAAAAATAATTTATATTATTTTTAAAATTTTAATTTTAAACTGCGAAATTTAAAACAAATTTTTTTAAAAAATATTAGTTTAAATTATTACTCAATATTTTAATCCAAAATTCAACAACCTGAAATTGTGTGGAGAGTATCTTCTACCTTCTTATATGTTCAGAATAGAAGGTTTTTCATAATTTTTATATGAAGGTTTTAAAAAGAAAATAATACAAGATTTCTTTTAATTTCTTATATTTTTATCCGAACAACTCTCTAATATATTATTTAATAAATTTTTTAATAAATTAATTTTATTGTAACGTGTTAATAACAAAAATGTCAGCTGACATGTCAACACTACATCGAATTTTAGGTTAAATATAAAAAAAGTTTAAATTAGTACAATAATTACAATATATGTCAATGATATTAATTTTGTTAGAAAATAGATATATTTAATTCAACTAACCAAAAAAATACTATTACATTTTCAAAAATAATAATTTTATTTTTTAAAATTTTTTATACGTTAATTTATAAATAATTTCAAATAAATATAAATAAATTTAAATTACTAGCGTAATCCTTAATATATTATTTGAGAAACATTTTAAAAAAATAACTATACTGACATATCATCATTACATTAAATTTTAAATAAATATACAAATAAGTTTAATTTACTAGAATAGAAGTCATTGTTATTAATTTAATTAGACAATTAATATATTTTATTAAATTAACCAAAAAATAATATTAAATTTATAAAAAAATAATTTTTTTCTTAATTTATATACACAAAAATTAATATTAAAAATAATTTTAAATAAAATTTAAAATTATATAAATATTTAATTTATATTTAATAATAAAATATAATTTATAAATATTTTCCACTACGCATCCATAACATATAAATCTTGTTTTACTTGTTTTGGATTATGAATAAAAAACTTATGGTAGTTGACCGTTAATTTTGTGGCGGAGGATCAACCGTACTGTTGCCACCTGTCACGTTCATTTTCATTTGTCTACAGTTGGCAGATTTTGTATGGTCCGTCCGAGAGGGGATGTATTAATTATTTTGAAAAAAGTTCAGCAATATTGAGAGAAAATAGATTACTATGCAGGTCACAGAATGAGAAACGATTTAGTACGAGGGCTGTTCTGTAATATGGGTAAAGAAAAGAAGGAAAATGAGGGCAAAGGAGAAAAAAAGGTCCAGAGAGGTTCAATGGAGGACGATGAAGCGAATCAGCGAAGAAGACTTGAAAGAAATGATTCTGATGAACGAAAAGAAGAAAAAGAAAGCGAGTTTCCCTCGCATCATCCCCCGCCTCCGCCTGATGAGGTAAAAGTATAAGTTTTATCGGTGACCATTTGCGTTTGGTTGGCTCAATAGTCTCTGTCACTTTGAGCTTAATTACTGCGATTTCTTACTCTCTGGTTAAGTATTAGTTTAAGTGTGGTAAATGAGCTGAAATGTAGTTTCACTGGTACTGTTTTTCAGCTGGCAATTAAAGTGTAGGTTTGTCTGAAAGTTCTGATTTTTATCCATTGGCAGTGATTTTTAATTCTAACGTTCTGCAGTTGTTCGACATTTCGACTACAGTTGATCCTACCTATGTTATTTCATTGATAAGGAAACTCCTTCCAATTGGTTCGGGCAGTGAAGCATGTGATCAAAGGACTGAGGAACGACATAACCATCGTATGAATGCCAATAATGTGGCTCAAGATGTTGTTGGTAGATCTAGAAATGGGTTTGTGGACACTTCATTTGGTGATCCAGATAGTATGGAAATTGGAGGTAACAGTAATGAGTCCATTTCCGAGGAAAGGGACAAGGTGAGCTCATGTGGGGAACCTGAAAAGTTGAGTGGGTCATCAATGACAGAGGCATGGGAAGATCATGGTTGCATTTTGTGGGATCTTGCCGCCAGTAGAACTAATGCTGAGCTTATGGTAATGGATTTAGACTTTGAAGTAATGACTTTAAGCAAAAAAAAATTTCTTTTATCAACGCAGTGAACCAAGTAGTAGCACTGGTTTTTTATTTAGTTTAAACCAATAGGACATTTGGGGATGAATTGGTTAAAGAGATAATCTGTTTCTTTATAGACAAGAGAGCTGCTAGGTTTCATGTACTGTGTTTTGTAATGTGCTACAATGATGAATGATCGATTTATTGACTCTATTTACTGGAATTAAGACTGGATGGTGAGATAATTTTACTATTCTGGCTTTGGTTTTGCAGGTACAAAACCTAATTTTAGAAGTGCTTCACGCAAACCTTATGGTATCAGAATCTGCCCGCATTCGAGTAAGTAACTCAGTAAATTTATCATCAATTGCTAAGTCTAATAATTTTTCTTGGTTTTTGTCTTCCTAATTAATTTTCATCTCTTCCTAATTAATTGTAATGTTTACATTTCTTTTCCGATTTGGCTTGCAAGGAAATCTGTCTCGGAATTATTGGGAACCTTGCTTGCCATGAAGGTCTGTTGAATCGTATAGAGTCTACAGCCGGACTCGTCAGTATACTTGTGGGGCAGTTGTTTCTTGATGATACCCAATGCCTAAGTGAAGTTTGCAGGCAAAAAAGTCAATTTGTGAAATCACATTTAGTTTCATTCATGACCATTTGGTTGTATTATAATTGATGTTTTGTTTCTGATAGGATACTAACCTCGGGTCTCTATGGGGCTGGGTGCACCTTTTGGGCCGAGTGTTTGCAGTCTGATGATGTACTTTGCCGAATTTTGTGGATTGCAGAAAATACCTTAAATCCTCATCTTATTGAAAAGGTAACTTCTGATATTTTTGCTAATCATTCAGTCCTTTCACTCGACAAATTAGCTAGTGAATTTTATATGATCAGTTTCAGATGGAAATTTTCCCTTAACTCTCTCCATTATAGGACTCATTCCTTTAACCATTGGCTCTGAGTTTTGGTGTATCATGGCCTTTTTTAGTTTGCTAAATTGTTTCCATTTTTCCATAGAGTGTAGGACTATTGTTAGGTATAATAGAAGGGCCATCAACTGTAGGGCAGCTGTTGATCCCTCCACTAATGACTCTGGGTTTGACAAGTCTCTTGATCAATCTTCTTTCCTTTGAAATGAGCAAGTTGCCTAGAGAAAGGATTCCAGAAAGGTACGGAAAAATGGAAATTCATCTTTTAAGGATCATCAGGTGTTAGCGATGGCATTCCTATTCTTGTAGAAAAAGCAAATGCTATGCTTTACTATGTAGCATGTAGTTATGACCCTTGTGTATGATTTCAGGTACCCCATCCTTGAAATTATTCTCCGAGCTCTTGAAGCACTTTCTGCTTCAGATAGCAATTCTAACCCGATCTGCTCTAGCAAAGAACTTTTTGAATTAGTCTGTGATCTTATGAGACTCCAGGACAAAGCCGAGGTAGTTTTAGGTTGATATGAAGCTTTTCCGTTGATGATATGAAGTTATACTTTAATAAACTAGACTTCACTGTAGGTGGCAACATCTTGTGTTACCGCTGGAGTTTTAATCGCAAATATGCTGTCGGAAACAGTTGATTTTATTCCAGAAGTATCACAAGGTAAACCAATTACTTTTATTTCATGACATATCTGTTGAATAGTTTTCCCTTTGGATTTTCAGTGTGGCATGACTCTACTTTATGAAGCTCTTTAGTTCTGGAATTGTCGTCTTATGAAATAATTATACTCAAGTTTCTTTAACAAGTATGAGTTTTTTAAATTGATCAACACATCCTCAAGACGTTTTTTGCCATCACATTGAGAGCTCCTGTGGTTGTTCATCTAGTGTGTCATGTCTTTATCTGACACTATCTGGACGAGCAGATTTTTCTTTCTTGGAGGGTTTGTTCAGTACTTTACAATTTGCATCGGATGACTTAGAAGCAAGAAGAGCTCTTTGGAACGTTATTGCAAGGTTACTAGGCAGAGTTAATGAGACTGAGATAAACACATTATGGCTGAGTCGGTACATATCGGTTTTGTTAAGCAAGTCTGATATTATAGAAGATGATCTTCTCGATATCCAACTAGAAGATTCAAACAAGGAATCTCAAAGCTCATTCCCTTCCCCGATAAAGCCTAGCACACGAGCAATTGCTGTATCCACTTCTGTATTCCTCTGTTTTTGTTGCTCTTTTTTAGAAATTTCAAAGTTGGCCTGTACAGTTCTTTTGTTGACCTTAAGCAACACAACAGATACGGAAGATTGAGTCAATGTTGAACAACTGGAATATTCGCAAGGAGAATCGACAGGAGGAAAGCATGAATGGGGACTGCTCTGTATACAAAGTTGATGTTAAAAGGCTATCAGATTGCTGTCACAGATATATCGAGTAAGCTATTCTCTAACTCTAGTATAAGGACTGTAAGTAAAGCTTTTTGGTTCAACTTTAAGATAATTATGCTGCAGAACTTCACTCATACGAGCTCCTTCTTTCTCAAGTGTAGATTGATTGAAGGATCTTAAGTCATGGGCCTTGAAAATTTTCAGTCTTCTCTAGTTTCCATGTTGATCAAGGCATAACACAAGCTTTCAAGAAAATCGCTGAGCCAGCTGACTTTAAACAGACATACATTCAGGTTAGGACTTGCTTGTCCTTTTTATCATACCCATAGATTACTCGGTGGAATAGTCTGTACACAAGAGGAAGAGATGTTAAAAAAATATCAAATTTTCAGAACTAGAAGTTTCACTGAGATATCTTCCGACATAAATCTCGATTCGTTTTGAAATACAAATGGGAAAAGCAACACAGCACATACAAGTAAAAGTTACAATGCTAAGCCATAGCTAAAAGCAACAATGATCCCGAAAAATGCATGATGAGGAGATGAGAGAGAGAGCAAGAGATTGTTCTTGAGAGAATCTTCCATCATAGTTGAGCACAAACATTCTACTTGTCTTTCCGGAGCTTGATTCTCTCAACCAACTTGTGTGGTTTATATTCTGACTTGAGCATTGGGGTACGTACGTTCGAAAGACACGTTACTTAATTGATATTACAAGAGCTTAAGTTATAGCGCATGTTATGTTTGTTCTCTAGGGACGAACCAAACAATCTTTGAAATTGTAAATATTTCTTCAAACAATATTCCAAGTTTTAACCCAATAAGAAAAAAAAACAGAAAAAAATCACTAAGAAGGTCTCTCTCGTCTCGGCGACAATGGGACGGAGATAAACCTCTCTCCACCGATGGTAACTAAAAACATTTGTTTAAAATCTTTAAAACCACAAAACAACAAGTGGATAGAAAAAGCTTTGTGTTCTTCTTCTCTCCTTCCTACTCTCGATGAATTTCTCCAGAGTAAACCTTTTCAATTTTCCTCTTAGACCAATTGTGCTTTCGCATCCCTCTTCTATATTCATTTCTAAACGTAAGTTTTTTCTCCCTTTTTGTTCGATTAGTGGGTGTGTAATTGTAAAGGTTTTGTTGCGTATAAACCATGAATTTGCATGAGAGATTGTCTAAGTGAAGAAATTGAATTCTGGGTGTTTTCCGGTGAAGGAGTGAGATTTCCTTATTGGGTTTTTTTTTTTGGAGTGCTTTTTTTTACGAGATTGTCATCATCTTTAGTTTGTTTAGAAGCACTAGATTCTCAAATTTCTTACAATGAATTTTATTGGATTCCAAGAGATTGTTAAAGTATACTACTATCTTTAAAATTTGGTTTTATGATTACTCTCTTTAGAATTTGGCCTTCTCCATTTTACTTTTTGCAGTTAAGTGTCGGTTGGTTGTTTTGCTGTATAAGTTTGTCATACTAACTTGTTGGAGTACGCTTATATGATTGATAAATAACTTTCTTGATATTTGTTTTTTCTCTTCTTTTTGCTTTGATTTCCGTATTCTATGTGAGTTCTTGGTGTTCATCTCATCTCGGAATTGGTTATTGATAATGTGGTTGCAGGTTTTGTTTCCAGAACCTGTGCAGGTGTTAATCCTTCTATCTTGCTGCCCAGAACAACTCAGTCAGCTCAAATTATTGCTAAGAGCTCATCAGGTTTTGCACTTACTGTTTCCAAATAATGTGTGTGTGTGTGTGTGTGTGTTTTTTTATGCATTCCTTCCTACGAGTATGCTTTTTGGTGTGTTAACATTCTCTATGAGCATTGAATTTTCTGGACTGAAATATCTTTACTATTTGGATTTCAGTGTCAGTACAACCGGTGTCTGAGGGTGCTAGGGAGGATTATCAGTCCGAGGATGTTAGTGGAGATTCAATACGACGTCGTTTTCTTGAATTCTATGCCTCTCGTGGGCATAAGGTGCTTCCAAGTGCATCTCTTGTGCCAGAAGATCCTACTGTCCTGCTAACAATTGCAGGAATGCTTCAGTTTAAGCCTATTTTCCTTGGAAAGGTATAAATATAATGCAAACCAACCACTACTTTTACTACTTATTTAGAGATTGTTCTCTAAATAAATTATATTTGTGGATTTGTTTATAAATTTTGCAGGTACCTAGACAGTTTCCTTGTGCAACCACCGCACAAAGGTGCATACGTACAAACGATTTGGAAAATGTTGGAAGAACGGCCAGGCACCATACCTTCTTTGAGATGCTTGGGAACTTTAGCTTTGGTGACTATTTCAAGAAAGAAGCAATAAGATGGGCATGGGAGCTATCAACTATAGAGTTTGGGCTACCTGTTAATAGAGTTTGGGTTAGCATTTATGAAGACGACGATGAAGCTTTTGAAATCTGGAAAAATGAAGTAGGTGTGCCTGTTGAGCGTATAAAGAGAATGGGTGAAGCTGACAACTTTTGGACCAGTGGACCAACTGGCCCTTGTGGTCCGTGCTCAGAGTTATATTATGATTTCTATCCTGAGAGAGGTTTTGATGATGTTGATCTTGGGGATGATACCAGATTTATTGAGTTCTATAATTTAGTTTTCATGCAGTATAACAAGAAGGAAGATGGATCGCTTGAGCCCTTGAAACAGAAGAACATAGATACTGGTCTTGGCCTAGAACGTATGGCTCAAATCCTTCAGAAGGTTCCAAACAACTACGAGACAGATTTGATATTTCCAATCATTGTGAAGATCTCAGAGTTGGCAAATATCTCATACGACTCTGCAAATCACCAGGCAAAGACAAGTCTAAAAGTGATTGCAGATCACATGCGGGCAATTGTCTATCTCATATCAGATGGTGTTTTGCCTTCAAATATTGGCCGAGGTTATGTAGTAAGGAGGCTGATAAGAAGGGCTGTCCGGAAAGGGAAGTCTCTCGGAATCAGTGGGGATAGAAAAGGTAATCCAGAGGGAGCGTTTTTGCCAACTGTTGCTGAGAAAGTGATAGAATTGAGCACTTATATTGATTCAGATGTAAAACTAAAGGCCCCACGCATCCTTGAGGAGATAAGGCAAGAGGAACTTCACTTTAAGAAAACTCTGGCAAAAGGAGAAAAATTGCTTGACCAAAAGCTTCACGATGCCCTGTCAATGGCTGGGGAAACTAAAAATAAGCCTTATCTATCTGGAAAAGATGCATTTATTCTGTATGACACATTCGGCTTCCCTGTGGAGATAACAGCAGAAGTTGCTGAAGAACGTGGAGTCAGTATAGATATGAATGGTTTTGAATTGGAAATGGAGAACCAAAGACGTCAATCTCAAGCTGCTCACAATGTTGTAAAATTGACAGTTGAAGATGATGTCGACATCACAAAAAATATTGCCGACACTGAGTTCCTTGGATATGACACTCTCTGTGCTCGTGCTGTTGTGAAAAGTCTTTTGGTGGATGGAAAACCTGTGATAAGGGTTTCTGAGGGCAGTGATGTAGAGATTCTGCTGGACAGAACTCCGTTCTATGCTGAATCAGGAGGTCAAATTGCAGATCATGGTTTTCTTTATATCAACAATGGTGGGAATCAAGAGAATGCTGTTATTGAGGTAAGTGATGTGCGGAAGTCTCTTAAGATTTTTGTTCACAAGGGGACCGTAAAAAGTGGAGCTCTAGAAGTTGGCAAGGAGGTGGAAGCAGCAGTAGATGCAGAACTGAGGCAACGAGCGAAGGTGCGTTAGAATGTCTGCTTGTATCCCAATATCCCAACTGCCTGTTTCCTTTTGTTAAATCTTGATCCCTTTTGTCAATTTCCAGGTTCACCATACGGCCACTCATTTGCTGCAGTCAGCACTTAAGAAAGTAGTAGGACAAGAAACATCACAGGCTGGTTCCTTAGTAGCTTTTGACCGTCTCAGATTCGATTTCAATTTTAATCGGCCCCTACATGATAGTGAGCTTGAGGAAATTGAATGCCTAATCAATAGGTGGATTGGGGATGCTACTCGTCTTGAAACAAAACTCCTTCCTCTTGCTGATGCAAAACGAGCTGGAGCCATTGCAATGTTTGGGGAAAAATATGATGACAACGAGGTAATTCAAGGATTCAATGATTGTAGCCACATTAATATGTAGTGTTACATTTTGGTTATAAGTTGATTTAGCTTTACTAAGAGGACATTTACATTAATTGCAGGTTCGTGTAGTAGAAGTTCCTGGTGTCTCCATGGAACTTTGTGGTGGCACTCACGTTGGCAATACTGCAGAAATACGAGCCTTCAAGATTATCTCAGAACAGGGTATTGCATCTGGAATCAGGCGTATCGAAGCAGTTGCAGGTGAAGCATTCATTGAATACATAAACTCAAGGGATTCTCAAATGACACGTCTATGTTCGACTCTCAAGGTATTCTTCTTCTAGAGAGTTTTTCTTTCCATGTTTGAAGACGTGTGTAACTTAAACAAACAAGCTTCCCAAATATAAGTATTAACACATTTGTTGCTTTCAAACATGTAGGTGAAAGCAGAGGATGTTACAAACAGAGTGGAGAATCTTTTAGAGGAACTGCGTGCTGCTAGAAAAGAAGCGTCAGACTTGCGTTCAAAAGCAGCGGTGTACAGAGCATCTGTCATATCAAACAGAGCATTTACTGTAGGAACTTCACAGACGATAAGGTAACAAAATGTATTGTTTCCTGCTACAATGGTGATAGTTATTTTCAGAGGAATTGAAACATGATCTAGCACTAAAAGCTCAATTAAATTTATTCCTGTGAGTGTTTAATTCCTTCAGGGTGCTTGTTGAGTCCATGGATGACACAGATGCTGACTCATTAAAGAGTGCGGCCGAGCATTTGGTAAGCACATTGGAAGATCCAGCAGCTGTGGTACTAGGATCATGTCCAGACGAAGACAAAGTTAGTTTAGTAGCTGCATTCAGTCCTGGAGTAGTGTCTCTAGGTGTTCAAGCAGGGAAGTTCATTGGCCCCATCGCTAAGTTGTGTGGCGGGGGAGGTGGTGGAAAGCCCAATTTCGCTCAAGCAGGCGGCAGAAAGCCTGAAAACCTCTCCATTGCCTTAGAGAAAGCGAGGGAAGGTCTTGTGACAACTCTGTCTGAAAAGCTCGGGTGAAGAACATTTTCAAAACACTTATCTATGCCAAGAGATATTACAGAGAGTAGGAAGAGCACATTGCTTTGTCTTTGAAAGGGGAATATCATGTATAGATAGGTACAGTTATTCAGAAGATTTGCTTTATTGGTTTTGGAAAATTAGTCAATGAATTTCACCATCATCAACCAAATGTACAGCGAGTCTGCAGGATCAGTTGGTGGGATAAAGATGATAGATTGCTAGTAACATTCGACATACGGCTCTGTATAACTTGTATGAAATTCTATTCTTTGGCTTTAAACATACAAACTTCTCTAACAACGTCATGCAGAGATGACAAGATTCAATTCTTGATATCTTCCATTCCGCATATAGATACCACTTGAACACCATTCCCTTCCACAAGATGACGCACTATTTCTCCAAACCAACAGAACTGCATTCAGAAACGCTATGGCATCTCCCCAATAACTCTCTGACGAAGTCTCATCCTCTTCTTCTTCAACTTTGTCAATGATCTCTCTCACACCCAAGTGTAAATGGGCCGTAAATGGAAAAGTGGGCCGGCCTGTTAGACCATGTCAAAAAATAGATAAATAAGAAGAGCATATTCTTCACTGTTATCTGATAGAATCTTTTTTAACTAATATAGTGATGCACCTGTTGAGCTTTCTGTAGACAGAACCGTACGTTATCATTTCCTCTTGGTCGTCTCTCATTAAGGCAATAGTGTGTTCAAAACCCTTAAACCTCATCAACTAAGCATTCATAAGTCCGTCTTCTTTTGTCTTTGCTCCAATCTTTCTTACATTTGGAGCTTTTAAACTTCTGGGTATTTGATCTCGAGAGTATTGGAGAGGAAAATGTCAATAGCTCTAAAAATTTCCCATATTTCAAATTTGTCCAACGATGGGTTCAATACTTTAGAGCCGCAAAAGCAATGCAGAACCGGGCAAAGGTTAAAAATTAGGTCGATTTATTTCCGTGGAAGCTCTGGTACTGAATCCAGACGGATCCATTTCAATTCGGAGCTGTCTTCTCGGAAACTGAGAAACCGATGTGTGGGATCGGATGTGGTTACAGGGGAAATCTCTGGCAGATCGGTACCGGAGTGGACATATAGCGGCTTGAAGGATGAAACTTTAAGCGATTTGGATCCGGAACTTGATGGCAACGGCGGAGATGGTCATGGCGGCGATGAGAATGGAAATAACGACGGCGGCGGAAATAGTGGTAATGGAGGTGGAGGAGATGACGGGGAGGATGAAGCAGATAAAGCTGAGGAGAAGGAGTTTGGTCCGATTTTGAAATTCGAAGAAGTTATGAAAGAGACAGAACGTAGAGGGATTATCCTACCAGAGGATATGTTGGAGGCAGCGAAATCTGTCGGAATTCGGAAACTTTTCCTTCTTCGTTACCTCGATCTAGAGGTTTGCTTTTGGAACATTTGATAAAGATTCTGAATTTGATTGTTTTGTATGATGATTCATGTTCGGGGGTGGAAATTTGCAGGGCTCTGTTTGGCCGCTTGGGTTTCTGATGAGATCATGCTCGATGCTTCGAAACAGAATGCTTGCAGATCCTTCATTTCTCTTCAAAGTTGGAACCGAGGTTTGTCAATCATTAAGCTAACATTGTTCTATTTAGTATTAATTTCTGATCACTTAATTAAGAACAGTGTCCAAGAATCTGACTCTTGGAATCAATGTAAAGATCGTGTTCTGCGGGATTTAATGCAGATAGCCATAGACTCTTGCTGTGCAACTTTTGCAGAAGTACAGAAGAGAGGGGAAGATTTTTGGTCAGAGTTTGAGCTGTATGCTGCTGATCTTTTGGTTGGTCTTGTGGTTGATGTTGCTTTGGTTGGACTTTTAGCTCCCTATGCACGTATCGGGAAGCCATCCGTGGCCTCAACAGGTTTGTTTAAGGACCTTAAGCGTGCTTGCGCAGCCCTTCCTAGCAGGTAAGACTGTCATTGTCTCCTTTTTCACTTTCGGCTCCATTTTATGTACAAATGAGTTAACTCTTCCCACTGGTATCTATCGAATTGGCTGTATATTTTGGATGAGATGTATTTATATGGATTCTTTTTTTTGTACTTGTGAAGTGTTTTTGAAGCTGAAAGACCGGGTTGTAAATTCTCAGTTAACCAGCGCATTGCAACTTTCTTCTACAAAGTATGCAGAAGGAAATTGCTTTAATGTTCTTTGTTGAACTTCCATATCGTTCATACCTTTTTTATTTATAACTAATCGTTGTTATTCTCTGGATCTAGGGCCTCTTGTATGGGTCGGTTGGATTCAGCTGCGGTCTCATCGGTCAGGGAATTGCAAATCTGATCATGACGGCAAAACGGTGACTTTATCTTGTTACATCTCAATCGTGAAATGAATCTTCTAGTTTCCTATGTGGTTTCATATGATGTGATTCAGATACTCAACTTTCTAAAAAAGTGTTTTTAACTGAAATTTCCGGGTTTAAATGTCGATAGGAGTATAAAGAAATCAGAGGAAGACGTCCCTGTTCCTCCTCTTTTCAAAAGCGCTGCTCTCTGGGGTAAGTCTCTAACTTTGTATATAGAAAACAGAGCTATTTTCCTCTGATGTTGAATGGAAATCGCAGTCTTGAACCTTGTAAATTGTACTCTACTCTTTTCCCGCGTTCTTACTATACAATGATCGATTATGCTTATGATATTCCAATTCAGTGAAGAGAGTAATTCTGAAGATAACTCGGTGATTGATGATTACACTCGGTCTCTTCTCTGACCTTGTGCGTTTTGTCCAGGTGTTTTCCTCGGCTTATCTTCTAACGCACGTTACCAAATCATCAACGGCCTCGAACGCATCGTGGAAGGTTCTACAGCGGCCAAACGCGTCCCTGTCGTCGCTATGGCGTTTACAGTGGGAGTCCGTTTTGCTAACAATGTGTATGGCGGTATGCAGTTTGTGGATTGGGCCAAATTGTCCGGCGTCCAGTAATAAACCGCTTTGGTTTGTTAGCCCTTGGTACGGTTTGGATCTGAACCGGATTTTTCTAACCAGTATACACGAGCGGAACCGATACAAGTTTTTCGAAGTTGAATTTCTCATGGAGTCTCTCGCTGTTCTCTAATTTATTATCTTTAATCGTATCCAATAATAACGACTCGCCATTTCATCAGCGTTTGCGTTCTATATCATCGATGTTTACTTCCACGAGTTATAGTTATAGACCATCATTCTTAGTCTTAGATCATCGATATTGGTTAACTGTGTGTTTCTAACTTCTTTACACGACAGTTTAGGACTTGTTTATCATATGTTTAAATAATCAATCATAAATAAAACTAATCCAATACATTCTCTGTAATTTTTAATACCGTAATCATTGTTACTTTTAAATGTTTATAAATGTTATATAATGTTGACATGTTTTCCATCGTTTTTGGTAGGCGATTCCTCGATAAACGTGCATCCACGGTCAATAACAATAGACTTTCATATTATGAGGCCTATTATCTTTTGGCCGAATTCTGGATTGCACGGAGACCGAAATCCACCTTCAACAATGGACTGATCAGACAGCATATTATGTATATATATACAAGTTATAGTTGAGTCTGAGAGGCTATATATTATTAGACTTGGTAAACTAAATTTTGACGAGGCTAATTAGTTTCCTGGTGGATAATCACTAATCAAAGCCTTGAATGGAGGAGGAAAAGAAAAGACGTATAGTGATAAATCGTTAAACAAAAGCAAAAGAGAAGTCAATTTTATAATTCCACAACTTCCGCTAAAAATACTCTATTTTACGGATTTTTTATTCCTATCGAAAATTAAAATATAACTCTAATATAAAAGAAAATTTGACACCCTTAATGACGTTTTGTATACAAAATTTTTAAACTTGTTTTAATTATAGAAACGAAAAACATTAAAACTGGATATGTGTTAAAACGCTCTCAGGCTATCCTTAACTTTATATGTAAATTTTTTAATACACCATAATAACTGCTATAGAAAATTGAAAATAAACCGAATAAAAATCTGAAAAATCTTAATGTAACATAGATATGTCGACGACACGAGGATAATCTTATTTTTGTCTTTACGTTTATTGTCAAAGAAACCTTCTTTTGTCGAAGTAAGAAAATTAACATATATGAACACAGACATATGTCCTTTGATTGTGGAGCTTTCGGACACAAAAAGAAGTCTGTCTGCATATGTTTGAACATAGACACACATATATATTCATGAATCCATGTTATGTATGTAATTTCCCACGCTGAGAATGTAAAAAAAGAACAAATATAAAGAGAAACTAAAATAGGCTATTTACTTTTTATCTTGTACTTTCTAATTGGGGAATTTCTACGTATTAATTAACCATTATACACTAGTGAATAGCTTAATAGTGATAATCCACATGATTAATTAAAACAAGTAAATTTTTGTTAGGATATTTGACTCTTGGGAGAAAAATCTTATGATTTCAATTTCATTTAAAAAGGCCAGTCCAAAATTTCGGCTTGCACCAAAAGCTTTTCCGGAACTTTAAAAAGGAGTGTTCTTATAACGAGTTTAATCACATGGAAATATATGCAATTATGTACAAAGATTGAAATTTTCTAGAAATAAAAAACCACAAAATAATGAAATATTAAGCTCCTAATTAAATGCAAAACGCTTCTAATTAACCCAAACTATTTTACAGGATTAGTTAATCAACAGACCAAATCAACTTACAATGCCCTTTCTCATTGTAGTGGTTGCTATAAGTTAAATACATACCTAATCTTATTGTCTTTAAACCGATCCAGGAGTTAGTTACTTAGAACCGATTTAAATATAAATTGAAAATCTTCTAGGTTTTAAAGGTTTTGTTTTGTTTTGTCAAGTTGGTCAATACTGGTTTAGATTTATCAAACTGGACAACTAGTAGCTAGATTGGGTATGAGCTCGAATATATTTAGACAATAGTGTGCGTAGATATATATAGTGTTATGATGTTAATTTTCTGTGGTATGTAGTCTTGAATATTGATAATATTGGTGAAATGTCATGTGAAAAAAACAGATATACGCATGTTGTTTTTTCAAAGTTTAAATATCAAATTAAAGAAAAATATAGGTAATTATAGTAAGGACAATTCTTTAAAATAACATGCTGGTTTTTCAAAATTTAAATATCAAATTAAAGAAAAATATAGGTGATTATAGTAAGGAAAATTCTTTAAAATAACATATTTTTAAATTTCTAGAATAAATTTTTAATAATAATACAATTTTAAACTATAAATAAATTAAAAAATTAATAGAAAAAATTAAATTAGAAAAATAATTCAATATATAATGTATTAATCTTATGTATAATTTATGTAATGTAAATATCATATAATTATTTGTGTTATTTTAAAAAAAAATTAAATTTAAGATGATAGATTTAAAGTAAAAAAAATTAAAATGTATTATTTCAGAATATTATTCTTATCTCGTAAACATTGTAAATGTGTATATGTAAATAGAGTAATGTAACTAATTTCTGTGAGTGAAGTGAACAAAATAAAGTCCAGGTCATCCCTCAAACACGAGAATTTTGCCTTGTTGAAGTAACTGGAATAATTTCGTGTGGTGTATTTTCAAGATAAAAGAAACAGAACATTTTAATTACACAACTTTATCGTGAAAAAACAGTTGAAGCATCACCTGAAAGTGGAGTAGAAGTTCTTAGATGACTATTTAGTTATATATGCAAGTACAAATTATTAGTATTGCCCTTTTTTTTTATAACGAATAACTCATCCATCAATAATTGCTTCGTTGTGGCTGCGAGAGCCCTTTCCAATCAAAGCAATGTCCCATATTCTTCATTTTCAGAAAAATTAACTACTCTTAAATAAAACATCGTAGATGAATTCTCTTATATGTAAATTTCATAAAAAATTACATGTATATATGTATATATATATATATTGGATATAATAGTTTTCCCAAACCTCCTTTGAAAATGTTTAGAGAAGTGATTAAGAAACATATGGTTTGAACAAATGTTTTTAAGCTGTTCATCATTATTTAAATTACGCTTAGTTATCTAAAGCTTCTAAATATGAAATCCAACGACAAATGGTTTTTATATGTTTTCAGATTGATTATTCAATAACAATGAACGATTTTATTTCCTTAATTATATGATATCCAAATAAAATACTAACTATAATTTTTTCCAATAACATTTTTCCTTAATATATTGATTGCACGATATATGTTCAGTCAGTTTCCAATAGCAATTTTAAGATTATAATATTTTTCTATTTAAATATGTGGCAATTCTTTAAAATAATATATTTTAAGTTTTATTTCAAAAATAGTTTCTTATAAAAACAATTTAACCATAAATTAGAAAAAAGAACTCAAATATAATATTTTATTTATAATTTATTTTAAATAAATAAGTATTTTTATAGAATTATTTGTGTTAATTTAAAATTTAATTTTATGGTAGTAGATTTAAAATAAAAAAAATTTTAAAATGGTTTTTAGAGTATTACTCTTAAAAATATATATAGTAAAAATGAATTTGTTTAATAATCAAAATGGACTATAAAAGCGAAAAATAGCCATATAAATTGGCTTATTAAAAATAGAACTATATATAATATATGGATACCTATATTTTTCAAAACCTAAAATTTTCCAATATATAGCATTTTAACAGCTTAACTTTTTTTTGCCTATAGCTTAACTTAATTTCACACGTGTTAGTGATCGAAATATATTAGCTTTTTTGACTACTCACCACCGATTCACAGTTGAAACTAAAGATATTTTAATTAATTATATATATTCAATGATGGAGCACCAAAACTGTAAATAATTGAAGTGTGATATTGTGTAGGATTTAGACAAATAGTATAAAACTCATACGTTTTTGTCTTAACAAAAAATATGTTATTTTAGATTACATTACTTTTTATATAAGTCATACAAGAAATCACAGTTTACATTTCATCAACCATAATTTTTGCAAATCAGTGATCAATATGGTCACTTAATAAATTCACTTTATTAGATTCTTCTATTTTTAATGCATTGTCCGTTTAAAAGTGTGTTCAATATGCTTAGATGTTTTCCTTCTTTGATTTTCTTTCTAAACATACTCAATCTCTTCGTAATTAATAATTATGAATTACAAAATTGTAATGTTAAAGTTTCTTTTCTTAACATTTTTTTATTTATTTTCTCAATAGAAGATACTAATGAGATTTTGAGAGAATAAATTGAATAACCTCAGGAAAGAAAAAAAAGAGTTAAAGTGGTTGAACAAAAAGTAGTTCGTAAACAAAAATTAGTAAATTGTTAAATTAAAAAAAAAAAAGGTGAAAAGCTGCAAAAAAACCCAAATACCACAAATGGTAAAAAAAGTTAAAATTCATCAAATCGTTAATCATTGTTGAATGAAGAAAAAATCATTAGGAGAAATAAAATTCATAAGAAATCTATGGTCTCCCTTTTTATAAATCATATATTCTTAAATAAGAAAACTGAGAAACTGAAAACCAAATCCTTTGTTATTTTTTACCAGAGGCTTCTTCATTGCAATAGAAGCTCACAAACCAAATGTCAAATCTTCTTTAATTTTTTTAAAATCTGACTACTTTCAGTATAAAATACATAAAATATCAAATAATAAAGGAAAAAATATCTTATTAACTAACAATAAATAAAATAAAAGTAAAACATAATTTCACCATTTATATTCCATGGTTTCTCCTTCGCCTTTCTCTTCTCTCATAACCCACACTTCCTTTCTCTCTGTCTCTTCTTAAGTTTTTTTTCCTTCTCTCTCTATCTAACTGTGGAGAAGGAAAATCTTCAATTATCAAGGCAATCTCCCCTAAACCCACCTCCTATGTCCATCGTCGCTACATAAACCCCATTAGAGCAAAAACCCTGTTTAGAGAGAGAAATCCGCCATTGTTCCACTTTAATAGAGAGAGAGAGAGAGAAAGGAAAATGGATAGTGTTACCCCAAAGTTTGTATTGCCGGATACATTCGATGGTGTGAGGATGGAGATCACAGGCCAACTAGGCATGATCTGGGAGCTTGTAAAAGCACCAGTGATAGTCCCTCTTCTTCAAATCGCGGTTTACATTTGCTTGCTCATGTCTCTCATGTTATTATGTGAGAGGGTTTACATGGGAATCGTCATCGTTCTCGTCAAGCTCTTCTGGAAAAAACCCGATAAACGATATAAGTTCGAACCCATTCACGATGATGAAGAGCTTGGAACCTCCAATTTCCCAGTTGTCCTCGTTCAAATCCCCATGTTCAACGAAAGAGAGGTCTCCTTTCTCTCTTTGCCTCTCTGTTCATTGCTCTGTTTTCTCCTCTATATAACTTTTCTTTCTTTATCAACCTCAAGTTTTAAGATTTCGAGAAAACTCACCTCAGATTTTACACAAACAAACCACTCTTTAGAGCTTAATCGTTCATATTCGTGGTTCGTTAATTTTTGTTCTTCCTGTATAAACCCATAATTTAGAGCTTAATCACTATAGATTGCTAAATTATAGGGACTAAAAAGTGAAAGATAGTAAGAGTAGACAAGAAATATCCTTCACCGTGATTTTTGCGGATGGTTAATGACTATGCAGGTATATAAGCTATCAATAGGAGCGACGTGTGGACTATCGTGGCCGTCCGATCGTCTCGTGATTCAAGTGTTGGATGACTCAACAGATCCTACTGTTAAGGTATTAGTATTTGTACTTAGTCGCACAATTCATTTAATTTTTTATAAATCACATAAATTGAAATATAAGAAATGTATAATTTCTCCATAACACTTTTCAAAACGTTTCCTTTCTTCAAAACAAAAGATGTGTTATTAAGACTAATACCTTTTGAGGATTGTAATAAATTTGAAACAATAATAGATATTTGATTAAAAATGATATACTAAAACTGTGCAGCAAATGGTGGAAATGGAGTGTCAAAGATGGGCAAGTAAAGGAATAAATATTAGGTATCAAATAAGAGAAACTAGAGTTGGTTACAAAGCCGGTGCATTAAAAGAAGGACTCAAACGCAGTTATGTTAAACATTGCGAATATGTTGTCATTTTCGACGCCGATTTTCAGCCTGAACCGGATTTTCTTCGCCGTAGCATCCCTTTTCTTATCCACAATCCCAACATTGCCTTGGTCCAAGCTCGATGGCGATTCGGTAACTATTCAATTACCATTTCTTTTTATATTTTCAAAAAGGGTAGTTATTGATAGATTTATGATATTTCGTAGTTACTTGATTTACACGGCTGACGTTTTTAAAAAAGATTTATATGAGTAGTAGTTATTTATTTTCCATTAATTTACATTTAAGTCAAAAAATTTGTTTCATTATTAGTGATGATTACAGTTTTCAATATAAAATTAATAGAATTTTATTGTATTCGGTACGTTTTTTGTTATTGATTACATTAGCTTTAAATTGGTAAAAGATTTGTAAGAAATTAAAAACTTGTTAATCTGTATGAAAAATTTAAAACATTAATTAAAATGAAACATATAGAATATACGAAAAATAAAAGATTTGATAATGTTGTGTAGTGTCAGGGTCGAATAGAATTTAATCGTTGTTTTTGTTTATTTTATGTAAAAATTAATGTTAGTTTCATTAAATGAAAGCTCGTGGTTTTTGGTTTTCTAGCTACATTACTGGTGTCGGTGGTATATGTCTTCAGTCTTCACTGTTATTTTTAATAATTTTTTGTTTTTTAATATTATCTTTCTTTTTTCGCCTTTCCTTATCTTTGTTATCACTTTTTTAATTGGCCTTTTGAAATGGTCGTTTCGTCAATTTTGTATTTTTCCTTGAAATATTATTACATGGATCTATAGACTGATTGAAGAAGTAGGGTTAGTTCTGTTTGTGTCGGCGGAGTAGCAGCGTAGAGTCTGGGGTTTTAGTTGGGTCCTTTTAAACCAATTAAAATGACCCACGTGTAAAACCCGTTGTGCTTAGTTTATATTAGACTTTGCCGCAGTGGAGTATGATCGGGTCGGATTAGTTGTTGAATTACGGGTCAACGGATATTAGTCTTTTACATGATTTAGTGCTGATGAATTGTCTCTTATCTGATTCCGGAATTCCGGATCCGTCAGTCAGTGAATCGAATCAGTTCGACTTGGTTTAATAAACGGGTCGGGTTTTGGACCAAAGAAGGCGAATGTTAAACTGTTCACTTTAGAAGTTGTCGGGTCTCTGATTTTCCACGTGCTTTTTGACTCTCTTTTAAGTGCTGAAATATGGGACCCACTCTTGTCAGTATTAGTAAAAGTTTTAATATACAGTAGGAGTGTGGATCTACGTTTCTTTTGCCGACACTTGTTAGTTTAGATTATTTATACTTTTATATTTTATAGTTTTCGTTTGTTGTCTTTTTATTTATTTTGAAGGCATGAGTCCAACTTAGTGAGTTTAATAATGAGAAAGCTATATGAAGATGATTGATTATTAAGGCTAGAAACAAAAGAGAAGGACGTTACTTCCCGATAGTGCTACATTTGTGCAATTGTCTATATAATACTTGAAAAGTAAACCGAGCTGTGTTTATCCTATTAATTCCATGTTAACCGTAAGAAATTTAGGAGTAATGGTTTATAATCTTGTTACATATTATTGCAGTGAATTCTGATGAATGCTTATTGACGAGGATGCAAGAAATGTCTTTGGACTATCATTTCACCGTGGAGCAAGAAGTCGGTTCTTCAACACATGCTTTTTTCGGTTTCAACGGTAAAAATTAAATAAATTTTACTACGATTACGAAAACATCATTAATAAAATTTTGCTAGTAAATAATAGATTATATATATAGTATATTGTCGGACCAATTGAAGTACAGTATGTGTGGACCCTAACTTTATTTTATTTTTGTAATATGAGTGTACAATTGCTACTAGACAACTAGGGAATAAATATGTTTAGAATCAAATTAATATATAAATAATTAAGTAGTCATTATTTGAGAGGAGAGGAATCAAGTAGAGTTATACTTAATAGTTATAGTCATTGCTTGTCTTATAAGTAATAGTATTTGCAAGCTTGATAAATACTAATTTAATTGTTTTTTTAGTATCTACTGTGAGTGGACACATTTATTATGACTTGTAGAGAAAGCAAATGAAATCGGATCTTAATATTTTTGGATATAAATTAAGAAGATGTGTTTTTTTCTAAATGTTTTTTTATCATAAAATAATTTATAGGAACCGCCGGAATCTGGAGAATAGCGGCGATAAATGAAGCCGGCGGGTGGAAAGACAGGACCACCGTGGAAGATATGGACCTCGCTGTCCGAGCAAGTCTCCGTGGCTGGAAATTTCTCTACCTTGGTGACCTTCAGGTTTTTATCTATTGGTTTTCAATAAATAGCTGGAGTGAATTAAAAATCTAAAATACAGAACAAAAGTAGTTGGTACACAACCTACTTCTCTCATTAAACTCATGACAGTTGATGCACAAGTTATGTTATAATCATTTACTCTTTTAAGAATTAAAGATTATATATTTATAAAAAAAATTGTTGAATACATAAGTATGAGTATTTTTCTTTCGTATTAGGTGAAAAGTGAGCTTCCAAGTACTTTTAGAGCCTTCCGTTTCCAGCAACATAGATGGTCTTGTGGACCTGCAAATCTTTTTAGGAAAATGGTTATGGAGATCATAAGAAACAAGGTATGTATTACAAAAAATCATTATTTAAGGTATAACTTAAATATATTCAGAATATCTGTAACGTGACAATTACTGATTCTGTGTACAGAAAGTGAGATTCTGGAAGAAAGTGTATGTGATCTACAGCTTCTTCTTTGTGAGGAAAATCATAGCACATTGGGTCACATTTTGTTTCTACTGCGTCGTTCTTCCTCTCACAATTCTCGTTCCTGAAGTTAAAGTTCCAATTTGGGGTTCCGTTTATATCCCTTCCATAATCACTATCCTCAACTCCGTTGGTACTCCTAGGTAAATTGGGTTGCTTGTTTATCAAGTCTGCAGTTAGGCTCTATTAGGATACTTGTATATCAAGTAACTTCTCTTTTACATATTCATCTTAACGTTGATATTTTTTTCAAAAGGTCGATTCATCTGCTGTTCTATTGGATTCTGTTCGAAAATGTGATGTCGCTGCACCGGACAAAGGCCACACTGATTGGTCTTTTTGAGGCAGGAAGGGCTAACGAATGGGTCGTGACTGCTAAGCTTGGAAGTGGTCAGAACGCTAAAGGGAACACAAAAGGGGTCAAAAGGTTCCCCAGAATCTTCAAATTGCCTGATCGGTATGTGTACTTATATACTCGAAAAATGTGTGTATAAAGACAGTAAATGATTAAGTCATTGATCTGTCTCAGATTGAATACACTGGAGCTAGGATTTGCTGTGTTCTTGTTCGTGTGTGGATGCTATGACTTTGTGCACGGGAAGAACAATTACTTTATCTACTTGTT
This sequence comes from Pugionium cornutum, assembly GCA_018901935.1. Classification (NCBI taxonomy): domain Eukaryota; kingdom Viridiplantae; phylum Streptophyta; class Magnoliopsida; order Brassicales; family Brassicaceae; genus Pugionium; species Pugionium cornutum. The sequence goes on along the minus strand of CM032158.1, from coordinate 15,046,861 downwards.
TCTTCAGACAATGTCTTTCTTCATCAGTGGGCTTGGCTGGATTGGTACTTATGTCCCGAGTTAGTAGTTGTGTTCGATATGTCTGAAAGGAAAGAGAAGGTTATTAATTTTCTGCAAAAATAAAAACAATTTTCATGGAAAATCACAAGGAAAATTGATAGGGAATATGGTTGGGGAGAGATAGAGACGTACGATAGCAAGTAGGAGGACAGGAGGAGACTTCTATCAAAAAAAGAACAAAGAGAAACTCGAAGACTTCTTCTTTTGATTTTAATTTCATTTTTCTGCTATTTTTGTTTTTAATTATATAGCTGTGGGATTTATGATTCAGTAAGTGTGAGATTTCAAAAAATTTCTTTTCGGTTTTTTTTCTTCAAAGTGTTGGTTTTTCTATATGATTGAAATTTTAAGATTCCGCAGTGAGCTAAATATGTTTAATTTCATAACATAATATGAAGTTATTTTGCATGTTTCTATGTAAAACCTATATGGATTTAATATTTTATGACCATTTATATTATGTGGTATCTTTTATGGTTAGTTGAATTATTTTATATTAAAGTAATAAATGATATTCAAGTAAAAAAAACTCATTAATCTACCATTTTTAGATAGAAAATTTTATAAAATGAAACAAAAAGAGTATTGTTTAAGTTTTTATATACAAATTGCCTAATTCTCCAGACAACTTCAAGAAAGTGCGGCTTTTGGTTGGATATTGACGCCAATGATGCTCTGCTTTTTGTTAAGTTGTTGAAGAACTTGAAGAAGCTTGTTCAACTATATTTCACAATCTTTTGTAACATTTTAAGTTTCCGATTTGAAGAGGTTGCCAGAGTTTCTTAAGAGCTGTCCAAATCTCGAATCCCTTCTCTTGCATTGTTATATAATCTTATCTCATCTGACCAAGACTTGTACTCTATTGGTATGTTGAATTTTATTGAAAAATAGTCTGAAGTCCTAAACTATGGAAAATGCATAGCGGTTAAAGAGGAAATTAGTTTGTCATCAGAGCCAAAGTGTCTGCAATCAAACCGATAGAGATGACAAGACATAACTGTGGAAATGGAGTAGAGATGAAACTAATATAAAGTAGTTTCTCGAGAATTTCTGTAGTCCTCAAGAAATTCTTAGTAGATTCGATCTTTTCGGTTTGGTTAGGACAATTCATGTTTCTGGCTTTGTTATTATTTTCATAAACTAGATAAAGGTCGCACCTTTGAGCTCTTTGGTTTACTTGTAAATGGGCACGAAGCTAATTGCCACCAAAGTTTTCTATTCTTTAGTTCAGCAATTTCATATGCTGAATTACACGGTAAAGCTAGGATAGCAATTACTAAAATAGCTCTCTTCTTCCAATGAGTAGATAAAATCTCAAAATAAAGAAACAAAAATCCAAAATAGGTCTCTTTCCCCCTTTGCTCCTAGAAAAGCATTAACCCTTTAAAGGTTTTATAATCTACTTCATCAATATCTCCTTAGGCTCTACGCTTGCCCTTGCCCTTGCTGTTAGACCCACCAAATTGTTTGCCAGAATTGAATTGCCTGCACATCATTAACCATAATCATTCCAAGGTTAAACAACAGAACTTGCTGTTTTTTTTCTCATATCATTAACGTTTTTAGAGAGAGAGAGAGAGAGAAAGAGAGCAAGGACTCACTTCTTGTTAGAGCCAGCGGATGATTGACCTCCAAACTTTGGACTCTGGTTAGCATTCACAGGAGACTTTCCACCCTTTTTAGCCGGGTGTGGTGTAGCGGTGTGTCCTCCTTTCTTCTTCTCATCTTTATCATAAAAACAATGTGGATCCCTTCATCAGCAAAATATTATCTTGCCTCTACAAACTACTTCACCAACTTGAGCTCGAATGACTCATTTAACATGTAAAGATTCTCAAGAACAAGACTAGAATTCTACAATGACAAAGGAAGACTTCTTTCACCTGTCTTCTGAGGAGTAACTGCTGCAGCCGCTGGTTTTGCCTTCTTCACCGAGACAGGTGTTTTAGATGCAGATTCAATAGCCCTCTTTTTGTTGATTGGTTCAGGCTTTTCAGAAAATTAAATCAACAAGTGAGAAACATGATAATGTAGAAACCAAATGTTAGGTAGACCACGTATCTACCTTCTTAGGAGTCTCCTCTTCTTCATCCTCTGAATCCTCGTCATCATCTGAATCATCTTCATCAATATCCATCTACAAATACCATCATAGAGAATTATCACCTTAATCATCTACTGAATGTGTACATACACATATAATACCGCAGTTAGGAAAACAGAAATCACAGATATCTACAGAGACTCACTCCTTCCTCAGAGTCGGATTCATCATCTTCATCAGACTCATCTTCTTCATCAGAATCATCTGATTCAGGCTTCACTTCTGCAGTCTTGGACTTTGGTTCTGAGTCAGCCTTGACTACACTCACAGCAGCTGCTCCAGGATTACCTGAAATCCAAAAGGGAAGATAAACATTTGAGAGAGCAAAATTATATTAATAGAAAGGGGAACTGTAGTAGCATCAACACATACCATTGGCAGTGACAGTTGCAGGAACCTCCTCCTCTTCTGATTCTTCTAAATCAGAAAAATAATCTCCCTCCTGGTTATCGATGTTGGGGGATTTGTAGCCAATAAAATGGACACTTGCCTTGTCGCAGTTGTGAGAAAGCTCAAACTCTTGTTCAAAGACTAGATCAAAGCTAAGCTGAGGGATGGTTTCTTGTGAAAGAGTGCCAATAACAAGTTTAGTCCCCTGAACATTCACATACAAGAGCACAGATTCTGCTTTTTTCCCTTTGCAGTCAAGTGATGCCTACGCATAAATAAAAAACCAAGAAACTGTTGAGCACTTTAGCTAATCCTAAAACCTTAAAACTGGTCACTGGCATTTGAAAATAACCTGAGAAATATGAATTAGGTTTCCTTTTTCAGGCTTCACTTTAAGAGGCTTCCCTGCTTTAACTTCAACACCTAAATTACATCACAAAGACAAATCAAACATGAGTATATTGCTCAAAACGTTAAAAAAATGCGAACACAACCAAGTTTGATGTTAAATGTTTACAGCATAAAATCCTAAATAAGCTAAACGTAACGAAGTATGAACACATACACGATTCATAAGGTTAAAATCGAACACAAACTCTTCATAGAATATATGAAGACGAAATACGTGAACCGATGGTAAGAAAAAAACCCCAACAACAAAATACGAATCTCCATAAATTATAAACCAGAATTCTCGGAACGTGAAAATCGAAAACAGATGCTAGATAATAGAAACATAAGATTCTTACCCCAGAATTCCATTGTTGTCGAAGCGAGTAAGAGAAAAGAAGCTTGGGAATTTTTCGGAAGCGCGAGAGAAAAATTGCAGCGAGAGAGGCACTCGTGAATCGAGATTTTGAGGAACTTTTATAAGAGAGAGAGGTTTAAGACGACCCTCCTTAGGGTTTTGGCGAGTCTCTACGACGTCGTTTTCGCGTAACGTTTTGGAATGTTGCTTAATTAACTATTCAGGTATGATTCTCATAGATTGATTATCTTCGTCATTATTAAGAAAATAAACAGAAATAATCTTGAGCTTTTTTAATATTTATGATCAATATTTATTAGACAATGCAACAAAAATCCAAAAGAATTGTCTACCAACGAATAAAAAAGAATATGATGCATTGCAAGATAGTAGTCGAGATAGCGACAATAACTGAGACTTAGAAGATCTTGAGCCTCCATAGCTGCTCTGGACACAACCATACCTTTCCCATTTTCAATCTGTTTTTGTTACTCGACAACGGAGGAAAATGAACTGAAGCTGATGCCTTGTTGCACCTGTGATGATTCATGGGATCAGTTTTGATGATTTTGCTCAATCTGCTTATCATCTTATATTTTCTTTTTCCCATCCTCCAGAGGAGGCTGCCAAAATAGTTCAAACACATGTTTTTTTTTTCCTGATCCACCTCATCTACGTAGGATTCCCAATACTCAGGTACCATATTCTTAGGTCACTTTAACGATCAGATAACTAACTCGGAAAGCTTGATAAGAAAAGTGAGCCACTTTATAAAATTGGTTAATGAAACCCTCAAACCCGGCACCATCCACACATCATCTTCTTCATAAAGATAGGGATGTCGAAGATCACCATATGGGTCCCTCAGTCCCTTTCTTCCCCTAACCACTGCACACATATGAGAAAAATACTGAGCTCCCGAAGAAACTAACACCTTGCTGTAAAATGACCAGATTTCTTCGTCTTTTCTCATAAGCTGGATATTGCTTGAAACTTGAAAGAAAGGTGAAACATATATTTGGAACCGAACAGAAACGGATTGTTTCAAACTTGTAAAATGATGTATTCACAAAAGAATGGTTCACACAATACCAATGCACCACATTCACACAATACCAATGCGAACGAATTAGCAAGAAATGTTAGTTGCCTTACTTCGGACGTTAGTTATGTTAATTATGAACCTTCATCTTGGACAACCGAGTTGGTTCAAGCTTTAATATACTTTAGTTTACAAAGAAAAAAAGCGAGTTGCAACTCATTATAACATTAAATACCGTTTAGTTAGTCTTATGCCAATCTTGGACACAAAAATAGAATATTCCATGGAGCATAATTTAATCACTAATTAAGAACCGTATAACTTAACCGGAATCAAAATCGAAAAGAAATGCTTAACCGAATGCTACGACAAGTCGGTAAACCCTAAGTACATAGCCCCTCCACAATCACCAACTACTATGTACAGTTTTTTCCAACTCTGAATCTAATAATTAAGAGCTTCTAATTTTGTTTCTAATATAATATTATGTCTTGTTTTTTATTCAAATAGTAACAAAACAACATTACATTACAAATTAATAGACTTTTTATATTTAATAAAAGGCTTTCATTCAAAATATAGTTATAAAATATCTAGTAGCTTTTTACAAAAAAAAAATTATGACCTAAATATTTGAAATTTTAACTTCTATTAATGTTTCAAAAAAAAAAATAGAAAACAAATTAAAGTTAATTAGGGTGTCCGAAAACTCTAATAATATTGAGCCAACTCTGCATAAAATAATATTTTACATAGCTATACCTAATTATAAAAATATAATTTAACTACTAAATTCCAAATCAATATGATTGTTTCTGAGTGTATATAATAGCCCCAATGACATGATTCACATCATCTATATAGCCATCACGGACCCACTAAATGTTCAAGTCAGTTTGCATCGTAATTGTTATGCTTACGACCAAGTCTTACCCACTCGCAAACTGAGATTTACCTGCCCAAAACTATTGCAGCTTGAAAAAGTATAAGTAGTCATGAGAATTCGTAAACTACATAAACATAAATTCTTAAAAAATAAATCTGACTAATAAATTTATGGATTTCCCTCAACTGCGTAAATTTGCATCTTAAAACTAATGTTACTCGACCTTATTTATTTTTCTATAAACGATTAAATCCGTAATCTATTTCTTATATTGCTCAAATTTTTGAAAATTTTCATACTTTTTCAATTATGTTAATCTAAAAGTTTAAATTGATATTAAACCAAACTTTAAACCGAACTCTCACAGCTCTCTCTCTCTCTCTCTCTCTCTCTCTCTCTCTCTCTCTCTCTCTCTCTCTCTCTCTCTCTCTCTAACATTAGTAAAAGTAGTCATATATTCTATAACCAGTGAAACAAGTGAAGGCGTAGGCAGGCATGTTATATATAGATAACACACAAAAAATTAATACTAAATTAGTAAATTTCGTGGAAATAATATATTGCAGCTCAAAGTGAAATTCCTGAAGATAGTTGAGAACTTTGTATAATAATAAATGAAAATTAATGGAAGTTGGCAACTTGGCATGGTACACGACCAGATGGATATTTATACTTTGTCTCAAAGTAGGAAACGTCAAACCTAACTTATGTGCACACGTTGAGTTTGACTGTTGTAATTTCATAACCTTTTTGTTTATCAACTTATGATTTAATGACTTCAAGATTTGGAATCTGATTTTACAAATTAAATTATTTATATAGAGAAAAAACAATATTTTCAATACAAAGAAATTTCTTAAGTTTCAATAATCAGAAATAGGCTTTGTTCCGATAGTAGGAGATACACAAAATAAAGATTTCGGTTGGGTGGTGAAGTAAAATAGGAGAAACAGAATAATATTTTCTGCCACTTTCACATGCAAATTCTACATTTCTACTTTGGTGGTTTCCACAGTATCATTCATTATAACTTAACAAATACACGATAAATGTTTTTTTATATATCATATAGTTATTATGTAATTTAGATAATTTAATTTGGGTCATACGTCTTGGCTAGGTAACGTGGACCATGACGTCATATCCATTGGGTAACTTCCCAGCACCCTGAGGAATGACGTATATTCCTGAACCTCCGCAAGTGCGTTTTGCGCACGTGCCTCCGCCATCGACGCCTCGAAATCAATGTAGAAGGTGTACTCGAAGTGTTTCGCAGTTCCACCGGCGATTCCGTCGCAGACGACACTGAGTGGGCAGCTGTGGTGTGGCCGCGATTCAATTTTCGTAAGGCTGATGTTTCGGAAAGCAAACGCGGAGAGCACTTTGAAGAGGACGCTGGTGCCTTTGTTTTCCTGAGCTGAGAAGACGATGCTGGTTTTGAACGGTCGATCCTTGCGTGGTATGATTGGGTCACGGGCAAGCATCAGGAAGCGCGTCACGTTCCCTGCGTTGTCGTGGATCCCGTCGGCGAGGATCTCTAGTCCGTAGAGCTCGGCTGCTCTTGCACTGGCTACTGCCGCCGTGTTGGGAAGATTGTTCGCGGCGATGTATTCCGCAGCTGCGGCAGTGTCGTGAAACGCCTCAATCACGGCTTTGGGAGTGAGTTTCTTGAGCGATCCTTCCGTCTGAGCCAGAGCCTGGGGATGCGAAATCACGCGCGTGATGCAATCTGTACGGACTCCTGGGAGAGCGAGGAGGCAGTGGTGTACCGGGATCTGAACCTCGCCCACGATGTGGAGACGGTGTCGGAGGAGGAGATCGTAATTTCTGTGAATCGAGCCACCGAGAGAATTCTCAACAGGGAGGACAGCACGATCGGCTATCCAGAGCTCCACCGCCTGAAACGCAACGTCGAATTGGTCACACGGAATGGCTTCAGAATTCGGGTAAGCTTTCCCAGCGGCTGCTTCCGAGTACGCACCGGGAACTCCTTGATACGCCACCTGGAGAGTAGATCCGTGCGACGGCGCCGGCAAGAGATCCGTAATCGTCAACGGCTTAATCATTCCAGGCTTCCCGTTTTTCATATTCAACGGGACGAGGCTAAGATCAACGGAGGCATTACTGTGTCCGTTAATGGCGGTGACTTGATCAGCTAAACCGCCGGTGATGGAGCTGGAATTCTCAACCGAGACTACGTTACTGGCTAAGATAGCACATGAGCTCTGCCAATCGGCTCTGCTAGAGCCAACACCATTGGGAAAGCTAAACGACTCAGAACTGTACCTGCAACAAACAGCCATGCGCTTTCCATTTCCGTGATGATAACGCGCGTTTTTGACCGTTATATTCGTTGAAATGAGGGATTTGAGATCGGACGAAAGCGTAGGCGAAACGGCATACATGATTTGAGGCGAAAATAAAAAATGCTATTGAATCTGTTCCTCTTTATTCGTTGGTAACAGAAAATCAAGAATATATAAAACGACTGCGTATTAGTAGAAAATACAGCACAAAGCTTGGAACTTGCTGAAAGAAAATGGTGGAGACGGAAGAGATTATATAGATTTTACAGTTAATGGATTTTGTTTTCTAAAATAAAAAGTCTTAACGTGTCTTTTGAGGGTAATGTCGTCAAAACCTTCACCTACCACATTCATTTGATTTTCCTCGACTACATATATATATATATATATATATATTTCTTTTATTCTTTTTTAAAATATTTCTCAAGTTTTTATTTGATAAAACAATGTAGAAATTGAAGCTACACATTAACGAAGCTTTTTTCTTTAGTAGTAAACAAATAATATACCATATCGAAAATTGAAAAAAAATCTTAAAATTAAAAGAATATTGTATTGATCATAAAAATATATTAGAATTACATGTATACTTATAGTAGAGATAATTCTTAAACTAAATAGATACAAATCTACATAATATTACTAACAAATATATAAGATATTTTGTATATGCTTCTAATAATTGATATCCTTAATACTTGTCCGTGACTTTTTTCCTTAGCATAAATAACAATGTCTAAACACAACAAATCAATAATTGTATGGCTTCAAACATATATTTAATAGAAAAAAGGTTATTTAGAAAACTTAAATTAGTCTTTTTTTACAGTAATACTATAAAATAACACATTTTATGTTTTTATTCGAAATCTAACTTCCTAAATTTAAAATTTCAAAATAGTATAAATAATTATGTAAAAAATACTTATTTATCCTAATAAATTATATATAAATTTAAAATATTATATTTGTATTCTTTTTTCTATTTTAGAACTTAGTTTTTTATTAATAAAAATTTTAATTTATTTTAATCTTAAATTTATGATATTATTAAAAAAATTTAATTTAAAATATTATATTTGGATTCTTTTTCTAATTTAGAGTTTAGTTTTTTCATTAATAAAATTTGAAGTATATTTTAATATTAAATTTATGATATTATTAAAATTTTAGACTAATAATCGTAATTTTGAAATAATTTTTTTTTAAAAAAACTACTATTTTAAATAAAGATAATTATCTAAAATAGTATTATTTCAAGTTTTTGTTTCAAATATAGCACTAAATCCTAAATTTTAAAAAATAAACCTAAACATTATGTTTTAATTTTATATATAAGTTATTTGAAATAAATAAATATTTTCACATAATAATTTATGTTATTTTAAAAAATTTATTTTTAATGTGGTAGATTTGGAAAAAAAATTAAAAATATACTTATTATTTTTTAAGTAATTGTCATTAAACATATTAGCTTAAACATATTAGCTCCAGGAAGGAGAACAAACCTTATCCGCAGCATTCAAGGAAGGCGTGTGAGCTAGACACCGGCCCAATTCGAGCAACCATAGACACAAAAAACCTAGTGAGACATATTTGTAGGTGTATTATCTAATTTAGTGTTTTCTCAAAAGGAAACATCATAGACATACAAAAAATTCCAATGAGAAATTTATGTGGGTGTCAATTATACTATTAAACAAACAAACAAAAAAAGTTATAATCTATAGCTGTAACTCTATTAAAGTGCAGATTGATAGCACAACCTAGCTAATTTTAAGTAATCAGTTATACTCAATTAGGATCCGACAATATATAGGGTGCAAGAAATATTTTGCCATACTTAACAAATAAATTATATCTGGTTGTGGATTTGTAAGGGTGACCATCATTTTGGAAACACATTGTTGAAGTTATGCCTTACTCCACCGGTTCTGCCACTTGTGGTCTATCGCTTCAAATAAATTATGGTTTGTTTTCTTCGTTTTTAGAAAGAAACATATATATTCAAATTATTCATGTTATGTTAAAGTTAAAATCGCTTTTATAACCTAAGCAAAAACACAAGCAATTGTTGGCCGTAAAATAAATTGATGCGGTTGTTGAAGCCTTTTTTATTCATATATTTGTAAAGGTTTAATATCACTAAGTTGGTGAAACTCTAGTGGAGATATTATTTCTAATATATTATTTAAAAAATATTTTTAAAAAATAATTTCAATTTAATGTTATTAACAAAAATATCACGTCAGTTTCAAATAAATATATAAATAAATTTAAATTATTAAAATAATTATAATATATGTCATTGTTATTAATTTAGTTAGAAAATCAATATATTTTATTAAACTAATCAAATAATACTATTAAATTTGTAAAAACAATAATTTTTTCTTTGCTTAATTTATATATATATATATATATATATATAAATTAATATTAAAATAATTATAAATAAAAGTTAAAATTATATAAATATTTAATTTATATAACAATAATTTACGAATATTTTTTCCTACACATGTGATGAATATAAATCTAATTATTACCTTCATTAACGTTTTACCTTTTTTACTTTACACACAAACATATGTATTTTTCTGGGGGGAATATTAAAATGATTGAATTTGCTATGTTTGTGTGTGTTAAGATTAAAATTTAAAAAAGTTCACAGTTAATCATAAAATGTGTTACATGTAGTTAAATTCGATCGATTAGTTATTATTTACAATATGATTAGATTCAAATGTCTTTGATGATGATGTAACAAAAAAAATGTATCTAATTCCAAATTAAAGGGCACCAATTAACTAGCCTAATGCTAGGAATGTGCCATATAAAGACGAAAAAACATAACTAAAAAATGGCAAATTTCTTCTTGCCATATCAAAAAGAGAACGGAAAGTTTAGCTAAGTTCACCTTTCAATTCTGTTGATTCTCTAAGCCTTTTACGTATACTATTTTTAACTTAAGGTTTATATATTAGCACGATGATTTGAAAGGACACATAAGAGTTGGTGGGAATTAATTAAACTTGAATGGATAAGACAAACTATTCAGATTTACATGTTATAGAAATTATTGTATATTTTTCAGCATGAAAATTTTGTTAAATGTAAATTCTCAAAATGGAATGGAAGAAATTAAGGGCTCGCAGGTCATAAAATATGTGCCAACACCCAATCAACTTAAATATCGTTTCAGTTTTTTTAAAATAATATTTTGATTACAAACTATATTCATTATGTCAAATAGAACCAAGTCAAAGTATAATTTGGTAAGAGATTTTCTAAAACTTAAACAAATCAATATCGAAGTCAAACGAACAGAGACAGCCGAGTGAAATCGGATAATAAATAACTAGATTTATACACACGCTATGCATGGAGAAAAATATCCGTAAATTATATTTTATTATTAAATATATATTAAATATTTATATAATTTTTATTTTTATTTAAAATTAATTTTAACATTAATTTTGTATATATAAATTAAGAAAAGAAAAATAATTATTTTTTATAAATTTAATAGTATTTTTTTGTTAGTTTAATAAAATATATTATACTCTAATCAAATTAATAACAATAGAATATATTGTAATTATTCGAATAAGTTAATCATATTTATATATTTATTTAAAATTTACTGTAATGATAAAACGTAAGTATGATATTTTTGTTAATAACATGAGAGTAAAGTTATTTTCTTAAATTGTTTCTCAAATAATATATTAGGGATTATGTAATAACTTAAATCTATTTATATTTATTTGAAATTATTTATAAATTAACGTATTAAAAATTTTAAAAAATAAAAATTATTGTTTTTGCAAATGTAATACTATTTTTGGTTAGTTAAATAAAATATATTGATTCTTTAACCAAATTAATATCAGTGACATGTATTGTAATTATTCTAGTAACTTAAATCCTTTTATAGATTTAAACTGAAACTCGTTGTGGTGTTGACACGACAGCATGGTATTTTTGTTATTAACACGTCATAATAAGGTTACTTTGTTAAAAAATTTCTCAAATAATATATTAGGGATTTATACCCACGCTATGCATGGGGAAAAATATTCGTAAATTATATTTTATTAGTAAATATAAATTAAATATTTATATAATTTTAATTTTTATTTAAAATTACTTTTAACATTAATTTTTGTATATATAAATTAAGAAAAGGAAAATAATTATTTTTTTATATAAATTTAATAGTTTTTTTTTGTTAGTTTAATAAAATATATTAATACTCTAATCAAATTAATAACAATAGAATATATTGTAATTATTCGAATAAGTTAATCTTATTTATATATTTATTTGAAATTTACTGTAATGATGAAACGTAAGTATGGTATTTTTGTTAATAACACGTGAGAGTAAAGTTATTTTCTTAAAGTGTTTCTCAAATAATATATTAGGGATTAGGTAATAACTTATATCTATTTATATTTATTTGAAATTATTTATAAATTAACGTATTAAAAATTTAAAAAAATAAAAATTATTGTTTTTGCAAATGTAATACTATTTTTTGTTTAGTTAAATAAAATATATTGATTCTATAACCAAATTAATATCAGTGGAATGTATTGTAATTATTCTAGTAACTTAAACCCTTTTATATATTTAATCTAAAACTTGTTGTACTGTTGTCACGTCAACATGATATTTTTATTATTAACACGTCATAATAAAATTAATTTATTAAAAAAATTCTCAAATAATATATTAGAAATATTAGTATTTTGACTTTGTGTTTTTGTTGACAAAATTGACTTTCATTAAGACGTAGGTGGTTGACACTAGTATTGAAGGTTCTACGTCTTTGCATAATCAACAAAGTAACATACAAGTCACGCTAATTTGTTACGTCAACATCTTATTTTCAACTATTTCGTTTGTTTAAACTCAAGAAACAAATATTTTATACGACAAAATATATTTATAATTAAGAGAATCAAATTATTCTGTAATAGTTTAATTCTTGCTACATGATTTTAATGTGGCTCGTTGGAACTATAAAATTGCAATTTTCGATTTCTTTTATAAAAAATACATAATTTTTAATGGACATGTGCTTTAGGCAAAAATAACTAGCGGCCCGGGACGGTCTGATTCGGCTTCGTGATGGTAAGCTTTGTTTTGTAGTATGAATTGTTGTCGGATTTAATTGACTGATTCGAATAAGGTCCGGAGCCTGTCCAATTTTTTTTTTTTTTTTATTACCAGTCGAGCCCAATTTGATTTAGTCCGACCAATCTAAAGAAATATATCGATAAGTGAAAAATATGTTTTAGTTTCATTTTTTTAATATAGTCTCAATTAATCACATTCGATAGATGAATATTAAACTCACAAGCACATATTAATCAGAATCCATTGGCCTCTAGCTGGTGGAATTTCTGGTGGCCGGAAATCTAGGAAGACAGATCATACTTGTCGGCTTAGAATGCTTACTGTCTGTCTTTCTACTTCAAATGCAGACACCTTATTTTTGATGGAAATAATTGTAATATTTGTTATGTTTACATCTTGCAGCTACACGAATTTTACGATTTAAAATTAGTTCTACACGAACTTTTGTCTTTTTTTTTCCGTAGCTACACAAATTCAACATAATTTTGTTTAAACTATCCGACATTATATTATTCAGTCGATTTCAACATTACTATTAACGGTTTCCGTTAAATCTGAAACTAAACCAAAATTTAAAGTTAACTTTTGTCGATCTGATACAATTATAACACTGACATTTGGTTATGGTTCATACAATTATAACACTGACATTTGGTTATGGTTCATCAAAAAAGCAAGTCTGATTTGTTTCTATATAAAAAGAACAAGTTTATAATCGTATCAGATCGACAAAAAATAACTATAAATTATCGGTTTAGTTTCATATTTAACGAAAACCGTTAATAGTTAACGTATATGATAAAATCAACTGGATAATATAATGTCGAGTAATTTAAAAAATAATATGTTGAATTTATATAGCTACGAAAAGAAAGCAAAAATTCGTATAGAACTAGTTTTAGATCATAAATTCTGTGTAATTTGCGGAAGCGAACTATTTATAAAACAATCCAACACTATGAATATAAATAGTATGTCGTTTAAAATCTCAAAAACTATAGTTTTGAAAATAAATTTTACTGCTTTTAAACTTTCCAAAAATTTTCTTGTGTAAATTTTGTATTTTATTTATCTATTTTCATAAATTACACTGAGAAATAGATAACTAAATGAAAACTGCACTAAGTAGTACTATTACTTTGCACTTAAAAATACATATTTACTCAATCTCTTAGTATATAAAAATTTATTCTTTAAATTTTATAATTAATATGATCGTATGTGGTAATTTCTCAAGCAATGCTAACACATGTAAAAATACTCTATTTAAATTTGCCACGTGTACACAAATGTAAAACTGATATTTATATAAAAAAAATATTACCGTGAACTAAGGAACTAAAACATAGAGATTAAAATATATCTGGGAAAAATACAGTAATAAATAAAAATATAAAACTATAGGATAATCTTTTACAAATAAGAAAGTATATTTAAAAATTTAATTGAAACTAAATAAAAATAATTAAATAAGAAAATCATAAATAAAGAAATGACTATTGATTTTTTATAGGTAATTCCGCATAGACGATGTCTTATTATTTAGTTTTAGAGAATAAATTAATTTTATTTTTAATTTCTTTTTATACATTATTAAATATTAAAACATAATCCGACTATAGTCACTATACTAATTAGTAATACTAACCAGTAAATCATAAAGTTGCAAGTTCTTAATATCGAAACTGAAAATAAACGAATCAAACCAAAACATACTTATAAACCAACCGAAATAGCTCAAACCTCGATTGTAGAAAGAAATGAACTATTAAAAACAAAGTCGATAAGACCACAAGACTCACGGTGTTACAACATCGGGAGCTTTGACGGCGGCGACGGGGAAATCCAGGAGCACGATCTTATCAATGACGGCGGTGAATGAGGCTGAGAATTCAACATGAAGAGGATGACTTGTGAAAGAAATGTAACCATCTTTGTTCTCAAATGTCATCGAAAATGCATGAGTAAATCCTTGTCTAAGCATCTCGTGACTCTCTTTATCTTCTCCCCTAAATATCATCAAATCGTACAGTCATTAATTAGATATCCAAAAAGATAATTAGTTTAAAAAATAGAATAAATGACGAACCATTCAAAGGATTTGACAGAATCAATTTGAGAGACAAGATTTTCCAAACCCTTCAAGATCTCATCAACTTTTGCATCTTCCTTAAACTTCACAACCACCAAATGCTTAAACCCTGAAGTCGCCATTAATCTTAGTACCTTAAGCTTCACACACATACATATACACTTATTATATAGAGGTGGTATGTGTGAAAGCGTACGTGTGAATACAAAAGTTTGTGTGGTGTGTGTGTGAACAATAGTGCTTTTAGATGTGCTAGCTAGATTTCATGTACGACCTATATGATTATTTGTCTCTGAAATAAAACAAATTTCTTTCTTTAGTTTTCATTTGTTTTTCAAACTGTTCTTCGACAACTTGCATGTGTTTGTCAGGTTATAATTTGTATTTCGAATTTCGAGTACGATTTTGGTGGGTCTGAATAGTTTTGACGTTAAGTGCGTTTGGTCAAATGTCTGTGTTCTCGATCATTTAAAATAAAGATAACTTGTTTAATTAGCTGTGATGCATACTCGAACAGCACTATCTAGCTCACCACACTAAATTTATAATGCGATTTGGGAAAAAAGGCTTCGACCTAACAAACATTTTTAGAAGTTCATGCATAAAACTTATTCTAAAATCTAGCTTGTGATGTGAGAATGTCTTTAAACAAATAAAGCATTTCTTAAGTTTTTTTCTAATGTGAAACATTTTATTGTTAAGTACTATTTCAATTTTTTTATTTGTTTCGAGTATCAATGTCTATGTTGGTTTACTTTGATTGTTGTGATTGTCTATTTTAGACGGTTCTTTCTGATTTTCAATTAGGTCAATCTTTTGCAATTTAGTTAACTTATTCTATACTACTTTGGTCGCTTCTATCTAACTCGGTTAGTTCATTCTATGCATTTTTTAGGTCGCTCATTCTCACTTTACTTTGTCCATTTTAACTTGTACGTATCGCTTCTTTCCGGATTAGGTTTTTCACTCTATCCTATACACGTTGACGCTCATTCTCGGATTGAATGCAAACTCTGCCGAATCCAGCCCCTTTCTAGGTTATCGCTTCTCAGGTCACATAATGCCATGTGCGTGTAGACTTGCTCACCGTCTCAATTTGATACTCGTAACGGATACTCTTTTTTTATTCAGTATAATACTCATATGGTTACAAAATTCTGGTAAGATATTAAACCTTCAACTGAATTTCGATCTCTTCTCAACCACATACTCACAAGTCACAAATTCTCATAATAATCAGTCTATGTCAAAGTCTCATAACAACTTTTAACAGAAAGTTCTCGAGTTTATAGCTTGTAACAACTTAATATACGCATAAGAAAACCCCCTCCACCAACCTTTTTGTCATTTGATAATATTAAAATACGAAGGAGGACTACACTGGTGGGATACATACACCGACTATTGTACAGAAAAACATTAAAAACATAGCCAGAGCAAACTCAGAGATAAAGCTAGCAAACCGGAAAACTTAGCCAACGAACGTAGAAGCAAAACCCGAGAAACAGGGCCGAAAACACCGAGAACAACCTTCCACCAAGCTTCGACACCAAGTTACACTCACAAGTGATAAGTGGCTAACTAAAAGACTTATAACCACAAAACGGAAAAGATCTTAAGAGAAAAGAAACTGCATAGAATTACTCACTATCCAATAAACATTAGAATAAAAGCAAGGAACACAAATCTAATCCATAAACATTTATTTAACTACCAAACCATGGTCTGGATCCGACACGAGAAACTAATACAATCCACCATTCATCTTCCCTGATCTCTCCCCTTACCGACTTTGAGGTTTGATTAACAAAAAAAACAAATAGATCTATAAATTGACATTCGACACCAACGCTAAATGAGCCACCGACATCGAACACTCAAACAGAGGTTAAGTTTTACAGCGGCGACCAAACTTTTGAAGAGTTTGATATATGGTAAATTGACTATGCTTCGTTAATTATCTTTCCTCTTCAAGTAAACTCTCATGAACGTATCATCTTTCTGTCTAATATTGATTCTTTTGCCTACAACTTTACCTGGATTTTTTTTTTCTGTTTTACAGTAGATTTTAGATTATGTGGAGATATATATACACATACGGATATTTTTAATTTATCCCATAGTATTCATATATATTTGATAATAGTATTATTCGTTTGACCGTCGGAGTTGATTGCTGCTGCAGTTAACACTGGACCTACGACTGCGACAAATATTATTTGTTTGCATGTCGTCGATGATTACAGTTGCGGTTAATCGTAAATTTTTAATCGTACGATTGAAAAAATTGCGATGCACTACACAACGTCTGACCGATACATCTACCATAAGTAGATACGATAGCTAAACGAAAAATAATTTATCGGATATACATATTTGTGCGACTCACAAACAAACATGATCAATCTAATTTTTGTTAATATTAGTTGTGATCATTTTATTTTATTTTTGTTCAGAACTGGAAATTTTGAAACTTTAATGTTATAAAGAAAACTTTCTTGACAATGTTTAGTATCGCGTTTACTTTGATCTATACAAATATTAAATCCTTGATATTCAAATAAGTTGGAGACCTGATTTACTCTACCGATAATCTTGAAGTAATTTCTTACCACTAGTTGAAAAACAAAATCTGTTAAATTCTTTTTACCGATGATGGCAAAAGAACGTGTGGTAGGTTGGAATTTCAAGATTCTAGCGACATTAATATTGGTCGCAGTGATAGTTTATTAAATGTGAATCGGTAGAGTTTTTTTGTTTCTTTCATTATGAAATAACACAAATATAAATCGAAATGGGGTGGTAAAAAAATTAACGAAACCGAAATCATACCAAAGTGGAAATTTCTCAGTACATTGTTGGATATGAATATGATAACATCAACTCAACCTTAATAAAAAGGTATAAACATCTTTTCCTTTTGTGGGAACAAAATCTGAGAGAAATCAAACATCTGATGAAAAAAATAAACAAAGTGCTATGGATTTGTGTCAGGGTCAACCTTTTTCGTGAAACCCTTTAACAATAAAGTTTGATTAAACCATACCATTTTGCTATGGTCCTTCTTACACTTTTTTCTGCTTTTCAAGTCACATGAAACCTGGACCCATGAATTTAATTTTCTTCAAAAGATATCATTAAAGCAAGCATGTGGCCATGCTCTTAACTCAATCCCCACTGAAAACGCCATCATTTCAGCTCGTTGCTTTAAATTATTTGTACTATCGTAAGAGAAACAAACATTGATCAAGGAAGAATCAAAAATGTAAATTCTAGTTACAAAATTTATTTCCTTCTTAAAACATTTTTATATAATTAAGACTCTTATACTTTACCCAAATCTTGTACTACCACTTTGTTATTTTCATACGTGTACGTTTTTTTTACCTTAGGGTAAGCGCTATGCTTAGTTGGTGAATCTATAGTTTTAAGGTAAATTAATTAAAATATCACTATTTCAACTTTTGTTTTCAAATATATTAGTAATTATTTAAATTTTTTAAAATAGTACAAATTAAATATTAAAATAATTAAAAACTCATTTCTAATAAAATATTAATTTTACATATAGTTTATTTAAGATAAATATTATTTTAATTTGTGTTATTTTTGAAATTTTATTTTTAATGTGCTAAATTTGAAAAATAAAATTAAAATGATATTATTTTATGGTACTATTCTAGTTTCTTACTAATAATAGGTTTTTATTTTTATGATTTTATTATTTTGTCAAAAACATTTACTAGCACGAATTTCGAAAAAAACAATCTGAAGTGTAATTAGTATAACACCAACATCTCATATGTACAATAGAAGACATGGGGTTTCTCCTATGCACGTTCATAACAAAGAAGCCCATTCATTCATTATTGATTCGAGGTTCAAAAATCATTTGTTCTTGAAAACATACATGCTTGACCATTTTCTTGATAAACGCATACTTTAGTTTTCTCTCTATAAATTGTCCTTATCAGCCCAATAGCTTCTTCGAAATTGGCAGCAAATTGTTAAGCACAAAATCCATCCGAACATTTTAATATTTAAAGCAATTAATTACAGCACACCAAACCAGAGGTTTCCTTTGCCAAACTTGACTACATTGAAACCTACACCTGGTGATAACGAAAAGTTAAGCATACTAAAATGTCTTTATTTACTAAAAAAATGTAAGCATACCAGTAATTAATTTTTCAGTCAATTTCTTCAGCTTAAATCTATAATTAATTCAGACCGAAAAAAACTACAATTAATCAAGAATGAACATCTCCAATGGTGCTCTATTTTTATTTTAAACTCTAGAGTACTAAAATCACTCCATTGGTAATTTTATATTTTCCTATAAGAATAGAGGAAAACTTTTTTATTAACAAAGTTGTTGTTTTTATCATATTAAACATTTAATTTTAAAAAAATCATAATTTTGTCAAATTATTGCTCAAAATAGAAATCAAATGAACAAAATTTGTATATTTGAAAAGTAAAGGAGTTTGTAAGAAATTAATAATAATAATAAAAAAACTATTCATTTTTAGCATAGAAAATAGAGTGAAATATTGACCAAACCCTTTCTCTATTTTTAGAAGCAAAAATAGAGTAAACCATTGGAGATGCTCTTAAAATTGTGGCTAATTTTTGTAAAGAGAAATTGACATCGGTAACAGCTATTGATTCAAATTAGCCAAACAAATACTGATATACAAAAAGTCATTTATGTTTTTAGACCTTTATTCTCTTAACATCAAACAAGTAAATATTTTTCAAAAATCGCAAATATAGTAAGTAAATTTATCAAAAAAGTTCATTAATAAAAAGTTATATAATTTTTATAGAAAATAATCGTTCTTTTTTAAAATATAGTATTTTTTGCCAAACAGAATTCTATCCAATACATATAAAAAATATATTTGAATCGGTACAGTACTTCGTTATAGTATAAAAATCTGTTATAAAATATTTTTGTCAGTTTATCACTATATTAGTACTGTTGTTTGTTTGGTCGTCGCAGACGTCTGCGGTTACGGTTGCGATCAACAATAAAGTTACAGTTGTGGTTACGGCAGATGTTGTTCGTTTGTCTACTGCTGGCGATTGCGGTTATGGTTAATCACAAATTTTTAGTCATACCGTTGTTTTAATCAGCGGTGGAAAAAATTGCGATGCAGTATACAATGTATACCGTAGGTATCTGCGGCAGCTAAACGAACAACAATCTACCACAACCGTAGCCGTAGAAATCTGCGGGTGACAAACGAAGATAACCATTATGCAATTGATCCTATTTTTCGGTCAGCATGTAACTACGTTTGCTTTGTGTCTTTACTTTTCAGTTATTTCAAAAACTGGTTCTTTTTCCTGTCTTTAAAGTAAGCTTAGCTTCCTGTATAGATATATGCTTTCTGGTTTCTCAAAATTATGTATTTATATTGTTTAAGAAATATGGTTGCATATCTTGGAAATTGTTATCTAATAGCTAAGTAGAGAGGTTTGTCGTATTACCATTACTATTTAGTAGCAATGGTAAATACGAGAAAGCCAACCAAAAACGTCTAAGTTGATGTAAGATATCGAGCAAGATCAATGTTTAAATTCTTCTTAGCTGAAATCAAGAATCCAAATATCTTGAACCTAAACGTCCACAAGAAGTTTCGTTTATGGCTAAGTTTTTGAGTTCTATTGGATTGTTGAAATTAAGAAAAGTTGGTTCAAGTATTCGTCAAGATAACGAAGACATGGAAGCAACGTTCCAACGACTTGGTTTAATTAACAAATATAAAAGTATTAAAAACCTTATCTCCATTATTTCCTTTCACATTCATATTCACATTCACATTCATATTCACATTCACATTCTTTAGAAACATAAAATAATATGACATGACCTATAGCTCTGCTTGACTTATACATTTGTGACCCCTTTCTCATCATAGTATAGGTCCAATAATTTAACAAATAAATAATTAATTAAATAGCAAATCGAGATCCAGTGAGCGTATTGCTACAAGCACATAATACATATGGCAAAGTCACATGCGAACGTGTAATAATATAATTCTTTATTATAATATTCACCCGCAGAAGAAACTCAAACCCTTTCAAGAACAGTTCAAGAAGCCTGAACCCTTATAGAATTTCTTATTTTAAAAACTTTATATTAGGATTGCCATTAAAATTGATTGAAATATAAGTATAATATTTACTATTCATATCTTATCTTACAAGGATTAGTATTATTAGATGAAAGTCACCAGTTGACTACTTCTTATGTAAAGTTATCTTCATTACTCTTTTGTTCTGACGTCAATCTGCTGAAGTCATCACCATTGATAACAAACTACGTCATGGGTGAGAGATTAAACGCCGTTTCCGTTTGGGCATTAGTCTGACACTTTTAATATTTATTTGTTTCTTTCGTCTAAACGTCAATATGTTACTTTTCAATAATTCATTATCTAAGTATGTAAACATTTATTCATCTAAAACCCATATAATTTTGCATTATTTCTATCTTTGCTACTTTAATAGTGTGGGACATGTAATTTATTAAATAGGTTCAGTTATTAATAGACTTATATTTTTGTGACAACTACACAAAATTTATTAATTGGTCACCCATATTTCTACCATGTAAATTTGTAAATAGGACAAAAAAAAAGAACTACTTTATAGAGATATGATTAAACATTTATTTAGTTATTTATTCACATGAATAACGTACCAAAATAATACTCACATCGAAACAAACTGAGTATTATAGAGAATTACAAAACCATAGATTTCTGGGTTATCCTGACGTTTATGTCTTTCTAACTTATAAGACTTTTATGTCTTTCTAACTAAGATTCGTCTTGTCTTTTACATATGAGAAGCCATTATTAAATATTCCAATAGACTTAGCCAAAAAAAAAAGAATTTTCAAATATATATATTTAAGTGAACCGCGTAAATAGCATCATCAAAACTAAGAAAATATATAAGACGAACTTTTTTTCTATACATGACAGATCATATGGTAAAGTCAACAAGACAACAACTAATTAATTTTCATTTTCCTATTTTTAATATCTGAATATATTATTTAAAAAATATTTTTTTTAAAATAGCTTTATTAATATTAACATAAATACATGCTGACATGTTATTATTATAATTAATTTCAAATAAATATATAAATAAATTTAAATTATTAAAATAATTAATTAATATAATTTGGTTAATTTGGTTAAATTATTAATTTAGTTAAATAATTAATATATTTTATTAAACTAACAAAAAATATTATTAAATTTGTAAAAAATAACTATTCTCATTTTTAAAATTTACATATACAAAAGTTAATATTAAAAATAATTTTAATTAAAAATTAAAATTATTTAAATATCTAATTTACATTTATAAATAAACAATATTATTATCATTTACGAATTTTTTTACGCATAACCTAGATATAAATCTACTTTCTCCTATCCCATAAGTGGAGACGAGCACATGTCTGAAATCCAAATTCTTATTTTTTATGTTCTCGTTAAAATTTACACTAGTAAATTATATAGGTCTTGATTGGGAACACAGTACTTGGTCTATATTTCACATATGGTTAAACTAATGACATGTCGTAGTTTCCTAATACTTTCTTAGACAATATTTTATTTCTCTATGCCTTGATTTGGTAATACGTGTCTCTATCACTTGGCTATATAAATGCCTGATCTCACTATTCGTTCACAAGAAAAGATTACGAAGAAGAAACACACAAGCTCACTCTCTACTTTATGAAAATGAACTACTCTCATGAGAAGGCGGTGCAAGCTATCCTTTATGGCCATAGCTGTGCCATGCGGTTAAAGATGCAACTCAGGGATCCAATGGTTGATGATGGATTAGTTTCAAGTTATGATCTTGCTAAATCAATCGTTGATTGTTTTTCCAATGCTATCTCAAATTTATCCGACACATCAAAATCCGAAGATGATCAGTTTTCTGATTTATCTTCAAGGGATGCTTCTCCTTCTCATCCCCACATCAATCATTCCAAGAAAAGGTATTGATAAATATCTACATGTAGGCCTCCAATGTTGTTTTTTATACGTTTTTAGTGAGTTTTTGTTAAATGAATCCATAATATATGTTGGCAGAAAAATCAGTAGTAAAAGTTCGAGTGAGAATTGGAGAGACGATTCACCTGATCCAATCTACTATGACGGGTTTCTTTGGAGGAAATACGGCGAAAAGTATATAAAAAAATATGATCATCAAAGGTAATATTAGAAAACATTCTAATTCTAACTAATTAATTGTCATTGTTTTGTTTGCGATCACTAAAATTAAAGTTTACACAGGAGTTACTATAGATGTTCTTACAATAAAGATCATCACTGTGGAGCAAGAAAGCATGAAGAGAAGATCAAAGACAATCCTCCGGTTTACCGAACCACCTATTTTGGCCATCACACTTGCACAATCAATCACAATCAAGATGCCGTTTTTACTACCGTTGTAAATCCGGTCGATGATTTGAAAAGTGCCCGGATGATCCAATTTGGAAAACATCTTGATCATGAGAAGGAAAATCATTCTGATGGCTTCAATGTATTGGTTAAAGACAACAAAGAAGATTTCATGAAAAAAGAAACCATGGATCAGAGAATTGGTGATATTGATCAAGATTGTCAAGATTTGATGGAAGAGAAACTATCATCACCATCGGGCTCTTATCATCTTTCGTCATCTTCTGGGAGTGAAAGTTCTGCATATAATTCAGAGTTGTTATGGGATAATCTAGGTTCGTGGGATCTTTATGATCAATTTGACTTTGGATTGCCCTAGATTTTCCAGCCAAGACTATTAACAAATGTTCTTCTTTTGTCGAAATATCTAAGAGTCGCAAGTAGTTAGTCGGAACCTGTCCTCACTAGTGCAATCACATCAAACATAGGTTGTAACATATTCATTTTTTTTTTCTTCTAACTTCTGTTTTTGTGAAAGACAACGATCTATTTTTGTCTCTAAAATTTTTAGTAGAACTAGAATATGCCACCCAGACGTTTTTATGGAAAATGAATTTTGGATATATATAAAACAAAATAAAATGGTAAAAGAAAATTTAATATGAAATGGATAAGATCCATGTAAGAGTGCACATGAAGGCGACTTACTATGAGAAACTTTAATACTAAAATATCTTATTTGTTTAGAAGGAAATTACATTGCAATTACACTGCCACCACGTGGTTCTGGAATCTCGACTTATCAACGTCAATGAGGATGATGTCATCTATTGATGACGTTGATATTCTACATAACCTAACGCCGTTTCTCATGCCTTTATCTCCTTTGCTTAGGTTATTCAAATTAAATACGATTACATGCTATACTTTTTCTTTTTTTGTCGGCAGAGTAAAATTTATCATTTCTATGCAACAGTGTAAACTCTAAAGGGTTTGATTCTCTTACACTTTTCATTTTACTCTTTGTTTTGTCATCTTTGAAAACATACTTGTCTAATTTTAATACCCGAATTTGCAAAAGTGATCAAAGTAGAAAGTAGGTTTTTTACTGTATTTACCAAAAAGCTTCACACAGTAGCAGGTATAGTTACAAGTTTCCTTACAACCCAAGAAAGGAATCCACAAGTGTTCAACATAGCAAAAACCTATGGAACACCAAAACCACTTCTGGGCCTATATTGGGCTTTAGTTCGTTGAAGTAAATATATGGGCTAGGGTTTCTTTCTCAACTGTGTTTCATCATCTAACTTACACAGAACCTCTTCTGTCGACGTCTCTTTCCGATCTTCAGGAGGTATTGTTTTCAGTTCCTACACTCGCTTTCTTTCTTTGTTCTACGTTTCTCGCGAAAAAAAACTCATTTTCTATTCTTCATTTCCGTTTCAGGAGGCCAAATTTGGTTGGGGGAAGTGCCGAAATGAGGTTTGTATGCTCAAATCTACTTTATTCTTAATACTGGTTCCAGTTTTGATGTGATTCAATTGTCAAATTATTATAATCGTAGAGAGCGTAGGTGAAAATTGATTTCTTTTACAAAACTATTTGCGTTGTTCTTTTGTTTGTCTTTGTCAGTTATCTGTTTTTCTTTCTCATGAGAAAATAAAGTGTTAGTTGTTGAATTCCAAGTAATTCTCTGGCATTTTGTAGTATATATATTGTAACGTTGAAAATCAAATATTGAATGGTGCAGTAAGCTCCAGAGTGAAGCCCTGAGAGAGGCAATATCCGCCATTGTCACTCACTGCAAGGAGACAAAGCCACGAAAGTTCACTGAGACCATCGAACTCCAAATAGGTCTAAAGAACTATGACCCACAAAAGGACAAACGATTTAGCGGATCCGTTAAATTGCCTCACATTCCCAGGCCAATGATGAAGATTTGCATGCTCGGTGACGCCCAGCACGTTGAAGAGGTAAACTTTTCTTATGATGTCTTGTACTATTCTAGTTATTATTTGTGTCCTCTGTGATAATGTTCAGGATTATAATATGGGTTTGGTTTACTTAGGCTGAGAAGATTGGATTAGACTGTATGGATGTAGAAGCTCTTAAGAAGTTGAACAAGAACAAGAAGCTTGTTAAGAAGCTCGCTAAGAAATTCCATGCTTTCCTTGCTTCTGAATCAGTCATTAAGCAGATTCCCCGTCTTCTTGGTCCCGGTCTCAACAAGGCAGGCATGTTTAAGCAACCTAATCATCCATCAGCTGTATCTCCATATGATGCTGCTAATTATTGTTTTTTTTCGCCATTATGTTTATGATATTATCGACTCATTGAAAACAAAAACTATCAGGAAAGTTCCCAACTCTTGTTAGCCACCAAGAGTCTTTGGAATCGAAAGTGAATGAGACAAAAGCAACTGTGAAGTTCCAGCTCAAGAAGGTTCTTTGTATGGGAGTTGCTGTCGGGAATCTTTCAATGGAAGAGAAACAGATATTTCAAAATGTCCAGATGAGTGTTAACTTCCTCGTTTCACTCTTGAAGAAAAACTGGCAAAATGTTCGTAAACTACTTTTTTCTGGATCTTCCTTTATCACTTTCCACACATTTTATCTATATCTCATTCCTTGAACTTTGTTTGCAGGTGAGATGCTTGTACTTGAAGAGTACAATGGGTCCACCAAACCGGGTGTTCTAAGTTCTTTCTTCTTCTTGGGTTAATTCCAGAATCCATCTTGGTAGGGTGTTGTGGTCAATGTTACGTGTACTTGTTAACGTTCAAATCAACTAAATATAAATTCTCTAAAAGCCACACTTGATATGATTCCTTTGAATTCCAAATTTTTAAAAAAGGTTGCATATTTTTTCTCTTGATTAATTTTACTTCAAACGTTTTTTACATCAAATTTTAGTTCAATATTTATATAAGTAAGATATGCCACAACATATCAACACGAAATTCCACTATTAAATTTCCAATTCTGTTGGATTATACCAAACTGGATACAAAGCAGGTTAACGTCTATAAGAAGCCAGTAAAACAACAACTTTTTAACACATAAACAAACCTTATATTTCACTAAACCAAAGACTTTAATAAATTAGTTTTCTTGGTTAACTTTAATTCGTCTTAGATTAACGTAATTAAGAAATCATTCCAACATGGTCTTAAGAAATCATGGAATGCAAATGATTGGCAAGAAAGGAAAAAAGCTAGCAGGAGGGAATCCAAAACCTCCTGTCCCCGGAAAATCAATAGTTTTCGAATCTCCGATCACATTTCCAACGTTATCTTTTGTTGGTTTAGGGAATGAGAGAGAGAAGGAAAGTGGGTTTGAAGTAGTAAAAACTTTGGAATCTTGTTTGGACTTAACCAATTCAGAGACTAAGTTATGTTTGTGAGCATAGAGTTGCTCAGGACCTCCCAAGAGCTTTGCAAGACACTTCATGGAGCGTTTTTTGTCAGCAGTCGGAAGCACAAACCCAAAAGATCCGTCTGAAGCTGCCATTGCGGTTATCGATTTCTTCTCTCCATGGCACTTGAGAAGAACCTTTATGCCTGAAAAAAAGGAATTTATACACAATACTCTAATGGTCTACACATCAAGAAACATATAGTTTAGATCATATCAACTCTCCCTTTGTTATAACCCAAATGGATTTGCAGAATGGAGTAGTAAGTTTGAAAAATCAAAGTGATGAACTAGTAGAAAGAGTAGACCTGAGAAGTCAAAATCGTGGTGGCAGTCAAGGCAAGAGAGCTTGCCGTGGACAACCGAAGAAGCCGAGAGCTCGAAATTGGAGAAAGTGGCCAAAACAGAAAAGGAAGAATGCTGCAAAAGCTGCTTGATTCACCATTTATGAAGCTCAAACCAAAACAAAGAGTTTTATGGATTTTATGGCTTTATATATCTTCATGTCTGAATGAAATATGGAAGCTTTATATAAACTAAATGAGCGAATTGTAATTAAAGGGTAAAAAATGCGTTGATATTTGGTGGTTGGCTTTGTATGCATAGATAGCATATTTTTTTGGGTTTCAATTCTATATTAACGGCTCTTTACACCTTTATTTTTGCTGCAATCTTATATTCAACCTAACAGTTTGTTTGATTTAAGTAATTTATAGAGTGAGTTTATGTATTGACGCTATTAACTCTAATTACATAAAATATTACTATTATAGATTACTAAATTTACTTTACTTTACTGAAATATCATTTAAAATTTTAACAGAAATAATTCAATCAACTATAAAATATACAACATGGTATAAAATAGGATCTAATCTTGATAAACTGGATTGGATCTTGTGTGTTCGAACTTTTGAGTCATGGAGAGAAAGAGATTCGATCAATCCTTTACTACAAAAATATAAGAATTTCGCAATATTGACAAGCGATGAATGGATCTTTATTTTTGTTCTTATAAAATAATTTAACTTAACGAGATGTGATTGAATATCATTATTAAACAATTTATTGCTGGTTAATTTATCATTAAACCATTTAAAACTGCATTAGTTACTTTGACCTCATTTACTATCTTAATCATACCAACTGTATTTATGCAGCATTAATTAGTAGAAACTATAGTAGATACCTCTTTCTTCACACATGCATGCAACACCTTTTTAGGTGTCCAAATAAGTAGTCTAACTTTTTAAAAATTAGAGATGCTCTTGACATTTGATGAGATTGACTCTAGTTGATTTAGCCATCATATTTTATGAATCTATAATAGAGGTAGTCTCACAAAAACAAAGGAGAAAATGGTTATGTTTGTGTGTCAAACACATAAACTTACGGTTGTGACTACAGCATATTGTTGTTCGTTTATCTGGTGCAATTATTTGCGGTAGACACAACGTCTGATCGTTGTGTTATGCATCGTAATTTTTTTGACCGCTGATTAAAACAACAGTGCGACTAAAAATTTGCGATCAACTGTAAATACAACTATCGGCGACATACAAACGAACAATATATATATATATATATTACAGTCACAACTACAAGTGTTGACCGCAACCGTAAGCGCAACTGACTGTGACGACCAAACGAACAAGAATAATAACACAAAATATAAAGAATTGATTCACTAGTCCAATTATTTTATAATATTATTTACATCGAATGTAAGACATGGTGATTGGATAGCACAAATTCTACTAGCCCACTCTAAATTTAACAAAACCATAAACTAAAAAAAAACCGTTAATAAAATTCAAATATATGAATTTGATTAAAAAACTTGTTTATATTTACTATTGTACTAATATTTTCAAAATAATAATTGATTTTTTATATTAATATCGAGGGCAAGGATGGCCTTGCCCGGCTTACACTCAAGCCCAGCCCTGGATGTTAGTCATTCTATCAAAGACTCCATTCATCACTTTTATTCCTTCAGAACAAAGGCAACGAATACAAAGTTTCATTTTTACATGTAGCACGTAAAAAGAAACAATGCATTTATATCAAAGTATGCATAACAATGGGTTTTTACGTTTAAGCATAGTAAAATCTCTCTTCTTTGTTTTAGAAAATTAAAAAAAAAAGGTGTTTCTTTAAATTTGGCTAAACATAGAACGTTTGGTTTGGTATATTTTCTGTAAACGTGGGTACTACTAAGTACTAACTCATCTACGCACATAACATGCATTTTAGAAAAAACGTGTGGCATAGACGTGTGACAGTTTTTGGGTGAGTAGTTAGCATTTTTCTACCCAATCACTAAATTTCGAATCTGATATGTGCATATTATCTTTCAATGTAAATTGGGAAAAAGACATACTATACGAAATCCAAAGTTATATTAATTTAAAACATTAATTAAGGTTTTCATAAAAAAACTGATTTCAACTGTTTCACAAATATATCATTTTCTAATATTATTCTTTATTAATATGTTAAATAAATGTTTTCTAAATACTATAAGTAAAACTGTATTCTCGAAAAAGTTTGGGTTAAAACAAAAATAATATTTTCTCCCAAACGGATGAATATTGTTTTAGATCAAATGAGTTGAATATGTTAACAAGTTTTGAAGTTATGAGTCAGATCCCAATATTATGACAATCAGTTAATAGTGTAATAAAATTTAATCCAATAAATTAAGGCTTCAAACATCTTTTTCAAGTTATTACACACCAAATTAGCCCTTTAATCTTACATCGATCTCTGTGGTTCTTTCGTCTTTAATCTTCAAATCCAAACGATTTTAAAAGAATTGAGAATTTTAATTTTATTAAATTTGATATTGATGATTATAAGAGACAGTTAAATCGTCAGTAGGATAGTAAAAGATGATGAGATAGAAGGCCAGAAAACTCAAGAGGTCAATTTCCGGAATATATGTGATGATCTTCAATATTGTTCCTCTTCAACCCCCTCAAACCCAAACCCAGAAGGGAAAACAAAGAAAAGGGTAATGATTCATTGATTCTTACTTCTCAAATTTCGTCACTGCGAAATCTCTTTCATCAAAAACCTTTCTCTTTCCCTTGCATGATTTCAACCAATAAGCAATTTCCTTTCATCAAAAATCTTTCTCTTCTCTGATAATTTCTTGTCTTTTTTTTTTTATTGATTTCTGTGAATCTGAAGTCTCTGTCGCATCTAGACCGCCATGACTGAAGTCCTTCACTTTCCTTCATCTCCAAGCGCTTCTCCCTCTTCTTCTTCCTCACGTTCTCCCTCTGCATCCCGTTCCAATGCGACTCTCCTGATTACCTCCGACCATCGGCGGAGGAACCCTGTTTCTGGATTCACGCAAGGCGTTGACTTTCAAGGCTCAACTGAAGGACAACAACTGCAGGATTTGAGACGGAGCACCGATGGAGAAGAAGACGACGGAGGAAATGGCGGGGAAGATCAGCTTTCGCTGTTGGCTCTTCTAGTCGCCGTTTTCAGGAGATCTCTCATTTCTTGCAAGAGCAATCGGAGGGAGCTTTGCAGCATGGAGATCGGATGGCCAACCAATGTCCGCCACGTGGCGCACGTCACCTTCGACCGCTTCAATGGCTTCTTGGGTTTGCCCGTTGAATTCGAGCCTGAGGTTCCCAGAAGGGCTCCAAGCGCCAGGTACATTGTCCAATCTCCTCTTTTTGATTACTGCAAGTAGGGTTTTTACCTCTCTTAGATTTATGAGCCTCTGTATTATGATGTTTAGGCTCGTAATTTGATCTGAAGTGCTGAAGAGTGGTGATTAAGGATACAGATTATCGAATTGCTCTTCCTTGAGAGTTGGTCTTAGCAAAACTATGATCATATTATGTTAAGAACCCAATCGTATCTTGCATTTTCGGTTGGTCTAAGTGAGCAGGGATTGTAGATGGATTCAGAGAATGTTCCTTGCTAAGGCTTCATTGTCTGTATAACCTTTCGTTAGGGTCACTGAAATGATTAGAGAACATTCTTTTTGTGTTCCTTGCTTAGAGCTTTAAGTTTCCGCTGGAACTAAACACTTAATATTGGCTCTTTGCTTTTGTACATCTGTCCAGGATTGGCGTATTGACAGTTAGGACAAATGCATCTCGTATAGCATCAGTTGATCATTCTGACAACAGTTAGGACAGTTGTTACTTGTTTGAGCATCAACATTTGATGTTTAAGATACTATCTCTTAGTTGAAGTTAGATTATTAAAAGGTTGCATTGTTCATCCAACTGTTTACAGGCTCTATCAATAAAGTTAGACAAAGGGGGAAAACTGGGTCTATGCAATTCAGCAATTGTAACTTTGCTCTTCTGGGGAAAAAAATTTCTAATATATTTGTCTCTCTCTTGCTATGTCATCACCTTAGTGCAACAGTCTTTGGGGTATCAACCGGATCAATGCAATTATCATATGATTCAAGAGGCAACTGTGTACCAACCATACTCCTGTTGATGCAAAACTGTTTATATGGTCAAGGAGGCTTGCAGGTACATTGCTTCATGAGTTTCCTCCAAAGTAAATATCTTTTAGGCTATCCATGTAATCACTTGTTCATTCCCTATTTTAGGCAGAGGGAATTTTTAGACTGGCTGCTGAGAATAGTGAGGAAGAGGCAGTTAGGGAGCAACTGAACCGAGGATTTATACCTGAGCGAGTTGATGTTCACTGTTTGGCAGGGCTTATCAAGGTATGTAATGTACGCACAAGCCTTTCCTTTCACAGAAATTATATATAAATCTATTTTTGTT
Source organism: Pugionium cornutum (assembly GCA_018901935.1). NCBI lineage: Eukaryota > Viridiplantae > Streptophyta > Magnoliopsida > Brassicales > Brassicaceae > Pugionium > Pugionium cornutum. Next base: position 15,015,450 of record CM032158.1, on the reverse strand, counting down.
CTATTTTCGGTTTCAGGCATGGTTTAGAGAACTCCCGACCAGCGTTCTTGATTCGTTGTCTCCTGAGCAAGTGATGCAGTGCCAAACAGAGGAAGAATATGTAGAGCTTGTTAGACTTCTTCCACCTACAGAAGCTTCTCTGCTTGATTGGGCCATCAATCTAATGGCTGACGTTGTTCAGTATGAACATCTTAACAAGATGAATTCACGCAACATTGCTATGGTCTTTGCGCCTAATATGACAAAGGTGAGTTCGCAATAACAAGGTTTGTCATCAATAATTTGACTCGTGTGGGCCTGATTAAAAAAGAAAATTGATTGAAAAAACCCTCTTTTGTAGATGGATGATCCATTGACGGCGCTGATGTATGCAGTTCAAGTGATGAACTTCCTCAAGACACTGATCGAGAAAACTCTAAGGGAAAGGCAAGACTTGGTAGTTGAGCAAACTCATGCATTCCCTTTAGAACCTTCTGATGAGAGCGGTCACCAAAGCCCTTCAGAGTCTTTGGCTTTTAATACCATTGAGCAGAGTGAAGAAACGCAACCAGACTACACTGAAAAGGCAATAAATCAGAGTCCAAGCAGTGAGCTATCAGATGAGTTAACCCTAGAGGACAATGCTTGTGAACAGAAAGAATCAGACTCTGCAAAATGCAGGACCGGTGGATTGAGCGACTCAGGTCTACAGGTACTGGCCATAGCTCTGCCGGCTCAGTGGCCAGTGGGTAGAACAAAGAGATTGACCAACTTAAGCCGCGTAGGTTCGAGGGTAGAGCGTACTGAAGCTTGGCGGTGAAGAAAAAAGAACAGAGAGACCATCGAGGAGACCTGAGCTGTTCTCTAAAATCAAAGTGTTGGTTGATTTGTTTTGTTATGTGTTGAATCCTAGCTAATGTGGTTCTGTTGGTATCATTGTTCTATATTTTTTGGTCAATGTTCCAAATTGGCATTTTCTGTGTTAAATCGTCCATACTTAACCAAACCTGTAAACCGGATTTAACCGATCTCGTTCTCTGGCTTCTGACGATAATATGGTGAAGTACGTGATCTTTCTATTTGTTCTTTTCCACGTGATGTTCTTATCTACTTATGGTATTGTTCGTAAGAACTGCAAAATAATTTGATATATGGAAATCAATTAAACCCCCAACAAAAAGTGCATGACAAAAGCATATTGTAAAGGGGGAATATATATATATAGTTATGTAACTTTTTCTAGTGGGTCAAAAAAATATTGCACGTCATTTGTAATTTTGCATACTTATTATACACGTGTTTGGATACGCCTTTTCAAATAATGATTTTTCAACTTAAATTATGAATGCTTACAAAACTAAAAAGCTGCAAAATAATTACATTACATTTTGACATCGTTATCAGCTTGGAGAAATGATGATATTTTCAACCAATGGAACTATGGTTTGAGGCACAACAATAATTATCTTCAATGATAGATCTAATTATCCACAAATAAACGTTTTGATACATAGCACATATGATGCAAATGGAGTACAATATTTATATATTAAAAGTTTTAAACTTAGGGTTGATCTAGGTTCATCATCACCTGTTTGGCTCGATGCTGTTGACAAAAAAATGAATAGAATTATTATAACATCGATCTATTTAAAAAGAATGCACTACATTCGAATTAAATCTTGAAACCATGATTATGATTTTTATTCTTATCATTCTTTGTTGCCCTTAATTGTTTTTCTTGTACTTGGTATCATTCTCACGTGGATTTTTGTTTTATTTGATTTTAAAAAACTAACCCCTATTATGGTATCAGCCTTTTTTGCATCAAAGATTGTAGCGATAATGCTGATAATGACTTGACCATGTAAAATATTTTGTTAATTTAAAAAAAAAAACATTGTGTTGTCCATTCCAACCAAAGAAATTTAAATGTTCATGTGTTTATTTTTTGCAAATAAAGTTTCATGGTAAATTTACATTAATTTATGCTAACGAAAGTGTTTCTTCAAAAGAAATTGTAACTAGGGAGTAGATAGTAAATGTAAAAAAGAATCAGAATAAATCAAAAAATACCAACCAAAATAATTATTTTTTTTTGTTTGTTCATTGTTAGCCGTTGTTGTCAACATTATGACTGTGATTTAATAAATATTGTTTAATTGTCAATTTTTGTCGGTTACGATTGCAGTTAATTATAAATTTTTAATCGTACCATTATTTTATAAACATTGATCAAAAATATTACGATACAAAACACAAGATCGACTATTACGATTGACTGCAACTGGTTACGACAAATAAACAAACAACAATTTATCGTAACATCAACCATAAAAAAGCGTAGCTGACCAAACTTTAGTATAAAACAATACATTTTCTTAAATTTTTACGAATAAGATTCTTTGGTTTTGAATTTTTTTTTTTTTACTAAAGATTCTTTGTCTAGTGATGTTCTTAGTGGTTATTCAACTTATGAGGAGTAAAATACTCCTACTTATACCCATTTTTGATTATTCGGTACTATCTGGATTAGGTATCCCATCAGTCGCTAACGATTAAATCATATATATGTGGACATGAATAAAAATTCGTATAAATATTCAAAAAAACTTTACTGTCTACGTGTGTTTGGGAGTATATATATTATAAAAGATTAAAGATATAGATAAATGAGGTATCGTGGCAGATGTTGTTGGTCACTGACCAAGTGGAAAAAGGTGAAGTCATAATGTTGGGTGGATAGATTCGGACAGGGCTCCACGGACCACAATTCTGTGGACGTTCGTCATACATCACATTATACATTTATATTGTATTGTTTTATAAAAGAAACATAAATATTTTGAGTTTTTTTTATGGTGATTTTGAATTATGTCAAATAAATAAGAATGGTTATTTTTATATAGTTACAATCGCATGCCTTGTTAAAAAAGAGAGGAAAAAACATATTATTGAATGGATTACAAAAGCTATTATTATGTTCATTACGAATTTATTAATTTTTCTTGGACTTACAAGATCCATAAAATGGGTTTTAGGAAACCGACCGTTCCACATTAAAAGATTTAAAATAAAATAGTTATAAACATGTATTTATATCTGCATTGAAAATATTAAATAATATTAAAAATAAGTAAATTTAAAATTTAAAATGATATTTAATACAAAATAGAAAGAATATATAACGATTAAAATAAGTAACTGGACTATTGAATTATATATTGATTAATATCCTAAAATAACATATTTTAAAGTTTTTATTCTAAATTTAGTATTTTAAAAATAGCATAAATTATTTTTTTGAAAAAACATATTTATCATAAATAAATTATAAATATAACTAAAATATTATATTTAGGTTTTTTTTTTTCAATTCAGGGTTTAATTTTTAGTTTTTTAAAAAAGTTTTAAAATATTTTAATATTAAATTTGTAATATTTTAGAAATTTAAAATAATTATATTATATTTGGAACAAAAATTTTAAAATATGCAATTTTTGTCAATTTCCTTTATATATATTTTTGTGATAGTTCGTGGAGTTCGATTTTTTAATAGAAATAGATTAGTTCATAGTGAACCCAAATGGCCAAAAAAAACGAAAAGGAATGTATAGTGGTTTGATTATTATCATGTTAGAAGATGTGGTTATGTTTTGTGATTAGACTCCATAACACCCGATTATATGAGAATATAATGAAAATAGGTTATGTGGTTGAGGATCACGAGGCTCCTACGGTCCAACCATATATATATATATATATGACCAATCACATCGACTCAACCACATCTCGAATCTGTCGTGCTTTCCAACCATTGGAAGTTTGATGTCTTTTATCCAGAAAAACAAAATCTTCAAATCTCTACAAAACTTCCACGTTGCAAAGATTTACGCTTCACCTAAATTTCTTCTACCAAAATTTGAATAACAAAAGCATTGAAGCATAAGAGTTCCTTTAATGCGTATTTCATTCATTTGTATATATAATTTTAAATATAAAAGCGATCATTTAAGGAAAGTCGAATCCAGCAAAAGATTTAAAAGGGAAATGAATTGTGGTATGATTCCACAATATAAAGAATAGTATATAAGTAGTCCATATTAATTATCTGGCCGTATCCAAATAATTACAGCCACCAATATCAGCACCACTTTGTCTGGTCGCTCCTCTTTATTCTATTCTTCTCACTATTTGTTTTTATTTAATACTAGTTGTCATCCATAAAATGATAAATAAAATAATTATTTTAACATAAGATTTCAAAAGTATTTAATATTTCACGAATACCAAACTATAATGGCATATGTTGTGTATATTGTTGTTATGCGATATCATTTACAGTCTCATGAATATAACAAAACAAAACATATTTATCACTTTATTCGAGTATTTCCTCCCTAACGAATATATATTTTGACAATACCATCTCTTCTCACGGCCATCTCGTGTCTTCTCTTTTCCTCTTCCTCTAATTTCAGAGAAAAAAGAAAGAAGAGAGCAAATTCTTAGTCTCGATCTTTCTTCTCCATCAATGGCGGCCTATGGAAGTTTTCATCGAATATTTGAAAACCCAAGACAAGACAAGTCTCCAAAGTCACTTCTCGATACCCTCTCTTCCTCACATTGGAACACAACCAAAGGGCTCCACGTCACCGACCACGAAGAAATTCCACCGTTTACAGAGATATTCGGTGAGCTCCATTTCAGGGAACCAGCCCATTATTCTCACGTTAACTACGAAAAACCCTCGGCAGAGAACAATAGTCTGCAGCTGTGTACAGAAGGTCTAGGGTCAGAGAGCTATTACGATTTGGAAGTCGATAAAGACAACGTAAACCTTAACGGAGAAGACGATGAGATTGAAGTGAAGGGTAAATATAACGGAAGCAACGATGAGGAGTTGGGAAGACGGAGGAATGAACGGAGAGAGTATCCTCCGGCGATGGCGAGGATGAGCTTCAAGACGTATAGAGAAGAAGGGAGGCTTGTATTGGAAGAAGTTAGAATTCCAAGGAGAGAGTTTCTTCGAGCGAGCCGCGAAGACGGTAGACTCAAGTTGAAGTTGGTTCAGTCAGAGGACGAAGACGAGGAACAATATAAAAACATGTCTGGTTCTTGATTCAGCAGACTTAGCCTTTGTCCCTTAATTGTTCTGCCATTTCACCTCTCAAGATTTTCTTCATTTACAACTATTTTATCATTATATAATGTTACCAATGCAAAAAGCTCGATGTATCTGTATCTTCTTTCCATGTTCCATGACTTATTATGTTTAGATTAATTTATTGATTGATAATATGAGCCAAAACAAAATATCGTGTTTTTATAAAGAAATAGAAGAATTGTAAACAGCCATTCAAAGAAAATATCGAAATCACCATTTTCTTCTTCGTTTTTTTGGGTTACATTCAGAGAACCCAATAAAAGGCAATAAGTCAATAACCGTTAGCTATAGATTTTAGTTTTGTGCGGAAAAGGCCCATCCTAAGATACATATACATACTTTATTATTTATTTTTTGTTTATACATACTTCAAATCATTTTTTTTTTTTGATACATGCACGTACATATAATAGTTGTGTTTTCTATTTATTCTTTATAATTTATCCACATATTTATAACCACATATACCATCTATGTACATATTATTTGCATCCACAAAATTTGTTTCATAAATGATAAAAATGTAGCAAACTGGATCTTATGAAAAGAAGCAAAGAATAATTTTTCTTAGATCAAAAAATTGAATTATGTTTTCCAACAATAGAAAATAATATAAAAAGAGTCGATGTGGGAGAAAGTGAAAAATAGGTAAATGAATAATCAAAAAAAAAGTATTGTTCGTTTGTTCGTCGTTGCGGTTAATATTGTGGTTGTGATTACGTTATATGTTGTTCGTTTATCGGTCATCGGTGATTATGATTATAGTTGATTGCAGATTTTTAACTGCACCGATGTTTTAACTAACGATCAAAAAAATTATGATGCATGACGCAGTGTTTGATCGCATCTTTTGATCGCAAATAGTTATGATATATAGACGAACAACAATCTACCGCAACCGAATCAAATTGCGATTGACAAACGAACATGAATATAATCAATTTGAAAAAGTGCAAAAAAGTTTAAAAATGTTTAATTCTGTAAATACACTTGGCAAGATATTTCCTATGTAAATCTTTCTTTAAAAAACACTATAATTTTGTTAAAACTAATATATATGCTATTTTTAAACAGATTATATAAAGAAACAAAAATAGTCCTTTCAAACGGACTATGAAATCCTAATATAGATGCTATTTTCTAAATTAGAAAAAATCCATTTCTCAAAATAATTCATATTTTTATATAAATATGTATTCTAAAAATAAACTAAAAAAGAATTAGATGAAACATATTTTCAAAAAATAGTTATGAGTGAAAAATCAAAACTGATTTATAAAAAGATCCGACAAAATCAGAGAAACTTGATTATAACTAATATAACACGTTAATTAGTTGACAAAAAAGAGTATAACCACACACGCGTTACGTAATTCGTTTGTATAGCCTAATGGCGTGAGCCGACCAGGTCACAAGTCTTTGTTAGCCACAAGAAAAGAAAAGATACCTCAAATATTTAGCGAAATAGTCCCTTCACATGACACTACTGTTGTAAATAAGAAACAAACATGTCGAATACATAATGTCGGGTTGTCAAAACTTGTTTCGTTTGTCTTTGATTTTGAATTTTTTTTCCAGGTATAACTTCATATTACAAAAATCAAATATCATTTCAGCCTATACAGTTTCCATCTGATAAAAATTGTTATGTTCTGATGAACATATTTTAATTGACATGCTTCGATAGAGTAAAACATATTATGAACAAGTTTTTTTATTTATAAAAAGGTTCAACGAGTTAATCACTTTTTATAGTAATGAAAGTTACAAATTAACTATTTAAAGGCGATATAGTTTGCCAAATAACTTTTTCTAGATTAAAGTGACATTTTTTAAGAATATCGTATTAATAAGGTCACAACATACTTAAAACGAATTATTGATGTGGACTAGTTTCACCTAACAACCCATGAAGGTGTTTAGTTTATCTTTCTATTTTCTACTTAGTAGTTTAAACTATATATTATATGCCAAGTCATAGTTAAGTATAGGGGATAAAGTAGCTAGCTAGTCATTGACAAAAACAAACAGTTTGGTCTTTTAAAATGATAGTGTTTGAAAAATTGAAATGTCAACAGACTAAGATATAACAAAGTTAATCAATTATATAGTGTTTGGCCAATTTGATGTCATAAATTAACGAAAATACCTTAACGCAAATTAAATTTTCATCTTTTTTTATTTATTTAAAGAGATCTAAATCCAATAACCCAAATAATTTCCAAAGACAAATTTCAAATGAAGTTATTATCATATATACTATCTGACTATCATATATACCATCGCTCAAATTAGAAAAAAATTAATAATTTTTTCTATTTTGAGCAAAAATGATTCTCTTTAAAATCATACTTTTATGGACATTATGTATAAATTACATATTACTCTCTCCATTTCCAAAATTCAAGTTTATTGGTTTTTTACTTTTGTTTCACAGAAATAGATTTTTGCTAAATTTCTTACGCATCTCTGTTAGTTAATGCTAATTGAATTGTATAAAAATTATTATTAAATATAATAGAATTTATTAAATTATTATTATTAGTTTACAATTATAAAAATAATTAATCATGATATAAATATTTATAATCAAATTTTAATATGTTCGAAAACTACCAAAATATGACTAACTAATCTCGATTTGCTTACAAAAAATACTATTCAATTTATTAAATTGGCAAACCCCAATGGAAAGATAAAGAGCAGTAAACCCAAGGAAAAAGAGACGAAGACAAAGGGGTTGACTCGTTCAATTAGCGTACGTGGCTCCTAAAAAGTTTTACTTCAGAAGTAAACACAACACATTCAAAACACAATAATAACATCCTTTGTCTTCCCCAATCTCCGTACAAAGAGGAATTGTAATATGACAAAAAACAAATAAATCTAAAAACGCGTAAAACTTTTCTCCTTTCACTCGGAGAAACCAATCTCTACTTCAACAACTTATTTAATATCAATGAATCCATGGTTCCTAGGTTTAAGAAAGCATACATTCCATTATACAAACAATTTCGAGGTTTCTCATCAGATACGTAAATGGCGGAGGAGCTAACAGTTGGGTTTCGTTTCTATCCCACTGAAGACGAACTCATTGCTTTCTACCTACGAAACCAGCTCGAAGGAAGGAATTATGACTCAATGCACTTTGTCATACCTGTTTTAGACATCTTTGAGCTTGAGCCTTGTCATCTTCCAAGTATGTTTAATTACCTTCACTTATAAATGTGTTTGTGACATCATCATCATAAGTATAATTGAGTCATATAGCTAAGAGCATTACTACAAGTTAGGCTTTACAGCACTTAGACTTAATTAATTATCCATATTTCTGGTCGGGCTTTTCGTTTTTAGAGAGATATAACAAAAAAAAAAGACTTATTATTGTAATCTTACACCCAACCAAGGATTTCTGAATGATTTGTGTATGGAAACTTACACAACCTCATTTTTGTTTACCTTTTTAATGTAGATTTTGCAGGAGAAGGATGTCGAGGAGACACTGAGCAATGGTTTTTCTTTGTACCAAGACAAGAACGCGAAGCAAGAGGAGGCAGACCAAGCAGAACCACTGGTTCCGGATACTGGAAAGCGACTGGCTCACCTGGTCTAGTCTTTTCTAGAGATAACCGAATTATTGGAGTCAAGAAAACTATGGTTTTCTACACTGGAAAAGCACCAACAGGAAGAAAAACAATATGGAAGATGAATGAATACAAAGCCGTTGACGATACAGTCAACGACTCCACAATCAAGGTTCCAGATATAAAGTTTTCATCATCCATCTTTTCAACCAAAAGATTCTGGTATCTGTATTAATGAGATCTTTTTGTTGTTGCTTTTTTCTTGAATACGTATAGTTGAGACATGAGTTCAGTTTATGTCGTGTCTACATAACATCAGGAAACTCCAGAGCTTTTGATAGACGTCCTGTGGGAGGTTTTCAGAGAGATCAGAGATTACTTACAAGTGATGTTGCAGTAGCTGAGACATCAACACCAGTTCGTGTAGTAAGCTCACCAGAAATTTCGATTTCAAGAGGAGAACATGCTGATTTCTCTGTGAACACAGATTTGGTTGATGGTTTAACAGAACCAATCTGGGAATGGGAGCAGCTGAGTAGGCCTTGAAGCTAGATTTATCAACAAGTAAATTAAATTTGTTTCATTTGCTTGCTGTTAGCTGAATTTATGATCAGAGTATTTTGTAACGTGAGAAATTGAGCAAATAATAAAGGTCCCAATAATAAATGACCAAAACATGTCAATATAGATATTTATACATGTTATTATAATTGTTGAAGTGACTAAGACTAAAAGGTTTTGGTCGTCGATGGCTTGTCATTCTCTCCAAAACAGTACTATAAATAGTTTTTTTTTGTTTGGTGAAGAATTATACATAGTTGATTAACATAAAATACAAGTTTTGTGTTTCTCTAGGCTTTGGGTTTCAGAGTTTTTACAATTCATGTACTTAACATACTAATAATATCATTTGATTAAGATATAATTCACGAAAATAAAATGTTATAAACGGCAGATTCAAACAATAACACACAATGTGTAATCTATTTGATATTTTTAATTAGTTTTTAGTTCATAAGTATCCTAAAATACTATATTTTTATATTTTTTTCAATTAAAAAACATAAAATATTATGTGAAAATAGGTTTATTGTAAATAAGTTATAAATAAAATTAAAATATTATGTTTTAAATAAAATTTATTATTGAAAATGTAACAATTATAGGATTTTATTCAAACGTTTTCTTCTGAAATCTATGTTCAGATCGCACCAAAGCCGACGTTGAACTTCTCGCCGGCACCATTATCCACACTACCTGACGTCGAATCCGTCCGATTGAATATGCGTTTGTGGCGAGGGGTACGGTCGCCGTTACAGGAAACACAGACGCAATGGTGCGGGGAAGTTTATTAGAGATTCTTTTTGATTTTTTTTTGTTTTATTATAAGTTATAATTTAATTAGTTTAATTAAAAGTGCACTGAAATAAAAATAAAATTATATCGGTTCAATTTTTATTTTGGATTAAGTTATTTGTGTAGAAATATATTTTGAAATAAACCAAAACATTCCGTTTAATTGTAAATTATATATATAATCGATTAAATTATATAAATTTTAGTTTTTAAGATAATTTCAATACATTCCGTTGGTTCTTATTTTATTTTATTTTTTTTAATAACATTTCTGGTTTAGTACTTTGTGCTCTATTCATCCTATGTCTCTGTTTTCATTTGTGTAACAATCATAGTTGCTTCTACTTCTAAGCAAATTTTGTACATATCTATATAAAAATGTTGTCTCAGTTATGTCGTAAATATGTTGCAAGTTTTGATACAACAAAATTCTGTTGCAAACCTTTTATTAAGATAAATTTTGTACAACCATTGGAGAAGATCACTGGAATTATGATTTACTAGACCGTTCAATTGCTTTATATTTTCAAGGACAAACGAAGAAATACAGTGAAAATTTATTTTTGATGTGAATAATAATAAATTTAACTTTAAAAACCCATCAAAAACCAAACTGAAAAAGTGAGTTATTGTCGAGAATTTCATGTTAGAAAATTTAGAATGTGATTTAAATCAAATTATTTATTTCCATAATTGATAATTATCTCAACTCAATCATTATACATTTTATTTGCTAAAATTTGCATAAAAGTAAAACGCCTCTCGAAGGAGCAAAGGAAAACTCTTTGACCTTTCGCAAGTTTTGTACAGAGTTGAGATCAATCCTTAATATCGGCGTGCTTCCTCTAAGGTTTTGATCTGATCGTTAAGAAATCAGACCGGCATGAGGCCAATCCTATTGCCGGATCCACCCAGTCTATCTACCGGCGTACCTGATATTTTTGAACAAGGCGGAGCTCAGAACGTCGTCAGACGCGCCGTCGTCATTGGAAACGGTTTCCCTGGATCCGAGAATCAGTGTATCGGTCTCGTTCGCGCGCTAGGCTTAGCGGAAAATCACCTACTCTACGTGAGTTTGATCCAGGCTTGAGACATTTTTTTTTTCGCTTATAGAATTTCCGTAATTTCTTCGTCTATGCATCCTGTTGATTCGATACGCGATATTTCCATTTACCATCAGGTTTAAAATTGATAAATTCTCCCTGATAGATGTTTTCTGGTACCAGTGGATTAACTTTGTGTTCATCATGTATTCTACATGTTTTTACTCGTTAAGTCTAAATTTGAACGGAAATCCATAACTTTAGTGCTTCATCAGCATGTATTGTGCATATGCGGTTAGTGTAGAAGAAAAGGTTCTGTTCTTTAGGTCCGGTTCTGCAAGTTTAAGGTTAAGCAAAACAATGGAAGGTACCTAGGGTTTTTGGGTAAACAAAACAATGGAAGCTCTACAGATAATCTCGATATTCACTTAAGTTTATATTCAACCTGATTGTTAGTTAGCTGAGAGTATCTGTTTTTCGTTTATGCAAGCGAGTGACTAGGCCTAAAGGAGGGATAAATGAATGGCTACATTGGCTACCAGTTGGTTTTCACAAGAAGTTGGACTTTCTCCTGAGGCATATTTACCTCTACTCCAGATTGATGCTTGGATCCAAACAAAGTAAATACATCGCACCTGTACATTCAGAAAACCGTGGCAATGTAGGTTTATCTTCTATTTTAGAAGCTGATGTGAAGAGCATTGTGACCATGGCCCGTGAGACCTACGAAAAGTATGTAATTTTTCTGAAAGTTTGTGTTAACTTTTGATTTGTTTGTGGTGCTTGTTTATTTGCACACCCTTGCGTTTTTATGAGTTTGAAGTAGTGCTCAAGCAAAATTGAAGCCTGAGCATATGCCTTTCCACCCCTCACGAATTTTTCTTTCTCTATCATTAGAAATTGTGTTGCACATTTAGCTAAGCGAGTTTATTTCCTTTTCACAGGTATGGCCCTTTGGTAGTGATTGCATGTGGGAGAGATACAATTTCTATTGCTAGCTCGATAAGGCGTCTGGCTTCTGAAAACGTCTTTGTTGTTCAGGTTATAATAAGATTTAATCTGGTCATTATGTTACGTACGTAATACACACAGACTTAGCATTGAATTATGATTAGAGATCAATTTTGATTTAGTATCTACGGGGAATAGTTTTCTCTTATATGACATTCTGGTAAACAAAACTGTACTTTGGTCTTCATTGTGCAGATACAACATCCTAGATCACATTTAAATAGGTTTGACATGGTGATCACACCTCGTCACGACTACTATCCTCTAACCCCTGAGGCGCAAGAGCAGGTTCCTAGATTTCTGCGTAGGTGGATAACTCCACGTGAACCTCCTGAAGATCATGTAGTAAGTGCCATCATTTTCGCTCAAGGCTTTTATCTGTTGTGTTTAGCAACTGTTGCTGAACTGTTTTATGGAGATTTCATTTGTAATTACCATGAATGGGCACACCTATTTTCAGGTCTTGACCACGGGATCTCTACACCAGATTGATTATGCGTCACTCCGTAAATCAGCTAGTGCTTGGCATGATGAATTTGCTGCTCTTCCAAAGCCCTTAGTTGTGGTTAGCATTGGCTGGCCTAGACGTATGTTCTGTTACGGTTTTAAATTACTAGAAGACGTTCTTACATTTCCAGCTTATAACACATGACCAGATATTTTCTTTAGATACTGAAGGTTCTGACTTATTGCAATGGTTTTTTCGTCTTTCTCAATAGGTAACTGTCGGTATGGAGCAGACCTTGCAAAGCAGCTAACAGATTCCCTTCTTACTGTCCTTGCTACCTGTGGAAGTCTCAGAATTGCTCTCTCCTACAAAACCCCTGAAAAGGTCTGTTAACAATTTTTTTTCTTAAACCCGGAAGACTTGTCCTTAAACACTTTACTACGCAAGCAGTTTTCAAGAGTAATTTTTGAAGAACTTGGCGATAACCCAAAAGTCTACATTTGGAATGGCCAAGGTACCAATGTCTGACAGGACAGCAAATTTTGGTTCAGCTTTGTGCACAAGTACAATTCATTCACAAACGCTTCTAACGGGTTTTTTTTTAAATGCTAACTCAGAACCAAATCCTTATATGGGACATTTAGCTTGGGGTGATGCCTTTGTGGTGACAGCAGATTTGGTCAGTCTGATAAGCGAAGCCTGCAGCACCGGGTATATTATTTGCCCTTATATACCCTTTATGTTCATTCTTTCCACCAATTTAACTGTAATCTGAGTATTCCTTCTCTGCTGCAGGAAACCGGTGTATGTAGTTGGAGCGGATCATTGTAAGTGGAAGATTGCAGAATTCCACAAGTCTTTGAGGGAGCGAGGAGTTGTCCGCTCATTTACTGGCTTAGAAGATGTAAGTATCTTTGATCTGGTTGGGAACTATCTAGACATGAGACTTGGATTTGCTGTTTAAAAGCAGAGCAAGTATTATTGCATTGTTCTTAATTTGAATGAGGTTTGGTTTTTAATGGTTTTATAGATGTCGGAAAGTTGGAGTTATCCGCCATTGAATGACACAGCAGAAGCAGCGACGAGAGTACGGTGTGCATTGGCTGCACGTGGATGGAGTCTACACTCTTGAAACTGTTATACTCTTTGTTGTAACGTTTATTTTGCGAATTCACATTTTGCAGAAACGATGTGCAGAAAGAAATGAAAGAAAGAAAATGTCTATTCAGAAAGGGTCATTTACTTTTCTTTTTCTCAAAATTTGTTACTGGGAGAATTTCTTCATCTCAATCGGAGTAAAGCTTTATTTTTCTTACGTTTGCATTGCTTTTTTTTTTCTTTCTGTGGGATTTGAATGTGTATAGTGAGCAATCTTTCACGCACGTTTCTCTCTCTCTATTTCTTATATATTCAATATCTTTTTGTAGCATATTCTGATTTCCCTTAGATGTTAGTAGAAACCAATGAGAAACAAAACTTTAAGGAAACTGAATACTTGGTAATTAATTTACTGAATAAAAATGTTAGCGACCAAAAACGACGACGCCTTTTTATATCACACTCTATACCCTCACGTACAGTTAAGTCTTAGTAGATGAGTCCAGTTTCGGTTTTCCAACTGACAATATTTACCTAACAATTCACAAATCCGCCGTTACCTTGTGCTTCTGATTTATATTGATCTCGGAAGTTGGTTTTGCTTGGGAACTTTGTAGTTAGTCGTCTGGGAAAATGAACTGAAGATCTTGGTTGTCTCTGTACACTTGAACTAGAGCTGCGGCTTTGTATACAAACAAACCAACCATTGCTGGAACTATCTGCAAGGCACAGCCATTTTACAGAATAAAAAGGTTCAAAGTTGCCAACATATGAAAATAGATGGAAACTAAATAAGTGCTTTACTTTAAGCTCTAAAATACTGACACAAATTAGTTAAACACCCACAAGAATATGGATCCTCCTCCTTAGTTTTATATAGATAAGGACAGTGAAGTTTGTAAAAGGGCATACGAAATATTTCATGTTGTCCCTGTTTTGAGGTATGGCATAAGCTAGATAAGCAATTTGGCTTTAGAATTTTGGAAATACCTGAAAGTCGAACAAGTCATTCTGAACATACTTGTGAGAGAGTACCCACAAAGCATAAATTGCAGCTGGAATCACCAGGCGCGGGGAAGAGAGAGCCATGCCACTACCCCTGATGGTCCTCTCTACAAAATCCTCAAGGTCTTCACTTCTGATCCCGATTCTAAGGTTGGAAAATACAAAAGCGATTTACACGCCAAGTGAACAAAGAAAACTATTCCATGGAGGAGATGACCAGATTTACTTTGATGACTAGCATTTTTACCTTTTAGGCTTCTTTTTCAAGAAGATATCAGGAACAGCTTCTCGTGAAACACCATCAGCGTATCCATACAGTAGCTGAAGGTACAAGCAACTGCACTGAATCAGATATGGTTAGGGATAGTGGGATACACGAGTGCATAAGCAACTAACTACGTTGTAGGACTTGTGACTTATAATGTCAAGTTTTTTTTTTCTAGAACCATTTAAATAAACAACTAACCTTAAAAGAACTCCAACTGCATAACTGACAGCAGCCTGTTCAGATGAAACGATATTAGATTCAAACACATTTTCTCATGACTAGTTAAATGAGGGAGCAGCGAAAAGAAGCCAGTGGTATAAACTAGTTAGAGCTTTCCGAGTTGAGAGCTGTAAAGACATTATCCAGCTGTTCATAGCACAGTTCTCTACTCTTTTTCATACAACCGGATTGCTTTAATGGCCCCTTTAAGGCGACGCAGCAGAAAAGACTGTTTTGTATTGCAAGAAATAATAAAACGAGCCAGAAAATGCTGTCTGAGTGACTGTGACATAGATAGTCATTATGATTAGGTATGTGTTAAACGAAAATGGAGTCCCTCTGACCAATTTTGTATCTCCCTGGCTTATTCGTATAGTTTGACCTTACGAAGAAAATCAAAAACGCCCATGTGAGGGCTTACCTGGGCTGATAAAGCTAGTAAGCAATATCCGCTGCACCCGGTTCCAATTACAATTGACAGGTACATCAGTTCACGCTTCAGCTACAACAGAAAAGACACGCAAAAGCAATTATTCTAAGGTAAAGTTATATAATTAAAGCTATCTGACTGGTCAACTAATCAAGAAATATACTGAAAGGAATATAATCATACAGCTTCATATTTCAAGAAGTTTAGTTTCTTCCTTCTCTCGCTGTCATCCCGCAATGCCTGCGATCAAAAATCCAAAGGGTTATTGGGAAGTAGATAAAACACAGCAGACTATTGCAAAGGGTGTGTGAAAGGCAGATAGAGAACAACAACATTTAGAAAGAAATGACAGACCTTAGCTAGAGCTTTCTTATTCATGGGGGCGGAATCAGTTTCCCCAGCAATCCATTCTTGGGTCAGTTTAAGTTTCAAGAAACCACTTTCATCATTGCCTGCGCCATCCATCAAGCTCTCCTGCATATAGAACATAAAATAAAGTAGCTCTACCAACCAAATTAACAGTTCCAAGCGAGAGGATTTCCCATGAAAGCTATAAATTTGTGAGATATTAGAAATGGTTTTTTGATCAAACCAAGTATAAGCCAGAAGTAAATTCTGTAAAAATGTATTGATTCATAAATTTGAATATTGCAGCAGGATCATATATCCATCAAACTATTCCTGAATCGTAAAAACATAACAATGAATTCAAAACATCAAAATAAAACTTAGCTCACTGTCATTTTCTTGACGATGGACTGATAATTCACAGATTAGAGCTAAAACCAGCTGAAGTTACTAATAAACTTGTGAAAGCAACGAACTTAATCATGTCTATCAGATCATAAACACATAAACAAGTATCCATTACTTTTTAACAGAAGTTTTTTACCTGATTATCCAGCCCAACAGTTGAAGAGGCTCCATTAGAATTAGCATCAATAGACTCGAGAATTTCTCTCAACCAGAGCCTATCAGATACTCTGGAAATGAAATCTCCATTTTCTTCTCTGTCTTTCAAGAACATTTGCAACACATCCTCCTCCACAAGCTCACTCACTAAAAAACAGCAAAAAAAGAACAAGAAATTTCCACAAAGTGGAGGAATAAGAGAAACCATTGGAGCAGGAAGAATCATAGAAACCAGAAGTAGAAACAAACGCAGAGAGAGAGAGAGAGGTAATATATTGTCACCAGGGCGAGAAGCGGCGTTGAAGGCGGACAAGCGTGGGGAATGCATGTTCGTCACTTTTCGAAGGAGGTACGGCGGGGAAATCCTCGTGTGCAGCGGAGGAATGGCGCCGCCGGAAAACCATGCAGCGGCGGGAATCGAAAGAGCCTCCATGTGGAAGAGTTACGATGGCCTGTGGTTCCACAAGAAGTAGGAGCTGCTTATCCGACTTGATGGAAACAAAAGAAAGTTACAAAACAGGATCCTTGTATTCTTCGTATATTTTTAGTTTTACCCCTTAATTTAATTTATGACTTTGGAATCCTCAGTAAGGATATTCATAAGAAACTTTTTACCTGTCACAAACAACTTTATACTTTCTACGCAAAAGACTACACTGTAAGAAGTGTGGATAGTTTGACAAAAAGGAGAAGTGTGGGAGGTAGTTTGAAAAAAAAGGGAAATGTGGGAGATAGTTCACAAAAGGGACGAGTGTGGGAAATTTTGTAAGTGAAGGAGAATATAAGGGCCACTATTGCAATAAAAATTAGCTTTGGTACACTGTGAAAGGGTTTTGCTAATTCTGAGGAGAAACATGAAAGGAGTCATTGCAAACACAGAGAGCTCAACTCTTCCGCCGCCGTCATCGTCGGAAACACACAACAAAATACGCGGTATATAATTCGCCGTGACTCAAAAGAAAAACAGAGTAATTTTCGATAATGGAGAAAGTGAAGATTGAAGAAATTCAGTCCACCTCTAAGAAACAGCGGATTGCTACTCACACCCATATCAAAGGTCTTGGACTTGAGGTTCTTCTTCTTCTCCACGCATATCACTCTTTGAATCTACTAGACTGCGGTATGCTCGTATTGCTCGAAGTTCGTTCAGGAAGTTTTAAAGTTCCAGGCTTCTTGTAGTTTTCAAGCTAATATCTTCATGTGGTAGTCTCGTAACTCTTTTCGGTTCTAATACGACTAAATATTTTGCAGAGTTTCAATTTGAATGTGTCTATCATAACATTACTGTACTGAAGGATGCTTTTAGATACCCTTGGTCCTCTTCCTCTTTAGCACTGTACTGTGATGTTATTGACTATCTATGGTTCTTTTGCTGCTGTAATTTCTCAAGTATTAGTTTGATTTCTTCATATGGCTTGTAACATAATTTCCCCATTTCTAATGAGGCGTCTTCTTTTCTAGCCAACCGGAACTCCTATACCATTGGCGGCTGGATTTGTTGGTCAACTTGAGGCCAGAGAGGCAGCTGGTCTTGTAGTGGACATGATAAAGCAGAAGAAAATGGCGGGCAAGGCTCTTTTGCTTGCTGGCCCTCCTGGAACCGGGAAAACAGCACTGGCTCTTGGGATATCCCAAGAGCTGGGAACTAAGGTAATCTCGGATGTCTTCATTTTGCATCTGCTCTAGTCTATCCCATGTATTTTTATGGCTTCATCAAAATTTGTGTCATTGTATGGAGGCATATTTATTTACTTTGAGGGTTCTGTTATTTGGATTTTGTCTTTTTTGCAGGTTCCCTTCTGTCCAATGGTTGGATCTGAGGTTTACTCATCTGAGGTTAAGAAAACTGAGGTTCTCATGGAGAATTTCAGACGTGCCATTGGGCTACGTATCAAGGAAACTAAAGAAGTCTACGAAGGGGAGGTGTGTTGCTATTTGCCATTTTTTTACTGTTTTTGTGTAGTAGTATATCTCTTCGCCTTTAGGTTTTTAACATGTTTTCCGTGAGTTCCAGGTCACGGAGCTGTCCCCGGAAGAAACTGAAAGTATTACTGGAGGCTATGGTAAAAGCATCAGTCATGTTATCATTGGACTCAAGACAGTCAAAGGAACCAAACAACTGAAGTTGGATCCCACTATCTATGATGCCTTAATTAAAGAAAAGGTTGATATTTTGGTTTGGTCCTATGAGTTTTTGCTACAAATTACTGTACAAGTTGATTCTCAGTCTGATTATTTTCTTTTTATATCTACTGTTTACTCTCAGGTAGCTGTAGGAGATGTTATATACATTGAAGCAAACAGTGGAGCTGTCAAGCGGGTAGGTAGAAGTGATGCTTTTGCCACTGAATTTGATCTGGAAGCTGAAGAATATGTTCCACTTCCAAAAGGAGAGGTTCACAAAAAGAAAGAGATAGTGCAGGTTTATCTTCTATGACTTTTACTTATCCCAAAAACTCTTCCTTCTGTGTAGCAGTAATTAACATCATTGTCAATTATTACAGTTCGTGGATTTGTTTAATGTCTGTACATTGTTCCTGTTTTTCTTTTGACTACTTGTTACCCAACTAAGATGTAAACTTTTAACTTGAACAGCAGCAAAAAGTAATTCTTTTATGGAAATCTCTAAAGTTTTCTTCACTATGGGTAGGATGTCACGCTCCAAGATCTGGATGCAGCAAATGCTCGACCTCAAGGTGGGCAGGATATACTTTCTTTGATGGGCCAAATGATGAAACCCCGGAAGACTGAGATCACTGATAAGCTGCGGCAAGAAATTAACAAGGTGATTTTCACTAAAACTTGAATGATGCTTTTTTAAAATTTTCTAAGTTCTAATATTATATGGTGTATGATTATTGCAGGTTGTGAACCGTTATATAGATGAAGGTGTTGCCGAGCTTGTTCCTGGAGTTTTATTTATCGATGAGGTATTTTCAGAATAATTTTTGTCATTCCACCATGTTGATCTTGCTCAGGAGTAGTGATATTTACTTTCTTAAATTTCAAAACTCTAGGTTCATATGCTTGATATGGAGTGCTTTTCATACTTAAACCGTGCTCTTGAGAGCTCCTTATCTCCAATAGTGATATTTGCAACAAATAGAGGTGTTTGCAACATAAGGTGAGGAGAAGCGCTATGCCTTGGTAGATAGATAATAGATTATCATTTTTCTTCTTTGGAAATCATGTGAGGAAAAGCGCCAGATTTTGGTAGATAGATTATCATTTTTCTTCTTTAGAAATCAATCATGTGAGTTTGGGTTAACTTAGTACTGTGATTTACTTTATTTGCAGAGGGACTGATATCCCCAGTCCCCATGGAGTCCCTATTGACTTATTGGATCGGTTAGTCATTATCCGGACCCAGATCTATAATCCATCAGAAATGATACAGGTTAATCAATTGTCATTTGGTTTTTGGATTTTCAATTAATTAACAACATTGTAATAGATTTGTTATGTGGCCAGATTATAGCCATCCGTGCGCAAGTAGAAGAGCTAACAGTGGATGAAGAATGCTTGGTCCTACTGGGGGATATTGGGCAAAGAACATCCCTAAGGTTTAAGACTAAACCGTCATTTTGCTTTTTTATACAAAAGCAAAGTTCTCTTTACCGTCGCTAAACCTTTTCACTTTCAGGCATGCGGTTCAGCTTTTGTCTCCTGCCAGCATCGTTGCGAAAATGAATGGACGTGACAATATTTTCAAGGTACATGTTTTTGTGAATCTTCGAACAAAAATGTAATGTAAAAAATGAATGTTATGCTGGTAATATTTCATGTTAATTTCTTGGTATATCAACTTTTGATAGGCTGATATAGAGGAAGTAACATCACTCTACCTGGATGCCAAATCTTCAGCACAGCTTTTGCATGAGCAACAAGAAAAATACATCTCATGAGAAACACTACTCGAATGTTTATTAAAAAGATATCATATTCTTCTCTTAACTATTTTGTAATGCTTTGAGAAAACTAATAGTAATGATTAGAATTGGTTTCTCTAAGCCCAAGAGTTGTGATTTGAATGTAATCTTTGACTTTGCTTTTTGGTGTTGGTGCAATATTCTTTCATTATATTCAGGCTTTGGTTATTTATTACCAACTTCTACTTATAGAATGAAACTTTACTACCAAAATTGTCTCTATGTTAAGTGAAATTCGAAACCTCTAACTTTTTGGTTTGTTTTAAGGTGGGATTGTTTGGGTTGGTTTGGTTTGAGGTTCCATTTGAGGTTCCACAGAGCTCTCACTGATGTGAATTTTGCTTCTGTAAACTATTTTCCCTTGAGAAGAAACTGAAATGATGTAACTGATATTTAAGGTGTCTTGTTTGAGCAAATTCAGAAACTTGGAGAAGCTTGATCTTCATTTCAACAATCTCACGGATCTTCAAAATTGACTTATAATCTCATGTTAAAAGCATATACCATCCAAAATTTTGAACTCTCTGAGCTTGTGTTCATGTTCATTGGTTTTAGGGACTCAAGTCTTGTATGTGAATTTGAAGTGGTTTTCGGTTACGGTAAGTTCCATTTAAATTATATTTTTTGAATATCGAAGCTGGTAGTTCATTTGCAAATAAAGATGTGTATCACTTATCAAAATTGAGGTTCTCCAGTATTGTTTATCAAAATTTGTTTGGAAATTTCTTACTTTAGATTGGTGTGAATCCGAATAAAACCAAACTAAAAGTTATAAATTGAGATTACGTCAAACATTAAGGGGCTAGCTGAAATAAAACCTTCATCTTATTTTAATAGGTGAGTGACGTGGCACTCATATGCAATGCGAGCGCAACACCTCAGCAAAACCCATATGAAGGCAAAAAATATTCAATTGAAAAACAACGCTCGCCATTAAGAGAAGAAAATCTGTTAGATTCTCGAAATTTCCAGATTTCTCTTCAGTAGTAAGTATTGAATTTCTCTTCAGTAGTGAGTATTGAATTTCTCTTACGCGCTTTCATGGAGACGGAGGCGGAGGGAGTTTCTAAGGTTATGCCTGCGTCGGTGGAAGCGTCGACTGTGTTTCCGGGGTTCAAGTTTTCGCCGACGGATGTCGAGCTGATCTCGTATTACTTGAAGCGGAAGATGGACGGCCTAGAGAGGTCCGTTGAGGTTATACCAGACGCCGATATTTACAATTTTGAGCCGTGGGATTTACCCGGTTTGTCTTCGATCGATTCTTTTGTATCCTTTCCTCTACTTCGAATTTGCTTTTGTTTTTTCGTCTAATTTCTCTCTCACCTGGGGAAAAAACACAAAAGTTTCTATTTTTGGGTGTGGGAGATCTCGTTAACAAATATTAAATTTTAATCTTTTTGGAGTTTTAGCAGTTTGCAGGGAAAGGTAAGCTCACTCGTTTATCCAATGTCAATTAATCCAATTGAATATGTATATCCAAGAAATTTAGGCAAAGACGATATTTGAGAATTGAGAATCCTTTGTAATTAGGGTAACAGTTATCTTCTTGTACATATTAGTATCTGGAGAAGTTAAGAAACCTTTGGATCAACTTGAAGTTGTGCATGTGATTTCAGTATGCTCTGAATATGTTCTGTTAATCCTTTGTATTTGAACACGCGCCATGGTATTGAAATGGAAAATCTTGGGATATGACATGCTCTTGTTGTCTTTGCTCATGATTTTTCCCTACTTGAATTTGTATATGTGAGCATTCCCATGTCTTGCGTTATTATTATTATTTCCATCTTGTTTTGTAGAGGACTTGGTACCTACAGATGATTTTAATAAAAGTTTCTACCTTTTTTAGGCTCTGGAAATTGACAAAACTCTTTTGCGTTTTTCTTTCCAGATACGTCGACTATAAAATCGGATACGGAATGGTTCTTCTTCTGTGCCCGTGGGAAAAAATATCCACGTGGTTCACAGAACAAGCGAGCAACCAATATGGGATACTGGAAAGCTACTGGGAAAGAACGTGATGTCAAGTCTTTTTCTGAAGTAGTTGGAACAAAGAGGATGCTTGTTTTCCATATTGGTCGTGCACCAAAAGGCAAAAGAACAGAATAGATTATGCATGAGTACTCCATGAAAGGCTCTGGTAAACTGTTTTGACAATATGTTTGTCTTGAAACACTTGTTAAACAGTACATAAGATGTTGGCTACGCTAGTTAGTTTGAGAGGGAAGTAAATCAAACACTTCAATACTGTTTCTGATTTTTGGAGTGTCCAAGCTATTGAGCTGAGGAATACATTTACAATTTAGGATTTTGGTCTTTGGCTTGAGTTGATTGATTGTCTTCTGTAAATTCTAGGATGATGCTTTGGTTGTTTGTCGGCTTAGGAGGAACAAAGAATCTCATAGTTGTGCAAGTCAAAAGCCACCAGAGCCAAATTTAGCAGCCGAAAAGCACGTGAACTTGCAAAATGGTGCTACGACTAGCTCAGGGACGCCATCTGATTGGGAAAAGATGGTTGATTTCTACCTAGCAGGTGAATCAGGGGAGAAACTGCTCTCTGAGATGGCAGTACCATCAGAAAATGTACAGGTATGTCTTCTTCTTTTTGTTAATTTTCTGGTCCACTTGTTATCAAAGAATCTACCATTATGCAATACATTCATAATCGGTTTACATAGCGCATGTATGGGAGGTAATAGTCATAGGTTTTCTTGATAACACTTCTGCATGAACTTTTGGGTAATCTTATTGGTTAACAAAGTTTTTGGATGTTGAATCTTTTTATTTTCTTGATGAAATTTTCTTTGTGATATAGGTGCATGATGAAGAGGATTTCTTTGCGGATATCCTAAGGGACGAAATCATCAATCTTAATGAAGTGATGGTCAGGGGGAACACAGCAAAGGAAGTCCCAACACTTGAATCAGCATCAATGGCGATAAGGGTACTTCCATTACCAAACATGATAGACAAACAAATGGCTTCACTGGTGGATGAAAAGCTATCACAGGAGAAGAAGAAGAAAGGAAAAGACGGCACAGAACCCTTGTCGAGTTGCTTCGTAGGTCTATACTCGATCAAAACAGTGAACCGCACTCGATGGGATGTTATTATATGTATAATGGCTCTGGTCGTTATGTTGTTTTATCTAATGTAAGGGTCGGCTATGGAAATAGAAACCCTGTTCTGTATTTCTTTTTTGTCTTAGGTTTTATTTTATAATTAGTTGAAGTGTTCCTCTACATCCAAAATCTACCCATTTTACTAAACTGCAACCAAATCGAAATCGTAAAGAGGAAAAGTGAATTACAACCACGTATTCACAAATCGATTCAATTCATAAGATATATTTAATGGTTCCGTTCTAATTCAAAATCTTTAACTACATTACAACCTTACAAGAAAAAGGACAAAATATTTCCTTTGTATTTATCCAAGTATTAGGTTGAATAATCCGAACCGATTAAACCGAATCAAAAAATATATTTTAGTTAGTATTCGGTTATAAATAAATAACCGAACGTATATTATTTTGAAAAATAATGG
Source organism: Pugionium cornutum (assembly GCA_018901935.1). Taxonomy (NCBI): domain Eukaryota; kingdom Viridiplantae; phylum Streptophyta; class Magnoliopsida; order Brassicales; family Brassicaceae; genus Pugionium; species Pugionium cornutum. The sequence goes on along the minus strand of CM032158.1, from coordinate 14,991,455 downwards.
TTATTGGTTACTAACTGAAATCGAACAAAAAACTAAAATAATATAAAAAATTAAATTATTTTCGGTTATCCGAAAATATTTTAGATATTTCAGTTATTTTCGGTTATTTTTTAGTTATTTTTGGTTATGTTCGGTTATTTTTCGGTTATTTTGGTTATTTTTTGGTTATTTTAGTTATTTTTCGTTTTTAAATTTAATAACCAAATTAACCGAAACCGAGATATAACCAAACTAAAACCAAACCAATATAAAAATAATTGAATAAATCTTTAATTTTATCAATCGAAAAAAACGAAACCAAAAGTAATCGACCAAAAAATCAAACCGAATATCCCAGTGTTTAGTCAATTTGGTAATAAATGTAATTTCAAAGTCCAAGTCATATACTCAATCTTTTGCATATTATTTTCAAATAACATTTATTGCTACAAGCACCTCAATTTACAATTATTTTTCTCAAGTATATTTATTTTGAAAGCTAGATAAAACTAATCTTACTAACTAATTAATATACATTCAAAACTCCTCACTCATCTCGTCTGCATTTATATATAACAGCAGCCATAAACATGAAGACGTCAAATTTTCTTCTCTAATAAATCTCAAGAACAAGACACAAATACTAGTCTACACCTATCGAGGTAAGCTACTTTTGGATCAAGATCTCACTCTTCGTATTGATTTATAGATAAATAAGCAATCCAATAAACCATAAATCTTGATCATTTTTTTTTTCTTATTTGAATTGAAAGCAATAAAGATGAATCAACAAGAAGCTGCAGGTAATCTTGAACTTGATCTAAAACTAAATATTTTGCCATCGATGGATTCATCTTTGACCACTGAGAGATCATCTTCATCGCCATGCTCGGAAGAAGCTAAATCAATGGTGGTTGTTGGTTGCCCTAATTGCCTAATGTATATCATCATGTCTTTAGAGAGTAACCCTAAATGCCCAAGATGCAACACCCAAGTTTTGCTTCATTTCCTCAAGGGAAACAATAGCAAGAAGAGCATTTATTAAGAATATTTAATCAAATATCCAAATATACTAATATCTTCATTTTCTTAATTTGTTACCACATATTGATAGTTTGATTTATTTTGCGATTAAATGATGTATTCAAACCAAAATCTATATACAATTGTTTTAGTGGTTTATTTTATGGCTATTAATGATGGATTTCCCTCTTCAAAACATTTGATCTCTTTGATGAATGATTTTTCTTTTTCTTGTTTCATAAAAATGATTTTAGAATTTTAAATATATTTTTTATTAATTACTGATGTTTTTTAATTTTCAGCTTCAAAAAATACTCACCGAGAGTATTTGATTTTTTGAATAACTATTGTTTTATAATTACTAGGTAGAATTAGAATAAAAAAATAATGCATTTGTAACTAGACATTAATTATTTTTGAAGTTTTATAAAAAAAAACTTTATAAAATTATTGTTTTAAGATAAAATAGAATATAATATATTACACTGGTACTAGATATTTCTTAACTATTGCGATATTTAAATTTATGAGTGGAAAATTAGTTGGTGTTGGCTTGTTGTAAGTTCAATGTCCATTTACGTGACATAATTACGTGTTTAACATGAAAAGTGTGGAACAATATGACTTTTATTTTGTTTTTATTTTATTTTGAAATAAGTAATTTTAGGTTTAAATGAGGAGTATATATACAAACATCATACATAGAATAAAAGAATTCAAAAATTAATTTCTAGTGTTAATTATAACAAAAAAAAAATTTAATAAATGAATCTAATATCTTTTTTTTTTGTCGTAAGGCTATTACTTTTGTTAGGTCGGACCTGGCAATCCTTCGACGCTAAATACTTCATCAAAGAGACAAAGAGTATCACTACATTAGAGATACGTGGGAGAAAACATTTCGTTTCGATCGAGTGGAGAAACTAGGAATCTTTTGCAAAATTGTGCAAGAAAATGTTATCAACGTTGAGTGGAGTTTATGGAGAGGCAGAGAGAACGTTCGGAGAGATCTATTGGGGGAACTTAGAGAAATCGTGGTGGAGTCAATGGCAAGGGGTCAAAGGGAAATCACAAGGGTCGATGAAATGGCTTTTAATGGGAATCCCAGACTGATTGTATAAGAGAATGTATGAACATTAAAATGATGAAGCCAAGGAAGAAGATGGAAAAATAACGTCATTATTTGGATTTAGACAGATGAGATCTTGAAAAGGCCAGAGTTAACAAATGTCGTTTTTAATGCATAAGATATTTATTGTATGGTATTAAACTTTAACGGCATTTTTAATGCATAAGATATTCATAATTGTAATGTATTTTGTTTAATACAACGAATTTGATGCAATTATTGGAAACAAGAGGAGCCAATTTGGACTGAGACTAACACAGAAATTGCGTTTGAAAACTGAGTCAAAGCATTTCCACGACACGTTTCTCACGCTATTCCTTTTCCGCTTCTCCTTCCTCGTAACCCTTCAATTCTTTACTTATACCTTTACATACACTCATATGCCCCATATATAACCAAATAGAGCAGAGAAGTTATACAGAAGAAGAAGTAGACCCCCAAAAAAACGGATTTTGATTTTTCAGTTGGAAACGATGAAGGTGATCAATTCATATGCAGATCTCTCCGATCACATACACAAACCTAGTGGCGGAAAAACAGTCGTGATTCGAGATGTTTGGGCTGATAATCTAGAGTCGGAGTTTGAGCTGATCAGCGGGATCATCGAAGATTACCCATTCATCTCCATGGACACAGAGTTTCCCGGCGTGATTTTCAAGGCGGAACACGCCGTTCTCCGCCACGGAAACCCCGCCTATCTTTACAACCTTCTCAAATCCAACGTCGACGCTCTCAGCCTCATCCAGGTCGGTCTCACCCTCTCCGACGCCGAAGGAAACCTCCCGGATCTTGGTGGCGATGGCAGTAACCGTCGTTTCATCTGGGAATTCAATTTCCGCGACTTCGACGTTGAGCGTGACGCACACGCGCCGGAATCTATCGAGCTCCTCCGTCGTCAAGGGATGGATTTCGAGAGGAACCGCCGCGAGGGGGTTGAATCGGAGAGGTTCGCGGAGCTGCTGATGTCGTCGGGATTGGTGTGCAACGAATCGGTGAGCTGGGTGACATTTCACAGCGCTTACGATTTCGGTTATCTGGTGAAGATACTCACGCGCCGGGAGCTTCCTAGCGCGTTGTCAGAGTTTATCCGGTTGCTCAGAGTTTTATTCGGTGAGCGAGTGTACGACGTGAAACACATGATAAGGTTCTGCGAGCAGAGGCTGTATGGTGGTCTGGACCGGGTGGCTCGGTCGCTTGAGGTTAATCGATCGGTTGGGAAATGCCATCAGGCCGGTTCGGATAGTTTGCTGACTTGGCAAGCGTTTCAGAGGATGAGGGACTTATACTTCGTGGAGGGTGGGCCGGAGAAACATGCCGGCGTTTTGTACGGTTTAGAGGTTTTTTGAGGTTTTTGGGATTTAATTAAATTTAAATTTGCTCAACTAATCGTTGTAGTTAATGTTATTGGAAATTATATATACACTAGAAATCGAAATTAATTATATTCAATCCTTCGTTTAACCAAATCATAACCTGAAGGGATCAGAATGAACCAAATGAAACTTCAAGGTTGGCTTCTTAGTTGTAGCTATCCCAAGTCGATTGAGAATTATAACTTTGCCGAACGTCCTGTTTAAGTCAAACTCAAAATCGAAATTTAAAATTTTTTAAATCCGACTTGAAACCTAACGAATGCGAAAAATCTTTATTGGTCACAATAAAGGCCAAAAATCAAATGTGAATTATTACGTTACTTTACATTGTTCCTTTAAAACTTAATGCACATATCTGAAACTGTTTCTGCTTAATGGTCACATATAGTCTTGGAATCGGTAAACATAAATAAAAATAAGTGTAACCATATACAGTAGATGCATATAAAGGATTAGTTGGTCAGGTTTGGAGCGAGTCATCGTCATTATCATCAAGAGGATTAACATAAAGACGCAGAAGCAGCCTTCCAAGTGTCTTTTCCACGGTGGTGTGTGGTGGCCGGAGATGTAAACAGACGTCCACAAAAGCCCGGACGATGATATAGTGTTGAGGAGGAGGGTTTAAGTCCAAGAAACACCTTAGAAGCACTGTAAGATCATCTTCTGCCTCAATATCTCTCTCATCAATCATCTGATTCAGACTTCCTTAAATCTTGAAATCTTGAAATGGATTGATTGATTCCTTAGCCATTACTGATCCTTAAGACATCGGCTGCGTAACACTGGGAGATACCAGTGGTCTCAGGGTGTAGTGGCTGTGAGATGAAGGCGAGACAGTGGAGCCGCCAGCAGTAGGCCATAAAAATGGGTTTGAATATGGTTTTGAGTGTATATTGCTTCTTCTTCAAATGCATTTTAGTACTGAACAGAAATTTTTTTTCCCTTAATTCGGTAACTTTTTAGTAAACCCGCAGTGGAACACTTGAAAGCTTAGTAAGCACCCTATTATAATAACTTTAAAAGGTTTTGCACTTTCACTTGAACAACACCAATCTTTTTTGTTAAAAGGAATAAGACCAATCTTAGGAAATCAATGGGTAAGGGCTATAGATTCTATATAAGTCGAGAAGCAAATAAAAACAGATGCAAAGAAGGATTGGTATATCTACTTGTATTCTGCAATGTCTAATTCTATGATAAAGCATGCAGCTACTATACAAGTACAACATAACTCTGGATTCACCAAAATCAAATTTTATGTACAGGTATATGGTGGTGCTTGTAATGTGAACAGGATATTTCAATTACCTGTGGAATTTTCTGGTGTTGGGCTCGATGGAGTTTGTGGCTGTTCCAGGGTTGTGTTGCTCGGTCCAGCGTGGACTTGATCAAATGGAACCATCAGGTTCCAGTCTGGTCCAGCTTATGATAACGAGTCAAGGAGTCCCAAGCAGATTTAATATTTAGGGAAGAGAAACTCAAAAGCTCATAGAGATATTTGGATCAAAGCAGAGAAAGGATACATTCACTTGGCCATAAGTCTGTGATACTGACTTCGCCTACCTCTGATCGGAGCCAGTAATCTACATCCATCTGTACATTATGCAACATAGGTTAATAATGAGGTGAGCCTTGGGAAGGTTAACATTTCGCTATCAAATGAAAAGGCAAGGGCCAAGCCAACAAACTATACATATGAACTTTGTCGATTACTTTTCCTGGCTATATTTTGCTTTCTGAAATTTTCAGATGCACATATCGACTGAGATTATGTATCTGGTGAAAATCTGATGAATAATTTGTGACTTACATCCAAATCTGGAGGAACAATCTTCATGATACCATCGACAAAATCATGAGATTCGATATCGGAGTAAACTCTTTGAGTATCATCAGGTTCCTGCATTTCCATGTTTCGGTAAGTGCTGTTCTCTTCCATCTGCACGGCTACATCTTGGTTCTCAGGACGACCAGATGTTGATGGAGGATTTGAAGGTTCATCAGTGTGAGTAATGTCCTCAAACCTCTCTTCGAATTGACTAAAAAAACACAAAATGAATGCCCATTCTCATTTCCAATTATCATTTGGCAAGCATAACGCTTGAGGACAGGATTACCTGACTAGGTACACGTCGATTGGTCCCATTGTACTTCTCAGAATTATTCTGTACCTCCTTTGAGTATAACCACCAGCCTGATTTAATGGTAGGACTTTAAGAGCTGGAAATAGTAAAGACAGTGCATCGCTCATTTGGTTTTGTGTGCTCTTAAGCTTACCTCATCAGGGTCTGGCACCTCAAGAGTTGTTCCATGCGGTGCCTTTACAGCTATCAACGTCTTGTTCTAAGGTAGCATGGGAGACACCACAAAATTATGTTCTCTCGGTGAGCAGAATGCAAGGCAAAGAGAAACATGTAATTACTAGAAGGAACCGAACCTGGAAACATGGTAGGTTCTTAATGTCGTCTTCAGTAACAAACAGAAACCTAAAAAGTGAAGAGTCAGAACAAACAGATATATTGTACCTTTTGCCAGGAGAAATAGCAGGAGAAGCTTACCTTTTTTTGTTTTCATCCTCGCTCAAGCTTGTTAATCTTTCTTGTGAACCTCTGCAACAGATCGATTCTCAACAAAGAGACAAAAACAGCAGAAAAGACAAGGAAATGATTACGAGAATACTTGATTTGGTCATCTAATTTTGTCTCCTCAGCTGTGAGGTTTTGTACTTCATCCTGTTGGGGGGATCAAGGGGTAACTACATGTCAAACTAAAATGATAATGGGAATTTGAATAAACTGAATACGTTTTCAAAACCAAAGCAAGAAATAAATGCAAGTTAGTGAGATGAAGAAAAATGCAGTAACGAAGTATTCACTTAACGTCATAGAAACATAAAACAGAAGCCTGTCAAATGTGCTAGTAGAGGGATACAAGGCAGAGCTTGTGGTTTATTGATGTTTGTGTTTGTGGTATATTTTCTTGTATCTAGTTGTCCATCCCCCCTAACAATTAGGTCTGGAAAAAAAGGCATAACAAGAACCATACTAATGCAGATTCATACGATGTTCAAGAAGACAATGTGTAAGCTAACATATTCCCTTAACGTGAAATAATACAAAAACTGGTGATAACACTGAGCATTGCATAACATAATTTGCAGTAGAACATGTTCCAGGTAAAGGCATACATAGGCATATTCTCTACCTGTAGGTTAGCTATGCTTTCGATTGTTTCTCCTGGTTTTGAGACATCAAGGCCCCTAAGACAGACAGGAAAATTAAGTATACCGTCACTCACAAAAGAGGCATTAAATAAAAGGAATCCAAGATTAGACACTGGGAGGACATGCTTACTTCCATTGAATCCTGTTCTTGAGCGTCTTCTCTATCAAACCTATTCCTTCTAACACATTGGTTATGTCGTATATTCGTCTCTTTTGAACCTGCATTAACAGGAACACGTACAGTTATGGCTTGGTAGAAAGTAAACATCAGGTGGGCAGCTTAAAGATTTAATATGTCACCTCTAAAGTATCAGCTGCTTTATTTAGATCAAGAATACCATCCTCTGCTTGTTTTATCAAATTGATAAATTTCTTTGTCAAAAGACCTGAAGAAGATTAGACCGTAAAAAGCTTTTATCCAAAAGTAGTTTGCATCAAATATTAGTTTGTGCAATAAGTTATTACCTAGGGAACTATCATATCGACAAGTACTGGCCTGTGCAAAGTTATTTCCAGGAGAACCTGCTAACATAAAAGATAATTTCACTGCATTGCAATGGTCCCATACTCTCTTTCTTATAATTGTTAAACACATATTAGAGAAACCAATACGGGGGAAAAAAATAGATGAAATCAATAACAAAGGTTTAGTTCAGACAAGCACGTATGAATAATTTATCACTGGCCTAATAAGAGTTGACTGTGTAAATAGAAAGCATTCAGTCCAAACTCACCTGCATTAGTACCAGAAACTTGCGTTCCAGATTTATTGGCCTTCACTGACCTAGAAGGTTTTTTGGCCTTCCCTCCTTTCCCTGGTACAGGTGTTTGGAGAAGACCAGTATTCAATTCATTGGACTCGGGTCTTTGGTTTACCAAATCTGACTTACGCTTCGGCTGCCAATAAAGGCACCAGAATTGTACAGTTAGATAGATGAAAGAGGAAAACGCAAGCTTAAACAGGTGAGTAACAGAAGGCGAAATCACTAAATGATCTGAATTAGCAGAAAACCTCCACGCTTGTTTTCTAAGCATCATCATACAGTCACCTTTCTGGGTCTAAAAGCATCGGGAAACTATAAATTAGGAAGTAAATTAACTCAGCAGAACAAAAAAAGCATAAATCTGCTCTAAATAGCAAGAACAGGAACACCAAAAGCCCTAGTCCAGAAACTTAAGTAAAAGGCTTATAACTGGCAATACTAATTCCATATACTGCAAAGGAGGCCAGGCGCAATTACATCTCCGGAAGCAGATCCCATCACAATTCTCGTCAAAAATTCAGGGTACGATATCATCATAAATATAAGTATATAACCAAGCCTCAAAATATCGAAACACGAGAATTATAACCAAAAAAACTTCAAAAAAAAATTGACACAACTTACAGGAGATTTAATAACAATCGCCTCGGTAACCTGTTCAGGAGCTTCGTCCCCGCGAGTCTCCGCCGCATCAAACCGGTGATACTCGCCGGGAGCAATTAGCGGAGGCTTCAAAGAAGACAGAGAAGGATGATGCTGCCTCATGGAAGACGGAAATTGGTGAGGCTCGTGCTGAGATTCCGACATGGGAAAACTCGATAAATCCAACCCTGAAACCCCAAAAGAAACAGAAATTACCGGAAAAAAATTCCAGCAAATCGGATCTCCAGAAACCAGAGATCTTAATAGGTTTTCAGATGCAAACTTACGCCGAATAATGCGAAGATTCCGGGAAGAGAATGTGAGCAGATCGGCGAAACGAAAAAAAGCGGGAGAGGAAAGAAAAAAAAAACGGTGGAAGAGAGAAGAAAACGAGGGAATGAGTTGCGTTTGGTTCAGATACTGATGTGGAGGGAAGCACACTTGTACACAATTTCCTAACCAAAAATCCCAACAAATAATCCTCTTTTTACGAAAAATATAAACAAAAAACATAATACAGCAATATATCTCATTTGGCTACAGTTTTATTGAAACTGAAAATATGTCTAACGTAAAATATGGATTTATTTTATATTGAAATGGAGCATAATTCATCAAACTGTTTCATCTTCTTTTTTTTTGACACTATCAAACTGTTTCATCCGTTGCACGCTTTAAGCGTGAACAATTATCCTCAAAATTTGTCAACACATACATTTTTTAAATATTACGTAGAAGAGCCAAAATATGTAATGAAACTAGGAGTATATTTGACACACAAAAGAGTATATAAGAGTAGAATTTTGGACAAAACAATACACTGTCCAAAAACCCATTTAAGCTCACTAAGAAATTTGAATCATTGATTAAAAATATCATCACTAATTTTTGTGAAAACAATATAATATAATGAAAAAAAGAAGAAGATAATTTACCAAAGCTTGAAACGTTGATACTACGAATTGGATTATACGGGGCCCATTCTAAATTCAAAAGGCCCATACTCCAAATTCAAAAGGCCCAAAGAGTCTTCAATTTCGAAAAAAGGAAGAAGAACTTGAAACGGGGCTCTTCCGCCATTGACGTATGTTGTAAGAAGAAGGTAAGCGCGAGGGAAGCTCCACAGGATTCTTCAAGTCACTCAACACGTCAATCATACATGCCTTTTCCTCTCTGACAATCTTTCTACAACTTTTGTTGTGTATATATATTGACCCCTGGAATCGATTTGTAATAAGAAAGTCTAACGAAGAACAACATTCGAAGAAACCTTGATCGTTTCGGTTTTTAGAGCCTAAATCGCTAAAATGGAAGGGATAGAATCCGCGTGTAGACAAGGACGGAGAGTGGTGGTGATCGGCGGCGGAATCGCCGGCTCACTCGCCGCGAAATTGCTTCAGTTCGATGCAGACGTCACCCTCATCGATCCGTAAGTGTTTTCATATTCTTAAAACACCATATTCTTCTCCTCGTTTGAACTCTGAGTTAAAAAAAATTACGAAAAATTGTGTTGAACATAAACAAATCAGGAAGGAGTACTTTGAGATTACATGGGCAAGCTTGAGATCCATGGTGGAGCCTTCGTTTGCAGAAAGAACAGTAATCAACCACAAGGATTACTTGAAAAATGGCCGTATTGTTACTTCTCCGGCAATCAATATCACAGAAACTGATGTAACGACTGCAGACGGAGCTGTGATTGGATATGATTATCTAGTGATTGCTACGGGCCACAACGACCTGTTCCCCAAAACCAGACAAGAGAAGCTGTCACAATACCAAGCAGGTATGATCTACATTCTCATATCATCATCGAGTAGGCAATGCTTGCAAGAGATTTAAACTCGGACTGTTTTGTATCTTATCTTAGGATGTAGATGTTACTTGGTTTGTCTTTAGCAGAATTCACAACATCTGACGTCTGATCTCTATGGTTGCAGAATATGAGAAGATCAAATCTTCTGAGTCAGTTTTGATTGTTGGTGGAGGCCCGTCTGGTGTGGAGCTTGCTGCAGAAATCGCAGTCGATTTTCCACAGAAGAAAGTCACTCTGGTGCACAAAGGACCAAGATTGCTTGAATTTGTTGGACAAAAAGCTGCTGACAAAGCATTTGACTGGTTAGAATCAAAGAAAGTTGAAGTGATATTGAACCAAACCGTGGATTTGAATTCAGCTTCAGAAGAAAATAAAACATACCGGACTTCAGGCGGAGAAACTATACACGCAGATTGCAGTTTCCTCTGTGTGGGGAAACCTCTATCGTCTCAATGGCTCAATAAAACTGTTCTGAAAGATTGCTTAGATGGCAAAGGAAGGGTCATTGTCGATGAGTACTTGCGGATTAGGGCTAGTCTTAGAAGCAATGTATTCGCGATTGGAGATATCACTAATATCCCGGTAAATGCCTAACTGATATAATAAAATATCCATTGTTCACATAGTTTCTTGGCTAGTATCTCGTTTTGATTGTATGATTACTTCTGATGACAGGAGATGAAACAAGGATATATAGCTGAGAATCATGCTTCTGTGGTTGTAAAGAACATAAAAGTAATGATGTCTGGTGAGAAAAAGAAGAAGATGTCGTCTTACAAGCCTGGTTCAGAGATTGCCATTGTATCTTTAGGTAGAAAGGACTCGGTGGCTCAGTTTCCGTTTGTAACAGTCGTGGGTTGCCTCCCTGGTTTGATTAAATCGAAGGATCTATTTGTGGGGAAGACGAGGAAGGCAAGAGGACTAAATCCTAAACGTGTGGAAGGTTGAGACCACCTTTTGTATTTTTCAGGTTTCATCTTGAGAGATGCTTGTGCACAGATGTAATCATGTTTGTGCTGTGTTGTGTTTGGTTTTGTTTGTTTTTTGGTGTTCATCTCATTTTTTCAGTTTGGAGTGCGTTTTGATGTGCTCATGTTGTTATATTATCTCATGTAAAATAAATGGCTTTTTTTATTTGAGCTCCAAGCTTTTACTTGCATTCCATTTTCCCCTTCCACAGATTTACAGTTAACTTAAGCTGAAAAATCGAGACTATGTTCGAAGATTCAGAAGATAAAGATTTTGCTGGTTGTTGAGTGTTGACAAAGAAAAAACTACTTCGTTTCAATATTTCTCTTTACGAAAACGATGTCGTTAAAAGAAAAAAAACGAACGACGAAGAGTTCTGCAAATAAACCCTAAATCGCGACCACCAGAGCCGAGATTCCCTCTCTGCGGTTTCTCCTCGTCGCTACTCTTGGCTCTGCTCGTTTTTCTCCTGAAGACGTGAGTTCTCTGTATCTCTGTTCTGTTCCGTGCCTGCTCAAGTTACAAATTTTCTCTGTTCCGTGTTCTGTTTCGTGACTCTGCTTATAGATATCTTCTTTGTCTCGAGACACTCTTATCTCTGCTTTGTATTCTATGGCTTAGTCTTTATGCATCTCTGGAACCTTCCTATAGCAGATTGGTGTTTTGGTGAGGAACCAACTTCTCGTAGGAAAAATGCTGGAAATTTATACTCTATATGCTTTCTCAGGAACTTTCATAAAATCATCAAGGAAATTTTGCTATGGCTAAATCTTCTTCATCTTCAAATATGAATTTAGTTAAGACCGTTATAGTTTCTTAGTGTGGAGACTGGTTTTGGAACCCTGTAATCATATTCCCAGGAAAAAAACCTGTTGGCGGGCACAAAATTTCCTGCTTTTAGCTTATGTTTTTCTCTTCTTAATGTGTTGTTCTCAATCCAACCTAGGTCTTCTTATTCTGGAAAGCATACTTTGCTGCTTATTTAAAATGTATTGGAATTGTCTGGAGAAACTTCGGAGATGACGAGTGACGACAACGGAAAGGATCAACGAATTGATCTTATATGACTCGGAAATTGCATGGCAGATATCCCTCTGAATTTATTCTGATGCAACTTTAACTGAAGCCTTTTGCTGGGAATCGTCTGAAATTTTCAAGACCCTAATTGCATGTATGTTGAGGTATAAATGGATGCAGTTTAGAAATTTCTCCGAATTCTGTCTTGTTGACTCGAGGATTCATGTCCCTGTTGATTTTTTTCTGTTCAGACTGGTCCCGATCTGTAAAGGTGGGCGCTTTGCAGGAGTTTGGCAAGCTGTCGGAGCAGTTCTTAGAGAATATTCAGCACCTGCAAATGCCTTGCAAGATTGTTGGAAAGATGGGAATGAAATTAAGTATGGTAAAGAGATTGATGTGCACAGGCTTTTCAGATATTGCACTAAATTGCAGCCAGCCAAATGCCTTCATGCTCGTCTCATTGTGATCAATGAAATCCAAAATGTCTGCATCTCTGCTAAACTTGTTAATCTCTATTGTTATCTTGGGAATGTTTTGTGGGCGAGGCATTCCTTTGATCATATCCTGAACAAAGATGTTTATGCTTGGAATGCTATGATTTCTGGTTATGTCCGTGTGGGAAGTTCCTTAGAAGCTATAAGGTGTTTTAGTCTCTTCATGCTGACTTCTGGACTCCAACCTGATTATCGCACTTTCCCTTCGGTGTTGAAGGCTTGTAGAAATCTTCTTGATGGGATGAAGATTCATTGCTCGGCTTTGAAGTTTGGATTTGTGTGGGACGTCTTTGTTGCTGCATCCTTAATCCATTTGTATTGCCGGTATGGGCCAGTGGTGAATGCACGCAGACTATTTGATGAAATGCCCATTCGAGACATGGGTTCTTGGAATGCAATGATTTCTGGGTATTGTCAAAGCGGTAATGCCAAAGAGGCGTTAACTCTATCTAAAGAGCTGAAAGTCATGGATGCAGTTACCATTGTAAGTCTCCTCGCGGCTTGCACAGAGGCCGGTGATTTCAATAGAGGAGTTATGATTCATTTATATTCGATCAAACATGGGCTGGAATCTGAATTGTTTGTTTCCAACAAGTTGATTGATATGTATGCTGAGTCAGGTAACCTTAGGAATTGCCAGATGGTTTTTGACAACATGATTGTGAGGGATTTGATTTCTTGGAATTCAATAATTAAGGCTTATGAGCTGAATGAGCAGCCGCTTGGAGCGCTTTGGTTGTTTCAGGACATGCGGTTAAACAAAATTCAACCAGATTGCCTTACTTTAATTAGTTTGGCTTCTGTACTTGCGCAGTTAGGGGATATTCGGGCTGGTAGATCCGTGCAGGGTTTCACTTTTAGGAAAGGATGGTTCTTGGAAGATATTACCATTGGGAACACAGTTGTTGATATGTATGCAAAACTAGGCCTTGTAGATTCAGCTAGAGCAGTGTTTAATTGGCTCCCAAATAAAGATGTGATTTCGTGGAATACCATAATATCTGGGTATGCTCAAAACGGTTTTGCTAGTGAAGCCATTGAAATGTATAACAAAATGGAAGAAGAAGGTGGAGAGATTACCGCTAATCAAGGGACTTGGGTGAGCATATTGCCCGCTTGTTCTCAGACTGGAGCGTTGCGCCAAGGTATGAAAATCCATGGTCGTCTCTTGAAAAACGGCCTTTATTTCGATGTTTTTATTGGAACCAGCCTTGCTGATATGTACGGAAAATGTGGACGGATAGAGGATGCACTCTCTTTGTTTTATCAAATCCCAAGAGTCAGCTCGGTGCCATGGAACACGTTAATAGCGTGTCACGGGATTCATGGGCATGGCGAGAAAGCAATGATGCTGTTTAGAGAAATGCTTGATGAAGGAGTGAAGCCAGATCACATTACATTCGTGACTCTTTTATCAGCTTGTAGCCATTCTGGGCTAGTAAACGAGGGTAAATGGTGCTTTGATATTATGCGAGCTTATTATGGCATATTACCGAGCTTGAAACATTATGGTTGTATGGTAGATTTGTTTGGTCGAGCTGGTCAGCTAGAAACCGCATATAACTTTATAAAAACCATGCCACTTCAACCTGATGCATCTATTTGGGGAGCTCTCCTCAGTGCATGTAGAGTACATGGAAATGTTGATTTGGGCAAGATCGCATCTGAACATTTGTTCGAGGTTGAACCCGAACATGTTGGGTATCACGTTTTATTGTCAAACATGTATGCTAGTGCTGGAAAATGGGAAGGAGTTGATCAAATACGGTCGATTGCCCGAGGCAAAGGTTTAAGGAAGACACCGGGTTGGAGTTCAATGGAAGTAGACAACAGAGTCGAAGTCTTTTACACGGGAAACCAAACGCATCCCATGTATGAAGAAATCTGCAATGAATTAACGGCGTTACATGCAAAAATGAAGATGATTGGGTATGTACCGGACCATAAATTTGTACTGCAGGATGTTGAAGACGATGAGAAAGAGCATATCCTTATGAGTCATAGTGAAAGATTGGCTATTGCATTTGGACTTATTGCCACTCCTCCAAAGACTACGATTCAGATCTTTAAAAATCTGAGGGTATGCGGCGATTGCCATAGCGTTACCAAGTTCATATCAAGAATCACCGAGAGAGAGATAATTGTGAGGGATTCAAACCGGTTTCATCATTTCAAGGATGGAATCTGCTCATGTGGTGATTACTGGTGAATTCAAATCGATGAGACCATATTCAAACGGGTTCAAACCGATTTTTGAACTCAATTTTGAAAGTTGTTTATCTGGGTGGGAAAAAGATTCCACTTTGCTCACGAAGTTTAAGTCTCAACAAAGATGGCTTCCTTATTTCCGCCATGGCACAGCCTGACTTACTCATGTGGACAGCTTAGATTATTTTAGCAGAAAGTGACTCGCAAGTGACAGGACACGGCAGTATGTGTGAACGGTTTCAAAGAGCTAAAACCTTCTGGTTTTGATCTAATGTTTTGGTCGTCCATTTGTCTTTAGGTTCGATGATGGAGCCGTATGAAGCTGAAATGGGAAGGCTTGGTTATGCATCATCATCATCATCATCATCATCCTTTGGATTGGAGCTCAGGCACATTGGCTCTTACGGAGATAAATGCTTTGGATTGCCATCGATTCTCTCCTCTTTTCAGACGGTGTGAATGAATCCTTGTACAATAAAGAAAGAGCTGTATAAACACAATATATTAATTTCTGGGTTGGAATCTGCAAGCTATAAAATTATTTTTATTTGAAGCCTATGATTGAAAAGTACAAATGTGAAAATACAAACTTAAAAAACAAAAATCTTCCATTTTGTATACTAGTATCAGTGTGTATGAATGTAACTTGAATAAAACTTTTCCTCCAAACCATTTCACCATTATAACGTTGCAAAGAGTCGACATTGACTTTTCTCTTTATATACAAGAAGCTGCCCTGAAAAATCTGGATTGTCTCAAGACAGAAACAGGGATGATGCTTGGGGAGATGATTAACTTTGTGTTTGTGTGTGTGTGTGTGTGCCTGCTTATTGGTTGGTATATAAAGCCTCAAATCCTCTTTGGAATGATCCTTGCATAAGCATGGTTACTTGTTACTGTTTGTTTGTAGCATGAAAGCGCTTAACCGGAAATGAAATTTTAATCGGTTATTTTCATCCAAATGTTTTTAACCCAGTCGGTTTACCTTGGTTAATTAATTATCAAAAGCCAAAAGATATCAGCGATTAGGGCTCTTTCGACACTCATTTCCCGCCGATTTGGGAAGTTGCAGAAGTTTGCCGCTCAAAAAAAAGTTTAAGAGAACAGAAGAAAAGAGTTTAACTGATTCAGAGAAACCAAAAGAGAGGCAGCGACAATGAGCACGAGGAAGATGATACAGAAGAAATTCAAAACCAGAGGCTACAACCTCAAGGCCGATGCTCTAGAGGAGATTCTCGTCTTCGCTGACCAATTTCCCGACGACGCTAATGGGGAAGCTATCGATCTTCTCCTCGATGACCTCCAGCAGGAATCGCGTATGCCTATTTTTTCGTATTTGCTGCATATTGACTAGCATCGATTCTGAAGTCCTTGGGGTTTGCAAAAATGTTGCAGTTAAATCTTCCATTATCGATGCGGAGTCGGTTCGAGGAGTGATTGATCGCTTGTTGGGAGCTTATGGCGCACCGGAGGAACCCGCCACGACTGCTTCTTCCTTAGCGTTCATCGACGCGTTTCTGGTGCCAAAGTATCGATATGATGCTGTCAATAAGCAATTCGTCGAGTAAGGTTTTTCTACTTGTACTGAGTCGATGGGTAGTAAGAATTTCGCTGTGAAAGGTGTTACTAAGACTGTGTCTGTGATTTTATTTAGATGAGTTGATGATTTAGTGGGTAGCTTTCTTCTCTAGTATTGTTGCTTCATGCGATATAAGATTTGGTTCTACTTATGTAGGTAGATGATAGAGATAATAGTATTGGAACAATTGAACTGATTGAAATAAAATTATATGGATTTTAGGCATACGGGTACCCTGCCTGTTCACGGTGATGCTTCTGCAAAAACAGCAGTATATAGAGAACGATTCATGTTGTTGTTGCAGAGAGTTGCTCGCGCAGAGCATTTTTCTAGGCCAGCATTTGATACTGAAATGTCGCAATTCGAGAACTCTGAGGTAGGTCTAAGTTTCCTGTCAAATGCGTTTTACCCAGTTTTTCGGGTTCTTCTGTTAAAATCTCAAACTAGGGAATTTGTTGCTCGTTCTTTCTAGTAGATATCTTCAATACAGTCTCTAATTTTCCAAATGGGAAGGAAATGGGTAATGGGCGTGATATCACAGTTGGAAGATGGACATTTCTACCTGGAAGACCTTTCAGCTTCTGTAGAGATTGATTTGTCCAAAGCAATATCCTTTTTAAAGTTGGTAAAAGCTGGATATTGCATAAACAGAATGTATACGGTCTCATACTTATAAAGGCATAACAAAGCATTGTATTTGAGTTATGTTTGCTGTGAATTGTTTTTTTTGACAATCGGTACAAGATAACGACAGGATTCTTCACAGAGAATACTATAATTTTGGCAGAAGGCGAAATGCAGAACGGTATCTTTCAGGTAAATTAAAGCTGCAAGGTGGCACATCTAATTACTGCTGCGTTTTTCTCTCACCTTCTGAATTAGGTACTTTTTTAAGTAATGGTAAACCAGGGAGTATTTGTATAATATGCTGAAGTGTACGCTCATAGTTTCTCTGTTTTTATTGATTTGAGATCAAGATGTTAGCAATTGGGTAGGAATATAGAACTAAGTAATGTGTAGAGTCTCATTTGTGACCAACAATAGCTACACAGCTCTCTGGATACCATTTGAGTAGATTTAATGGAATATGCAAATGAATATTCCCATCAGGGGAAGGATGCCCTGTAACAAAGCTTAGTTTTAAAACAACCTTCAAAAGTTTCAAAATACATTATTTGACTAACTTGTCTTTATCTAAAAGCTTATTCTTATGTTCTGGTGAAGGTAATTACATGCGGATTTCCTCCTTTAGAAGACAGGGACAAAACATTAAAGACGCATTCTGAATATGACTTCTTTGGAGGCGGCAAGCTAACTAAAGAGGAGACGGTAATCCATGATTTGCAGTTTAAACTCTCAAATTGAGGAATTTGTATGTAAGTCACAGCAGAAAATGTATATTCTATTTTCCTGAGAACAGATTAGGCTTGCACACCTGGAAAGCATGGCGGTGAATGATACATTTGTCATATTGTCTGACATATGGTTGGACGACGAAGAGGTTAGTTGGAGTACCAACTACTCTATTTTGGAATCAATCTTTATGACAGTGCTCATTTTGTGATTTGAGAGCACTTAAGAGCATTGCTTGATCACTAAAACGTGTTGTCCGTAGAGAAGGTTCTTGGGAAGGTGGAAATGGTTCTTGATGGTTTTGAAAGTGTAGAGATAGTACCCTCCTTGTTTGTTTTCATGGGAAATTTTTGTACTCGCCCATGCAACCAATCCTTTGGTTCATATTCAAGCCTTAGGTATGGGATCATTGTAGTTAGAATCTTTTTAATCATTAACAGATAATTGTATATATATTCTCGATGACATGTATCGGTTTCATTCGCAGAGAGCAGTTTGGTAAACTTGGGAGAATGATTGGAAACCATCCACGGCTAAAGGAAAATAGTCGGTTTTTATTCATTCCTGGTCCAGATGACGCAGGTACAGTCACCAACACTATCTAAATGAGCCTTGAAAGGGTGCATGCCTAAGTAATAAAGAAATCGTGATATCTGACAGGTCCCTCGACAGTATTGCCAAGATGTGGTTTGCCAAACTATTTAACCGAAGAGCTTAGAAACATTATTCCCAATGCGACATTTTTAAGCAATCCTTGCAGGTGAGTTCGTCTTCTGAATTATGAGCAACTTTTGATTTCCTGAGATGAAGCAAACAAGAAAAAACTGCAGCATCATCTTTTCCTTCGTAAAATGCAGAGTAAAGTTCTATAACCAAGAGATTGTGTTCTTCCGACAAGATCTTCTGTATCGAATGCGTCGCTCATGCTTAATAGCTCCTTCCACAGAAGAAACTGATGACCCTTTTCAGCACGTAAGAACACATCTATCGTCTCCATTGTTTTTCCAACATTTTATATTAAAATTCTCAGGGTAAGTATAGATAATCGAAAATAATTTGGTACAGCTTGTCTACACAATAACGCATCAGAGCCATCTATGTCCTCTACCTCTCATGGTGCAACCCATCATCTGGAACTATGATCACTCTCTGCGACTATACCCAACTCCTCATACGGTATTCATAGATCCTATTATTAGTAGATTAAATTCCGCCTAGTTTGGAGCACGAAACCCGCCTTAAAACAAAGAATTTTTGTTGTTTGAAAACAGATAGTACTAGGTGACAAGAGTGAGCAAAAGGTGTGCAAATTTGGGGAAACGACATGTTTCAATCCAGGCTCTTTTTCAACCGATAGCACATTCATAGCGTATCGTCCTTCCACTCAAGAAGTCGAACTCTCTGCTCTGTGATTTTAATCTCTTTTAAGAAGCTAGATTGACTGCCATGTTTTTCAGACAAGCATGACCGTAAAAGATTCAAGAGACTGAGAGAAGCATACTTATATGTCTTCTCTTCTGTGTTGTATTCTTCTCATTTTCTTTTAATTTAACCAAATATTGTCATAAATTTATAATGCATTTCAATATGTGCGCTTATATCACAGAAGGGTCGATCTAAATGATAAAAAAATAACAATTATTTACACAGTTTGAACATATAAAAAATGGCACTTTGAAGCGTTAAATTCAGACAAAACTATGAAGCTGAGAAATAAAGGCATTTTCCAGCCAACCGCTTCAAGTGTTAGCCAAACCAGTTAACAGGAAAATCAACGATTGTTTCCGCTTAGGAGACCGATTTTGATATATTTAATTACAATTCTTAATTTTACTTTGTTTAATAATATCAGTAAAAATATATATGCTTAGCAGACCATTTAGATAAATAGCAACCCAGTCAGATACCATAAAATCTTTTACAAGTAATCATATACTCTCCTAATGTGGAGAACAAATCCAAACACAGATTGGCGTTAACAGATAAAACAACTCTATTTGTTAAAGTCCGTGTATTTGTAGAGTTTTAAATTAACGTATTTTTTAAGTTAAAGACTGAAATTTAAACATCATATTTTCTGTAACTTTTATACTAATTGAATAAAATATAATAATATATAAAATAAAGAGTAATATCCTAAAATAGCACTTTTTAAAGTTTTTCTTCCAAATCTAGCATCATAAAATTAAATTCCCAAAAATAGCATAAATACTTATGTGAAAATACTTATTTATTCTAAATAAATTATACATAAACTTAAAGTATTATATTTGAGTTCATTATTTCCAATTTAGGGTTTAATTTATTTCTATTAAAATATAGTTTTAATGCATTTTAATCTTAAATTTGTGCTATTATTGAAACAAAAACTAATAATGCTATTTTTGGAACAAAAACTTAGAAATGTGTTATTTTAGACATTTGTCCTAAAATAAATTCCAATTGCCGGAAACTAAACACCATATTTTCTGTTAAAAGTTTATATTGTTAAGTAAACAACTTAAAAAATGGTGGTATGGAAAAATGTGACATGATTTATTCCACTTGCTTAATTGTTTCTACTTGCATTACGTGTGGTAAGGCACTATTTGTTCCTTTCTTCTTTATTCTCAAGATTTTAAAATTTTGAATTAGAAATAATTAAGTTGAACCACACAAAATATATTTATAACAACGAAAGCTGCTTTTTTGCCATCTTTTGTTGTATGCCTTAGTTTCATGAATCGGTGCGTTCTGAATCCTTATTTGTTGTCGGCCACCTTTATACTTATGTTCATATTGGTTTCACTACGCGAACATCTTTATTACCGTAATTCCATATACATTTTGAGTTACAAATTTTGTTTTCAATGCAAAAAAAATTTATCTATGAATGAAAATTACTGTCATGTGATGTAATTAATATCTAAAATATTTGTTTTTAGTTTATATCGAAAAAAATGTTCATTACAATACTAAATTGTTACGTTTGAATCATTTAAATATTAAATTTTTTAATTAGCCATTTAAATAACGATTTTTAGTTGAATGCGGCGATTTTAGGAATACGATTAGTCATCATTAACATTAAAAGTAACACCGTTAACATTAACACCGTTAATTTTATTTTCAAAATAAGTAACATGGTTAACGGTATTATTTATGTTATTAATGTTAACTAATCGCATATCTAAATCGATACAATCAACTACAAAACATTATTTAAATATTTTATTAAAAAAATCGTTATTTAAATAGCTCAAAAGCAAGAGTTCAATGTTTTAATGATCATTTTCTCGTTTATATAGAAAAAATTGGTTATTTTTTTGATGTGTCGGATTTTTCATAATACAAAAATTCAAATATCATAAGGTTTTTATAAAGGCTATAAATTTTGTTCCAATATCCGACCAAATTTTGAGCTAAATACTGTAAGATAGTCAAGTTGATATTCTCAACAAATAAGTAGTCTAAAAAATCCAATCCATAACACGTGACATACAAATATGGCAAATGACTTTGTATCTACGAGACTCACGTGTGGGAATTTATCATAAATGTTACGGTACGATATTGCATGGTGGAGAGAAATGGTAATTTGATAATATCATTCTTTTTAATTTTAAAAAATTTCTCTCAATGGAAGAATAGTGTTAAAATTCCCTCAGGTTTGTACACCATTTAGCAAATGTTTGTGGCCACATACGTTGGTTTCGGTCCTTTCACTTCGTTTCCAAGTTCCAATGATTCTTCCAACTAATCAAATTCAATACGAACCGTCGATCTCACCGCCAATGGAATGGTGGCTCAAAGGCTCACACCACATGCTCCGGATGACTTTTAAATTTTTATATGCATTGATGTTAGGCTATGAATTATATACATTTTTAATACAAAAATTTAAAAAGGGTATTTATCTAAAATAATACATTTTTAAGTTTTTATTCTAAAAATAACATCATTAGTTTAAATTTCTAATAATAACATAAATTTAAAATCAAAATGTATTCAAACTATATTTTAATAGAAAAAATTAAATCATAAATTGGAAAAAATGAATTCAAATATAATACTTTAAGTTTATATATAATTTATTTAGAGTAAATAAGTGTTTTTACATAATTATTTGTGCTATTTTGGAAATTTTAATTTTATGATGTTAGATTTGGAAGAACAACTTTAAAAATTCTTATTTTAAGGTATTACTCATTTAAAATATGTATTTATTTCAGATATGAAATTTGGTCTATAATAATTAATAGAGTAATACCCTAAAATAGCACATTTTAAAATTTTTGTTCTAAATATAGCATCCCAAAAATAGCATAAATACTTATATAAAAATACTTATTTATTTTAAATAAATTATACATAAATTTAAAGTATTATATTTGGGTTCATTTTTTCCAATTTATGGTTTAATTTTTTATATTAAAATATAGTTTTTATGTATTTTAATTTTAAATTTATGTTATTATTAGAAATTTAAACTAATGATGCTATTTTTGGAATAAAAATTTAGAAATATGCTATTTTAGATATTTGTCCTAATTAATTCTGGTATAAAATGTTAAAAATATTAATATTTCAAATATCTATCCCCTCGCCTACAATGTCTAGTTAGGTATTAATTATAACAAAAGTTCATACATATTTCAAACATCAAATAGTCTTTTCCCATTCATTCATCTTTTACTAAAATAATTATTGTTTATAGTTCACACAAATGAAGAAATAATTAATATTCAATACTAATGTATAGTTTTTATTTTACATATTTTTTTATTACTGTAAATTAATAATAATTCACTAGTTCAATATTCTCAATTTTATAAGAAAAACTAAAAATTTAATACTTATAAATCAATAAAATTATTTAAAAAAAAATAATTTATGAGGAATAAATGTAGTATATCTTTTATTAGATATTTATATAAATGTACATTTTATAATCATCGGATATTTTATATTAAAAAATATATTACCCTTAGGCCATCGGAATATTAAGGTGTCTATATTATAAATTGACGGAAAGTTAATTGGAACTTCATGTTTCATTAGCCTCCACTTGTTTTGGAATTTTATCCTATGCCTTTGCCTAATTAACCTCCTTATTTGTTGACAAACATAAATCAAATAAATTGAATAATAAATTGATTTTTGGACGCCAAAAGAAAATTCATTTTTCAATTATGACTTTCAATTCGGCCATGGACTTTTGAACTTGTCCAGAACCGGTGGAAATCTATTGGAATATTATATGAGAAATGAAGTAAATAAATGTTTTCATTAAAACTGTTGACTATGATAAAGAGAATTCATAGATTAATGCATCATTACACAGATGAATTATTAATCTGAGAAGATAATTTTTTCAATTCGTAAAGTGTTTTCATTTTAAATGTGGTAAACCAGAGTCAACTATAGCTAAGAATCGATCCATATGGTTGGAAACAACTAAATTGCATTATAAATACTACAGAAACGATAAAATATAAATGGGCGGTGGTAAAGTAATGTATGATTTCGTTATATTTTTCTATATGATTCTTTTTGGTTAAAACTCTTTTTCTTTTTCATAAAACAAAACTCCAAAAAAACTAATATATTCAGTCATGCAGTAGTAGAAAAGTGTGCATATGCGTCATTCCCATTTTCTCATCGACCACTTACATTTTGTTATATTAATTTACATATTTTGTTATGAATATATTACTATTAAATTTAAGGATTATTATTGTTTTTGCTACGTTAATAATATAAAATAGTCATGATCAGAAAGGGATCAACATCGTGACCTTTTTGTTTAATTACTGTTAATTAATTGAGTGTTATTCTGATGAACGACGTTACGTTTATATGAGCATCTTCGCACATCCCTAGAGAGAGAAAAAAGAAGCCAAGATGCATACAATAAGACACGAGCTTTCGGTTCGGTTGCTTTCCTCTTTTCCTGATTCTTCTGTTGGGTAAGCGATCATGTTTTTTTTTTTTAATCAACGAATTCTTTTATTTTACTATTAATTACCTAAAACTGATCAGTCAATTCAATGTAGTTTTGTCTTCACTCATAATCGCATATTTATCTCTAATATACTAATCGAGAATCATAATATTATGTTAATGACTTACAAATATGTGTCATATTATTAAAATATTTTAAAATAAATATTATATAAAATATAATTTATTAAAATATTTATAAAATACGATTAGACAATATATTATATGCAAATCCATAATATTTCAACATAAAATACAAATACAATGTAAAATAAAATATTATAAATTTTGAAAATTTAATCAAATCAAATATAAAACATAAATTTGGTTTAAGTAAATATTATATATTTACAATTTTATCCAACATAAATATAATTTAAATTTATTTGTATAATACAATTTTATTATCTATTTCATTTTTGTAATCAATATTAAAAAATTTTTAAAAATTATTTTAAATAGAAAATAAATTATATATATATCTGATTTATATTAACAAAATAATTAATTAATTAAAATATGTGATATTGTTTTACAGGACTGGATCAAAATCTAATTGTAAGTTATTTAAAAAATATAGTTTCGAAAATGTGTTAATTAAACAGTATTGTCTAACAGCTCGATTTGCCAATTTTTTCTGTTAAATTGTTGAGAATAGATTCCATAAGCATTGAAATGGGTTCTAAAACATATAAACATGGCCGTTACGTAATGATAATGCTACGTATATTTGCATGTATATTGGGGAATTTCTATAGTATATAATAAATATGGAGTGAAAATTATAAATATATAACAAAATAAAACGCAATGCAAATAGATAAATAGGAATCCAAATCCATCGAACAAATTAAACCCTTATGCTATTTATCTTTAACCTTTTAGATATTTTACGATGGCATATATTATATGGAATTAAAAAAAAAAGAAATGGATGATGTCACATATGGATAAAGTTTTAATTTCGGGTAAATACATAAACGGTCTGTCCAATTGAGTTTGGTCTTCTAAAAGAAGAAAGGCGATTCCTTTGCTTCCACCTTAAGCGATGTTTTTGCCCACAAGCCACAATGAGTCTCTCTCCTTTAACCTAATCCAAATATGTTTTTCTTCTTTGAATTTGCCTTTATTTTTGTGTTGGATTGTCATATACCAAAATCTCGGAGAAGAATTGAATAAATATTGATCAGAGACTTCTTTTTATTTACCACCAAGATGTGCATAATTTATTAGAACGTGAAAAATCGGATATAAAAATCATGATACAAAAAATGATTTGCGAATCAAAATGATTAAAAACCGAATTAAAAAAATCATGCAGGTGAGATTTAATTTTTTTTTTAATTCAATAAATCTTGGTTAGACCAGAAAATCGTAGATACGGTTTAAGATTTGATTCAGATTTGAGTTTATGACCCTTTGATCCGAGGCTCGAGCCTAGACCCGAGCCTAACTCGGCCCAGAGACGACGACAGCGCATTCGGCTTGGTCTCTTTTCTCTCCAACTATTTTAAGATACTACATGAATTTTTCCATTTATATATTAGATAATATTTCCTCAAATTTCCAATGTACAACTTTTTTTCCTACTCATTAAATTAGTCAACAATCTTATGGTTTGTTATGAATCGAATAGTGCATTTCTCATTCATATTCCAATAATTTTTACAAATTATATTACTCAAATTAAACATACAAATTTGTTTGATAAAGATTGTTCCAACATAATTTTCTTGAGAAGAAGTTTTCGAACACAGTCAAAAACTGAAATAGAGATGTGATGCGATCATGCAAACAAACAATAACAAAAACGTAACAATAACAAAAAAGCGTGTAAGTGTAATCAAATCAATGTAATAAAACAATGCATATACGTACGTAGTGGTACGCACTTTGATACTTTAAGAACATTTTATCGTTTTCTGTAATCATATCATCATCATTATTATCTATATCATGCAACCACACATATACACTTGAGAAAAGAAAATTATTCAGTCTTCGTGTCCCCATGCACACGTCTCTGTCTCTCAGACCCTATCATATTCCTACCCATCTACTTCTGTTTTACCCCAAATTAATTTCAAACGATATTTTCTATAAAGCCATATTACTTGAAAAAATACTTACGGCTAATTTTTGTGTTCATTTTTCTTTTTGGTGAAAACGTACGTAAGGCTAATTTATATTCTTTTAGTAAAGATTGTATGTACACTTAAAAATTAAGTATAAATAACTTGTAATAATAAACTTAATTTGGTGCTGGTCGAATTTTAATATTGTTGAAAAAACTCTTCAAACTACTATTATATGTACACATATTTTAAAAATTATAACTAAATTACTCTATAAGCTTTACCTGTATATAATAGTCCAAATTGATGATTCAACTAGATATTAAAATGCTCAAATTTCTGTTTTGGTGAATTTATTGGAATCATTTTTCAATCACATCTGAGTTATGGACCAATTAATATAATAAGTAAGTAGATTTGAGACTGTTATGCCCATCTCTAGGTTAATTAATTAGGGTTACTAATTTTTTTTATCATTAAATCACAACGAACCGACTCAATTGTATCATGTTATTATAATAAAATAATTAAAAATTTGGCTATAGACTATGGTTGTTCAAACTTTAAAGAAAACTAAGTTATGTCTGAATATGTTTTTTTTTTGTTTACGATAATATATAATTTATAATTGATAATAAAAATCATGTTTGCTTTAGATTACTTCAATTATCTTCTTATTTGATTTGTGGTAATTTGTTGTATAGCTGGTTGTTTAAGTTTCATTTTAGGGAGAATCTTTACATGTACGAGCTTCGAAAGTGATAACTCTCAAGTTGGATCATCATAAGTTCTCAACTAAGGCTTATAATACAGAGCAAAGGAAAATTTGGCTACTTTAGTTAATCAATGTTTAATTCTTAGCTCAAAACTAAATATTTTGATTGGTTGCATTGTTGTTTGCAGTTTGTGTTTATTGGAAATATTCAATTCGGGGTTTGTCCCATGTATAACGAGTAAAAATGGCATCCAGCTTTTGCATATTTTTGAAACATTCTCATCATTTAACTTAAAAGAAAGATGAAAATTGTGACTTCCACAATGTGCCACGTTAATGTTCAAGATAGTATCGATGCCATAGGTCAAACACAAATATATCTTCTTCTTTTTTACATAAGTCTAACATATAATTAAACACAACGTCAATAAGAAAATAAAATTTCAAAATGTTTAAATACTAAAACTAAAATTTCAAAATGTTTTAGTTTTATTAATTTGGTTACCATCACAATCAGCATATGAAATATTAATTATATTTGTTGACTGAATAAAGTATTTATAAAAAGGTTTTCATTTCTTAACTTTAAAATTAAATTTATTATCTCTCCGAGTTTTAATTTAATAACTTATTTTTTAGAGTAACATATTAAAATAGTACTATTTTAAATTTATCTTTCAAATTTAGTAAACTAAAACTAAAATTCCAAAAATATCATAAATTATTATATAAAAATAATTATTTATCTTAAATAAATTATATATAAAACTAAAACATAATGTTTGGGTTCATTTTTTCCAATTTATGATTTAAATTCTTTTTATTAAATTTTTTTTTAATTATTTTAATATTAAATTTGTGATATTTTTAGAAATTTAAATAATTAGTGTTATATTTGAAATAAAAATTTCAAATAGTGCTACTTTAATCAAATACCTTATTTTTTTAACTTATATATTGTATTTAAAACGTTTTGTTTAAATTAGAAAATATTTTAGTCGAATGCCTTATCTTTAAAATTATATTTTTTATTTAAAACGTTTTGTTTAAATTAGAAAATATAAAAATCTTATGGGTTATAACAATCCTCTCTTGGTGAATAATAAAATATAAGTTAAAAGAAAAGAGGCACTGATTGAGGCATTTCATGGAGGACCCCACAGTACATGGTTCCATAATGGTAAGAGGCTCTCTCTCTCTATATATATAAGCGCCTCTTCACTCCCCTCTCTTCATGTCTCATTCTCATCCATCAAACTTCAAACACATAATATCATCTTCTCTAGAGAACTCCACCTCCTAACACACTTGATTTTTTTCTCTAATTTCCAGGTATGTTACTTTTTTTATATTAAACGCTAATTTCATTTGTTTACTTGATTGTGATTAGTGTTTGTTAAGTGAACCCTTCTGCTTGTAATTGTGCAGGAAACAGTATTGAGATGGTGGCTTGTGGCTTAAGCAAGAGCCTTGGCTTGTCTTCTTCCTTGAAGATGCAGCAAGGTATAGTGACGATCCTTGGTGGCGGTTCGTCGAACACTTTATCTGCACCCTCACTCAGGAGGACCTTCTCTGCCGATTTGTCCTCCAAGAATTGGCTCTCGCGGAACCGGGTTTCTCCTATGAAGAGGATCTCTTCGTCGGAGAAGCTCTGTGCCTTTGGTACCGACGATGAGGAAGCAGAGGAAGGTTTAAGATCGGGGTTCGATATTTGGACCCAGATTCAAGAAAACAAGAATAAGGAGGAGAAGATCGAGCCGGGCCTATCCGATACTTGGAGTTCTATTTTGTCGGATAAGAAGAAGACGGACTCAAGCAATGACGCGGTTCATCCACCGTACATTCACCCGCTGATGAAACGCGCGAGTTCCTTAAGCGAGAAAAGCCTTGAAATTTGCACTGAGAGTCTCGGATCCGAGACCGGCTGCGAAGGTTTCTTCTCGTATGCATCGTCGGAGACTGCAGATGCTGAAATTAACAACCAAGAGGAGACGAATCTCGTTCTCGACGTGATAGAGACAAATCAAGAAGAAACAGAGGCTGAGGCTGAGCAGGAACCAATCACGGTTCCAGATCACACAACCTGCACCGAGCTGCCTCGAGGATCTTTTCCTCCTCCAATTCGTTCTCTTTCGACCCAATCCGGTACATCTCTGCACATGAAAACTCGCCGTGACAATGGCCGATTGGTTCTCGAGGCCGTCTCTATGCCGTCGCACAACAACTTCTACGCCAAGCGCCATAATGGACGCCTCCTCCTCACTTTTGCAAAGATCAGCAACGAACCCAAATTCGAGATTGATATCGCTAGCGACGAAGAAGGAGAGACTGATTCGGAGGTTCAGTGGCTCGACGAGGAAGTAGAAGAGGAAGAAGAAGAAGAAGAAAAGGCACAAGAGGAGTTTGCGTACAAGCCCAATGAGCTTCTGTATAAGCTTGCTCAAAAGCCCATTACACCTATAGCTGTTCATAGGCTGGCCCATAAGCCCATTGGCGTACCTAAGAGAAACTCTAGGTGGCCCGTGACAGATGAATTGGACACCAAATCCGATCTGTCCACGCCAATAGTCCACTCTCTTCCACCAAGGCCAAGGATGTCTCATCTTGCTCGGTCAACAAAACCGCAGTCCACGGTGGACGACACCGTAGGAGCCGCTTGCTTCAACACATGTGAATACTATTGGAAACCCATAAACGCCGAAACTCTGGGCCCTAACACAAAAACCCAATTTAAAGCCCAAAACGTAGTCCACAAATCAATTGAAGTTGGAGTTGACGGTTGGATAAATGGCTGCAAGGAACGTAGGTCTCTTTTGTCCGTTGAGCCATTTTGCATTGCCACTTCATGAATTTATAGACCCTTAAAAGACAAAAAGGGTTAATTTACAAGAAGCATAACCATATCATAAGATATGTGTATATATATGCGAGTATATACTCGAATATATATGCATATTAACCCAATAATTGTTGTTTCCGATGGTTTTTCTACCTTCTTTTTGCTCTATATGTTTTACCAAAAAAAAAAAGATGGAGAGTAGGAGTGGAAAGAAAGTGAGAGGTAAAAATAGAAAATAATTCATTGTTTTAATGACGTTAAAGACGTCGTTGGAGTAAGAAATATATATGATGAGTATTGTCTTTATACAAAAGTAAGATATGGCTATTGTATTCTCATAGCCATTAAGTGACTCGTGTCTGCAAATTATAAAAGGAGAACAAGAAAACCTGCATATTCTCTTCGTAGATTTACTTGACAAAGCATAATGATACAGACCCCATTCGTTGAGGGGTAAAATCCAAAAGAACCAATAAACAAAAAACATAAAGGAAAATAAGTTGCAACGTTGATATCTCAAAATCTCTTAATATTTGTTCTCGTGTGAAAAATATACGCCACATCTCACAAGCGCGTGCTCCAAGTACAGGTAAATCTGGTATATTTGCTTCAAGCCTCCAAATACTATTTTGGTTTCACTTTTGTTCTTTGAACCCCCACATCACAAAACCTGTTTAAAACTGCACTGCTTAAGCATTTCCCCTTTTAGTCCACTTGCTTGCAGGCTGAGATCACCAAAACTTTTCCCTGAAAAAGATAATACCCAAAAGCTTTACAAAAGTGAGAATCTGTTCACACATTTTTAAATGCAGTAAAGACCAAAAAGAGAACGATGCAATTCCATACGTCTTCTTGGAGTAAAAAAATGTTATAGAGCAATGAAACAGATAAGAGCAGGGTACAATTTTCATTGGATATATTATTATCCAAAATGCATCCTATTGTAACTCAGAGTGCAAAGTCATACCAATGCAGACAAATAGCCCTCTACAATACATGCATTTTTTAAGCATTTCACTGAGTAATGAGTTTGTGATGATTGATCTGGAACAACTTAAGTGCTCATAATCCTCTGTCTTCACTATAACAATTTTTTTGCTTATAATCAGAGTACTGAGGGTTAGACCTAAACTACAGATTAGTAGATAGTTGTTTATCGGGGTTTCTTCGATCTAATAAACCAGTAGATTGGATTCCCCACTTCGTCAACGATAAATCTAACAGAGCAATGCAGCTGTTAAGAGCATGTTATTCTTTTCATGGAAGATTTATATTAGTTCAAATTGTTTATATTCAGAATCAGAAAGTAAAGTATACATGAAAATCTTAAAAATAATACAACGAGCTTTTCTTTAGGATTTCACTGATAAACCAGGGTCTGATGATTGATCTAGAAACATCTAAGACTTTGGTAACTACCAACGCCAAAGCTATGCTTATAAAGATGTTTCCGAATTAACGGCATTAGATCAAAACAATCCCTAACATTACAACTATATGTCAATCTACAGTTTAGTTCTTTGACAAAATCACATAGACCCACCAGAGTGCCCTGGATACATAGTAATCCACAAGGATGAAAGTAAGAAGAAAGAGGCTTTGGTAACACTTACCTGCAAAACTTAATCTCTGAAAATTACTGAATCTGCAATAGCCAACAAGGGCTTCAAGCAATCCGGAGTAAATTTACGTGCGAAAAAGTAGGAGCTTGAATGGTTTGATCGCCGGAGTCTCTTGATCAGCTCGGGCACGACTTCCTTTGGTTTGTAAGTATAAGGATGCCCTTTCACAGTGCCAGTCCAGTTGACCCGGGTCAGAGTATACCCGGTGCACCCATCCGGATCCTTCATGTTCAGTAGCGTCGGGAAATAATGCTCCTCCGGGTAACACTCGTCGGAACGATAACACGGGAGCTTGAATTTGCGCCACAAGATCCGATCTTTGATTGTTAGCAGAGCATGCCTTCGGGTCATGACAAAGAACTGTGAACCTACCCTAAATTTCTCGAACGGGACCTCCGGCATCATAGCGTACCTTCCCCGAGCGGTGTACCGTTTCCAAAGTCTCGGCTCGTCGGAGATGAGCTCGATAAAGCTCCGATACCAGATCCGGATACCTTTCGAAGTCGGAGTTGGATCGGATTTATCGAAAGTAGATGATTCAAAAAGGGAGCTGTAAACGTAGCTGAATGAGTGGAGAGGAATGCAGTACTGAGAGAGGACAGCGAAGTAGGTGTTCGCAGGGTCGTCAAGAAAGGCGGTAGCGAGGAGGCGTCGAGTGGCGGAAATGAGAGTCGGGGAGGCCCGTGCAGTGCGTTTGGCATTCGCAATGAAGGCGTTCTCGAATATTGAGCCATTCCCAGGTCTTGTAATGTTTGCGAAAGGATCTGCGTGGACGTAAACGTTGTAAAGCGATTGGGGATGGCCAGAGAAGAATCGATCCCAGATTGGCGCGAAATGGAGGTCGGAATTGGTAAGGAATAAAAAGGCAATCTTGAGCTTAGGGTTAGGTTTTCCGGATGAAAGATGGGATTGGGAGGTTGACCCAACGGCCTCGAGGAATAGACTCTGGTCGTCGATCTCATCGGCAATTGGGATGAGAGATTCGCCGGGAGGAGAAGGGAAGACATGTGGCGCGACAAAGAAGAAGACGATCGGGAGACACAGAAGAATGAAGAAGGAGACGACGAACTGGTTCGAGAACATTTGGAAATCGAAACTTCAATAGGAAACCCTAGAAGTTTGACCCGCTTTCAATTTTTTCCCAAAACTGAAAATCTACCGGAATGTACGTAAATCCCCATGAACCGACACTTAAGCGTTTACTCGATTTGGTGAAATCAGGGGTTTCCCACCACTGGAGCTCTAATAAACCAACAACTCCCACAGATTTGGGCCGACAGATTGAAGAAGCGCGAAATTCTCATACGGAGGATGATATTTTCCGACGATACCCCGTCGAATCTCAATAGAGACTACGATTTCTTCTTTCAGAGCGAATCGCAGAAGGATGAAGGATAAGACATCAAGAAAAAACTCTCCACACAGGTTTTCTCCAGAACTTTGTGGAGCGCAAAAAGGCAAAATCAGCAGATTGTGAATTTTAGGGAACCTTTTCTGGAAATTTCTAGAGATTTACGAGATTTCTGAGATTTCGATTGATTAAAACGAAAATCAGAAAGAGATCTCACAGTCAGTGATGATTATATAAGACGATAGATAGATGACGAGATTGATTGTTTTCTTGGTTAGTTGTAATTACAATGAGACGGTAGGGGTAGTTATGCCAATTGCATACCGACAAGCGTAACCCCTGACGTCGTCAAGTACTATAAGCGATTGTTTGTTAGGAATTAAGATGGAGGGAAAAGTTAACGGCGTTACTCTGTGTGTTTCGCTGTCGATAACGGCGATGGGCATTCGATGTTTCTAATTTTTTAATTAACACATTGAGACACATATTAATGTATAAACATGTTTTGAGGATAAAAATATAAAAAAACGAAATTCTCTCTCGAGATGGGCCGTTACGGTTTCGAATTTTGAAACCCGTAACGGATCCGGAGGCCACGCCGTCGACCGGAGAGACCCAATGCGGAGAGAGAAGAAGGAGCTGGCACTCGGAGGTGCAGGTTATGGAAGGAGGAAGATGCAGAGGAAGATTCGGCGGAGAAAATCGAAGGAGAGAGACTGCGAAATCCCGCAGACTGCGCCACCTTCCAAAACTCGAATCGCAGTTATGGAGATCGAAACGGTGAGACCAGAATCTGGAAAATCGCGACAGTCACGGCGGCATCACCTTCAAGATCGAAACGCAAGGCTCCGGACTCGCGAAAGAGTCCCTATAAATAGGGACCCAATGAATCGCAACTTTCTCATCCCGAAATCGCCAAAATCACAAACATCTCCCTCTCCTCCATCTTTTCCGGCACCCACGAAACGCGGATCTCCGATTCGCAAGCTGCGAAATCGGAACCCGACACCGCGCAACCACCAAAAACGCCGGTTACACATCACGGTGCGCCGAGTTCAGGTGGTGCGAGAATCTCTCTGTGACGAACACATCACAGCCCTCGCCGGAATAACACGCCGGCGTACACCTCACTCTCGGTATTCGGGAAGAATCTCGAACCGAGCAAAATACCACTCACTAAACCACAACCGGTTTAGTGCAAAATCTCCAAATTCCGGTTTAATCCCAAACCGGTTGGGTTACATTAATCCCCCTTGGTTTTACAAAAAAATCTGGTTAACCCAAAACCAAATCGGTACCATGACAATCTCTGGATACTTGGTTACAAGAAACTGTGGGGAAATCAAAAAACCGGCCCCAATCAAAATCAGAGCCTTTGACAACTCCGCAGTCCTGAAACGTTTTGAATCCACCCTTGTGGGTCGGGTACTCAACATGCCCATGCAAGGACATAGGGTCCGCACATTCATGACCCTACTCCCGTCCATTTGGAATTGTGAGGGCCGTGTGCAAGGACAGGAACTAAGCCATGGTCGGTTCATGTTCCGGTTCAGCTCAGAAACTGACATTCTGGCAGTTCTGGAAAAAAGGCCATACCATTTTGACCAATGGATGACCACCCTAGAAAGATGGGTACCGAGCGTGAAATCAGACTTTCCCGCATCAATCCCATTCTGGGTGAGGATTGTTGGAATCCCAACACACTATTGGGCCGAGGAAACAATAGTCGATATAGGCCAGGCTATGGGAGAACTACTACACTATGACGTGGAGGAGGCTAAGATAAGGGTCTCCATAAACGCGGAGGAGCCCCTGATATTCCTAAGAGATTTGGAATTCGCAAATGGCGATGTGGTCACAGTGACTTTTGATTATGAAAAACTAATCAAGTTCTGTGAACGATGCCATTGCATAACCCATGATGAAAGGCACTGCCCTGTTAAGAAAGCGGAAGCCCAAACAGAATGGGCCCCACTCCCACCCCCACCGCCAAGGAGAAAGGAGGAAAACCCCAGGCCAAGAAGGAATGAGGACGAGAGGGGGCAAAGTGGGGAGAAGAAGGGGAAAGGCAAAGAACTGGCCCCCCCACCGGGGAAGAAACCAAGACATCCATCAGCAAGGAGGGCCCTCCGGTTCGATGAACCAATCAGGGAAGAGACGAACCGAACAAAAAGACCGGCGCTGGAGAGGATCGAGAGACCGGTGGATGAGGTAGCAGAGAGACGCCCAATGGGGGAAAAAAGACCGTCCTGGTACAAAGACACTGAAGAGGAGGCCCGTGATGCAAATAGGAGAATATTAAGGGGATCCTCCTCAACCAACCCGCCTCACAACCTAACAGAAAATGCTGTTTTACCTCAATTCCAGGTGGAAAAAAGAGATGGGATCAACCCGAAGGAAATCATTTCACCGATGCGGGATATCTTGGCAGAAAGACCAAGCAGAGGAAGCAGAGCGGCTACTACCAGGTTGAACGAAAGGATATCCAAAGCGCTCCATGCCAGGAAGAAAATCGGGAGAAGCCCATTCCAAGCAACAAAGATGAGGAAAAACTCCATCATGTACTTCGGGGACCCCAAATCGGCCAAAAGGTGTGCACCACGCAAAGAAAAGGAGAAGGTGTCGTCCAACTCAGAGGCGATACCCACAAGGAAGGAGACTTCTGAGGACCCAAAGGATCCGGTGGTCAAGGAGAGACCACCGGAGGGGGCCCAATGATCCTTAGTTGGAACTGCCAAGGAGCAGGTAGCTTCTTGGCAGTTCAGAGATTACGGGAACTACGGAAAACGTTGTTCCCGGGGTTACTGTTCTTGATGGAAACAAAGCAAAGTAGGAGCTTCATTCAGGATATGCAAGCTCATTTAGGATATGATTTTTTGTTTACGGTAGACCCGTCAGGCCTTAGTGGGGGTTTGGCCCTGATGGCTCTAGCCGAGTTTAATGTTCAAGTTCTTTTTTTCAATAAAAATGTCATCGATGTAACAGCTACAATTGATGATAATAAAGTCTTTATAACTTTCGTTTATGGTGATCCTATTGCAAACTTAAGAAATAACGTGTGGGAAAAACTGGTGCGCATAGGTATAACCAGGACGGGACCATGGTTGATGGCCGGAGATTTCAACGAAATCAATGGAAATCATGAGAAATCGGGTGGAAGAATACGCCCGGAAAGGAGCTTCCAAGACTTCAAAACAATGCAGGAAAACTGCGGAATGACCGATTTCCCCTTCACTGGAAACAGCTTATCCTGGTGCGGTAGAAGAAACGGATCGATAATCCGATGCCGCCTAGATAGAGCAATGGGGAATGAGGATTGGCACAATGCCATC
This sequence comes from Pugionium cornutum, assembly GCA_018901935.1. Taxonomy (NCBI): domain Eukaryota; kingdom Viridiplantae; phylum Streptophyta; class Magnoliopsida; order Brassicales; family Brassicaceae; genus Pugionium; species Pugionium cornutum. The sequence continues at coordinate 14,955,970 of CM032158.1, read as the reverse complement.
TCGCAAACAAAGGTAAACTACCTAAGGTTTTGCGGATCGGATCACCGCCCAATCTGGATTCATATAGGCCACAAAATGGGGAGGAGAGCCCCAAGGTTCCGATTTGACAAGAGATGGCTAGAAAACAAGGAATTCGAGGCAATTGTCAAATCAGGATGGCTCCAAGGCAACAACACACCCAACATCCCGATCAAGGACCGCATTGCACAGTGTCGATCAACGATCTCCAAATGGAGACGAAGAGAGAACCTGAACTCAGGGAAGATATGCAACGACCTCAGGGAGAAGCTAGAGGAGGCCCAATCTTCGGACACGACGCCTGTAGAAGAAGTCCTTAAGCTAAAAGAGAGGCTAAGCAAAGCCCTATACGAAGAGGAAGTCTTCTGGCAGCAAAAAAGCAGGGCTTTATGGTTAAAAGAAGGTGACCAAAACACCAAATTCTTCCACGCATCTACAAAACAACGGCGGGCAAAAAACCGAATACTAGGGCTCACCGACAAAAATGGGATCTGGGTGGAAAAGGAGAAAAAGGTGGAAAAGGTGGTAACAGAGTATTTTAACGAGCTATACACATCGTCAATCACCCCTGACGTTAACCCAGTACTAGCTCCAATAGCCCATAAAATTAGCCCGGAGATGAACTCACAATTGGAGAGGATGATATCGAAGGAAGAAGTCCGGGACGCACTATTCTCAATGCACCCAGAAAAGGCACCCGGGCCTGACGGAATGACTGCTCTATTTTTTCAAAAATTCTGGAACATCGTAGGCGATCACTTGGTCGACCTAGTGAGAAACTTCATGGAAAGTGGACGATTGGACCCAACAATAAATGAGACCAACATCTGCCTAATCCCGAAGATAGATAAACCAAGACACTTGACGGAGTACAGGCCCATCAGCCTCTGTAATGTAAGCTACAAGATCATATCAAAAATCCTGTGCAACCGACTGAAAGGAATTATGCCATCCCTCATATCAGAAACGCAATCCGCCTTCGTATCAGGACGTGCGATTGCGGATAACATACTGATCGCTCAAGAGGCCTTCCACGCTCTACAAACAAAGCCAAATTGTCAAACTGGATACCTAGCAATAAAAACTGACATGAGCAAAGCATATGACAGAGTAGAGTGGCACTTCCTAGCAACCCTAATGGATAAGATGGGATTCTCGGCAAGATGGAGAGAGTGGATAATGCAATGCGTTACCACTGTGAAGTACCAGGTCTTGATCAATGGGACCCCAAAAGGGTGCATACAGCCCCAACGAGGACTCAGACAGGGAGACCCACTATCCCCATACCTATTCATCCTCTGCACGGAGGCACTAATCGCCAACATAAGCAGCGCAGAGGCAGCAAGCGACATCACAGGCATTCGAGTAGCGCAGACAAGCCCCCCGATATCGCACCTACTCTTCGCAGACGACAGCCTATTCTTCTGCCAAGCCTCGATTGCCCAGTGTGAGGCAGTTGTAAGAATTCTGGATGGCTACTGCATGGCCTCTGGACAGAAAATCAACTATGAGAAATCAACGATTGTTTTCGGAAAAAAGGTACCGATCAGTACCCAAACCGAAATTAGAGAAAGACTACGGATCCAAGGAATCGGGGGAGTTGGTAGATACCTCGGAATACCAGAAAACCTAAGTGGGTCAAAAGCACAAATATTTGCATATATACAAGACCGAATCCAGCAAAGAATTAATGGATGGACATCAAAGCTACTATCCAAAGGGGGAAAGGAGGTGATGATCAAAGCAGTAGCGATGGCCATACCCACCTACGCGATGTCATGCTTCCTGTTCCCCAAGCAATTATGCAAAAAGTTGACGAGTGCGATCAGCAACTTTTGGTGGAAATCAGGAGTTTATGGGAGGGGGACCCACTGGCTATCATGGGAAAAGCTATGCCTACCTAAATCAGAAGGTGGCATAGGATTCCGGGAGTTCGAATTGTTCAATAAGGCGCTACTCGCGAAACAACTATGGCGGTTGGAAACATCGCCTAGCTCACTAGTAGCTAGGGTGATGAAAGGGAGATACTACAAGGACACGCAGATCTCACAGGCTCACAAACCATATCGGCCATCCTATGGGTGGCGGAGTGTATGGTCGGCCATAGACCTGGTAAAAAGGGGCACACGACGAATAATGGGGAATGGCCCAGATGAGGATATCTGGACAGATCCCTGGATACCAGACATACTCCCGCGAGGACCCGACAATCACAATCAGCCGCGGTATCCCAACCTTAGGATATCCAACCTGATTAACACAGACGGGGGAGGATGGAATATCCAAACATTAAAGCAAATATTCTCCCCAAGAGATGTGAGGCTGATCATGACCATTACCCCGACCACAAGAACGCCACAGAGGAAAAAGTGTTGGCACTTCACAAAAGAAGGAGAGTACTCAGTCAAATCGGGCTACGAGGTACTACAAAAATGGGGAAACCCGAGCCTGATCTCTGCGAACCAGAAACCATCGCTAAGCCCGCTGAAACAGGCCATATGGAAGATCAAAGCTCCACGGAAAATCCAGCATTTCCTATGGCAAGCACTCTCGGGGGCAGTAGCCACCTATGGCCAACTGTACTACCGGCACATACGATCAGAACCGAGTTGTGATAGATGCGGGCACGAACTAGAGTGCATAAACCATGCCTTGTTCCTATGCCCGCCGGCTCGCCAAACATGGGCGCTATCCCATATCCCCTCAGAACCATCCAAGTTCCCGCTCACCAGCCTCTTCGGAAACCTGGATTACCTATTATGGAGAATCCCGGATGAGGCAAAGAAGGATCATGATACGAGAAGTTTCCCATGGATACTATGGTACATCTGGAAAGCAAGGAATGAAAAACTATATAAAAATATAGATCGTTCTGCAATAGACATACTGGACAAGGCGCGAAGGGAGAGCAACCTATGGTTCGCATCCATAGAAGCCAACAGCCAGGAAAAGGATCCTCCCACAAAAACCGAGGGAAGTAAATACGCAGGAAACGAAAGCGACACATCCCCTTCCGAATGCTTCATTGACGGATCATGGAAGGAAGGGGAGCTAACCTCAGGAATCGGATGGATCTTAAATCTCAGGGACGGGACAAGCGACCTACTTGGAATGAGGGGAACATATAGCGGGGCGTCTCCACTACACATGGAGTTCTTAGGCCTCCGCTGGGCAATGCAAAGTCTACATAGAATGCAGAGATACTGCACACGTTTCTACACAGACTCCACGGAGCTTATCCAATTACTCCAGAACCCAAGTAGATGGCCAACCTTCACAACAGAGATGGAGGAGTTTACTGCGATCCGGCAATGCTACCAAGAATTCTCCCTCACGCATCAACCGAGAGAGAATAATGCACAGGCAGACAGCTTGGCAAGAGGCGCAAGAGAGAGAAACGCAATATTCTCTCATATAAGTACATCAATACCATACTGGTTCGAAGATAAGACATGTCTCTTCTGACCAGTAAACGATTGTAATACTTATAAACACAGTGGCAAAAAAAAAAAACATGTTTTGAGGATTTAATTGAGTAGAGGCAAAAACAACTAATTAGATAGATAACTATAAAAACGTTTAATGTTAAGTTTTGTTGGATTATGATTAGGACTAGTTACGAAGCGTATACCATGAATTTTGGTTGTATTTATCATCCCTCCGTTCTATGTAAATTAGCATTTATATATATATATCCACTTCACAGCTACTTTTATTTAAAAATCTAAATATTATATTTATTAAAATTTCAAATATTATTTTGATAAAATGAAATTATCAACTTATTAAACTTTTCTATTTATAATCAATAATTTTGTAAACGTGAATCAATAAAATTTACATATAAAATAAAAATTATATAAGTTTATATAATATTAACTATATATCTATATATACATATATTGAAATGAATATCCATCTTTAAAAAATTTAGTATTTTTGATTTGTTTTGTTTTTAACATATATTGAATTTTAGTATATGGTTTGTTTGTAAAATTATAAATACTCTAATTTTAATGTATCAAATCCATACAGTTAACAGATTGAATCGGATCTAACGAATATTTTATCTAATCGTAATTATTAATAACAATATTAAGTAAAACAGTATTAATAAAAAGTTGTTTTATAGAATTTTATATAAAGTAAGAAAAAACTAATGTGTAGCTACAAATGCATTGTTTTTACACTAAACATTTTTCAATAATTATAAACTACTAGTAAATCGATTTTAATACTTTTGGTTAATATTATTAATAACAGTATCAAGCAAAAAAAAACTAACGACTGTTGATCCTTTTTCAAAGAAACTTATTGGCATTCGTATAATTCTAAATTCTTTGTCAAAATTTATTACAACAATCAACTGTTTATTACTAATTTACTACCAAAGCTTTCACCTTTTTGCTAACACTACCACTTCCTACATCAAAAATGTAGGATTGGAATGGCTGTCAAAAAAACAAAAGAAAGAAAGATGGAATTTAAAATATCAGAAAATTTGATACAATGTAATTTTATATAAATGAGAATCATAGTGGGTAAGATTTGCAAATGTAGTAAGATTGAATAGCAATTTTCTAAAATAATTTTTAAAAGTTTTTATTTTAAAATAATATTATTAGTTTAAATTATATCATAAAATTGTGATTAAATTATATTAAACTTATTTTTAATAAAAATAAATACTAAACTAAAAAACGAATCAAAATATAATTTTAAGTATGTATAATTTGTTTGAAGTAATAAATATTTTTTGTATACTTATTTGTGTTATTTTTGAAATTTTGATTTTAAAATGATAGATATATAACAATATTTTTAAAAAATACTATCTTACAGTATTATTTAAAATTGAATTTTTATATAACTAAAAACATTAATTCTCATAAAAACATTAGGGTAAAGTGAGTTACTAAAAGAGTAATTTAAATTCAAATTATTTTTTTCGTGATTTTGTAGATCAGTTCTAACACTACAAAACTATCTAATCTAGTTTATATGTGATAGTATAACATTCATATAAATCAGATTGCACGTAACATTAAAAAGAATTTGCTCAAACTTGTGTTATTATTTTTACCTTAATATATCTACAAAAACTATTCTTCCACTCAGATTATGTTTGAAAATATTGTAAAGTTCTAAACTAATAGTATATCTTAGGTTTGATAAAATTATTGTAACATTTTCCATTTGGATTGTGATTGAGAAAAGACAACTTTTAATATCTTTTATTTTCGACGAAAGAGACCTTAATATGTCATATCGCATTCGAAAATAAAATATAGTTTTATTTGTTTCACCGCCGTAAACGGTTGCAATTACAGTTAATATTGCAGTTGTAACTACGATAGATGTTGTTCGTTTGTCTATCGCTGACGGTTACGGCTGCGGTTGATCGTAGATTTTTAGTAACATCGATGTTTTAATTAGCGTTCCAAAAATTACGACGCATGACACAATATTTATCCCAGATATCTACGGTAGCTAAACGAACAACAATATATTGCAGCCGTAGGTTCCTAGAACTGACAAACGAACATGATCTATATATTGCAGCAGCAGGTTCCTAAGCACTTGCGGTTGTAGTCAACACTACGACAAAAACTGCGATATATGTATTCGTTTATTTGTCGTCGACGATTGCGATTGCAGTTAATCATAGATTTTTAATCATACTGATATATTAATCAACGATCGAAAAAATTACAATGCAAGAAATAACGTCTAACCGCTAGATATGATGCAGTTAAGTATGACAGATAAACAAACCGTGGGAACCCACGGCTAATCCACGGCTAAAAAACGAAAAGCTATCATGAACTTAAAAAATCATCTAAATATTTTCTTTTCTCTTTCTCTTGTAAAAATCCACTTTTCTCATATGTCAAGAAATGAATAAAAGCAAATTCTTAAAGGAAAAAAGAAATAAAAAAGAAATAAAAAGTTCTAGAGTGTTCCATTCCACAATACCTTTTACAGAACGAAACCCATTTAGTCTTCCAACAGCAGCCACAACAAACTCTCTCTCCATCTCCTCTCGGCGATTGAAGACTCTCAATTTCTCTCTGTCTATTTTTTTAGGGTTCCGTAAATACGGACAAAGATGTTCGGAAGAGGACCTTCGAAGAAGAGCGACAACACGAGGTTCTACGAAATCCTTGGTGTCCCTAAGACTGCATCACCGGAAGATCTCAAAAGAGCTTACAGGAAAGCCGCCATCAAAAATCATCCCGACAAGGGTGGAGATCCCGAGAAGGTTTTGTTTTATTTCGATTCCTTTTCTTATATCTCAGCTTTATGTGAAATTCAATTTGCGTCGGTTTAGCTTTTTATTGGAAATCTGCTCTTTTTGGATTCTCCGATCGAAGGATGTCGCGTAAGCTCTTCGATCGTTGTAAAACATTTGTCAATGTACGGTTCGATCTGAAATCTGCCATTTTTGGGTCAACTCTTGACGCAATTTTTTGGGTTGGTTTGTACGAATTGCGGCTAACGCTACTTGCCAAAAATATTTGTTTTAGAGCTTCTTTGTACATAATACATCTGTGGCTCCAAGGTCTTTGGGAAATTAAAGAGGTGATGGCTACTTTGATACCTCACTTGATGGTTGTTCTTGTCTTCTGATGCTTAAATTTGATCTAAAGAACTGTTATTGGGATTACAGATGTTCAGTTGGCCAATTTTCTTCTTTTGGCGCTTGAGACAGTTAAATTAAAGGATTTTTTGGGCTTTGGAGACTGCGGTTTGAGTTTATTATTGTCTCTGAATCGTGTAGACTTGGCAAAACATTTAACAGTGTGATACATGTATCTGCAGTTCAAAGAGCTAGCTCAGGCGTATGAAGTTCTAAATGATCCCGAAAAACGTGAGATCTACGATCAATATGGGGAGGATGCACTCAAGGAGGGAATGGGTGGTGGAGGCGGTGGACACGACCCGTTTGATATCTTCTCGTCCTTCTTTGGTGGTGGAAGCCCATTCGGAGGTTAGTCTTTTTAACAGTTTCCCTTGTGTCTTTGAATAGATGATGAAGGGAAATACCCTGGTTTAATTTTTGTCTGAGTAGGTGGTAGCAGCCGGGGAAGGAGGCAGAGGCGTGGTGAAGATGTTGTTCATCCCCTGAAGGTTTCTCTAGAGGACGTTTATCTTGGAACAACAAAGAAGCTCTCACTTTCTAGAAAGGCTCTGTGTTCGAAATGTAAAGGGTTAGTACTTAGTACTCTATTCACACTTACAAGTTTTCGTGTCTCTGTCTATGTGTACGTTGTTTGGTGAAGTAAACTGATAGCCATGAAAAGTTTCCTATTCCAACATGCTTCTTTCTTAAATCTTCAGTTAAAGAGAGGCCAGCTGTTAGATATCGCTATTATGATTGAAGCTGCTTTGAAAGAGTTTCTTCACTGACATTCTTTTTTGTTTTTTGTTTTATGATGGCAGAAAGGGCTCAAAGTCTGGAGCTTCAACGAAATGTGGTGGATGTCAGGGTACAGGAATGAAGGTCTCGATCAGGCAGATTGGACCTGGAATGATTCAGCAGATGCAGCATGCTTGTAGTGATTGCAAGGGCACAGGAGAGACCATCGATGATCGGGACAGGTGTCCGCAATGCAAAGGAGAGAAGGTGGTGTCTGAGAAAAAGGTGCTTGAAGTAGCTGTGGAAAAGGGAATGCAACACGGTCAGAAGATCACATTCAATGGACAAGCAGACGAAGCGGTTTGTGATACTCAGATTTGTCATGGGGCTTTGATCATTATATTATTCGTCTATTGATGTTTTATACCTTTTTCATTTGGAACCAGCCTGATACAATCACTGGAGATATAGTGTTCGTCATTCAGCAAAAGGAGCATCCAAAGTTCAAGAGGAAGGGAGACGATCTCTTTGTGGAGCACACCATCTCTCTGACTGAGGCCCTGTGTGGATTCCAGTTCGTCTTGACCCATTTGGACACAAGACAGCTTCTTATCAAATCTAATCCTGGGGAGGTCGTAAAACCAGGTACGTATTTGATTGGCCCAATCATGATCCCTTTTGATTGGAGTTTTTGTCTTACTGGTGGTGTCATTTGGTTGTGGATAGATTCATACAAGTCGATAAGCGAAGAGGGTATGCCGATATACGAAAGGCCGTTCATGAAGGGGAACCTGTACGTCCACTTCACGGTTGAGTTTCCAGAATCGCTGAGCCCGGATCAGTCAAAGGCCATTGAAGCGGCTTTGCCAAAGCCGTCAAAGGCGGATCAAGTGAGCTCTATGGATTTAGATGAGTGCGAAGAGACGACGCTGCATGATGTGAACATTGAGGAGGAGATGAGAAGGAAGGCTCAAGCTCAAAGAGAAGCTTATGATGACGATGAGGAAGATCACCCAGGCGGTGCTCAGCGTGTGCAATGTGCCCAGCAGTGATCGACATGCGCATTTTAGTCAAATGCTTCCTTTTTCCGTTGTATTATTTTTTGGGTCTTTCTTTTATTACACTGTCAATTCGCTGGGAAGAACCTCGTCCTAATTCTAATCCTTAGTATTATTAAATACTATATATACCTTTTTTGGTGAATAAAACTTGTTGAGTAATAAAAAGTAATATGACTGTTAAAAAAATAGAGTAATAACCGTTACATTTAAGTTTCTGACAGACACTTTTTCCGTTTAAGTTTTAGATTGCGTTTAGGATTTGCTTCGCCTAATACCAAAATTACTACTAGCAGTTAATATTTCAGCATAGAGAATAACGGATGCATTGACTTCGTGCATTCACAGTTTCACACATTCACAGTTTCACACATTCACAGTTTCACACATTCACAGTTTCACACATTCACAGTTTCACACATTCACTAACTCACTAGTACTCGGTAAATTATTTTCTTTTAAACATCTAAGAAATATAATTAATAAACATTGTTTACATTGCATCTTCTATTTAACTTTAAATTTGTGTTAATTTTTGTAAAAAAAGTTTGTTTATCTATATTCTATTAAATTAATTGATTATATTTTTATATTTATTTTCTTTTAAACTAATAAAAATACAATAAAATCAAATTTATAAATATTTAATCATTTTATTCTATTTCTAACAAAAATTTCAATTAAATAACAAAAATTATCAAATTTTATAACAAATTTAATTCGTTCCGTATCTAACGGACGAATTCAACTATTTACGAAATAAAACTATTTATTTGCAATTTTATCAGTTAAATATCGAGGTTGTGTAGCTTTGCTGATGCTGCTTTATACCAAGACTAGTACAATGCTACTACTCTTATTAGCTCTTACTACTTTTATAGAACAGTGTGAAATGAGTAAAAGAATAGATAAGGATGATGAACTCAATTTCGACCACCAAAAAAACCCAATTCAATTCACAAACAAGAGCTACTATTATGTTGCAACGTCGACCTTCTTCTGTAGATATCGGTAGACATGTGTAATTGAGAAGGAAGGTGGCTCGTACCTTGATTTTATACAGAGTCGAGCTACGGCTAGAACTTTCTGAAGTTCTCTAGAGCTATACTTGTTACCAAGATCTGGATCAATCATCTTATCAATGGAGTTTGCAATGCACGAGTGTTGTACCCATTCTATCAAGTCTTCGCCTTGTTTGTCTGATGATTGCCCAGTGATCAGCTCCAACATCAACACTCCTAGTTGAAATATCACGTTCCCACATTCCTCATCCGCACATGATCCTACAGGCCCGTTTTTAAAACCATCAATAAAGAGTGGGAAAGCACTGATCTTGTAAAGAAGAAATCTTCAGTTACCTTCGGAGCAAGAATCATTGGCTGCTTTGGGATGGTTTTTTGGGTGTCTGTTGACGCGGATATCTGAAATCTGTGAGAGGAAGATTTCAGTTATTGATAATCTGGTTTGTCTGCACCGAACTTTGTATCTTCAAACTTACTTTGGGGGTGAAGTTTGCATCCAACATGATGTTACATGAGTTCACTGAAACATCATATATCTGTTCATCACTACTGCTGAAGATTAGCAAATATTCCTGCGGTTAAATGAGCCGATCATAAACATCCTCTTACCCCTTTTATTTATATAATTGGTATGCTAAGTAAGTTACAATACTTATGTACTGTCCGTGGTTTTAAAAGTAGCTTACTAATGCAGCTGCGACTCCAATGGCTATTTGGATGCGAGTCTTCCAATTCAAAGGAGTCTTTAGCGGATCTATCAAGAAAGAGACAAAGTTTTGGTAAAGAGTTTCTTTTGATGAATACGTTTTTAGGGCTTTACCATTGAGGTGTTCTTTCAAACTTCCATTTTCAATGTTGTCAAACACTAGCAGCCTGAAATGCAAGAAGATTAAATTAAAAACACGTGTTTTTCTTCTTTCTAAGATTCAAGAAATATAGGAAACCTCTTGCGTTCGGAGCAAAACCCGCGAAGTGTGAGGAGATGGCGGTGACGTAGGCGTCCCAAGAGTTGCACTTCCTCATAAAACCTTTCTCGTCCAAGGTCGAGAGATTTCAGTTCTTTGACCAAAGCCACCTCACCATCTTTGTATTTGGCCATGTATGCAGACCCGTGATAGTTGCTGTAAATAACCTTACGGAAGCCTTCTGTTGCTTTCATTATCTCCTTGTATCTGAATCGTCTCACAAATTCTATTCTTCCTGTGAAAGTGGCGCAATTGGAGGTTGTATAAAGTTTTCCAAACATACATATAATACAGTTCAAGAGATTTAAAAGTTGAATCGGTGACTCCATTGGTACGAAAAGAACTGAGTTTCAAGTCAAATTCTACTTTGAATGGACAGAACTAACAAAGTAGAACTTAGCTATAATCTGGCTATAGAGTTCATCAACCTTAAGTTCTCTAGATTTAAGAAGAAACATAAGAAATCACAAGGTCCCATATAGAACACAAACCAAGTCACTCAAATGATTTGTGAAACTTAGAAAAAGACAATTTTATAGAACCAGTTGAAATTTCCAGGAGTACATTAAAAATTGTTTTCCGAAATGATACGAGATTAGAACAGAGTTCTAGCAAATTGTAGTTTCTGCAGCGTTAAGCGACAAGTTAGACATAGCTTATACCCTATACAAAACGATATGACATCAATGTACTAGAACATCGATAGATTTGATTTGATTTGAGATCAAAGTAAAACGAAAGGCAGCAAGAACTGAGAAAGTCAAAATCCAGTCCAGAATAGTGTAATCGACTCTACAAGAGCACAATAATCTGAAAACAGAAAATAATCTATCAAATTCGCACATGATAAAAGATGGAAGAAGAGAAAAATCGATGAGATTCCGACGAAATTCTGGCTTACCGGAGCGAGAACGGCGGAGCCAAGCAAGAAGGAGAAACCGGATTCTGCGGCAAAAACGAACGCGATCATCCATGGCGATTCCTTTCTTCGCTGCTTCACGAGCTATCGTTCTTTATCTCTCTCCCTATCTGCTTTTTGAATTTAACAAGAGCTGATTGCGGAAATTGAATCTGATGCTTTCTTGGAAGTTTTTGGGAGTGTCAGTTGCACGAACCTGAGCTGTAAAATTCACGCTTTTCTACTTTTCTTTTCTTTCTTAAGGTTTTAGTTTTTTTAGTAGTAAATAATTTATTGTCAGGAACTGATTTTTATTCAAGAGATTCGTGTCGAGACCCGATAATTACTTTTGAGGATGATTGTAAAGTGGAGTACACACTATTCCGACTAATGAAACAATATTGAAAATGATTTCTGTGATATAATCAAAATTTAAATCATAATATATAAGTTTGGCTCATTACAAGAAATAAAATTTACGTAAGAGTTAGAAATTATTGAATGCAATGCCCAAAAAGAGTTCATTACAAGAAATAAACTCCACACCACAACAGTAATATGGACACAACTCAAAGCCCGAAAATCTAGCATGTTTTGTTAATGAATACTAAACCATAAATTTTTATATATATATATATATATATATATATATATACTCTTAGTCTCATTTAGATTCAGAATCACTTCCCTTGAAATTTTATTTTTCTTTAATCATTATTTATGTTTTGGTTTTTTGGGTTTAAGATTTAAGTTTAACTGTTTAACAAATTTTTTTTTGGGGGAGGGGATGCACAAATTTCAGTCGAGGTTGATTTTTTATTAACCGAAATTGGTAATTTATATATTTAGTAAAAATAGTATTTGCTTCCCATGAACCAAACTAATATATAAATTAGACAAATAGCTAAACATTATTCAAACCATGATACAAATAATGTTAATTCGATATTATCTCTAGTTCCCTAAACGAGTAGGTTGTAGAGAAAATATACGTTGCACATTTTGTCAGATTAATTTGTCTTTATTTAATGATAAAAGAGAGAAAGAGAGCTCATTTCAGATAAATTATGTTCACCTCAGCTTTTTTTTTATCTCAATGTTTTTTTTCTCTTTCCCAAAATCCTTTCATTTTCATTTTTCTCTCCGGCGATTTTCGAACTATCCCACCTGCAGCTCTGAAATCGTCGTTTTTTCCAGTACTAACCTCTGTTTTTGATACTGGTCACGTGAACAATTACATGCGTAATCAAATACGGTAAGATTTTCGATTTGTATAGTTACATGAGGATAAAAACCAAATTAGAGTAATTGTATCACTATTCACATGAATAGTAACAATTTGAGTGGAGAAAAAGGCATGGAAGATTCTGAAATGGTAAAATTTTTGTGTTTTTTTTTGTTTTTTAGCAATTGAAGTGGGATTTTTCCGTTAATAAGCTTCGTTCTGGTTACTGGTCACTATTCATGTGAATAGTAAAAAAATACAGTGAAGAAAAGACATGGATGATTCGGAAATGATAAGTGTTAGTTTGAATTTCTTTCTATTTTACGAAGTCGAGATTTATGCATGCAAATCAATCCCTCGTAATTTCATTTTTAGGATTCTCATCCAGAACTATCCATCAGGATATTTGCCGCCAGTGAAGAACATTCTGGAGAGAGAGTAAATTCTTACCACAAAACTAAAAATATTAATGTCATTATAAATGCTTTATAAGGATGGTTGTGAGTTTTACTTAATGCTTTTGATGTGTTCCGGTGGACATATTGTGGAAAAAGTTGAACGAATGTCTTCAGAACAATGGTTACTTATTGTCTAAAAGCTCCGGCGACACATTTATCAGTGTCAATTATTTGTTTTGTCTATTGGTAATTTAGTAAGTTAACGTATTAAATATACATGTAACACGACAATGTATAAGTTTATTAGAAAATATTGTTTTAACATTGCAATGTTCTTGTTGTAACATAATATATATTTTGATAACGAATTATATGATTGTTTATTTTACCAATATGTTAATATGAAAGTTAACATTCAATAATTTAGATAACGCGGTAAATAAAAAGTTAGATATACATAACGCGGTAAATAAAAAGTTAGATATACATATTCATATTTATTTGATACAACAAAAATGTTAACATTTTACAAAAATATATAACATTGCTAAATATAAAGTTAGCAATACATTTAAATATTTATCTACTATTATAAATATTTTATATGTTACAAACAATTGTACATACACTAATATATCTATGTTTACTTTGTCTAAATAGTACTAAAATATTTTTATTTAATGCCCCATCAATTATGATATCTTATTAGATATCTCCTATCATGAATAGTAACCTAAATGTTAGAATAAATATTGTTCGCGTCAGTGATTGTCAATGATGAATTGGCAATAAGGCAGAATAATATTAGTAATTCGTTAAAATAAATTTAGTTGTTTGAAATTTATTTATATTTCGCTAAATTTTTGAAAGTTTTGGTCTATACAACTAATTATTGAGTCTAGTGAAAAATGCCAAATCTTTTCTTATGCGGTTTCGTGTTTTTCTACAGTAACTTGTGTGATTATCGTGGTTATACATAGGCCTGTCAATTTGGCTCATTACCCGCGGGTCCCGCCCCGTTTGACCCGCCGCGGGGCGGGTGCGGGTCGAAGGAAAAAAAAAAGTTTATATGCAGGGCGGGTGCGGGTCGAAACTTTGGTATAGCGGGGCGGGTGCGGGTTTCGTTTTATTATTTTGCGGGTTGGCGGGTACCCGCAAATTTTGGGTCAAAATTATTTGACCAAAATTTAAACTAATTTAATTATAAACCAATTTAATTTTAAACCAATTTAATTCTAAACCAATTTAATACCAAACTTGATATTCAAAATTTATATAATTTGATGTTTTAAAAATTGAATTATGATATATTTGATGTATTAATTTTAGATTTATTATTATTTAGATTTATTTTAATTAAATATTTTAAAAAATTTTAAAAACGAAGCGGGTCGCGGGTCACCCGCAAACCCGCTAGATTAATGCGGGCCGGGTGCGGGTTTTAAAAAAATGATTCGCGGGTTTTGCGGGTAAAAATTTTTTTTGAAAAAAAATCTTTAACCCGCCGCGGGGCGGGTGATGCGGGGCGGGTCCGACCCGCTTGACAACACTAGTTATACATATATTTTTTCCTTTCCTTATATGATACGGGGCCCATTGGAGACACGAACTCCACACAAAAAACCCCAAAATTGTGCATCGCTCTTCTTCCTCGCCTTTCGTCGGCTATCTGCTTCGTCTTCCGCTCGAGTGGCTTCGGGTACTTTAAACTCTTTTAAATTGTGTAGCTCCTTTTTATCTCAGTTGATTCCGCCTGTTTTAGTTTCTATGTGATTTCTGATTCTATATAGTTGATTTTAACTATTATGCTATCGAATCGATGTTTTTACATTGAGGGATTCGATTTTCGTTTTGTTTATGTCCGCCAAGCGATTGTTTAAAATGTCACTGAGCAATTCTTCATCTAAGATATTTGTCAGAATACAGAATACGGAATCCATAGGACTGAAAACTGCAAAAGGAGAATTTTGATTTTGTTCTTATACAGAAAAAATAATTCAAGGTTGTCGAGGAGAATCCTTTGTTTGCCTCTGCATTTCCTTTTTATCAGCTAGTTGTTAAATTTTCTTGGGTTCTCTTCCTTCACTGTGCCGCGAACTGGGTTCCTGTTTATAGCTCCAGTATAAGTGTAAAGATATAGAGCTTGTCTCTGCTGCCATATTTTGGGTTGCTTGAGACTTTAGGAAGGATGCGGCTTTTCACGGGTGAATTATGTGAGATTGTTTAGTTTGATATCGTGGAAGGTCCCCTTATGGTTATTAATTACGCTCTGTGGAGCATTATCATGTTACAACATTTTGGATTGGGATATCGTTTTATGTCATTACTGGTTCCAAAAAAATCAATGTTTTGGATTGGTTTTGTAAGATGATGTACGGTATCTGTAATTCAATTTGCATTGGTACATAAGGTTGAAGCTTAGCTGATGAATGATTTTAGATCCTATTTCTTAGCTGGTAATCATTTTTATTTCCTTCTTAGTTGGTATCATAGGTTGCGTAACAGTCTAATGCCTATCATGAACTGTACCTGAATTTCGCTCTGAGTGTCAACTTTGTAGGTAAGATTTGAGAGAAAATAAAAATGAGAAGACAGGGAAACTTTGCGGACTCACCTGCCGGTTCATATGTAGCTCAACAGATACATAATTCCCATTCTGATTTTCAAGGTCAGTTAGAGGCATTCACGCCTGAGAGGGACCAACCGTATTCAGATTCACAAGCAGAAGGTCAATGGAGATGGGAAAGAGATGGCCCGAATATGTCAAGGCCAATGGCAACTGCCATTTACAATGAAGGTAAGTCTTTACTTACTGCGTCAGTATTCATAGTCAGGCCATTAATACAAAGACCTTAGCATTATACCGAATAGCAACCATCATGTGATGGGTTTGCTTCTTAAATTTCACATGCAATGGTATTATTGTTCAGAAGTTTTGGTAAATTCATAAATTTCTGCTTGAGGTACTGTACAAAGCAATTCTCAAATCCAACATTTTCTGTGGAAGTTGTTCCTTTAGTGGGTGAGTTATTCAATGACATTTTAGGTGAGGTGAGAGGAATATTAGTTACATATTAGTTTTGGTAGATACGATTTCTGTAACTGTAAGAGGATAGACAACAATGATATGATTCCATTTGTAGATCCTTCATCAAGTGTGTCTCGACCTTTAGAGTTTATCTATCGATTCCAGTGTTCTGTTTACACAGGTCAAGTGGTTGATTCATCAAGGTCGTATAATCGTGGCCAAATGGATCCAAAATCAGGAATGGAGAAGCAAGGCAGCAATCCCAGAGCTCAAACACAACACCAAGAAAACCCAAAGCCTGGCTATGAGAATAACCGTGGGATACAGACCTATGAAGGACTTGAACAGAAGTTTATGGATGATATAACAAGACTAGCAAAAGATCAAGTCGAAGCAGAAGATGCAGAGATTGCCAGACATCGAGAGGTTAGCAGCAAATTGGAAAGCCACTCTAGCTTGGGTTTTATTGGTTGATCTGAAATCTGTTAACTTCGTATACAGAAAATAAACACCATTAATACTCGGTATGAAGAACAATTAGCTGCATTGAGAGAACGTCACACAGGTAAGAGAGAAGAGATCATGAGGAAAGAATCACAAGCTAGGCAGCAACAATACAAGCAGGAAACCATGGCGATGATGGATCAGTACCATCCAAATGCGGTTGGTCCGGTCAATCGAATGCCATCTTCTGGTCATCACCAAGGTTACATTGGCAATGTTCAAGATCCAGCAGTTTTTACGGATGCACCATCCAGATCCTATGGCTCAGATCGGTTTGAAGCATATGGAGAGAGAGCTAGGTTTCAGGGCGGAACGAGAGATCACGGGTTCGAATCCAGGGGTCAGTACCCTGGTGGGACCGCCTATGATAGAGTCTCACGGTTCTACTGATAAACTCGAACACTTGATCCATCAAGATTGTTTAAACAGTGAATTGAAAAAAATTTCTCCTTTAAATGGTATGTGGTATTAATGTCGAGTTTTTTTTCTCCCTAGTTTGTAGTTTTAATGAATTAATTATTTTAAAGTATAAACATAACTCAAAAACGTTTCCCTTTGTTATTGACAAAAACTCAATTAGTTGTAAAGAATACAATGTGTCAACCAAAAATTTACACTTTTGTAAAACAAAAATTATAATATAAATTTCCCTCCTTCCCTATCATCTTTACGAGGGACGAAAGTTGCCCTGAATAAAATCTTGGCGGAATCGTACTTTTTTTTCTTCTCTGCGTTGTAGATGCTGTTTGAAATTTATCATTCCTCCTCTCTATCTCCCTGCGTATCTTGCCTTTGCCAATCGTGTGCGGAGGAACAATGAATGGGGCATCATCCGAGGAATCTCTCGATTCGACTCAGCGGATCGATTCGCTTGACGTAGAGCAGAGAGCCTACTTCGTCCCCTTGGGGTATCTCCTATCCGCCTCTCTTTTTTTTATCTCTCTATCGTATCGTTCTCTTTCAAGTCGTCCATTTTCCTTTTGATTGGAAAATTCGGTATTTGAATCACATCCGAGTAACTAGGGAGTGTGATTCAAATGGGTTGTATTTGCTTCTTGTAGGAGTTTAAAATATTAATTTTTCTAGGGATTTTGGAACTTAGGGATCCTTGTTTGAGCTTATTGGGAGTTGGATTCAGTATATGATTTGATTTTTTTTTGTCGCGGGATTTTCTTTTACATGCCTCGAGAGTGGGTGTTTTGTTTCGAGTAGTTCAACACGATTTCGTCAGACTATGTTCATATTTAATAAGATGATAACCGTATTCAGTGTGACTGTGAGGAATGATAGTGTTCAACAATCAAATGTCAATGACAGTGCCAGTTGCATACTTTCGGTCAAGACAATATGTTATTTGCCTCCTCTTTACTTCCTCAAGCCCAAGAGGCTGTGTCTTTATTTCTGGAATTATTCTGTAGATATGGATTGTCCTGTTTTGTTTTCTGCACATTCGCTTGGACCCCTTTTCTTAATTTCCCTTCGTTTAGCTCTTAGGCGCAGCCCCTATTGCTGATTGATTATTTAGCTTGACAGCGGACTAGAATGGGAGTCAGTCAATGAGTCAATCAAAGATGTACAAAATACGATTCTCATTCGTTACCAATTTGATATAAGTACTCTCCAATGGTATTAGAAAATCATTCAGTTAAGCATCGTGATGTTCAAACCTGAGTTTTTCAGGTGGTGGAAAGATGCCCATGATTCAATGCCTTCTGAATCAGCTGGAAAAAGAGAGGTCTTGTATACAGCAACAACTGGATCGTCTTATGGAGGCCCAATGAAGTTGATAAATAACATCTTTAACTCTGATATTTTGTTTGATTTGAGGAGAGAAGGAGATGCATTACAAAATGGTGAAACAGGAGAAGCAAGTGTCTCAGGCAGGGACTTTGCTTTGGTCTCAAGTGATATGTGGCTGCAGGCACTAAAATGGTAAATGTTGTTTCCTCTGTACATATCTGATGGTTCCCTCTAGAACGACTTGAGTCAGTTTGTCACTATCCGTGTCATTTTAGTGTTATATCCAATTGAAGTGGCAATTTGAACTTGCTCATGACAGTATTCGATCAACTGATTCTTCCGTGGAAATTATTTTCTTATTAACTGTAGCTGTTCTTCTATTGAGATCGAGTTTTTGGAGAAGATGCTGAGGTAGACTAGGAACTTTTTTCTGCCACATTTGTGCCGCTAAGTAGAATTCTCCTATATTTTGGACGTGTTACCTGTTTAAATTTATTGGAAATTTATATTAGGGTGTGTAAGAAAATTACAGATTATTGTTAGCACTTATGATACTGGATCTCTAATATAGCTAGTAAAGTTTTGTTTATATACTTGGGTTTCCTGTACAGTATACCTTGTGTAAAGCGAAGGTGATTTCCTTAATTTGTGACCTATAGTTCTTGATTTCCAGGCATCACGATGATAAAAATACTGAGAGAGGCATAAAAAGTTTCTCGGTTGGAGGAGTTGACAGAGGTGATGTTTATCCAGTACAACTTAGGCTCTCCATTTTGCAGGAAACCTATTCATTGGCGGTTAAAATTTGCAAAAAGGTGTCTTCAAACTTGCAGCATTTTTTATTTGCTTAATCTAGTGCCTTAAATATGTTGCCACATTTTCTCACTGCTATAGAAGTGCAGTGATCCATTGTCCTCTTTTAAGATGGGGAAAATTAAACTGGATTCTTTTTTCATCGGAACTTGGTTTCCATAGAACTAATGTTTCAGAACTGAATTCCCTAATCCCTACCAGATGAGATATTACATAATTTCTCTCTGCTATAGAAGTGTAGTTCTGCCACCCTCGTGTTTAAACTCCTGTTCACATGAGACTTGAGATAATTAAATGGTTGAAATGAAACTATTTTGACCAAAAAAGACAAACCATCATGAATACACTCCTGCTAGAATGTTGCTATCTATCCCGAAACTTCCTGTTTCACAGTAGGCGAAGATATCCTATACAGTTCTTCTATATGTTTCATTAGTCCAATGTTGTTGTTGTCATCTACAGAATATACTCTTACTTGGAACTTCAATTCTTATGAAGATTCATGCGTGAAGCGGATTAGAACCGACTTGATTTCTTGTTCTTCTTATCTGCAGAACTTTTGCCTAGCTTTTCAGTTGTTGTTATATGTGTTTCTGGTTCCAAATCTTATGCTTTCCCTCATGCAGGACAATTCTGTAGAGTGCTTCAGAAGAGCATGCAAAATATTCAGTTTGGATTCTGAGCAGGTAATGTGTTCCATGCATGATATTTTACCTACTATGTAAACGACATGCATATCAGTTTTTATGTTTACTATATGTGGCACAGGCGAAATTCCTATCTATTCATGCAACTACAAATGATACTTGTGCTTTTGGTTATGTAGTTGCGCATTTGGGATTTTTGTGGCCAAACAATCTTGTTTTTCGAAAATGATATGAGAAATTCCAAGGATTCTCAACAACAAACAGACCAGGAAGTAAGTTTGATGCTGTTTGAGGGAATATGAACATTGCATCACATAATGTTACAGTTAAATTTCTTTTGTCTTATTTCAGACTTGCCTTCCCTTTCCCTTTTTTCCTATATTTCTTTGATGCGGTATTTCTTACCCATCATAACATTTGGTCCAACAGATGCTCCTAGAGCTGCAGATTTATGGGTTATCAGACTCCATCAAATGTAAGGAATCGAAAAAGGAATATGGTTCCACACAGCAAACCAATGGGATTACCAATGGCATTAATGGTGGCACATTGTTCAGATTTGGACGGAGTAATTCTTTGAGCTTTTTGGGAAAAGCTGGAGAAGCTGGAACTTTGGGGTTGACAGGCTTGCAGAATCTAGGAAATACATGTTTTATGAACAGTTCCCTTCAGTGCTTGGCTCACACTCCAAAGCTGGTTGACTTTTTTCTTGGAGAGTACAGTAGAGAAATAAATCTTGATAACCCACTAGGAATGAAAGTATGTTAATCTATGACTTGCTGTATAGATATATTTTATGTGGTGTTAGTATATCTCTTGCTTCTTGGTTCGCCTCACTCATCTAATTTTCTTCTGGCAGGGTGAGATCGCTTTAGCTTTTGGTGACTTGTTAAGGAGTTTGTGGGCTCCAGGTGCATCAACAGTGTCCCCAAGGGCATTTAAAGCAAAACTTGCAAGATTTGCTCCTCAGTTTAGTGGTTTTAATCAGCATGATTCACAGGTCAGGAAAACACTTCAGTTTATAGAATCTGAATTAAGTGGGCCTTCCTGATGTTTCTTCCTGTATCAGCATTAAAGACTGCATATTGGGATACTCCATCATGTGTTTCGCTTTTTTTTTGGTTGCAGGAACTTCTAGCTTTCTTGCTGGATGGACTCCATGAGGACTTAAACCGTGTAAAGAACAAACCTTATGTGGAAGCAAAAGATGGAGATGGGCGTCCAGACGAAGAAGTGGCTGATGAATATTGGCGAAATCATGTGGCTCGAAATGATTCAATAATTGTTGATGTGTGCCAAGTAATTATCTTCAGGTTCCTATATTGTTTAGATACCTCTGCTGACAATCACTCTAAGGATCGTGTTTGACTTGCACATTAGGAAACTTTAGTTTGACCTCTCCTTGAAAAATGTCGGATGGCTCAAGC
The DNA here is from genome assembly GCA_018901935.1 of Pugionium cornutum. Lineage (NCBI taxonomy): Eukaryota > Viridiplantae > Streptophyta > Magnoliopsida > Brassicales > Brassicaceae > Pugionium > Pugionium cornutum. Next base: position 14,934,867 of record CM032158.1, on the reverse strand, counting down.
TGTGTAGTATTCTGGTATCCAATTCGTAGGTTTTATAGATCATTTTGGTCTAGGTTGCATATCTTTGAAATTTCTTTCATCAAATTGGTCAGTGGACATTTATCTTTTTGTTTAGAAATTCTGTGTACATAACAGATCTTTGTGCTCAAGGAAGATATTACCCTTTTGATAACTGTGTCAAGTTATTAGATTGCTCTCTGTACCCAAATTTTTTAAGCATTGCTTTGCGTATAATATGATGTTCTTTGCATTTATTGATCTGACTATGTCATGAACTTTAGCATCCTGGATATCTTCATCTTCGTTGGTTCAGTGCATTTGCTAAGAAAAGATGTTGACACTGTCGAACACTAATACATTGCTAAAAAAGATACTGACATTGTCTGGTCACTAATACATTTATATGTATTTCTGGTTGCAGGGCCAGTACAAGTCAACATTAGTTTGTCCTATTTGCAAAAAGGTTTCTGTTATGTTTGATCCATTCATGTACCTGTCGCTCCCTTTGTCATGTACATCAATGCGATCAATGGATCTAACAGTTATGAGTGCGGATGGGGGTAGTCTGCCTGTTTCATTGACTGTCAACGTTCCTAAGTTTGGAAAATTTGAAGATCTTCGGAAGGCTCTTGTCACTGTTTGCTCTTTACCAGATGATGAGACTTTACTTGTTACTGAGGTATATTTCTGTATCATATATGCTGTATTTGATGTCATGAGTCTCACTTTGGTGTTTAGGCGGAGCATTTGTTTACATATACAATGGAAATTCTCTTCATTTGGTCTTCACTTGTTTAGGTATACAACAATCGCATTATTCGCTTCCTGGAGGAGCCTACTGATTCATTAACCTTGATCAGGGATGGTGATAAACTTGTTGTCTATCGGTTAAGAAAAGATGCAAACAATTCTCCGTTAATTGTGTTTATGCACCAGAAGCTAGAAGAGTAAGTTTTGCATATTATTCTACGTTTAGTAAGGTTCTTATTAATGCCAATTCCCCCACATCCACCCCCACCCCCCACTTTTTTTTACCGGTGGTTTTGGACATTATTGTGTATGTCGGCAACAACATGAATTTAAACTTCATTAACACTTTCCTCAGCAATGAGTATTATAGCTCCTCTTTATAAATTGTATATCTTAACATGCTACAGTTCAATTAATAATACAGTTTAACCACTGTTCAGTAGTGCCATGTGTGTAATTATGTCTGGTGGATACCAAATATCTAATTGTTTCTATGTTTTTCAGGCAGTTGGAATCAAGCCCAACTTGGAAGGAATTTGGGATCCCCTTAGTTTCAAGGCTTTATGATATCGAGAATGGATCTGATGTTGAGAGCCTGTACCTAAAATTGCTTAGTCCATTTAAGATGCCTACTGAATTCTTCACAGATAATCTTGAAAACCTCATTGAAGAAGAAGCCACTGATAAACCAGGTACCGATTTTACTACCTCAGTTGAGGATATAAATTCCACTGATGTGAAGGAGACTACTGAGCCTGTTCCAGACCCTGTGTTGAGGCTTTACCTAACCGACGACAGAAAAAACTTAATAGAATCTGAAATATTGAAAGAAAAGCCTGTAAATAAATCCAAGCGGGTGAATGTGCTTGCACGTTGGCCAGTGAAAGAGCTAGAAGTTTATGATACTTGTCTTCTGAGCTCCTTACCTGAGGTTTCCAAATTTGGAAGTAAGAGACCCCAGGAATCCGTTTCGCTTTACAAATGCCTGGAAGCATTCTTGACGGAGGAGCCTCTTGGTCCTGATGATATGTGGTGAGTTGTGGATTAAAAAAACCTTTCTTCTATTCGTTCTGAGCTCTTTGGTGTGTGAAAATGTATCTTTTGACAATCATGCACCTAGTGCATCTGAAAATTGATTTCATCACCTTATTTGGATTGTCTTCGGTTGTCGCTTTAATTGTACTAATTCTCTGAGTTACTTTGATCTTTGGTAGCTGACATGAGTCCAAATTGTCTTTAGGTATTGTCCTGGCTGCAAAGAGCACCGGCAAGCCATTAAAAAGTTAGATCTCTGGAGGTTGCCAGAGATCCTGGTTATTCATCTGAAGAGATTTTCTTATAGCCGGTTTATGAAGAACAAGCTGGAGACCTATGTGGACTTCCCGCTAGATGATCTTGATCTATCAAGCTACATTTCCTACAACAATGGTCAGACAACTTATCGCTACATGCTCTATGCGATTAGCAATCACTATGGGGGCATGGGAGGTGGTCATTACACTGCATATGTCCACGTAAGTGATTAAGATATTAATAACTATCCTCTTATATGTCTCAATTATACATGTCTCAACGTACTATATATTTTAAGTATTTTTGTTTCTAAACTGTGGAACCCTTGTGGCTTGTAGAGTAAGAATGTAGGATATCAGAAAATTCGTAAGAAGTTGAACTACACTGGATGGGTAATCTTACCCATGATCCGGATGTTGCTAAACGGGATATATTATTGTTAAAACTGCTTGGTGTCATATTCATAGAGAGTTATAGTTGTTGAGCTCATAAGGATGCTAGTTAATGTCTTTCTGGTTTTGGATAACAATCAAAGACATCATATTATATCTGATAGCGGTTATTATAGTTTGAAGCATGAACGAATAAAGCGTACTACATATTTCCCTCAAGTCTTTAAATCGTTGACTGGTTTATTATCCGATAAACGAATGCAACTGAGATTACTGGGGCGTTTACTTGTGCAGTTGTAACAGGCTCATAATTATCGTGTAAGCCTACTGGGGTGTGTTCATACGTACTTATGAATCATTTTCTTCTTCTTTTGCAGCATGGAGGTGATCGATGGTATGACTTTGATGATAGTCATGTGCATCCAATCAGCCAAGAAAAAATCCAGACCTCGGCTGCTTACGTTCTGTTCTATAAACGTTTAGTAGAGTAAGACCAATGAACCAGAAGCGGAAAAGAAGAGAAAGAGGTATGTACAGTTTTGCCACCGTAAGGGAGGCTTATTTAAAACATAACTGGCTTGATTCTCATTCACTTACAAGATCAAGAGCAGCTTGAGGATTATTTACTGGAGAGAAAGAGAGAGAGAGTATAGGGAAGAAGAGCAAAAGTCCGGGAGGTTATCGTTGCGTGATTTACTTTTACAATTTGGTGTCTGATTATTTCATTAACCTTATTCAACTAGAGTAGAAGATTAGAGAAATGTTTTGCAACGAAGCCCTTGTGGGATATATTCTAATTGTTGTGTGTCAATTGGCTCTCACAAACATCTACTTGTCAACCTGATTCTTCTCTCTAAAAAGATTTTGATTTTGTCTTAGCATAAAACCTGTTCGGATGGGTGTGTCAATTAAAACGGCAGAAAATCATTGGGTTATAATGTCAGTTTTCATAAGCTTCACAGCTTCTATCATACGACACAAGTTGCATGAAACTTGAAACAAAGACAGTCTGTTTCTTTTGTCTTTACTTGTTTTTTAGGACTATTGAGACTGAGTAACAGACGACACAAGTATGTTAGTTGCTCTTATAATCATATATATTTGTTTTTTTCCAATATTCTTTCTTTTTTTTTAAGATCCGCAACACAGAAAACACAAACCTACTTAAATAGCATTAAAATGAAAAATTTGGATTGATTCGATTCATCATCTCCCAGCAATCCTCATCAAAGGAGCAATAACACCCTGAATCTCCACAAAAGACTGTTGAATCTTAATCTCTTCATTAACTTCTCTCTTCAAGTTCCTCAAAATCCCTTTAAACTCCGTTTTACCTTTAATATCCTCAGTTCTCGTCTCCAAAACCTTTTTCGTCAATCCCATCAACATTACTGAATACCTCTGCACCGTACAGTACCTCTGTAAAAAACTCAGCAGCAATCCCAACTCTCCTTCCTCCATATTCGTCACGCACTTCATCAGCTTCCTCCTTGCCACCAGTTCCTCCATCACAGCCACCACACTCGCCGGTTTCTTCTCCTCCAAAACTGAGACCAGCGCCTCCTTGTGTCTGAACTTCTTCAACAACTTATCATGTCTTGTCAGCTTCATTCCTTTCTTCTCCTTCACCAAGTAGTCCTCTTTCGATGGCTTCTCGCTCTGCCCTCTCTGGAAATACCTGAAATACGTCGCCTTTAAAGCCCTTCTCCTACTCTCCTCTACTTTGCTCTTTACACTCCAGAGGCTCATGCTTTTCTTCTTCTCTCCTGCATCCTTCCGCTTCTTCTTGCCGGCAAACACCATACCGTTAGACCCTCCGATGACCCGAGTGGAACAATCCGGCGACAGCCCGACGGACATGAGAGGAGCTGGAAACCTCATCGAATAAGTCACCTTTGCTCTCCCGTAATCAAACACTTTCATGTACCCATCTAAAGCAACGCTCACAAGCCGATTTTCTGCTGCTTCGTCCAATCCCATTCTTCCCACACAGAGAGACGTCACCGTCTTGTTGTGGCTTTCCATTGAACAAACCATCCTCCCGCCTCCGATCAAGTCCCAGACCTTGACGCTGTTCCCACCGGCCGTTGCGATCATTCCACCTGACGGTAGGTACACCACGTCCTCCACTGGGTTGCCATGGTTGACCTCAGCAACGATCCATTTCGATTTGTCCGCTCTCGCATCCCACACTTTCACTGTGTGATCGTAAGAGCCCGTTATGAACATTGAATCGTTCACCGGAGAGCAGTCACCGCAACGCACATAGTCTTTGTGGCCTAACAGATCCGATATGACGGTTGCTCCGGCGACATCCCAGTACTTGACCACTCCATCGTCGCCTCCTGTTACCAAATGAAGCTTGTCCTGAAACGGATACTTGACGAATCGAGCGGGTGCCTTGTGGGAACAGAGACTACGGAGCGGCATTCGTCCCTTGACGTCGAATACCTGAATGAGACCGGAGAGATCGGATGCTGCGAGAAGAGCGCCGTCAGAACGGAAACAAACGGAGGAGACAACATCTCGAAACGAGAAACGGCGGGAGGCGGAAAGGGTATGCGAGGAAAAGAGGGAGACGGTGGCAGAGTGAGCAACGGCGAAGGAATGAGGGTGGATGGGAGAGAAAGCTAAAGCGGAGATGGAAGAGACAAGATTTGGTAGGGAGTGAGATTTGAAGGAGGACCAGTACCGGGAATCGAGCTTTTGCTCCATCGCAAGTCGAAAGAACAGAAAGGCAAAGGAAGGAGCCAAGGGTAGTAGGGTTTAAGCAATGGGATCAATCGCTCGTGTGGTTATTGTGGTTATACATATTTTTTCCTTTCATATTTTATATGATGGTCAAAACCGATTATTCACGTAACAGATCCGACCCGGGGCCCATTGGAGACACGGACTCCAGTTAAAAACCCCAAAATTGTGCAACGCTCTTCTTCCTCGCCTTTCGTCGGCTATCTGCTTCGTCTTCCGCTCGAGTGGCTTCGAGTACTTTAAACTCTTTTGAGTTGTGTAGCTCCTTTTTCTCTCAGTTGATTCCGCCTGTTTTAGTTTCTATGTGATTTCTGATTCTATATAGTTGCTTTTAACTGTTATGATATCGAATCGATGTTTTTACATTGAGGGATTCGATTTTCGTTTTGTCTATGTCCGCCAAGCGATTGTTTAAAATGTCACTGAGCAATTCTTCATCTGAGATATTTGTCAGAATACGGAATCCATAGGACTGAAAACTGCAAAAGGGGAATTTTGATATTGTTCTTATATAGAAAATATTAATTCAAGGTTGTCGAGGAGAAACCTCTGTTTGCCTCTGCATTTCTTTTTTATCAGCTAGTTGTTAAATTTTCTTGGGTTGTCTTCCTGCACTCTGCCGCGAATTGGGTTCCTGTTTATAGCTCCAGTATAAGTGTAAAGATATGGAGCTTGTCTCTGCTGCCATTTTAGGAAGGATGTGCCTTTTCACCGGGTGAATTATGTGATATTGCTTAGTTTGATATCGTGGAAGGTCCCGTTATTATTATTAATTACGCTCTGTGGAGCATTGTCATGTTACAACATTTTGGATTAGAATATCGTCTTATGTCATTACTGGTTCCAAAAATATCAATGTTTTGGATTGGTTTTGTAAGATGATGTACGGTATCTGTAATTCAATTTGCATTGGTACATAAGGTTGAAGCTTAGCTGATGAACGATGTCTACGTTTTAGATCCTATTTGTAACATTCCGAGCTTAAATTTAAACCATGAGGTCCACATAAATTGAAGTGAGGGTATAACGGACAATTATTCTGAAACCCTAATTAACCCTAATGGCTATATAAGACGTCGTCAAAAGGGATTAGAGGCAGCCGTGCATCAGAAACAAAAGCAAGAAGAAAGAGAGAGATTTTGACAGATCCGAAGGGTAGAAAGTTCAGCGTTGGAGAGCCACGGTGTTCGTGTTTACCATCGTCGGAGGAAGAGAAATCTATGCACGACCGACGATTTCAACATTCCATTAACCCAGGTTTCGCAGTGAGGTAAGACATGACTTATGGTTTTCATTATACAATTATGTATATGTATTTTGATGAGTGCTTCATTTAGGAGGAAATTAGAGGTTAAAATCATGTGTGGTGTTAGGATTTTAATTAATTGTTGCAAGAATTAAGGATGTTTTTATCAGGAAAAATGAGTTAAACCTATTAGGGATTTATTAAATAATAAATAAATAAATATTAAAAAAATGAATAGGAATGTGGTGATCTACTTGTGTGGTGTGGTGGGAGAAAATAGTAGAAATATTATGTTAATTTATTATTTTAATAGAGATTATTATGTTGACTTAATTAATAAAAAAAGATAAATTATTATGTGTTGGTTTATTGGTTAAGGATACTAAATTATTTATGGTGGATTATGATATAGTAAAATGAACCATAATCAATTAATTAACTGAAATAAACTAATATAATTATTAGATAAATATTAAACATTAGTCTAAGCAAGTATAATGGTTGATTCATTAATGTGAGAATAAATTTTTGGTGAATGTGATATTCACGTAACGCGGGTATGGTGGAATCGAGTAACGTTAGTTGGTTTAACTACGTTGATGGGTGTTGGGCTACGACAACAGCGGTGTTGAGTCGTAGTTCATTAACGGCTGGCAGGCCAGAAACAATCGTCGACATGACGGGAGCTCGACGTGAGTGAATAGGCCGACGTGGCCGTGGTGTTAAGCCGACGTGGCTTTGGGGGTTCCGAATCCTTAAACCGACGTGGTTAGGGATGAGGAGGAGTGGTTGTGACTTAGACAAACACGGTTTAAATACATATATCTTGGTAGTATTTGTGTCGACTTTTGTGGAATCAATCGTGCTAGTTTTATTCCTAAATAAAGTAATTATCAAAATTATATATATACTTGTATAATGGAAATATGTGGGTAGGCGTGATTGTTTCATTGAGTAATTATGTTACTCATGCTTTCTTTTGGATGCATATGAGTTCGAGCAATAGTGATGCAGTGACTCGGGGTGGTGCTACGTTTTGGGAATTTTTAAACATTATTTATATATTTTTATTTTGAATCTTGAGTATCGTTAGATTATTTTTAAAGGTTATTTTCTTATGTTTTTTAATAATTTTATACTTGGGTTTGACGAGAATTCTTTTAATAAAAAGAATTATCACTTATACTTTATATGAGTTTCCAAATAAATTATAAGTTAAGTACGAGGCGATGACACGTGTCATGTATTTTTGAGACGGGTGTTACAATTTTGGTATCAGAGCCAGGTTGCTACTCCGGTTCTGATCCGGAGAGCTCTGTTTTAAAGTTTTAGTAGTTAAAAAAAAAAGTATTTTCAATGGGGGAGCACCACTCAGTGTAACTTGCGTGAAGTCATTTAAATTTCGTTGATTTATAATACTATTGTAGTGTAATGTGTGAATCGAGTGTTTATGTGGAAAATATGCCGCCGAAGAGTGTTATTCGTAGGACTTATTTGCGTATTGGAGATTGTCAACGAGACTATAATGGTTGGCCGTTTGAGCAGGAAGGTGTTGCTCCAACTCAACAACCAGCCGTTGTTGCTCTAGTGGTGGATTATGCAGTGCTAAATGCAGCTGTGATGTGAGAAATGCGTGAGGCGTTAGCGTTTTAGTTGCAGCAAGTTCCTGTAGCAAATCGAATACCAAGAGTTGTAGTGCCCAAGCATGCATCTCTTGAGTTCGCTGCACTCGAGCCTCTTGTTCAAGAGTTTGGGGCACCTCAATACTCACCACCACCTACTCTAGTGCCAAAGATGCAAGTACGGGATCAAGGCCCACATATTGGAATACTTTGAAGATGTGAAGGAATTTGAATAATTTAGTGGAGGGATGGATCCGATTACAACACACAACTGGGTGAATATGTTAGATAAGAACTATGAGACCATCATGTGTTCGATTGAGTTTTGGAAGCAATTGGCGATTTAATATTTAAGGGACGAAACACAAGTTGGTGGATAGCGTTGTCATTAGTACTCATGCAAATCACATGCTTAGTTGGCACGACTTTAAGGAGGAATTTGCACGGGTGTATTTTCCACAAGGGGCAGTAGACCAAATGGTTATGTTGTTTGTCGATCTTTGACAGGGGTCTAAGTCAGTACGGGAGTATGATCTAGAATTTTTGTCTATTTATAAGCTTTAGAGGGAGAGAAACAAACGAATATGACATGGTACTCAAGTTTCAAAGATGTTTGACGCTAGAGGTGAAAAAAAAATCGTTGCATAGTGCAAAAGTACAATAACATGGTCAATTTAGTGGGAACAACGTTCTTAGTGGAACAAGGCATTGAGGCGGAAACCAAACAGGAAAAAGTGACCCAAGCAAGGATAGGAAAATTAGTTGAGTTGTAGAAATATACCATGGATAATTAGAATATCGGCTTGTAGAGATTAGAGGGGTGCTCACTTGTTTTAAGTGTGGTTAGAATGGACACATCCGGGTGCATTGTTCATACGGATCACTTAAGGGTAGTACTAGAAAAGTTATGAGAATACAAGTTATATGCTAAGTTGAGCAAATGTACTTTCTGGCAGAGGAAGATTGGCTTTCTAGGTCACGTTGTGTCTGAAGCTGGAGTATCAGTAGATCCGGAAAAAAAAAATTGTAGCGATTATGGGATGGCCGACACCCAGAAACGCAACAGAGGTCCGTAGTTTTCTGGGCCTAGTAGGTTACTATCAAAATTTTGTTGAAGGATTTGCGAGTATAGCCAAGCCTATGACTCAACTTACGGGAAATGATGTGAAATTTAATTGGACCAAAAAGTGTGAGGAGAGCTTTCGAAGGTTGAAAGGGCATTTGACTAAAACTCCAATATTGGTTTATCAAGGATTGGGGTACCATATTTGGTATACACTGACGCATCAGGGTCATGACTGGATTGTGTGCTCATGCAGCAAGAACGAGTAATTGCCTATGCATCTAGACAGTTGAGGAAATATGAGATAAATTATCCCATCCATGATTTATAATTGGCAGCACTTGTTTTTGCTTTAAAAATTTGGCGTGCGTATTTATATGGGGAAAAAGTCCAAGTTTTTACTAATCACAAGAGTTTAAAATATATATATTTACGTAACTAGATCTTAATCTGAGATAGAAGAGATAGATGGAGCTACTAGCAGATTATGACTTAGCAATCGCATACCACCCGGGAACGGCTAACATGGTAGCAGATGCATTAAGTAAAAGGAGAAATGACATATCAAAAGAACGAGAAGCAAAGGAGTTAGTGGCTTCCTTGGGAAAAATTAAGTTTGTGTGCTACTACGATTACCAAAGATGCCATAGGATTGGAAGCCATAAACCGGGCATACTTACTTTGGAAAATATGTGAGGCTCAAACGATAGACGATGCACTCAGAAAAATTGTGGGTAATAATGTGAAAGGATACCATACCGCAGACAATGGAAACTACTTGTACAGGTAGGCCTGTCAATATGATTCTTTACCCGCGGGTCCCACCCCGTTTGACCCGCTGCGGGGCGGGTGCGGGTCGAGTGAAAAAAAATTTTCATATGTGGGGCCGGGTGTGGGTCGAGCATTATTTAGAGCGGGGCGGGTGCGGGTCGCAATTTTTTAATTTGCGGGTTAGCGGGTACCCGCAAATTTTGGCCTCAATTAAATTAATCAAATTCAGGCCCAACTAATTTAAGCCCAAGCTAATTTAAATCCAAACAAATGAAATTATTAAATATTTTAATTAAATTATTTAAATATTTTTAGAAACTTTAATTAAATTTATTAAATATTTTAATTTAAATAAATTTATTAAATATTTTAGTTTAATTAAATTTATTAAATATTTTTAAAATTTTTAATTAAATGTATTAAATATTTTATTTTAATTAAATTTATTAAATATTTTAGCTTAATTAAATTTATTAATTTTTTTTAAAATTTTTTGAAAAATGAAGCGGGTCACCCGCATGACCCGCTTGATTAATGCGGGGTGGGTGCGGGTCTAAAAAAATTGATTCGCGGGTTTTGCGGGTAAAAAAATTTTGTGCAAAAAAATCTATAACCCGCTGTAGGGCGGGTCAGGCGGGGCGGGTCTGACCCGCTTGACAGGCCTATGTACAGGAGTGGGGTATGTGTTCCCAATGTTAAGGAATTAAAGGATGAGATCTTATCGCAGGCACACCACTCACGTTTTGCAATCCATCTAGGGGCGACTAAGCTATATCGAGATCTAAAACGTTATTATCATTGGAACGGTATAAAACGGGATAGCGCAGAATGGGTAGCGAAGTGCCAACTAGTATAGGCAGAACGTAGAGTACCTGGTGGGTTATTTGCAAAGTCTACCGTTGCCTAAATGGAAATAGGATATGATCACTATGGATTTCGTGAAGTGCTCCCAAGGACAATTAGTGAACTGGATACGGTTTGGGTAATTGTTGATCGACTTATGAAGTCAGCTCATTTTTGGCGATTAAGAAGACAGACAATGTGGACCACTTAGCAAGAGTATGTGTGGAGATGATTGTTAGGTTGCATGGGGTTCCAGTGAGCATTGTTTCGGACCAAGATCCGAAATTTACCTCAATATTTTGACAGGCATTACAAAAGGCACTTGGGACGAAAGTGCATCTGAGTACTGCGTATCACCCAAAGACAGATGGACAGTCGGAAAGAATAATTCAAACCCTTGGGAATATGTTGCGAGCGTGTATGTTGAATTGGGGAGGTCGTTGGGAGAAATATTTACCGTTAGCAGAGTTTGCGTACAACAATAGCTATCATAGGAGCATAAAGATGTCACCATATGAGGCTTGTATGGGCGACCTTGTCGGACACCACCTTGCTGAACAAAAGTGGGAGAGCGTAGAGATTTGGAACCTGAGTTGGTTCAAGAGATAGTGGATCCCGTGGAAACTCTTCGTGCTAGACTAAAGGAGGCTCATGATCGTCAGAAGAGTTACGCTGATAAAGGGAGAAGGGAATTGGAATTTAGAGTGGGAGACGAGGTGTATTTGAAAATGAGGGTATTCAGAGGAGTAGATAAGAATAAAAAGTTGGGAAAACTCAAACCACGTTTTATGGGGCCTTATCCAATTACTGAAAGGATTGGTACAATTGCATATAGATTGAGATTACCAAAGGAGTTAACAGCGTTTCATGATGTGTTTCATGTATCAGTCCTCCGAAAAATTTTCAAAGAACCCCAACTCATTATGCAGCAACCCCAAGAGGAATTGGAAGAAATTTGACAATTCTTAGTAAACCGATAAAAATCGCTGGACAACGAAAATTTGATATGCAAGGGAGGAATGTTAAATCAGTACGTGTTCGTTGGAAAAGAGACAGAATTGAAGAAAAGACGTTGGAGTCTAAACATCATATGAGAATTAATTACCATGATCTTTTTAAGGACCACGACGAGAGGGAGGTGGAACCATCGAATTCGGGGACGAATTCTTCTGTGGTGGGGGAGAATTGTAACACCCCGGGCCTAAATTTAAACCATGAGGTCCACATAAATTGAACTGAGGGTATAACGGACAATTGTTCTGAAACCCTAATTAACCCTAATGGCTATATAAGACATCGTCAAAAGGGATTAGAGGCAGCCGCGCATCAGAAACAAAAGCAAGAAAAAAGAGAGAGATTTTGACAGATCCGAAGGGTAGAAAATTCAGCGTTGGAGAGCCACGGTGTTCGTGTTTACCATCGTCGGAGGAAGAGAAATCTATGCACGACCGACGATTTCAACATTCCATTAACCCAAGTTTCGCAGTGAGGTGAGACATGACCTATGGTTTTCATTATACAATTATGTATATGTATTTTGATGAGTGCTTCATTTAGGGAGGAAATTAGAGGTTAAAATCATGTGTGGTGTTAGGGTTTTAATTAATTGTTGCAAGAATTAAGGATGTTTTTATCAGGAAAAATGAGTTAAACCTATTAGAGATTTATTAAATAATAAATAAATAAATATTAAAAAAATGAATAGGAATGTGGTGATCTACTTGTGTGGTGTGGTGGGAGAAAATAGTAGAAATATTATGTTAATTTATTATTTTAATGGAGATTATTATGTTGACTTAATTATTAAAAAAAGATAAATTATTATATGTTGGTTTATTGGTTAAGGATACTAAATTATTTATGGTGGATTATGGTATAGTAAAATGAACCATAATCAATTAATTAACTGAAATAAACTAATATAATTATTAGATAAATATTAAACATTAGTCTAAGCAAGTATAATGGTTGATTCACTAATGTGAGAATAAATTTCTGGTGAATGTGATATTCACGTAACGCGGGTATGGTGGAATCGAGTAACGTTAGTTGGTTTAACTACGTTGATGGGTGTTGGGCTACGACAACAGCGGTGTTGAGTCGTAGTTCATTAACGGCTGGCAGGCCGGAAACAATCGTCGACGTGACGGGAGCTCGACGTGAGCGAATAGGCCGACGTGGCCGTTGTGTTAAGCCGACGTGGCTTTGGGGGTTCCGAATCCTTAAACCGACGTGGTTAGGGATGAGGAGGAGTGGTTGTGACTTAGACAAACACGGTTTAAATACATATATCTTGGTAGTATTTGTGTCGACTTTTGTGGAATCAATCGTGCTAGTTTTATTCCTAAATAATGTAATTATCAAAATTATATATATACTTGTATAATGGAAATATGTGGGTAGGCGTGATTGTTTCACTGAGTAATTATGTTACTCATGCCTCCTTTTGGATGCAGATGAGTTCGAGCAATAGTGATGCAGTGACTCGGGGTGGTGCTACGTTTTGGGAATTTTTAAACATTATTTATATATTTTTATTTTGAATCTTGAGTATCGTTAGATTATTTTTAAAGGTTATTTTCTTATGTTTTTTATAATAATTTTATACTTGGGTTTGACGAGAATTCTTTTAATAAAAAGAATTATCACTTATACTTTATATGAGTTTCCAAATAAATTATAAGTTAAGTACGAGGCGATGACACGTGTCATGTATTTTGGGGAAACGGGTATTACACTATTTCTTTGGTGGTTAATCATTTTTATTTACTTCTTAGTTGGTATCATAGATTGCGTAATGGTCTAATGCCTGTCATGAAGTGTAACTGAACTTCACTCTGAGTGTCAACTCTGTAGGTAAGATTTGAGAGGAAATAAAAATGAGAAGACAGGGAAACTTTGCGGACTCACCTGCCGGTTCATATGGAGCTCAACAGATACAGAATTCGCATTCTGATTTTCAGGGTCAATTAGAGGCATTCACGCCTGAGAGGGACCAACCGTATTCAGATTCACAAACAGAATGTCAATCGAGATGAGAAAGAGATGGCCCGAATATGTCAAGGCCAATGGCAACTGCCATTTACAATGAAGGTAAGCCTTTACTTACTGTGACAGTATTCATAGTCAGGTCATTAATACAAAGACCTTAGCATTATACGGAAGAGCAACCATCATGTGATGGGTTTGCTTCTTAAATTTCACATGCAATGGTATTCTTGTTCAGAAGTTTTGGTAAATTCATAAATTTCTGCTTGAGGTACTGTACAAAGCAATTCTCAAATCCAACAATTTCTTTGTAAGTTGTTCCTTTAGTGAGTGAGTTATTCTATGACATTTAGGTGAGGTGAGAGGAATATTAGTTACATATTAGTTTTGGTAGATATAATTTTTGTAACTGTAAGAGGATAGAGGACAATGATATGATTCCATTTGTAGATCCTTCATCAAGTGTGTCTCGACCTTTAGAGTTTATCTATCCATTCCAGCGTGTTCTGTTTACAAAAGCGCCAAAGAAGCGAATAGCTGCAATGCTTGAACCAACCGTCGAAAGTTTGAGAGATGAAGATGGCGAGCTGCTTGAAAAAAATGAGGAAGAAAATGATTCAGACGACGAAGACTCAGGCACTGTGCATCATTTTTTGTGAAGTGTGAAGTAATATAGTAGATTCAGGTAACGGGACCTGTATACTCAAATAATGGAAATACTTGACCTGACATGTTTTCTCTGTTTTTGCTTTTGATATTTTTTCAAGAAGAAGCAACCAATGAAGAAAAGCTGGAGTCAAATCTGAAAAATCTGAATGCGAAAGGTCGGGTCTTGTTACTCCTTTTGATCAGTAAAGGCAGCTGGTAAAGGCAGAGGCAAAGCAGCAAATGCCTCTTCTGAAAAGAAAGCTACAGGAAGAGGCTCTGGTGTCAAGAGAAAGAGATGAGAAAGCTCTTTCAGGGAACAAAAAAATTTCAATTTGGCTACAAAGGATTCTAGTTTGCTTGTGTACGACCAATGCCATTTGCTCTTCCACGAAGATGAATATACAATCATCTCTCTTGAATGCATTAAGATTTTCTTGGATGAGATAACGTAACATAAACACATTCGATACATTAAAAATGGTTTACATTGCCCAGGATTTTAACGAAACAAAAGTGACATCATCATAATAGCATTTAAGCCGAATTTTTGGAAATTCATAATTAAAATGTGAATTTAATTTACAACACAACAGTCTTTACTCTTTTATCGTTTTTCGTTTGACATAACAAAAACACAGAAGGCGTCTCATCTCAGAAGCAAAGTCTCCTTTTGGTTAATATTAACCTTTTATTTATTGAAAATCAGAAACTCTTCCTATGCTTCTCCCACATTTCGAGACTTCTGACTTGATATATATATATATATATATAGCAGAATTTCACAATTGACAATCTTCCTGCCTCATGCAAAAAAAAAAAACAGAACAAAAGTTTATTCTTTTCACCAAAACGACAAAGTAAGACAAGAAATGTCGCCATATTTTTTAGGAAAATCAAATTTTTAAAAATATAATGGATGAAGCCAAAAAAATATGCGAAAGCTTAGTTATCAGCTGAAGTAAATACTCGTTTCTGATAATTGAGGACCAATCACATGATAAGCCAAGCTAATTCAGAATAATAATCTCCTCAAAATTTACCTTCGCCAACAAGATGCTTGTACTTGCTCATTAGCTTGAGCCCGAACCAGCCGCACATGTTCCTTTAACACCTCTTTCATTCAATGAATGGTCATCACCCGTTTCTGATCTATTTTGCTCATTGTTCGATTCAGGATTGTGATTTTCCGAGCCATCTGATACAGATGCAGTACCGGGTCTACTGCCGTCTCTTGATTCTAGACGTTCCATCATGCGGGACACAGTAGCGATTCCGGCACTGACCTCTCTTTTAACTTCAGAGCCAAGATCTGCCATGGACGTATTGCGAGAAAAAAATCTATCTTTCCAGTTCCTTGTGTTCTTTGTTATTGATTCTTTGTATCTACACCGTGCATTGGGAATTACTTAGAACTGATAAAAATCGTATACAAGCCAACTAGAGAAAGAATACCTCGTCGAGACAGCATTTAGTCGAGACTTTAGTGATTCTGAAAATGATTGGAGCTCGGATGGTCCAGCTCTATCTTGACCGCTTGGGGAAGATGGATTAAGCGTCCTGTGTATGGTCAAACAAAGGAAGGCTCAGATTGGCTGCGTGTAACTACACTGCAATAAGAGACAATAAAAGGCAAGGATTCAGGTGAAGACGACCTGCTGTTTAAATCAGATGCCCAAGGAGAAACCTGGGGGGGATGAGAACCCTCCCCTAAAGCATTGCGAGGGGACAGAGGAGGGTTTGTAACAGTGTCACTCTCATCTCTCTGAGATGGAGAAGAAGGCATGGGAGGATGAGGTGGAGGAGAAGAAGCATTAGGATGGGATGAGAACACCATGAACTGTGGATGACCTTGACTTGACGACCTGCTTCTGTGGCTTTCCCTTCTCGCCCCATGTCTTGCTCGTCCCATAGCAGCAGCTGCAGCCAAGTGTTGAATGATTCGTTCTTCAATCTCTGCATTATCCACGCCAACAGGGAGCTGCATTTAAGGAGATTTGCACAAGATAAGCTCTATTTAGATAATTCACTAGCAAAGAGATGTCATCAACTAAAAAAAAGATAATAAATGTCACACACATGTTGTAATTCAAAATCACCAAGAGTTGGATGACGAAATATGGTGGCATTTCTAGATGGATTGAATCGAAACTTCCGTTCCTGTATAACACCTTCAAGCAATTCCTGACTAGAAACATTTAAAACACATATCAAAAAACAAGGTTACCAGCAAAAAAGACGACTAAATCGTATTGAGAAGAGACAAAATTAACCTTATGGGTTCTTTGAGACTAATCGATTGCCAGCACATTGGGCACTGTGAACTCCTTTGGCACCTGTAAAAATATAAACGCAACAGATCTGATAAGCTTGCACAAAGAAACACAACGCTTTTGCTTGTGTTCTTTCTAGACAAAGAGAGATGTGTTATGACTTATGACAACCGACACACCACATAAAGGACAAGAGAAGATGAAAACCCACACATTCTAAAAGAGTGAGTAGTACGATGACAGAGTTCAAAAACAGCGGTAAATGCACGAGCTTACCACTCAAGAATGCATTGAAGATGAAATTCATGCTTGCAACTAGTCAACTGCAAGATAAGAAAATAACAAAAAATGAATCAATGTGACACAATAATGAGAAAGATTAAAATTTTGATACATACAGTAGATGGATCGGTTTCGGAGAAGGCTTCAAGACAGATGCTACAGGCGTCATCACAAGCATCTTGGATTCCTCCTTCAACAAAAGCTGCTGCCGATGTCAGATGCCCCTCAGACTTCGTAGCATCTTCCGCTCCCTGAAAATTGAACCCCAAATCCGAAGAAACAATTCAGCAACCAAATCGAAACACAAAGGCCTTTTCAGAAGGTTCAGATCAAATCTATAGAAGAATCGATTCGAAAAGCCTCTGAGCAGAAATGAAATTCAAACGATGATATAAAACAAAAACCCTAACCTCCATGGAACTCGCGATTGAATCAGGTGATCTGGTGATGAGCTAGACGGAGAAGAAAGAAATAATAGGCTCAGCAACACGATCGAGAAACCTAGGGTTAAGAGAGAAGACAAAACCCTAGATTTAAGATTCCCCGAAGATAATGGAGAAAAAAAGGAGAGGGAAGATGATGAAGAAGAAAACAAAGACCCTTTCTTTTCTTTTCTTTTCCTTTCGTTTTCTCTCCGCGTGGTCTTTATTGACTCTCTCTCTCTCTCTCTCTCTCTCACTGACACACGACGTTAAGTTTTTTGCTAAGTAATTCGAGAGATTAACTGGGTCCCAGATTATGACACGTGTTTCCTTCCCTTTGTACTTTATCTCTACTTCAGTTTTTCACTACATGTCGACAATTTTTTCACTCTGGTCGGTAAAAGGTACGAGAAGAATAATTATGTTTTACACCATAACCCCATTTCTAAAAAAGGGGAGATCGTGTTCTATATAATATATTAAATCGCTACTGAAGGTGGAAAAGAACTTAGACAAAAGTTAGCTAAGAAAGCGACCAAAAAAAAAAGCCAAGAGAAAAGAAAAAAAACAGGTGAGCCGATGCTACAGTTATACAAACTACGAAGACTGATGTGATCTGTCTTCTTAAGAGTCCTTTAACAGGATTGCAGGATCTTCAATTTGATTTCTCATCTGTTCTTGCAAGTCAGCAGGTGCAGCAGAACGGATGCTTGGTTCGAAACCACTTCTTGCAGCCATGCAGGACCTACCCGAAGAACTGGACTCAAAACTACATTCCTACTTACTCCTAAACTTTCCCGTGGCTCATATGCTTCTGCGTCGCTATACGATGTTGAAACTGGAGTGTTTGCTTTCAAATACGACGCCATGTTAAACATATTCTCACGCTCTTCTTGTGACATTTTATTCAGACGCGAGTTTAAGCACGTCACTTGTGGGTGTGAATCCGTTTTCTGCAGATGGTGCAGTTGCGGCGAAAGGGTTTTCTCCTTTAAATGAAGAGGTTGTTTGGACCAATTTTTGAATCTCTTCATGTGACATTTTGCTGATCATGTTCGAAGCAGTTTTGAACATGTCTGGTGACATTTCTCCAGCTGTTCCTCCACTCAAAGCAGCAAGTGTCTCGGGATCAGTTTTTCAAATGAAGTTCTGGAGCGTCCTGCAGTCCAAAGAAATAACTCAAGCAATCCAAAATTACACAAATCGAATCGTGCTAATTACGAAACTAGATTGCATGAATCGAATAACTTGAATGAATCTTTTGCATAATGTACGAAACTAAGGAGGAAATTATGAAACCTGATGTTGGATCCTATCGAAATCAGCGGGTGGCATACAGATTTGTAATATATTATTTGAAAAATATTTTAATAAAATAATTTTATTTTAACGTATTATTAATAAAAGTATCATATTAACATATTATTAATATAATTAATTTAAAATAAATATATAAATAAGTTTAAATTACTAAAATAATTACAATATATTTTATTGTTATTAATTTGTTTAAATAATTAATAAATTTTATTAAATCAACAAAAAAAATATTATTAAATCCGTAAAAAAGAATTACTTTTATTTTCTTAATTTATATATACAAAATTAGTATCAAAAATAATTTTAAATAATATTTAAAAGTATATAAATATATAATTTATATTTACTAAAAATAATATTATATAATTTATAAATATTTTTTCCCATGTAAGTTATGGATATAAATCTAGTTTGTTTTAATAAGAAATACACTACAAAAAAACTGCCTATTTACGACTACATACGTGGTCGCAATTTTTGCGACCACATTTGCTACGGTTTAGTGACTAATTTGCGACCACGGCGTAGTAGTCGCAAATTGGTCGCAAAAATGAGACGAATAAGTGTGGTCGTAAATCAGTCACAATATGCAACCAATTAGCGACTGAAATGCGACTACCGTGAGACTGACCGAGGTAGTCGCTAATCAGTCGCAAAATAACGACTGATTAGCGACTACATATGGAAAATCAGGTGGTAGTCACTTATTGGTCGCTAAAAATGTGACCAATTTGCGACTACGCTATATAGTGGCTCTGTAGTCACAAAGTGGTGGCAAAGTGCCAACATAAAAAACATGTGCGATATTAGGTATAACCACATTTAAGCGACTACATAGCTGTAGTCGCAAAGTAGTGGCAAATCAGTGGCAAAGTAGTGGCAAAGTAGTTGCAAAATGTTGTATATATATGCATCATCCCATTCTCTCATTTGTGAAATCAAAGATAAAAATTTATGTAAAACATGTGGGGAAATTATAACAATTCGAGAGATTGGATGTACAGAAGAATTGATAATGAAACAAGAAATATCTCGGCGGAATTTGCACAAGGCATGGAGCAGTTCATGAATTTTGCAAGTAGTCAACCTATAGCTCAAAGTAGTGGAGGTAAGTTTTTCTGTCCTTGTATTAATTGCAAAAATGATAAATTTATTCCGGGACGAAAAATATGGAGTCATCTATATAGTCGAGGGTTTATGCCAAATTATTATATTTGGTATAAACATGGAGAAGAGCTGATGTTCAGTTAGGGACGAGTACTAGTCGGGGTGATGTACAAAGAAATCAGGGACGTGATTGTAGTAGTGATGAAACAGTTGGTATATTCGGTAATAGATATGTTGAAATGGTGACGGATGCATTTCGTGAGACAAGGACTGATGATCATCATTAGTACTATAATCAGAACGAAGAAAATTATAATTATAATTATGAAGAAGAACGGCCTAATGAAGAAGCAGAAAAGTTTTACAACATGTTAGAAGCTACAAAAAATCCATTGTATGATGGATGTCATGAAGGGCACTCACAGTTATCTTTAGCGGCTCGGTTTATGAACATCAAGTCTGATTTTAATTTACCAGAAAAATGTATGGATTCTTGGGCAGAGCTATTTACAGAATATTTACCCGACGAGAATAAGGCGACGGGTTCATATTATGAAACCAATTGACGTGCGAAATTTAGGCCTCCCGTTTTATACAATTGACGTGTGTGTTAAAAATTGTATGATATTTTGGAAAGAAGATGAGAAATGGGAAAAATGCAAATTTTGCGATTCCCCCCGGTATAAGCCAAGCGAGGGCAGGACGAGAATACCTTTCAGTCGTATGTGGTATTTACCTATAGGTGATAGACTTAAAAGAATGTATCAAAGCGAGAAAACCACAGAGGCAATGAGGTGGCACGCAGAGCATGAAGCAGAAGACGACGAAATGAGTCATCCATCTGATGCTGCAGAATGGAAAAATTTTCAATATTTACATCCTAGATTTGTTGCTGAATCTCAAAATGTTTATCTTGGCTTATGTACTGATGGGTTCAACCCATTTGGGATGTCTCGTAATCATTCATTATGACCGGTGATTATCACTCCATATAATTTGCCACCGGAGATGTGTATGAAAAAAGAGTATTTGTTTCTAACTATTTTGAATTCGGGGCCAAATCATCCGTGTGCTAGTCTGGACATATTCCTACGACCTTTGATTGATGAGTTGAAAGAATTATGGTCTATCGGAGTTCATGCATACGATGTATCGCTGAACCAAAATTTCAATCTAAAAGATGTGTTACTCTGGACGATAAGCAACTTTCCCGCTTATGGAATGTTATCAGGATGGACAACGCATGGAAGGCTGGCCTGTCCAATTTGTATGGATGATACGAAGGCATTTCAATTACCAAATGGGAGAAAGACGTGTTGGTTTGATTATCATCGAAGGTTTCTTCCGAATGGTCACCCGTTACGAAAAAATAAAACAAATTTTTTAAAAAGGAAGCACGCTTTGAATGACTGTCCTCCACAATCATTGACACGTAAACAAGTTTTGTACGAACGAATAAAAACTGTCAATCCTTTAAGAACATCTGAGTGCGGCGGAAACGGTCATGAAAGTAAAGAAGAAAGTTATGGCAGCTGGCATAATTGGCACAAAGAAAGTATATTTTAGGAGTTGCCGTACTGGACGGATCTTAACCTTCGACATAATCTTGATGTGATGCATATAGAGAAGAATTTCTTCGATAACTTCATTAATACAATTATGAATGTGAAAGAGAAATCAAAAGATATAGTTAAGTCAAGGTTGGATATTGCGAAGTTTTGCTCTCGAAAAGAGTTGCACGTGGATGGTCGGGGTAATGCTCCATTCCCTATATTTCGATTGACCCAAAAAGCGAAAGAACGGTTATTGGAATGTATAAAAAATGATGTCAAATTTCTGGATGGCTATGCGGCAGATTTAGCAAATTGTGTGGATATGGATGGACTAAAGTTCTCGGGCATAAAAAGTCATGACTGCCATGTTTTTATGG
The DNA here is from genome assembly GCA_018901935.1 of Pugionium cornutum. Classification (NCBI taxonomy): domain Eukaryota; kingdom Viridiplantae; phylum Streptophyta; class Magnoliopsida; order Brassicales; family Brassicaceae; genus Pugionium; species Pugionium cornutum. The sequence continues at coordinate 14,913,169 of CM032158.1, read as the reverse complement.
AAAGACTTCTACCTTTTATATTTGTAGAACTTTTACCACGGAACGTTCATCTAGCATTATCACGTAAATATAGTAATAACTATATTTTTAATTAGAAATACATAAATTAATAATAATTGCCTGAACTAATTAATTGTTGATAGTAATTAATATATATATATATATATAGGGATTGGAGGATTTTTCTGTGATTTATGCTCCAGATCATTACAACAAAATCGTGTCCAAATTCTGAAGGAAAATATAGTCATAATTTTGTGCAATTTAGAAAAGATCTTTCCGCCTTCATTTTTCGACATCATGGAGCATCTTCCTGTACATCTACCATACGAAGCTGAACTTGGTGGACCTGTGCAATATAGGTGGATGTATCCATTTGAAAGGTTTTTTAAAAAATTTAAAAGCAAGGCGAAGAACAAACGATATGTTGTAGGGTCGATTGTTGAATCATATGTGAATGATGAGATATCTTACTTCTCAGAACATTACTTTGTTGAACACATACGCACGAAAGACAGGTAACCTAAATTAATTGTTATGTTTATGAATTAATTATTTTATTATATAATATATGAATGTAAGTAATATAATATATATATATATATATATATGTACAGGTCTACAAGATTCGATGAAGGTGACGTACCTGTATATCCAGATCCCGGAGTACCGAATATATTTACGCACATGGGTCGTCCAAGTGGTAAATGTAAAGAAATATGGCTCTCCGAAAAAGAATACAAATATGCACATGCATATGTATTACGGAATTGTGAATATTTTCGGCCACTAGAGAGGTATATGAAAACAATTAATTACATTTATTACATTTCATTTCATTGTATTAAGAAATATATAATAATTTCCAATATTTACTGTTGTAGCATGTTTGAAGATCATATTCGATGTACGTATCCATATCTTTCAGAAGATGACATTTCATCTAAAAGAGAGGAAGAGTTCCACATATGGGTTAGGGATTATGTATGTTTAATTAATTATTTGACATATATATTATATTTTATTTATTAATTTGGAAATACTAATTAAGTTTAATTTTTGATATATGATCAAAGGTCAATTCATGCAGTTCCACAAATTCACATGTCTTTCCTATATGGGCTCAAGAATTAGTTCAAGGTCCGATGAATAAAGCATCCACTTGGCCGATGTATTTTACAAGAGGTTATATGTTCCACACGAAGAAACATGGACATAGAAGAAAGACATATAACTACGGTATTTGTGTGAAGGGGGACAATTATTCAGATGCATCTCATGAAGCTGATTTCTACGGTATTTTAACAGATATCATTCAACTTGAGTATGTCGGACTCCTAAATTTGAATATCACACTTTTTAAATGTGAATGGTACGATCCTACGCCCTCGAGAGGTACTCGGAAGTCCGAAAATGGTGTCGTTGATGTCTTATCATCGGGGAAATACTACAAATATGAACCATTTATTCTTGGTACATACGTATTCGGTAATAATTTACTATATATTTTTCTAACAAATTTATAACTAATTTATATTTCAATACGTACGATGTATCAGCATCTCAAGCAGATCAAGTTTGTTATATTCCCTATCCACACACGAAATCATCATCAAAACAAACATGGCTCAATGTTTTGAAAGTTAATCCAAGATCTAACATTTTGGGGAAATACAAAAACAAAGACGAGATTGGCCTTTTGCAACAAGAAAATGATGAAGACGTAATGCATGTTCAAGAGATAGAGGTAGATGGGTTGGTCGATACAGTTAACCATACTGAAGAAATTGATTTTGATGTTAGAGATGCGGAACTAGAAGATGAATTTCAATATAATATTTCATCTTCAGATGATGACGAGAACGAAGAAATGTAATAAATATAGTTATGCTATTTATTTTGTACATATGATTTTCATATAATTTAATGTATTAGCAATAACCATATAAATATAGATTTTTTAAGTAATTGAGACTGATTTGCCACCACTTTGCAACTGCATTGGCAACATGGTGGCATTTCAGTCACAAAAATTAAATGCAGTCGCAAATCAGTCGCAAATCAGTCGTAAAATTGCGACTGATTTGCGACCACATTTAATTTTTGTAACTGAAATGCGACCACATTGCAATTGTAGTTGCAAAGTGGTGGCAAATCAGTCACTAATAATACCCTAAACCCTAAATTTTGAGATTTTGATGAATGCATATATAAGATTGATTAATTAATTATAAGTTATAAAAATTTCAATTACTATGAAAACAATAACATTTCCCAAATTTTCAAATAACTTACCTAAAATACTTAACAAATTTACTTAATCTTATACTTCTTATATACATTCTAAATGTTATCTAAATATGAAATTATTACAAATATGGTTTTCAATATATGTTATCACTTATAATGGTTAGTAGTCTTATTAGAATAGAAATACAAGTTTTAAATGTGGAAAATACTTAGGGGAAATGTGAATTTACCATATGTGGTCGCAAATCAGTCGCAAATTTGCGACTGATTTACGACTTCACATCAAATTTTTAGAATGTGGTCGCAAATCAGTCGCAAATTTGCGACCACATTCTCCAAATTTTTGGAATGTGGTCGCAAATCAGTCGCAAATTTGCGACCACATTTCCTGGCCGCGAGCCGTATTTGATTGTGCTTTCTCCAGAAGCGGCTCCTAATACAATGTGGTAAGAAGTTTTATAAATAATAAATTTTTTTAATAAATATTTATTATAATTGTAATTATATTAATATAAATTTAAATTTTATCTGTATATTTGAAATATTAGGTTTGACCGCGATAACGGGGCTATTACTCGCCAAATCGCAAAAATTTTGAAAAATAACTTTGACGGTCCGTACTACAGTTGGACCGTCGTACCTCCTGAGAGACAGGAAAAATATTTCATAGAGTTTGCGGTAAGTTTTGTTTTTTTAATTGTGTACATATTTTATAAAATATAAATAATACATATTAATATTTTCTAATTTAATTTCAAGCAATCGTACACCTGGGATCCTCTGATCACCCCGGTGGTACGAAAAGAGTTCGAGGCCGTCTGCGTAGGTGGATGAAAGGGATGGTGAGCACGGTTCATACAACCGGAAAACGTCCGAGATGGATTTTCCTAAAGTTTGTACAAAATTATGACAGACTATTGGGGAACAGAAACATCTACCGAGAGGAGTACGAAATCCTCTCATAATCGCAACTCCGCTCGGGACGGTCTTGGCCCGCATAAATATTTATCGGGCAAAAAATCCTATATTCAGGTCCAGCAAGAAATGGTAAGTAAAAATTTTTTTCTTTAATTAACATTTTTGGTAGCAATGAAATAATATTTTAATATCTGTGAAGGAACATAATTTGGGACGACGAGTCTCAATAGGTGAGGTCTTTATAAAGACTCACACAAGACCGGATGGTTCGTATGCAGATTTGAAAGCAAAACAAATCTGTGAAGCATACGAACGAAACATCCAAGAGAAGATGGCGATCGTGGAGGTCGATCCAACAGAAACATCCGATGGAATCTCCCGTCCAATTGAGCTGACTCAAGCACATAAGAATGAGATCTTCCTTCAGGCAAAAAAAAATTTTCAAACTTTTTTCTTTTAACATATTTTTGTAATTAATTAAATAATTAAATTTATTATTTAAATTATGTTTTTGTTATTTTGTAGTCATCTGTTCCGGATGAACGAGGCCGTCTTTATGGACTCGGTAGCCTCAGCCGTGTACAGTCTACGGGTAGAAGTACTGGGGTACAAATCCATTCACCCGAGTACGTAATGCTTCAAGAACAAAACGCATTGATTAAAGCACAAAACGCGCAAATTATGGAAAGAAATGAGAAGATTGAAGAGCTCAACAGAAAAAACCAGAAGAAGATCTCGAGCTTGAAGATGCTCCTCGGATATATCCAACGGACGGATCCCGCATTCGCCTCCTATATGTGGGATAACGATTGCACATGGGAACCATCGACGGCTCCGCCCACCACCCCATTTTCGCCATCAGATTTCCAATTTCCATCACCTGACAATTAGATTTTTTTCATGTATTAAATAATTTTGAATAATAAATATTATAATTTTAAATTTGTATATCTTTTTATTCAATATTTTATATTAATTAGTTCACATATTTTTCATTTAATATTATAAAATTTTTAATTCATTAATAAAAATTAGTAATAAATAATATTAATTTTAAACCAATTATATTAATATTTAATATAAATTATTTTATTAATATTTCGAATTTCAAAATATTAATTTTATTATTGAAATTGATTTCTAAAATTATTATTGAAATTTAAATTTACAAATATTATTTTACATTTTTTTAAAATAATTTAAATATTTCGAAATTAAATTTAAATAATTAATATTATATTTTTTCCAAATATACGAAATTATTTCAATAATAATAAAAAATATAATATTTTTTTAATCTAATTACAGTGTAGTCGCAAATTAGTCCTAAATCAGTCGCAATTTTTGCCACCGATTTGTGACTCCTTCATACATGTGGTCGCAAATGAGTCACATAAAATTGCGACTGATTTGCGACTGCGGTTCTCCTGTAGTCGCACATCAGTCGCAATTGTTTGTGACTGTTTTGCGATTGCGCGAGTTCTGCAGTCGCAAAACAGTCACAAAAAAATTGCGACTGATGTGCGACTACAGGAGAACCACAGTCGCAAATCAGTCGCAATTTTTTGTGACTGATTTGTGACTACGGTTCTCCTGCAGTCGTAAAACAGTCATAAAAAACTGTGACTGATTTGCAACTGCGGTTCTACCGTAGTCGCAAATCAGTCACAAAATTCTGTGACTGTTTTGCGACTACATATTTAGCAACCACAAACGTAGTCGCAAAACAGTAGCAAAATTTGTTACGGAAATTCAGTGGCAAATTAGTCGTAAAAATAGTCACCACCTTGTGGTCGCAAATTTGTCGCAAATGAACCACTATTTCCGTGGTCGCAAATCAGTCGCAAATGTGCGACTGATTTGCTACTACTTTTTTTTGCGACTAGTATTTTGCGACCACATTCACGTGGTCGCAAAATAGTCGCAAAATATAGTTTTGCGACGCAAATCGCATGTTTTCTTGTAGTGATAGGAAATTTTGGGAAAATAATGCGTTTATAATTATGTTTTCATTTGTTTTCTTGTGTGGAAATTTTAAAATATCTAATCTTTTAAAACAGAATAATTTCTTGCTCAAAGCAGTAACTATTGACTCTCCCAACGACTCTTTTTTATCTTAGTCTACCGTTGTGACTCATTCTTTGTCCATACATACAATGTTTATTGAATTTAACCTTAATTATTAAAGTATTCAGAATTTCATATTCTGAGTATCCACATCAAATTGGATTACAATATAAAATTGAAAATATATACAAATAAAGATAATATTTAGCGAAACAACTGCGAAACATATCAATAGTTTTTATCTAAAATATTAAGACGAATAGTCTGTTTATACAAAACATTAAATCATCATAAATACTTCTGAAAACAATCATATTAAGCTTAAGTAAAATTTAAGCTTGTCCTGCACATGATTTATCTAATACATGTGGACGAGTTGATTTGTTCTTTAAAACTTATTCAGTTATACTATATATAGAACTGAACGTGTCGAACCACTGAACCAGACATGTCGATGGCTTGGAAGAAGAAAAACATAGAGCCAACGTAAGCACGAGAAGTCCGAGGAGCCAGAGCACTAACAACGGGAAAATAACACCACTGATGGTTTTACTGTCGAACTGTCTGCTATTCTAGAGGAAGAAACACCAAAATTCTATCGACTGAAACGAACTAGACCTCACCTTAGCCACTCGATCTACATTCGAAACCTTGTATTTGAGGGTTCAGTCAAAGTCTAGATAGCTGACGTGAGCACTCCTCCATCGAGAAATTACCGTGATATAAGAAAAGGGAGTCATGAACAGTGATATTTGCTATTAAAACAAAAACTTAAAATACAGAATCACTTTCACTTGTCACTGTGGTCTGAGAAAACTCTGCCAAAGGAAAGTAGAGGAACAAATTGGGCAACAGTTGCCATACCTCTGTCTGTCATTCACTCCCTCTTCTAGGTTTTAATACACATGTATTATATATAGCGATATTGTAGATCAAAAATCAGAATTTCAGTTTTTTATTTGATGTACTTCACCGGTGGCCCATATGCAATTATTAGAAATCGATTTTTAATCTTGACCAGAAGAAAATTGCTACAAACTTCATTACTTTCGTTATAAAAATTTGTTCAACTTAATTAGTGGTTTAATGGTTCTCAGAAAAATTAATTTTAAAAGGAATATTTTGCGATCTTAATGGATTATTATCAATAGTTAGTACCAAAAAGCACAAGAAAACCTATAAACAACAATTATCAAATATATTGAAACGACATTGAAATCATTTATACTGTTTCTGATATCTTTGAACTTATAATATTTTTAGAAAGATAAAACTATTGTGGTATTTCTTTTGTGGTATGTTTATAAAAATGAGATGTATTGAAGTATATAGTGTTGACATTGACAATGAAAGGGGTGAGAGACAAGGTGAGGTGAATTTGAAAGAAACCTTCGATTTTGAGCTATCTCTCTGCGTATACATCCCCCACTTTTGCTTGCAGACACATTTTCACCATACCTTCCCCCTCTCTCGTACTCTCATAATGTCAATTATTTCAAATCTAAACAACTTTTTTTCGATATAGTATTACACCATTTCTGCATGCATGCACTAATAACACTAAATTAAAAAAAAAAAAAACAAATTTTGATAATGGATTGTCGTCTTTTAGTCAAATAAAAGCTCAAACTATAGTTTTGATATATGTAGTTGCTCTATGTTTTCAAAAAAGAACAATATATTAAAATATCAGTTTTTAAAAAACTTTTAAATATAGTACGATAAAATCAAAATTTTAAAAATAACATAAATTATTACATGAAAATATTTATTACTTTAAATAACTAAAAATATTATAATTAAATTATTTTTTACAATTAAATTTATATAAAAAGAATTTTAATATATTTTATATTATTATTTAAAATTTAAATTAACGGTGATGGTTTTTAAAGGAAAATTAAAAAATAATATTTTAAAAAACTAAAAAAAATATTAAATGAGCATTTGTTGATATTCATGTAGATGGGGTCACTATACTTGCAGACAACGGCGTTTAAAAAAGACTCGTGTCATATGGATTCTTTCTCTTAATTAGTTTTGAGTTTTTTTGGGTTAAACGGTTCAGTTATTTTTTGGTTTTCAGTTATTTGGTTTGTGAAAAAGTTAATAAATAAATATAGAAAATTAGTTTGGTTCCAATTTTTAACGGTTTAATCGGTTTAATTTTTATTATATAAAATCTATCCAAATTAAACCAAATTATAATTTGATTTTTTTGTTTAATTTTTTAAAATTTAAGTTTAATCGATTTATTATTTGATATTTCGGATTTTTTTATTAATTTTGGTTTAATTTTTTTTGATTCAATTCGTTTAATTTTGGTATTAACGATAAAGAAAAACAACATTAGTAATCGGATAATTCTTGTGCTCTTGGAAAATCACAACAAATCTCATTTTCTTCTCGAAATGAAAACTGTAACACCCGTCTCCAAAATACATGATACGTGTCATCGCCTCGTACTTAACTTATAATTTATTTGAAAACTCATATCAAGTATAAGTGATAATTCTTTTTATTAAAAGAATTCTCGTCAAACCCAAGTATAAAATTATTAAAAAAACATAAGAAAATAACCTTTAAAAATAATTTAACGATACTCAAGATTCAAAATAAAAATATATAAATAATTTTTAAAAATTCCCAAAGCGTAGCACCACCCCGAGTCACTGCATCACTATTGCTCGAACTCATCTGCATCCAAAAGGAGGCATGAATAACATAATTACTCAGTGAAACAATCACGGCTACCCACATATTTCCATTATACAAGTATACATATAATTTTGATAATTACTTTATTTAGGAATAAAACTAGCACGATTGATTCCACAAAAGTCGACACAAATACTACCAAGATATATGTATTTAAACCGTGTTTGTCTAAGTCACAACCACTCCTCCTCATTCCTAACCACGTCGGTTTAAGGATTCGGAACCCCCAAAGCCATGTCGGCTTAACACCACGGCCACGTCGGCCTATTCGCTCACGTGGAGCTCCCGTCACGTCGACGGTTGTTTCCGGCCTGCCAGCCATTAATGAACTACGACTCAACACCGCTGTTGTCGTAGCCCAACACCCATCAACGTAGTTAAACCAACTAACGCTACTCGATTCCACCATACCCGCGTTACGTGAATATCACATTCACCAGAAATTTATTCTCACATTAATGAATCAACCATTATACTTGCTTAGACTAATGTTTAATATTTATCTAATAATTATATTAGTTTATTTCAGTTAATTAATTGATTATGGTTCACTTTACTATACCATAATCCACCATAAATAATTTAGTATCCTTAAACAATAAACCAACACATAATAATTTATCATTTTTTAATAATTAAGTCAACATAATAATCTCCATTAAAATAATAAATTAACATAATATTTCTATTATTTTCTCCCACCACACCACACAAGTAGATCACCACATTCCTATTCATTTTTTTAATATTTATTTATTTAGTATTTAATAAATCACTAATAGGTTTAACTCCTTTTTCCTGATAAAAACATCCTTAATTCTTGCAACAATTAATTAAAACCCTAACACCACACACATGATTCTAACCTCTAATTTCCTCCCTAAATGAAGCACTCATCAAAATACATATACATAATTGTATAATGAAAACCATAGGTCATGTCTCACCTCACTGCGAAACTTGGGTTAATGGAATGTTGAAATCGTCGGTCGTGCATAGATTTCTCTTTCTCCAACGATGGAAAACACGAACACCGTGGCTCTCCAACGCTGAACTTTCTACCCTTCGGATCTGTCAAAATCTCTCTCTTTCTTCTTGCTTTTGTTTCTGATGCGCGGCTGCCTCTAATCCCTTTTGACGATATCTTATATAGCCATTAGGATTAATTAGGGTTTCAGAAAAATTGTCCGTTATACCCTCACTTCAATTTATGTGGACCTCATGGTTTAAATTTAGGCCCGGGATGTTACAATTCTCCCCCACCACAGAAGAATTCATCCCCGAATTCGATGGTTCCACCTTCCTCTCGTCGTGGTCCTTAAAAAGATCATGGTAATTAATTCTCATATGATGTTTAGACTCCAACGTCTTTTCTTCAATTCTGTCTCTTTTCCAACGAACACGTACTAATTTAACATTCCTCCCTTGCATATCAAATTTTCGTTGTCCAACGATTTTTATCGGTTTACTAAGAATTGTCAAATTTCTTCCAATTCCTCTTGGGGTTGCTGCATAATTAGTTGGGGTTCTTTGACAACTTTTCGGAGGACTGATACATGAAACACATCATGAAATGCTGCTAACTCCTTTGGTAATCTCAATCTATATGCAATTGTACCAATCCTTTCAGTAATTGGATAAGGCCCCATAAAACGTGGTTTGAGTTTTCCCAACTTTTTATTCTTATCTACTCCTCTGAATACCCTCATTTTCAAATACACCTCGTCTTCCACTCTAAATTCCAATTCCCTTCTCCCTTTATCAGCGTAACTCTTCTGACGATCGTGAGCCTCCTTTAGTCTAGCACGAAGAGTTTCCACGGGATCCACTGTCTCTTGAACCAACTCAGGTTCCAAATCTTTACGCTCTCCCACTTTTGTTCAGCAAAGTGGTGTCCGACAAGGTCGCCCATACAAGCCTTATATGGTGACATCTTTATGCTCCTATGATAGCTATTGTTGTACGCAAACTCTGCTAACGGTAAATATTTCTCCCAATGACCTCCGCAATGCAATATACACGCTCGCAACATATTCCCAAGGGTTTGAATTATTCTTTCCGACTGTCCATCTGTCTTTGGGTGATACACAGTACCCAGATGCACTTTCGTCCCAAGTGCCTTTTGCAATGCTTGCCAAAATATTGAGGTAAATTTCGGATCTTGGTCCGAAATAATGCTCATTGGAACCCCATGCAACCTAACAATCATCTCCACATATACTCTTGCTAAGTGGTCCACATTGTATGTCTTCTTAATCGCCAAAAATGAGCTGACTTCGTAAGTCGATCAACAATTACTCAAACCGTATCCAGTTCACTAATTGTCCTTGGGAGCACTTCACGAAATCCATAGTGATCATATCCTATTTCCATTTAGGCAACGGTAGACTTTGCAAATAACCCACCAGGTACTCTATGTTCTGCCTATACTAGTTGGCACTTCGCTACCCATTCTGCGCTATCCCATTTTATACCGTTCCAATGATAATAATGTTTTAGATCTCGATATAGCTTAGTCGCCCCTGGATGGATTGCAAAACGTGAGTGGTGTGCCTGCGATAAGATCTCATCCTTTAATTCCTTAACATTGGGAACGCATACCCCATTCCTGTACAAGTAGGTTCTGTTGTCTGCGGTATGGTATCCTTTCACATTATTACCCACAGCTTTTCTGAGTGCATCGTCTACCGTTTGAGCCTCACATATTTTCCAAAGTAAGTATGCCCGGTTTATGGCTTCCAATCCTATGGCATCTTTGGTAATCGTAGTAGCACACAAACTTAATTTTTCCCAAGGAAGCCACTAACTCCTTTGCTTCTCGTTCTTTTGATATGTCATTTCTCCTTTTACTTAATGCATCTGCTACCATGTTAGCCGTTCCCGGGTGGTATGCGATTGCTAAGTCATAATCTGCTAGTAGCTCCATCCATCTCTTCTATCTCAGATTAAGATCTAGTTACGTAAATATATATATTTTAAACTCTTGTGATTAGTAAAAACTTGGACTTTTTCCCCATATAAATACGCACGCCAAATTTTTAAAGCAAAAACAACTACTGCCAATTATAAATCATGGATGGGATAATTTATCTCATATTTCCTCAACTGTCTAGATGCATAGGCAATTACTCGTTCTTGCTGCATCAGCACACAACCCAGTCATGACCCTGATGCGTCAGTGTATACCAAATATGGTACCCCAGTCCTTGATAAACCAATATTGGAGTTTTAGTCAAATGCCCTTTCAACCTTCGAAAACTCTCCTCACACTTTTTGGTCCAATTAAATTTCACATCATTTCCCGTAAGTTGAGTCATAGGCTTGGCTATACTCACAAATCCTTCAACAAATTTTTGATAGTAACCTGCTAGGCCTAGAAAACTACGGACCTCTGTTGCGTTTCTGGGTGTCGGCCATCCCAAAATCGCTACAAATTTTTTTTTCCGGATCCACTGATACTCCAGCTTCAGACACAACGTGACCTAGAAAGCCAATCTTCCTCTGCCAGAAAGTATATTTGCTCAACTTAGCATATAACTTGTATTCTCGTAACTTTTCTAGTACTACCCTTAAGTGATCCGTATGCACAATGCACCCGGATGTGTCCATTCTAACCACACTTAAAACAAGTGAGCACCCCTCTAATCTCTACAAGTCGATATTCTAATTATCCATGGTATATTTCTACAACTCAACTAATTTTCCGATCCTTGCTTGGGTCACTTTTTCCTGTTTGGTTTCCGCCTCAATGCCTTGTTCCACTAAGAACGTTGTTCCCACTAAATTGACCATGTTATTGTACTTTTGCACTATGCAACGATTTTTTTTCACCTCTAGCGTCAAACATCTTTGAAACTTGAGTACCATGTCATATTCGTTTGTTTCTCTCCCTCTAAAGCTTATAAATAGACAAAAATTCTAGATCATACTCCCGTACTGACTTAGACCCCTGTCAAAGATCGACAAACAACATAACCATTTGGTCTACTGCCTCTTGTGGAAAATACACCCATGCAAATTCCTCCTTAAAGTCGTGCCAACTAAGCATGTGATTTGCATGAGTACTAATGACAACGCTATCCACCAACTTGTGTTTCGTCCCTTAAATATTAAATCGCCAATTGCTTCCAAAACTCAATCGAACACATGATGGTCTCGTAGTTCTTATCTAACATATTCACCCAGTTGTGTGTTGTAATCGGATCCATCCCTCCACTAAATTATTCAAATTCCTTCACATCTTCAAAGTATTCCAATATGTGGGCCTTGATCCCGTACTTGCATCTTTGGCACTAGAGTAGGTGGTGGTGAGTATTGAGGTGCCCCAAACTCTTGAACAAGAGGCTCGAGTGCAGCGAACTCAAGAGATGCATGCTTGGGCACTACAACTCTTGGTATTCGATTTGCTACAGGAACTTGCTGCAACTAAAACGCTAACGCCTCATGCATTTCTCACATCACAGCTGCATTTAGCACTGCATAATCCACCACTAGAGCAACAACGGCTGGTTGTTGAGTTGGAGCAACACCTTCCTGCTCAAGCGGCCAACCATTATAGTCTCGCTGACAATCTCCAATATGCAAATAAGTCCTACAAATAACACTCTTCGGCGGCATATTTTCCACATAAACACTCGATTCACACATTACACTACAATAGTATTATAAATCAACGAAATTTAAATGACTTCACGCAAGTTACTCTGAGTGGTGCTCCTCCATTGAAAATACTTTTTTTTAACTACTAAAACTTTAAAACAAAGCTCTCCGGATCAGAACCGGAGTAGCAACCTCGCTATGATACCAAAATTGTAACACCCGTCTCCAAAATACATGACACGTGTCATCGCCTCGTACTTAACTTATAATTTATTTGAAAACTCATATAAAGTATAAGTGATAATTCTTTTTATTAAAAGAATTCTCGTCAAACCCAAGTATAAAATTATTAAAAAAACATAAAAAAATAACCTTTAAAAATAATCTAACGATACTCAAGATTCAAAATAAAAATATATAAATAATGTTTAAAAATTCCCAAAACGTAGCACCACCCCGAGTCACTGCATCACTATTGCTCGAACTCATCTGCATCCAAAAGGAGGCATGAGTAACATAATTACTCAGTGAAACAATCACGCCTACCCACATATTTCCATTATACAAGTATATATATAATTTTGATAATTACTTTATTTAGGAATAAAACTAGCACGATTGATTCCACAAAAGTCGACACAAATACTACCAAGATATATGTATTTAAACCGTGTTTGTGTAAGTCACAACCACTCCTCCTCATCCCTAACCACATCGGTTTAAGGATTCGGAACCCCCAAAGCCACGTCGGCTTAACACCACGGCCACGTCGGCCTATTCGCTCACGTCGAGCTCCCGTCACGTCGACGGTTATTTCCGGCCTGCCAGCCGTTAATGAACTACGACTCAACACCATTGTTGTCGTGGCCCAACACCCATCAACGTAGTTAAACCAACTAACGCTACTCAATTCCACCATACACGCGTTACGTGAATATCACATTCACGAGAAATTTATTCTCACATTAATGAATCAACCATTATACTTGCTTAGACTAATGTTTAATATTTATCTAATAATTATATTAGTTTATTTCAGTTAATTAATTGATTATGGTTCATTTTACTATACCATAATCCACCATAAATAATTTAGTATCCTTAACCAATAAACCAACACATAATAATTTATCTTTTTTTAATAATTAAATCAACATAATAATCTCCATTAAAATAATAAATTAACATAATATTTCTACTATTTTCTCCCATCACACCACACAAGTAGATCACCACATTCCTATTCATTTTTTTAATATTTATTTATTTATTATTTAATAAATCCCTAATAGGTTTAACTCCTTTTTCCTCATAAAACATCTTTAATTCTTGCAACAATTAATTAAAACCCTAACACCACACATGATTTTAACCTCTAATTTCCTCCCTAAATAAAGCACTCATCAAAATACATATACATAATTGTATAATGAAAACCATAGGTCATGTCTCACCTCACTGCGAAACCTGGGTTAATGGAATGTTGAAATCGTCGGTCGTGCATAGATTTCTCTTCCTCCGACGATGGTAAACACGAACACCGTGGCTCTCCAACGCTGAACTTTCTACCCTTCGGATCTGTCAAAATCTCTCTCTTTCTTCTTGCTTTTGTTTCTGATGCGCGGCTGCCTCTAATCCTTTTTAACGACGTCTTATATAGCCATTAGGGTTAATTAGGGTTTCAGAACAATTGTCCGTTATACCCTCACTTCAATTTATGTGAACCTCATGGTTTAAATTTAGGCCGGGATGTTACAAAAACCACCACCAAAAAAAAAGAATTTCCATAACTCTCATTTCCCTTGTCCGTTTAGAATCATTCAAAACAAAATCTTCTATTACGATAAGAACCCTTTTGTTTTGGTTTGAAATCATCTTTGCTAAGATTATTATTAAAAAAACAACACACAGACCCAAATTTTATCTCTTTCTGCCATTTAATTATTCTAAACATAGTAATATTACTTTAGCATCTTTCTGTACATGATAAATTTCAAAAAAAAAAAAAACAAGCAGTTAAATAATTTAGCAAACCAAATCTTGAATTTATCTCCTCAATTTCATATTTCCCTCTTTTTGTTGAGTAGTAGGACACTTTGGTCAATTACTGACAAATGCCAACCATTCAAACAGACCCATTTACGGCAATGTTTGATGAAGAAAATTAAAACGTTTCTATTTTGGCTAAAATAATAAGAAGAAAAACACACAGAGATATAACTATTAACTTTTCAGTAAATATCTCATAAGCATCAAGAAAAAAATAAGAGCAACTAAATTCTCATTTCTTATAATATTATCTAATTTTAAAAAGAAGTAAAAAAAAATAGAGATGTTCTGCAATATTGAAGTAGAGCAGAGTATTTATACCACCGACGAGCTTTTGCTTCTTCGTCCTTCTTCAGTTTCTTTGTTTGTTCCTTTTCCGGAGACATCTGTCTGATCACATTCATCATCATTATTTCACTATTACGCAAACAAAGCCTTGAGAAAAACTGTAAATAGTTCTTCTCGGTGAAAATTTTAATCATAATGGTCAAATCAAACAAGCAAGAGCCACGCGTCTCTGCTACTTACATCCGATCTCTCGTAAAGCAACAACTTGTTTCTACCACTACTATGACCACCACCACAACCACCGATGAAAGCGGCGGCAAAACTCATACGCAGACGCAGACGCAGACTCACAAGAAACAGGTGAGGAGGCGACTCCATACGACCCGCCCTTACCAAGAGCGTCTCCTAAATATGGCTGAAGCTCGTCGTGAAATCGTCACCGCCTTAAAACAACATCGCGCTTCCATGAGACAAGCCGCCAGGATTCCACCGCCTCCACCGACACCGCAAAATCTTTTTCCTCCTCCTCCTCCGGATCCTTTTTGTTGGACGAATCCGCATCTCAGTTTCCTTCTCCCGAATCAACCGTTGGGATTAAACCTCAATTTCCACGATTTCAACGACCTCATCCAAACCTCGTCAACATCTTCATCGTCATCAACTTCTTCATCATCCTCATCGTCGATTTTTCCAACGAATCCGCATAACTACTACTCCCCTTCACCTCCTCCCACCTTCGCCGCTTCTTCCGATCCGTCACCACAACCGCCGTCTTCCACCGGAGAGAATCACCAGCAGCAGCTGATGACTATGAAATCAGATAACAACGTGGTGACGTCAGCTTGTTGGTCGGAGCTCATGATGAATACGGTAGAGTCGGAGATGATTAAACCGGGGGAAGAAGTCGTCGTAGTCGAAGATGACGTCTTCCCAAAGCTTAGTGACGTAATGGAATTTCCTTCGTGGTTAAACCCAACAGAGGAAGAATTAGTTCATCCAAAAAATCTCACTCATTACTCTTCCCTTCACAATCCTCCATTGTCCTGGTAATTAATTTCTTTTGTTTCAATTAATTTACAGTTATTCTATATAATCACCAGCGGCGAAAATTGCGGCGGTTCTGCATAAACTTTAGTGATCTCAGTCGAGACAGAACACACACACACACACACACAAAAATAGAATCTTTTTCCCTTCTTAGTTTTTTTTTGATAATCAACTACGACTTATTGATTAATAATATGAAGAAGATGAATAAAAATCTGTGGAATGAGAAGGATCCACATCGGTTAATTGCATGATCTGAAGCTGTCCATTTTTTTCTGGGCCAGTAATAATACCGCCGACGTTACCCCATTTTCCTGAACTGTCCCAAAACGCTATCAATATTTTTATTACCAATATAATATTGTTGTGTAATAATTTCTTGTGTTATTAGAGTTAGGTTTCTTGCTAGGAAATATATTTTCTTTTACTGTTCTTCGTTTACTTCGATTGTTTTTGGTAACTGGTTATATAATGTAACATCTTAATGTGTGAAATTATTTACAGTATGGAGATTGGAGAAATCGAAGGCATGGATGGAGACGACTGGCTTGCTTGAACCACAAAGATTGATTACTGTTTTTTTAGACATGATGAATAGACTCTTTGGTTCTTTTCTCATATATTTTTTTTAATTTGGTTTCTTTCTAATTATTATTTTTGTTGAGACATAAGAAAACATTTTGAATTTTAAAATAACAAGAAGCCTGCGGAGATAAATGTTCGATTTGGCAAAGTAGCATGAATGAAATAAACTTTCTTGCATAAGTCGTATTAATTAGATAAAATCGCCGTTAATACTGAAGAACTTACTCTGGGCTCAAGATTAGCTACAGCCGACCTACCCAAAACACAACTCCAAGAGTCCTTGCTCATTGAATTTTAGTTGGTCATGTTGTACTTTCCTTTGACATTTCAATTCTATGTACAAAAATAGTTCGTATAAACTCTATTATTTCCAATTTAATACAAAATGTTTACCCCAACACCATATGTATAACTTAGCATATGGATCATTTGTTGTAAGAGAGAATCTTTTACTCCTTAATTAATGATGCCATTTGTGGATCATTTCTTAATTATACAACACACAAAAAGCGATTAATATGAATTACTATGATCACTCAATTTGTGTCCTTTGGCTTTACCACAATCATATATAATCTTATGAAGTTGTGATGAATTAGATAGCATGCTTTTGAATGCCAATGTATGTAGTATGTCCATTAGGTTAATTATACAAATTTTAGAGAACAAATTGAATATTAGAAGCCATCTTTAACTTTGAAGAATTAAAACTATTTTTTGGGTAGAATTAAAACTAACTCATCGCTAACAAAAAACTAACAAGAACTAAACAAAGAAATAATAGTCAGCCTCCAAATATGGTGTATGCATTTAATTTACATATTTTTTTGAAGTTTTTTTTTATATTTGTTATGTCTTCTCTCTATAATTACCATTCGTCTCTTTGTTCGCTAATAGTAATTGAAAAGGTTTTCTTGCTTTGTAAAAAAGATGGCTCCGTCGTATCTTAGCTTGGCAAACTTCGTTGAGGCAATATTTCGCTGGAGATTCTCCTCCGCTAGTCTCTCTCTACATACCCAATCCATTGACTCCGAAACCACCATACAGTTTTGGGGCCCACCACCGTCGTCTCTTTCGCTGGAAGATAACCAGAAACCGTCTCTCCTCCTCCTTCACGGTTTTGGCCCGACCGCTGTGTGGCAATGGAGCCATCAGGTAAAGCCACTCTCTCAATTCTTCCATCTCTACGTCCCCAACCTTGTATTCTTCGGCGGCTCCACCACTTCCTCCTCTTCCTGCGGCGAGAACCGGTCGGAGATATTTCAGGCTTCGAGCATAGGAAAGCTGATGGAGAAGCTTGGCGTCGAGAGATTCAGCATCGTTGGGACCAGCTACGGCGGGTTCGTTGCGTATAACATGGCGAAAATGTTTCCGGAGAAAGTGGACAAAGTTGTTCTTGCGAGCTCCGGCGTTAATATGCGCAAAAGTGACAACGATGCGTTCATAGCGAGGGCAAAGTGCCATGACATCGCGGAGGTGATGCTTCCTTCGTCGGCGACGGATCTCCGGAGATTCGCTGGAATGATTTCCTCTAGGAGACTCGATTATGTCCCACATTTTGTCTTGAACGACTTTTGCGAGGTATTTTTATTTTTTGTATGGAAAAACGAGGGAAAATAATGGAACATAAAGATGCACAATTGCACTCCACTAGTTTTGTCTTTAAAAGAGTGGTGGACAAAGAAACACTAAAGAAACTTGTCACTTTCATTTGGTTATAATAAAGTTTTGTATATAGTTGTGTAAGAAAGAACGGTGGCCTTGTGACTTAGTATTTTGAAATATGGAAATTACACAACAGAAAATGTATTCGGAGAAGAGAAAGGAAAAAACAGAACTTCTTCGAGGCCTAACTATTGGTAAGGACAACCAAACAACTGTTTCTCCAATTCAACAGGTTTGCTAATCTTTATTATCATTTTTATCAGCAAACATATATTATTCCTATCACATTATGTTTAAATTTTGGATTTTTATTGCAGGATGTGATGTTGGTATGGGGGGATCAAGATCAGGTTTTTCCTTTGGAAATGGCCTATGAACTCAAAGAGTAAGACTTTCTAATTAATTGTGTGTAGTCGATAACCTTTATAAGAAAGTGAAAAAAGTAAGTAATTATGTTTATATTATTCATATCAGGATGTTGGGGAAGAAGGCGAGGCTGAAAGTGATACAAAACACAGCTCACATACCCCAAACAGAGAAGTCCGTAGAATTCAATAGCATTATCATGTCTTTCTTGTTACCTCACTCTCATTCACTATAATTGGAACTTCCATATTGAACTTAAACATTATGAATAATGTCAGAGATGTTTATGAAAGCTTCAAATACTACATTTGAGTAAATTTGCAAACTGTAAATCTTTAAATGGTGGTTAGTTTATTACAGGTTCAAAATTGAAAGGTTTTTAAACTAAAATTCTTCTTGAGATATTGGAAAAATGCATGTTTTGGCTTATAATAGTGGTAGATGGTCAAGTTTGTCAAAGTTGTTCAAATAAGGCTCGATTGCCAAGTTTTGTATAAATGGGCCTTTTTAGGATTCGGTTTTACAATAAGGATCCAAAAAAAACATTAATTTGGTGTTGTTTTCTTTTAAGGATTTGTTTTCTGTCTGTAAAACTTTTAATTGTATTAGACCGACCCCAGCAAGGATTAAATAATCAACACGACACTTAAGACATTATTAGCATCATAGATAGAAGGCTTTGGTGAGGGAAAATGTGTGTTGAAATAAGTAACAGGTAAAGCCAAAGAGAGCTTCCTCTCTTAGGGTGTTGTTGAGGATTAAGTTGGCATTGTTGATTGCGTCAAGAAAAAGGCATAGAAAACATGTGGGGTTCATTGGTTTGGACTGTTACTTCAAAATACGAGAAGAATCTGTAATTCCATCCACCAAATTTGTAAATACATACGAAGTTTACACTTTTTTATAGCTGTTTTCAAACATAAATTAAATGTTGAATTCTCCCTAATATAAAAATTTTAATTTATTTTCACACGAAATTAAATTTAATAATTAATCAATTATTTAATTACTAAACCGACGTTATACTAAATTTTATCCGATTTTGACCAGTTTTTGGCAAGTTTTTTATATAGATGTTGACCCGTTTCAATTTTAATCCAGTTAAAATTTGGTAAGATAGAAATCCGATCAAAAATAGATACAAATCAGGTTAAAACGGATCAAAATTGGATTAAAATTAGTTTGATTTTGGTTAAATAATAAAATAATTATTTAATTCTCTAAATTTAATTTTATGTGGAAATAAATTGAAAATTTAAAATTGGGGAGAATTCAACTTCTATTTGACCATAAATAGAAAGAGGTATAAACTTCGTGTGTATCTATATATATATATATATATAATTTTTTCTTGTGGAATTAGACAATTTTCGTAATATTGACCATTAAATTACTACTTTAAATTTAAAAAATCAATTAATATTGACTTTTAAAACACACAGATAAAAACTTTAAAAGGGAGTTGGAATTTGAGAATTTAAAATACAAAAAGTATGATTGGTATCTTGAAATTTTTGAAATAAGTTAAAGTTTTAAATTTCTTGAGAGGTATATAAATGAAAAAGAAAAATTTGAAAATAGTACTATCGGATATATGGACAACAGCATTGAGTAGGGTAAGAGGTGGTTAGGACAAAATTAGATTGGAATATTAAGTGAAAAGTGAAAAGTGAAAGGAGAATGGATGTATAAAGGAGAACCCCCATGACTATGATCCTTATTTAGATGAGATCCTATGTTTATTCACTCTCTTGAATTTCAATATGCTTTACGCAATCCACCTTACCTAGTCTTCTTTCTTTCTTTTTTTGCCAAAGTATTTTTGTCTTTTCGTTCTTGTATGCAATATATGGATTTTATGTTCTTTTTTTTTAGTTACGAAAAGATAAAAGGGGGTTTGAATACAAATGGTTTAAAAAATTCGAACTTTTGATAAATTTCCTATTTTTCTAATTTCGTTAAATCTAAAAACGTATTACAATATTCATTTATTTCTCGTAGCCATAAACTTTGAATTTGTCGTAGCATAGATTCATGTCCTTTCTTCTTTATCGAAGTAGATGACTTAGACGACGAGAATCG
The DNA here is from genome assembly GCA_018901935.1 of Pugionium cornutum. Lineage (NCBI taxonomy): Eukaryota > Viridiplantae > Streptophyta > Magnoliopsida > Brassicales > Brassicaceae > Pugionium > Pugionium cornutum. The sequence goes on along the minus strand of CM032158.1, from coordinate 14,892,535 downwards.
ATAGGGACTTAGGGAGAGATAATCTTTGACCAGAAGAAAAAAATATTTGCTGATTACAAAGATATTTGGCTTCAGGGAGGCAGAAAGAAAGAGGGAGAATTCTGGATTTGTCTGAATCATAAGTCTTCGGGTTAAAGTTCGGTTTGATTTACTTTTTCAGATTTCAGTTTTAAATTTTGGTTATGACATCGATTTAAAGAGAAAATAGTTGGATTTAACAGAATTGGGAAAAATGAGAAAGACTTTTAAAAGTTGAAATAGTATAATTAAGTTATAAATTTGTGTTGTCTATAAAAAAATTTGGGTGAAACTTATTTTTAAGAATCAAAGTTCATACTTAACAACCCTAAAATTTTAAAGTATATACTATTTTATAATATACTTTATATAAGTTTATAATCATTTTTAAAATTTATGAATTTTCATGTACTTTATAAAATATATAAAATGATATTTGTAAAACTACCGTATATATGCAATTTTCTCTTAATAGTTTGTTCCCATTGTTGAGGTGAACTACGTCCTCCAAAAAGTTCGAATTTGGTTTGTTAAAGATTCAACCCTTATACCAAAGGTTTAATGTTAGAGAGTGGACACACTATTATCGAGAAGTCACCGGATTAGTTCAATGATATATTCGATCTCGCTATTTATCGGTAGAAACTTTTTTAAAAGAAATATATATAAATATTTATGGCAAGTAATAATTAAAACATTAAAAATTAGATGAGTTGAAAATATATATAAAAAAAAATTCATGCCATAACTGAAAAGACATGATTAATTATTTAGTTTATCTAGTTTATAACCAAATTTATCGATAAATCGTTCAAATCTAATTCTTTTCTCTTAAAATCTAAAACATTAGAAGTTAGTCTATCAAATTCTGACCCCATAATTTTAATAAAATAATAGAATTGTGGGTTTTAAATAAATTTAAGTGATTCGGATCGACTAATTGTGGGTTTTTGCCCACATGATAGAAGATTATAAAAAAAAATACTTTTTTCTTGTTTTAAAGAAGATTATCCAGCCGGAAGAGGAAATACTGTCGGCTGGAAAAGAAATTTTTTTGTGTGGCTTTAGTGGGTCCCATTCATCTGTGGATAACTCTCACAGTTTCTTAAAACATAAAAGGATGACCACCTCGTCATCGCCACGTCACATCCATATTAGTTTTTATCCAGCAACAACAGTTACTACACTTCCACGTGTCGTGTTTCCATGGCTCTACGTTCTGCGAGACCAAAGATAATTAAATAAGATAAAAATAGAATATACTTATTCAATTGCGACGCAAGTTTTGCAAATAGTCCCTCGACTTCTTGAACTCTCTAATCTACGGAACTATTTTCTATTGTGACCCCTCAAGTTCTCGAAATTGGCTATGTCAATTTTTTCTTCAGTTTTGTCATAATTTTTTTTAACAATTTAATCATCAATAAAATATTAAAAAATTTAGAAACATAACTGACAGATAACAGAATTTTCCTAACATTTTTTTCCAAAAAGAAACATATAAGATATAAGATTATAGTGTTAAGATAAAAACCCTAACAAAAACTAAAAAATATCTGTAATTCTATTAATATAATCACCGACATGCTATAAAATAAATGTGGCATGTCTGATTTAAAAATAATCAAAACAAACGTGAGATATTGGTTTCGTGACTGGTTCCACTGAATCAATAATTATTTGGGAGTTAAAAATGTTAATAAGAAAAGTATGACAACTAAATTGTAAATAAAGAAAATAAGAAGGTGAGAGATGCATGCAGAGTGCGTGTGTGAGGATAAGGTTAAGCAACAGTTGTTCTGTCCCCTCTCTAAACTTACTTATCCTTTTCTTTTATCCATTTTTAAATTAAAAGATTTAATAAGAAAGTAATGATAACGTGATGAATAATATTTATTGATTGCCCATAGGAAACCACCAAAGCACACAGACACAAGATCACAATATAAAGATCTCATCCTCTTCTTTTCCTATTGGTATTTTGTTTTGTTTTTATAAATGTCGATTGCGATGAATAGAGTTGATTCTTATGTTTTAAATTTCTCCGGCGATAATTTGGATCAATCTCCGACGCAACGTAGTTGGTTATCTCCGTCTGGTTCTTCTTCTTCTTCTTCGGCGTCTTCTTCCATTGGGAGGAATAGCGACGACGAAGAAGAGTTTCAGGACGGTGGTAAATCGTCGGACGATGGTAGAAATGAGGCTGGAGAGAATGAAGCCGAGTCTTCGTACAAAGGTCCTCTTGATGTTATGGAATCTCTCGAACAAGTCTTACCCGTCAGGTAAATCTTCTCTATATATAAGTTCTAAAATTGATACGTTCTGTCTGATTATTGAGGCAGATTTCGAATTTGGGTGGAAAAAGTAACGATTTTGCAGTCTTTGATCTTGTCTGATGTTCTGTGTGAATTAATGTCGTTGGTTTAGGAAAGGGATATCGAAGTTTTACAATGGAAAGTCGAAGTCTTTTACGAACTTAGCGGAGGAGGTAGCATCGACGTTGAATTCTTCTTCGTCTATGAAAGACTTAGCGAAGCCGGAAAATCCATACAGTCGTCGTCGTCGGAATCTTCTCTGTCATCAGATTTGGGAGAACAGCAAGACGACTCCGCGTGGCGGAATCTCGAAGAAACCCATCATGAGTTCGAGCAGAAGCGCTTTGACGCTTGCCATGGCGGTTGCCACTGGGGTAATGAACGGAGAAGGATCATCCTCCGGCGGTGACTCGTCGCAGGGATCAAGCCCGACCTCATCGGGATCTCCTCCTAGGGATAGACATCATCAGATGATGCTTCCTCCGTTACATCCTCGGAGTCAAGGTTCATTTGGTAATTTGACGTCGTCTCAGTCATCGTCATCGACGCGTTTTTGTGCCTGGAGATCGTATTCGGTGGCTGATTTCCCGAGGTGTTTCCCGGCGACGGCGAGTGGTATTGGATCCAATGACTCGTAGAAATTTTAACACTTGTGTGTTTGTTGTTAAATACAACATTTTGAAGAAACATCCGGAGAATGTATTTATGTATAGAAGAGTTTCGACCTTTAAAATGGATCCACATCCTTTTTTCATTTTGGTATTTTGCTCTCGCAATTAAATCTCTCCCATATATTTTCAATCCAATCTTCCTTATTCTGTTTTCTTCTTCTTATCCAAGTTTTAAATGCCACTAATCATTAACTAATAACATGACAAGGTATAACCTAAGTATTTTATAAAAATAAACACTTGGCAACTGCAAAGCCTAAGGTTTCCTTCCATTTACTCTTAGCACTTGGCAAACATATTTTAATATTTTCTTCCTAGATTTTCTCATTTGAAACAATAATGAAACTACATTTGAGACAAAAATGTATGAAAACATGATGGGTCATTTGAAATCTTTATTGTGATTTACTGCTCTAGTAGTTCCATCACAAAAGTGGTTTTGAAAACGACATTTGCAATTTCTTTTGTACCATTATTCCTTATTACCACTATTTGTTTACATCTGTACTGTTTCGATATTGTTTATCATTATGGATTTTACAAAATTTTGTTTAATACATCATCTGAATTTGATGAATATGATTAAAAAAAATAAAATATATAGCTAACTCATAGGCCATCTCATTTACAGTGTTGGTTTTGTGCAAAATTAAAAATGGTTGTTCTAAATTTATAGATTAACAAGTTTTTTTTGCGAGTAGCAAATGGTTTATTGGTTGTAGCGCCCATACATACATATCAAATTATCATAATAAATTTTACTATAAATATACGTTGTGAGATCACTTACAAAAAAAATTAACAACTTTTTTTTCACAAATGACCCAGCAATATTCTTAATAAAGCTTTAAAATATGAAAAAAACTAAAAAATATCTTAATTTATATAATAAACCATATCAATTTTTTTTCTTTAGTTAAACCCTTTTATTTACTTTTACAACCCCAAATATTCAAATAAACCCAGAAAGGAATGAAAGGAGAACAAAGAGTGCAAAATCTAGTCGTTCACTAAAACATGTAAAAAAAAAATAACCAAACAGAGTACAAACATGCTAAGTTTATGATTCTATAATTACCTATAATTATGGTATAACCTCGAATTCATGAATAATACAAGATTCATATTCGTTTTATAGGAAACATAACAACAAACTCACTCCAAAATGTCAAAGAGCAGAATATACAAAGCTTTCATTGTTCTGACTGGACTTAAATAAACAGATGGATGCGACCACTATCAGTTTTCATTTGTTTCAGATTTATGGAGCTGGAGAAGTAATGAATTTGAGACTACAAAGATCGAGCTCAATGCCATTAGTCCACCTGAAGGTAGTTTAATGGTAAGTTAAACATTGATATATGATTGGATTGTGTAAAGTTAAACAAAACTGTTTTGAAGCTACCAGGTGTTTTGAAGCTACCAGGTCCACTTACCGGAGAGGGAAGGTGTCATGGCGAAATCAAACTGAGGAAGCAACACACCTGCAGCTATAGGGATCGAGATGACGTTATACGCAATTGCCCATGCTAGATTCTGATATACTTTCGACATTGTTGCTTGTGCAAGACTCACTGCATCCACAACCTATAAAACCCAATAAAGGAACCGCTTATACAGTTTTCAATTTGACAACTGGAAGAAATTCTCAAGTTTGCTTCTTGTCCCTTGAATGAGGGCAAGTGGCTTATGAAAGTAATTCAGGAATATAAAAAGCTTTACATGTGAAAGTTTGTTGCGGACAAGTATGACTGATGCTGCATTTGATGCAGCGTTTTCTTGTGCCTCGATCTTTAGAGCTATCCCTACATCAGCTTGAGCCAACGAGGGAGCATCGTTTATGCCATCGCCTACCTTTGAAACACACAAAATATTCCGTTATCCTAATTAAAACTCCATTTGCTAAAAAAGTTGTTCCATTATTTGTTAACACCAGATGAGTTCCTTGCTTTAAATATCAAAGATTTTAAGCAAAATCATATACAGCATAGTTGATATTGTAAGTGACTTTTCAGGGTAATAAGTTGTCTTGCAATTCAGTTGAAGATCTTACCATAGCAACACGATGTCCAGAGGATTGAAGATTAGATATAAATTCAAATTTCTTTTCAGGAGAGAAGGAATAGTTGGTTGATTCACTCTCAACCCCCACATTCTTTGCCACCGTTGCCACTGCCCCTTCCCTATCCCCTGATAAGAGGACTGTTTTGATGCCCTTCTCCTGCAGCCTTTAATTATATATGAGAAACATCAAATTCAAAGCTCTATAGATCCTGGATGTGATCATCATCGATAGACCAGAAGGTTCACTTAGATTGAACAAAGCAAAAGTAGGAACGGTTGGATTTCAGTAATGTTAATGTATCACGACAGTCATCCAGATGAAATTTATCAAGTCGGTCAAAAAGGATGCTAAATAGAAAACAATGATTAAGACTAGATGTTCAACAATAAGATAAAGGCATATAACTCTACATATAGCAGAAGTGTGATGAACCTTTTAGTTTAAGGTCTCCAAGAAAAAGCAAGAGATTTCATGTTAAATATGGCTATCAAGAGTTAAAATTAAATTATAAACGGTTAAAAAGGAGGGGAAACACTACCTGGCTACAGTAAACTCAGCATCTTGGCGCAAGCAATCAGATATTGCAATAGCACCAATAATCCCTTCTCCTTCACGGCCAACATAAACAACTGTTTTTGAATACGTAGATGTTGATGATGCGCTTGATAGTAGTTTATGATCCAAATAACTTTCCAGCTTAACCTCATTCGAGGAGTCGTTCTTTATGTGGAAACGTTCAGAAACCCATTCAAATGCACCCACGGCAACCAAACGTCCATCTATTTCTGCCAACGTACCAAAACCTGGTTCTGTCAATTGGCCTCTTGTTTCTGGAGTTTCCAGATTCTGCGCTTCAGCCTCGTTTACAATAGCCTTTGCTATTGGATGTGTTGCTGTCTTCTCAACCGCAGCAGCCATTTTAAGAACTTCTTGTTCTTCGTATCTTAGAGAAGCCACACCAGAGACGATAGGTCTTCCTTCAGTAAGAGTCCCTGTCTACACACATAATAGCAATGGTAGAAACAATAACTTTATTTGTTCAACTTTGAGAGGCGACATGAACTGTCCATATAAATTATCTTAAAACTTTCCATTTTATATAAGAAAGAGATAGCGGAGAAAGAGAGGGGTGAAGAATACGAAGGCACAAGAGATTAGCAATACCTTGTCTAAAGCCACATAATCTATGGAGGCCAGGCGTTCTAAGACATCTCCTCCTCTGATAAGATATCCCCGCTTTGCTCCTGGACATATTCAGGACACTTGACAAGATTAGCTTCTGACAATTTAACCATCTCGAACTTATCGTTGCTTATCACAGCATTTTTAAGTATATAACTTTCAATAACTTCATGATTTATAGGGCATCTTTTTGTAATTTATGTTGTATCTGAAACCGCCATCAACAACAAGTTTTTTAAACCAACACATGTTTATCATATAGTAGGGTAGTAAAAAAGAGCAGGGAAATATAGAACAGACATAATCAATAGCTTCAGTATCATCTTCGAATCTTCCTGACATTGGAACACTTTGCATACATTTAGGTAATTCTTCTCGGCTAGGTTTGTAGACTTTTAAGTGCAAGCTTAACAATACGTTGGATAACATACCAAGAGAGGTGCCAATTAGTATGGCAGTTGGTGTTGCAAGGCCCAGTGCACAGGGGCAGGAAACTACCTGGTAAAGAAACAAAAAATGAATTGATTATCTGCCCAATATGATGATTTTTCTCCAATGTTTCTCGCTATCTCTCTTATATTCTACATTTCCTTCGCGAAGTCACATTTTCCCCACAATCATCAACTTTCTTCCCTCATTAACTCTGATTAGTCTCAGTAACAACCCGAATTGTGATTTTTCACATGAAAGATATAAATTTGCTATTCATGGCTCACTCACCAAGACATCCACAGCCAGTTTTAGGCTTAAGGCTAGAGGATCTCCATCAGGTCCAGCAATATCATTGAGTAAAACATCTGGGAATATGTGTGAACCAACATAATACCTGAAGCATGAAAACAACAGGGTCTTTCACTTGGTGATCCTGAGCAGGAAATTGACACTTGATGCTTCTACTATACATTGCAACTAAATAATTTCTGCTAAAACAAATACAAGAATGTTACAGAAATTGCAGATGTCTTTTCCAGTAGAAATGCGAAAAGAGGACCATACCAGAAGGCAAACGTCACTGCAGATAAAGACATAATTGTATACACGAAAGGTCCAGCTATAGCATCTGCCAGCCTCTGTACAGGAGCTGCATTACCTTGTGCATCCTCAACCTAAAAGTTAAGTATTTCATTGGTATTCATATTTCAACTTCTCACATGGGATCCTCTTAACTGAAAAAAATCCTACAAATAGAACTCATTCATATGTTTGTAGCTGAACCTGATTTTAGTCAGGAAATGATATGGATGAAATAAAGACTCACTATGCAGAAACCGCAAGTTCTGACTTTACTTCATCCATACTTTCCTGTATGGAATCAGGTTCAACCAAAAATTTGCGAGTGATTTCTTTTTATTAGTAGCCGTCTTTCCTCCTTTTTTGGAGGAGGAAAGTCAGCTACAAATTACAGATTAATGGCTGCATTTTTCTTTTTACATGATGACTTGAACAGCTCCAACGTTTTACATTGAGACTGATGGAATTAACCCTCTCACAATGTAACTTTTATGAAGATTCCATAGACTCTAGATTCATAGGCACTTACCATTCTGACGATTTTAGATATTGTTGAGTTGGAACCAGTAGAACAAGCTTCAATCCGTAAAGGGCCATCCTGAAATAGGTAAAGCAAAACTCCGTTGATCAAAAAGATACCATGATGAAAGTATATAAAAAAAACTTAGCAACTGAGCTCAGTTAGTGCATTCACATTATGTATTGAAGTAATATAGTATTGTTTGCTATAGGATCATATCCCAAAGTGAGAGGTATGTCACCAATTGCCTATACCTACCCAATTTATTGTTCCCGCTGAAACTGAGCAACCTTCTTCTTTAAACACGGGAAGTGACTCTCCTGTCAGCATAGATTCATCCACAACACTTCTTCCAGCTAGCACACTCCCCTATTCCAAAAAAATAATTCAACTTGACCATTAAGACTAGCAAAATAACCAGTGGCAAGGAATAAGGACTAAATAGCACATATAGATTATCACGACGGAGGAAAATGTCAAAAGAGCTGATAGATTCACAAGTTTTTTTCCTAGCACGGATACACCCAAATATTATTTCCCAAAATTACAGAATGATGGTTACCAAGCATTTACATAGATTTTCGTAACTTCCTTTCAGAACCCATAAAATTCCTTTAGAGGAGACAGACAGACAGTGCAGTACGGATAAACAACAAAGAAAATCGTAAGATGTCAAAGACGGAAACACTTACATCGACAGGAAACGTTTCACCAGGCAAAACCAACAGCGAGTCTCCAATGCGAATATCATCAACTGGGACATTGATGCAAATGGAATCAGAGGAAAGTACAGAGTCAGCTGCGGTGTTATTGTCTGATGAAGTAATCACAAGTCTTGATTGAGTGGAGATGAGAGACTGCAAAAGCACATATCAAGTTAAAAAAGCAGGAAAAAGCCTAAAAGTTTATATTGGGAGGAGAACTGAGAAATTTCCAACTTACCAACAGTTCATTCATATCACTAGATGCTCTAAGCTTTGCTCTTTCTTCCAAAGAACGACCAAGGAGCACAAAGCCAAGAAGCATGACCTGCATACTAAATGACAAGAGCTATCAATCAGAAATTCACCCTGAAATTGTACTTTGCAGTTTGCATTCTGTAAAGGATAAAAAAGTTTTCAAACATAGTGCTTTGTGGATGTGTTAGAGAAACTCACCGGTTCCTCAAAGAAAGAAGCATCCCATTCTAGTTCTGGATTAACAAGTGAGATCTGAAAAATTGAGAATGCAAGCAATTGCAGTTTTTCAGAATAGGATACTCAGCCGTCAAAAATAAATCACAGGGTACAAAACTCACCAAACTGATGGAAAATGCAGCCATAGATCCCATTCCAACTAACGAGTTCATATTAGGTGATCTTTTCCCAAAAGCCTTTATGCCATCAAAGAGCAATTCTACAATATACATTATCTTTTTCAGTCATTTGGGTTTTTGAAGAACTTCAAATATCACTACTACTACAACTACCATAATGAGGTTTATGCAACTCTCAAAGAATAGTAAGTACCATCACTTTCTACACAAAAGTCTAAATTTCATCGTTTCTTTCTTATGAGACCGACCTCCCATTAATTGTGCATTACAAGGTTAACATCCTAATTTATAATAAGTTTTAATTTATAGGTTGGATTTTGGAATAGCCTGAGAATGACTACTTCTACCGCTTAAAGCAGTAATGCAGCACAGCTCAACTATGTAATCAGAGTAGACTAATAGCAAAGAAAAAAAAAACAGTAGACTAATAGCGCACATTTAAGCCTGAAGAACAGCCTAAAAGTAAATAATTCGTCAGCTCACTATTACAACACTAATTATTCAACTTATTAATGCATTAGCTGGTAAGCAACTAAACATTTTAGAGTTGTTTTTATAAAAAAAAACAGGTTAAAACAAAAGCAAACCTCTTCCTGGTCCCAACAGAGCTCCTACAGCCAAACCACCTTTCACGTAAGAGTTGTGTAGCAAGTCCCAGAACCCTCCTAGTAACATCAGGTGCAAGAGAAAGTCAGAAATTTCCATTCGTATAAAATGCCATTGAACATAATATGAGAAACAATGTACCATGAGCGATATGAATTCCCAAGGAATGAAGAATATGCGACGTGTGAGACCCGCAACACAGAGCCACCAATGTCCACGCAAATGCCACACGGTTCCTGCTCTTAACGAGCAAGTCCTCTTTCTTACTCACCATATCCTTCCACTTCTTCACGTTCTCCGCCACTCCCATTCCCGAGACCCTCCTCTTAGCCTCAAAGCCACTCTCTGTCAATCTCTTGGCTAAGCTCTCCGCCGCATCCGCCAGCACCTCTACCTCCGGTTTAAGCCTCACAGCTGCCGTTTCGGCTAGCATGTTAACTACAACAGACGCGACTCGGTCATCGGACATCAGAACCGATTTAACCCGGGCGACGCAGCCCCCACACATCATGCCGTTCACATCAAGAAGAATAAGAAGCGTATCGCTCGAAGCATAATTCACAGATTCGACGGAAGAATCCGTAGATTCAAATGACTGAGTACTGATCTCGACCGAGTTTGATACCAATAAGCCAGGTGTCGAACAGTACCTACTGATACGAGAACGGCGCTGTCTGGGGAAGCATCGCAACGCGTATTTGACGTCAAGTAACTTACCGGAACGAATATGCAAGCTCGAGGGCAGAGGAAGAGGAGGCCGGAGAAGATAGCTCGCCATTTTCGCCGGCGAGAGACGATACAAGTAAAATCTAGTGGTGGAATTGTTTCGCTTAAAAGAGTATCCAAACGGATCGTCAGAAATTGACACGTTGGATTTTGCATATATCCAAACCACAAGTGACTAAGAGCCATTTTCGTAGAAGAGAATTTGAAGAATTTTGAAGAATCAAACGCTGAAATACCCCTCAAACAAAGAAAAAAAATGATCAAATATCCCTTTAATTACTAAACATTTATTTTTAATGAAAAAATACAATCAAAAGACAATAAAATCTAAAAGTTGATACTAATTACCGATCCAACTAATAAATACCCACTCAAACCCATTAAAATCGGGGAATCAATGGCTCGCATACTTCTTAAAGTTAAAAAAATGCTCAAATGTCTCCTCTAATTTTCAACATATATTTTTAATTGAAAAATACAATCAAAAGACAAAAAAACCTAAAAGTTGATACTAATTACCGATCCAACCAACCAATACCCACCCAAACCCATTAAAATCGGGTTGACCCGGTTTTATTTAAAAAAAAAAAATTAAATAACTTAAAATCGAAAATTAGAGTAATTTTTTTTACCTCTTTCTCTCTTTCGGCGACAGTTTCCCCCGAGTTCCCCCACGATCGGTGACAGTTTCCCCCTCTTCTTCAACTTCCTATTTCTTCAACTCTATTTCTTCACTCTATTTCTTCTCGTTGTTTCTTCTTCAACTCTTCTTTAACATCTTATCATTCACATATCCTCTCTCCCGATCGAACATCTTCTATCTTCAACTTCATTATCAACTTTCTCAACTTCTTCTTCCCATTTTCCCAGATTTATTGCGAGTTCGAAGTAAAACTCTGTAGAACTAAGGTATTAACTTTGAAATTTCATAAGAGAACTTTGTTTGTGTCGATTTCAATTAGGGTTGTATAGATTTTCGAGTGTTCTTATTCGGTTGTTTTTTTGCATGATGGCTCGAACAAAAAATGCTAATTACGGATGTGGAAAAAGTCTGAATGACGGAGGAGAAAATCTGGAAAGAAGGATTGTCGTAGCTGGATCTAGAATCGTTTACGAAGATCCAACCGATTCTGAGTAGGAAGAAAACAGTTCGCGAAGTATTTCCGACAGAGATTCAACGGTACGTATCGATCTTTAGTGGTATAACTAAGTAGAATTGAGTAAAACTAATATTCTTGGCAGTGATACTAGAAGAACTCGGTAAAACTGTGTTGAAGATTGATGTTTTCTGGGTTAATAACACTAAGTAGAACTAGTAACACTAAGGAGAACTAATAACACTAAGTGGAACTAGTAATACTAAAGAGAACTAGTAATACTAAGGTAAAACTATGTATTAAAATTGATTATTTTGGATTAGTAACACTGAGTAAAACTAGTAACACTGAGTAAAATTAGTAACACTAAAGGAAAATAGTAATACTGGTAGTGCAAAGTAGAACTATGTTTCAAAAGTAGAATTAGTAACACTACAATGACTCGGTAAAACTATGCATTAAAATTGATAATTTATGTTTAGTAATACTGAGCAAAACTAGTAAGAATGAACAAAAATAATAGTACTTGTAATAATCGGCAAAACTGTGTAGTAAATATATGTTTTTGAGGATAGTAACACTGGGTAAAACTAGATAAAACTATGTAGAGAAAATTATTATTCTAAATTGTAACACTTTGTAACACTGGGTAAAACTGTATTTGTTTTGTAGGATTCTGGTGAGGAAACAGAGGCTTTACAGCCGATGCAAATGTATTTCCAGCCATCCGAGTACACAAAGAAAATTAAGATCCCCACGAGGTGTTACATCACTAAAGCGGTGGAGACGTTAGATAACTTGAAGTACCCCCTTCGAGTGGACAAAAAGAGGTGGTTTCACCGTCATCCACAATTCAAACATTTTTTCCATATATCGAAAGATAAGAACCACAAAGTGATGGGATTGTGGATGCTCCTGGTTCGCACTGTGCGAACGGAAAGAAAAAGAGAAGCTTGGTTCTTTGTAAACGGTACTTCCATCCGGTATGGGATAAAAGAACACGCATTAATCTCCAGGCTGGACTACCTGAATTATCCCGTGAACTACCAAAGTATAGGTAGTATGGACTTTATTGAAAAGCATTTCGGAAGGGGTGCAAAGGTCAGATACGCAGATGTAAAGGAGAAGTTGAAGGGTATGAGACCTTCGCAAGATAGGTTGAAGATGGCTGTCTTATATTTTTTATCAAGCATTATTATAGGACAGACAAAGACGGAAGAAGATGCACCTGCCGTCGAGCCATTCTTCCAACGAGCTGTGAGCGATCTCGATCTCTGCAAGACATTTCCATGGGGGAGATTGTCTTTTAATCACATTATGTGAGAGATCTCGCATACAATGGATCATTTCCGAGGTGTGGTGAAGGGTACCCAGTCGGCTATGCCCATATTTTGTACACCATTGGAGGTAAATATCATTTTAATTATTGCTAAATTGTACTTATTTTATATTTGAAACTAATAATATTTGTTTGTGTAGCTTCTAGCATTTGAGGCTATTCCCGAGCTTATGAAGAAATTCCGGGAAGATGTTTCTGGTGCTGATAGCACGTGTCCTCGGATGTGCAAGACGAAGTTCAAGCAAATGCTATGAAGGGCTTCACGCTCGATGAGATCAACGAAGTACTTGGTAGCACTAAAGTTAGTTTTCCGTAGTATTACTATTTTATATTTTTAATATGTTAAACTAATGTTGAAATTTATTTTTTTCAGGATATTGAGAGTATCTTGGTGGCATCTGCTGATGAAGAAGGACTACTTTCAGAAATCTATGAAGTAGAAGACGTTGAGGATAATGATGATATCATTATCCGAAGTTGGACGACACGTCTACTTCATGACAAGAAACCGGTATTCTTCGAGGAAATATTCAACGAAGATATGGCTTCGCGAGCAGAACCCTTGAATGCACCCGATGCACCTCATGCACCCCTTGCACCCCATACACCCCTTGCTGAACAAATGGAGAATGCAGCTAGTGATAATGCGCCCATTACCGCATTGGTAGAGCTCATGAAGAAGATGGAGGAGAGATTCAAAAAAATCCATGAGAAAATAGAAAAATTGGATGAGAAAATAGAAAAATTGGATGAGAAAATAGAAAAATTGGATGAGAAAATAGAAAAATTGGATGAGAAAAATGTAGGGGTATACACAAAGGTCGTATTCGTGGAAGAATACGTAAAAGACAAGTTAGAAACAACTAGGTTGTATAAAGAGATGTATCGCGGTGGTGTTGGAGAACACGAAATGGTAATATTAGGTGTTACTTAGTATTACAAACATTTAATAATACTTAATTTAATTGCTTTTGAATTGTAGGATTTGCAGAGAAGTCCAAGGGAGGAGGATAGGCACGATGATGTGGACGAAGATATGGCCGATGATAGGAACATTGATGCGGAGATGGTAAATGTGTTTGCATGAAAAAGTAATACTGAGTAATACTACGTAACACTAATTGTTTTGATTATAGTGTGAGAAAGATGGGAATGTGGAGAAAAGCATTGAGAAAGGCATGGAGAAAAGTCCAACAACGGATGATGATACAACCGTTGATATGGGAATGGTAAATATATTTGCATTAGTTAGATTCGAGTAAGAATTAATAATTTATACAGATATTGAGTAAAACTATTTGTTTTGATTATAGGGTTCAAAGGACGGAGATGAAGCCATATGCGTTGGAGAAGGTGATTTGGAGGCGGAAAGCGCTAAAATTCCAGAACCGACAGAGATACCAACCGAGGTTCCAACCAAAGTTGCAACCGAGGATGCAACCAAAGATGCAACCAAGCATACTATACAATGTACGTTCACTAGAAAGAGGAAAAGAAACTCTTCCGGTGCTGTGAAGACTCCATACACAAGGTGGCCAACGCAGAGAAGGAATGCTCATTGAGAAGATCATGGTTGATTGATTTCGTAACTCTCTTGTTGTTATTCCGTAAAACTCGTATCATTTGGTAGAACTACGTAAAACTAATGTTCTTTTTCAGACTTATTTGAAATTTAAAATTTAAAAATTAGGGTTGATTGATTTTCATTATATTAAAATGTTGTACATTAATATAATTTCAACAAATTTTAAAATTTTCAAAAATTTTAAAAATTAATTTTTTCTTAAAAAAAATTATATAATTCTTATAAATTAATAAATTCATACAAATATTCCAAATTTTTGAAATTTTAAAAAATAAAATTTTTTTGGCACTTTCTATTTTTGGCAACCATCATTTTTTTTGTAGCCGCCATTTCCTTTTTTGGGAGCCGCCGATTTCAACTAGTTTTACAGAAGTTTTAGTAATACGGATTTTGTACATAGTGTTATTTTAGGGTGTTTTCGATTTAAATTAGTTTTTCCAACTAAAAATTGAAGTTTTTTAGTTTTACATTAGTTTATAATCAGTTAAATTATGATTGTTATCACTTTGTATATTAATATTTATTGAAAGTTTTGTTATGTGTGTTTTCGTTTTGAAATGAGTGATTATGAGGAAGTGGTTATAAAAGTATAAGGTGTTTAGTGGAATATATTCTTCGAATACATTATTATGGCTTGATTTTTAATTGTTATATTGAATACATGTTTTTGAGATTTTATAGTTCCTTATATAACAAAAATTGGTTTATGTTAACTTTTATGTTTGTTTTGTGATAAATTTGTGAAATCAAATTGAATTCATTATTTACAAGTTTTGAATAACAGTAATACGAGTGTTACGTAGTTTTACTTCATAAGTTCAGTAATACCAATGTTACCTAGTGTTCCGATATGATAGTAGTACAACCTATTGTTACGTAGTTCTCCAAAACAGAAAGTTGTCTTTTACAAATGTTCACAAATAAGCATTAGTACAAATAACGTAATGAAAAATACAATTATTCATACACTATTAGCGTTACCAAATAACCAATATGACAAATTTCGTCTTGGTACCCTTATATTATTAGTCCGTTTGCGGCGTTCTCCGGTAGATAGAAATCTCATTAATCTCTTTCTTCCTTTTTTATTATTATAGTTCGGAGGCATGATTTGCAATTCTTTGATGTAATCTGGGATATTCCACTCAAACTTATCCAGCACTACATAAATTGTCCTGCTATATGCTAGTGCCCACAACTCCACGGAATAATACTTTAAGCACAAATCATGAAAAAGATATCCCGTGCTCTATCTTCACGCTTCATGTATTCCATGACAGCGGCTGTTGCATATACGCAAGGGTACTTGTCGATATCAAAACGTTTACAACTACAAGTTTTCCTTTTCAAATTCACCAAGTACGTCTTTCCATCACTTCCGCTCACAATGTACTCTAACTCGAAAGTGTTTAGCTCCGTCAAAGTTAAGACAGTTGTCTCTTTACATGTATTGTAAACTAAATTCTCCACAAAAGACACTAGTTTGTGGTAGTCCGATCCAGAAACCGCATCTTTCCTATGCTTGTTAAACCATTCAGAGATTTTTGAGATAATCACATCAATCATGGTAGTAAGGGATACTTCCTACAGTTCGAAAATGCACTGTTCAATGACTCCGCACAGTTACTTGTGTATATGTCGTACCTTTCACTTGGGAAATAACACCTCGCCCAATGTTTAACATCAGCTGTTTCATCCAAATAATTAGCTGCAGAAGGATATCTAGACCTAAATTCACCATAAACCCGCATGAACTCAGCCTCTGTATATATCTTACAACACTCCATGAATTTCCAAGCAACTACGTCTTTGTTTACGTTAGAAACGTGCCCTTTCACATTTTGAGACAAATGCCATATGCAATATCCATGATGCGCATTCGGGTAAATTTCAGTAATTGTCTTGATGAGACAAATCTGAAGAGTCGAGAACAACGATTTTCAGGCTTTCAAAAAACCATGTCCAACTTGCGTAGTTCTCGCCATCAAGTACCCCAAAGGCTATGGGATAGTGGTGACAATTAGGATCTTGAGTTGTCGCAAAAATTAGGACACCACCATATCCATTCTTAAGAAAAGTTGCATCCACCGTTATCACTTTCCTCATGCATTGAAACCCTTCGATGCAAACTCCCAATGCGATAAATATATATTTAAATTTTGTTGCTTCGTCCAATTTCACTCTTGTTACTGTACCATGATTAACCTTTTCCAACATATACAAATACTGGTACAAAACTTCATAACTTTCTGCTGGAGTACCACAAACATCAGTAAGAACTTTCTTTATCCCTCTCCGCGCTGTCGAATATGATACTTTCACACCAAATTTACCTTGAACAAGAGATACAAGACTTTTAGCAGTAGGGGTGTGCAATTGTCCTGGAAAATCTGCATGCAAAACATCTGCAACTAATCTTGGTGTGCCTTTTCTTTTATTGTTGCCTGTACTCGAACTAGCTCGAGAGCATGTATGTATGTTGTTGTAAGTTCTAATCGAGAAATAATCTGACCTTCCAATCTTCGCAGCTTGTAAACGCCATTTACAGTTTTCTTGACGACATTGTAAAACTAATCTTGTTTTGTCACATTTTTTTATCGTAAAACTAAAACAATTCTAAAATACGGTTCTGTCCACCAAATCTTGCAATGCATGCTTCGTTGTAAACTCTTGTCCGACCACAATACCCATACCATCTTCCCATGCATCTATAAACTGACTATCCTGTGGAATCTCAACATAGTTATCATGCATAGCTGAGCTATCAAACTCGTTACCCATATATGCACCATGTCGTACATTCTCTCCATCTCTAGTACCATCTTCATCATTTTCGCCATCACGTTGTTCTGCTCCACCTACGTAAGGTGACATGGCACTTGCATTAATTTCCTCATCTATTGAATGCAAGACGTCATAGTTCACACCACACGAACTATCTCGGCCCACTTTTGAAAATTGCTCCAAGTAATGATCTGTTGTGATGACCTCCACGTACAAAATACATCTACGCTTCTCATTATCCATGGTATCTAGATAAACAGACACATCCTCATCATCGATAATAACTGATGATATTTGAGCTCCCACTAACAATGGAATGTAACTCAATTTTAACTTCGTCATACTTTCATTTGTCGCAATCTTCCTGCATATGCTAGCTTCTAACATCGCCAACGTTATATCCTCCGCACTTGTATTCTTAAACATTATAGCGTAGATACGACCTTTCAAATTCCATATATAATCATTTGAAAAAAATTCCCCGTAGTCAAAATGTATGGTTACGTTCTTGCTCATTGTCTCCTACAGAAGAATATAAAAAAAAAAGTTAGTAAGTTCATTGAGTAATACTAGTTCTACTAGTAATACATTTTTATCTACCAAATATTCATTACTAGATTCCCTTTAGTAATACCAGTTCTGCTAATTTTACTTTTTTTTTTGTAATACTTGTTCAATACTGTCATCAGTAATACCAGTTTTACTAGTTTTACTTTCCTCATCAGTAATACCAGTGTTATTAGTTTTATTTTCTTTTTTAGTAATACTAATTCTACTAGTTTTACTTTCCTCATCAGTAATACTAGTGTTAGTAGTTTTACTTGTTCTAGTAGTTTTACTATCTTCATCCCGTAAGTTCTAGTAATACCTAGTTCTACTTAGTTCTCCTACGACTGTACAATGATTTTGGCCTCAAATCTTTCTTAATTTCAAACGATTTGCTACAATTCAACATCCACAATACATCCCATAGTAATGCGTTCGAGATCAACCTATACAACATAATTATAATTTCAATGTGGATCAAAATAGTGGTTTTTATCCTAAATTTACAAATAAATCATTTTTTTCACAAATCTTTCTTAATGTAACCCTTAATTTGGAAGTTGAGGATTTGTTCAAGATCGTGGCGGCGTCTACGACGAGCTGGAGGATCGAATTCAATGGCGACAGAGAAGAAGAGGAGAAGAAAATGGCGATTTTAGAAGATGATGTCGGCCACTGTTCTTCGCCTGAGAGAGGAGAGAGAGCAGGAGGATCGCGTGAGAGAGGAGAGAGAGGAGGATCGCGTGAGAGAGGAGAGAGAGGAGGATCGCGTGAGAGGAGAGAGAATGAGAGAATTTTTGATTTTTTGTTTTTTAATTATAAATTAAATAAATTAAAGAAAAAAGAAATAAGAAATTAAAATAATGAATTTTATTAAGGATAATTTTGGAATTTTACATTTATAAATATATAGATTAGTGAGGGGTATGAATGTTTGTTTTTTTTAAATTAAGATCATTTGAGATGTTGCCTCGTATTTGAAAAGCCAAACAAATAATCCGAAGCTTCCATCAAAATCAAAAGGATAAAACGCAGCGTTTTAAAGGTTTAGTAATAGGTAAGACCTTCTCGATATGTTAGAGGGTTACGGCGTCTCAGACTCAGCGATATTAAGACGCCACGTGGCGTATGCCTAAAAATTTCTTTTTTATTGTTTTTGGTCCTTTTGGATGAAGTGTACTTTATCTTCTTTCCTTGTGCTTCTCTAAGCTTTCTCCTGCTACGAAACATCGCAGAACTCTACTGCAATGGAGACGAATGCGAACGAGCCAGCTATGAAATGTTTGAAATCCTTTCCTTCAAGACCAATACCCAACTTTTTCGTATCGCTCTCCTCGGCATTTACGCAAACACATCTTCTGCGTCCGAACAAACCCGGTTTGCTACTTCTACCGCCAGTTGCAGATTCCGTCAAATTAATTCAAGACTTCCATCGTTCTATGGCCTCTGCTACTGAGAAATTCGCAGGTTTTTTCCATTCATTAGCCTCTCGGAACACTCTCTTTCAGGAAGCGGTTCGTTTGTCGTCCGAATTTCGCGTTCTGTGCGACGAGGTAACTTCTCTTTCCCTGCTTATGCAAATCGGAATATATATAGGAAATCGGTTTCTTGGAATTAGGTTATGAATTATATAATTAAGTGTTTCGATGTACTTTCACGTTATAGTTGATGAACACTTGCCTGAGCTCTAATTCGTACTGTAGTTGGTATAAATTTCTGAAAAATGGTTCCTTTTGGACTGCCAGTAACTCGGAGCATATCCCAAGACTATGGGATTGTTGTATAGATCACTTAGCAATTGTTTGACAACCTTTTACATTGTTAAATCTTAGTTATATAGAATTTGTCTGTGGAGTCCTCAAGTTGGGATCTTTTTTGTGTAATAGTATATCTCTGTAATATTAAAGATGAACCGAGGTTTCGCGATAAGTTTAGGGCTATGTTTTTGTGTTACTTGCTTATGAATTTTGGTCGTAAAGATGAAGGGCCTTTTCTTGCTTTTCAGATTCGTTTGAAAAACACTACAAGGGTGAGGTTTGCGATGTCTAATCATGGATTTGCAGCGGTTTTGCCAGGAGATTCAGTTGCTGGAATGGTTGTTGCTAACGGGTTGATAAATTTCCTCAACATATATAACACCATACTTGTTGTCCGTCTTGTACTAACCTGGTTCCCCAGTGCTCCTCCTGCCATTGTTAGCCCCCTCAGGTAAAAAGCCTCTTTAGTGTTTTCCTGCTTGTAATTAGAAATGCCGCTGTGATTTTAAATCTACCAGGTCTAAAAATTTCGATCAATCCGTGGGAACAAAATCTTGATCATATATTAACTCTTCAATGTAGGAGTTTTTTACTTGAATGTGAAGTATCTTTGGGATAAACTTGGTTCTCTACTTCCTTGTTCAAATTCGTGAATGGTGTAGGATTAATTTAACACCTTGTCTGCCCAATAGATCTGCCACTGATTGCTAATTATGTGTATGTGTTAACGTTGTATCAGCACTTTATGTGATCCATACTTGAACATATTTCGGGGAATCATACCGCCTCTTGGAGGATTAGATTTGTCTCCCATATTGGCGTTCCTTGTTCTCAACGCCTTTACCAGCACTGCTATGGCGCTTCCTTGCGAGCTCCCATCAGCTGAAGGAGTGACTTCTCCATCTTCTTGTGAGACAAAGTGGATGAGAAGGAGAAGGTTGAGCGGCCACAAGGATAGACCGAGCTCGGCTGCCTAAAAAAGTCTCCTCTTTTCTGCGCTTCAAATGTGAAATATACACTTTTGAGTAATTTCATTCTTCCGCATCTTTGGATTACTGAGTTTTTGTATAAATCTTCTTTAGAAAATGAATAAAAAGAATTGTCTCTGATACACAGAAATCTTTGTAAGATTTTGATTAATTCAAGAGCAAAAGATACACTTTTTCGCTTATTTTGTGGCATTGAATCAACTTCCATTCAGGTTCTATAAGCAGTGGCTTTTGCATTTTAAGATGAAAATAAGAAGGATGAGGATGACAAGCAAGCCACCAAACGAGCCACAAAGCCTATGAATCCAATAAGGATCAAACCTGGTCAAGCTCTGGTCACAATAAAGGGACAACACAATGGCTAAAATCAACAAGAGAAGGAGCACGAAGAACGAAAACATGAAACCAAAGAGCTCTTCTGGTTCTAGATCTTCCTCTGATAAGCTGTCCATGTAGAGAGGCGAGAGCACGGCTAGTACTGACAAGCTTATGGCCAGAAACTTCCTGGATGAAGTAAACCTCCCCATCACGGGGCTGGATGATCCTGTTTCCATTGGAAAAAAGTCGGATATAAAATATAAAATATCAAGACACCGACGGGTAACTTCTTAACAACATTCGCTTGGTGTTCTTCTGGTTAAATGGGAAAAAAAATCTAAACGAAAAATGGTTTGTTTCTTTTTAAGAATCTTACACAAGTTGCAGATAGTTTCGGAAAGCAGTTTAGATGGTATGGTTAACAATTCACACAAAAGGAGAAAAGAGAAGGAGGAATGTTTTGTTTCGGGTGAAAAGTGACCACACGTTGCTAAAATATTCTATCGGAGCATATGCTTTTCCTTTCTTTAGTTCTATCTTTTTTACAAATTTGAGTCCAAGACATTCTAACATTGTTCATATATCAACCCTTTTATTATGAAAATCTGCAGATTCATCGCTGAAACTTGTTTACTCATCAGAAGAACTTGGCATCTACACTTGGGAAAGAGTCATCAAGATGAGCAAAAAGTGAAGTCAATTTCAATCCGGTAATATGAACGTGTGATCTTGAAAGCTCTTCAAGAAAATCATCCTTCACCTACAAGGATAATACTGCCATTAACGTACTTTACACAGATCATCTGTGTGGAAATGCAATAAACAAAAAAAAAACGCTCAAGTGCAAGCTTAATGACAGGTTTCTGTACTACATCTTACCTGCGTCCATCCAAACAGCTTAAGTGATCTAAGTGACGAGCAGCAACTTAAAATCAGTCTTAGTTCTCCTTTAGTGAGTTTTCGACACCACGAGAGGTCCAAATAATGCAACCTCTTACAAACTTTGGCCAGCGATATAGCAGTGTCTTGACCAACCTGTTAAAACGTAACTCCTTTAAAACACTTAAAGATAAACCAGGTTTTACAAAAGGATAAGACTCTAGGTACTAAGACACTCACATCTCTGACATTGTTTAGGCAGAGTTGCTTAAGAGAACCTCCCAAGACTTCAAGAAATGCGGCGATAGCTTCGTCACTGTCAACGGAAGCCCATAGATAGATATTCACAATAGTCTACAAAAAGTTATGTACAAAATGTGAGACTTGAACAAACCTAAACGGGATTTTTGTAAGGTTGACTGAGTTCAAAAACCTGCAACCATCTGTAATACTTTTTAGTGACGTATCAGTCAAATTATCCAAGCCTGAGATGTCAAGAGTTTCTAGCTTTGGACAATAACTCCCAATAGTCCAAATGAATTCTTTAGTCACATCACTGGTCACCATGGAAAGAGAAAACAATTACTTTCAGCCTGAAACTTTGGAATGATTCTGGTCTTTAAAGGCCACTAAGGGTAACTTACTTGCAGAAAGCTAGAGAAAGATCAGTGAGATTCGAACCACGGGAAGCAAGGAACTCGATAACAACATTATTAATGCTCTCGAGTCCTGCAACCGAGAGATAGTTTAATCCAGTGAACTTCTCTAGGCTCCATTTGAAGAGATAATTTGGTTTAATCCCTTGGCATCCTCCAATGTTAAGCCCTCTAAGAGTGGATTCAAAGCAATCAGCAAGAATCATCACAGCACGGGAAGTGAGAAGAGAGCAGTGTGAGAGGTTAATAAACCGAAGCAGAGGAGCTGATTTCGAAATTAAGTCCAATGCATTGTCTGTTAAACAGAACGCTCCTTGAAGAGACAGAGTGGTCAATGAACGGAATCCGTTTGGAGAGTGTTTTAAGAAACCGGTTATGGTGTGTTCAGTCATGGCTCGTCCACATAGATCAAGTTTCAACACCTGAGAATTGGAAAAAGATAAAACAAAACTCCAATCCCCAATGAAGATTTAAGAAGAGATGGATTGAAAAATTTACCATCAAGCTAGCTTTATCGCATTTACAAAGGATTTTAGTCAAGTCTTTCTCCTCTAAATCGACGCAGTTCCTAGCGGAAACCTCGTAAGGAGAACCATGTATCAGAAGCTGCATAAAACGTGTGTTGACTTTGCCTAAATCACTAACCAGATTCGAGAGTTTCTTCCTCATGTGATCAGGGACGAGATTCAGAGACTTGATTGCTTCAGAATTATTAGCAAGAACTTTCAAACTCAGATCCATGAGCGTAGGAGCCTCCCTCTGTGTCATCAGATTTAAATCGAACTCCGTATCGGAGATCGAACTCCTCCTCTTCTTGATTGCTTCCATGGCTTGCTGGTATCGACTTTTTCCATCTCCCTCTTTGTCAATAAACTTGGGACCTTGATCAGAATGCAAATCAATAGCATAAGCCTTCACCGTATTGTAATAACATTTCTTTTTCCACCTCGCAATCTCTGCTTCTATCCGTCTCCTCTTTTCCGCCAGAATATCCTCGTCACGGTGACTCAGCGATAATAGTAATTCCGCTGCCTGGAGCATCGACTCGCCATATGCATCGATTACGGAGGAAATCAAACGATTCTCCTCATTTTCGTCATTACCATTTTCCCAAGAATCATCTGGAAAATCGGCAGAACTCATCTCGTCTCGAGTCTTTTAGAGAGGGTTTTAGAGTGTGAGAGGGGAAAGGGGGATGCATCAGATAAAAAGGAAACTCAAGAGACGTATTTATACTTTTTCGTTTCGATTCTTCTTCTTGAGTTGACCTATCTAGTCAACGCGCCTTATGTATATGGAAAACAAAAAGGTTTTTTTTATTAATTAAAAACATACTTACAGCTCAGGAGGACCCTCTCTTTTGTCTAGAGTCTTTGCCTCTCCCTAATAATATTGTCCCAACTGTTTGTGGGTTTTGTTGGAAACTTCTCTTGAATTGCAAATAAGACCATCGAGAGATGAAAAAATTAAGCTATTTGGAGAATATATAAATAAATTAAATTAGCATTAGCTTCGGTTTTCTATAAAGGTTTTGATATGGAATTGATTCGTGTAAACAGAGCTTAAACCAAACCCCAAAACCGTAACGTATTTAAAGTTGGATTATTTTCAGTCTGTTTGATAAATATTGAAAAGCCCAAGCTGAGCCCTTCTTTAGCTCGCGTGGGCTCAAGTAGGCCCATGTGGATAGTTGTTTTTTCCGTTAAGAAACCATTAGTTCTACTTCTAAATTCCACCTGCTTTGCGTTTCATACAAACATACTACTAATAGCCACAATACAACACATGAATCTTTTTTTTAAAACATCGAAATTAAATAATAAAGTTTGTTAAATTTAAACTCCCTTCTCTAGTATTTCTTTTTAATATGTTTAAAGATGAAAAAATTATACATAACCTCATATTACATACTCTTATAAATTTTCTTTTTTTTAAACACTTTTCGTACAGCCTAGAATATATATATATATATAGTAATTTTATTTTACCAGTATATATAATTAAAACAAACTAAGCAATTCACATGGCATTTTCCTAGCCAGTCGATCTAACCTCTGTAAAAAAAAAAGATTTCATTGTAAGATTGATATTAGAGATATTCTCTTCTTTTTCTTTTTTGGCTACATGATCTCTTTGTAGTTTGGACTTCAAATTCAAACAAAAATAATAGGAAATCTTCATCACCATATCATGTATTCAAGGGTCCCAGTTTCTCTTCTTGCTTTTTTGTTTTCTTTTTCTATATTGATTTTACAAATTAGATTATACTTTAATTATCGGGAAATATGATAGAAATTATTATTTTTGGAGGTAAGGACCAAGTCAAAATATTTTGGATGTGTGTTTAAATCCAAAATCCACAATGACAAAAAAAAAAATAGAGCAAAGTTGATGGCATTCCAAATTTGGACTGTTTTGAGAAAAACAAATTTCGACTGTTTTGAGAAATAATTTTTTTCCATGTAATTATTAATAAGTTATAGGTTCTCGCGTATATAGAAAACAATAAATTTCACTATTTTAATAAATATCGTCAAGCCTATAAATTTTTACTATTGCTTTATTTTTGGAAACGTTTTTACATACTTTTTTTCTTTATGCATTATCTAAAAAATAAAATAATTATCAAAATAAATATAATATATTTTAGTTTTAAAATATATTATACGTATTTGAGAACTATTATTAACTCCGATTAAAAGTTTATTCGATATTTTAATATAATGATTATTTTCACTATATTTAAATTATTGATGATTTTTATATAAAAAGATATTTTATTTTAAATTTTTTTAAACGATAATTTTTTTACTTAAATAAAAAAAAATCATGTTTTTTAAACAGAAATTTTAATTATAACATATGCAACCAAATTCAACTAACTATACATAATTAATTATACATATACAAAGAATCTCACTTTTATAATTAATTCTTTTAGTATTTTAGGAGTCCAAAATTTTATATTTTTGCAAAATCGAATATTAATTTATAAATCACTATATACAATCTATACTTTTAAAATAAGTTACACAAAAATCATGAATTTTTTTACTCGGTCTCTCTATATATAATGTATGTTTGTTTGGGCATGCCGGCATGCATACGGTGTTGGACATATCACATCACAGAATCATAATGTCATTGCGGAGAGAGAGAGAGAGAGAGAGATGAAAATTGAATGTGCAATGGTCCTTCCAATAGCTGTGGTTGAAATTTCTTTTTGTATTCTGAAATTAAAGGATAATGAAATTTTAGATCCAAACCAATAGAACTGCAATTAAAACTCCTACAATCATTCGACTAAGCATTTGTTAAAGGACAAAAGAAGACGAATCTTGAAGGGATTCACACCACATATATTTTACATGAACATCGTTTTCTAGTGGACCAGGAACCTCTAGGCGTTGTAGTTGAACTCTATGTGACATCGTTTTCTAGTGGACCATTTTATATTTTTATATGAACAAAAACTATTTCATTTTTGTATGTTGTTGCTAGTTAAGTTATAGATTGAGAGTTTTGTATGTGTTGTCGCAGTAAAGTTGTATATTGAGAGTTTCGTGAGCTCATTCTATTTCATATTTCAAATGTTTTTTTTTAATTATTTACTTCCTAAAACAAAATTTCATTTAACGATACCGACATACATGTTTATGATTTGGCTGTCACATAACTCAACTTGATCAAGCAGAGTTGAACAAATATGTAGGATAAAAGAAATTATACATTTATTTCTGAATACTAATCTCTTAATTTGTTTCGTTTTTTTATATTTTGTACTTAAAAGCATAAAGATTAAAAACTGAAATATATTGTGTAACTTTCGTGTTTTCTATTTGAACACATTAATGATTATCCAAATAAAAGTAAATCAACCAATAATCAAAATACGCAAAATACCAATAGATGTAAAAAGATAAACAGGTTTAAAATTTGGAAACATGAGAAAACCTAAGAAAATATAGGACAATTGTCTAAAATATTATTTTCAAGTTTTTATTCCAAATGTAACATTAATCATTTAAATTTCTAAAAATAATCTAAATTTAATACCAAAATAATTAAAAATATTTTTCTAAAAAAAATTTAAGCACTAAATTGAAAAAATTGAATTCAAACTTTATGTTTTAATTTTATATATAGTTTATTTAAGATAAATAATTATTTTATATAATAATTTTTGCTATTTTAAGAGTTTTATTTTTAATGTGGAAGATTTGGAAAATAAATTTAATATGTGTTATTCTCTCTAAAATATAAAAAAATCATTTTTAATAAAAAACTGATATAAGAAACAACACGGAATAATTGTTTATTAAGTTTTGTGAATTCTAAAAAAATAACAAAATAGAATTATAACTTTAGTAAATTTAT
Organism: Pugionium cornutum; assembly: GCA_018901935.1. NCBI lineage: Eukaryota > Viridiplantae > Streptophyta > Magnoliopsida > Brassicales > Brassicaceae > Pugionium > Pugionium cornutum. Next base: position 14,865,779 of record CM032158.1, on the reverse strand, counting down.
GTTCTTGCATGTGAAAAACAAATATAATTACAGCCGTTCATGAATTTTTTTTTATCGTATAACGAGTGGGCCGGAAAAATAAAGTATTTTTGCAACTAAGTGTATCTTTTACTTTTTTATCACATGAATAGAGCCAATAGACATAAATTTGGCTTCTCATAATTATATGTAATTATTTAACAAATATTAATACATAGATATAGGTAACGGCAAGTGCACAAATTAAAGTATCTTTTATGATAATTAGTTGTTTGACTATGCTCTATTCTTTAAAAAAGAAGAAGTTCAATTCACTACTCTTTGAGAATTTCTGTTCTTGGACACTAATTCTTTATCGTTCTTTCTTTTAATTATCGGGAAAACACATATATTCTTTTGGTTAATTAATTAATTCGATACAAAGCATATTTAATCACATGCCAAAAAGCATCTCCATTCACGTGTGAAACGGAACGTAGTTCCATAAAACCTAACCCACGCAAATTTATTTCACGATGAAAAAAATAATTCATAACCATGACAACTTTATGAAGATCCATTTCACCAAACCTCATTACTCTATAAAATCGAGTTTGGATTTTAACCTCCAGTATCAGGATTACATCAGTTGTCTTCAAGCTGTAGAGTGCCATAAAAACATGAATTTATCGATTTATCATTAGTTCAAAAAGAATTATATATATTGATTGAAATTATAATACAATCCTCGAACAAAATAGCATTTATACATTGTCGAGTCTAGATACAAGCGCACCAAGATCATGTTTGCGGTATTTATATTTTTATAAAACAATCATCGTTTATTTTGAAAATATTATGATAAAATAATGTAAAACGATCATTTTTTTTGTAGCATTTTTTAAATTCATGATCGATTATGTATTTATATTATATGTATATTTATTACGTCAAAATAATATAATAAGTTTATGTACCTATCAGTTATCGAAGTTCCAATAACATAACACCCTCCCTGTAGTGAACACATAAGCAGCAAATAAAGGAACTGAAAATCGAAAAACACGTCCGTGCATGGCACGTTTGGCAGAGGACGTCATAGGTCGGTTCGTATTGGGTCGAAATCATAAACCGATAAATCCGAAGTTGAAGTCAATTATGTTTCAACCTTTTCATTTTGTGATCGTGGGAAATTAGCATTCAACCTAAACTTTGTGTAGGTATAATGCTTTTTGAATAGTTCGAAGAAAAAATATAACAAAGGGAAAAGCAACAACAAAAGAAAAGTTGCTAGAAAAAGTGAAGATTTAATTATAATTGTTGGGGGAAAATCGAGTAGATTTTGGTTCGGAATCCAAAATTTTGAAAATCTTATTTTTTTTAAAAAAGATTTCACATTTTCGCTAAAAGGGCATTTTCTTTTAAACAGAGATTTTAGGTTCTCTATAAAATTAAGATTAAATATTGGCTTCTATCATAAAATTTGTGTTATTGCATCACAAATGGATGATTAAACATTGACTTCTGTCATAAAATTAAAAAAAAATCCATTGTGAGTAGGACTTATCTTGACGGAGTGAGACTAAACATACAAATAACTTTTTCGATAAAACAAAGATATTTTCATAACATATATATAGATAAATGTTTTCCATAACATGATGTAATTAAGAACAAAAATGAGCAATTATCTAAAATATCATTTTAAAGTGTTTGTTTCATAAAATAATATCATTGGTTTAAATTTACATTAATAGCACAAATTAAAAATTAAAATACATTAAAATTATATTAAAATAGAAAAATTAAACCATAAATTAGAAAAATGAATTTAAATATAATATTATTATTTATTTATAACAAATAATTATTTTTACATAAATATTTTTGATTTTTTGAGATTTTAAATTTAGGATACTAGATTTGAAATCTTTTTAAAAGATATATTATTTTATGATATTACTGAACAAAAATCGATTAGCAGTTTTCTTTTAAGCTAAAATGAACATCCAGTTAAAATTCTGGGATCATAAGTACCCGTCACACGAAGTGTCCAAATCTTTTTAATATTAATTGAAAAGTCTGATTAGTAAATTTTGTTTATATTTCATAATCTCATCCACTTAGAACTTATGTATCAAATTTTGAAAAATAAAGATAACAAATTTTATCTATTTCATTTAAATTAATTAATGGAGTATTATTTTAATTATTTTCATAAATTAATTAATAATACAACAAACTAGATTTATAAATACTTTTAAAAAATAATTTCTTTTGAAATCTTCAAACTAGCAATAGGTTCGTTATCATTATGGGCAATCTGTGAGCTATTTTTCCAAAATGAAAAAAGAAGCCAAAAGGATCAGAACCTCAACACACGAATATATATATATATATATGATTGTCACAAAATAAACATATATATGTAGAAAAGTTTTATTTTTTCTTTAAGATATGAAGCTCGAAACCTTTTTTTCATTGATTCTTTTGTTGTAGTAAGAAGAGAAGAATCTGATGCTGTAAATCTATAAGTCTTATTACCTTTTCTCTCTCTCGAAAACTGCTAAATAAAAAAGATAATTTGGACTAAGGAGTCAAAGTAAATCTTCCAAACTTTTGATGTGCGAAAGATAACTTTATTATAAACAAACTCTTCTCTTTTCTATCATCGGAATAGCAGAAAATAATTTTTTTCATTTTTGAAACTTGCAGCAAACCAAATATTTATCTTTGAAAACGTTTACAATGCAAAAATTCTTACTATAAGATATTAGAAATTAACAGATATTTTTAGATAATTTCTGTAAGAATGTTATCATATTTATATGACAAATTCTCTAAATAACATTTTTAAAAATTTTGTTGTAAAAATAGTATCATTAGTTTAATTTTTTTTAATAATAACACAAATTTAAATTTAAAATACATTAAAATTGTATTTTAATAGAAAAATATTAAATTATAAATTGGAAAAAATAAACTTAAATATAATGTTTTAAATTTATGCATAATTTATTTAAAATATATAAGTATGTGTACATAGTTATTTGTGTTATTTTTAGAATTTTAATTTTAAGATAAAAAATAAAATTTAAAATATAGTATTTTAAAATATTATTTTATTTTTTATATTATATGCTCATTTCGTCATCTATAGAGAAAAACAAACACACAACGTTCACAGTGGCCACAAAAGTTGACTCACGAGTTTATATGATTTGAGTTAGAGATGATTAATATTTTTTGGTAAATGGGTTAAATTAAAATCCAGACTGGTCTCCTACTAATCATAGAGTCTGTTAGATATATACATATATGTTGACATACTACGAGTATACCGATCATGAATTCTTTAAAATTCAATATAATTTGATGTAATCGGTTATTGTTCACTGTCACCTTCAAATTCCATCAATACCTCTCGCGTGCTATATAACGTGGCATTGATAGAGACATCATCTCATTTACTTCTCGTCGTTATCTTTCTTTATATACACCAAACTATTTGTTCTGCGTTCTGTATTAATTTTTGATACAAACTATACTATATATTATTCTATAAATACATTTTTCTTTTAGTAAATCATATCAAAACATTATGTTCTATCTTGCACCGACTTTTAGAATATCATTACAAAATTAAATGCAAACAACCTTACATAGTAATTATATTGACCATTTTTATATATAGCGTAATTATATTGTTAGGTGAAATGATAAAATAGAAATTACTAAACGTATAAACGTTAGCCCATCTAACCTATGTAGCCTGCAATATTAGTTCGCAAAGGTAAATTATTAAATAAGATACAAGATTAACACTAATCAATAAATAAACCATACTACGTGTCAAAAAAAAAACCATACTACTATGTAACCCATGGACTAAGTCGTATTACGTACTAAGGTTTACAGAGTTATATTTTGGATATATTAAATATTTATAATTATTAAAAATAGTTATGCATGAAAATAATAAAATATAAATTGACGATTAAGAGAAGCAATTTTTCTAGACATTTTCAATGACTGTAAATGTAATCTTTTAAAATCATTTAGGAATGCTAAAATAGTTATAAATAAAAAATGATGAAGAGGCATGATTTTCTGAAACATATATAGGATTGTTGTACTTAACAATAGTATAAAAAAATTATGATTATTAAAAATGTAATAATTAAAAAACTGAAAAATTAATAAAAGAACGCAATTTTCAAAATATTTTTAGGATTGCAATAATAATGTATAGAATATTGCAGGTTATAATCGCTATCACATCACCGAATTGTAGAAGTTATACAACCGATTGACTCAAGGCTCCATATTTGAATATGAATACAACTGTGCATAGGTTATTCGGACGGTCCAAGTTGAAGAATCGATAAAACATAGGAATTTAGTAGGAATGATCCAAAAGAGAGTCATAATCATAATAGTATCATGGACCAGCACCAGTATCAGTATGAATGGTGGATGATTGTTTTTGTTAATCCATTTCTACTTTTCTGGAATAACTATTGGGACAGCATGCGAATAACAATCCTTTCAATGTCTAAGAAATCTTTCCTTTCTTATCCTATATATAACATTCTTAGAATATAATATTCTACATCAAAAATGAATCTTAATTAATGTATTAAGGAGTTTCGGAATCGATCCTCGAACAGATAAATTACGAGATTTCAAAATTTATACAGTTTTAAATCCAAACTTTACATTATGATGAAAAATATATATATATATTTATTATAAAATATGATTTGTCTTGAGAAAAAAATAGAAAGAAAAACTCAGAATACAAAAGGAACAAAATAAAAACAGGTCAAGACGCTCTATTGAAGATTTTTTGACCTGGTGAAAGGATAGCCATAGGATCAAACATAGCTTTCCTATCAACGAATCTCGACCATTTGTTTCCGAAATGGCGAATCCATTCCTCTTCAGACTTGTAATGAGGAAGATACAATTTGAAATCTATTCTGTTTTCAATACACCAATGAACAATCTCTTGGTTTTGAGCAACCATTTTCTCGACATACGAATCTTTAGCACATGGCGGGACGAACCGAAGCAGAGCCACAATGTAGAATATCTCTCCTTCAGGTATAGCCACGGATGTCCGGTTATCCCACCTGAAACAAATCCAAGCAAATTGTTATTTAATTCACCGATATTTTCATACCATTAATCACATTCAAACTCGGAGAATAAAAAATGAAGTTACAAAGACACTTTGCAATATAATACTCCTCTCAATTGAGTTCATTTCTTACGTCTACCAGTTAGTACCCGCAAATCTCGTTTTCCACAAAAGGTAATTTATCTGTAGACGAAACTGCCCTCGAATTCATAAACTACAAAAAGCCTATTTTATAACAAAGTAACGTTAGATTAAAGTGGGTCCCAGAAGCGTATCTATGTCCCCACAAATTTCATCCTTTCAAGTTTTAGCTCTTTCCTATGAGAGGCTATGACACTAACATTAACCAACCAAACCGTAAACCTTATACTAATTTTAATTTTGTTTATTGAATTTAATGTTTTAAAAATTATAAATTTCCAGATCCTGTCTACGCAATCTAACTCAGTCTTTATTTTGTACTAAAAAACAGTCTTTGTGCCGTACGGTTAAAAAACGTAAATGGATTGAAAAGACCACGTGTGCCACATCGACGACAATTTGTTGATCACACGCCTAGTTTATCACGACTAATCATCACACGTGCAAAAAAACCTAACTAGACCGATCTTCATTTAGATAGATACTTAGATAAAATTAGATGCACTGTCGAACGGAGACAAAGAAAAGAAAGAGTGAAAATATGGGGCCCAGTAAAAAGAAGGGGATTGGCAAATATTCACCTGCTTCGCAAAAGTGGATAGACCAGCATGGGTCCACCGACTCCGTTCTTAACTAGTTCCTTGAAAACCGTCCGATCGAAATCACCAATGTCCTGCTTTGAGACAAAGAGGTTTAGCCACGGATGCGGCGTTTCCCACGTGCCGTTCATCTTCGCGATCTCTTCAGACCGTTTTACTCGTAGTAAAAAGTCAACGTAAGGAACATCCACCTCGAACCTCAATCCCTCGTCAAATCTCAGCATTCCGATTAATCTCTCCACTCTCTTTCAAAAAAAAAAACATTAAACAGAGTCAATCAGGGGTATTTCAGTACATCGTGTCGCGGAGCTGGAAAAAAAAAAGATGAGCTCATTTTTGGGGGTTCTATGCTTACGCAGAACGTTATAATTACAAGTTTACCCTTACACGTTCATAACGAATGAGTTTTGGACACGTCACACGTGTTGGATTTTCGACCCAAATAATTGAGTTAAAAAGCAAGTCAAGTGATCTAAAAATATGGGTTTCATGAGAGAGAGACAACAAACGCAAAAAGAAAAAGCAGAAAGAGATAAAAAGAAAAAGAAGACAAATTAGGGAAAAATATAAAAGAAAAAAAAGAGAGAAGAAGACATTGTTATCGTAATAACGTGGTTACGACGAGCGCATTTGAGAGAAGCGTATATATATCTGGAAGATACGTTTACCAAATGTCTGGTCAGTTTCATATTATGCAGTCAGACAAGATACTGTAGAATTCACTTTCTTACCCTATTATATGCTTCCCTAATATATATGTATATATATTCTTTTAACTACTGATTTTGAATTCCATGCTGTAATCATGAAGGTCGAGAAAACTCAGAGCGGTCCTATATTATATACGTAATACGTGTCGTCTAACTCTTCGCGATAAAAAAGGGTCCGTCGATTTTGATCCGACGGTCAACTTCACACTTATCTTAATAACATCAAAGTTTCTAGAACATCCGAAGCTTCTTTCGCCACCGTCCGATCATAAAGATGGACGGTTGCTGAATTATTATAGAATTTATTTGATTTTCGAAGTTACCTTGTCGACGGTTGAGCTGGAGTCAGAGTTCCGGTAGTGAAGACCGAGTTCGAGACAGTAGAGAACCGATCGGGAAGATTGTGGGAGTCGGGTCGGGTCAAAATGGTGGTCTGGATGAAGCGGAACTGTAGGCCATCCGTTGACCGGGTCATTACTGTTGACGAACACGAATCCCTCCACGTAATCGAACGATGACTCGTCTTTCTGACTCACCAGCCACTCGGCGTCTTGAGTGAACTCGTCGAACTCGGCATAAACTACTCTTATCCATCTCACCTAATACAATCATTTTATTATATCTTTAAACTACTCAAGTAAAATCAAAATCACCAGAATTCAAATATTTAAGAAAATTTTTAAAATGTCCAATCAAGATACTTATAGAAGAAAAAGAAAATAATTGAGATCATGAAATTCTGATTGGTTTTGGGTTTAAGCATTCACCATTTCTGGTACTGGCTGTAGCAAAACCCTAGCCCTGGTGATGATACCGAATTGGCCAAGACCACCTAAAACGGAGAAGAAGAGCTCCGAATTGTCCATCTCCGAACAAGTAACCACGTCTCCGTTTCCCGTTACGACGTCTAACTCCGTTACATTTGATGTCTGTGGACCGTAACGGAACGCTTGTCCACTAACGCCGGCATTCGACAGCGTCCCGCCTACAGTTAGCCCGAGGAAATCCGTCCAGGACCTCGGCGCCAAGCCGTACTCCGAAACGCACCGTTTCAAAACATTTTCCCATAATGCCCCTCCTGAGACATCGGCAAACGCCGTGCCACAGCCCGCTAAAAAACCCACCTTGAAGTAGTTCTCAGCCGTGGAACGCATATCAATGACAAGCCCTCCTTCCGCCATGGCTTGACCGTTGATAGAATGACCGTTTCCACGAGCAGCAATCGTGAGTTTATCGGACCTTAGAACCGCTTTCACCGCTCGGACGATATCCTCCAGTCCCACAGGCCTCACCACGGCAAGAGGCTTCACACAGTTCATGCCGCCAAAATCCTTCCCGCCAATATCCGCCGCAGCGCCGCCGCATAAGAGTGATCCCTGGATATCGAGCGACTCGGAGACGCCGTCCACAGAGTTTACGGCCGCGGCAGTCTCGGCATCGTTATCCAAGAAGTATGGCTCTATGTAAGCTATCATGTTTCGTGTGTGTGTTTGTTTGGTATTTGAGAGACTCTAGTGATGATGGAAGCTTTTAGCTTTTGGAGCCAATCAGCCAAAGCTTTCTCTGTTTGTTTGCGGTGAGAAGGTGTGGCTTAGCTATAAATAGCGACTGACGTTTGGCTTTAATTGTGTTCAATTTTTACTTCATCCGCTAAAATCAATATTTTTAGTAACGTCGTTTATGCACTACAAATAGCATCCCTATCATTATAACTAGAATATTACATGTCTTATGCCCATATTAAAATTAATTTTTAAAAAAATTTTATTATTTGAATGAAAAAATTATAAATATATTTTAATTTAAAATATTATACATATTATAAAAGAATGATTATTATATATTATTCAAATAATATTACATTATTTTATAATTGTTTTTGCGAAACGTTAATCAAAAATACATTTATAAAATTTTTAATAAAATATTTGAAACATATTTTAAATTAAATTAATAAAATTAGTAGTTTTAATTAATTAATTTTGTTATGATATAGAATCTACTTATATATAAAGTAGTCATACTAAAAAATAATTATTAGTTATTCAAATTTAATATTACAAACAAATGATATAATATAAAAATTTATTTGTAAATATATTGATTGTTTGGAAACAAAAAAAATTGAGTGATATAATTTCTATATGATTTGTGATTTAGATATACCGACTATATTATTACACAATATATATATATATATATATATTTATAAAACAATTATTACTACAATATATTGAATTTAATTATTGAGTTAAAAAATAAAGTTGCATATAATATAAAAATAGAATTAAATAGTGTTAATGAAGTTTCTATATCTATAAAAATTCGACATATTTACTTTCCTTATATATGTGTACAATAATTAATTATTTATATAAAAAGCAATCTTCTATTTTTAAAATTGGCGAGTAATTAAATGTATAATTTACTAACTCAATATTTTCTAATTTTTGAATCTTCGTATATTTAAAAATTAAATAGTATTTGGAAACTCATTAAATTCTATAATTAAGTTATCTAATTAAGATGTTTAGATAATAAAATAAATAATTTATATTTAAAATTAAATTAATTAGTAAAATTATTGAGAGTGAATATGGTGATGACACCTAAGCAATTTTTCACTCTCAATAATTCTCCTTTAATATATAGTAGATATTGTTTAGCAATATATATAATATTAGACGTAAAAAAACAAAATAAATAATATTAACCCAATTATAGTTGAGATTAATGTTTACCAAATAGTTTGTGAAACAAATTTAAGTAAATAAAAAATAAAACTGGAAAATTGTAACAAAAATGGTCTCCAATATGTTATAATATATAAAGATGTTAGTTAAAATGTCTCTTAAATTGTTAACATCCTTATGGGTTTGTATAGATTACATGTTACAATTTGATTTATTTGAAAAAATGTGAATCCAAGGTAATTGACATTTGGTACAAAAATAACCTTGGTAAACTTGAAAATTAAATAATATATTTTTAGTCCAACAAAATTTAGACACAGAATATGATAGTAAACTAAATTATTGAAGTTGATAGATCATTATGTCATTCCAAGCAAGAAAATATGATAGTAAAACTAAATTATTGAAGTTGATAGATCATTATGTCATTCCAATCCAGAAAATTTAGCAATGTTTGATAATTATAGGGAAATGTAACGTAATCATTAGTTTGGAAAGCAGTTGTTTACAAATATACTTGAAGAGAAAAACCCTGTTTTTCCAAATATACTTAACTACATTTATATTTGCGTTCTAAAAAATATTATAAATAATATAATATTGTTTATTAATAAATATAAATTAAATATTTATATAATTTTAAATTTTATTATTAAAATTATTTTTAATATTTTTTATATGTAAATTTAAAAATAAAAAATAATTATTTTTTACAAATTTAATAATATTTTTTTGTTAGTTTAATAAAATATATTGTTTCTCTAACCAAATTAATAACAATAAAATATATTGTAATTATTTTAATAACTTAAACTTGTTTATATATTTATTTAAAATTTATTATATTGATAATATATTTTGTTAATAACACGTTAGAGTGATTTTTTTTAAATGATTTTCAAATAATATATTATGGATGCATGTAAAAATCACGTCACATGAAGAAGTTAGTGTAAACTCTGGTCACTAGATTTTACTTTAAAATTCGAGTCCATTAATTAGAACTAATGTTCAATTTTGTATTATGGATAAATATGTTTTTAATTTTTCAATTTGACTACCAATATATTCTAAAAATAGTTTAGAAGAAGAAAATATCCAACATATTAACTGAGAATTGATACAATCGTGTTCACAACTTTCTTTAGCTTTAGAAGATATAGAATTAAGGAAAGCAGCATCTGATTAAATCGATAGTTTATATAATACTCAAAACCACATTCTTAAATTGCTTAAATTAAAAGTCTAAATCTTATTTATGAGTCTAAATCATATATTTCTGAGTAATTTTATTATTATTCTGGCCTTTATTACTTATGCATAAAGTAAATGTTAAAAAAAGATTTAAACGTTGACAAAGCATACACAGATGATAAAAAAATGACAATACATAGAATTGACGACATTCGTCTATCTTCACAACTTCAATTATTATGGTTTATTATTGTTTTATAATAATCGCGGGCCACACAAATTTACTTTATCATATGAATTTAGCTGACTTTGTTATTAAAAGAAAGACAAAAAAATATTTTATCCACATGAAAATATAAAGATTTAAAGAGGACAATTTCTAAATTGAATTAACTGATTTCGAATTCAATAAAATCTATAAACCCTAGTAAACAAACTGTCTGATTTCAATATTCTTTTTGTTTAAGTAATTTATAATATTTTTGTGCAACCCAATATATTAATTTTCTATATAAGTTTGTAATCAAATCTTAATAATATATGTGAAAACAGAAACCACTATTTTACACAAAAGGATATTGCAAATAGTAGCCATGGGCAAATAATCCGAATCCAAACGAAAAAACAGATTTCGGTTGGTATTCGGTTATAAAAATTAATTAAACGAAGATTAATTTAGAAAATCATAGTTACTTGTTACTAACCAAACCGAACTAAAAATCGAAATAATATCCAAACAAACCGAATTATTTGTGATTATTCGGAAATATTTCAGATATTCTAGTTATTTCGGTTATTTTTATTAATTTTTTAATTATTTTTTGTTATTTTTGATTATTTTTGGTTATTTTGCATACTTTTGATTAATCGAATTATTTTTTGTTTTTTGAATTTAATAAACGAATCGATCGAAACTGAAGTATAACTAAAACGAAACCAACCAAAATATAGAAATAATCAAATAAATCTTTAATCTCTTTTCAACCAAAAAAACTAAAACCGAAAATAACTGATCGAACTCAAAACCCAATATCCGAAATCTCCGACCTAGCAAATACTCTATAAATTATTATTATTTTAAACAGCATAAAACTTGTATAAGAGTAATTTAAGTGTTATTAGTGTCAATGTCAATAGGTATGAGCACGCAAAAGCTGTACTTAATAACTAATAACCATTCAAATATATTTTATACGTATGTCGTTTCATTTTAATATATTATTAATAATGTCTATTTAACTTTAGCCGACGACGTCAACAGTATTTTTTTGTTTTTTTTTATTATTATAAAGATAAGTGTATCTTTCTCTACAACAAAAAGTCAAATATCCCACGCCCTATATATACTCTATATTTTTGTTTTTCAAAAGGTCTATAATAATGAAAATGAACTGAGAATGAAGATCTGTAAATGGAAATACATAGACTTGACTCTTGTATTTAAAACAAAGTAATAAATCAATTGAAATCTGCGAATAAACAGAGATATTGTTTTAAATAAATTAATTAATACCGGAGAATCATTAAATATTAAGATTAACAAAAAAATTTATATGTTTAAGACTCAGATTTCAAATAACAGAAAATATCCACTGATGCAAGATAAGATAATTCACATTTCGATTGTCACTGTTGTCCTTTATAGCCGTTTAATAACATAACTAAATTTATATCCACATCATACGTATAGAAAAATATTTGCAACCTATATAATATTATTTATTAATAAATATAAATGAAATATTTATATAATTTTTTTTATTTATATTAATTTTTGTATATGTAAATTAAATAAAGAAAAATAATTATTTTTAAGAATTTAATAGTATTTTTGGTTAAATTATTAAAAGATATTGTTTGTTTAATCAAATTAATAACAATGATATATATTGTAATTATTATACTAATTTAAGTCTATTATATATTTATTTAAAATTGATGATAAATCAAAATGACATTTATTTTAATAACACGTCATAATAAAATTATTTTTTAAAAATATTTTTTAAATAATATATTAGAGATAATGTACTTTATAGTTTTATTTTATACTAGTAAATATCAAATGTCTTTTTCATCATATAAAGTGAATAATTTTTAATACATATTATCTAGTGGAGTAAAAAGAAACATTAATGTTAACTTAAAGAGATGAATGGTTGGCGATTCCACTAAAGTCGTTGGCTTTAATTCCTTTAAAAAAAAAACAAACGTATAATCACTAATTTATTGTGAAGTCAAACCGGTCGTGTTAGCTAATTAATTTCTGTTTACCAAAATAAACAATATTACGTTTTTTTCTTTCTTAATTTGTTTATAGTTAATTAGTTAGTACTAAGTCAAGAACTTATTAAATATGTTAATATCGTTGATTAATATATAGGTTGAATTTTGAGCCAACGACGTTGGTTTGAGATCCAGAATTTCTCCGGTTTACAAATATTCTGTCAAACCAAACCCTCGTTTCCGTTATTTTTCTTCCTATAAAAAGCATTAAGTGCTCGGCACGCCTATATGTGATTTGTGAATGTTTGCCCATCTTTGTGATCAATATGAATTGTATTTCAATAAATGAATGAAATGATGATAAAAAATGACAATAATGAAAAGACTTCGTCTGATGCTTTAAATATTAAATGATGTGTTCATTGCAATACCAAACTGATAATTCTTAATTTTACCTTTGCCATTTTTTCAATATTGTCATTTTTGTTATTGCAATATATATTATTACTGTATATTATATAAAAGTTTTGTTATTTCTTCTAGATAATAATTGTCTATTAAAACTATGAACCTTCAGAAATTTTTTTAAAGATTTTATAAATTTTTGGTTGGATTCATTAACAAAACCTATTTCTATCAGTTTTAATTACAATGTATGTTGGAATGGAAGTGATTATTTTTTACTACTGGAAAAAACAGACAAAATCAATTATAAAAAAAGTTAACTTTATCATTGAAACACTGCTTTCAGAATTTGCCTTTCAAAACAATAAAAAGCAAACACTTCGACGACAAGTTATAAAAAATAAATCTATTAGTTTTGTTCGTTTGGTTACCGCTTATTTGTAACTAACGGTTGCGGTTACAATTGATCGCAAATTTTTAATTATACTGCATTTTTAATCGGTAATCGAAAAAATTGTGACATAAACACAACATAAGTAAATAAACAACAATTTACCATAATCACATGTTCATACAACTAACAAATGAAACATGACCATTATCATTTTCAACTTTCAACCACAATTTCTTTTTGGCATCGATTTGAGGTATAACGTATTGCTACGATAACCAATTAATATCATTTTATAGGAGAAGAGTCCATCTCAAATGCATATATTCCAATTTTACTGTAAATTATGTATACCAGTACACCTATGCACTTTGGACACTTGATTTTTTTGTTCGTGGACAATATTTTTTATCATGGTCAATATATTAACGTATAAATACATTTTTTAGATATATATATCAAAGTTTTACAATGATTATGTATTTACAATTTTGCTAAAAACATTTACAAGTATTTAACAAAGGTGCAAACGGGTAAAACGGGCATCTTACATGGGATTTCGTTAGGTGCAATGCAAACACTTAAAACTAATTTCAGATACAATCCGTTGTTGTAGCTGGAACATATTAAGATATTACACATAGATTCAAACATACATGGAGAATTATGTAGTTGAATGTAAGAATACGAAATTTGGCTAACGATTGAATGCAACAGAAAGAGAGACACCAAGGACAAGCCATGCCCCGATGAAGTATCCCAGAAGCCTCGTTGGTCCAACATCTTCTGCTTCCTGTTTCATTTCCCCAACCCAACTTTGTTTTTTCAACAAGCCATTACACAATAGTTTTATATTTAACAGTGCTTTTCGAAACAGCATTAATCATAATATGAAATCAATTGTTCCACCAATTTAAAATTTATTTTATTACAAAATCTTTGTTTTAAATATTTTTTCGAATTGTTAAAAAATACTATGATATTAATTAAAACTCTTCATTGGTATTGTATTAGTTATTGTTTACGACCGGTCAAAACCTAAACGTAAAAATCTATAAAAAAAAGGTTTTGTTTTTGGTTGAATGTAGATTTCAGATTTTCGTAACGCTGACAGAACCAAAAGCTGAAAGAAAAAAACAGAACCTGAGGAGGTGGCTCGTCCCTTGTCGGTTCCATGATGTCAACCTCAAATGGCCACACGTACCGCTCTGCTCTTTCGCTTCTGGCTAGACTCCAATCGTACATTCTTCTCTCTTCCACGGACGACAAGATTGTATATGAATCCTAAAAATGCATCCTCAATTCCTTTTCCATGTGAATCTCACAACATTGATATGGTTTAAAAAAAAAATTCAAGAGATTTGGTTGTTTGGTGATACTGACTTTGATAAGACTCAGCTTGTTCTTGAGTTGTTCCTCGTCTAGGCCTTCTTCCATCAACTCCTTAACTTTATCTTGGTAACCAATTCTAACCTGATAACAACACAACTTGTTGGGTTTCATTTGCTACTTCAAGTTTCAAAGGCTAATCCTTTAATCTCTTTGAGACTCTTAGTGATTTGAATCAGAATCTCTACTTGTCACAAATCAGGACTGCTCTGCAATCAAAACTTAGACAAATCCTTTATGTAGAAATCATCAAACCCTTCTATACTTAACTCAAGCAACGATGCTGAAGAAACACTTGATATTTATTCAAAAGAGATTGAAATCGAGGACGCAAACAAAAAAAAACTCACCTGTTCATAAGAACAATTTCTGGAAAGTCCAAGCCGGCCATAGTGATCCACATCTGTAATAGCTGCATTCTAATCCAAAACGGCATCAATTCTTTTCCATTCTTCTTCCCCGTCGAAGACTCAAACAAAACAAAATCAAAACGACAGGAACAGACAGAGAGAGAAGGGAGTTACGAAGGCCACGAAGAGCACGTTCAACGTTGAGAGCGGAGATTAAAGATGGAGTCTCCTTCGGTGCTTCATCCACGGCGATGCTAGATCCAGAAGCGTCGGTTTCTGTCTCCGCCGAGATCTCACCGGAATTCTTAGCCAGCGAGCGGATAAACCGCCTCGTGATTGTTGGCTTCCACGGGAAAGAGCACGTTTTTGGTACGTGATGGAAGATGGATTCGCCGGGAATGTAAACAAACGACGGTTTAGTTATCGTCGACGAAGAAGCCATGGCTCGAAGGTTTACACAGAAGATTTCGAAATTCGGTTTCTTGAATTGTTAATTGATATAAAAATGTATCAACCATAGAAATAAATCCTCGGTGTGGATAATTTACGTAGGTCTACTTTCAAAATTTAAAGCTATATATTTTAAGGTACGCCGAAGTCGTTGTAGTATAGTGGTAAGTATTCCCGCCTGTCACGCGGGTGACCCGGGTTCGATCCCCGGCAACGGCGTTATTTTTTATTAGATCTCAAAGTGATGTCGTTTGCTGTCTTCACTTTGACATCATTTGATAAAACATCGTCGTATTCTTATAAAGGCAGCCACGGCATAGTAAAACGCAGTTGTATAAAGAAACCATTTGGACAAAAGGGTTGACTCAATACAACATAGTGTTCTACTTCTACAACTCGAAGTCGGCAATAACATACTCCGATATGTACACAGAGTCAATCTCAATCATTTTTGTCTCTATTTTTTGAAAATGAATTGAGTCTTGAAGAAATTCACAGAAACATTAACAGAAGATAAATGAGAATGATAAAAGCAGACTTGAATTTTTTAATTGCTTTTACCAGAGCTCTCGCCTGATTTCCATACCACATCGTTAAGTGTGGTCGAAAGCTTCTTGTAGAACTGCAAAGAAAGTAGATGATCATGTAAGAAATGGTCATTGGAAGAACATTTTCGCAGAGACAAAAGATTGGATAATGTATTACTACCTTATGGAATTCTAATGTATCGCCTTTAGTTTTCCGGACTTCAATCATATGAAGAGATGGTGATACTTGAAATATCTACAAAACATTATAATAGATAAGGTCAGTTCTTTAGTTCCATGCCGATTTACATAAAGATACTAATTTATTAAAGCAAAAAGAGGATACGTGAGTGCATAAATGTACCTCAGTAGCAACTTTTAGGTTTCCCTTCCTTCCGGCAGTCACGTTTTCAAGTCTCATCTGCGTACAAAAGTAGCGGTTTAGTGAAAGTGACGCGATAATAAGAATAATTCCATTTACATAGAAGGAACTTTCCACATCACAAGGAAGTGACTCTAATTCTGAACAAAGGAGAGACAATGTTCAATAGCTGTTAAGGTTTTCGCACGATAGGTTTACCTTATAGTTTTTCTTTTGAATATCGAAACCAAGAGGCTTTGAAGCTTCTTCAATCTTCTGGACTAATTCATTAGCAGCGCCTGTAGCTGCAAATCTTGTTTCTCGCTTGAATCCCTGCGAGCCAAACAGTATAGACTTCATTACTGAAAATATTATGTTGTAAGACTAAACCCTGAAACTTTCTAACTTATCCGCTTTATTGTGAAAAAAATGTATCGTAACACAAAAGGAGTGTATGCTCAAGGATTCAAGCAAATAAGCATGTTTAATCTAAGAAACACACCTCTTCTTCTTCAAACAAATTCCCGAGATCCAGAGCTCTCGACATTGATATCAACTCAAAGGCATTCATAGAAGTTGGTTGCTCTTCTTTCTTTTCTGTTACATGATGCTCCTGTTCACGTATCACAGACTGTTATGTACAATTTATTTAAGTAACTTGGAAAGAAAGGAAAAAACAGTTTAATCATTTTAAAGATCTCCGATGACATAAATATAACTCACTTCTGAATCTTTAAAAACAGCTTCCACATCATCCAAGTTTGCTTCTTCTTTCTCCTCGAAAACAGCTGGCTTGTAATTCTTCTTGAACCACGCATCTGCTAGAATCTCTGGAATTGTAATACGCTGTCATGTTAACGCACAGTCAAATTAGTTCAAACCTAAAGATAAAAAACGCACAATTAGCTTTCAAGCATAACTTTGTCCCAGATTTCTAGTAAGCCTTAGCCTGCCTACGTGTCAAAGAATAACAGCAAGACGAGATTGTTGGGGTTCGACAGAAGAAAAGAAAGAAACAATAGATTTAAATATTGAAAGCACAAGTAAACTGCGATATCCTACAGTCACAGGGTTTGGATCCAAGATTCGGACAATCAAGTTCTTTGCACCAGGAGAGAGCCAAGGAGGGCAATGATATTCAGCAGCTATGATCTGAAAAATGAAAAAATTGCATTATAAAAGCAGGAATCAAAGATAGAGGTGAAGTAATACGCCTTGAAAATGTTTAAAAAATTTCTTACCTTTTTATAGAGTGTCATAAGATTAGAATCCTCAAAAGGCAAGTACCCAGCAAGTAATACAAAGAGTATCACTCCACAGGACCACAAGTCTGCAGTTGCCCCATCATAGCCTTGATCATTAAGAACCTTGGGACAAGAGAAACAAGGAAGTTTTAAAAACACATGGCACAACAATGGCATGACAAACCACATGACTAACCATACCTCGGGAGCAGCATAGTTTGGAGTTCCGCATGCAGTGTGAAGAAGACCATCGCCCTGCCAAACCAAACAAGAATAAGCTAAGAAATCCAAGGATCAGATAATTTCATACACAGAGGAACAGGCACGGCTTGAAACTACACATGATAAGATGGATGTTTTCGGCTATAATTCCTACTACCTTCGACAAGAATCTAGAAAGACCAGTGCTACTGTATAGTCCCAAATCTTATTAGATATCTATAAATATAATCAATAAAATACATCATCGATGAACTTCAGCCACAATCATTAGAATAGGACAAGGACAAATCAGAAGGAATTCAGGCAAAGTGGCAAAACAAAGGATGCTAAGACGTAAAAAAATTCAGTGGTTACCCTGACTTGTCGGGACAAGGCACTCAATCCAAAATCAGAGACTTTCAGATTTCCTTGGGCATCTAGAAGCAAGTTTTCAGGCTGCAGTGAGAGAAGTAAATAAGAGAATTTGTAGGCAATAATTAGCTGCACTTAAAATCACACATACTGCAAAATTGGGCCCAAGATTTAGCAAAAAATCTCGTACCTTTAAGTCTCTGTGGTATACTCCCCTGCTATGGCAGTAATCAACTGCATTGATAAGCTGCTGGAAATATCTCCGTGCAGTCTCTTCTTTCATGCGCCCATCATGTACCTTCATAAGTTTACGCATAATGCAATGATTAAATTGACAACAGACAGTGATAAGAAAACCTTTCTGCTGTAAATCAAGGAACATCTATCAAGATTCACCGGAGCTGAGCATACATAATTCAACTACCAAAAGATAGATTGCGTACAAGTTACAAATCCCTTGGTAGGGACAAGGAAAACTCACAATTTTGTCAAAAAGCTCTCCACCAATGCCGAATTCTAGGACAATGTATATCTTTGTCTTGCTCGCCAAAACCTGGTACGGTGTCAATTATTTCCTTCAAAGTTAGCTTTCAGCATATTTGTTTCGCTTACCAAGAGCTCTTCAGGCGTGGCTAAAGATAAGCAAGTCAAAGTAAAAATACAAACACATGGAAAATAGAGGGAGCATGAAGATAAACCTCATACAGACGCACAACATTTGGATGGTTTATCAGCTTCATAGTACAAATTTCTCTCCTTATCTGTAAAAGCAAATGGGCAAACCCACATCATAGTTACGGGTCTGTCTTCTTCATATATCTTCTAGAAATGAAAACCAGCAAATCAATAGACAAGAGGAGGCATTGAAACTTTGATGCCGATGAGGAAAGTGAGTTACCTGTTCAGCCATCTTATGCTTAAGAACCTTCTCTTTATCAAGGATTTTCAGAGCCACGCGTTCTCCTGTCTCAGTATTAACAGCACACCTCACTTTTGCAAAAGTGCCTTGTCCAAGCGTTTTTCCAACCTCGTATTTTCCAACCCGACGCTGAACCTTTGGTCGATTCATCACTCTGAGTTTACCTCTTGATCGTTACAAGCTATTTTTGGAAAATGTGATTTCCATATTAGAATTTTTCCATGTAAAGAATCCAACAGAAAAGGCAACAGAGTGTTCTTTTTCTCAATTCGCAGAAACTAAATGAGAGAAAGACAAAGAAACTGTCAAGAGAAAGAAAAAAAAACAGTAAAGTGCCACCGAAATCGATAAAGACAAAGCTCAAAAACAGCTGAAATCCACAAGGCAATTACGAAGCTAGCAGCTGAGCTTTTCCCCGAAATTTCCGATCGTCCTTTTCAGTTACTCCAACAACAGCCTAAATCCCAAGAATCATGACGTAGATTAACATATTATTCAAGCAAACGCGCAATTACATATTCAAATTCTCCATAAAACCAAGTATGTGTTGTGTGTTTACAATTGAAGCGAGATTCTCGAGTTAGCAAAAGAGCTCATCATCATCATCATCATCTTATATATACCATGAACACTATAACGACAAGTTAAAAGCGTACACAAATGAGTAGTCTCTACAAGTTACCGACTTGCTTATGAAATCGAAGGGAAACATGGAACGTCGCAACCCAGTTTAAGAAACACACCTGCAAAAATTGCCCGGAAATGAACAGCAAGTAGAGGTGAAAACCGATGTAGCCTACCGGGAACGCAGAAGTTAATTCAACCAAACAAAATCTATGGCGCAGAATTGGCTAATCAAAGGAGAAAAATGGGGAAAAAAAGAGAGAGAAAGGGATAGAGATGCGAGAGATACGATGATTGTAAATTTGAAGCTAAAAGACAAACTATTCAATTTCGTGTAGGGACGAACGTAATGACACTTTCTTTTTCGTTTTCGTATGGGACAACCAAATTGAACCAATGCATCATTATTTCTCCCCTATATTTTTCTTAAGAAATTTAAATTGTCTTCTTATATTTTTGGTATATTATCCTGAGTTAATTAATTAAATGACAAAAGCATTTCAGATTGGAATAGACAGTGACCTAATGCAACGTGGAATGTTTAACTCTCGTTTACTACTAATGACTATTTTAGTGTAAAATTTGGTTTTGGATAGCTTGATTTTCTTCTACAGACTACACCATTGCATTTCAAGGTAGATAATATAATGATAATATCACATACCACTAAGTTAAATGTTAGTGTCAAAGAAAATCATTTTGCTTTTTGAAAATATTAAAACAACTAAAATATCTGAGTTTTTTGGGGTTAAACAACTAAATTTTATACTCGATCTAGATTAATTGCAAAGTTGTTTTTTCTATTGTGAAAACAATCTTACAAAACTAGAAAGCTAGTGTGTAAAACTAGAAAGACAATGATGACAAAAAAAAAACTAAAAAGACAAAATTCATAAGGGCTAGATCTCAGAATTCAAGGAAGCGTTTAGCCTGTTCGATAAAGATGGAGACGGTATGCTATTTTCACAGATCCTTATGTTTGTTTTTTTGTTTATTTCTCAGTTTACTCATTGGTCATTGAGTTCTCCAATTTGATTGACGATTTAGGATCCTCATTTTTGAGTAAACTTTGTGTTTGTTTCACTTGAATCCGTGAACGATCTTGATTTTGGCATGTTTGAAGATGATGCAGCAATAAAATTTAAAGGCATATACTCGTATATGATGAATCCGTATTCTGATAGTTGTAGTTGAAGGATAAATTGTTAATTGGGAGAAAAGGATTGGTGATGTTTCTGTATGTAATTTCATTCGTAGTGTTTGACTATGTGAAAAGCAAAGAGACATTCAGAATGTTTCTCTGCTCTGGTTGGTGAATTTGCAAACTTCTTCTGTAGCTTCATTCTTAGCACTTTGTGCATTTTTCGCCTGTTTCACGGTGAGCCGTGTGCTAAACGGAAAGAAATGGCTAGGTTTTTTGATACTATGCAAAGAGATTTGGAGAAGAATATTGTGTTTTTAAATTAATTTTGTCTGATTTTGGAACTGCTGTCTGAAACCTGACGGTGGATAGAAGTCTGTCTCCAAAGCTTACATCTGAAATCTGGTTGCAGGTTGTATCACCACCAAGGAGCTCGGAACGGTGATGAGGTCTCTAGGGGAAAAACCCGACAGAAGCTGAGCTACAAGACATGATCAATGAAGTTGATGCAGATGGGAACGGGACCATAGATTTGAGATTTCCCAGAATTCTTGAACCTGATGGCAAGGAAAATGAAGGACACTGATTCAGAGGAAGAGCTTAAGGAAGCCTTTGGAGTTTCTGATAAAGACCAGAATGGCTTCATATCTGCAGCAGAGCTTCGACATGTAATGACGAATCTTGGGGAGAAACTAACTGATGAGGACGTTGATGAGATGATCCGAGAAGCAGATGTTGATGGAGATGGTCAGATCAACTATGATGAATTCGTTAAAGTCATGATGGCTAAGTGAGAGAATCTTATCCATTTTCTCAATTCCTTCAAATGAATTTTACGGTTTTAACAGGAAAAACAAATTAACGAAAATGGCAGTTGTTACCTTTGTTACAAAATGAAGCTCTGTACATAAAACACCGATCCAGGTAAGAAAAAGGTTAATAGATTCGGTAATGTTGAGGCCACTCACTATGAACAAATCACAGTTTTCACAGAACTGAGAAATGAAAGAACAAAAGAAAAGAAAGGCATTGCATTCAGGTTTTAGTCCGAATTACCGTGTCAGGGGTTTGTAGAGGACAACAGCTGTGTACTTAGACTCAAACCCGGTGGGTTAAACCGAAGGCTACAATTGACTGAGGAGTCCATCCTTGCTCGATGAAAACATGGTTAAGAACAACATGCTGAGGCTTTGAGGCTAATAAGGCTATGGTTGTTTCTTCAGAATTCCCGATAAGTTTTAGACGAATCTGAGGTGGCACAGCCAGTAGCTTTTTTTATGTAATGTTCTGCGGGGACTCAAACTCCACTATGCTTTCAGATTTGATCTCTCATGTAAAAGTAAAATCCACAAAAACAAATAATATTAGAGTATTTTCGACTTGGAGAAAAACTCGAGTGGATTTGTTTTACCGTAACGGAAAAAAATTGGAGAGTGTGAGAATCAAAACAAAGAAAATCTTTAAAACTTTAACAAATGTCGGAAACTCCGGAACGAATCTCAGACTTTGAATATTTTGCTCACTACTTATGTGTCACACGGAGAATTTTCTCTACATGTGTTAAATGTATAAATAAAATATATATAGATCAAAGTTAAGTTTTTTTTAAGATGTTTTTGGGCAATATTTAAAAACTCAAAAAAGCCCATATAGTTAGAGAAATCATAAATTTGATCCAAGTATGTAGTTGTAGCTTAACCAAAGATAGAACCATATTCCTCTGTGGTTATTGAAAATTTATGCTAAATCACCAACCAATTTTCCTCATCGTTGAGGACAAAGTAATAGTCTTCAATGCTAACCACCACTAGGGATTGAGAGAGAAGAGAATAATTTAGAGATAAGCGTCGGTCATGAATTTTTTAAAGAAATCATAAATTTAGTTCATTATGTGACCGAGGACGATAAAATAACATGTTATATTTTGTTATATAAAAAACATAGACTAACAAAGTTTGCTAGATTAAATGTCGTGCTTTTACCATATTATATACGACAATGAAGGATTTTAAATAAAAGATGAAAGATGATGATTTTTATAGAGTTATAATAAATTGTGGAAATTTTTTCCAGGGGATTCTCCTTATTTTTGCGACAAGCAATTAATATTTTAAAATATATTTTAGGAGATATTTGGAGATCATTTATTCTTTATACATTTTTGAAACATAATTAATTTGTTTTTATTTGGATGTTAATTTTGTTCCGGATATCCCGAAGGGAGAAATATATCATTGAAATCTTGTTGCCAAAATCAAAAAGTAAATTGTTATAATAAAAGGGTAACTAGGGTTTTTGGGGTTATGTGATTTACTGTTTGCTGATTCGCTTATTCCTAAGTGAGCGACGCCACCAAAACACACACTTGCCTTCTTCTTCTTCTTCCATTCTCTCAACCTTTCTTATCACATTGCGTCTTCTCCTCCCGATCCTGCATTCCGTTTTCTGTTTTTCATCCAAGTGAATTGCATTCGTGTCTTTGTTCTACTTTTCTTCCGTAGAGTTTATTTACCTTTGGAGTTTCCTATGATGGCGGACACCGATGGATCATTGGCCGATGATCGAGAATTGAATGGCATCGCTAGTGGTTGTGGGACTAAGTCGCCGTGGAAAACAACGGCTTCTCCTGCCGAGACTGTCGATGCTCCGGTTATGGGTGCTCACTCTTGGCCAGCGCTCGCCGACGCGCAACAGCCGCGTCCTAAGAATTCTCCGGTGGCAGCATCGTCGTCTAAAAGCTTTCCCACCTCTATCACAACCCCCGCTCAGGTTAGTCAGTAACCCATTGTATTCCGTAAGTGTTAATGTCGTTGGATTGTGCTTATGGAATGTTAATATCCGTCATAGTGATGCAGTATACTAATCTTGGGAAAGTGATACGATCCTGAGCATTGGTTGTTTTCATGATTATATTTACTTGGAGCTACGCTATTTTTTTACCTTGAATCTTGATCGAATTGGATATTATGGCAATTTTATGCATGATTATGGTTATGCCATTTATTTGGTACCTCTCCTTCCCGTGATTCATGCTGTTTAGCGTTGAAGCTGTAGTCGAAATTTTCTCCCTTGATTGATGTTTAGGCTGTAGCTGGTCAAGGGAAATCGAAAGCTGGTGGAAAGGCTAATCCTGCTCACAAGAATCCATCTGGCCGTCATTCAAAACCAGGCTCAAGGAGCATCAATCAAAATGTTCCTCCTCCTCCTCCTTCTCCTTATCTCGTGCACGCTGTACCTTATCATCCACCTCCTTTTCCACCTATGGTGCCTTTGCCACATGCTACTGGTCCAGATTATGCATACACTCCTTATCCTCCCTACCCAGTTCCCGGAGCTCCTGTTGCCGAGACTGGCACTGAGAAGCAACTTCAAGCTTCGCCTCTTCCACCTGTCCTGCCAGCTCCTCAAGGTGAACCTGGACAGCCTTGGCAGCATCAGAGGGGTTTTAACCCCAGAAACATGCCACAAGGCGCTGGACCCAGGAATATCATGAGATCGCCATATATGGGTCCAGCTCCTGGGTTCCTAGTTGGTCCAGGCTTTTCCGGTAATATATCGATTCTTTGTCAAGGTGTTTACAAAGGGACTGCCTGATAGCTGCTGCTATCTAATTATTTTACTCTTGAATATATTTAGCATTAAGATAGAGAGGATAACTGTTCGTTTATGGTGCATGGTTGCTGATTTTTGTTTTTTCACTCTACAAGGGCCTGTATACTATGTGCCGGTCCCACCCCCTGGAGCTATAAGAGGTCCTTATCCTCCACGCTTTGCTCCATACCCTTTAAGTCATGGTCCTCCTGTACTATCTCCAGAAAAGCTCGACTTAAGGGAGAGTGTTATCAAACAGATAGAATATTATTTCAGGCAAGTTATGCGACATCAATTTTTTTGTGTGCTCTTAAATATGTTCAGCTGACTCCTATTGATGGGGCCTTTGGGAATTTATTGGAGCCTTGAGGACACTTTTGCTGGTTACTATAATGGCAACACTCATCTTACCGTGCTTACCTTCTATTTATGTATTCCTTTTTCAGTGATGAAAACCTTCAGAATGATCAGTATCTCATATCCTTGATGGATGAAGAAGGATGGGTTCCCACTAAAATTATAGCTGACTTCAAAAGGGTACATTCAGTATCGCGAACTTGCTTTCTTTTGCATTGATCTTTTTGTCATCTGTCTATTTGACGTGAATGTATTTTTTTTTCTACACTAAAAAATTACAGGTTAAGGCGATGACCAAGGATGTAGAGTTTATAGTCAATGCATTGGGGTTTTCTAGTTCAGTTGAAGTGCAGGTCTGACTTGCATAAGCCAACTTGCTTCTTTTAGTAATAACAGCATTTCTGGTTTAAATGGCAAGTCTTGCTTCTGTGATTGGGTTCTACCAACACATGTTGGATGGTTTATATCAATTTCTGTTCCAAAAATTGATTTATTTATTTTCTTCTGTTCATCTGCGCATTGCTACTTTGGTGACCAAAGATTGTGTTTAGCATTTTGTCTCTGAATAATTGTTTAAAGAAGCTATTGTGCCCTCTTCAAATTTTCTATTCTAAAGCATGATTAATTTCTACGGGTGCAAGGCCTGTTTATCAAAGCAACTTTTTAATAATTAATTATAATACCATTCATTTGTTCCTTTTATCCGTTGGATCATAATTTAAATGCTTGTTATTTTACAGGGTGATAAGATTCGCAAGCGCGAGAAATGGTCTAAATGGCTTCCTGCATCTAAAACGTCAGCTCCTGAGGAGAAAACTGTCGAAAAAGATTCCCCAGGAAGTTTAACAAGTAGAGTTAATTTTGGAAACCCTTTAATGGGTTCTTCAAAGCCAACTATGTGCGACTGCTCTTCCAAGGTAGAACATTTTTCTTTACTTAGAGGGATTCTGTAAACAGCCAATTAAAATTTCAGTTTTTGTTCCAGTCATAGCTTTTCTGGTGTGTGGTACAGGGAGCTCAGTCATCAAAAACCAATATGTCTGAAAGTGATAAGCTGAAGTCATCATTAGACGAACAAAGAAAGGTGGATGTTTTGTCAAATGATTTCTCAAACGCATTCTTGCTTGACGAGGAAATAGATCTGGGGCACAGAAGCCCGAGACAGAGTGGAATTTTCTTGTCCAAAAGGTAACTGATGCACAACTGAAATTACTCATGCTATTGCTTTCAGCCATCTTTGTTTTCAAATATGCCCTCTTTTTGTGCATGAACCTGAAATTGCATATAAGAGTATTGCAGTTAATGCTTTGGTTTATTTGACCCTTTGTAGGATTGAGGATGAAGATGATGATATGGCTGTTGATGATCAAGATATTCAGAAACTTGTTATCGTTACCCAGGTATTACATTGAGTTTGTTATATATTTTCTTGAACTTTGCTGGTGGATTCAATAATTCATGTTTTGTTATATGCTGACAGAATAGTGGGAAAAGTGATGGCACTGGAATCAGTGGGACGAAGGCAAGAAACATTCCTAAGGAACTTGCCTCTACAATAAACGATGGTCTTTACTACTTTGAGCAGGTTAAGAATCTTTTGCAAGAATGATGTTTTCCCTTTCTGAAGTCCAATTTCTAATCACCACTGTGGCAACAATGAAGCAGGAGCTAAAAAAGAATCGAGCTGGACGTAGGAAGAATAACTCTCATTTGGATAACAGCGATGCAAAAGTTAAATATGGGGGAGGATTGAACACTAAATTAGGTGAAAATTCTGCAGCAAATGACGGAGGTGAAGAGCATGGAACGTCTTCACGGAGGAAACAAAATAAGGGAACGCACAAACATCACATGTCCCATGCACGGAGGTTCTTCTCGAGTAACATAAGGAACCATGGAGGTAATCTCAGTTCTCATGGAAATATATCAGAAAGTCCACCTAGCAGCTCCATTGGATTTTTCTTTGGTTCTACACCACCAGACTGTCATGGGTCAGTATCCTAGCAATCTGTGATATCTCAACTTGTTCTTTTTTTTTTTAACCTTTTCTTTTTCTCTTAATATTCTATATATTTTGTTTGCATTGACGTTTCACAGCCCCAGGCTTTCGAAATTGAGTTCGTCGCCACAGTGTACGCCTTCTGGAAGTAGTCCACCTGTGGGCTCTTTTCCAAAATCGTTTCCACCTTTTCAACATCCGAGCCACCAACTGCTGGAAGAGAATGGGTTTAAACAAGAGAAGTGAGTCTATGGTCATTTGGTTAGACAAGTTGAGTTTATAGTCTGAAGCATTATTTTTGGGAGGTTATGATTGTATCTTGTGGGTCTATTCTCATAGGTACTTGAAGTATCGCAAGCGCTGCTTAAACGAAAGAAAGAAGCTGGGCAGTGGATGCAGTGAGGTCTAGTTCATGTCAACCTTCTGATGATTTTTCACTTTCATGCATTTCAAAAGGAAACATGCAATAACTGTTACATATGAATTTATTCATGCTTTCAAGTTATTAATTTCAAGAGATCCTAACCCTTTTTTACTGGAAATGTGTCTGAATTCTGACTGTTCTATTTACAGGAAATGAATAGTTTGTACCGATTTTGGTCTTATTTCCTCAGAGACGCCTTTGTACCGTCTATGTATGATGACTTCCAGAAGTTTGCTCTTGAGGATGCAGCTGACAGTTACAATTATGGGTTGGAGTGTCTCTTTAGGTTTTATAGGTAAAACATACTTGTTAAACGTGTTTCTGTTTTCCATCTATTTCACTTCAGATTTAGCTCTCCTGTTTAAAAACCCAATCTCACCAAATATTGCTCTGCGCTATGGCATTCTGCAGTTATGGTCTGGAGAAGAAATTTGATGGGGACCTTTACAACGACTTTGAGCAGCTATCGCTTGACTTTTACGAGAAAGGAAATCTATATGGCTTGGAGAAATATTGGTAAGGGATATTTTGTTATTTGATTGTGGTCAATCATTCCGTTGCTACTGAGTTCCTATTATGAAACTTTGTGTCTGGAGATTATGTGGACGTAGATAGAAGTAGGGTGTTTGTAACTGGATTCATTTGGTTATAGAAAATGTTTGGTTGGTTATGTTTGTAATGAAGACCAAATCTTCTCTTGGGCAGGGCATTCCACCATTATCGTGGCCAGAAAGAACCGATAAAGAAGCATCCGAAGCTAGAGAAGTTACTGAAGGAAGAATACCGTAGCATAGACGATTTCCGAGCAAAGGATATAACCAAAAAGTAAAACAAGACATATCATATGGCTTGCCACTGAGCAAATGATCCTTAAAATCTTGACCTAAATTTTGTGTATCTCTTCTTCTGTGGGTGAAGAGACTAACCAAGTGAAATTTTAAGGGTATATTCCTTGGTGGTGTTTTATTTTATGGGATTTTTTTTTTTGATTTTGGTGTGAAGGAAGAAAGGAACACTTCAAGACAAACAGAGCTTTGACTAAAGAAGCGTTCATCAACATAACTTCGCCCTCTTCCCTCCACAAGTTGTAATCTTCCCTTTTTGTACATATATAGTCTCATTTTCTAATTACTCAATTTTGGAAAAAAATAAGAAAAAGATGTCATTCTAGTGTCTCTGTAGAAACAATAGGAAGACAAGTTTGTTTTACTCGAAATTTGTTATTTAGATATTTTTTTTTGTTTGTTTATCTTCTTCTTTTTTTTTTCTTACTTCTATTTTTGTTGTTGAATTCAACTTATGAAACTACTTCGTTCTTCGGTTGCTTAAAATGCTAAATGTATAACGGAAATCGCTCAAATCTCATATGATGTTTTCTATAAGTCAAATAAAAACATTTTTGTAAGTAAATTGTACATTCTATGTTATTCTACTTGTCAACCTATCATAGAAACAAACGTGAAATCTAGATCGTAATCAATGACAACATGAAATATCATTATGAAATAGAATGATCTTGTTCATGTAAGAATTATTAGAAAATTACAAGTCGTCAAAGTGTAATTATACAGAAGAAATCATCTAATTACTAATTTCTGTTGATTGTTAATTCGCTCCATTTGAGCTCTACTAGTTTTAACATTCGTAAACTTATAAAAAGCTGGGTATAACTCGAGAATAATTTCCTTAACTCCGTACTAAAAATCTACTAAAAGGTTTCTGTAACCTCTATTATAGTGGCTAAAAAACGAAACTAAAATACGGATTTCATTGAAAATCAAAAATAAGAATCAACCAAAGACGCGCCCAGAAAAGCCGTGACATAAGAGGCATATCGATTGACGCAGAGAACGAGATCTACGGGCATTTTTGTTAGTTCGATCAAAAGCTGAGAAACGTAAATTAAAAAGAAAATCGGACGGTTTGTTTAACAGAAGAACATGGAGCTGGCAACATCAGCGTTAAGTATCGGCATGGGTGGCACAGGGACTGCTCCAGGTGTGGTGATTCCGCCATGGCTCGATGAACTCTCAGACTGCGACATTTCCTCAAACTTCATCACAGTTCCCATCTGCGCAGCCGCCAAATGAGCATAACAAACAGGTGCAACTGCAAAATAAATACAAAGGCAGAGAAAATATCATAAGTTTTACCATTAAAGATCATCAAGCACAAAAGATATGAATGAAAATTTACCGACTGAGATGGCAGTGGTGCTCCTCTGGTAGCTACAAGTATCAAAGCACCAGACGTTTAATTAAGAGAGTGTTATTATTTTTACTGTATAATAAAGTTTAGTAGACAAGGAATATAAAAGAGGTGCTTACACATAGGATAGAGAATGAACAAGTTCTTGGAGGTCATCTGTGGAAAATCCAATCTCGTCGTAGAGCACATGGTAATGTGTTGGCCTTGTAGTTCCCTATCACATCCAAACAAGTGTTACAAGTTTATTTCCTTTAATTAGCTGTAGTGGATTCGACCACAACGACTTCACTACAAACAGTTGCGACATGTTTTCATTATATAACAACTAATTAGTTAAAGCAAACTTTTGAAGGAGCTATTACTTACAATCATTCCAGCATGAGCACAGAGATAGAAGTCATTGTTGCGTGGGTGACAGATCTTGTTGTCAATTATTGTTCCTTCAGGTCAATACAAAACCGGTTTCAGGTCATTATAACCAAAATGACCATTAGTAAAACCAATGCTCCTGTCAAATTGATTTACCTGGAGGAACATTTTCTGAGCTTCCAGCCCGGAAGAACTTGGTGTGATGCTTCTTCTGTGCAATGATCACTGTGAACTTCGGGTTCCACTTGGCATCAAGGAACTTGCATGCCTAATAATGTAACATAACATTTAAACAAAAATAAATCAGGCCCATAAATACTTGATAAAAGATCTTTGGGTCACTGAAAGCTCCAGCACCATAATATATACCTGCATAATCTGATCCAATTCAATATTAAGAACTTGATTGAACTGAGACTCACTCACACCATCCCTACATGTACATTAATTACAGTTGAGTTAAAAAATTGTATTAAACTACTTTCACATGATACCTTAATAGATTTTTACTATACCTGAAAATGATAACGTGATCCGGTTTCCTCTTCCCTGAACTTGAGTAGAAGTCAATCAAGAGCTCCCTGTAAAGAGCATAAAAACGCAAATTACACAAATGCAAATGATATCATTCCGTAAAAGTATGAAAGTATGCTATTTAAAGGATCTCAGATTAAGATGACTAAGCTCTGCCATGAACTATGAGTACAGCACAACAATCGGGAGGTTTACCTGAAAATTCCTTCATCTTTGTCAGAGACGAGCTTGAAGAGATTATCAATCATTTCCACTTTGCATGATTGTGTGCGCACACATGCCCTATATTTTGAGATGAGTGGCCATTGTCTGGAGCTCACAACCTATGATTTCCAAACACAAACAACAAGTTACCAGAGAGTTGCCAAGAATGCAAACCAAAGACTAAATTAGGGTTAAATCAAATAAAAGATTCCATCCATGACATCAAAAGAAGCAATTAGAAAAACAGAATAAATGTTACCGCAGCAACTGATGGTATATCAGACTGGCCAGGAGAACCATGGGATACATCCATCCCAACAATGATGGTAGGTACTTGGGTTACTAAAGGCATTGCTGGTGAGCGCTCCATAGCTAACAGCGAATTCAATCCACCAAGCTAACAACATATACAAATAGAAATCAGTTCAGCTGTAAGGTCTTTGATATTCTAATTTATTTGAAACATCAATGTTGAGAGATTACCTTGGCATTAATCTTTAGGAGAACATTAGTTAAGTACTGATCGTTCACTTTTATGGGAGCAATGCACTGAGTCACAATTCCAAGCTCAGCAAGATTCTTTTTTTTCCATGGACCTGCCAAATTCCGAGACAACAATATATAGAAATTATACATTTACATTCAAGAGAAAAACAGATCCCTATTCGAGAATTTTAGAGTACTGTACCATAAACAGCAGAGTTTTTCCTTTCTGCGAGTATGCAAAGAAGGAATTGAGGCCGTCCTGGGAGCGTGGATTGTATCTGCTCAAACATCTTTTCTACTCTGAAAGCTGCTGGTGCATTGCTAAACTCCGGATTTTCTTGAAAGACGACTTCGTATGGAGGTTCTATGTTCTGGGATTATAAGAAAAAAACAAGCGAAGAACAATAACAAAGATGATTGAGTTTATATAGTAATGAAACAATGATCCTGAAGAAACCTTACAATTCCTTTCATCTTTCCACATCTAATCAAGTCACAAATAAGCCGATTTGTATCACAGCGAGCAGAGAAGTTCACAACAGCCCATCTAGTAACAGTGGCTGGCTCAACGAGTTTCTGCAAGAAATTCAATTACTATCAGAGGTTAAAATACTAATCAACCAAGCAAAAGAGAGAGAGAAATAGGTGCACCTTATTATTGAAGTTCCAACGCCCATTGCGAGGGAAAAAATCCTCCCCGTTGCCCACTTTCAGCTGTTTGGGAACATGGATAAACATAATTAATATTAAAACTTACAGAAGCCAAAAAGAAAAGATCCAGGAAGAGAAGCAAGGAAAGTTGCCTTTGGTGCTGGTAAAATGCGGCCCTCCACTTCGGTAAAGTTAGAGCCAATACTGACACCAGTTTCTCGCAAGACCACGTCAGCATTATAATTGCTGTTCTTCAGACCCTGCAAGATCAACCAGAACATAAGTCAAAATAGAGAGGAAAAAAAACTCTAAATTCTCAAAGATAATGGAAAGAAGACCTACTTTGGTTAGTGAAGACATCCTTTCAGGTGGCTTCTGCCTAGAATTTTCTACTAGGGAAGCCCTCTGGGGAGGCGCAAGTAATTTCGTGTAACGCTGTAGAGACACAAGTTCACAGTGCTGAAAATGTGAAAAACCAGCAAGAATTGTCATTAGCCGTTACATGGAAATTTGGGAAAACAAAAGAAACAAGAATGCATTATATTACCTCAATGGGGATGTAAGTAGGACGCTTCGGCTTACCAACATCAATGCAACGACAGCCACCTGAATATCGCAGTGGAATATTACGGAATTCAGTGAAATATTTGAACACTGACGTCTCAACCTCTTCAACTTCCCCGTTGTCCTTCTTCTGCCTCAGAGTAAACCTAAATCAATCAATGATAGATATCTTAGAACGAACTCGAAGAACTTGTTTTTTACGCTGAACTCAGAGAACTTATGTGATCAAAGAACATCAAATTGTGACATACATTTGTTCTTTGCAGAGTTCTGGACTCAGTCCGCTTATCTTATATTCCCTATTTGAAGGGGCAACCTTTACCCTCAGATTCTTGAGAGTACGTCTAGCCTGATGAGTGAAAATCAGATAGTACTTCCAAAAGACGCTAAAAATTTTCAATGAAATTCAACAGCACAAAGATGATGTACCTTTTCCCAGTCGAGAGAGAATGGATCTTTCTTATTTTGATTTGCAAGAAGGAAATCAACAACAGGACCAGGTTGAACTATCATTGTAGTTGACGTGTCTGAACAAAAGCCAGAGCGAAAAATCAAAATGTTAGCAAAATGGTACAAAGAAGAATCTAATACAAAAAATCTAAAAAGGAATTACCAATGTTCAAGGATAAGCCTCCCTGTGTAGTTCTGAAGCTTGAATGGAATCCTCTGACACCAATAACACCTCCCCCAATATTTACAAAATTCTGTGCGTCATTGTGAAAAAAAGACTGGCGTACAAGGAGGCAACCTCTGCAAACCGATATGAGAACATGGCATAAATTACCAAGCAGAGAATAGAATTATTGAAAGACATATGTCCAGAAATCAACTTACTGCCTAGCAGCACTCTGGCGCAAAATGACATCCAGCACCCTGATAGCATCTTGAAGATTAACTGTTTCCTTGCCATGAAGAGCACTTGCAATAGCCTGCATGGGTATCTTTGCAGCATAGCTTATCTCAACCAAGAATTTTTTGGTTTGGTTGGGTCGCCTTGATCTTTTCCTGTCAGCGTCATTTGTGTCATTTGGGCTATTGTTTCCAGTGTTGTTTCTGGAAAAAAGAGAATATCAAATCACTAGAAAATTGAACAAAAGGAAATAGTAAGGAAATCCAAAAAAACAAATCAAATGAAACTGAATTTTTCCGCACCTGCTAGAAGGTGTGTCTTCGAGAACAACAGAGAAGTCTAGTTTGTTGCTCGGAAGAGCACCGACAGTGAATAGAGTGTTCTCGCCATCATAGGCAAAGTATTTGGAACCCAAATCGCTTTGATAGGTCTCCTGCACTCTGTCAAGAATCTTTCTGCCAATACCTTTAGCCTCTGCTGGACGACCATCTTCGTACGTGATAGCAACCTGTATCCAAATATCAAAGAGGCCAAAAAAGTTACACCACGCACAGAACATTCGTGCTAAAGGATATGCAAGAAATGCAGTGATACAAATAGGAAACAAGGGCAAACAAGAAACATACACTGTACTGAAAGAAGTGGCCGTTTGAGTTGTTGAAGTTGACTTTAAAGTGATTCGTAAGAAGAGAAATCTTCTGTCCTTTGGAGCCGCTGCCACGCCGGGCCATTGGGAGAAGAGTGCTCTTTCTAACAGCCTCCACTTTGGATGGAACGACAAGTGGGGGAGGTGGTAACCCTGCCTCTTGCTTTATGCAATTCCCATTTGGTTCATCACAATCCATACCTGAAGTGTAAAAATCAGGTGGTCAGAAAAAAGACAGCACCAACAAGAAAATTCCCCGGAACAAAGCAGTGTGTTCAAGCCATGGTTGAACAGGACATTAGAGATGGAATACTACACATCCAAAGAACAAATTTCATCAGTGACCCATTACACCATCACAAACAAGAATCCGATTTCTCCAAAAACCCCATTAGCGTCATATTTCAACGGCTAAAGGAAAAAAGAAAACAAATGAAGCCAAGCATTACTTTCCAGCAGGTAAAATATTAGAATACCCAATACCAGGAGAACGAAGATTTATGAAATTAAAAAAATAATGGTGAAGAAGAAAGAGATGTACGTACTTTTACATGAAGCTATATGAGACAAAACAAAAATGGCCACCCAGAAAGCGAGTGAGTGAAGCCGGTGAGACCTTTTGAAAAAGAATAAAAAAATGCAGAGGAGACAAATAAACAAAGCAGCTAAAAAACACAATAAATTTTTCTCGGAAATCAGTTTTTTAATAAAGAAACCACACGGCAACATTTATTTTCCAAGTTTCTTACACAGATACATCATCAGATAGAATAAATACACAGTCCAAAAATAAACAACAAGAGCACGTAGAAAGAAGAAGAAGACTGAGACTGGGGAAAGTACGATGGAATCATGTATCAGCAAAGTTGAAAAACAGAAATATCGATCGTGAGAAACATAACATAAACAACCAATACTGTGTGCAAAAACAGAAACTCATGAAAAAAAATCTCATAGTTAAGAGCGTTTCAAACTAGAAGAAGAGGACAAAGAAGACACGTACACAGCAGAAATCGTTCAAAAACACGGATTCAACAGTAACCATGCATGGCAGAACAAAATAAAAGGCTGTAGAAGAGAAAATACGAGATCATAATGCCAAAACGTAACATACATTGAACGATTAGAGGGAAAAACAATACCTACTTGTGCTGAAAAACGAGAGACGAAACCCTACAGAGCGAGAGATAATTTAGGGAAGAGGAAACTAAAAGGAATTGTTTGGTAACTAAAAAACAAAACCCTCCGTTTATAAAAGCCGCAGACGAACGGGTAATATGTAGGACCCACTTTTCACCTTTGGATTTTTTTTCGCTCGATATTCTTTTCGTTTCTTTGTCCAATCAGTTTCCTTCTCTTTATATACGTTTTTATTTTTCTTATTGATACAAATAATAATAACCTTTTCGATTATAAAAGTATAATAATCTTTGTTCAACTATTTTAACATTGTGAAAATAATAAATTTTGAAAAATAACTTAGTGGTTAACGATAAAATAGTGTTTTCAATTTCGTTTCCACTACTTTCTTGATGAGTATATAATCTTATGAACGTGGTTAAGCCATGATGCATTGATTCCCCACGTGATGAGTATATAGTTACAACATTAAAAGATAAGTAGATGTTATGTTTAAAGGAAGATCTAACTATCAATATATATTAATTATCATTTAATTTTTGAGTAGAAAATTATTAAAATTTAACAAATTTAAAAACAAAAATTAGATTAAAACTGCCACACCTATATCTAGGATAACTCCAACATAGCTTACTTGAAGAGCACAAAATACTACAGAGAAGCAATAATCACATTGGTTCTTCCAACTTCTTCTCACTTATCATGATTTGTTTATTTATTACAGATCGGTTGGTTATTATCTTTCTTTTCAACATCATCTTTAATTAAGTGTTTTATATCACAAATCGTTCCACTTTTTCACATTTCAAATCAGTTACCAAAACGTGACAAGTTTAAATTTTGTTTTGTATTTCTAAATCTTGCAGTACAAAATACACAAAACAAAATAAAATTATAACTTATAAATTTAGTTTTTATATATTTATGTAATTTTAAACATAAAATTATACTAAAAGTATAAATAACTAAAATTATAAATAATTATGAATTATTATGTTGAGATAATAATAAATATATCAAAAACTAATTTTAACGAAACATCGAAAGCTAGGTAATATCATTTATCCGTAATGATTTGTTAAAGAAATCGATCGACATCAATTATAAATCTAATTTATATCTGTATATGCAGTGTAGATTCAAGAAACCCAGAAACGAAAACGATTGAAAAGTTTTATAGATTTATGTAAATAAATCTTGGTTAATGATAATCAAAATCTCTAGGATATTAGATTGTTAGTTCGCAAAGAAAATGCACATAAAAATTTTTGTTGATATCTGGAACGTCAAACCTAAATGTTTTAACATAGTTTGTATATCAGTAAAATTAGGAAGGTTTGTGTGAATTACCCACAAAATAAATACAACTGTAAAGAAATCACATTATAGTTTTTTTGGGTCAAAGGTCTTTTGAATGGTTGTTATTAACCTAATATTCTGCATGGGTTACAAAAGACTCATGAAGCTTTCATTACTCAAGCAAAGATATGGGCAGGTAAATGCCTTAATAAAAGAACAAAAAAGAAATTGAATTCAGTATAGTCTTTAACTAAAAGATTAATTAAGATTCAAGAAACACAAATCCAAAGCATTGTAATGGAACAACAGTAATATGAACTCGAACAAACTTTTTTTAAATAACGAAGAAGTAAGAATCTCAAGCTCTTTTAAGAAGAAATCAGAGGGGCTTGGCTGCAGCAGAAGAGAGTCTCGACCTCTTCTTTGCCAAACTCTCGCTTCTCCTATCACGCTGTTCCTTTAGCCTTGAGGCAAGAAGCTTCTGGTACTCAGCTGCATCAGAATTAGCCTTTGCAATTTTAGCTTTCTTCTGGGCAATCCTAGATCTCTTCCTCTGAAGAGTCAATGGAGTCACCAGTCTTTGGATCTTTGGTGACTTGCTCACTTCCTTGCCTGTTCAAAACATCAATAGAAGAAACAAATGTCAAAGAGAACTCACAAGCTTTGTTTGAGATTTTATTTTGATTTGCTCTCACCTTTCTTGTTAGTGAATTTGCGGCGGTAAGTGTTCACGTACGTCCTCACATCGTCATCCTTCTTGAGGTTAAACAGCTTACGGATCTTCGATGCTCTCTTTGGCCCTCTCATCCTTGGCTTCTCTGTATCCGTAAGCCCGGGTAGATCATTTTCACCTTTCTTAACAATAACAAGGTTAAGAACAGAGAGATCTGGGCTAACAATGCAACCCCGAACCGACTTTCTTCTTCTCTCTCCAGTCCTCCTTCCATGTCCTCTGAAGCAAGGAGTTCCTGTTCAGGCATCTCAAAATCATGCAAATCTACACCACACACACAATAGAGACTGCAAGAGACAATGCTGATTAATTACCTCGGTGAAGCAAAAGGCGAACACGGCCTGGAGTTAAAACTCCCTGCTTCATTGGGAAGCCTTGCTTATCACACCCACCCATGATCTTGAAAATGTATCCCTTGAACTCCTGCAATAGCACTTCATAAACACAATCTCATCATTTTGTTTCTAAACTATAGCCATAAGATAAAAAAGACATGGAATTCCACCTCTCCCAAAGCATCTCCGCTCACTTCTTGAGAGAGCCTCTTGTCGAAAAGAGGACGGCTGCATCAATAACAGATGTGGAACTCAGTACTTAGACTACATTGATCATAACACTTACACTAAACTGAGCAATGCTTTGTTCCGAAAGCTTATCTATACTTTGTTCAATTAATGAGAATGAGAGTTATTGCTAGTTAACGACATCTATTCAAAAATACAAGGAGAATGAAGATGAAACTGAAAAGAAAGGTATTACAGTTTCTGCTCATCGTCGATTTCGAGCTTCTTCTGGCAACCAGTAGTTGGATTGGCGATGTTTAACTGAAACACGGAAAACACGAAGTGTTAATCAGACGAGAATCAGAGAAAATCTAGAGTCTCCTCGCCGTAACGCACCTTCATTTTTTCAGGTCGACAATATCCACCGGTCGAAAACGGCTTTGTCAATTGACGAAAACCAGCTATTTATAAAACAAATAGAGTTTATTAGGTCTTACCTAATGGGCCGTTCAGCCCAATTGTACAACAAATAACGTGCAATGTTTTTTTTTGTCATCAATATATTATTAGACTTAAATATCATCGTTTACAGACGGTAATAGAAATAAAAGATAATGTGAATATAAATTTCAACTATGAGGAGAGTTGAGAGAAAATAAAGCTAATAAATCAGCTGCCTTATTTCCGGATCTCGATTGATAACATAATCTCATTCCATTGAAATGACTTGCCCAAAGTTTGATTGTATCTATGTAATGAACTAGATGTTGGTTGACACCTTTATCATTGACGATGTTGTTGAGTGATAAGTTGTCTCCTTCAAATATGACATAACGGTATCTTAGAGACCAAGAACATTGTAGAGCCCAAATAAGTACAGTCAGTTCGGCTTCTATAACTGTAAAACGTCTCTAAAATTTTCCACTTTCAACATTGAGGAAAATACCCTCGTCGTTTCTAATAATCCATCCCATTCCTGAGGGAACAATACCATTGCGATGTGCCGCATCATAATTACACGTGACCCAATCTTGTGGTGGAACCTTCGATCGTATATAACATGGTGGATTGTTATTAGAAGAAAGGTGTTCATTTGAGTTGTTAGACAAATGAAATAGCCATTCCATAGCGTCGTCTTGACTACGCGTAATCACTAAGTCATCGCTGGTGTCTTTTGAATTAAAAAATAATTCATTTCTAGCCTTCCAAATTCGCCATAAAGTGAAGAAAGGTAGATACTTGTTGATTGAGTCATCATCAATATTCCGATAACTTTGTATGAAAGTTCGTATATTATCCCATATATTTGAATGAGGATTGCAGAAGTTTGATGTTGAGACGCCGATTTTTCTCCAAATCATCTGAGTAAATGGGCAACTAAAAAAGGTAGGTGTGGGTTTTCGGTTTTTTCGGTTTATTCGGATCGGTTTATTCGGGTTTCGGTTAATTCGGTTTTGTAAAAAGTTGACCGAAATAGAAAAATAAAAAATTCGGTTCGGTTCGGTTAATCCGTCGGTTTAATCGGTTCGGTTATCAGTGTAAAAAAAGGTTTCGAAGTAAACCGAATTCAAAATTTATTTTCGGTTTATTATCATAAAATTTTCGGTATAATTCGGTTCATTAGATTTTTCGGTCTAACTCGGTTCATTCGGATTTTTGGTCCATTTCGGTTTAATTCGGTCTAATTTCGGTTTCATTTGATTAAATTTCAATTCAATTTTGTCAAATTTCAGTCTAATTTTTTTAATTGTAATTGCTGCGAACAAGGGTCAAATATTAGATTTTATCAATTTGACTATTACAAAGATCAAATGCAACATAAAATTTTTATGCAGCTGTAAACCTAACTTACTGAAGAAATGGTAATAAGAGGAAAAAATAAGATAAAACATCAAGAACAAGTTTATTCTGTTTCATACAACGACACACCACAAAGAGAAAGAGAATTTTCAAAAACCAAAAACACGAGAAAAAAATCAGAAAAAGGGAACATGCATAAAATCTGGGGAAAAATATCAGAACACAATAATAAATCATGCCTAAAATTTAAGAAGAAGAACACAAAAAGAAATTATGCATAAGATCTAAGAAAAAAAAATAAGATATCATACCTTGAAAAAGTATTCCGAAAAGAAAAGAAGAAGAAAATAGAAAAAAAAAGTAACAGAAGAGAAGAAGAAACACTTGAGAAGAATCGAAAAAGAAGAAGAAGAGGAACAAGAAGAAAAAGAGGAAGAAGAAGAAGAGGAGGAAGAAGAACAACAAAAAGAAGAAGAACAACAAAAAGAAGAAGAACAACAAAAAGAAGAAGAAGAAGAAGAAAAAAGTGAAGAAGAAAGAGAAAAGGATTAGGTGGGAGAAAAGGTTGCGGCAAGGAGAAGAACAATTTGTGCCCAAAACATTAGGGTTTTTCTTTATATAAGGATAGTGATTTTCGGTTTGTAAAAACCGATCGGTTTTGTGTTCCCGAACCGAACCGAACTATAAACCGAATAAAATTAAATATATAGCCGATCGGTTTACTGAATATATTTAAAAGAAAACCGAAAACCGAAATTCTCGGTTCGGCCGGTTCGGGTTATTCGGTTTACACCGAAAACCCAGGCCTAGAAAAAGGCATGCAATTCGTCTTCTTCTGCATCACAACATCGCGTACATGAATTTTGTAGAATGATCTTCCGATGGTATAACTGAGAATTCAGAGGCAATCCTTTAGACATTAACCGCCAAAGAAAGTGTTTTATCTTAAGTGGGAGTTTGATTGACCATATATCTTTAGCCAAATCTTGATGGTTTGCAAGGGGAGGCGTTGACAATGGTGATTGTGTGTTCAGCGTTTCTACTGCTTGACGATAATCTAACTTGACGGAGTAAATACCGTTACTGGTATGACACCAAATCCAATTATCCTCAGATGTGAAAGTTGGTAGGAATATCTTATAAATAAGGTGGTGGTCTTCTCGTTCAATTAATTCATGTAACATATCCTCATCCCATTGCCCTGAATATTGATTGATTAGCATATCCACGGTTAGTAGAGGATTAGTATATGGTAAGAGCTTTGGACACCATGATGGCTGAACAGGTAATTAGTCGGAATCTCCTATCCGAGTATGTTTTCCATTTCCAATAGTGCGTCTAAGACCTGATTTTAATAATAGACGTCCATGTATGAGTGATTGTCAACCATATGATGAACGACATCCAGGGGAAGCTGTCAGAAGATCCCCTTTCTTAAAATAGCGACCCTTCAATATTTTGTAGATAAGAGAGTCCGGTCTTTGCAAAATTTTCCAACATAAACTAGCTAGTAAGGCTTGATTGAAGTTCTGAAAATCTCTAAATCCCAACCCGCCTATTTGTTTAGGTCGGGTAATCTTTTTCCAAGAAATCCATGCTGTCTTTCGTTTATATTCAGAGGATCCCCACCAGAATTGGGATATAATCTTGTCAAGGTTGCTACATATGTCTTTGGGGAGCTTAAATACATTCATGGAATAGACGGGCATAGCAAAACCAACCGCTTTAATTAGTATCTCTTTACCTGCTGGAGATAGAAACTTTGATTCCCAACCTGAGGTTCGAGATTTGAGTTTGTCCAAAACGTTTTTAAACATGTGACGCCGATTACGTTGAAAATGTTCGGGTAGTCCCAGATATTTTCCTCCACCACCCAAATTATGAATCCCAGTATGTGATGTATAAAGGTCCTTGTATGCTGATAAACCTTTTGTCCAAAGATAATGGAAGATTTGTCAAAATTGATTAGTTGACCCAAAGGTGTGCCATAGGTGTCAAATATTTTTTTCAGAGACATGACATTTTTGCGGTCAGCTCGAATGAAGAATAGAGAGTCATCTGCAAACAACAGATGTGAGATTGACGGACCATTACGAGAGATTCGTAATGGTTGAATACTTTGCTCCCGTTCTGCGTTTTTTAGCATCAAACTTAAGACGTCAGCACAAAGAATGAACAAATATGGAGATAGAGGATCTCTTTGTCGGAGACCTCTAGAAGGACGAATGAATCCATGTGGACTCTCGTTGATAAGTACAGAGAAGGTAGGTGTAGAGATACATTGCATAATCCAAGATATTAGATCAATGTTTAGTAAAATAAAATTGAAACCGTTTTCTCTCTAAACTTTTTCTGCGATTTTTATGCGAATTATCCGGCTTTGTCTTCGCCGACGGTTATTACCGGCGGCAAAGTGTCTTCTCTTCCTTGAAGAGCTTTTGTCGTTGCTTTTGTGATGGGTTTTTTTCCTCTCTTGACCTTCTCTCCTTCATCATCTTCTCCCTCTATTAAACCGAAAAAATCTTCTTCCTTCCACATCGAACAAGATTTTGAACAAATACCACCATGTCTGATTTTCTTTCAAAAAAACTCCAAGAGATAGATCTCGGAATTAATGAACCTCCTATCTCACTGCCTCCTGAATTGTGTTCACAAGCCGCCTCTGAAACAAGATTTTCCTTGATTGGAAAAGCAGTTAATCCCAAAAAACAAAATCTAAGAGCGATGATGACAACTCTCCTTCGCTTTTGGTGCGCCGGTGAAGTCCTTGTTTCCCGAATTATTGAAGGAAACCGAACCCAATTCTTATTCCAGTCCGAGGAAGCTCTCATATCTGTTTTGAGGTGCGGTCCATGGTCTTTCAATGAATGGATGTGTGTTCTTCAAAAGTGGTCTCCGAATGTCTCCGATGATGATCTGAAATTCATCCCGTTCTGGG
This sequence comes from Pugionium cornutum, assembly GCA_018901935.1. Classification (NCBI taxonomy): domain Eukaryota; kingdom Viridiplantae; phylum Streptophyta; class Magnoliopsida; order Brassicales; family Brassicaceae; genus Pugionium; species Pugionium cornutum. Next base: position 14,823,445 of record CM032158.1, on the reverse strand, counting down.
TAAAGATACGAGGCATCCCGATCCAATTCTTAACATACCAGATGGTAATGCATATTGGGAGCACTCTCGGTGATCTCCTTGAATCAGATTTTAACTCAGATAATTCCCATCGAGTGGAATTTGTGCGGGTTAGGGTCCTAATGAATATCGAGAAACCCTTCCTTTTTCAACGGTTCTTTCGATTTAATGACCTTGAAGTTGCCTTGAAATTTAGATATGAAAAGCTTCGCAATTTTTGTTGCAATTGCGGTTTAGGTTTGATTTGCGCCATTTTGGGGATCCATTTTCATTATTTTTTGAATCGGGTATTCGACTTCGTAGAAACAATGTTTTTTTTTTCTTCTGATTTTAAAGCCTTGATTTTTGAAGTGACTGATATAATTTAATTGCTGGAATATTCCTATTAATTTTTAGATAAATTACCATAAACTTTTTAATTGGAAATCTCGTCGTTAACTTTCCTAAGATTTTATAGCAATTTAACTCTAAGTATGTGTTATATTAAAATGTGAAATATGCAACTATATATCTATCATACACCTTAACCAACTTAACGACCACTCGTAAATTGTTTTATAACCTCACTGTGTTCGAATAGTTATATTCAAATTCGATCGTGATGGAACTTATTGGAATCATATATATAGATTTTTATTAATCAGTACACAATATGTTACACTTTTGAAAAGATAAATAAATTTATATTAAAAAATAATTATGTATAGTCAAATTGTCGTTATTATTCAAAGCATAAAAGGTCCCATAATTATCTGTCTTATATGTCATTGATTCATTCATATCACCAGCTTACAAAGACATTTAAAATACTAAAGGATTTAATTCCGAGACTTTTTGAAATCATAAGACATCTATTGGGCATAGTAATAAACAACTTCTAAGCATATATTTACCCACAATTAATACCCTAATATAGCATATTTTAAATTTTTTCTTTCAAATGTAGCATAATAAAATTAAATTCTAAAAAATAGCACAAATACTTATGTGAAAATATTTATTTATTCTAAATAAATTATACATAATCTTAAAACATTGTATTTAGGTTCATTATTTCCAATTTAGGGTTTAATTTTTTTCCTATTAAAATATAGTTTTAATGCATTTTAATCTTAAATTTGTGCTATTATTAGAAATTTAAATTAATAATGTTGTTTTTGGAACAAAAACTTGAAAATACGCTATTTTAGACATTTGTCTTTCACAAAAATATATATTTATAATCATATTTTAATTTATTTTAAAAACTTTGAAGCATCTAATATTTGAAAAAAGGAAAGTATTAATTACATAAAATTTGATTTATAAAAAAGGAAAGTATTAATTACATTTAATAGATTAAGAATGTATTATATGTAAAAATGACATACAAATATTTAAAAATGTATTATATGTAAATTTTTAATATTTCGACATAAAACAAATAAATATAAAATAAAGTATTAAATTTTTAAAAAAATTTAGTAAAACAAAATATAAAACAAAAGTTTAGATTAATCGAATATTATCAGAGCTATAATTTTTTATCTATTAAATAATATTGTCTATTCAATATATAAAAAAAAAAAATTTATTTGTATAATACGTTTTAATTGTTTATTTTATTTGTATAATTAATATTAAATATTTAAAAAAATATTTTTAATAAAAGATAAATTATGTATGTATTTAATTTATATCTACTAAATAAATAAATATAATTTGTGAAAATAGTGGATAGAAATCTAGTTTTAAAAAGTGGTCCAACCTAGGCAATGAAAGAACTAAGTTTCTTCATAAGTTTCCCTCCAATTTTGTTCATTTATTATATATCTAAATATTAGGAAATGAAATATAACGATCTTGCATTTAAGTGCCTACTCTTAAGGAACGTGACCACTTCTTATCGCAGACATGCTAACAAACAAAGAAAAAATATATTTGTGACCGAGTCCAAAGACTCTTAATACGTGTTGACTTCCACGTTAAATATTTGTTGTAATAATAACGCCCCTGATTAAATCTAGATGGAATAAATCGCGGAATCAAACCAGATCAGATTAACCGCTAAAATCGGTTAACCAATCGTACGAATAACATTAACCACTTTTCGGTTTTACAACACAAGACACAACCAAAATAAATGCCGCCACAAGACATATAATTAGCGGTTCAATAACTAATGGCGGTTTCGGTTCATGAGAAATTGTTTGGTTAAACCGCAACCCAGTGCCTCATCAGGTAACGTACCGATCCGGTTTACTCCTTCAGCGAAAACTACACCCATACCCATATGCAAATGTGGTTCGATGTGGCAGTGAAAGAACCAAACCCCAGGATTGTCCGTTACGAATCTCAACGCCGTCCATCCATACGGGAACAACACCGCCGTGTTTCGTAACGGCGGATTCTTCAGATTATACGTCGCCTCGTCGATTCCAGGTTTGAATTTCCCTTCGCCGTAACCCAAAACCCAGAAATCGTGGCCGTGGAGATGCCATGGATGTATCTCACTGGCGTTTGCCTCTAAGGCGTTCGCGTTTTGGATGATAACGTCAACGGTTACGTTGAACGGGAAAGTGTAGATCCCGTTTCCTTGAGTGGTATTGGGAAATGGTGGTGGATTCATGATGTCGTAGTCCATCGGAAAACTCTTCGGCGGCGATTTCCTGTTGAATCCTTCTTTCAATTTGTATTTGACGGATCCGAGATACGGCGTTCTCGGAACCATCAGCGAGACGTTATTGATAGCCCACTTCGTGGATCCGTCGATCTTATTCTGGGTGTTGAGGAGAATCAACCGTTTTCTGAACTTCCTCGGCGGTGATGGAGATCCCATCGCTGCGAAGATCTTCTTCGAAAAACTTTTACTCCGACTGAAGTCGTTCCACAGAGGAGTCTCCGGCGGCGGAGAAGAATGGAGTTTGGAATCAGGGGACGCTACGTAACTTAAAATAGTGAGTGCCGGAGGTGTTTTAGGTTTCCTGCCACGGACGCCGACGGAGATCCAGTAGTTCTGTGATGGGTCTTGATCAGTGGTGAGAAGGACGGAGTAGCTCTCGCCGGAATAAATATCGATATCGTCAGTGGCGAATGGCGTAATGTAGTTGCCGTCGGCCTCTACAACCACTAGCTTGTGTCCCTGCACGTGTAAAAAAAAACAGCGCACGTGTGATCGAGACATTTTTTTCGACTGATATTTAGATATATCTTTATTTATTTTATATTTATTTGTTTTATACCTCATCAAATCAAAAGGATACAAGAAAATGTTTAAAGAACAATATACAAAGTTTTTATAAGAATATGAAAAAATTGTCAATATTAAACTCATAATTGATATGTATCTGTTTGGAATATAGTTAGAATATATTGTTAAATTTCGTTTATAAGTGAGTTTTAAAAGTTAAGCAAAACAAAAGTTAAATGAAGAGTGGAGTTTTAAAGTCAGAAGTAAAGTCAGTTTTTGAAAGTAGAGTGTACCTACTGATTTAGACCAGTCCAAGACAAAATCCTTCACTCCACGGAACTATTCACATGCATTCACTTTTACATCATCTCGTTTAGGCTCACATTTCAAAATATCAAATAATGTGGTCTAGAATTTTTTTAAAAGCACCATAATAGATAAATTTTTTCACTCTGAGCCTACTTTATCACTTTACACTGCAGCTAACGACCACCTGGTATTATAGTCTGATATTATCACAAGAGATTACAGTGGCCCATTCTTTTCAATTTCTTTTTATTAGAAAAAATATATAATAGGATTGTTAGTTATATAACCGTAAAAAACTGCGACTGTATTATTCGGTCAAATATTGTTTTTTGACTGCTGCAATTTTTTGTGGTCAAATGCTGCGGTCGATCGCAAAAAATTGCGATAAAAAATTTTAATCGATGCGAAATTATAGTATTTATGATAAAAAAATATATAATCGTAGCATCTGAGCACAGATCTACTGCAAATAAACTAATGTTACTTTTACTAAAATGAATAAATCGCCCACTATATTTTTAATTTCTATTTTTGTGGCCCACTACATATGTTACACTTTTCGTTTGTGGCTGACTACTAGATGGCCATTATGACAATGACCATTGATTGTTTTCTGTCATTTGTCAATATACTTTTGGAAGAAATAGTTAATGCACATTTTTAGACGTTGGTATGAATACTTTAAGAGCATTCTTTTGAAAGGGTATATTTGTAATAAATATTTAAAAATGGAGAAAATTGTGTAAGGAATTAAAACCTGAACAGCCAAATTGAGGGAGGCAAGTGCGGTAGTGCTGGATATTCTGATTCGGTAAGTCTTGTTAGGCTCCACGTTGAGTTTTTGCGGTGCGCATTGGTCACCTTTTTTAAACGTGCACATTGGTAACGATGTGTTGCTAAATTGCGCCGCTAATGAACAATTGAATTGTCCCCTCCCATTTATCAATATGCTCTTCAAAAATATTTAAATACTTTATGTTAAAAAGATTCGAAGGAAAGTAATAATTTCATTGTTGACTAATTTCTAATGACTACACGACTACAAAAAGTATACTTTCGGAATAGAATAAAAGTCACTAGCCAATGTATTCACAAACGATTTATTATTACTTTTTAAAAAAATAGAGAAACCAATATTCCAGCTGTAAATCTCAAACAACCTCCACTATTAAAAAGGAGAAATTGGACCTTCTTATTTTTTTAAATAATATCAGAAAAGTAATATGCAAAATTCAAATATATAAAAATCGTCCATACAATATCTGCCAGGATAGACAACACATTATACACTGACTTGTTCAATTTAAATAGATGATATGAAAGTATTTCAGTGTTATGTGAAACAAATATCTTAAATAAAATATTGTATTATTTTTCGAATTATTTAATTTTAATTGTTATAAATATTGATATAATGATTCTATTATACTAATAATTGTTTTGTTTAAATATCTTATGCAAGAAAATGTTTGAGAAACAAATATTACAAAATGATATTGAATTATTTCCCAACATTATTCTAACAATGTATCCATCTAAAATTCCGATAGATTACTAATAAAATTTTCCAGACGAATTCCTGCGATATATTCAGATATCTAATTTAGCAAAAACTTATAAATGAAACATAATGCATTGCATCACGCAGTTTATGATACATTAGATTACTCGAAGGGTTTGTCGTAATTCTTTCAGTATTTAATGTTGCTACAATAATTATTTATATTAAATAAACTATATAAAAATTAAAACATAATATTTACATTCACTTTTTTTAATTTAAAATTTAAATTTTTTATTAAAAAAAGTTTTAATTGTTTTCTTATTAAATTTGTATTATTTAAAAAAAAATAAATCATTAATAATATATTTAAAAAAAAAAAAAATAATGCTATTTTAATCCATTGTTCTAAAAATATCATCAATTATTTTAAGTGCAAAAAAAAAGAAGAAAGTAACTAACCTGCGCTTCACCAATCCAGCGCATAGGTTTGGAAGAAAGACCAATTTCTTGGGAGAGAATATTCTGATGCCACCAATCGCTTAGTAACAGATTAAATTCTCCATCATATCTCAATGGCTCTTTCTCTCCTTTCGCCACGTCGACAATCAACGATCCGTAAAGCCCAGCTGATCTCTGCATCCCGTAATGCCCATGGTAGAAATATGTTCCCGCCTACACCGTATTAACTGTTAATTCCATATATTTCAAATTGTAAATAAGTTTTTCTTTTTTTACCTTATCAACAGTGAATTTGTAGGTAAAAGTCTCGCCAGGTGTAATGGGACATTGAGTAATTCCGGCTGCTCCATCTGCCCATGGACTTCCCAGCTGTTCACAAAACTTAAATTAATTTTAAAACTGAATGATATCGTGTGTTTTTTTTCCTAAATCTTATTTGTGATAATATAAAGAAAGAATTCGTAAATGTAGTGATTGGAGAGACAGAGTCATTCCTGGCATGTGTTGTTTTTTTCTTTATTTATCAGCTAACGACAATCCAAGAAATGATTCTTTATTACAATTATTTAATGCTTGTGGACATTAAAAAAACAAAGCAGAAAAAAGAAAAAGAAAGCGTAAGATCTGAATCCTATTGTGAGTGATGGTGACCACTTAGTGTCTTCTTCGTTATAAGACATTTTTTTTACTGTTCCCACGAGAATGCCAAATAATTTTATTTTATCTTCCTATCAATTACATCTTTTTTTTATAGTCTAGATTTCGGTTTGAGATCTTCAGATTATCAACAAAAGAGAAACGAACCTGACGAATTCCATGCCAATGGATGACAAGTCCTTCCGTGGAGAGTTTGTTGGTGAGATGGACAACGACGGTGTCTCCAGCGACGGCGTGTATGGTGGGGCCAGGAAACTGTCCGTTGATGGCCATGACGGTGCCTTCTATGCAGTCTGGCCACCCGAATTTATACTCAACCTCCCATTCATATTCTCTCACGGCAGCAGAAGTCGTGTGAGTCAAGATAGCCACCACCACCACTATTATCCACCACATACCCATTAAACCGGCTTATGTATGTGAATGATGTTGCATGCTTATCATAAATATATATATAGAAAGAAGGAGACAGTGAGAGAGAGAGAGAATGGGCAAAACCATAGAATATTTTGTTTTTTTTGGGTCAAAAAGGATATTTCTTTTTTTTTCTTTATTTATTTATTTGGGGTTTTAGTTTGGTCACAAGGTTGATGGACATAAATATGATCGTGTAAACAATCAAAATATATCAAGAAGATTCGAAATAGTTGTGATCTCATATGATACATGTTTTTGTGGTGACAGGTTGAATTTGTCTTAGAAGATGAGATCGTGTTCACAATCTTTATAATGCCAATTTTTATCATTGCTCACTTCTTGTTAGGTTTTGAAGATGTAAGCAAAATTTAGTACCACATTAAAGCTAATTTTTTTAGGTATATGTCAAAATTAGATTTGTGTTAATACCATAAAATAATATCTTTTTAATTTTATTTTTTAAATTTGTCATATTAAAAATAAAATTTCTAAAATACCATAAATATTATATAAAAATAATTATTTATCTCAAATAAACTATATATAAAATTAAAACATAATATTTGGGATTCAAATTTTCTAATTTAAGATTTAAATTTGTTTTATAGTATGAAATTTTTAATTCTTTTAATATTAAATTTATGTTATTTTTACAAATTTAAATAATTAATATTATATTTACAACAAAAATTTGAAATAATTTTGTTTTATACAATTGTCTTATATATTATAATCGATCATTTTATTAATTTGTCGACATACGTCTATAACTTGACATATTAGTTTATTTTTCTGAAACGATTTTAGTATAATGATATAGCCTAATAATTTGCTTTTCACTGTATAGTTTAATAAACAATATTTTTGTTATCAAAGGAATAACCGGGGAACCTAATTATAAAAGCAAATGAAATTATTGTATACTTTTCCTTTTGGATTACTCTTTTTTCTTGGGAATTGTAAATAAACAATATAGATCTTAAATTGCAATTTGCTTCGATACACATTGTCTTAAAAATAAAATCAGAAAACTTACCAATTGCGTAAGACGGTTTGGCTCCGCCTCATATAACATCCTCAAGGCATCAATAAATGAATTCACATAAACATTTAGTTAGTTTATTTTCTTCCGTCAATACATTTATCTTTTTAATAAAATATTAAATTTTGACACGTACAGAAAAATATTTATAAATTATATAAAATTATTTATTAATAAATATAAATTAAATATTTATATAATTTTAACTTTTATTTAAAATTATTTTTTGTATATATAAATTACAAAAATAACTGTTTTAATGTATTTAATAATATTTTTCGTTATTTTAATAAAATATATTAATTTTCTAACAAAATTAATAATAATAATATAATATAAAGTAATACTCTAAAATAGCACTATTTTAAGTTTATTTTCTAAATTTAGCATACTAAAATTAAAATTCCAAAATAACACAAATTATTATGTAAAAATAATTATTTACTTTAGGTAAACTATATATAAAATTAAAACATAATGTTTGACTTTACTTTTTTCAATTTAGGGTTTAAATTTTTTTCATTAGAAATAAGTTTTTAATTATTTTAGTATTAAATTTGTGCTATTTTGGAAATTTAAATGACTAGTGCTATATTTAGAACAAAAACTTGAAATAGTACTATTTTAGTCCATTGCTCTAATATATATTATAATTATTTTAGTAATTTTAGTCAATTATTTTAAAAATAGTGCTATTTTAGTCAATTACCCTAATATATATTATATTAGTAAATCTTCTTGGATTATTGTTCCAAATTTGTCAGTGTCACATGTGACTCGTAAAGGACTGTTATATGCTTTAAACCACAACTAGAATAGGGGTTGGTGATTATTAAAGTCTACAAACACAAACCCAATAGTATGTTTTATGTAGCTCATGTAATTAGGGTTTTTAGCAATTGTAAGATTCATATAAATATACTTGTAATATCAATCAAAAGAAAAACGAAGACAGTTGCCACACAGAACAACTATTCCCTTTTTTCACTTTTATGATATTGTTTCAAATTTCTTGATCTTGGTAGTTTTTATCTAAGTTTTCCCTTTTTTTTTTATTTCTTGTTCTTAAATAAAGCTCCATGAGCTATTTCATTAATATTTTCATTTTCTATCATAATAAACATATTTGAACAATAAATCTTCTTGCTTCAAATCTCTATAATGGTATCAGAGCTCAGAATATTGGGATTTATGGTTCGATTAACTGTGTGCTGAATAAGATTTTTTTTTTGGGCTGTAAAAAAAAAAGGAGAAAATTTCTATCTGAACCACTGGCGAAGTTATGCTTGTGGTTTGAGTTTTAAGTTGTTGTTCTTTCACAGTGATGCTGGTGGACGAACAATGAGTAATATGGCATAGAGAAAAGAGCAAGCATGAGATAAATAATATCTAAGATTAGCATTCATAAGTTCATGGTGTGCAGATCAAATTTTCCACCACTCTACCACGGTAATGTCTCTGAACAAGGAAGAAAAATAAGATTTCATATATTGGTTGATTGTCTGGTTGATGGATATGCTGGCTGGTTTAGGGTATAAGATTATCTTGGATTGATAGTGATGGATTTATGGTGGCTGCAAATTTCTGATTTTTAGTTAAGTGCACATAATCTGTTTGATGAAATGCTCAAGAAAAGAAAGATTATTTGGTGACCACCGATGAGAAGCAAATAGTGAATAGGAGTTTAGTAGTTGTAGGAAAATCATTTTCTTCTTCATGAGACACCTAAGAGGAGTTAAAGGGTAAAAGAAACTCAAACTCTTAGTGAGACAAATAAGTCGCAAATACTTTTGATAAAGATTGACTAAGCTTTCCAAGTATCAAGAAATAGCTCGGAAGCCATGCAATACTCTCCAAGTATAGACTTGAATAGGCCTATCAAGCGGGTCAGACCCGTCCTGTCTGACCCGCCCGCGGCGGGTTATAGATTTTTTGCACAAAATTTTTTTACCCGCAAAACCCACGAATCAATTTTTTTAGATCCGCACCTGCCCCGCATTAATCAAGCGGGTCCCGCGGGTGACCCGTTTCATTTTTCAAAATTTTTTTAAAAAATTTAATAAATTTAATTAAACTAAAATATTTAATAAATTTAATTAAAATAAAATATTTAATACATTTAATTAAAAATTTTAAAAATATTTAATAAATTTAATTAAACTAAAATTTTTAATAAATTTATTTAAATTAAAATATTTAATAAATTTAATTAAAGTTTCTAAAAATATTTAAATAATTTAATTAAAATATTTAATAATTTCATTTGTTTGGATTTAAATTAGTTTGGGCTTAAATTAGTTGGGCCTGAATTTGATTAAATTGATTGAGCCCAAAATTTGCGGGTATCCGCTAACCCGCAAGTTAAAAAATTGTGACCCGCATCCGCCCCGTTCTAAATAATGCTCGACCTGCACCCGCCCCGCATATGAAAATTTTTTTTCACTCGATCCGCACCCGCCCTGCAGCGGGTCAAACGGAGCGGAACCCGCGGGTAAAGAATCATATTGATAGGCCTAGACTTGAATAACTCTCACACTAGTGTTTGTTTTCCATGGTGATTAAAATTGTCTGCCTACAACAAAGTGATCTTTATTCGACTATTCATGTTCTTGTCGCGTGGTCTCTATATGTGGTTTCAAACTTATCATCGATGTTTTTCATCAGATGCCAAGTTTGCGGGGGAGTATTAAAATCTACAAAAACAAGCCCAATACTATGTTTTATGTAGCCCATGTAATTAGGGTTTTTAGCATTTGTAAGATTCATATAAATATGTTTGTAATATCAATCAAAAGAAAAACAAAGACAGTTGCCACAGAGAACAACTCTTCCCTTTTTCACTTTTATGATATTGTTTCAAACTTGTTGATCTTGGTGGTTTTTATCTAAATTTTCCCTTTTTTTATTTCTTGTTCTTAAATAAAGCTCCATGAACTACTTCATTAATATTTTCATTTTCTATCATAATAAGCATATTTGAACAATGAATCTTCTTGCTTCAAATCCCTATCAGTGATGAATCGTACAAAAGAACAGGAATAGTTATAAACAACACATTAATTATGGAATTGGAATCGAAATGGAAATTATAATGATAATAATAAAGCAACCAAATCCTCATTGTTTTTGGCTTTACGCAAGTGTTAATGCATGCAAGGCCAATATCCTCAGTGTTACACAACGAACGTTACAATACGCAGATGACGAAATTTTAGAAATTTTACATGCATAGATCTCAGTTTTCTTTGGGCGATTGTTCTCAATTGAGACAGATGATTACTGTGATCCGATTCTTTTTTTTTTTACTACTATATATATACTGATTAGATGATAGATGTGATATTTGATGAAGTGGTCAAGTGTTCTTACAAGGTCACCCCTCATTTCTTCTTTTTCAGGTTTTGCCAATTGTTTCAGGTGCAGTTGGTATCGTAGCTTGCAAGACCAAGTAATTCGGGTCCTTCCAATCGCGGGTTGTTCTCAAAGCTGCACAATTGTTTTTTGCGTTATTACCAACAAGTTTCATATGTAGCTTCATTTATGTGATATCCATAATAAAGACTACTTAAGAGTGCAAAGAAGCTTTATTCCACTCAAACTCAACATGAGAAAAGCATTCTGTGAGGAGAAACATTATCATGAAACTTGCTGGCTAAGTGAAAAATAGAAACTTACTTCTGCAAGGGAATGTGTGCAAAAGGTCCGTTTGTTGGGATTGTTCCACACAAATCATTGCTCGACACATCACTAAGAAAAGCATTAAAAAGGAAATATGTTTTTAAGCAAACACATGCAGGTCAATAGGTTCCATAAAAGGGGTTTAACCGCTGGTGCTTCCATAGAACAGTAACAGTGTTTAGCCAAAAAAACAATACAGAGTTGAAATAGCCGCACTTACACAACTTTAAGGCTTGGGATTGCCGTGAGTTCTCTAGGGATTGGACCAGTCAATCGGTTATCATTTAGCCGTCTGCCAACACATTAAACAATTTCTCAGAGAGCCAGGGTATGATGAGAAGAATCACAAGAAGAATCAGTTATTTCATCTAATCATGATGATGAAAAACAGCAGACGTATAAATCATCTTGTTTTTTTACTCAACATTTGGTAAACCATCTTGCATTCTCAAAGAAACTAAACTGGTATATTATTGGTGTGTCCATGTCAGAGCAACTTACAGAAAGACTAGAGACTTCAAATTTCCCAAAGAAGTAGGAATTTTCCCTGTAAGATTGTTGTTGTACAGGTCCAAGCTGATGAGATTCTTCAGATTTCCAACTTCGGAAGGTATAGTTCCTTGAATGTTGTTTTTATAGAGCTCTCTGTGTCAAACATAGGACAAGAAAAGAGTTACTCTGCATAGTCTATTACATAATAAGTCTCATAGCAGACAGTTTGGGTAAATTATCTGGTATAAAACTGTAGTTCCACTATCAATATACATTAAAGCTAGATATGTAAAAAAAGAAGTAAAATTTTTGGAAAACAAAAAACCAAAGGGCGATGGCATACAGATACTGTAAATGCTCGAGCTTCCCAAGCTCAGGCGCAAGATGTCCGGAAAGGTTTGAATTACCCAAGTCCCTGCCAAAATATTTAAAATAAGAGATATAATTTGAGTGAAAAATAGATATATTTCTATCATGGCAACAATAAAGCACTAGCGATAAGCTTTAATTTATGATTCTCAGTGAGATGTTCTCTGGATTCATCAAATAGTTCTGAGAGATAATCTGATGTAATCAATTACAAAGGTTCCACAACATTCTTTTAAAAACGTAAGAATTCACAAAGTAGGGACCAAATAGTAATCTGAATTAGTAACAAAGCATTGAAAACATCATGAGATACAAGCAAAATTGAATTGCATATTACATGGAATAACTATTGGGGATTCTTTCAGGACTTCCAAGGAATCCAATGACTATAGAATGTCTACTCTGTGCAAAACATGGGAGCTTTAGATTTCCCCTTTTCATACTGAATTGAGTAAGAAGAAAGTGTTTTCTTTTTTAATTCCGTACTCTGCATTCTAAGCTATGAAAAGAACCATATCATAAATAGTCTCATAAACCTTAAAGAAACCAAACTAAAGTTAATCCCAATTCGATAAGAAATTATTCCAAGGGAAACGGAAAGCTGAATTCTTACGACATATACCGAATTCTCATTTGACTTAACAACAGTTAAACAGAAAACAACATCTTGCGGAACAGTCTAGGTGCTTCTTCCAATAATTGTGTATGTTCATGAAATCCTATTATCTCCACTATATTTGCTAAACGGGATGTCCATAAGAGATCTTGTTTGCTCATCTCCAAGACAGTCTATAAGAAGTAAAAACAATTGTGGTCTAGTTTATCTTAAATCTTCCCCAGTGACTAAATATAATATAACAGCTTCAACAAAAGGCGATGCTAAAGCTCAGACATGAATCGGCTGAAAAATGCTTCATTGATGCTTTCTACAATGAAGAAGTTCAATTCTGAGAAACATGGAGTCGGTCTCAATAGAATCTCCATAGATTCCCTGGCGAATCAACTTCTCCAAACAGTACTTAAGAGAAAATAGAGAGAGAAGACGAGGATCTTACACACGAGTGACGCGGGTATCTTGGTTACAGGTGACATGGAACCAAGTACATGGATTAACAAGAGTCGGATCCCAACTCTGGAGTACATGGTCCGGATCCGACAAGCTCCGGCGAAGAGCGTAAAGAGCATCTCCCTCGGAGTTTGCCTCCACCAGGTGAATCAAAGCTAAGGTTAAGGTCAAAGAAGCTGCGAGGAGCTCCCACCCACAGAATCTGGACGCCATGTGAGCTATGGGGGAGGATAAAGAGAGAAAAATCGAAAAGGAAATGAGTAAATGATATTTTTTTGGATGAGACGAGAAAGAAAATTAGGGTTTGGGTTCCCTTTTACCTTTGTACAAGTAGAAGATGTCGATGATGCGATTGCCGTGGGTCCTGACTTCTGGGAAATGACGGAGTACGTTTTACTCTCTTTCTCTTTTTAATCTTCTCTCTTTTTTATCTATAATCTTCTCTCTTTTTTTATCTATAATCTTCTCACTTTTTACGAGTTTTTTAAAGTACAACTAGACCTGCCATTTTTAACCGAATCAGAATCAAATTTAGATTTTCGGCTTTGGTTCGATTGTTAAGAATAAACTGATCGATTCCATTTTAAAATCAATTTTGATTTTGATTCTGAACCGATGGGTTATTTAGTTTTTCAGATTAGTTATAATAAAACAAAAACATGATTAACTTATCATTTGTTCTGAAACAAGAATTGTTTATAAATTTCAAAAAATCGGAATGAAATTTTTTTGACATTTAGGATTATATGAAGTGTATGTAGACATGTCGGAAAAGTAAACTTTGAAACAGTTACTTAAAACGTTGATTTGTAAGAGGAAGAAAAAAAAGTCTTTGTAACTTGTTGGTCAAAGAAGTTGAGAGATTCTCAATGGCGTTGGTCAAATATGGAGACTAGAGTTCACGCGGAAATAAACAATGCTTGTTTATTTGTGCACATATTATTCCTGTGACACCAAGAAAAATTAACACGAATAATGTGGTTATTCACTTTTTGTTAATTTGGTACGAATTATTTTATTATATATTGATGGGACAGGACTTTTGTGTACTAACGTAAAAGGTTACGTGAAACTTAGAAAAGTCAATGATATTGGGGTTTAAAGACAAGAGTATGAGTATGGAATCTGATCCGACAACCCATAAGACTTAAATGTCGGAAATAATAGGAACTTCACTTTTTTCTGGCAGAAGAATCACACAAAGGATAGAAATTGGTAACGAAGCAAGCAAATATAACCTTGTTTAGGTGAGAAGTATGTGTGTTTGTTAGTTTTAGTCAAAGATTGATTTATTCAACTGTGTAATTATCTTTTTTTTTTTCTAGTCGAAATTGATATCATGTCTTAGGTTCGTGTAAGTACATTATTTGACAGTAACATTCATCTTAAATATTGTGAATATGTATGATTTGAGAAAATAAATGAATTTTTCAAGGTTGGTTGGGCTTTACAGGCCGTTTCAGTAAAATAGGCCTTTTAGTAGATTCGGAGTCTCAATCCACTCGCAATCTCCGCAGTTAAACTTTGTTGGACAATGGGAAACGCTGTTGGACAGTGCGGAAACGCTGAGTGCGATTACACGCGATTTTGGAACGCTGGACTTGCTCTGCTGTGGCATTATTATTAGCGAGCCAAGTAAAACTGCGGAGAGAAGAAATCGAGGAAGAAGAAAAAGAAGTATGACGAAGATTCCGGTGCTTCTCATGGGCTGTGGAGCCGTCGGCCGCCACCTTCTTCAACACATCGTTTCTTGCCGATCGCTTCACGCCAAAATGGTCCGTACTCTCCTCTCCTCCAGTTGATAAATTTTGGTACATGGAAAAATGTTGAAATAATGCCATGACTATGCGATTTATCCTCCGTTTTCCTTTTGTCAGGGACTTCATTTACGGGTGATTGGAGTTTGTGATAGTAAGTCCTTAGTTGTTCCAATGGATGTACTCAAAGAGGAACTGGATGATAAACTCTTGTCAGAAGTTTGCCGTATCAAATCAAGTGGTTCTTCATTATCGACGTTTAGTGCTTTAGGTAACGTTTTGACCCATCATTGGTTTACTCATGATTCTGTTTATGGATTAAAAGCTTAATGATCATCTGTTGACCATTTGAGAAACAGATGAATTTCGACTGTTCAATGATTCCGGGTTAAGAAGGGAAATAGAAGAAATTTCAGGAGTTCTGGGTAAATCTACAGGTTTGTACCAAACATAAGGTTGAAATCTAATTGTAGCGGTCAGCATTTTTTAAACTTTTAAAGTCTACTGCTGGACCCAAATATTATGCCTGTAGCTGCAAGACATGGCTCTGTGAGTTCTTGTAGATTAAAAGCCATTTATTTTCTATAGGTTTGGCTGTTGTGGATTGCTCAGCCAGCATGGAAACAATTGAAATGTTGATGAAGGCAGTTGACTTGGGTTGCTCTGTTGTCTTGGCAAATAAGAAGCCTCTTACTTCAACACTGGTAACCTTTTGGTAGTAGTAAGCATTTTTTGCACGTTCTGATTATGCTACAGATGTGTAACCATAGGCATCAAACTGTTCACTGTAGTTGTTTCTCTTCCCTTTTGGTTTTATTGTCGTACATAATTAACTTGGAAAACTTAATTTGAAGACAGCATAGCCGTAGACTCTTGAATCTGTACTTTGCATTATTTCAGACAGAAGTTGCTTTGTTGATTCAAATTTATTTTAAGAAAAAATCTTATTATGTCAATCAAGTTTTCCAAATTGCTCTTTCTGCAAATCTACCGTGTTTTTCTTTCCTTGTGCGAGTTATTTTCTAGTTTTTAGGAGAGAACAACAAAAAAGAAAACTAAAAAATATAGATTTCCAGTAAATCCATGCTAAATCTGATTCACATGTAGTTGAATATCACCCATACTCTCTTAACAAAAAGTGAATAACCACATGTGGTCTAGAATATCACCCATACTCTCTCTTATTTTTTCTTCTATGCAGGAACACTATGATAAATTGGTTTTGCATCCACGGCACCTCCGCCATGAATCTACTGTAGGTGAAACACACCCTTCACACTGAGCGACACTATCAATTCATAGTTTGTAGTCTTTTGAAAATAAAAGTAGATGAAAATGTACTTATCAAATATTCAGTATTAATCCTTTAGTTGATAATAAGTGTGGTGATATGGTTGGCTGTACTGAGTTGTTTAAAAGTTATTGCGCTCGACATATGTTGTTTTTAGGTTGGTGCTGGTCTTCCTGTCATCGCATCCTTGAACCGCATAATTTCATCTGGAGACCCTGTTCATTGTATTGTTGGTAGTCTGAGCGGTAATCACACTTCAATGCAACTGACTTTACTGTAATGCTATTATACATGCTTATCACTGTTCTCCTCGACATAATCTATACACCTATCATTTATTCATGAATCTTTGTATCCGTGCTTGGTTTACGATAGGTACCTTGGGATATGTAATGAGTGAGCTGGAAGATGGAAAGCCTCTAAGCCAAGTTGTTCGAGCTGCTAAAA
The DNA here is from genome assembly GCA_018901935.1 of Pugionium cornutum. Classification (NCBI taxonomy): domain Eukaryota; kingdom Viridiplantae; phylum Streptophyta; class Magnoliopsida; order Brassicales; family Brassicaceae; genus Pugionium; species Pugionium cornutum. The sequence goes on along the minus strand of CM032158.1, from coordinate 14,806,770 downwards.
CGCTGGGGTACACTGAACCAGGTTTTTTCCAATTTAATTTAATCATGATGGCACATATCTTGTTTTGTCTGATTGATAGTCAATTAGGATATGCTATTTTGTTTTCTTCACAGATCCACGTGACGACCTTGGTGGCATGGATGTTGCTAGAAAGGTATGAATATGAGAGTTAGAGTGCACAGTCTTCCCGGCAAATTGTTTTCTTCATCTAATTTGAATAATGAACAAAAAAACCAGTTGTGATATGTCTGGTGGTCTTGTGAACCATCTTTTGGTCGCACCTGATGGTATTTGTAAGCAAACGCTTCAGTGAATTCACTAGGATTAAAAATGCTATGCATTGAAATTCCCATAGATTTATCATTTCAAGCAGCTTTCTTTCTGTTAGCGAGAAATGTAACCATTTTAATACAAACTTTTGGGTGTTTCTGTGATGATAGGCTTTGATTCTTGCTCGACTTCTTGGAAAGAGGATAATTATGGATAGCATAAAGGTGTGTACTACATTCAAAGCTTATCATTTTCCATCTTTTTGATTATGTTTGTAACGAGTCACTATTCTGTTGAAAGAGCTTCAGTTGCAATAACTGGGTGCCCAGCTCAAACTTTTTGGCTGGAGAGTTATATTTCAATTTTCTCTAAAATGATGAAGCTTGAACTGGGCTTCAGACGCATATGTTGATCTCAGTCTTTTTTGAAGTTCTTTCTTCCTTATTGATCCGGAAAAAAAGAGTCATTTGATCCTTTTTGTCCTGAACATTATACTTTTGGTGTTTCTATTCTTTCTTTGTAGATAGAGAGCTTGTACCCCGAAGAGATGGGTCCTGGATTAATGTCTGTGGATGAGTTCCTCCATAATGATAATGGAATAGTAAAACTTGATCAGAACATTGAGGAGAGAGTTCGAAGAGCTTCCTCAAACGGATGTGTGCTTCGATATGTCTGTGTAATTGATGGTTCAAGGTAATAACTGTAACCTTTTACTCTCCCTATTTCTTAACTCAACTTTTTTGTGAGTATAGTTTTAACATCCGTGATTGGTGCTAGACACATATGCAATTGAAATCACCCTTTGAATGCTTCGGAATTGTCTGATTTTTGACTTTCACGTTCTCACTGCAGCGTTCAAGTTGGCATTCGAGAAGTTCCAAAAGATTCGCCATTGGGACGATTAAGAGGCAGTGACAACATAGTAAGTTTGTTATAAGATTATATTAGTTAAATCTTTATGAAACTGCATCATCACAGAAGAGAAGAATAAAATGAACAAAAGATATACATACAACCTGGCACAATTAGGGGCACCATGAGATTCTCATATATAGATTGGTTCATTTTGGTCAAGAAATAAAACATAGTATTCGCCTCTAGATTTTGTATTGTGAGTAAAAGATATTGATTTGATGGGAAACTGCAGGTAGAGATATATAGCCGTTGCTACAAGGAGCAGCCTTTGGTGATTCAAGGTGCCGGAGCTGGGAACGACACGACTGCAGCCGGTGTTCTTGCAGACATCATCGACATGCAGGATCTCTTTCATTGAGAGGATCTTGTTTTTAGTTTTACCAAAGTAATAATAACCAAATTATATTATTATCTCTCGTCTATGACCTGTTCAATGCAAAACTTCATCGTGTTTTCTTCAGCAATTTCCGATTGTTACTTTCATCATTTATTTTAGAATCAGCCAACACAACCGTGGCCACTCCGTACAAATCAAATATGGTTTAAGAAAAAAAAAGCGTTAGACTCAAAAGACAACAGAGCGGAAAACGGGGTTAGACGGAGATAATGGCGTCGTTTGATATCTCAGTGTGATCGATCGCGTTTTTGGGGTCAAGAGCCATCTCCCGGAGTCGGAGAAGACTCCCTGTAGCCAGAATCGCCTTAGGATTTATATCGTGCAGCGACCGGAGATACAAACTCTGGCAAGCTTTATTTGCGGCCTCCGACAATTCCCTGTCTTCCACTTTGAGGCCAAAGAGGCAGTGTCCTAAGATCCTCAGAATTGGTTGCAGAAGCTCCCAAGGCAATGGAATCCTTCCGCCGTCTGCCTCCGATCTTCCTCCAATGGAGGTATTTTCTTCGTCTCTCCAGGAATCGTCGGTTAAGGTAGGTGTCAAAGCCAGTGGTTGCTCCGTATCCCCGCTTTGCCCTGCCCATCTCTCGCACGATCCGCAGAAATTTAGCTTGGATGCGCGGGGCATACTCGAGATTTTGCTATAGTAAAGCTCCAACGCGACTGCAACGATCCTCGCGCGTCGCGTGGATCTGACCGTCCCGTGTGGTTCGAGCGTAGAGGAGATGACGGCGATGTTGAGGCACGTGGAGTTGTTCTTCGTGGGGTCCTTGGCTTCGTGATAAATGCTGGGATGGGAGAGATCGGGAATGTTGACAGTAATTGCCTGACCGGCGCGCGAGGTTGTCTCGTGAGCGTAGAGAGCGAGTAAGACGGCTTCGAATCCGGCTTGAGGTTGCCGGAGAGGGACGCGGGAGAGGTAGAGGCCAGCGATTAAAGGAACGAAACGAAGGACAAGAAGCTGGAGCGATGGTTCCGCGGATTGGAAGGTATCATAAAGCCAACGACAGAGGTTATTATCGCCGGCGCCTGAGTCGGGACGTAGGAGAAGAGATGAGATAACGGTGGAGACGGCTTCATCCTCGAGGAGGAGAGAGATATTTGAAGGTATATTTGTGGTTGTCACGATCGAGGCTAAAGATTGTATCGCCGTTTGACATTTCGCATTGGAATCGGATTGAGTAGATTTGTTGGCCACAGTGCTTTCTGAATCTCCGTCGATCGCCGGAGAAGGTGGAGAATCATGGCTGGAAGCAGAATCAGACATTTGTTGAAGGTGGTGTAGCAGGTGATCGGTTGTGAAAGAGAAGTTACGGACTTTTGAAGCTTTGAGAAAACTACGCAGCAAAAATAGGATCAATTCCAAATTTCAACATAACCAAGCATATTTATATATATCCTTCTCATATCGTACGATCTAGATCGCCCGATAATTTTTCCCATCCTACGGTTATTATACTACCGTACCGGGACCAGAAACATAAAAAAATAAAAAAATAGAAATTCAGTTCCAGTCTTTGCTTAGCGGTTCTCCATCATCTCATCAATCCGATCACAGAAATTAGGGCAACGTTATTTGTGCGAAAATCTCTCCTCTTTTTCGAATATCTTGTTTACTTGAGGTACGTAACTTTTCTCGACGATTCTGCTCTTTTCATTTTCTTTTCCGTTTCTAGAGCTTTCTCGTTGTTCATTAGTATCGGTTTATCTAACATTTCGAATCTCTCCAAATATGATTTGTGTGGTTCGGTTGTAATCGATTTACGGATGTTGCTGTGATGGGAAAATTGAATTTTGTTCAATCTTTTTTTCGTCTGTATTGAATCGTTTTTCTCGCTTGTTTTTCTTCAAGCTTAGCTGGATTCGTTTCTGGGGCTGTAAGATTTTCAGATCCGGTGTGGGTCGTTTTTGAGAAACTCCTTTTCCTGGGTGTTTCGCGTTGGGTCGGACGCTGGCTGGCTTTTAATGGCATTTGAGTGCCACGACAAAGCTCAAGTTGCGAATGATTCATCGAATATTGGAGGGAGTTGGAATGAACAAAAAACTGAGTCTGATCTTCTAAACTCCGATTTGAGAATAGGAAATGGGTCTATTGAGATTTCAAGTCTGAAGTTATACTGTCAGCAAAAGAAGGGAACTTTAGTGCCCAGTAGCTCGAAACAGTTGCTCTCTGACAAGGATTTGTCTACTACTCATCGATATTCCATTATTGATTTACCTCAGGCATTGATATCTGAGATTCTTAATTGCCTTGACCCGAAAGATTTAGGTCTAGTGTCTTGTGTTTCAACTAATCTGCATAGGTTAGCATCAGATCATTATGCTTGGAAGCAATTTTACTGTGAGAGATGGGGACTCCCCATGGTTTCTGGAGCTAGAAGTTCAGCATTTTCCGATGAGAGATCATGGAAAGAGCTGTTTGTTGAAAGGGAGTTTAGGAGTAAGACCTTTTTAGGACGCTATAGTATTGATACCCTGTATGGTCACACTGAAGCAGTCCGAACTGTTTTCCTCTTAGCTTCTGCCAAGCTCATTTTCACTTCTGGATATGATTCCATTGTTCGGATGTGGGACATGGAAGAAGGCTTGTCTATTGCAGCATCTAAACCACTTGGTTGCACAATTAGGGCAGTTGCAGCCGATACAAAATTGTTGGTAGCTGGAGGTACTGATGGATTTATACATTGCTGGATATCACTGGATGGTCTCCGAAACTTGTTTGATCTCACAGGTTTTCATAAAGAGAAGACCGAGTTTCGACTATGGGAACATGAGGGTCCTATTACATCCCTTGCTCTGGACATGACAAGTATCTTTAGCGGTTCATGGGACTTGTCTGTTCGTATATGGGATCGATCTTCAATGAAATGTACCAAAACGTTGAGGCATAGTGATTGGGTCTGGGGACTTGTGCCTCATGAAACCAGCATCGCTTGTGCTTCAGGTTCGGATGTTTACATTTGGGACATTAGCAGTGAGACTCCTCTGGCGATCATCCATGATGCTCATGTGGGTAACACTTACTCTCTGGCAAGAAGCCATACTGGGGATTTCCTGTTTACTGGTGGAGAAGATGGAGGAATCAAAATGTTTGAGATCAGAAAATACGGAAGTGAAACAAGCGTTGTACTCATATCTCAATGGATGCCGCACACTGGTCCTGTTTACTCTCTTTCGTTTGAATTTCCCTGGCTTGTTTCAGCATCTGGTGATGGAAAACTCGCACTAATAGACGTCAGGAAGTTGTTGAAGACTAACCTTCGTGCCTTATCCAAAAGGGTTTCTTCAAGTACTGTGGAAGCGCCACAAAGAATGCTGCATGGGTTCGGGTCAAACTTGTTCTCTGTGGTTGTGGGTTGTGACCGTATAGTGTGCGGAGGTGAAGAAGGCATAGTCCGGATATGGAACTTCACACAAGCTTTGGAGATAGAGCGAAGGGTTCAAGCTCTCAAAGGAATGAGGCTTGAGAACAGAATGAGACGAAGGAGGATGCAGATAGAGATGAACGCAAAGAGTGGAAAGCCTGACCAATGTTCTATTGTTGCTCATAAGAATCCCATCAATGGCGATAGGAACGGAGCCTGGCACAGTAAACGAAGAGCAAGCGGAAAGGCCAAGGCCTAAGCAATGCAACTGGTTTTTCCTCCGACATGCTTAGTGAAACTTCATTTTGTTTTTGAGTTAACAGTCTTGGGCTCTTATGATTTATGGAAAATGAGAAGATTTGCTTTTAGCTCGCTTGTTCAATTCGTATGTGTCGAAAAACTACTTTAATCTAAATCTCGCTGTAGATAAAATAAGGTAACAGATAATTTAACAAAAGTTCACTAACTTCTAACGACTTTTCAAATCTTACGTGCCACATAATACATAATACATATATGGAAATTATAAAAAGGATGAAAATTTGTAAATTTATGGAGATTGAGTATTTATGAAAATCCCTAAAAGCTAAGATTGTAGTTATTTTGTTAGATGTAATTTATAAATGTAAATCTTTTATTTAAAAAAAAAGTGTTCTTTTTTATTTTTAAAAAATTGTTTGTGTCAATTAACCGACATACGTTTAACTATGATATAATAGGTTGAATAAAAACCTATGAAAATAGGATAATTTCGAGTTTTATGTTTTTGTCCACGATAAAAACATCAGCATAAAATCTAAAAAAGTGGTCGGTAAACAACGGAATGGGATATGGAACTATATGGCATGTAAAATACGAACAGAAGAATACATCCAAAACTGTTAATAGAGTGAAAACTGAAAAGCAAGATTTGTACCTATCAGAGTTCGGATCATATCTGAAAAAAAAAAACAAATACAGAAAAGCAGAGCTATATACTCCCCTCTATGGCTATAAACCCGAGAAAACGCATTATCTGACGCTCTAGGTTATTCGTTGTCTAACACGTCGGCTGCTGGTATCGCCACCACCGTCAGAAAGTTGAGCCCACACGCTCTGAGACTTTGCTTCTCCGGTACTGTTACTGCCCTCTCCATTTCCAGCCACCGCCTTCAGAAGCTCGGACTGGAGGCACAGACATTCATCTTTCAGCTGTTGGTAAGCGTCTGTCTCCAGGACAGCTGCAACATCAAATGCCCCACCAAATCAAACCACATCAGAAGATTATCATACATACATAGATACGCTTGTGTCAAAACTAGGGGTCGATCCGAATTGCTTGAACCAAAACCAAACAAAAATGATTACCCGCTAGGTTCTCAGCAGTAAATTTTAGGCAAACACTTTTTAGTTCCTTGGCATTATATCTGTCAGCCAACACTAAGATCTTGGCGACAGATTTGACTGATACGCCTTTGCAGATGTGAGATTCACACAATAACCTCAGCCTATTCAAGTCGTACTTGTCTGCTGCTGCTAAAAGCTTTACAATCAATGTCTCGTATATTTCAGACAGCTTTAAGATGTCAAATGTATGCATTGTCACAGGCTCCACATCTTCCGGAAGACAATCTTTATACATGAATTGCAGCAAAGCCTGGAAGGCACATAGCATAAATACAGGCACAATCTGAGCAAACAATACCAGTAAAGAATAACCACCAATGGTGTACCTTAAAAACCTTAGGTTCCAAATCGTTGATAGTAACCTCTGAATTGTTGGCTTCAAGCTCACTGAAAAATTTAGACCTGAAAAACGGAGATCGAGCAGCAAGTACTAATTTATGAGCTAGAAACTTCTCTCCCGCAATGTCAAAAGTGACATCAGAACCTTCCATGCTATCCAGTAAAACTCCAAAATGCGATCCAAGTTCTGAATCAGGGACGTGAACAGAGTGTAACAGTGGACACTTTATTTCTGAGACCACAACACCAACCGTACAGTTGATTATCAAGCAATCGTCTTTGAGGAAGTCAGATGTCTCAAGCATGGAACGTCTAAAAAAACGCTTGTATCCCCTAAAAAAGCCACAAAGAAGAAAAGAGCTTGAGTTAGCATATCGTGAGCAAAAGATGAATGCAATGGAGAAAATTAAATACATCTCTTTTAAAAGGATCAAATTAATTTGGAAAAATGAAGACACAGCTTAAGCTAAAGCTAGGTCTTGATACACTCAGAAAATTCAGTCCGCTTAAACACCTAAAAATTATAGACTTCCCCCATCAATTTTCTCTCATCATGAACACTGTACCCACATATTTCTTTTTGCTACAATATTCTTCTCACAAACAAGATTTGGAATGGGACTCAATACTCATGAGACAAAAAAATCAATAACCATAGATTGTAATCGATATAAACTAGAATTATGAGCAGTGAGCAGAATTCAAATAGGCGAAAAGGCAGGTGAAAATCGTACCACATGCTTCCTCGGTATTTGAGAGTATAAGGCCCACTTTCAAGTGACCGCTCAAAATGGCTATGAACCTTGTGTTTGCCCTTGCCACTTTGGTCGACGAGAGCGAGCTCGAACAGCGCCCTGACTTCAGTGCCCTCGCTGGCCAATGCGATAAAGACAGAGACGTATGACGAGTTATCCTCCGGATTCTTACCGTCCGGGTAGAAGAAGATCCCCCACTGGTAGCCTCCGACGGAAAAGTTACCACTAGCTATGTGCTTCCCTACACCCATCCCCTTCGCTAAACTGTACCCTTGTATCACGAATTGGTGCGACCCGTTCACCGTTTGCGTCACCGACTTCGAGCTCGTCGGCGATGAAACCCGATCCGGATTCGACCTCAAAATCATTGATCCAGACATCGCTTTTGAAATTCGCGATTTAATGGTGAGATAGCAAAGATCCCATGAGAAATACTATCGGATCAAGAAGTAAATACTTTCGAATTCCAGAAGCAAAATTCTAGGGTTATGATTTCTGAATTTCAATTTGGGTGTGTCTGCTTTTAGACCGTTTTAGAGAGGTGCATGGAACGCCTCAGTAGAATAACCACATTTCTAATCAGAGAATAAGAGGCGTGTTTGGTCGTAGGTTTAATCCTGATCTCAGAATAATTATTTTAAAAGACATATAATCTGTTTTCCAAACAAGGCGTCACGTCAACTTCGCTCTCATCTTTTCTTTTGGACTTCAAGTGAACATCGTGTCTCTCTATCAAAGAGCGGAAATGGATAATCGGGACGTTTGTTATGGCGGCGGCGGAAAGACGGAGATTATATCGACGGAAGAAGCTCTAAGGATAGTCCTCAGCGTCTCTGAGCGGCTGCCTCCGGTAGTGGTATCGCTGCAGGAAGCACTTGGGAAAGTGTTGGCGGAGGATATTCGTGCTCCTGATCCTCTGCCTCCATATCCTGCTTCCGTCAAGGTGAATAGCATTCATCCTAGAATGAATGATTTGTTCGGTTAATTAGCAAATTGACTCCTTGTTTTTCTTGTCTGATTCGTACGGTTGATGTAGCTACCTCTATACTGATCTTCGTGAATCGCTTGTATCTTTTTTACTGTTTGATGTAAACTTGAGGATTTAATAGTGTCCTTGAGGCGTTGATGAACATTATAGAGTCCTGATATGAAATGAATCTTTTGTAGTTTTTTTTTGTACGAGTGAGGTTGAATGTGCTTGACTTTGAATATACTCTATGAAACGCTTAATTTGATTTCAGTATAAATATTTTTTTTTGGGTTCTTCTATTGGAATTTTAGTTCTCATGTTTATCCATGGAAATTTGAGAAATCGAGAAAGGAAGGATGCTAAGCTGGTGATGAGTACTACAACGAATACATGAATAACTTGACATTATCGTTACATATATTGTTTAGGATGGCTACGCAGTTGTTGCTTCAGATGGTCCTGGAGAATACCCTGTAATTACAGAATCAAGAGCTGGGAATGATGGTCTGGGTGTGATTGTTACTCCTGGAACTGTGGCTTACGTAACAACTGGTGGTTAGTATTTTAGATTCTGTGAAAAATCTATTTTTGATGATTTGTATCGTTTGCTCATAAGGGAAGCTTGCCTTAAGTTTTCACCGTAAAGTCAAATTGTATCCTAAAAACATTTAGAATATTTGCAAGTGTTTCTTATTTTATAGTCTTATTCACTCCTTACGACAATTTGCGTTTTTGGTAGTGGCTGCATGGGGAATTCACAGAAAATTAGCTATTTCTTTGGTTTTAACCTATGTTTTTGTCTGATTTGTTCCTCTTTAGGACCTATACCTGATGGTGCGGATGCAGTTGTCCAAGTCGAGGACACTAAAGTAATTGGAAACGTCTCAACTGAATCAAAAAGAGTAAAAATACTTATCCAAACCAAGAAAGGCACTGACATCCGTAGAGTGGTATGGTTTCTTCTTTCTCGCTTATATTGTCACTCTCGTAGTTGATTTCTTTGATTTCTTATGTCTGACTGTTTGCTTAACAACTGTAGTATCATGCTATTCCTTTTAACTCACTGACATTCGTTGTTTTAAGAAAATTTTGGGATGCATGCAACACCGATGTGTTAAATTAGAATTGCTGTGTCGTTTGATGGTTAAGTCATTACTTTCTTTTATTGGAACAAATGGAAGGGGCTCGGCAACTTTTGGAGATGTACTTCAAATTGTTGGACACCATCCTGTCCTTTGTTGCTGTGAGTTTGCGATGTTACTTATGAGAAGATGCTTTTGGGACTTCTAAAGCATGGTTCCCTTTTATTATCAAACATCAAAACTAAAAGTTGACGAAAAAGTAGTTTTTCCCAGCTGGTTTAGAGGAGACTGGATAGATAATCGGTATATGTTCATTATTGTTTGACTTGGAGGATACCATAAGATACATTCAATTTATATGCTAGGGTTGTGACATTGAGAGAGATGCAACTGTATTAAAAACTGGAGAAAGGATCGGTGCTTCAGAAATTGGCTTGCTAGCAACTGCAGGAGTAACCATGGTGAAGGTAATGCTATATATCTGCTTTATCTTTGCAATGCTAGAGGATGTGTCCATAAAAGGAAAAAAATGAACTTCCTTGTAGGTATATCCTATGCCAACAATTGCTGTTCTCTCTACTGGGGATGAACTTGTTGATCCGACAGCTGGAACTTTAGGTCGTGGTCAGGTATTATACAGAATGAAGATTTTGATGCATATGATATCTATGTCTCTGTAGTCATTGCAAAAAGGTATTGGACCTCATATTATCTTTTGTGGCTAAAGAATGAGTTCTTGGCAGATTAGGGACTCAAATCGAGCAATGCTAGTGGCAGCAGTTATGCAGCAGCAATGCAAAGTTGTTGACCTGGGAATTGTTAGAGATGATAAAAAAGAACTTGAGAGAGTTTTAGACGACGCCATATCCTCTGGAGTCGATATTATTTTAACTTCCGGTGGTGTTTCAATGGGAGACAGGGATTTTGTCAAGCCAGTGCTCAAAGAGAAAGGGAAAGTACATTTCGACAAGGTAGAGAAGCAGTACAAGTTTCCTGAATTTTCCCCTGATGTTTATTTCTCTCTGCTTTAAAGCAGCAGAAGAGTTCGTTACAATGTTTTCTGAAAAATCATGTTTTCTGAACTCTACTGTTTGATTTCGCAATTTACGCCAATCAAATTGACAATGCTTAGTTTGATACATAGACTGAATTGAGAAGATTTCATATTTTAGTTTTGCTTCAGGTACTGATGAAACCTGGGAAACCTCTGACTTTTGCTGAGATCTGTACAAAACCAATTGAAAGTATGATGGGGAAAACAGTCCTTGCATTTGGATTACCAGGAAATCCTGTAAGCTGCTTGGTTTGTTTCAATATCTTTGTTATGCCTACAATCCGCCAGCTTGCAGGATGGACAAGTCCCTACCCATTGAGGTTACTAAAGTTTCCATTACATATCTTCTCCATATGGATTCATTGTAAATAATCATCACTGAAGGGGTAGATTACTGTATAATCTATGTGCAGAGTGCGAGCTAGACTTCAGGAGCCCATAAAGTCTGATCCCATCCGTCCAGAGTTTCATAGGGCCATCATCAAATGGAAAGACAATGATGGATCAGGGACTCCCGGGTGAGTTTTTTCATAATAATATCTGCTTTTGAGTAAAAAGCTTAGCTGGATCTTCCTAGATTTTCTTTGAAGTTCCAGTATACATTACTGTATTAAATGGGTTAATAAGATATACCTGGAGCTGGATGTCAGATTTGTTGCTGAGAGCACTGGACATCAGATGAGCAGTCGGCTTTTAAGTATGAGGTCAGCTAATGCTTTGTTGGAGTTGCCTGCTACGGGAAATGTGCTTGCTGCTGGAGCTTCTGTATCAGCTGTAATTGTTTCTGATATTAGTGGCTTTCCAATAGACAAGAAAACCTTATTATCACCAGAAGCTATCCGAAGAGAAATAAAGTGCGATGAAGTACCTGCGCCTGCGTATAAAGTGGCTATTCTTACTGTTAGTGATACTGTCTCAGCTGGGGCTGGACCTGATCGAAGGTATGATTAATGTTAACTTTCTTGATTGTCACATTGTAAATCTGGACGAGTTGAGTTGTGTAAGAATTTGGAAGACACATTACTTTTTATTTGCGTATTTATAGGCATTACTATTGCTGTTACAAGCGTTGATTTTGATGAAGTTTATAAAACACATCCTACATGTCTTACCTTCTGCTAATTGCGACAGTGGCTTCTTGATGGGTGGTTTTGGTAGAGTTTAATGTTTTGGAGCAAAAAAAGATACTCTTTTTGTTGTTACTGACTGACTATTTGATGATAAAATAAGGTAAAATTTGAAATTTGTAGTCATTTAAAAACGTCTAGATTCACCTTGTCGATTTTCTCTTTCAATTTGGCATTATGGATGCAAATATTAGTAATCTCCTCAGCCGGAGTCCAGTTCAGTGAGTGTGAAAATTCTGGAACACTCAGTTTTTACAAGACTTGCTTCAATTTGTTTTCGGTTAAAAATGTGCATCTAGATACACCTCTCCAGTTCGTTATTCTGGTGAGGTCACTTATTTGATGCCATAGTAAAACTGCACAGTGATACTGCTCCTTGTCATAGTGAGACAGGGAAGCATCACAGTGTTTTGCTACATCTTTATGTATGATTTCATCTCGATGCCATTCCTCAGTTTAAATACTCAAAAAAGCCATGTCCAATTAGTCTTTGTTTTTGTTTGTATTCACTTCAAAATTTGTGTGAAAATTTTGTTCTTACCAATTATTTATCTATTTGTTCCATGATCATTTCTTGATTGATTTTCTTTATGCTGCTGCAGTGGGCCCAGGGCTGTAGCAGTGGTTGATTCCTCGTCTGAAAAACTGGGAGGAGCTAAGGTAGTTGCGACAGCTGTTGTCCCCGATGAAGTGGAAAGAATCAAAGACATTCTTCAGAATTGGAGCGATGTTGACGGAATGGATCTCATTCTTACACTTGGTACAAATATTTAGCAGATTTGTTGTTGTGTTTTGAATCATATTTTTGATATTCTTAACTTCTTACAACTAGGGGGTACTGGCTTCACTCCAAGAGATGTAACACCTGAAGCAACAAAAGAGGTGATTGAGAGAGAAACACCCGGTCTCCTCTTTGTTATGATGCAAGAGAGCTTAAAGGTAAAGTACTAACCTCTAGGATAAACGAAACTGGTCCTATCTCGAAAATCGAATTGAGCCTTCCTACAGCTAGAATCGTTTTTTTCTCCTAAAACGAAACCCGAAGTTATTTCTTTTGGGAATAAGGTTATATATTATGTAAGCCCAAACCAAGTCTGAAATAGTAGCCCTACCAGATTAGCTCATATTTGATCCAAGTCGAATCTCTTTTCAAAGAAGATCCTTTGTCTCAATGGTCCCCTTAGGATTGGTTTTGAATTAGGTAAGTATTTTTCTAAAACCAAATAACATGAACCAAAACTGCACCAAAATCCGGTTTGAACTCAGTTGCACTTCTCCATTTTGGAAAACAATCGTGGTGAGTAGTTATCTGATTCCGTGTCCATTTTCTCTATGAGCAGATCACGCCATTTGCGATGCTCTCACGCTCTGCAGCAGGGATTAGAGGCTCAACACTGGTACAAATATCAAAGTACACATTGGTGCAATCTCTAAGTTTTCATCACTCAACACACATTTCTATTTTTCTTTGGTCTCTCACAGATAATCAATATGCCTGGAAACCCAAACGCAGTGGCCGAGTGTATGGAGGCTTTGTTACCCGCGTTGAAGCACGCGCTGAAGCAGATAAAAGGAGACAAGAGAGAGAAACACCCAAAACACATACCTCACGCAGAAGCCACCACACCGACTGATACATGGGACCGAAGCTATAAGTCGGCTTATGACGGAGGAGAGAAGAAAGAGGCTGGATGTTCTTGCACTCACTGAAACTTTCCAGGTTCTCCACACAGTGAATTTAAGCTCCACGTGTGATTTTGCTCCGCTCTGGTGTGACTGTATACTTTTGAACTACTGAGTTACTTGGAACCCAACTTCTGTACTATATGATGCAAAAGGCCTTTTGTTGTAGTTTTGTAATAAAATGTCTACTTTTGTCTAAAAATGCCTGTCCCCCAATGAGAGTAATAAATTGTGTGAGAAATATAAATGGTTTTTTCCGAAGCGTAATGCACACAGGTCACAGTTAGACGTGTAGTTTATGCTAAACTAAATGATTTATCTGTGACTTACGCTGTTTGATTACTCTAAATTAGACTTTGCTTTCCTAAAAAAATCGAATTTCAATTTTTACTCCATACTCCATACTCCATACGGCTGTTTGATTTATCTGTGCTCTCTACTCCATACGGTTGTGGACTTGATGAATGAAATTAAACTTGCTAAGGAACTCAAATTGTGGCTTAAAACATATGTTTGAGCGTGTTAACAAAATGCTTTAAGTTCTGGACAGAAACATCCTTTGGGTGATCCTTGACTGTGGCCTAAAGAAGCGGAAATACTCTTGATTCTTGAAGTTAAATGCGCACTTAGCAACATGGTTACTGCTTCCAAGCTAAATAAGTCACTCAAGTAAGTTTGTTCAGACTACCACTCTCTCTCTCTCTCTCTCTCTCGCTCAAGTTTATTTATGACTGTTGACTAGGTTATGACCAGAATCTCTCTACCAGTGCTTGTGTTGCGCTTCTTTATTAAGACTCATGCATCAACTCTCGTTAGTTTTTATCTTACTTCTCCACTTGTAGAGTTTTGTTTTTGATTAATCATTCAACAATTATTGCATGGTTAGTACTTAGTTTATAGCTCTGATTGTTTTCCTCAAGTCCAGTATAATTTCCTGGCACTGGGATTCATATTAAAGCTAAACAGAAATCTTTAAAATGGAGTTTTTTCCCTCATTTTCTCGTCATACATGTGTACGGACATGTAGAGGAGAATTAGTAAATATTATTTATGTTCTGCATGAGCAGCCTTATACATTGTGTGACATCACTCATTCCTCGGTTTTCCACACAAGAGATGAACGTACTGCATTTCTAGCATACAGTAGGATTAGCAGAACCAATAAAATTGAAGCAGCCAAATTGCAAAGTAATTGCCTTTTGTTCTTAGCTTCCTTTACCACATTTCCAGTTGCCTCTTTGTATTTCTCGAACCATTTCTCTCCAATTTTGTCTTTCTCCTCATCCTTGGAACTCAAAGGTCCTTTAGTCTCACCTATTAAATCATTTATTCTATTCTGTACTTCCCTTGTTTTTTTCTGTGCATCATGTTTCAGTTGATCAGTTTTGCCACCGCTTGGCTTCTCAACCATTGCTTTTGAACCCTGGCCTTGTTTGGACTCGTGTTGATCACGGGGTTTCATGATCACCGGTGATGGTGGCTTCGTTTGAGGGATTTCTCTCTTTAGTTTGGGATGTCGGATGTAGAGTTTGTTATCCTTGAACATTGCTGAAACGGAGTCAATGTCAACGGTTAAAGGAATGGGAATTTCCTGGTGGAAGCGAATCCATTTGTTCCCCCCAGTTGAACGTTCTCCAGTTAGTCTTAGCTTCCTTGTTGTGGTCACCGCTACCTTACATTGTTCTTTCTTGAATCCTAACCACAGTAAACAATGCTTATGAACATTACTAAAAATGTTCTTCTCTATTAATTCTTTGTGTTTAATGTCCAAGAGGGGAAAATAAATAAACAAGATTGAGAAGAAAAAACGAACCTGGAAGATCAGCTACAAGAATCTCGGCGTCTGGTTCAGAGGTCCATCTAGTTGCAGGCTCAAAATTTTGGTAAACCCGTTCCTTTGCAAAGTGAGCCATTCTCTCTCTCTCTCTCTGTTCTTTGTGGTTGCTCTTCTTTCTTTGGTTTATATAAGTAATCTTTTGTTTTGTGAGAAAGCAGAGAAAGATATCTCTGATTTTATAGGCAAAGGAAAATTGAGTTTTTATTTTGAAGAAACGAAGGCTTAATTCTTTGGGTTTTCCACTTCCTCTTTGTCTTCTTTTGAGTTTTCTTTGTCTTGAAGATTTTCTTGATTCTTTCGATTGAGTTTAATATTAAGGTATCCCTTTTATTTGCCTGTAAGACAAAATTAGATAATTTTTTATGCTATTATTTCTCATGACTATTAGATAATATTGTAGTATACATATGATGAATTCAAACACAAAACAATCACTACCATTGTCATGATGACGAAAGAAATACAATCCCAATTCCCAAACATTACAGAGCAATTACATTCACATCCAATACACAAATCAAATGTTCTTCTGCTGGATTTTCCATTCCAAGTATTTCTCGACAACATCGAGTCCACAAAACTCCTTCACAACAGGCATTGTCGCTGGAACAGGCAACTCAAAGGCCAGATCAATCTCTTGTTCGTTATTGCTCCATGTCAGAATCTGTTTCTTGGCTTCTTTAACAGCTGTCCGTACTGCGCAATGAACAGAAGCGGCCAAAAGCAATGGTGGTTCACCCGAAGCTGTATCAAAACCAAAACAAAAGTTTGAAAAAGACTTCTGAATTATGATCTTTTAGGTTTCAACAAAGAGAAGGCAGAATGGGTAAGTCACCTTTGGATGAAAGAACACGGTTCTTGTGTTGTCCACTATTAAGAATCTCGACATTGAACTGTCTTGGGATTGTGTCAACCGTTGGGATCTTGTAAGTCCATGTACTGTCTGTTACCACCAGACCGTCTGAGTTCATTAGGTACTCTTCAAGCAAGAAGAACCCAAGTCCTTGAACAAATGATCCTTCAATCTGTTAACTCATTAAAACAGAACAATTTTAACATTACAAATCACATATCTAGAAACAAAACAGACAACAGACAACACTTAGTTTATAACCTGTCCTAAATCAACAGCGGGATTGAGACTTTTTCCGCAATCATAGATAATATCAGTGCGTAGAATCGTTGTTTCGCCCGTCAAAACGTTTACTTCAACCTTTTTGATCACAATCAAAGAAGTGGAATTAGATCACAAAAGTTAAGTACGCTAAGAAGAACTGTTCTTCAATGTTTGGAGCTTTACCTCGCTTGCTGCAACTCCATAGTTAAGGTATTGGCAAGTGGAGAAATCCGGCAAGTACTTGCTACTAACTGACATATTTATTGATTGTCGATAAGCCTACACCAGATAATTCAGAAGAAACCATTCTAATTCCATTCAAAATAACCTGAGAACATCAAAAGCATGAATGTTTCAAGAGAATAGACCTGACTGATGAGGTTATCCCAAGTCACAGGTCCTCCTGTTTGCTCCACCAAAGCCGTCATGACGGGTAAGAGCCTTTCAACTAAGGCATTGCAGCAAATCCTAACTGCTTCGCTACTCGACTCAGAGGTTGTGCTACCGCCAGTGAATGAGCCTTGTACCATACTCAGTGTGTCGGATTGGATGACCCGAATTTTCTTGAGAAGCTCATCGCTTGTAGTACCACATTGGATCAGTCCAAGGGAAAATGCAGCTATCTGTTTCACCTTTGTCCATAGCCCTTGTCCTATCTCAATCCCTTGAACCTCAACCACTATTGACCCGTCGCTCAATACACTTACTCTTCCTGGCATTGATCGCACAGCCACTCCATAAACTGCAGGGACACGCGAAATTCCTCTCTTCCTCCACTTGTTTGATGCATTAAACTCCTCAACCACCTTCCTCCGCTGGTTAAATTCTGAGAACTCAGCGAGTTTGTCCCAAATCAATGGTAATGTGTACTCAAGGGAGTCACCAGCTTTAGCATTGTGAAACAACCTTAAGCTCTCATATGTATGGAAATTAACTTTCCTGATCTCATCCACATCAATTGAAAGATATGAAGCTACTTTTTCGATGATGGCTTCTCCTATATATGATCCTTGTAAATCACCGGGAGCTCTAACCGAGGTTCTGCTCACAGTGTTTGTTTTGCATACTTTCACATCGAAAGAAAGAGCACCCCAATCGTACTTCATCAGTGCTCCTTGAATCGCAGACGGCATAAGCGGGCTTATATCTTTGGTTAACCCTGCATCAAGTAGAACCTCTAAATCCAAGGCAGTAATCTTTCCATTGGATTTGAATCCAACACTATATTTCACTTTCATTGGATGTCTTCCTCCGGTAGTTATCATATCTGTTTTCCGGTTCACATATGTCCTAACAGGACGCTGCAATTTGGATGCTGCCAGTGCACAAGCTGCAGCAATCTAATACATGTTGTTGATAGAAGGAAAAAATGTTAAAATACACATCAAACACTTAAGGACATTAAAGAGTACGTTCAAAATGCAAACTCACGGGCATTGATTTCACTACTTTCCCACCGAAACCGCCTCCTACTCTTCGTGTGATGACACGAACATTATGCTCAGGAACTCCAAGACATCCAGCTATGGTTCGATGTACAAACTCGGGGACTTGAGTCGAGCTATAAACCACCATACAGTTGTCTTCATCTGGCACTGCAAGAGCCGTTTGTGTCTCCATATAGAAAAAGTATTGTGACCCAAAACTTAGCTACATATAAACCACATTCACAAAGATTAATATAATGCTTAGACAAGAAAAAGGGTTTGAGATACATATATATGTGTCTTGGAAAGGAATCACCTTTGATTCAAGAATCTTATGTTCTGCTTCAGCCATTCCCTTGGTGATATCACCAACTGATTTACCACGCAAAGGTGGAGGGATCTCAAAAAAGCTAGACTTTTCAACAGCTTCTTCTAAGGACAGTATCGGCGTTTCTAAATCATCGGTGTTATAATCAATCACAACAAGATTTGCTGCAATATCTGCATGCTTTTGACTGTCTGCAACCTGAAGATAAAACCCCTTGAATCAAAGTTTATTCTACATAAATGATTCACAAGAAAAGATAAATCTTCACCAGACTCACCAAAAAGGCGATTATCTGACCCACACAATGCGTGATTTCTTCTGCGAACAAAAGATCCGATGCAAAGAAACCTTTGCTACCAACATTTTCCCCGCTTTTGGGAATGTCTCTGTAAGTAATAATGCCAAGAACTCCTTCTGGAACTCTGTTTTGCTTGAACCTCATACCCTTGATCCGGGCCAGTGGCATTGTACTGTAAATAAATGCACCGTATAGACAGTTGTCCGGAGAAGGAATGTCGTCTACATAAACAGCCTCACCTGCAAAATTCATCGAAATATTAACAGAGAATCAAAGTTCCCCAACCCATAAATGATCAAAGAATATATAGTTACAGAGCTCACCAGATGCTTGGATACAAGCTCCAGCCTTTACAATGCCTTTCCCAACCGGACTATGTTCTTGATTTTCAATTATCTGTTGTGCAGATGATAACATAGCTTCAGGTTTCACATTCTGATCAAAACCGATCTCTTTGCATCCTCCGTTGAGCCAACCGTTTGTAGTTTTAGCGCTTGTTTGAGTTAAAGATCCGAAGAACTCAAAGAGAAAAGTAACAGCCAAGCTTGATCTATAAAGAGCATTCGAGGTATCCTTATCAGGTACTATCTCATTTTTAAGTAGACCAATAGCTTCCATCAAAACTTCATCAGATATCATTTTTCCTGTAAGAAAGTCTTCTACATTTCTTGCCCTGTGTGCGTTTTTGGTACCGTAAGCCCCGAAAACTAACCGGCAATCATTTACAGTAATGCCATCAAGTGCTTCACTTGAAGAAACTTCAGCTGAGAAAGCTGCGTTCAGAAATGCCAATGCGTTTCCTAAAGGACGTGGTGCTGCTCTATAAGTTTCAAAGAGCAAATGACAATCCAAAGTAGAAGAACAATCGTTTTTCCTCTTCTTCACAGGTCGCCAATATGGAATCTGGAGACTCAAAAGAACAGATTTGGCTTCAAGAGGAGGCTGTTGAAGAAACTCTTCCAGTGTGAACTGTTCATGACCCGAGCTGCTACGCATGATCTTCACCGTTGCTCGAGCAGCAAGAAGTATGGTTGTGAGATCCGAAGGAAACTGTTTCCTCTGAGCCATCACGATGTTTCCGCCTATCGTTCCTGTGTTCCTCACGAATCGGTTTGCAATTTTCTCCATATGAGACGCGATTTTCGCCAACATGGGAACATTTTCTTTCTCTCTTAGAACATCAATAGCTTTCGATATAGTAACAGAAGCCCCTAATTCAACTCCCTTCTCATCTCTTCTCACCACATTGAGCTCAGGAATCCGCCTGATATCGACAAATCTTTCGTACTTCCTCTCTTTTTCTTCTTTGTAATACCCAGTGCTCGTGTTACCAGCAACTAACTTTAACGACATTCCATTTTCGACCTCTAATAAACCTTGAAGCTCTGAGACACTAAGAGGGCTTGACCATCTGTACTTTCTTGGATCAAGAATCATATCCATCTTGATTTCGTTTTTCAAGAATTCCGGACATGTACAGACCTGAGATGATGAATGATCATAACATGGCAACGTTCGTAAAACATCCTCTCTGTTTTGTCCCTTCTTGCAAAAGGAATTGAATCCGAGGTCTTCGATGTCTGCATCCGCTGCAAAACTCTTACAAGCGTCCACGAGTGGTCTGTATCCGGTACATCTGCATAGATTCCCGGAGACAGCTTTCTCGGCTTCTGCAGCCGTGAGGTTTGAGAATCCGCTGGGAGGCGGATGAGACTTATCAGCATTCAGGAGAGCAGAAAACATGGAAACGCTCATTCCAGGTGTGCAGAAACCGCATTGTGTGGCGTGAAAACCAGCGATTCGCTCGTGGACCGCGTGAAACCCGACTCTGCTGTTCCCAAGACCTTCCGAAGTAGTGATGGAACAGCCGTCAATGCTGCAGAGAAGCGTGAGACACGAACTGATTGTGAAGTCATCGACTTTGTCAAGCAAAGGATCATACTTTGAAAGAAGAACAACACAAGCGCCACAACCACCTGCGTCCACAGAAGACACAGGGAAGTTTATTCATAAGTTGACTCAAAAATTAAACAACTTGTTAAAAAGGTTTCTCTCAAAAGGAAAATGTAATAAACTCAAGAACATGAAGATATAGAGTTCAACTTTGATTATTGTATCATCGTGTACCTTCGCCACAACCGAGCTTGACGCTCTTGAAAGGGGTCCTGTTGCGCAAGAAATCTACAAGTGTGATGGAAGGATCAAGAGAAGAGAGTTCGAGCTCGAATCTTTCTCCATTAATGGCGAAAACCAGTGAAGTCTTGCTTTTCATAGCTTCTCCTTTTTCTTCAAACGCTTTTTCACTCATGGATACGCTGCTCTTAGCTTTTCATAGAATAAACAAAAATTTGGTTCCACCACAGTATCGATTCTCTAAATGCTGCCTTTGGTTTTTTTTGTCGTGGATAACTCTGTACTTGAAGAAGACTATGAATGATTAAGATTAGTTGTCATCAATCAATAAATACTTGGGCGGTTGGCATTTGTTGAACGTGTTGGATTAAGGATTATGCTACTTTTCCACTATCAACTCCATTAAATATATGAAAACAAGGATTCACCCTTATTTTATGATTAAAAAAACAAGAAATATCAAGAGTTTATTTCCGTCAATTAAACACATTTATACGATTAAACGTATTTTCACTTCTATTTTTGAGTTTTTTTAACTATATAAATATATTTTTCTTTTATAAATTACACAAACTTCATAAATTATTTTAATTTCAGAAATTCTATTAATATTTACACGTTAAATAACTATTAAATTTCGTTCTAATTCGAAAATCTATTTTTAACTTGAGTTTATTTTGAAATTAAAATCAGATTTTTAAAATAAAATAAAATTTAATAACAATTTAACGTGTAAATATTAACAGAATTTATATAATTGAAATACTTTATGTAGTTTATATATTTACGGAAGAAACACATAGTTTATATAACTTATGAAATATTCAAAAAATTACGGATGAAAATAGTTTTATTTGTATAGATTAGTGTACTCCATGGAAATAAACCCTTATATCAATCAAACTTTTACTTTTGTTTAGAAATTGCATTTGTATACATACTACAAAATTGAAATGAAGTGCCGTGTCAACTAAAACTTGGCTGGCTAGAGATGCATTTCCAACAACATATGACACAAAATAGAAAAAAATGGGAAAATTAAAGATAAATACCATAAAAAAAGTTTCTAACTTTCAAATAGTAAACCTGTTTTACCAGTTAGAGTGGGAATAGTGAGAAAGATTATATTTTATAGTTTAGAATTTATTTATTTTCATTAACAAAAAAACTTATCCTATTTTAATATTAAATTTGTGGTAGTGTTATAAATTTAAACTAATGATTAAAATTTTCATTAACAATAGTCTTTCTCGAGTTCTTTAGCTCTTCAATATGAATTAGTAGAGTTAGTTACATTGTTTTCTAGAAGATGAGGTCATACCATACATCAAAATTGTGTCTATATTTGCTTCAATATAAAAGCAGGTAAAACGTTAAGTATTCAATAATCAAAATTATCAACTTTGTTGAAATGGTTTATAGTGCATTTAAAACGTTAAGTATTAAATAATCAAAATTTTGTTTGGTTGTCTTACTGGTCTGAATATCTTGAAAATTTAATATTTAATACTTTTATTATAATAATAGTCAAATCTCAAACTAAATTGTATAACTATCCATAACCGAATTAAAAACATTAAAATTGTTAATCATATATAGCATGAAATAAATATAAAGAGTAATGGTCTCTTTCGTTTTAAAAAAGAAAAATTAATGTTTGTATATTTATTAACAAAAAAATGTTTGTCTATTTATTAACAAAAAAATGTTTGTCTATTTATTAACAAAAAAAATGTTTGTCTATTTATGATGATAGTTTGTATATAACACAATGTGGTCTTCAATAGTGAAGAGTGGAGTGGTTGACAATATTACTTAAAATTTCAGGACATCCCTATTTTATATTCCCCAAATAAATAAGCCATAATTAATGCTGAAGAAATGTCTTCTTGACAAAACTTTTCATCTTTGATTATACGTTTTCACATTCATTTTTGTTTAAATTAACATCAAAACTATTTATTCTTATATTTCATTACAAGACAAAAAATTTCTTCTCTTCTTCTTCTATTTTTCTTTAGAGTTTTCATTCTATAGTATTCTCGTAAAATATATTGCAAAAATATAAAATGCTAAGAATCAATTCTACGTAACCATGTGATTTGTTACAATTTTTAAAAACGATTTATTATAACTTTCAAGAATAAAACTAACTAGATTCATACCCACGGGAAAAAAATTCACAAATTATATTTTATTAATAAATATAAATTAAATATTTATATAATTTTAACTTTTATTTAAAATTAATTTTAACATTAATTTTTGTATATACAAATTAAGAAAAGAAAAATAATTATTTTTTGACGAATTTAATATTATTTTTTGTTAGTTTAATAAAATATATTAATTAAATAACTAAATTAATAACAACGATATACTTGTAATTATTCTAAATAAGTTAAACTTATTTATATATTTATTTAAAATTTATTTTAGTAATGATACGTCAGCATGATATTTCTGTTAATAACACGTCACAGTAAAATTATTTTATTAAAAATTCTCAAATAATATATTAGAGATTATGGTAGTAACTTAAATCTAGTTATATTTATTTGAAATTATTTATAAATTAACATATAAAAAATTTAAAGAAATAAAAAGTATTGTTTTGCAAATGTTATCGTATTTTTTGGTTAGTTGAATAAATTATATTTATTCTCTAACCAAATTAATATCAGTGACATGTATTGTAATTATTCTAGTAAGTTAAACCATTTTATATATTTAAGCTGAAACTTCATGTTGTGTTGACACGTCAGCATGATATTTTTGTTATTAACACGTCAGAGTAAGATTACTTTGTTAAAAAGTTTCTCAAATAATATATTAGAGATTTAATATCAATCAATTTCTGATAAATATTTACAAAGTACTTTAATATCAATTTCGTTGGTTAAAAATATTCTGCTCATTTATTTTTTTAGAAAATCAAACAACTTCGATTAATCATTTGATAAAGCTAAAATAATCAATAAAAATCACTTAAATGAAGATTCAAATGAATAATTCTATTCCACCAATTCAATTTAGTAATCATGAAACCTATATTAAAACCATAAAACCTAACTAAATGACTATTTAAATATGTTTGAAAAAAAGTCACAGCGAGAATAAATAGATAGTGTAAATAAATTCGATACAAAAATTTTTGTTCAAAAATTTTCTTCATAAACATATAATTAAATATTCCTGTTTTCACAGCTTACTAGATGATAAAACCAAAAAGCCGAAATAGCCTAAACAAATAACTAAATAAATACTTAATGTTATTGGGTCATTTTTGACTAATTTTGCGATCGGAATATGAAAATTTTACAATTTCATTTTGCTATATCACAATGATAAATGGTGGGTATAAATTTAATAAAAATCTATTTTGTCTAAGTCATATTTTTCATGAATGTGGGCACCAAATTCGACCACAAGAACCAGACCAATTGACTTGAATCGAACCGGGTTCAACCGGATCACCTAATCTGGTCAAATCTATTTATTTCGTAACCATCAAAATTTATTATTTTGTAACTTACTTTGCAATTAATTCTCTAGAAATTAATTGCCCAAAATAGTATAAAAGGAGGGAGGATATCATTTGTAAAGGCATTCCAAAAATCATTGAGAAATAAACAAGAACTATTCAGATCATTCTTTGTGTGAGAGCTGAATTGTTTATTCGGTTCTAACATTTGGCGCCGTCTGTGGGGACCTACTGTTACAAGGTCATGCCATTCGGGTTAAAAAAACGCTAGAGCCACTTATCAAAGACTGGTGAACCGAATGTTCTCGAATCAAATCGGGATAACTATGGAGGTTTATATAGATGACATGCTTGTAAAGTCTACGCGTGCCGAAGAACACGTGGATAATTTGAAAGAATGCTTCGATATCCTAAATCAATTCGGAATGAAGCTGAACCCCACGAAGTGTACATTCGCCGTAACTTCAGGGGAATTCCTCGGATACTTAGTCACGGAGCGAGGAATCGAGGCCAATCCTAGCCAAATCTCCGCTTTCCAGCAAATAAGTTCTCCAAGGAATATTAAGGAAGTCCAGTGCCTGACAGGGCGAATCGCAGCCCTGAACAGATTTATTTCCCGATCAACGGATAAGAGCCTCCCATTCTTCGAGATACTAAAGGGAAACAAATCGTTCATCTGGAACGAAGACTGCGAACAAGCGCTCACTGAGCTGAAGGCCTATCTCTCCAGCCCTCCGATATTGGTCAAACCACAACCAGGAGATATCCTTTACCTATACGTAGCTGTATCTGCCGTAGCAGTCAGCGGAGTGCTAATCCGAGAAGACGAAGGGGAACAAAGACCGATTTTTTACGTGAGCAGACGATTGGTTAATGCTGAAACGCGATACCCAGCCTTCGAGAAATTGGCTCTCGCAGTGATAACGGCAGCTCGGAAGCTAAGACCCTATTTCCAATCGCACACGATCGTCGTAATGACAACCCAACCACTACGCGGGGTACTCCATAGTCCGAATCAATCGGGACGGTTGACAAAGTGGGCAATCGAGCTGAGTGAGTATGACATCGAATACCGGATAATAACAAGCATCAAGGCCCAAGTTCTTGCCGACTTCGTCATCGAACTACCCAAAGACAGCTTTGGAGAATCGTGCCGCAATGGGAGGTGGACTCTCCACGTGGATGGATCATCAACGAATCACGTATCTGGTATTGGGATACGGCTCACGTCTCTGACTAGAGAAGTAATCGAACAGTCTTTTCGCCTATTGTTCAATGCCTCCAATAATGAAGCAGAATACGAATCGTTAATCGTCGGCTTGAGGTTGGCGAGCGGAATCGGGGTAGACGAGTTAGAAGCATTCATAGAGTCTCAGCTCGTAGCTAGTCAATTTAACGGTGATTACGAAACCAAGGACGAGCGAATGGAATTATACCTCAGAATAGTTCAAGGACTCGCGCGACTGTTCGACCACTTCGAACTCAAACGAATCCCAAGAGCAGAAAACGCTCAGGCTGATGCTCTGGCGACCTTGGCTTCCACAACCGAACCAATGATAAAAAGGGTAATTCCGATCGAAAGTATTGAGACACCAAGCATAAAGTTCCATTCAAACATCATCTTCGAGATCAGCGGAGACACAGAGAACCAACCCAATGATCAACAATCTGTTTTGATCGAAGAGGAACATCAAACCGAAGATTGGAGAGTCCCGATAAAGGAGTACATAACAACGGGAGCAATGCCAAGCGATAAATGGGATGCAAGGAAACTCAAAGTAATCAGCGCCCGATTCTGTGTACTCGAGGATAAGCTATACAAACGGAGCATAGCCGGCCCGTACCTCAATTGCGTCAACAAAGAAGACGCAGAAACAATAATGAGAGAAATGCATGAAGGCTTATGCGGAAGCCACTCATCAGGCCGTAACCTCGCACTCAGAATCAAACGACAAGGGTATTACTGGCCAACCATGCTGGCGGACTGCGAACGTTACACAAAGCATTGCGACAGCTGCCAAAGGCACGCACCAGTGAATCACCGTCCGACCGAGGAGCTCCAATCACTTTCAGCCCCGTATCCATTTATGAGATGGTCAATGGATATCGTCGGACCTCTGCATCCTTCGACAGGAAACGTAAAATACCTATTAGTAATGACAGATTACTTCTCGAAGTGGGTAGAAGCAGAATCATACAAGTCGATCGTGGACTCAACGGTATAAAGTTTTATATGGAAAAATATTATATGCAGACACGGTTTGCCGTACGAGATCGTCACGGACAACGGATCGCAGTTCATCTCGAAAAAGTTTGAAAGATTCTGCGAAACATGGAAAATTCGTCTAAGTAAATCAAGCCCTCGTTACCCGCAGGGGAACGGGCAGGCCGAAGCCACAAACAAATCGATACTAAGCAACCTAAAGAAGAGACTCGGAGCACACAAAGGGAATTGGGCAGACGAGCTGCAAGGAGTGTTGTGGGCTTATCGAACTACTCCACAAAAGTCTACTAGCGAAACACCATTCTCCCTACTTTACGGAATCGAGGCAGTTGTACCGGCCGAAGTCGCAATCCCGAGTCATCGAAGGGAGTCAGCTCCGGAAAACGGAGAAATTAATGAAAACATGCTGCAAGACAATCTCGATGTAATAAACGAAAGACGGGACCAGGCCCTGATACGGATACAGAACTACCAGTAAAGCGCAGCAAGATATTACAACTCAAGAATCAAACCACGGAGATTCGGCATAGGCGAGCTGGTACTACGAAGAGTGTTCGAGAATACAGCAGAGCTCGGGGCCGGAAAGTTGGGTACCACGTGGGAAGGTCCGTACAAGATCGCAAAAATAATCAAGAACAGAGTGTACGGACTAGAGACCCTCGACCGAAAACCAGTGATGAGATCGTGGAATGCGATCCATCTTAAGAAATACTTTTGCTAAATTAGTTTTATTTCAATATATCTGATTCGGAAAATTAATAAAGTTTCTTTTTCAACGAATGCTATCCGAGATAACACTACGTGAACAAGAAACCAAATAAAACGAAGCAGCTCCTCGTAAAAAATACGGACAAGTAGCCGTTACAGAAGCAAGGAACACTTCGCCGAAATATAAAAAGAGCACAAGCAGCTCCTCGTAAAAGAATATGGACAAGTCGCCGTTACAGAAACGAGGAGCACTTCGCCAAAACAAAAAAAACCGCAAGCAGTTCCTCGTAAAAAATACGGATAAGTAGCCGTTACAGAAGCGAAGAACACTTCGCCGAAATATAAAAAGAGCGCAAGCAGCTCCTCGTAAAAGAATACGGACAAGTCGCCGTTACAGAAACGAGGAGCACTTCGCCAAAAAAAAAAAAAAAAAAAAAGCGCAAATAGTTCCTCGTAAAGAATACGGACAAGTAGCCGTTACAGAAGCGAGGAACACTTTGCCGAAATATAAAAAGAGCGCAAGCAGCTCCTCGTAAAAGAATACGGACAAGTCGCCGTTACAGAGGCAAGGAGCACTTCGCCAAAAAAAAAAAAAGCGCAAGCAGTTCCTCGTAAAAAAAAATACGGACAAGTAGCCAATACAGGAGCGAGAGACACTTCGCCGAAATATAAAAAGAGCGCAGGCAGCTCCTCGTAAAAGAATACGGACAAGTCGCCGTTACAGAAACGAGGAGCCCTTCGCCAAAACAAAAAAAGGGGCAAAGCAAAGCAGCTCCTCGTAAAGAGTATGGACAAGTAGCCGTTACAGAAACGAGGAACACTTCGCCTAGAGATGAAAAATATTCTAAGCTAATACATGAGCTCGGCCCGACGGTGGTGGCAGCGCGCACATAGCTCATCTCGACGCTACGACGTCGAGACCATCGAAGCAAAAGAACAAAAAGCAAATATAAAAGGAGTTCAGCCGCCTCGAACTTAAAGCTCTATGCGACTTTGGCATACGCTAAGAAAAAGCAAACGACACGAACAACGCGCCCGTCATCGTGGGTCAAATGATAAAACACTCAACAAAATAATAAAAAGTCCATCGCGATTTCGTCCAATAACAACAATAACAAAGCACCAAAACAAAAGGAAACTAGACGACAACGAGGAAGCGTATCAAGTCGCCGAAACAGAAAACAAATACAACATGAAAAATCAAATATCAGCAAGAGGGAGCCGGAATGCAAAAGTTGCCGATGCACGCTCCAAGGAGGCAGATGACCCCAAGGTTGGAACCAAACTCGTCAAACGATGTATCCATGGGCTCAGACTCCGGAACTTTGGACCCCGAAGCGGGGACTAACTCTAGAGAGTTCAATGTCAAAAACTCCAAACGCGACAAATCAATCTCTGGAAACGCGCCCTCGACATCGAGCAACTCGCGAGCACTGATCTCTTTGTCCGTGAGGACAGCTTTAAGCTCAGCGTTCAGATCCTCTATTTCGCCGTTGATAATCTCCTCAAAAATCTCTGAATTCGCTCTCGTTTCAGCGCAACGAGACAAGGAGCCACGCAGCTTCTCCACCCTAGAAAGATACGATCGAAACCGATCAATGTGAACCTTCACCTCGTTCTTGAGCTCGACCCGAGCAACACGAGCGGCACTCAAATCTCGATTACGAGCCTCAAGAAGAGCATTGTATTTGATCTTCACGCTCTTAATTTCAGCGACAAGTTGAACGTCCTTCTCGAAAAGCTCTGAATTCTGGGCAATGGCATTCGACAGCTTGACCTCGTAATCATCACGAGAAATCTCTGCTTCCCTTAGCGCGTACTCAGAACGATTCAATTGGAGGATAACTTTGTCAACAGACTTGACCTTATCAGCATCTTTCTCCCTAAGAGCAGAAAGATTCTTTACTTTGGATTCTAACGACTTTATACGCTCCATCGCTGCGCGAAATTCCGCTTCGGTAGGAGACCGCACACGCCTCTCGTACAAATCCATCGAGCGATTGTACTCTGCCATTAGCTACACGAAAAAGAGAGAATCTTTTTCACATATCCAAAGGTGGGAATAAAACGAAGATGAAACAAAAAAAAACTTACATCTCCAAGGCGTTTCGAGAAACTCAGGTAGCTCTTCACGTGCTCCTTTCCCAACGTGTCGAATGACGGTAGTTTACATCCAGGCTTTCTAAAATGTTGGGCGATGCGCGCCGTGGCGTCGGGGTCCTCTACGATGTTAGCATCAGAGTTGTACTCAAACTGGAAGAAGTGTCTTAACCTTTTGGCACCACCCAAAGACCTCGCGCGATTCGGAGCTGGATGTTTGCGCTTGATGCCACAGCGGTCATCGGCCTCACCATCAATTGGAGGATCCACAGAGCAATCCACAGCAACAGGAGCCCCGTCAACCCGCGTTGTAGAAGGAACAAGGGAGAGCGGATCCAAATCAACGACAGCGCGAGAAAAGTCACCACCCAAAGCAGGAAGAGCCGCAACAATGGAGCGCAGAGGTGAGGCAGGAGGCGCAGAGCTGGGAGGGGAAGCTCGGGGAGCTATCTGAGGATCAGGAAGGGTAGAAGGTCGGGAAACTTCGCCCAAATCTGTAGCAGCCTCATCGACAGCCCTGTCAGCAGCAGCCCTCTCAGCAGCACGCTAAGCCTTTTGTCGGCACGATAACCAAGGCCCGACATCGTGTGTGGTGGAGAATCAAAGGGAATACCTGAAACAAAAAAAAAGGCGATGGAACACTGAAAGCTAAACCGCCAAAGTAAATCAAACAAAAAACGATGGAACGAGACGAACCTTGGTCAGTGTCAAGCGAATCAAAGTCCCGAAATACTCGAAAATCCTGATTGCAGAGACGATGCTGGGACCTACGAATACGACTCTTAGAAAAAGAACTCCAATCCGTTGAGCCCTCACGTAGGATAATCACCAACACTTCGAGGTCGTCGCTCGCCGGAGCCCTTTTCAGCGCAACTGCAAAGAATAAATCAAACATCACGGAAACGAGAGTACTAGTAAAGTAGGAGACGCGAAAAACACAACTTTACCAGGCCGCTGCGACCAGCGAGCCAAGGCAAAGAACATAAGTCGCCATACGTAGTTCTGTCAACGTGAAAATAAAAGAAGGAACTCCGCCACCTCACGTCTTTGTCGGGAAGACCAGAAAGTACTGCTCGTGAAGGATTGGGAGTCAAATAGAAGGTACCATAACAAGCAGAATTAGCCCTTACAGCACACAAGCGTGCAACAGTGGGAATGTCAAGGGGGAATCCTTCCTCCTCGGCCCGTGTTTGCAATCCGACCACGATCCGGACGAAATTGGGGCACAACTGCGGTAATGCAAGTCCAAGTTCGTGTATCAGACGAACGAGGAGTTCGGGAAGTGGGAAAGACAACCCGCAGACACGAAAGTAATCCTCATAAGCGCAACAGTAACCCGGAGGAGGAAACTCGAGAATCGGAAATGTCGGGAATAATGATCTTAGTAGATCAGTCAATCAGGCCAGAAGATCGGAGGTCGCGAATACTAGACTGAGAACTAGCGGATCTCAAGTGAGGGCCAAACCGATTTTGGGAGGCCATACCAGCGAAGCCAAGAGCACACCCAAAAAGTGCTCTTAGCATAAATGTTCACCACAGCTCAGCACGATCGAACGCACCGGCACGCGCGTTAGCCAGAGGCGAGCACAGACAAAGAAGGGGCGATGCACGCACCAAGGCGAGCTCGCGCGGCGGGCAGGCGCAGTCCGACCGGAGCTTGCGAGCCAGAGGCGAGCACAGGCGAAGGAGTAGTGCGCGCGCCGAAGCGAAGCGATCCGACCGGAGCTCACGAGCAGAGGCGAGCACGGCGAAGCGCGCGCCGGAGCGAAGCGCGCGGCGGCGCGACCGAGCTCGCGAGCGAGCGAAAGCAGCGAAAGCGCGCGCTGCGAGCGGCGGGCAGGCGCAGTCCGACCGGAGCCCGCGAGCCAGAGGCGAGCACGGGCGAAGGAGGGGCGACGCGCGAGCCGATGCGAGCTCGCGCGATAGACTAGCTCGACCTAGAACTCGCGCGGCGGGCAGGCACGAGCCGGAACTCGCACGAAGGGGAGGCGCGAGCAGGAGGTCCGAGCACGATGACCTAAAACTCGCGCGGTGGGCAGGCACGAGCCAGAACTCGCACGGCGGGCAAGCGCGAGCAGGAGCTCGCCGGCGCGCAGGAGGTCCGAGCCTGATGACCTAGAACTCGCGCGGCGGGCAGGCACAAGCCGGAACTCGCACTACGGACAGGCGCGAGCAGGAGTTCGCCGGCGCGCAGGAGGTCGGTCGCCGGAAAACAACAGCCGCCAGAAATAAAAAAAAATATAAAAAAGCAAAAAGAAAGGAGGAAGGTGGACGAGAAAAGGAGAAGAAAAAGGGACAAGAGAGGAATTTACCTTTAGGGTTCCCAGGAGTATTTTTAAATAGGGGAAGGAGAACCCTAGATTAAATAAGCAAAGGGCACCAAAAATAAGGAAAAAAAATCAGAATCTGAAAGTTTCCTAAATCAGATTAGGAAACTTGGAGGGCAGATTGTGGGCACCAAATTCGACCACAAGAACCAGACCAATTGACTTGAATCGAACCGGGTTCAACCGGATCACCTAATCTGGTCAAATCTATTTATTTCGTAACCGTCAAAATTTATTATTTTGTAACTTACTTTGCAATTAATTCTCTAGAAATTAATTGCCCAAAATAGTATAAAAGGAGGGAGGATATCATTTGTAAAGGCATTCCAAAAATCATTGAAAAATAAACAAGAACTATTCAGATCATTCTTTGGGTGAGAGCTGAATTATTTATTCGGTTCTAACAACGAATTCATTCTTACATGTCTCCAAACATATAAATACTTATAAAAGATTCTTTCATAACTCAAAAATACATACAATCATTGATTAGAACGCGTAAAATACGCAACAAGATTTAAAACAATCAAATAATCAATTGGTCCACTTTTTCTCGTGGACAAAGCTCTCTTAAATATTAAAAAAAACCCCAAAATTTCTTCTAAGGGAGACAGATAATCAAATAATCAGTTACTAAAACAAAGGAAAAGATAAGAAACAAGTCAAATAAAAACACTATACTATTTATTATATTATTTTATGAATAAAATTAAAAGAGAGGAAACTGTAGGCACTAAAAAGATGTAATAAGCAAAAATGTGACGACCTCAGATTGCATCTATCCAAACTCTATGCTATCGGTTTGACTATTCATTTTAAATTTGAAAATGGTTTAAAAAGAAAACAAAAATGTGACCATCGAGGGAGAAACGTGCCGAACATGTGGGGGGACCTACCACCATCTTTCTACGCCCAATTCTACGGTTAATCAGTCGTTAGTCAATAGCAATTATTATTATTTTTTTCTTCTCTATCATTTGTTAATTTCTTTTTTTTAATCTGTTTTACTAACCAAAGTTAAATATAATTATTTTTTGGTCAGTTGTATATTTTTCTCTCACTTGCATCAACATCAACGCTCATAAAATAGAGCTCAGATATTGTAAGATTACAGCTCTCAAATAAAATAATCAATATGAATATATACTAAATCATATTCTATCTAATTCTATAACATAACTTTCCTTATTTGTTGTTTCATTAGCTTAAGTGCAATTATCCTTAACATTTTTTCGTAGTTTTATAAGTTTTGGACATTTTACAATACGATAAACCGACAGAATATATGTTAACTATACAGCTAAACTTATTTTCCATATTAAAATTCTAGTTAAAATAAATAACAGAAAAAAACTTGTCAGTAAGAGAATTGTTTTGTCAAGTGGTTAGTATCTGTAAGATTTAAATGTCTATAGGTCGATTTTATTATCTATTATGTTTATAAAAATTATGAAAATTGATTATGTTTAAAATCTGAAAAGAATAAGAAGGGAAAAATGACGTGGAAAAAGGAGAGCTAGATTTCAGTGTTTTTAAAACACGAGAGAGTGGTATGAAGAAGCAGCACAGTTCTCAACATCTCTCTCTCTCTGCTCTTCTCGAGGAGAGATCATTCAACAGTTCCAAGAACATACATTCCGAATATAAGAACAAAGTATCCAATCTATCCTTTTCTTTCTCTCCCCATTTACGTCACTGTAAGTTTATTTTTCATCCTTCTGCTTCGTCTTCTCTATTCGTAATTTTATTCTTTTTGTATCATTTCCAGTTTAAGATCTCATCTCCTCATCTGGGTGTCTTTCATCAGTGCGATTTGATTTTCCAACAAAGATTTGGTTTTTTTCAGCTCTTTCCGCTAATGTACGTTCTTAAGTTCAACTAAGTTTTGAGATGATTTAAGTGTTTCAGTTTTAGAATCAACTTCGCCTCAGTCTTCGTGTTCTTGTTTCATGTAGTGTTAGTTTTTGTTTTATATTCAATGGAACACTTTCTCTGACTAAGAGCTTAGATCTGATGATGTAACGTGTTTTTCAGAGACATAACGTGGAAGAAGAAAATGGGGACTTTGAGTAAGGCGTTATGTCTTCTGCTGCTCTGCTGTGCCGTGGCTGCTGCTGAGGGTTCTTTGACTTACAAGGACCCAAAAAAGCCTTTGGGTGCAAGAATCAGGGATTTGATGAACCGTATGACTCTCCAAGAGAAGATTGGTCAGATGGTTCAGATCGAACGCAGCGTCGCCACGCCTGAAGTCATGAAGAAATACTTCATCGGTAAGAAGAAATCTATTATGTAAGTGTTCGATGTATTGTCTAAATGAGTCGACATTGTGGGTTTATGTGCAGGGAGTGTGTTGAGTGGTGGAGGAAGTGTGCCTGCGCCAAAGGCAACTCCTGAAACCTGGGTGAACATGGTCAATGAGATTCAAAAGGCATCTCTTTCGACCCGTCTTGGAATCCCCATGATCTATGGGATTGATGCTGTTCACGGTCACAACAATGTGTATGGTGCTACTATTTTCCCGCACAATGTAGGCCTTGGAGTCACCAGGCAAGTTGTCCAAGAAGTCCTTTACTGCTAAGTAGAAAGGAATTTGTTTTTGTTGGAATTGGTGTGTTATGAAATTGAAACAATTTTTATGCTATTTTGACTAATCTTTTAGGGACCCCAAACTTCTTAAGAGGATTGGGGAAGCAACTGCGCTTGAAGTTAGAGCGACTGGAATCCCATATGCCTTTGCGCCATGTATAGCAGTAAGTATACTGAAATTGCTGGAGAAAACTGATCAAGAAATGTGTATGCTTAATATGTATGCAATGGGGATATGCTTTGACAGGTTTGTAGGGATCCAAGATGGGGGAGATGCTACGAGAGCTACAGCGAGGATTATAGAATCGTCCAACAGATGACCGAGATTATACCTGGTTTGCAAGGAGACATTCCTACCAAGCGAAAGGGTGTTCCCTTTGTAGGTGGAAAGTATGTTTCTTTGCCCGTAAAAAAAAATCATTTGTGATATGTTTTTTCGTTAGTTACTTTGAAAAAAACTACCTATAGCTCTATAGGAGTGTGCTATTAAAGAAAGAACTCTCGGCTTTAGACGTTCTTTGTTGTATGTTAATTCGTTTTCTTTTTTTCCAACCAGATTTGGCTGAATTTGAGTAGCTTCTGTATGTTTGAGTCTTGATGATCAAAGTTGGGAATAGCCTTAGGTCATGGTCACACTTGCTTTTTTTCATCTAGAACGTGGTGGTCCTTGAATATTAAAAGCTTCAAGATAAGAGAGATAATGTAGTGATTGTCAATTTTGCATGTGCCTGACAATTTATAATTGGCCAACCCATGTGCTATGTTTTAACTTCATCTATAGTAGGCTTAGACATGTTCTTAAGATCCTGCTTTGAGTTTTCTGCCACTGTAGGACCAGTCTGAAGCCCCTTCCTTCATTCAAACAGTCATTGTCCAAGTTATTTATATCCTTGACATTTGAGGGAGTTAACATGAGCATATGTCTCATGTAAACTATTAGTGTCTTGTTTTAGTCAGTCATAAATAATGCATTAGTATATTACATGAACACAGATTCCATATATTTACCGGAATGAGCTTTTGACTATTTACAGGACAAAAGTTGCGGCTTGTGCTAAGCATTTTGTGGGAGATGGAGGTACTGTGAGAGGGATTGACGAGAACAACACGGTGATTGACTCGAAGGGGCTGTTTGGAATTCACATGCCTGGATATTACAACGCGGTAAACAAGGGTGTTGCAACGGTTATGGTGTCCTACTCTGCCTGGAACGGTTTGAGAATGCATGCTAACAAGGAACTCGTCACGGGTTTCCTGAAAGACAAGTTGAAGTTCAGAGTAAGAAATGATACAATTGAATGCATTTGATTTTCTGTGCTTTAGTCCTGAAAGCCCTTCTCTTTGTTTCTGTGCAGGGCTTTGTCATCTCGGATTGGCAGGGGATTGATAGGATCACGACTCCTCCACATCTTAACTACTCATACTCTGTTTATGCGGGAATCACTGCAGGAATAGACATGGTTGGTCTTAAAATGAGTCTATATCACATTTATTTGGTATGCACTAGATAGTTACTTGATTGTTGTGTGTCTCTTTTATTGCAGATTATGGTGCCGTACAACTTCACAGAATTCATAGACGAAATCAACAGTCAGATACAGAAAAAGCTGATTCCAATGAGCAGGATTGATGATGCCGTGAAGAGAATTTTGAGGGTGAAATTCACAATGGGTCTCTTTGAGGAACCATTGGCTGATCTCAGCTTTGCCAACCAGCTTGGTAGCAAGGTCTGTTCCGTTAATCCTTGGTCATCTTACAAAATGCTGTTATGAAACTGAACAAAACACGTCTGCTGTTTTGACAGGAACATAGGGAACTGGCTCGTGAAGCCGTGAGGAAATCTTTAGTGCTGCTCAAGAATGGTAAGAAAGGCGATAAACCGTTGCTTCCTCTTCCTAAGAAAACGGGAAAGATCCTTGTGGCGGGAACACACGCTGATAACTTGGGATATCAATGCGGTGGCTGGACCATCACCTGGCAAGGCCTCAAGGGCAATGACAACACTATCGGTATCTTAACTTCTTCTCTGTCACATCTTTTGGCTTGGTTGCAATTGCAAACACACAGAAAATTTAGATCTTGATTTTGGTTTGATAATACACAGGTACAACGATCCTCTCGGCTGTGAAGAATACAGTGGCTCCGACCACACAAGTTGTCTACAACGAAAACCCTGACGCGAGCTTCGTGAAGTCGGGTAAATTTGACTACGCCATTGTGGTGATTGGCGAACCTCCTTATGCTGAAATGTTTGGAGACAGCACAAACCTGACCATAAGTGACCCGGGTCCGAGCACGATAAGGGCCGTGTGCGGATCAGTGAAGTGTGTGGTGGTTGTTGTCTCTGGTCGTCCCGTAGTGATTCAGCCTTATGTCCCGACCATTGATGCCCTCGTGGCAGCGTGGCTTCCGGGAACGGAAGGTCAAGGAGTGGCTGATGCTCTGTTTGGTGATTATGGGTTCACTGGAAAGTTGGCTCGGACGTGGTTTAAGACGGTGAAGCAGCTACCGATGAACTTTGGCGATCTGCATTACGACCCGTTGTATCCGTTCGGATTTGGGTTGACCACAAAAGCATACAAATTGTAGACTCTTCAGTGGTTTGGAGGCAATAATTTTAGTTGAACAATGAAACGAAGAGATGTTATGGATTCAACGGAATAATTTGGATGAACAGTTTTGTGTTGTATTTAAGTTTGGGACTGTCTGTCTAGTGTTCTTCTCTCTGTACCATGTCACAAGCAACTAAAACTTAAAAAGCAAATCGATATCAAGATCATAATAAATGAAAACATGATTTGATACATCTTTGCATCCAAAACTATTGTGCTAGTAGAAACTATAATTATATAACTATACGTGTAATATGTTTGATATAGCATGAACAATTTTAAGAGAGACAAGTTGATAAAAACAAAGATAAATTTAGATACTAATATATGAAAATTATACAAAGTTAAATATCAAATTATCTCAATCTCTAGCTCACTTCTCTAGCTCTAAGGCTTTGAAATATTTACCATCTAAAAGATACGTTCCAATGGAGAGTCGAACAGCCCACAAGTCCTTAGGTTTTCTCGATACGATTCTGCAAATACAAAAAACAAAAAAGATTTAAGTAAATAAAGCTAATTCAATTTCTAGTACAGTTAGAAGAAGAAGACCTTCCAACATCGCCAGGGTTGACCAAGCCAGAGTTGGCCCTAAGACAAGGCATCGAAGCAGCAGTTTTTATCACTTTGGGGGCTTCAACGATGATGATTGGAGATCCCACTTGGAGCTTCGATTTTGGTCGCGGAGGCTCTTTTGCGGTTTCACAACATCTCACATTGACTCGTGGCTCGTAACATCTCACATTGCTCCATTCGCCGGATTGCACTTTGGAGAATCTATTCGAAGAAGCAAATGATAAAGCCATGGAAGAATTAAGAAACAAGTGTGTCTTTTTTTTTTGGTGGTAAGAGTGGATAAAGTACTTCGAGTGTGTGTAATTGCTTGCAAGCAAATGACCTCAGATTTTGTTGTACCAATCTTTTCGGTTTTATCTTGGTTTACACTTGGGTTTGTTTAGTTCCAACAGACTCTAACCGGATTGTTTTTCATTTTTATTTCCTTCCAATTTATCACATTTAATCTTATCTTACAACTTGAGATGCAGAAACAAAAGAATAAACTGGAGGCTGTTCTATTTTCAGTCTATGTTTTTCTATATTAAAAATAAAAATAAAACATGTCACATAATAAAAAGAAGACAGACGAAACAAATTCATCCGAAATTAATACGGTTCAAGAAGCCGTATATAAGAGATTTAGAAAAACAAGCAAAAGCTTTGTGTTCTATACAAACAAAAAAAACAAGATTTTAGGACCTGATCCTTTAGTATTTATTTGTGAAGACTACACACTCTCTCTCTCATTTCTTAGAGTAGGAAAGATATGGATCCTGTGCCATTGTTAGAACATCAGGCCTATCTGCTTGGTTATATGTTAGACACCGTCGAATCAAATCCTGCAAGAAATGCAACAGTGAGTCCATGGGAATGCCCTTTGTAACCGTTTGGTACTAATTTGCTTAAATAAAATGGTTTAAAGCCGACACAGGTAGTTTACCTTTGCTTCATTTGAGACGGCAGGTTTTGCTGGGAACTCAACCTTCTTGGCTTTAATGATTGTGTCTTCTCGTAGTATCCTTTCTTGGCTTTGGTCATGTCCAAAGGGTCGCTTCCCAAATAGCATTTGGTAAAAGAGAACACCCGCCGACCATACATCAACCTGAATTTCACCACAAATTAGGACTACGAAACTTTTAACACATTCTGATCAAGACAAGACAACATTGACCAATCGCTAACCTTTGATGAGATCAAAGGAGTTTTGCTAAGCTCAAAACATTCTGGGGGCAAGTACCTGAATTAAAAGAATTTCCAACCTATGTTAGCTATAAGATGTGCGGAAATTGAAGATAATAAAAAAACCACATCACGGAGACGAAAATTAGATTGTTCACCAGTATGTTCCAGCTCCCTGTGATGTAAGCTCCATTCCTTGAGAACCAACATTTTCCTCCACTATCTTGCTTAGACCAAAATCGGTCACTTTTGCTACTCCAAACTCATCAAAAAGAACATTCCCGGGCTTCAGATCATAGTGAATTATCTTTTGTGGTCCTTTGTTCAGATAAACAAGACCTTGAACTATTTGTACAATGATAATCCTTGCTTCTTTCTCAGAAAGCATGTGTGTTGCCTTTAAAACAGCATCAAGGTCCTTACCTGCATTATTGAAAACATACAAATGAGAACCACACACCACATAGAAGTCCTTTGTTTATCTACAAATACGTCAGAGGATTCTGGTTTACCACTACAATATTCCAGAACGGTGCAGAATGTATTCAGGTCGATTTCAAATGTATGCCAAAGTCGTACAATGTGGGGATGCACAAGATTTCTGTGGATATTAGATTCCCGAAGGGCATGGCGAATGTAACTTTGCTTCTTTTCTTCGCTCCACTGAGCATTCAAACCATGAAGCTTGCATGCAACATACCTATGATCCACCAAGTCATATGCCTGCTCAAAACACGTAGCATCAATTACTACAAAACATTTCTCACATGCAAAAAAAATGTAGTATCTATCAATGTTCTGACCTTATAGACTTCACTAAATCCACCTTTACCAAGAAGATTCAAAAGAGCATATCGGCTCTTCAAAACTGGAAAATTGTTGAAGCGAGAACCATCTTCATCCCGTATGCGCTTCATCTCCCTTATAAGCTGCCCCTTCTCCAATTCATACCTCTCTCTCTCACGCAAAACTACTTCCTCTTCCTGAAATAAAAAAATCAATAGATGTATGGTAAGAAACCAGAAATCAATCAACATAGAGGAAATAAGAAGCTGAGATGATGCATATGAAGGAACATACCCTCTTAATACAAGCAAGACGAGACTTATAAATCTCATCAGGGATGATATCATCCTCCTGTGCTCCTGATTCTATTTCAGTCCCATCACTCTTATCTACAAGCAAATGGAAAAAAAAAGGTGCTAAACATCATAACAAGACAACATACAGTACATGAGATAGCGGATTGACTGAAAAACTAAAAAATGGGAAACATACCACCATTCTGTCGTTTCTTAAGGAGCTTTCTCTGTCTCTCAATAGCCTCCTTGGTTTCTAGCAATTGTTTCTTCTCGTTGCAAATTTTATATAAAAATCAATAGAAATACTGCACAGATTAATGATATTAGTTTAATAAAAATCTCTTGCTACACAGCTTTACTTACAAGTCGAGCATTCAGATCTTTCAACATTTGCCCATCCTCCCACGTCTCAGCTATGATCGTTCCCGTCCTGAGATCATGAAAAAAGCCACACAGCTGATGTATTTGTTCACAGAGATTAACCTCATAACCTAACGAAGAATATTTTGTGCTGCGGGTTATAGAGAAATGTGCAGTTAACTCCTATCAAAAACTCAAATTTGAGATTGTTTAATGACTTTACCAAATAAGCAAAATTGTATTTGCTATACAAGTATTATTAGACTTCCCCGTTAGATATATTCACAACAGTTGTGCAAATAATCACATAAATGAAGACTAGGACCATAAAACTCATATTAATACATTATGGCTGACCTGAGTACACCAACGTTGCCTAATCGCAAAGAATCGTGTCTAACTTTCGTTCTTGCTTCTTGTCTCTCAGTTTTGGAAACAGATATGAGAAGGTCAGAGATTACTTTAATTGTCTGCATCAGAAAAGAAAAACGCTCAAAGCTTGTTGTTAGCAAGTGCATTATTAGCTTAGAACAAATCATTTGACATGTCTTGCATAAGAATGTAAAAGTTATTAAGAAAATCACAGAGAAGTAGGCAGAGAATATTGATAGTTTCTTCACCACTAACGAAAATATTCCTAGAGGGTGTGCAAAAGTTTCTGCCAATTTAGACACCAAGTTGATATGAAGATACCCAGCTTGTTTTCAAAAACTAGTTAACTACGAGTCATTAGAAGGCCAAAATGTTGAACATTAGCCATTACAACTCGGCTCCACATTCAACGCACCTGAAAATCAACTTATCCGCAATAGATTGGTTATTATTTCCACTTAAAGCAATGCTAATAAATGATTTACGGAAAGAGCTCACTGGAAAAGGATTATGAGCAAATCAAGAGATCGGCAATGATTTACTTTTCTCAGGATATATATACCATTCTCTTCTAAAAGTAACCATGCCATGCTAGGTGGGACATTTTTCAAAACAAAAAAAAACTTCTGAAGAACCCTAATGGTTCAAGGAAACAAAAGTTTGCCCACCTTTTGCTTCCCTTGTTGCTCCTGATCTTTCAGAATTTTTACCTCCTGCACATATCACGTTTAGGATTAGCAGGGGGGTGAGAATAGGAAAAATGGTAATAGAATAACCAGGATTGGCTAAATCTTGTCACGCAATACATTCTCAAGCGTCCGGGAAAGGTTGTGATACTCAGAAGAATCTTGTCGAGATTTACACAATTCCTCCTCTAGGACAGCTATTCTTGAACGCAGAGATGACATCTCTTCCTGATTTATAAACAAGAAAAAAGTAGTGAATAAAGAAAGATATAACCTTACGTGATAATCATATATAATAACCCCATTTTAATATTTTAAAAGACTACTAAGATGCATATCAAACCTAGCAATGAGACGATTACATATTCTCTTAGGTAGGATATATCATGGAATAAAGGACATAATAAGAGAAACTTACATCCTGGAGAGAGCATTCACCATTCCTGAGCTGTTCATCAGGCCTAAAATCCTGACGAATATATATGCAAAATTAATATCGATAAACTGTATTTGGTTGCCAAGATCAATGCAAATCTAGTTAAAGATTTTCTTCAACACAAAAAGTGGGGTAGTATCGTACTTCTTTCTTTCCCTTTTTGCAAAAATAAGGTATTACTTGAGATAAGAACATAAACACGTCTTGTCAATGAAATTAAGTCTAATATATACTCGACGATGAAAGAACAGTAGCATATATGATCATTACAAGTAAAAACCATTAACCTTTTGAACAGAGACATCCAGTTGACAATTTGCAGCTGGCACTGGTGCAGACAAAAACTGAGATTTTGTCACATCACTATTAGTTTTAGAACCACGCCCTCTTCCTGTTGATGAAGCCCTACCTCGACCTTGTTTCTTCTTATTTACATCAAGGCCTGTCTTGGTCTCAGCGCCATTTTTCCTTCCATCATACCCAGCCTCTTGGGGCTTCAGTTCACCATTATTCTTCATTTATTAGTTAAATAGAAATACGAGGAGACAAAACTTACATCATAATAAATTTGTTTCAATATAAGATAAAAACATCATACAGCATAGACCAGATTCTTTTAGGGACAAAACATCAACTAGATAAGGGACGAAAAGAAAATACATTGCTAAAATTCCTACCTCAGGATGATCAACAACACCAGAGCTGTTAAACTCTTGAACTTTCTGGCGCTTTTTGGTATTGGCTCGGATTAGGAAATCTCCTGTATTCTGAGACATATAACGAGAATAAGTTATACACTAAAAAGGACTGTGTTTCTTGTTCAAGAAAGAATCTACATACATCTGCAAGGTCATGTGCACGTACATACATGTAAATGTCAGGACATGTAGCCCAATATCGCATAAAAAAACTCAGTAGGAAATAAGAGCATCAACTTTAATCAAACGAATCAAATACAAGGAGATAGAGGAGAGGAACATTAACAACAAGCGGAATAAGTCGATTACAACCCAGGCGAAACTCTGAGATGCACAGGAATCATGGTAAAGACATTAAAAAAATTGACTAATATTTTACAAACATCAGAAGGTACCTCGTCGTCGGAATCACTGATAGAGGCCTCCGACAATCCCGCGGATGCGGAAGCCAGGACTTTGACAGTGGCAGTAGAAGATGGCCAGACGGAGAGCTGCTGTTGCTGCTGTGGTTGCTGTGGCTTTTTGCCGGTCAAGCGGGCCTCTAGCTTGGCGATTTTGTCGGGCAAAGAGTGATCCGACTGATTGGAGGAATTTGAGGAAAAATGCATCACCATGTCATCCGACATTGCCAACACTTGAACAGACTTCAACGCACTACACTCCCTAATCCACCAGATCAGCCAGGGACGTAGAGAACAGCCAAAATTCGAGAAAAAAAAAGAAAATAAATTTAGGGTTTAAAAGCAGAATTACCAAATTGAAGCCTAGAATCTGGATGCCAGTGACAAACCCATAAATGGGCTATAATTTCACGTGGAGGTTTTTCCTCTTTGAAAAACGTAGAGAGAAAGAGAAGTAAGGTTGTGTTGGGTGAGGAACCCTAAGGAATTGGGAGGGAAAGATAGAAATAGGGTCAAGAGACTCAACGCAACAAGGTTAATTACTTTTGGTTATCAGGTTTAGCCGAATCTTATTCACAAGTTTGACTGT
This sequence comes from Pugionium cornutum, assembly GCA_018901935.1. Classification (NCBI taxonomy): domain Eukaryota; kingdom Viridiplantae; phylum Streptophyta; class Magnoliopsida; order Brassicales; family Brassicaceae; genus Pugionium; species Pugionium cornutum. The sequence continues at coordinate 14,763,888 of CM032158.1, read as the reverse complement.
TTATTTTATTTGTAAAGTGTAGTTTTCTTTTCTTTTTTTACGTGTCATTGAATTTCTATATACTAAATATTTTTTAAGGAAGTGATCAAGTGTGGTGAGTTGAATCGTTAATGTGTTTAGATGATATGTGATCGACTGTATTGTGTTCTTGGTAAGATGGAACATGACGTCGTCGTTAGCTTTCGTGTGACCAAATATTTTCTGCGACGCATCACAATTATCATCAAAAGCATCTCTAGCGTATGATCCACACTATACGACCACATTTAATGTTTGGTCTACATTGTAGAGAACATTATATAAAAGACTGTTGGTGATATAAGTTTATTTGCTTATTACAAGTTTATGGTATAGAAAAAAACCCAAATATAAGTATTTTATGAACTTATATAACAGAGGTTTTTTTTTACGTTAACAAAACGAAACCTCGAAAGCCTCTAACTAGGAGGGAGGTTTATCTTCTTCTTCTTACACGTGACAAACCTAACAACAAAACCCTCCTTGCTCTGCGCCGCGTGCTGATTCCTCCCAAGCGACCTTCTTCCATTTTACTCTTTACGCCAATCTCGCTTGGTGAGTTTTCTTTGAATTTTTTTGTCGATCGACAATTTAACCTATTCTTATTCCGAGGAATTGAGTAAAGAAAGTGATAAACGTAGCTGTTCGTTTTCTATTGTCAAGCACTGACCTAGATTTATTCGGGGGGTATAATCATTTTGTTTTTATTGGAAAATGAAATTTAATCTGATTTTTAGATTATGGAATCTAGTTATGTTTTCGTTCCGTCGCGATTGTCGCTCTGATGTAGAAGCCCTAATTTCTGGCAGTTTACACACATTCAAAAAGCTTTTACGTCTCGATTATGCTAAAGCGTTGTTTGATTTCTGATTGTTTTTTTTTTCTTAGTAGCAATCATGGCTGATGAAAACAATGAGGTGAAGGAAGAAGTTAAGGATGAGCAAGAAGTAAGTTGTGTTTTTTTGGTCCATAATAGATTTTTTGGTTCTTTTGTAAGACTTATTGTATTGGCTATTCTTTTACATCAGCTTGCACCCTTTGATCCAACCAAGAAAAAGAAGAAGAAGAAAGTTGTCCTTCAGGATCCTGTCGAGGACTCAACAGAGGCACCGGCGGAGAGATCTGATTCATTGCCGGGTATGGTGAAGAGTCTATGTGCTGTGAAACGTTTTTTGTTGCTCTTCAACTGTGTGTATATGGTATTTTAACTAATTTCGTTCCTGCAGCTAATGATGGTATCGAGAGTTCATTTGCTGGAATGAAGAAAAAGAAGAAGAAGCCAGTGAGTGTTTTAACATTTTCTGCCTTTTAATAAGTTTTTTTAATTCTTTAAACTTGTGTTTTGATGATTCTGCGCCTCACATGTTTTTTTCTTTGATGGTTAGGTAGAGTCAAGCTCATTGAATGACGAAAATGTCGATACTGCAGAAGATTTGGATGGTATCTTTAATTTTCTTTTTGGCTATTTAACAGTTTATCTTGGCAGCACTTTTATCCTGTTTGAATCTTACAGAGTATATATCTTTCAGAGCATGCCAATGACGAGGAAGAGGGGGAAGGAATAGATCTGCAGCAGCAACGTTACCCCTGGGAGGGAAGTGATAGAGATTACCTATATGACGAGGTGAGTATATCTTAGATGGTATTTTTCATTAAACCATAGTAATTGATAACTTTCTTTGGTAGTAAAAAGTGTATACTATGTTTATGTACACTATACTGCTTTAGAGGACTGTGTCCTGGTTTTGCTGATGGGAGTTATATTTGCAGCTTCTTGGTAGAGTCTTTAACATTCTCCGTGAAAATAATCCGGAGCTTGCTGGAGATAGGCGTCGTACAGTTATGAGGCCTCCTCAAGTTCTTCGTGAGGGGACGAAGAAGACAGTGTTTGTCAACTTTATGGACCTTTGCAAGACGTACGAACAAACCCCTTATCTTCCTCTTCAAACTGGTTGAATTAACCATAAGTATTATTGTATTAATACCTAGTGATTTTGATGATTGTATGTGTTTAAATTCAGGATGCATCGTCAGCCAGATCATGTTATGAATTTCTTGCTTGCTGAGTTGGGTACTAGTGGTTCGCTTGATGGGCAGCAAAGGTTGGTTGTTAAGGGAAGATTTGCACCCAAGAACTTTGAAGGAATTTTGCGGCGATATGTCAGTAAGTAACTTCCCCTTAAGTCTCGAAATTTTAATTGCTATAAAATAATATCAATTTGGAGTTCTTAATGTGATTCATTGTTTGTGTTATTCTCAGATGAGTATGTCATTTGCTTTGGTTGCAAAAGCCCTGACACAATTCTTTCAAAGGAGAATCGTCTCTTCTTTTTGAGATGCGAAAAGGTAAAACTTCTTTTTTAGTTGATATCTTTGTCTACATTGCCTGATCAAGTTTAACGAGTTGATTATCTTTTAGCTATGGTTAACTTTCCGTGTTCCTATTTATAAATATGATTGAACGATACTTGTTTTGCAGTGTGGATCTGGACGATCAGTGGCGCAGATCAAAGCTGGTTTTGTTGCCCGTGTTGGACGAAGGAAGACTTGAGAAACTGGTGGGTGAAGTTGAGTTGTCTTGTCTTTTGTTTTGGGAGAACTAAAGAACTTATTGTGGAGTTGAAATACTTGTCTTGTTTTTTTCGTTGTTTTTGGAATATGATGAAAAATCTTCAGATTATGACTTCACCTCAAATACAACGATCCATGGACATCGTTTTTTGTTGACTCAAATATTCTTATCATCCATGCCAGCTAAGCTCGCGTCTGTTTAATCTTATCTTTCTGATTGAAAATGTGACAATAACGTCAGGAGTCTTTTTTGGTTTACATTTCTAAATTCTGAAGAGCATTAGTCTGAGTTGTACCTTTAAAATTTGAGAAATCTTCTAATTTTTGTGTGAATTTCGGAAAAAATCTTGTAAACAAAATCAGAATTTAATTTATAAAAGATAAAAGTAAATTTACGATATCGATTGGTAAAACAGAAATTGTCAATCATAATGGACATTATGTCAACGTCTAAATTTAACAATTATGGTCCTCCTTGTCCAACCAAAACGAACTGAACCGGATTTCACCCGACCGACTTCCTCCTTTCCTCCTGATCAAGAAAACTCGATCCGCTACAAAAACCTCAGAGACGCGTTTGTAGTTCATTTGATCGTTCTTTTGGATCTCTTACAAAATCCTTAAATTCATTCCAACCCTTTTAACTTTGTAAGGAAAATTTTAATGGATGCACTGTCCTCTTCCGAGGAAAGCTTGAAGCTTGAACTTGATGATCTGCAGAAACAGCTGAACAAAAAGATCAGATTCGAAGCATCCGTTCGGTCTATTCATTCTCTTCTTCGCGATCGCTACTCTTCCTCCTCTCCTTCTCTCCGCAAACAGGTTGGTTTTATTTCATAGATTTCGACCCAACAGATATTCAAATAGCTCGAAAGTTTTGTGGTTATGCTGGTCGCGGTGATTTTCAGACGGGTTGAATGTTCGGTTAATTTGTACTCATTTTATGTTTGATTGAAGGGTTTTACTTTGAGGATTGAATTAGAAATCAAACATCTTTCTTGTTTCCTGTTGTAATTGTGAAGGAAGTTCATGTTCATGTCAAGGATATTCAACTATTTCAACTCCGTACTTTGTTCAATTCCTTAGTTAGAATGTGTGTTTGTTAGGTATCCTCTCTGACACATTTTTTGTTTGATGGGCAATGCAGTTCTATATAGTGGTATCTCGTGTCGCAACGGTGCTTAAGACAAGATACACAGCTACTGGGTTTTGGGTTGCGGGACTGAGCCTTTTCGAGGAGGCGGAGAGACTTGTGTCTGATGCCTCTGAGAAGAAACACTTGAAATCATGCATTGCTCAAGCCAAGGAGCAGTTAAGTGAAGTAGATAATCAGCCAACCGAGAGCTCACAAGGTTTGCGAACATTATTTTTGTCTTATGCTTTCAACTGAAAAGTATCTCGGGTGATTTTATTTCTCTTGTAAATTTGTTCCAGGTTATCTTTTCGAGGGACATCTAACGGTTGATCGTGAGCCCCCACAGCCACAGTGGCTAGTGCAGCAGAATCTCATGTCTGCTTTCGCTTCAATCGTTTCTGGTGAATCCTCTAATGCTTCTGCTGAAAACACTCTTGTGGAAACGGCCAACTTGATGCAAGAACTCATCAACGGTCTTGACAATATCATTCCAGAGGTACGTTTGATATCTTTTAGCATCGTCCTTCTCTTTTCTTCCTTGCTAGATTTAGATGATGCAGCTGTTGTATAATCACATAAAACGAGATTCTTCACCTATAGATGAGATGAAAGCAATTTTTGTTCTGCTTTTTACATTTATCTTTTGCACATTGGGTCTCCACTGGGTTCCTATATAGCTGGCTACTTGTCTCCCCTTTTCTGTATCAGGAATGTTTAACCCCAACCTCTAACATGATATTTGTAGCGTTTGTTTTGCTTGGCCTTGTGATTGAAAAATGATATACATGATGTGTTCTATGCAGATTCTGGAGGATGGTGGACCACCAAGAGCTCCACCGGCTAGTAAAGAAGTTGTCGAAAAACTTCCGGTAATTATGTTCAGTGAGGAAATGCTTAAAAAATTAGGAGTGGAGGCAGAATGTTGCATCTGCAAGGAGAATCTTGTAATCGGTGACAAAATGCAGGAGTTGCCATGCAAGCATACATTTCACCCTCCTTGCTTAAAGCCCTGGCTGGTAAAAAAAACCCCATCTTTGTTCTTAGTTACAAAGAAAATGATTCTTTATATTGTATCCGAGGACATCAGAACGAACAGCTTATGATCAAATTGTTATGGCAGGACGAGCACAATTCTTGCCCTATATGTCGCCATGAATTGCCAACAGACGATCAGAAATATGAGAGCTGGAAAGAGAGGGAGAAAGAGGCTGAAGAAGAGCGGAAAGGCGCAGAGAATGCTGTCCGCGAAGGTGAATATATGTACGTTTAGATTTTAACGAATTAATGACACACTTTATCATTTCTTCCCTCAATTTTATTTGCTTCTCATCTCCTATCTGTTGTTCGTCATCCACAATGATAAATCCTGCTTGTTTTGTGCCAAAGCTTATAACAAGAATCAAAGATTTCGTTAATTGGCACACAGATTCTATATGGAAGAGATCACAGAGTTCGATACCATATCATCAACAGTTATTAGTTAGATAGACTCTAGGACACTGTTTTCTAAAACAACAATAGTTTGTTCTTCAGTAGATAGATGATCCTCTCTCTTCATCGGCAAAGGAAAATGAAAAGTGATAAACAGGCCTGAGCACTTCAGACATGTAAACAAGTCCTCGGTTTCTGCAACAAACGTGTATACGGAGACTATCGTACAACACATGCAGAAGCATATATGATACATTATCATACTGACATAAACGTTTTACTTGGTTTTGAGGTTGATCTTCGGGTAAGCAGATGGATATTTTTACAAAATAGAGACATTGACTGTTGAAACAACTGTCTTTTTGATGTCTGAAATCAGGGTAAGGATTTCTGTTGACCAATCTAGCAAACAAGAATGTGAATGTTGTTGTTAGATGCAACATTCAAATAGCTAAGAATAAACTCGTAACATACTGTGACTGCTAACAATGGAAACATATATAAAAGACAAGAGATGACTATGATGATTAACATTTAGTGTTTTGAGTGATTTGCCACAGTTAGTGATTCTTAGTTCAGTCAATAGCATTCATATATTCCTCCACTTTCATATGTTCAAAAAGAAGTTAATAGATTCACAAGAAAATTCTTAGTTTGGAAACAAGAATTGGTAGTTTCAAGCTAATAATATATATAGTGAGACCTCCGAAAAAGATGACTTTCCCTAATTAGCAACTAAAATCCTCTCTTTCATAGACAGGCATCTGAATGTGAACTTAGTATACTATTTGTCAAAAAACACGAGATTAATGAACTAATGATTTTTTGTCATATTAATGAACTAATGTCCAATCTCATCTTCTCTTTATGTAAATTCCTTGTATTAAGAGGGTTTAGTGAGAATTGCATCACATAAAGTTAGTTAATTTTATATTTTTTGTTAAATTTTCTGTAAAGTTCATGTATTTTTATAGTTTAGTTATGTTAACTTTAAGAATACATTAAATGACATTTGTGTGTTTATGAATAATTTTTTTTTTAAAATATCAAATCTTAACTTATAACACTGAATATTAATAATCAGAAATCAATAATAACTGTCTTGGTTTAAAACAAGAGATTTTGAATTGAATTAAAAAAAAATCATTAAACTGATAATATTGAATTTTATTACAAATAGAAAACCAATAAACTAATAATCGTAACAACTTAATAATTAAAAAACGTTTAAAAAGATATTTACTACTAATCTCCTAAAAGCAAAAGAGGTGCACCAAGGAAGAAGTGACACCACTGAGGGGTAGAAAAGAAATTTGGAACATGTGAGGGTAGTTTTGTCTTTAGGATTTTGTTTTAGGGTTCCCCGAAGACTGGGTTTTTGCTCTCCTCCATTTCTACTCTTCTAAGCAGACTCAATATTGCGGGTTCCCCGATTGGATTTTGGAGATCTCCGACGCTGAAGAACCCTTCTTCTTCTTCTTCTGCCCTTAGAAATGCCGGTATGATTCTTCGTCGTCTATTTCATTTCTTTTGCTTTTCTAATGCTCTTGAAGCTGCCATTAACTGTTTAGCTACTCGTATGTAGATCGACAAGATCTTCAAAGATGATGCTAGCGAAGAGAAGGGAGAGCGTGCGAGGATGGTTAGTTTTTTGTTTTTGCCATCGAGTATTTTGGGTTGTTCAGATTCACTCTACTGTTTAATCTCATTTGCTTTTGCTGCTCTCTTTAGGCATCGTTTGTTGGTGCAATGGCTATTTCTGACCTGGTTAAGACTACCTTAGGACCAAAAGGGATGGTAACTTCCGTTCCTCAATATTTCATAGCAATAATTCATTTTCATTCTATTGATTGTGGTTGAATCTTACTATCTTTCAGGATAAAATCTTACAATCAACTGGCAGAGGTCATGCAGTCACTGTTACCAACGATGGTGCTACTATTCTCAAATCACTTCACATAGACAACCCCGCAGCTAAAGTTCTTGTCGGTATGCATTCCTGCAATACTCTGGCTTTCAGTTTTCCAAATTCGTTTTTGTGGGTCTTTCTCACTTTTCCTATTTGATCTGTTGTTCTTCAGACATCTCAAAAGTTCAAGATGATGAGGTTGGTGATGGGACTACTTCTGTTGTTGTCTTGGCGGGCGAGCTTCTGAGGGAAGCAGAAAAGCTTATTGCCTCTAAGATTCACCCTATGACAATAATAGCAGGTATGCTCTGACGCTTTAAGTGTAAAGATGACATCGTTGTATCAGGTTCTTCCGTGCTGGCAATGATTTCTTTTTTTCTTTTCATTTTTGTTTCTTAGGTTACAGAATGGCTTCAGAATGTGCTCGTGATGCTTTACTGAAAAGAGTAATTGATAATAAGGAGGATGCAGGTAATCATTATAGAGATGGGTAAACCTTATTATGCAGACACATCAAAGCATTGTATTCTCTTGTTTGTGTGATGTGTTCGATGCTGGGCTCAACTCTGTTATTTACAATATTGTGCTTTGTGTCAATGCAGAGAAGTTTAGGTCAGACTTAATGAAGATTGCGATGACAACTTTATGTTCCAAAATTCTCTCACAGGACAAGGAGCATTTTGCAGAAATGGCTGTGGACGCTGTTTTTAGATTAAAGGTTCCATCTCTGCCTCCTTTTGAAATCCAGCAATGTGTTCCCTCCTTCTCTTTCTCATATTTTTTTTCATGAAAGAAGAGCTTTCTCTAACGAATGTCACGAAAATAGGCTGATATCTTTCCTAATAATTGTTTTGCTGTAAATGCATTTTTTCGTTTTGGAGTGTTATATGATTTTTTTTTGACATTCTAGTGTTGTTCAAATAGGGAAGCACAAACTTGGAAGCTATTCAAATCATCAAAAAACCTGGAGGGTCCCTTAGGGATTCCTTTTTGGATGAAGGGTAAGACACCACTTGCGCCCCTTGCCAACTGCTCAAAATCTGTTTCTATGAGCTATTGATATCTATTTAGTACTCATATAATCATGCTTACCTGTCGAGTTTCAGTTTCTTTTCTTTCTCATAGCTTGCACCTTAGTTTTATAAGTATAGTTTTGCTTTGGAGTTTGGAGTGGTGATAGGCATCCATCATCTTTTATGTTTCATTCCTCCTTTTGTTCATCCAGTAATTTTGTCTCATGCCATCTGAACTTAAATATACGCCTTTAGGTTTATTCTTGACAAGAAGATAGGAATTGGGCAGCCTAAGCGCATTGAGAATGCAAAGATCTTGGTTGCAAATACCGCAATGGATACTGATAAAGTAAAAATTTATGGTGCACGTGTCCGTGTGGATTCCATGTCCAAGGTTGCTGAGATTGAAGGGGCTGAGAAGGAAAAGATGAAAGACAAGGTGAAGAAGATCCTAGCCCACGGGATCAACTGCTTTGTTAACAGGCAGCTGATTTACAATTTCCCTGAGGAACTCTTTGCAGATGCTGGTGTACTTGCTATTGAGCATGCCGACTTTGAGGGAATAGAGCGTCTTGGTTTGGTTACAGGTGGTGAAATTGCTTCAACCTTTGACAACCCAGAGTCTGTTAAACTAGGGCATTGCAAGCTCATCGAAGAAATCATGATTGGTGAAGACAAGCTGATCCATTTTTCTGGTGTTGCGATGGGTCAGGCTTGTTCAATTGTCCTAAGGGGTGCTAGGTATCCATTTTAGACTCCCACTATTACTTAAAAGACTCTGTGTCGAGTTGTCCTGATTCTAATTCTTGCCTGAAATTTTGTGTGGTCTTGCAGTCACCATGTTCTAGACGAGGCTGAAAGATCACTCCATGATGCCTTGTGTGTTCTCTCCCAAACCGTGAACGACTCTAGAGTGTTGCTTGGAGGTGGATGGCCAGAGATGGTTATGGCAAAGGAAGTAGATGAGCTTGCGAGGAAAACGGCTGGCAAAAAATCTCATGCCATTGAAGCATTCTCACGGGCTCTAGTGGCTATACCAACAACAATTGCTGACAACGCTGGTTTAGACAGTGCGGAATTGGTGGCTCAGCTTCGTGCAGAGCACCACACCGAAGGTTGTAACGCTGGGATCGATGTTATCTCTGGATCTGTAAGTAAACTCTATAAGCAAAACAAGAAAAACTGGGATCTGGGCAGGGATTGTAAATGGTAATACGTGAAAATCGTGCTGATTATCATTGATTATTTACAGGTAGGAAATATGGAAGAGAGAGGAATCTATGAAGCATTCAAAGTGAAACAAGCGGTTTTGCTTTCTGCAACAGAAGCAGCTGAGATGATACTGCGAGTGGATGAGATCATTACATGTGCTCCTAGGAGGAGAGAAGACAGGATGTAAAACCCAGCACATGAACGTGGTTGGGAGTGTGATTTCATGATTCCAAGATCACACCCTCCCAGTGACGATGTTCAATTGCCATTAGATTGTCTTTTTTGATTTGGAGATCAGAAAACAAAACTTTAATGTTTAATGTTTTGCACTCCAGACTTTTCTATCTTTTTGGTTTTTTTTTTCTTCTAATATTTGTTTTGATTTCAGACTTTTTGATGACATGTATGCTACTCCAAGAAGGTTTACCTTTTTAGTTGCTTACCTTCTTTTTCGTCTCTTCGATCACTAGGTTTAATTCTACATGCATCAGATGTAATCTGAATTTGTTGGCAAATCATACTCGTTTTGGTTAGTGAAGTTTATATTTGCAAAGTTACATAAAAATTATCTGAAATCTTGTTGAAATATACGATTCCGATATTGAAATTTATCTGATTAATCTTCTACGTATAGAGTATTTTTTAATCAATCCATAAATTCCATTGGGTCAAAAAAACCAGAAAATGACTACACTAGTAAGTTAATAAAGAATATTTGAACTTTTAAAGCATTAATTAGGATAATATTACAGTGTTTATCTCTTTAGTGATCATCAAATTGTCATCTTCCATTAAAATCAAGATAACAAAATATAAAATAATGTTTCCCTTTTTGGGTGCTTTGTTAAAGTGAAAGCAAACAAAAAAAAAGAAAGGCTGACTTAGTTGAGACCAGAAGATTGTGACACCAACGTCAGAAATGCTTTGCTGACGTCATTTCCTGTTATTCTTATAGGAATTTGCAGTTTTTCTACGTCGTTTATTTGTTCCATCGTAATAGACTTTTACTTTCTAAAATTGCAATTTTGTCCCTTCACTCTTTACGCACAACCAGACGAATCTTTCGTTTACGCCTTTATTTTATGATTGATATTTTGATACGAATCTCTATTTTCTCGAAATTATTTGAAAGATCCGTGTGAAGTAATCAATTAACTATAAGTCTCATTCGACTATTGACTAATAAAACAAGAAAAGCATCAGCAGAAGCTGCTTTATTCTCCCCTTTTAAAAACGCAGCTGGTTCTCCTTTATTTCTCCCCCTCTCTTCTCTCTCTCTCTCTCTCTCTCTCTCTCTCTCCCTTCGGTTGTCATACATCAGCATCGTCACAATGAGCTTCTTCATCGAAGATTCTGGTCTCATCGTCACTCAACTTCTCTACAAACTAGCGGTTCTCTTTACCGTTTTGAGATGGATTCTCGCCTGGATCTTACGCTACCGATCCAGATCTAGATCCGCCTCTTCTTCTTCTTCTTCTTTTACTTCTTCCTCCTCTATGTCGATTTCTTCAGAGACCATCAAGGAAAGCCTCTCCGTCACGACGTTTCGTGACGCAGCGGAGCGATATCCACAGTGCATCAGTGACACGTGTGCTGTGTGCCTTGGGGATCTGGAAGACGGAGATGAAGTCAGAGAACTCAGGAACTGTAGCCACGTGTTCCATCGCGAGTGCATCGACCGGTGGCTGGACTACGAATACTGTGGCGGAGATGAAAACGACGGCGAAGATGATAACCACCGCAGGTGTCCCCTCTGTAGAACTCCGCTTTTTGCTGCTTATACATCGTCGTGTGGGGATTGGCAGGCCAAAAACGAACCCAGCTGGGCCGTCGAGCGGCTTCTCTACCTCTTCGGAGACGATCTTCTCGTGTGATTGTTATGTTCATTTTTTATTCCAAATTTATTTTATTTTAGTGGGGATGATCGATAAACCAATAGATTAACGCAAAAGTGAAGAAATGGTCAATTTTGTAAATTGGGGATTTAAGGGGTGAGAATTAGGAAATATATAATATTAACATCAGTGATAGACCATCACATTTCCATCGTTATCATGTCCTCTTTCGCATGCAGATGTCTGTAATCACATTTGGTATGTAAAAAAAAAATGAATTCGTTAAATAAAGCATCACCAACAACGTTTATGAAAAAGGAATCCATTTGCTAATATATATCATATGGATTCGATTGTCGGTCCACTCGTTAATTACCCATTGTGGAATGTGGAGTATCACTATCACATATTCAATGGCGGCACAGAAATTCAATGGCGGCACAGAAACAGATGAGAGATAAGATATTAAAATCCATGGCGGATATAAAGGCAGCACTTCAGCCAACGACGGAATCACAAGTTACGGCGGTTCAAGACCTCCCTGAGACTCCAGAGAAAAGATCGATCGTCGTGATAATTCTATCGGTGAAAAGCAGTCTCGCTACATCCATTGGAAGAAGGTCCAGATCGAGATGCTTAGCTTGTTTCAACCAAAGGGGATAGACAACATCATTGGAGAACAGTTCTTGTTGCCGATTGATGGATTCATCACCAACTGATGCCATTTACAAATCGCGCTTCTGAGTTTGAAGAAGTTTGTTTGCCTCGGAAGAAACAGAACCCTTTTGGTTCTTGGAGCTTATCTTCAGTGAATAGGTAAGCTCCGTTAGTTTCTTACTTGTTTCTCTCGCCTATATTTTCGTGATGAATTCATGCCATTTGCTACCTACAAATCTGCTTTTTCTAAATCTATCTCCGATGGCTCCACCAATCGTCTGTTTCTTCTTTCAAAAATTGTTCCTTTACCTCCCTTTAGTAAAACACTAAGCTTTTTGGTTTTCTTTATAGATCTATTTTGGGGGTATCTTCTTGATAAAATGTTTTGAATTCTTTTTGGCATATCTTTACGATATAGAATTTGAGAAAACCATATAGTAATTTGGCTCACAAAATTCCATCGGGTTTAAAAAAAAGGTTGTAAACTTTCTTCAAATATTCTTTTAAGAAAGAAACGACAGATACCCAAAACATGGTCTCCATCTTACACACTCCATCCCTTTCTTCTTCCCTCTCCCTCTCTCAATATCTCTGTTCGCTGAATAGAAGAGGACCTTGGATGGTTTAAACTGAGGTTTAGCTCCAATGGAATCAAGTTTCTTATTGAAGTACCATTTCAAATTCCTTTCCTTTCCCCTCTTTCTTCCATATGCTCATCTTCCCAACACTCCATCTATATTTCATGTCTATATTTTTATATATATACACACACAAAACGCAAATTCTCAATAAACCCCACATTTAAATCTCACTCTTATTGAGAAATGGGTATTTTTGGTACATACCAAACATTCATCTTCTTGTTCCTCTCTGGAGTACTACTTCACAATATATTGCAGGATGTGGAGGGCTTGGCATGTAACTGGGGGACACAAGCGAGCCATCCTCTGCCACCAAACATAGTGGTGAAGCTCCTTAAGGATAATGGGTTCAATAAGGTTAAACTATTTGAAGCTGACCCTGGTGCACTTAGGGCTCTTGGCAACTCCGGTATTCAGGTCATGGTCGGTATCCCCAACGATCTCTTGGCAACTATGGCATCTACTGTTACCAACGCCGAGCTTTGGGTTCAACAAAACGTCTCTCAGTATATCTCTAAATACGGTACCGAAATAAGGTAATTTGCATTGCACTTTACTTGGCCTATAAGCTAACATCATGTTTAATTTCTAAAGCTTGGATTTTTAAGCTAAAAACATATTTGGGTTTTTAAAGATTAGATTTTTAATCGTTGAGGTTGATCAATTTGATCAGATATGTAGCGGTGGGGAATGAGCCATTCTTAAAGACATACAAGGACAGATTCGTCCGTTCAACATTCCCGGCGCTGCAGAACGTTCAGGCAGCTCTTGTAAAGGCTGGTCTTGGTCGGCAAGTCAAAGTGACGGTGCCTCTTAATGCCGACGTCTACGAATCCAGCGACGGTCTCCCTTCCTCGGGCGATTTCCGATCTGATATCAAAACCCTAATGGTCTCCATCGTTCGATTCCTCGCTGATTCCGTCTCACCCATTACCTTCAACATCTACCCTTTTCTCTCTCTCAATGCCGATCCAAATTTCCCCAGTGAATACGCCTTCTTCCCAGGATCGGGTGGCGGAAGCGGTGGAGCTAAGCCTGTTGTCGACGGATCAATCTCTTACACGAACGTTTTCGACGCGAATTTCGACACTCTGGTCTCGGCGTTAGATAAAAACGGATTCGATTCGAACAAGGTGGAGATCATCGTCGGAGAGGTCGGGTGGCCCACTGATGGCGATCAAAACGCGAATCCGGCGATGGCTCAGAGATTCAATCAGGGATTGTTGAATCGTATTCTTCAAGGAAAAGGAACGCCACGGCGGAGAACAGCGCCGGAGGTCTACATATTCTCACTCGTGGACGAAGACATCAAGAGCATCGATCCAGGAAAATTCGAGCGACATTGGGGAATATTCGCTTATGACGGCACCGTTAAGTACCCTCTCAGCCTCGGAAACGGCCGCAAATTGGTCCCGGCAAGAGGTGTTCGTTATCAGGCACGTGAGTGGTGCGTGCTCTCTCCTCAGGCGGCTGGGAATGCTACAGGGTGGGCATCGTCCGCTGCATACGCCTGCAGTCTCTCCGACTGCACTTCACTCGGGCCAGGATCCTCCTGCGCCGCCTTAGACCCCACTGCGAATGCCTCTTACGCCTTCAATATGTATTTTCAGAAAATGGATCATCGTCGTGGCTCCTGCACCTTCAACAATCTCGGGTTTGTTACTAAGATAGATCCGTCGACTGGTTCGTGTAGATTCCCGATCGAAATCGACACGAGCAGACACGTGATGGTGCCGCCGCCGAAGAACTCCGGCGCAACCGAAAAGAACTGGAGGATGGTGATGGCAGCGGCGGGGATGGCAGTTGGTTGGGCTGCCTTTAATTGATCCTTGTGGGTTTGTTTTGTTAATATATTTTTTCTACAATTATTTTCATTTTTCGAAATTGTAAATAAATATAAAATATAACTATAGTATAACATTTATAAACTAATATTTAATAAACTATTAAAGCACAAATAAATTTGTTGGTTAAAAATTCAAAAATTTGCTCTCGAAACAGCTTCATTGTTTTTTACTTTATTGACACCAAACTAATCTTATTTAAATTTTCGATGGGTTCATTCATATATCAAACTCCAAAATACCAGTACCGGTAAGCCAATCTTTATGAGAAAATTGTTCATCTTAATATTCTTAGATATCTTATTATTATATAAAGTTAGATTACTTGTGAAGTCACCTTAACTAGCTCTACTAGCATCTTCTGATCCAAGTGTTAGGACACGAAAAAGAAGAACATAATCAACGAAAACTCAAAAACAAGAAGAGAAATACTTTTCAGTGTAGGGCTTTGAGGAATAGAAGTCAAAGAGTTACATGGTGCATGTTCGTCCCTATCAGTTTTGGATCTCCAAAAAGCAAGTTAAATTTTGATGGTCTTACCTTCAGTAAGTATGTCTGCAAATCATTGAAATCTTTTTCATCAGAATGCATAGAGGAAGCGGAACTTGAATTTTTGCAGTCATGAAAATTAAAAAATGGGCCAAATGTAGAGATAACAGAAATTGGCCCAAAAATCTTTGAAGTTTGAATCTTTGAACAGATTGTGTAAGCATGAGATGGAGTAAAAATAAGCAATGAAAGTCAATACCTTTTTGTGTGTCAGAAATGAACACAGAAGCCCATGTGTAAAGCAAGTAGGTTTTGACGTTGCTCTGTTTCACGCTTTTAAAACATTGCAAATCCAAAATAGTTAAATTTTGATGGTCTTACCTTCGGTATGAAAGTCTGCAAATCATGTTTGGTTTACCTTTTAATAGTTCAAAATTTATGTTAAAATGACTCATTCATTCACCATATTTGGTTTAATTGTAAAAGTAAGGATGTGAATGAATTTTGTTTGTTTGTCAACTTGTGAATATTGTTAAAAAAAGAAGAGAGTAAAAAAATCATCGAAAGTGAAGCTATTCCATAAGAGTACAGACAGCTGTGAGTATGGCATTGTCACGGGGTTTTATAATCCCTAAAATTAAATAAATACAAATTGTGGTTTTCGTCGTCTCTTCTCTTTCTTCCCGATCCAATCTTCTCCTTCTCTCTCGCAGAAATAAAGAAGATTGCTGAAACATTTCTTTGTTTTAAGCTTTGGAGTGGTGATCTCCGTGATCGGTTCTGTTTAATCCCTTACCTTCTTTTTTTGGCATTTGTTCGATTCGCGAGCAGCTGAAGAATCAGTAGAGAATTTGTGTTTGTTTTCATCCGAGGCTAGTTCGATTGTTTCCAAGTCTACGGTTGTTGAAACCAACGAGCTGCTTCTCCTTTTGTTGCCTGCGGAGACGTGGTCAGGTTTAGAGTATCTTTGATTTGGTTTTCTGTGAATCCGCATCTCTTGATTTTTTTCCAACAGAGAGCTTTGTACTCTGCAATTTGGAAATTGGTGAATGCTCCGGTGAGAGATTCCCTGAGCCAGCGGCTTAGGCGTAGCAGGAACGAGTAATTGGGAATCAGCTATGGACAATGGAGGCTCGGGCTCCTCTCGATCATCTGCCTTTCAAGGCTGTATGCAAGAATTCAAACTCTTCGAGACTCAATCGGTAAATAAAACTTCCACCTTTGAGTTTTCTCACACTGCCATTTCATTGCTTTTTTTATTTCTTCCTTTAAACTTTCAAATCAATTTCGACAATTTACATAAGATCTGTTTTCCCTATAGATGTTTGGACCCAATGTTCATTGGCTGTTACTAAAATGATATATTTTTCAGAATTTCTACATGATTGGTTGGAATGGAAGTGGAGTGTATAGAGTACTAAAGATAGATCGGGTGGATGCGTCTGAGCTTAATGTTAGTGAAGATTCGACTGCCTATACGAAAAAAGAATGCTACGAGTTGCTTAAACGTATACATGAAGGAAACAAAGCGACAGGTGGAATGAAACTTGTGACTGTTTGTTATGGCATCATTGGTATGTGTTTTTATCAAGTTATGTTTACAGGAGAGAAGATGGTTCATTTTACAGCTTGTTCTTACAAATTACTTTTTTCCTTTAATGTGCTCTCAGGGTTCATTAAGTTTTTGGGACCCTACTACATGCTGCTTATAACTGAAAGAAGAGAGATAGGTGAAATTTGTGGTCACAGTGTCCATGAAGTGTCAAAGAGTGAGATTATTCCATTGCAGAATTCTAGTATGCTTTGCAACTTAGCAAATTCAAGAGACGAGAACAGGTATTTTGACATATCTTTTGCTGCATTATGCTTCTTCTTTCTTCTTTTTTTTTTTTTTTGTTTCAAGCCCATCGTTGAAGAAAAACTCTTTTTTTTTGTTTAGTGAAAAGAGAGAGTGTGCGACTTTGTTAAATTACACCCTTCCACTTTTTTATGAACTGGAGTCATTTAACCTTGGCATTTCTTTATCTGGTGTTTCCCACTTGTTAATAAACAGGTACAAGAGGCTCTTGTCTGTGGTGGACCTTACAAAAGACTTCTTTTTCAGCTATTCTTATAATATAATGCGAAGTTTTCAGAAAAATATATGCGACCATGAGAGTGGAGGTACTCCTTATAAGAAAATGTTTGTGTGGAACGAATTCTTGACTCGGGGAATTCGACATCATCTTCGGGATAGCATGTGGACTGTCGCATTGGTGTATGGCTTTTTTAAGCAGGTAAGAATTCTATATAATTTTTTGGCACCTAATGCTAAAGAAAAGAAAATTTGCCCGAACAAAATACAAAAATTCATCTTCTTTTCTTACAGCAGTAGTCTTTTTTTCTGTGGACCATTTTCTTCCGGATCACTAATTTGCTTCCCTAAATCATGCAAAGTTAATAGTTATGTATAGATTTGATACAGTTATGTTACACTGCATCTTTCTTCTCGAATACCTGTACAGTCTCACTGTATTGTTTGATTCATGGGTGCTGAACCTTTTTTGTTGTTGCATGTAGACAACTTTTTCTGAAGCTGGACGAAATTTCAAACTCACTCTTATTGCTAGGCGTTCTCGCCATAATGCTGGAACCAGGTATCAGATTTCATTCACACCCAAGTTTCAGCCCCTGTAGTAAACATGACTATTATGACTTCACAACTTTCTAACCTTTAGTAGCATCACAAAAGTATTGCATATTCAGCAAACGTTTTAGTTACGTAAGAATTTATGCACAATCGTTGTGCATTAGTTTTGCATTTCCAGGGTTCTTTCCAACATTGTGAGATGTAAATTAAACATCTTATCTGAAGTATTACAACATAAAATTGTCATTATGCTTCTTTTCTCTTGAACTCTTTTTGATTGTAGGTACTTGAAACGAGGAATAAACGAAAGTGGCAATGTTGCTAATGATGTCGAAACAGAGCAGATAGTGTCCGAGGACGTTCCTCAAGACCATCCCATGCAAATAAGTTCTGTTGTGCAGAATCGTGGCTCAATCCCTCTTTTCTGGTCACAAGAGACCTCACGAATGAATCTTAAACCTGATATAATATGTAAGTTTAATTATTCAAAAAAATTACTGCCTCTCTCTCCACTGTCTCTAAATATCTCAATATCAAATCCAGTGTCGAAAAGGGACCTGAACTATGAGGCAACTAGACTTCACTTTGCAAACCTTGTAGAGCGTTATGGAATCCCCATCATTATTCTAAACTTGATCAAGGTGAGTTGCCTAATCTAGCTTGTTTCACGTTCTTATCACGTATTATCATATCACTTTCCTTGGGTATTTTTTTGTACTGGCAAGTGATGCATGTTCTTGCACCTTAATCTTGTCAATCAATGAAAGGAACTGATGTGTGTGCATTATAAATGCTTACACACCTCAAGCCTTTACTGATGCTTCCTGTTTCTTTTGATAAACAATAGACAAAAGAGAGGAAACCTAGGGAATCGATTCTTCGAGCAGAGTTTGCTAATGCAATTGACTTTATAAACAAAGATCTTCCTGAAGAAAACCGTCTAAGATTTCTCCACTGGGATTTGCACAAACATTTTCATAGGTATGCCTTCTAAACTTGCATTCCTGCTGCTTGAAATAATGAATATATTTAAATATATTTTTAGATAAAAAGCAGTTTTTTTTTTCAGCAAAACAGCAAATGTCTTGGCACTTCTTGGCAAAGTAGCTGCTTGTGCTTTGAAGCTAACAGGTTTCTTTTATTATCAAGTTACACCAGCAATGAAGCTTGAGGGTTATATTAGCTTGTCTTCTTCTGAGTAAGCCTTTTTGCTTGAGTTGATAGAAAATTTTCTTCAATTTATATTTTGTGGTCGGTTTTAAAAACGAACATTGTCAAAGTAGTTCAAGGAATCATTCTTCTATTTAGAAGTTCTTTCCTAGTTATCTTCCTGCATCTGTGAATAAATAGTAAATTGTCATCAACTATCCATAAATTGTGTTACTCTTTGAGAATGGGTAATAGCATTCAACTATATCTTAGTGGAAAATGTTATGATTGGAAAAATTCTATTATGAAAGCTATTTTTCCTGCAGCTATATAGTAAACTCTTACAGTACTGATGTCTTAAAATTGCAGTGCTGACATGTCTCCACACAATAGTTCTGATGATGAAAGTGGGGAATATGATTCCCTAGACAAGAGTTTTCGCCCAAGGAAGAATGTTGCTAATGGAGATTATGCTCTTAAGCCTGGTAGGCTCCAGAGTGGCGTATTGAGGACCAATTGCATAGATTGCCTTGACCGAACAAATGTTGCGCAGTACGCTTATGGTTGGGCTGCTCTAGGGCAACAGCTTCATGCTTTGGGAATTAGAGATGCTTCAACCATAGAACTTGATGATCCTTTGTCTAGTTTTTTAATGGGGTTATATGAGAGAATGGGCGATACACTAGCTTACCAGTATGGTGGATCTGCAGCTCACAATAAGGTAATTGTTTTTTTCTGAGTAAGTCACAGAGCATCGGATTAATTTGTTCATATTCATGGAACTGTCTTATATGAAGTCTTCTGCTAGACAGTTAGTTGATTCTCATTTAGTCCGAGTTGAGAATAATTCATGACTTGCTCCATGAGATGAATTGTATCCCTGTCTCGTCAACAGTTTTGGTTGTTCACAATTAAATAACGTCTTGCCTTTTTTAAAACAATAAGCTCATGGAAAATCTAAAACTTCATATGTACATCCTTGCTTGCGGTCTAACGACAGGAATCCTCCATGCATGCCTGATCAATCATCTATTCATCTTTTATATTTGAGCCTATCTGTAGCTGACATATGTCAGCCGACATGATTATTAGTATTATCATTTGATTCTTAGGTTAGAAACAGAATTAACACGATTGGTAAATATTAAAATGTTTTTTCCTTTAATCGTTTGATGTTCATCATTTGTAATGATATTGGTGTCAAGAATTAACGAATCGGGTCTATTTTTCTGATCTTGATTTTTGATGTTCAAGAATTTCAAGAGAACTTTGCTAAGTAGTTTGTTTATGTCATTTTTCGCATATCTCAAGTATAATTGGGCCCTTATTATTTTGCTTCCTTGAAAGATATCGGACTTTTAGTGTTAAAAATAATTTTGTAAGCTGTCTCCTTATTGTTCTGCACTGACTAATGGTATTTGGATCTTCTGCAGCCAACTCACGTTACCATTATGTTCACTATTGTTTGGATACGTTTTATTGATTCGTAGAATTTTGGGTGTGCAATAGGTTTTCAGTGAGAAGAGAGGCCAGTGGAGAGCAGCAACCCAGTCACAAGAATTCTTGAGGAGTTTGCAACGTTATTATAATAACGCATATATGGATGCGGATAAGCAAGATGCCATTAACATGTAAGCTGAATTCTGTCTTTCTCTCTCCCTCTCTCTCGCTCTCTCTCTCTCTCGCTCTCTCTCTCTCTCTCTCTCTCTCGCTCTCTCTCTCTCTCTCTCTCTCTCTCTCTCTCTCTCTCTGTCATATATCCATTTTACGCATGATCTCCCAGATTCTTACAGACTTTGGCCTTTGTGAGTTTTATATGCAGATTTCTTGGTACTTTCCAGCCTGAACAAGGGAGGCCGGCGATTTGGGAGTTGCGTTCAGATTACCACTCTAGTGGACAAAGTGGAGAGATAGTTATGGGCGAAGATGAAAGGTAGGTTTCTGTGGCTGCAAACTTGGAAGAGAGTCACCAATAGTTATTATAACTTGTTATTTTTTTCTGCCATGTAGGTAGTAGATATCTATGTGTAGAACTTGATTTTCATCCTTCACCAAGGTTTCTGGGGTCCATTTTCTTCTGTAAAGATGCTTTGATGATTGCATGAGTTATAGGAGTTCTAATATCTTAGACTTATTTGCAATGCATTCTGTGTCCGAACTCTGAGACAAATAGGCTGTACATAGTTCTACGAAATCCCTTCCCTGGAATGTCATTTCTCCACCATAACTTCCAATTTATATCTGTGAAACTGTTGTGACCCCCTAATCATATGGTTTATTGTATGATTCGGACAAAGGGAGGTATTTCATTTTGTTATATTAGACTTATGGAGTCATGGAAAACTAAGATTGATTTGTTAACTGTGCGAACTCTACCTAAATCAGTACTCTCTATTTGATAACGAATTTACTCTGAACTTCAGTATATGAATTTTCCATTTGTATTAGTCTTCCTCTAATGTGAATGAATATATTTCGACTGTTTTTGCTAAATCGATGATCGTAGCCCGTAATACTATGAATCCAGGTTTCTTGTGAAGAGGTGCTTATCAGATGGGAACATCCTCCATGAAAGTCGCACACCGATGTCCGCAATGCGTAGCAAACATGCAAGCATAGCGCATAAAGGGTTTGGGTCGTCGCACCAAGTAACTCATATAATTTCAGAGTCATCACCAGATATGCCAGCTGCTGGTGATGTACCATTGTCGAGGTTTATTTAAATCTTTCTTGATGTATTTTCTTATGTATGCATTATAGTTTTGCTGGGTGCGGCTCTAGTGTGCATTTCAATGCTATCCATATTTATAGCTCATAAATTCATGAGGTGGTTCATGTAGTCAAAGAATTTGTCTGCTAGTACATAGTAACACTTATCTCTCTTGTTTGTCGTAATATTCAGCTGTAACATCTTTGTAGGTGTGCTCCGTCAATGCCCAGCACATATTTTTTTGGAAATGCGGAGAAGGTACAGCATAATGGTAGTAACTCCATTTACTTATCCGAGCAGGAAGATATGTCGAGTGTCTCAAATTTTGTTGATGTCGAGTGGCTTTCATCATCGGAAAATCTATGCGAGAACGAACAATTCTGCAGGTAAAAGTAGTGTGCATTAAAATTTAAAGAGACGAATGTTCGAGTTTAAGCAGTCGATAAAGCAACCAGATCTCGTTTAAAAGGACTGAAAAATTCCTATCTGTTTATAGCATTATATGTGCCACATAACTAAAAATCCAGCTGATTATGTTTCCGTCCAAAAATGTTAAAACAAGATTACAAATATCCGTCTGTGTAGGGTGTTACACCATTGATGACCAATATAATAATACCCTATTCCTCGTGAATGATCAGTAATTTTCTGAATCATGCTCTAGTCGATTTACTATATATAAGATCGTGCAATCACATTTGTGTTCTTTTGGCAGGCCGTTAGCGCTTACAAGTTATTCAGCTGCGGAGATGTCATCATCAGAGAATATCATCAGTGAAGCAAAAGAGTCAGTAGCTATGAGTGAGAGTAGATCAAGAAGCAGGAAGGTCAGTATCTTCCAAATTCTACTTTGCATGTCTCCCTAGCGAGTTTTGTACAGTGAGAGTTGGTGTCGTTTGTATCAGAATACTTTTTCTCAAACTTGGATGAACCATTGGCTAAAATTAGAAACAACCAAGTTCGCAACTTGGTTGTGTTAACTCTGTCTTATTACCAAACATATAGCCCTCGGCTTATTGAGAGGAAAAGGCTAGAGTCTAGCCAATCAATATTAGCTAACAAAAGAATTTGTCTTGTGAAATTATTCCAGCGGTGAGAGAGTTCATACATAATCTCACTCCTCTCAGATAGTTGGAATCTTTTGCGAAGCAAATGTTGTCATTTTGGTTAAAACGGGTTTAATTTTCCTTTGGCAGGGAAAGGAACCTATGGGGACCGCATTGTCTGATGTACACACGAAGATTCGTGAGGACTTTCCAGAAAGTTTCAAACAATGGGTAGCATATGGAGAAGCAATCTGCCATTGAAGGTTTTTCAACTTTCCATCTCCAACAAGAACATGCTTTACCCTTCACCATACTTATGGTTTTAAGATGCAAACATAGAGAAGGGAGCGGTAGACAGAGATTCACAGTACCACAACAGTTGATATATTCACGGTGATGACCAAAAGGGTCAAAAGAGGAATAAACTATTAAGAGAAGTTCTGAGTTTGCAGAGATTAGGGAAATTTTCCATATTTGTGGAGAGAAACTTGTGATAATCTGAGACTTATGTTAGTGTCTTTCTTTTTGGCATGAAGTATGTTGTAAATATCTGTTTTTTAATTCAATCCAACTTGTAAGTTATTTTCCATTGGTTAAAAATCCATTCTTTATCACCTGAAGAGTTGCTTCAAAACGTAACTGCGACGTAAGATTAGTTACTTTTTGTATGTTTTGATATAGAATATAGCAAAAACAAAATTTCTATTTTATTTGTTGTTGTATAAACATGTATCAATTATCCAAAAAGATGGAATCTCAATTCAAAAATTAGGCAAACCTAATGGAAATCAAATCATGTAAAGTTTGACAACTACATACCTAAACAACCAAAAAAACTTCAAATTTTTTATTTTACGTTGATTTATATATTAATTTTTCTTCCAACTACTTTCATACCATCAATAACAATTCGAACTAAAAAAATTGGGAAAATAATGGATTTAATTGGTAATATAAAATTACATTTCCTGATTATGGGTAAAGAACGAAGCTATTTTTCAATAAATGAAGACGTATATACATTATAAATTTATCTTTTGTTTTGTGTCACAGTTAACATAAACTTACTTATATTAGCACAGTTCTACATTATAAATTGAGATGAACTTATTTATATTAAATTATGTTTAGTATAAATTACGAGAACAATTACATAGACGATTTTATATCATAAAATTTGGGAATCGAATCTCAGACCTTTAGATTTATAATAAACATTTAAGTTTATATATATATATATGAGCACAAACCATTTAAGAATTTTCTTTCAAAAATATTTCGCAGACAAATAATTTATTATTAAACCAATAATAGCTTAAACAGTGGACGACGACATTAGCGGTTTATCCTTTATCAAATGAAAAAAAAGAACAGTTTTGAATTATTAGAGCAGAATCCAACATAGCCACACCCACAGCAATGAAACCAGACAGTACCATTGGGTAATGCATGCTACCTTCTGGTCAAACTTGAATTTATATTACAGAATGCACTAATGTGTCCAAAACTTCCACTTTCTCTCGTTTTTGTCATAATCTAGAATATCACGTCATATCTTAAATAATGAAGTTATTTAGGGTTGTAATCTTCATTTAATTTTGCTTGTTGGTAAAGTATTAACTGTACAGATAATTTTCAATCAAATGTAAATAATTTGTTTGTTAATCCAAATATCGGTGATATAATTCGATAAATCAATTTACGGAAAATATAATGGTGAATCCGTTTTATGTTAGAAAGATCCAGAACTATCTTTTTCCTAAAATGCATTTTTGCTTGGACTTTGAAATCCATTAATTGAATTTTCTGGGTTTGGAGCCCAAGCAAAGAAACGTAAAAAGGAAATAAAAGAAGTTATGTTTCATTTTATTTCATAACCAATTACCAAATATTGCATCAAGCTTTACAAATTCGTCTCTCTCTATAAATCTAAAATACACTGAACGAAACAGACATAAGCTTACTGAAACCACACTTCTCTCCCTACTCCCAGGTTCTCTTCTTCTCTTTCGATTTTTCTAAAAAATTTCATCGTTTTTTCTTGTAATTCTATTTAGGTAGCGAAACAAGAATCTCTTTCTGGATTTATTTTCTTAATAACATGATCACAACAATTTTGCATTATCACAACAATATCTTGTGCTTGTCCTTAGAAAATTTTTGCCTGTAAAATCTCTGGTTTGGAAAAAAACACCAAACGTTTTTATATTCTGGAGAATCAGTCCTGTTTGTATTCTATTTTTTCGCTTTCTTACTTTTCTCCCAAAGAATTTTCCAGCTGTATTCCAAAAAATAGTATCACGTCTACTATTTTTATTTTTATTTGATTAACATTTTCGGAAACTGAATCATTTTCTCGATGATTAAAAGTTTTGTTCTAAACTAAAAATATATTTTTCTTTAATTTTGTCTACAATCATATCTTGTTTTAGTGTATTGGATTTGTATGATGTATGCCAGTATTCTTTTCTTTATGACATAAAAATATATATATCTTTGTCATTATTTAACCACTTTCATAGGTTACACATTTAAATTTGATAAAAAAAACTTTTACGAAGAGGCCTAAACACCATTGCTTTGTAAGAAATGGTGGATGTGGATGTTTAACAAAATAATGTAAATAAATATGGATAAGATAGTTCTTAAAATAATAATATGTAGACTTATATAGTGTTGGGTTTCGAAATGTTATTTAATTACAATAATGGAAAAACGATGTCTGGTTTTGCCATCTGTGGGTTGGGTTAAGGGTCAAATATTTGAATCTAATAATAACCTTTAAGGTTGATTTGTATAACCTTGAAAATTCAAGGCTAATTAAAAAAAAAAATAATGTCACGTTTTGATAAACTTTCTTGACTTTTGTTCTAAATAATCTTTGTTTTTTCGTATAGTTTTTGCATCCTTTGTTCTAAATATATAGTGTGCATGTTTTTTCTGTATTTATAATGTGAAATGTAAAGAGAACAAGAAAATTTCATCATCTTTCTTCGTTTTTATCGCTGCAGTTTCCGAAAACTTTTTTCACTATTTCTGTGTCTCTTTTGGATCAATGACGAAAGCCGAACGTACGATAACGCGCGTCCACAGTCAGCGTGAGCGTTTAAATGAAACGCTCGTTGATCAGAGAAACGAAGTCCTTGCATTGCTTTCAAGGTATTGCATTAATCTTTCTTTTTTTATGGCTTTTCAAGGCTTTTGTTAATGGCTAACGAAAGATGAAAGTCTGATCATTTGAGATGGATTTTTAGGGTTGAAGCTAAAGGGAAAGGTATTCTGCAACAAAACCAGATCATTGCTGAATTCGAGGCTTTGCCTGAACATGCTCAGAAGAAGCTTGAAGTTGGTGCTTTCTTCGACCTTCTCAAATCCACTCAGGTACATTTTAAAACCTTTAGATGAATGAAACATTTGCTAGTAAAGTTTTGATCTTTTCGGTTCCAAAATGGGTAATCACAGGAAGCAATTGTGTTGCCACCATGGGTTGCTCTTGCTGTGAGGCCAAGACCTGGTGTTTGGGAATACTTGAGAGTCAATCTCCATGCTCTTGTAGTTGAGGAGCTTCAACCTGCTGAGTATCTTCATTTCAAGGAAGAACTCGTTGATGGAATGTACGTTTCCATTTCCAACTTCATATTCTGTTTTCTGATATCTCTTTGCGTTTTAACACTCAAACTGCATTTTGAATCTCAGCAAGAATGGTAATTTCACACTTGAGCTCGATTTTGAGCCATTCAATGCGTCTGTCCCTCGCCCAACGCTCTCCAAATACATCGGAGATGGTGTTGAGTTCCTTAACCGTCACCTCTCGGCTAAGCTCTTCCATGACAAGGAAAGTTTGCTTCCATTGCTTAAGTTCCTTCGTCTCCACAGCCACAAGGGCAAGGTAATGATCCGATCCCTACAATTTTTTCCTCCATTAAACTCTAAATCTTGAGTGTATGATCTGTGTTTTGCTATGCAGAGTCTGATGTTGAACGAGAAAATACAAAACCTAAACACGTTGCAACACATTTTGAGAAAAGCAGAGGAGTATCTGACCGAGCTTAACCCTGAAACACCATATCAAGAATTTGAGGCCAAGTTTGAGGATATTGGTCTGGAGAGGGGATGGGGAGACAATGTGGAGCGTGTCCTTGACATGATCCGTCTTCTTCTGGACCTTCTCGAAGCTCCTGACCCTTGCACTCTTGAGAATTTTCTTGGAAGAATCCCGATGGTGTTCAATGTTGTGATTCTCTCTCCACATGGTTACTTTGCTCAGGACAATGTTCTTGGTTACCCTGACACTGGTGGTCAGGTCAAGACCATTCACTTTCTATTCTTCTAGTAGAGTTTAGCTTCTTGTTCTGTCTTCATCGATGAGCTCAATTTCTGTGATGTTGCAGGTTGTTTACATTCTGGATCAAGTTCGTGCCCTGGAGATGGAAATGCTCCAACGCATTAAACAACAAGGACTCAACATTACTCCACGAATTCTCATTGTAAGCTCTAAGTTATTTTTCTCCAACCTTAGATTCTTGCGGATATCTGAATCTCACTATGCGTTTTGATTCTGTTGCAGCTCACTCGACTGCTCCCTGATGCAGTTGGAACCACATGTGGTGAGCGTCTTGAGAGAGTTGATGGATCTCAATACTGTGATATTCTCCGTGTGCCCTTCAGAACAGAGAAGGGTATTGTTCGCAAATGGATCTCAAGATTTGAAGTCTGGCCATATCTAGAGACTTACACCGAGGTGAAGTTTTATTCATCCTCTTCCTCTAAAACCGCAACTGTTTGCACTTTTAGACTAAAGCTATACCTTTCTCGCTATTTTAGGATGCTGCGGTTGAGCTTTCTAAAGAGTTGAAGGGGAAACCTGACCTTATCATTGGGAACTATAGTGATGGAAACCTCGTAGCCTCTTTATTGGCACACAAACTTGGTGTCACTCAGGTTAGTCTCCTCGCTCAGTTTAATGTTTCATATTTAGTCAATGAGATACGTCAGGCTTCAAGCTAATGCTATGTGAATTCTTTCCTAACAGTGTACTATTGCTCACGCTCTGGAAAAGACAAAGTACCCAGATTCCGATATCTACTGGAAGAAGCTTGACGATAAGTACCACTTCTCATGCCAGTTCACTGCAGATCTATTTGCAATGAACCACACTGATTTCATTATCACCAGTACTCTCCAAGAAATTGCTGGAAGGTGAAGACTTTGAACAAGTAGTTTCAATATTTAGTTTCAGAGAAATGGTTTCAGTATAAGATGGTCTTGCTTACTCATTTTGCAGCAAGGAAACTGTTGGGCAGTACGAGAGCCACACGGCCTTTACTCTTCCCGGATTGTACCGTGTTGTTCACGGAATTGATGTGTTTGATCCCAAGTTCAACATTGTCTCCCCTGGTGCTGATATGAGCATCTACTTCCCTTACACTGAGCAGAAGCGTAGATTGACTTCCTTCCACCCTGAGATCGAGGAGCTCCTCTACAGTGATGTTGAGAACCAAGAGCACTTGTAAGCTTTTGATGAATATTCATTTTCATCTTTAACTTTGTTGATTGTAGATCTAACTTGTGTGGTCTTTTGAAACAGATGTGTGCTCAAGGACAAGAAGAAGCCGATCCTCTTCACAATGGCTAGGCTTGACCGTGTCAAGAACTTGACAGGTCTTGTTGAGTGGTATGGGAAGAATACCCGTCTGCGTGAACTGGCTAACTTGGTAGTTGTAGGAGGTGACAGGAGAAAAGAATCAAAGGATAACGAAGAGAAGGCCGAAATGAAGAGAATGTATGACCTCATTGATGAATACAAGCTGAATGGTCAGTTCCGGTGGATCTCCTCCCAGATGAACCGGGTTAGGAACGGCGAGTTATACCGTTACATCTGTGACACTAAGGGTGCGTTTGTGCAACCTGCATTGTATGAAGCCTTTGGGTTGACTGTTGTGGAGGCCATGACCTGTGGTTTACCGACTTTCGCCACTTGCAAAGGTGGTCCTGCTGAGATCATTGTGCACGGTAAATCAGGTTTCCACATTGACCCTTACCATGGTGATCAGGCAGCTGATACTCTTGCTGATTTCTTTACAAAGTGTAAGGAAAATCCATCTTACTGGGATCAGATCTCAAAGGGAGGACTTCAGAGAATTGAGGAGAAGTAAAAAAATAAAATAACAACTCATGCCTTGTTCTTTCTACTAGTTCACTAGATTATCAATTTTATCTAACTTATCTTTTCGTGGAATTTGCAGATACACCTGGCAAATCTACTCACAGAGGCTCCTGACATTGACTGGTGTGTATGGATTTTGGAAACATGTCTCGAACCTTGACCGTCTTGAGAGCCGCCGTTACCTTGAAATGTTCTATGCATTGAAATATCGCCCACTGGTAACCATTCTCTCATCCTTGAAGCTTTTTTAAACCTTGTCAGTAATGAAAAAGAGTGTCTGATGATATTCCTTTGTGTCTTGTAGGCTCAGGCTGTTCCTCTTGCTCAGGAGGAATGAACGAGGAACCACTGAAGACTTTGAAGATGGTTCCAGTGTTTGAAGATTAGAACAGATCTCTTCTGATTATTGCTATCATTCGGATTTCGAATCGCTTTTGTGTTTCTCTACTTCGATGTTTTTTTTTGTTTTTGCTTTTAATATGGTTCTTGAGAGATCTCCCTGCTAATAGCAACAAAATTTCAATTTTATATCTTTGAATTTCTCACAATATTCTTCTTGATATTTACATATTCCAGCAATCAGAATCAGTATACAAGCCAGAAAAGAAGTAAGTGTAACTTGGGATTCAAGAATCAAGAACTAATAATCTAAACATATATAAACCGATCCCCTAAACACATAACATGAAATCCACCTTCTTTGCATCTGTAAATGTAACTGCTCTTAACTTCACATAGTGTAATAAAAGTGTCAATCCACACCAACTTGTTGCAGCACATGTCTTTCTTTTTTTAGTATAGTTTTGACGATGGTCAATGTAGGATTTACATGTCAATGTTTAATATAATATGTGTAAAAACAAACATTATCAAATCATCTAAGTTGGTAGATATTATTTCTTGTGATGATTACAAACTCTGTTATTTTAATAACCCAAAGTGTCAGAATTATTTCTTATGATTAGTTCTATTATTTACGTATCTCTCCACCTCGTGACTGAAACATATATTTTGCATTTACAAAAAATGTGGTAGTAATCGAATCTCTAGAGACAGTAGAGGATCCAAAAGGGTCCTCACTCACGAACATAAAGATAAGAAAAAATAGGGTTTAATAAGTATTTATAATGCTTTTAAGTTTTGTTTTGAAATTGTTTTCTAAAAACAAATATTCTTAATATATTATTTGAAAAACATTTTTAAAAAATAATGTTATTAACAAAAATATCATAATGACGTATCATCACTTGGATTTCAAATAAATATATAAATGCATTTAAATTATTAGAATAATTAAAATATATGTAATTGTTATTAGTTTGGTTAAAGAATCAATATATTTATTAAACTAATAAAAAATACTATTAAATTTATAAAATGTAATTACTTTTCTTTCATTAATTTACATATACAAAAAAATAAATATTAAAAATAATTCTAAATAAAAGTTAAAATTATATAAATATTTAATTTACGAATATTTTTCGTTGAGTAAATATATTTGGTTTTATTATCCAGAGGCCATGCATCACTTAAAAGTGGGGAACACACATGTGTGTGCATTCTCCTTCGGTTAAGACTTCAGAACACTTCTAAAATTAAGAACTACTAACTTATTCTCATATTGTAGAATAAGTTCCATGCTTTAGGTTCATTCATGCATAAGTATAGTTTATACTTATATGTAATGTGATGTTGCATCACTACATTATCACATGTACTTCCTATTTTCTTGCAAAGAGAAAATCAGTCTATGGCTTGAAGGCTGTGGAAGTTGAAGAGTCGAAAAGTTCTTTAAAGAATTAATCTTATATATAAAGTTATGAGTGGTCGTTATAGTTCTTTTATATATATTATCTTTATTTGGACTTTTCAATCAATATTTTCTCCTGCAGTTTTAAATTAATAGTTTGTCTAATTCAATAAGAAGATTGATAAAAAAATTTCATTAATTTTTATAAGTAGACAAACTAGGAGGAGGTCGAATTAAATATTATTATTTTGGTTGAATGATTAAAAAGACATTTAGTGCTCTTGTGTCTGCCAATTAGGATAACAATTTTACGTAAAAATGATCTGAAAAGGGACAAATCTTCCGGAACTCACATGCTGTAATAGTAGTGACCAATACAAAGTAAATAATAAATTAAACTACACAAGAATAATGTCGGAATGTAGTCTAACCACAACAAAATGACAAAAAAAAAATTTGTAATTTAATACATGTGTTTTTGTAACATGTTATATGTAAGAAAAAAAGGATGAAATATTTTCTTTTATCAAAATAAAAATAATAGTCCAGAATCTATATAGTAGCCAATTACATATCAAACACACATAAGAAGTTGTAAAGCTGCTTTTAAAGTTCATGAACCAATTCCTTTAGTTGTTGGATTAGTTTTATTCTATTTTAGTGATTACATAAAAGTTCATACTTTTCATTTATATTGCTCTTAGACACATTTGTGAGATGTGAGAATATATAAATATGCATGTTTTCTATATGAAAGCAAAAAAAAAAGTTAAGTCTGTGTGTGTCATTTGTTTTATCTTCCAATTCATAATCATAATCCTAATCCTTTCGAATAATGTGCTTCCGACTCTTGGAAACGATTTTAAGGTTTGGTTATTTAAATAGATTGTTTCTGTAACAAAGGCTTATCAATTTTATAATAAACTATAAATTTATTACAGACATAAAAATTTAATTAATGTTCTGAATCATTACTTGAAACAAACAAAATTAGGTGAAACATCACATATTTTGTAACAAAGAGAATATTTAAAAAAAAACCGATATAATTACTGATATACCCCTATCAGCTTAATATAAAAACTCATTCTCCTCTTCCACATCATCAACACATCTATATCTCATCGGAAAACTCAACTCCGACTTGCATCTCCATTTTCAATTCCTCCAAACTGATTTGGAAATGGCCAAAGGAGGAAATAAACTGATGAGGCTGAAATCAGTTTTGAAGAAGCTCAGTTCATTCAATTCCAAGCTCAGTGTCAATCACGGTCATTCCTCCGCGGTGAGTGCAGTTCCCGCCGGAGATCTTCACGCCGTCTATGTAGGCCGAACACGACGGGTGTACCATGTGAGCTCCGACGTCGTGAGTCATCCGCTCTTCCAGCAGCTAGCGGCGGTGGACGCTGGAAGCGGTAGCGAGGACGGTTCGATATCCGTCTCTTGCGAAGTTGTCTTGTTTGAGCATTTGCTTTGGATGATAGAAAACGCCGGCGCTGACGAGTCAGGTCCCGAATCGGTCCACGAACTCGTCGAGTTCTACGTCTGTTAACTCTTACGATTAAATTTAGGCACAAAATATATAATGATTTATGTTTGTATATTCTATACTTTGCATACTTTTTTTACGGTAAAATATACTGAATTTACACAACCCTTCTGTCAAAATCTACTCTTCTTTTGAATGGTACAAAATATGTAAACAGTCTCTTGCAATGTCATACAAAAATGATGATTTTGTTTTTGGTTGATCAAGAGAGGTTTCGGCTATAACAGGTCTGGGCTCTAAAACCCATACATCATTCAGAATCGTAGCAAATGCAATGTCGTGGATTACTCAGAGCTAGGACACTCAAATGCGTTGACTATACCCTGTTGGGAGACTCTATGCTTCGTGATTGATCAATCACGGGTTACAAATATTTCAACCCCCTAATCAATTAGTTCATCTTATTTATTCTAGGTAGATTTCCCCCTATGTTGTTTTAATTATGTATAAATTATTGGGTTATAAAGTAATTTTTATTAGAAATGTATACAAGCATAAAATATATTAAAAAAGAACTATACAGTGAATGTATGTACTATAGAAATAAAGTACTTTAAAATCTAATGTGCCCCTTTCATTCCCGCCTCAGCGTTTAGATGTGAGAAAATGGTTTTGTTTGGTAAAATGCTGAGTGAAGAGCTAAAAACAGTTTTGTTAAAACATTTTTCGGATCACACTTTTACCACCAAATATTTTTACATCTAACATTTCTGTCCTAAGATTTTAATTCGTCTTTGAAAAAGAATGGAGAAGAAAATTAACCAGGAAACACACAAATAACCTGATTTTACAATTACACCCCATAGATATCATCCCTAAAATTTCCACCAGTTAATGATAATATTAAAAGATAACAATAATCATAATAACAAAAGAAAAGTTTTGAGAGTTTTTATCCCTTCATTTGTATTTACTCTTCCTTTGCTGCTACTGCATCCCCAGCTGCAAAAGACAAAGAAAACCCATTAGTGTTGCTCTATTTTTTCAAGAATCAACATAACAATGTCTAATAACCAATCTCTTGCTTTATTTCTCAATAAACAATCTGGTAAGTTTCTTGAGAATGTTAATTGGGATGAATACGATCGTAAGAGTAGGGATGCTACTACTATCGGGTTTAGCCCAGCCCAACCAGACATTTTAAGCCCTGACTCTCCATGGTTTAAGCCCAATCCTTGGCCTATCTAGCCCACAGGCTAGACCGGTTGGATATGGACTGCCCTGGCCGGCCGGGATTTAAGTTCATTGTATGATCCCTCGGATAAGAGTGGTCTTTCGGCTTACCGGAGCTCTCATCAGGATGATGATCTTTAGGATTGTTCTCCATGCATTTAAGTAAGAACTTGAAAGTCTCCACCTCGCAAGGGATGGTGAGTGCGCCGCTCTGATCAAACCCAAACTCTTCCTCTGCTTTCTCGAGCAACACCTTGAACAGAGAGTGGCTGAGATAGCTTGTCGGGATGATAAACCTCCTTAGCTCCGGTCCAACATAAACAGCCAGATACCCTCTGGGAACATCATGCGGCGGCTCAGGGCTTTGGCAGCTTTCCTCATCCGAGTCACAATTCTTGACAGCTAATAGCCTCTTGTTGATGGCCGGTGAAATCAGTGCCGATGCTTGCTTTCCAGCTGTCAATTGAGGGACATCTGACTTTGGCCCTATAGTTACCATTTGCCATCTCTGCAAAATCTCCTTTAGCCTGACGATTTGCCTTATTCCGGTTAACTTTGTCTCGTTGTTTTCATCCATCTGCCTAATAATATTAGTAGTATAAGACCTGTACTTGATGTTAAAGAGAAATCAAATGTCTGATAAGATCTTTCTTCTTCTTTCCTTGTAGCTGCATTACAATTACTACAAATTGTTGATTATTTTCTACCTAAAATGCATCAAAACTGTTGCAGACAAGGAATGGTCTACAATCACATTCATAAAACTAGAGAACGAAATTTGTTAAGAGAAATAAAATGTAATTAACCAATTCTATGGCCCCCTATATCAATTTGAGCATTAAATATCTTTTCTATAAAAAAAAGAGAAAAAAATAACAATTATCAACCAACACAGGAGGACCCGCAGATCCCAAAGCCGTCTTATTCAAAGGAATGTTTTCTCAAATTCAATGCAAATCCCAAAAATGGAATCGGCAACACAAAGGACTAGTAATAACGCCAATCTCAAGAACAGCAAGCCTAAGTTTCATAACAATTTCACTAATTTTTCCTAAAAATTTTCAGCAAACACAACACATACAGATAATCAGATCCCCTTTAAACGCACGAAACTCACGGTAAAGAAAAAAAGGAACACAGATTAGATCCGGATCTATCAAATCAAAATATCTAGAAATTAAAGTTTTGAACACGCAACTGTGCAAATGACATATGAATGTACATTATCATAATATATAAATTACCTGAAGACGAAATCAAAATGTAAATCTCTTAGCTATGGATCCGACGAGGAACACCATGCAAACAAAAAAGGAAAAAACAGAGGAAGGAGCTCCCAAAGGTTTCCTTTTCTTTTTTTAGCCTCCTTTTTATGGGGTTTTTCTGTTACGAAGACCGGGAGCTCGAACGATGATGAGGAAGAGATGTTTCAAGTAGTGAAACTTAAAAAAAAAAAACTAAAATTAAAAATTAATAGAATCTAAAATTTTGGTGGGGCAAAACGAATAGAGATGCGAATTTTGGGAGATGAGAGAAATTGGGGATTGGCTTTCTTTGGTTTTATACTTTCAATTTCATTGATTCTCGCAAACAATATATTTTTGTTGGCTTTCCCGTCACTTTCGCCTTTTCATGTTCTTCTATTTCCTCACGCTCTCTATTCAGATAGTTTAGTTTATTACAATATGACCCCTTTACTCTCAATTGTTTTCAAACCAATGCCTAATGATGATAATAATATGACTAACTCATAATTAAGATGACATTGTTCATTCTCAAACTAAACAAAGATCATCGAACCGTTTGATATTCCTCAAAGTTGGAGACAAAGATATTCGAATCAGCAAAAGTTTCTCACGCAAAAGAAGAAGAAGATCAATACGATAGAAAATATGAACTGAGAGTTGTGACCAATCACAATGACAACATTCCAATCTACCCCTGACCACTGACCACAAACATACAAACAATAATATCTAAGATATAAATGTAGTATATGATTATATTAAATATGGCGATGGACGAATATCGTCAACCTAGTATTGTAACATCAGACATGCACGCAATCATAACCAGGAAAAAAAAGAGTCGTGTAATAAATAGTTTCCACTTTCGAAAAATTACTTTGTTATATACAGATATACTTATATGTTTATTTAATGATTGGGATAAGTATCTTCCTTGAAAACAAAGCATCTTCGTTCTCGATTCTTGGCATCTACGAAAATATTCACACTTCCACTTGAAAAAATCCAACGGCTTAGCTTTCCTCTCACTTTCCACACAATCCATCGTTCAACTTGCTCTTAACCCGACGATCCAGATTTCGTCTCTTACCGTCTCTCCTTCTTTCGACTATATAACCATCCGAATCATTCACCTTTTTGATTCAGACTAAAAAATTGGGACATTTCTACATTATTATACATGGTGCATAGAATATTCCATTCATTTCTAATTAGTTTTGAATTGGAAGTCAATGTTTGCTAATATACTACCAGAACTAAGATTAGTGCGGCATACAATTTTTTAGAAAAACGGTTTTTCACATTGTAAGTGTTCTATATAAAAACGATATGTCTTATCGTGATATATTCGAGATGTTAGTACTATGTTCAAGATGTTGGTGTTTGTCCCACATACATTTTGAAAATGACTATTATAATATGAAATGTCTTATATCGGAAATTAAAATATTTCTATATTATTATATATGGTGCATCTACTATTACACTTATTACCATTTGTTTTTTAAATTGAATACCTATATTTTCTAATAGAGTTCAGCAAAAAAACAATTTGCAATTAAGATAGTGATATGGTGACCTTTGATTCTCCATTAGCGGTGTTGTCCTTTGAATACAGTAGGTTTAGTGTTTTCGCCGTCGTCAACAACGTCTGGACATGGATCGCCGTTGTGACGGGCGCCGTTAGCTTCTGGAGGATTAGAGTCACGAGCATCAGCGAGGACCATGTATGTGGCTTATTGAAGGAATTAACTGGCTCAGAATCTGAAAAAACGAGTCCGGTCATCTCGAACAGCAATCAATAGCCGGTCACGTGGAAGAAACGGCGGCTCGAGTGAAGGAAACGGTTATGAAAACGGAGGTTTGTGATCCGTTAATGTGCGAATACGAAGTGACGAAAGGAAAACTTACGATGTATTACGAGGTAGACGTTGACGGAAAGTTAACAGCCGTTAACAACGGAGAAAGTTTGGGTAATCGTGTGGAGTGGTGGGAGAAATGAAAAAGGGTAGTGAGAATGATAAACGGACAAACGGTGATGAATGATGATTGTTGGTACCGTTACTTGGATTTAACGGTGATTAAAGGAAATATAGTAGGGTTAGAGGATGACAACGGAACCCGTAACGGTGGCAGGTTTCTGGATTAGAGACTTGAGCGTATTCCTGGTTTTGGAAAAATTAGCTTCTTGGTTTAACGTGTATTTGATTGATTAATTTGTAAATGTAAGTAATATTATAAATTTTTAACACACAAAACCAGAAGGAACGATTGATTAGGAAGAAAACCAAATATCAGATGTTGATTCCGAGCATTTTAGTGAACTTTTGTGACAGGTCACAAGGCCCAACTCTTTGGACACGAGTATTTTCACTTGTTAGCCCTGTACGAAACTTTTTGTGTACAAGTTCAAATGCACAAGTGAAAAATCCTGCATAAATTAGATGGATATAAAAGAATCAATAGTTCCTCTTTTCTTTCTCACATATTTTGTTATGTAAGTTTGTTAAATTTTTGGCATTGATAAAACATGCTATCAAGACTAAATTTTCACACGTTGTGTTAGTCGAGCAAATAAATGTCAGATAATGTTTTTTTGTCTCTGAACCTCTTTTTGGTGGATTCATAAAATGTGGGTCCAAACTCTTTGAAGATAATTGGGCATTGGTGACCGATCCACTAATAATTCTACAAACTTTGTTCGTTTTCATATCGTTTATATTTTAGTTAATATTTTAAACATATGCAATGAACAATCGTTCTTTTGTCGTACTTTGTCGTTATGTTAAGTTGTAACTCTTCTCATAATATGAAACTGAAATTAAATTTGTAATTGACTGGTACAACTGATTAAGATATATTACCGGTTTTAGCTAACCGGTACATCAAGGCTTGATATTAAAAACATCAATTTTATTATCTCATGGTTTAGTCTTTTTCGTTTGTTTCTATTCTATAGTTGTGATACAGTTACCATTTAGCTCATATTACATAGATTCGAACCCAATCATTTTTGGGACTGCCAGAGAAAACCAACCAATGGCCATCATCCTTGTTTAGTACTTTTAAAAAGTAGAAGTATTTTTCAAATTTTTTTATATATATACACAATAACTATAAATATTACAAAATCAACTTTCAAAGAAAGATCAATAGTATTGAGTATTAAAAATCACAAAATATGATGATGATGATCATATTTTATACTATGACCTTCCTAAACCCTAAACCAATATGACCTCCCTAAACCCTAAAACCAATATGACTTCGCTAAACTCTAAACCAATCCTCTTTTTAATTTTAATAGTGATTTAACGTGTAAACGTTAACAAAATCTGTGTAATTATAATTGTTTAATAAATTTGTGTAGTTTACGAAAGAAAAACATAATTATGTAATTAAAAAATATTTTAAAAATATATATAAAATATATATATTCGCATAAATTCATGTAATATATGAAAATGAATCCAATGAACTACAATATGGTGGAGTGATTATCGAGTTAAATTTATCCTGTGAATATATTCACTTTCTAGTAATCATATAGATCTTAGTCACATGAAAACGGTCGTATTCTCAAGGTCCTAGACGTTTAATTATGGGAGGTCATAGTATGAATAATTTCCAATAAACATGATGAATATCTCAACATGATTTCACTACTAAATTATCATCGAATTTATTAGTTTTGCTATGAACAAAATAAGAAATAATAAAAGTTGGGAATCCTTTTCGACCTCAAAATCCCTAACTTCAACAAAGGTCCCACCTTCATCCAATCTCCAAACGTCTGTCTCACGCATTAATTGCTCAGGGACATCATGTCGCTGCCACTTATTTTAATTTACATTCATGCATACATATATTCACTTATGTATGTATATCTATTAAATTATGACTATATAGATTTTTCTAACAATTATTATAACCAAATAACCTAAAGGATAGTTTTCAGACGACTAAGAATGGCGATAACAGACAATTTAACTGCTGAACTTATAAAAGAGTAACTTTGGTTTGATTTTAATGTTTTCTCACCTAATGAAAGACTTGGAAGCAATTGCTTAAGAATAAGACGTCTCTATAGAAAAATCAATGAAATTAGCGTGGCCGTTAATTTACGTTCGGTTTATGTGGCTTGTTTTGGTTCATAATTTCTCTTTCGATTGTTGTTTACTTTCAACTATATTACTTGTGATGATCACAACATATGGTATATATCGTTGATATTCTTCAAGTTCATAGCCATACGATATAATGACTATGCAAAACTGATCACAAAACTACTGTTTTTTAACCGCATTATCTTAATGCTTAAAATAGTATGGGGTTGATAATTCAACCGGTTGTTATAAGAGTTAGGTTTTTGGAAAAATCGGATCAAATGATGGATTGGCACCAACTATATATAGAGAGAATGTCAATTTACATGTTTTGGTTACGGTCCAAATATAACTATACAATATAACTTCTTTAAATTTATAGTTTTTTTAAACTAGTATATTTTTAGATCTAGAATATAGTTTTTGAGATTAGTTAATAATTTTATAAAACTAGATTTATATATAAGCCATGCCCTAGAAAAAATATCCACAAATTATATAATATTATTTATTAGTAAAATTTAAATTAAATATTCATATAATTTTAACTAAAATTATATATATAAATTAAGGAAATAAAATAAATATTTTATGAATTTAATAGTATTTTTGATTAGTTTAATAAAATATATTGAGTTTGTAACCAAATTAATAAAAATAATATATATTATAATTATTCTAATAACTTAAATTTATTTATATATTTATTTGAAACTTATTTTGGTGGTGACACGTTAGTATGATATTTATGTTAATAACATGTTAGAATGAAGTTATTTTTCAAATAATATATTAGCGATATTATAGTCTAACAATAATAATTTGTAGTTGTTTTTTTATATGGAGTTCAGGTAGAATTCTTTGGAGAAAAACAAAGCATAAAAAGATAATATATGGTTGTAGATTTACACGAAGTCTTCACAGTGAAATCTATATCCAACCTTTAAAATATGACTGATATGAAAGTGTTATGCAAAGGTTTATTAACTAAATGTAAAAGTCCAAATTCTTTTGGTCCCTTCCTTATTACCAATAATCATACTCTAATATAAGCAATCATACTATTTATTAAACATTTATGATTGTTATGAGCCATCTGTATTTACTAGGGCTTTTGATACAAAAGAAGATTCACGAGGCAATTGAGATTCAGGGGAAATTCAAAGATAGTAAATGCATATAGTGTAAATTTTTGAATTATTAATTTTAAATGTATCTTAATTAAATAAAATAATTAATTTTTAGGAATTACCAAATTTACACTTTGATAAAATAACTAGTCAAATTAGTTATTTTCCTTACATCTCCTAAAATGATATGCCATTGTTAATGATGTATTACAATAAAGTGAACAACAATAATAAAATTATTAGATTTATAACCAGAGAAAAATATTCATAAATTATATAATATTATTTATTATTAAATATAAATTAAATATTAATATAATTTTAATTTAAAATTATTGTTTTTATAAATTTAATAATATTTTTTGTTAATTTAGTAAAATATATTGATTATGTAATAAAATTAATAATAATGATATATCGTGTAATTATTCTAATAGTTTAAATTTATTTGAAATTCTATGTGAGTATGATATGTTAGTAATAATATTTTAGGATAAAATTATTTTTTTAATATTGTTTAAATAATATATTAGGTTGAAGAACTTTTTTGTTTTTTTTTTTGCAGAGAAAGTTTATTTTTAGAGGAGAAATAATATTAAGAAAATTAATCGTGGCCAGTTTGCTAGTGAATATGTCGGCTAGTTACCATTATTATTAAATAAATAAATATCATAAAATTGAGAAGAAAAAGGAAAGGAGGACGAAGAAAAGCTGTTCCTGTGCTTTAGCAGACCTTTAGGTAGTTGTCCTGCTCGCTGATCATCCCTTTCCGACAACACTGATGTTCTTTCTCTCCCGTTTCAGCTCTCTGTCATAATCTCCTGCCGCTCGATTTTCTTTCTCTTCCTTCGTTTTTTACTCTTGTTTGATTCTTTACCATTTCCCAGATTTCTTCTTATAGAAACCCGTCTGTAAAATCAACCTCTTGATGCGCCATGAAAGGAAAGTAAAGAGAGCAGCTGAGTCAAGTTAACTTTTTGGTTTGGGGTTTCTGAAATCTCTGACGCGAGTTGAAAAGCTTCGTTGTGTAAACGGAATCTTTCGTTGTTTTTTTCTTTGGGTTTTATTGTTTGTCTCTCCGGAGATTCCGCGTGTGAAAAGTCGTAGTTTTGATCGCTCTTAGATACTTAAAATTTCCGAGCAATTGGAGGCTTTGTCGGAGGTTAAAAGCAGAGATCTTGGAGTCTCCATTTCAGATTAAGATTTGTTTTTTTTTTCTTTCTGCGGTAACTTGGATTGTGAAGAGTGGAGCTAAAAAAACTTGTTTAAGTTCCTCTTGTGGTGGACAGAAAGTTTAAGGCTTTTAGGTCTAAGCTGAAGATGAAGCCCTGACGCAACAGCTTTTTATAGCTCAGATTTATATTATTATTGGGTAAAATTCTCCAGAGAAATTTCTGGAGCAAATTTCAGTAATCATGAAAGCTCCTTCATCAAATGGAGTTTCTCCGAATCCCGCTGAAGGTTTGTGTGTTTCTCTTGTCTGAAGTCATTCCTTTAGTAGAAACTTATTGCAGGATTTGTATAGATTCAGCTGTAAATAGAGGTCACATTTCTTCAGAATTGCTGGATGGGCAACTGAATTTTGGTCATTTTTTGCTTTACCAGTAAGCAAAGTAACTATGATTTAAACAGTTCGTGGCATGTTTAGACCCAAGCGCTGCCTTCTAGTTTGAGGGGTTTAGATCTTGATGCTTTGATAGTAATAACAGAAGGAAGATTCTAAGGATTTGAAGTAATTACATCTTTGATATTGTGTGAGTGCAGGAGAAAGGAGAAATATAAACTCGGAATTATGGCACGCTTGTGCTGGGCCACTCATTTCTTTACCTCCAGCGGGAAGTCTTGTTGTTTACTTCCCTCAAGGTCACAGTGAGCAAGTATGTTGTTTGAGAATGTTCGATAGCATGCATGGTTGATCAAGAATGAGTTTCTGATTGGAATTTTACATGCGGCTGTTGTTTTATCTATTTATTAGGTCGCTGCTTCAATGCAGAAGCAAACTGATTTCATTCCGAGCTACCCAAATCTTCCTTCCAAGCTCATCTGCATGCTCCATAATGTTACATTGAACGTATGAGTATCAATAGTGGGCTCCACGTCTAGATCTCTTGACATTGGTTTGCTTCTGAGTTGCTAATGTTTTGCTAATTCTCGATTGTAAACCAGGCTGATCCCGAGACGGATGAGGTCTATGCACAGATGACTCTTCAGCCAGTAAATAAAGTAGGTGACTGACGGTTTTAGGTGTATTTTGATAGAAGGGGCTAATTGTTCTGAAAATTTTGTTGAACAGTATGACAGGGAAGCATTGCTTGCCTCTGACATGGGTCTAAAGCTAAACAGACAACCTAATGAATTTTTCTGTAAAACCCTCACGGCGAGCGACACAAGCACACATGGTGGATTTTCTGTACCCCGACGAGCAGCTGAGAAAATATTTCCTGCTCTGGTGTATATACAATACTTTTCTTATATATCTTTATACTTCTTGATAATTAGGATCTCTTTACTGCCTTAGCTTCTTACATTGTTGGCAATATCCTGTTAGGATTTCTCGATGCAACCTCCTTGTCAGGAGCTTGTGGCTAAGGATATTCACGGCAACACCTGGACTTTCAGACATATTTATCGAGGTTTTTCTTTGTTTTTAGTCGATTACCTTATTCAATCAATTTGGCTTTTGTAAAACTGGTCTTAGTTTTGGATTTGTTGATGTTTATCAGGTCAACCAAAAAGGCACCTGCTAACTACAGGCTGGAGTGTGTTTGTCAGCACTAAAAGGCTATTTGCTGGAGACTCTGTTCTTTTTATAAGGTATATTAATCTCAATGTGCCAATGCTCTTTCGGTATTTATCTGTCAATACGCTAACTCTTTTTCACTTTCAATTAAGAGATGGTAAGGCGCAACTTCTGTTGGGTATAAGAAGAGCAAATAGACAACAGCCTGCCCTTTCTTCATCTGTAATATCAAGTGATAGCATGCACATTGGAGTTCTTGCTGCTGCAGCTCATGCTAATGCTAATAACAGTCCTTTCACTATTTTCTACAACCCGAGGTGATGGATCTATGTTCTCTTGTCTTTATTAACCTTACTAAATGTTTTATGGCAATTGCTGAGATAATACAACTGAGTTTTTGCAGGGCTGCTCCTGCTGAGTTTGTGGTTCCTTTAGCCAAGTATACCAAATCAATGTATGCCCAGGTTTCCCTCGGCATGCGGTTTAGGATGATATTTGAGACAGAAGAATGTGGAGTTCGTAGGTATATGGGTACAGTTACCGGTATCAGTGATCTTGATCAAGTGAGATGGAAAAACTCCCAGTGGCGGAATCTTCAGGTAGTTTGAACTGAAACTAGTGATCAATGCCTATTTTTTTGTTTTCTTTATACATTTCACCATTCATGTTAGTTCTGTCTTATTTTTGTCTCTGCTAAAGAT
Source organism: Pugionium cornutum (assembly GCA_018901935.1). Taxonomy (NCBI): domain Eukaryota; kingdom Viridiplantae; phylum Streptophyta; class Magnoliopsida; order Brassicales; family Brassicaceae; genus Pugionium; species Pugionium cornutum. The sequence continues at coordinate 14,721,034 of CM032158.1, read as the reverse complement.
TGGATGGGATGAGTCAACTGCTGGTGATCGGCCCAGTCGAGTTTCAGTTTGGGACATTGAACCGGTTTTAACCCCTTTCTACATATGTCCTCCTCCATTTTTTCGACCTCGGTTTCCTGGGCAACCCGGAATGCCAGGTAAAATCTTTGTACTATTTCATTTGTAAACATCAATGAATCTCCTCAAGGATGGAAATTCAGGTGGTTTTGCAGATGATGAGACGGACATGGAGTCTGCACTCAGGCGAGCAATGCCATGGCTTGATAATAGCTTAGAGATGAAAGACTCTTCAAGTACAATATCTCCTGGGCTAAGTTTAGTTCAGTGGATGAATATGCACCAGCAGAACAACCAGCTACCCTCTGCTGCTGCACAGCCGGGTTTCTTCCCGGCTATGCTCTCTCCAACCGTGGCGCTGCACAATAATCTTAGCAGCGCGGATGATCCTTCCAAGTTACTGAGCTTTCAGACGCCTTCAGGGGGGATTCCCTCATCAAACCTCCAATTTAACAAACCGAACCCACAAGCTCCAATGTCTCAGTTACCTCACCAACCAAATACGTTGTCCCAACAACAGCAGCTAAACCAATTGTTGCACTCCTCTTTGAAACATCAGCAACATCAATCGCAACAGCAACAACAACAACAACCACAACAACATCAACAACAGCATCAGAAACAACAACAACAACAACAGCAACAATTGCTGCAGCAACCGCCACACCAACAGACTCAGCAGCTACAGCAACAGCAGCTAAGAACACAGCCATTGCAATCTCACTCGCATCCACAGCCACAGCCACAGCAGTTACAACCACATACGTTGCAACAATTTCAGCAGCTTCCACAAAATCAGCTTTACAATGGTCAACAAACTGTGCAGCAGCGTCAGGGACAACAAGTATCTATGCATCATTTGCAACAACAAGTGGTTTCAGGATCAATGGCAAGCAGTGTCATCACTCCTCCGTCTAGCTCCCTTAATGAAAACCTTCAACAGCAACAACAGTCGAAGCAGTTTCAGCCAGCAAACTGCCATTTCGCTGCTAGCACTAGCCAGAGTAGTCTAATTGAAACCAGCAAGTCATCATCGAATTTGATTTCCATACCGCCGCAAGAGACACATTTTCAACGACAAGTAGAACAGCAGCAGCCTCCTGGTGTCAAGGGACACAATCAACAATCACTTCTGCAGCACAATGCTCACCAGGTACAGGCCCAACAGATGTTCCAGCAGAGTCTGTTGGAACAACCGCATTTACAGTATCAGCTGTTGCAGAGATTACAGCAGCAGCAACAGCAACATGAGCAGCAATTTCTTTTACCACAGTCTCAGTTACCGCACCAACAGTTGCAAAGCCAGCAGCCGCAACAGCTACCTCCTCTCTCTCAAGGTCAGCAATTTCCGTCCTCCTGCACTAACAATAGCTTATCGACGTTGCAACCGCCTCAAATGCTGGTGAGCCGGCCTCCGGACAAACTAAATCCACCGATTGGAGGAGGGTTCAAAGCTTATTCAGGCATCACAGATGGAGGAGACGCACCTTCCTCTTCAACCTCGCCTTCCACCAACAACTGTCAGATCTCTTCTTCAAGCTTTCTCAACAGAAGCCAAAGCGGGCCAGCGGTCTTGATACCTGATGCAATGATTGATATGTCTGGTAATCGTGCTCAGGAGCTATACAACAAATGCGATATGCAGCTAAGACAAGAACTCGTGGGTCAGCAAAAGTCCAAAGCGAGTTTAACAGATCATCAACTTGAAGCATCTGCTTCTGGAACTTCTTATGGTTTGGATGGGGGCGACAACAATAGACAACAGAATTTCTTGGCCCCAACATTTGGCCTCGGGGATGATTCCAGAAACAGCTTGCTCGGTGGAGCTAATGTTGACAATGGCTTTGTGCCAGACACAATGCTCGTGAGGGGATACGACTCCCAGAAAGATCTCCAAAACATGCTTTCAAACTATGGAGTGACAAATGACATTGGTACAGAGATGTCTACTTCAGCTGTAAGAACTCAATCTTTTGGTGTCCCCAATGTGCCTGCCATTTCAAGTGATGTAGCTGTCAACGATGCTGGAGTTCTTGGTGGTGGATTATGGCCAACTCAAACTCAACGGATGCGAACTTATACAAAGGTTCGATTTTGCTCTTTATATTATATCCCTCCTCATGGGAATTTTGAGTTACGTTTTGGGTTGACATAGTAGTAAATTTCCCGACAGGTGCAAAAACGAGGTTCAGTGGGGAGATCAATAGACGTCAATCGTTATAGAGGTTACGATGAGCTTAGGCATGATCTAGCGCGCATGTTTGGGATCGAAGGACAGCTTGAAGATCCGCAGACATCAGACTGGAAACTTGTATATGTTGATCATGAAAATGACATCCTTCTCGTTGGCGATGACCCGTGGGGGTAAGTAGAGAGCAAATAAATTCCACACATCAGAACGTTACAAAACTTCAATTCTTTTCTTCATAACATTTAAAATCTTGAATTTTTCTTTTATAGGGACTTCGTAAACTGTGTTCAGAGCATAAAGATCCTTTCATCAGCTGAAGTTCAAAAGATGAGCTTGGACGAAAACATTCCGGGTGTATTGGTAACTAATCAAGGTTGTAGCGGCGGCGATAGTGGCAATGCTTGGAGAGGTCATTATGATGACAACTCGGCCTCATCATTTAACCGGTGAAGGCAGAAGAAGATCTATCAGACAAAGATTCTTTTTTTTCTTTCTCTTTTCTTCTTTTTGTAATATAAACCTCTCCTTTGATAGTAGCATGTCTCAAGTTTCCACTGGGCATTGTAGAGCACTTACCTGTAAAATCTCCTCCGCTAAGTTTACAAGAAGATTTTATTTGATTAGAGTTGCAGATTCTACAAATGGATTAATTAACTTAAACCGTTTCGAACCAATATTGGTGTACAAGTGAACATTTAGAAAAGGGGATAACGTAAGTTTAATCATTCAAATCAAAATCATATTTTCCAAACTCAAGTCTTTATTCCAGATGATGGTCAAGCCGTTTATGAAAAAATTTCCACAATTGGGAATACAAAACAAGGATATAACTAAGAAAGCACAGCCATCACATCGGAAACTCTAAGAGCAATGTAGTTGGAACCATCTTTGCCCTTGAAGTCGTTGCCAGCATACTTGGAGTAAAGGACTGTGCTTCCAGTCGATATTGGTAGTGGCTGACGGTTACCTTCCTCATCTAGAGAACCCGGTCCAACCGCTATCACCTGCCAGAAAAAGAAGAGGACAATATGTCTAACTGGCAATGTGTATGAGATGTGAAACACATCAAGCTATTAAGACAGTCTTTGGCTGGGCATGATGGCATGATAACAAGTGTGCGCTTACCGTGCCAATAGAAGGCTTCTCTTTTGTAGTCTCGGTTAGCAACAACCCTCCTGCTGTTTTCTCCTCTGCCTCAGCAACCTATACTCATTAATTATGAAACGAGGTTATCATTGTTCTTGCGTGCAGAAATAATAATAAGATGTTGAAGGTAAGCGCACAAGAGACAAACCTTAATAAAGACTCGGTCATTCAAAGGTTTGAGATCTTTAATGTCCTCTGTCTCGAGAATGCCAACGATATCATCTTCCTTGAGTATAAGATGCTTCACATCATTGAAATCCACCTCAGTTCCTGCGTATTTGGAGTAAATAATTTGTGTTCCAGTCTGCATTTGGAGAAAAAAAAAGGCAACTCAGATATATTTAGCAGCAGACGACAAAGCAAGCGAAGAAAGCGAGCTTGAGGGCAATGAGGCTGTTACAGGGACAGTGATATCAACTTTGGTTTTCCCAATAATCCTTCCTTCACCCACAGCAACGACTTCACCTCCTTGAGGTTTTGATTGAGCTGTTGATGGAAGCAATATACCTCCCACAGTCTTTTCCTCTGCCTCCTTGATCTTCACTAGCACTCTATCTCCCAATGGCTTTATTGAAGTATACTGCAAACAACCATACGAAAAACAGGAAATTTATACGCCATAACTAAAAGATAATATCCAATGTCGCAAAAGGCGCCATTAATATACAAACGAAGCTTGCAAAAGAAAAGCTAGAAGCATATAGAGCTTAGTTTCTATATACATCATACAAATTTGATTGCGTAACACAAAAGAGAATGGCCAAAATAACAAAACGAACTATTGAGCTAAAGAACAGCAATTGAAGATTAATATAAGTTCCAAATGATCAATCTTGAACAAAAGAACCAAGCAACAACGCGAAAAAAATAGTACAGAGCAAGTACCTTAGGAGCAACCACAGAAGCAGCCTTGACAACCAAAGAACGGAACTGGCTCTGCCTAAGGCTTCCTGGTTTCAAAGTTCCGAACGAAGAAAATTTGACACTCGAAGCTCTAAGACCTTCCAGCGAGATTAAACTCCTCGCGCACAGAGTCACTGGTGCTGCTGTAAGCTGCGTCGTCGCCATTTCTGCTATCCGTCAAAACACATACTCTCAATTAGTAGGAACTGACAGAACGAGAGAGAGAAACAAAAAAAAATTCCAAGATTTGCCAAATTCTCCGCAAAAGCCAACCACTATTGGGCGAAACTGGTTACATTTTGCGCCCAGATTTCAAACTTTTGTGCTCAATTCTCGTTGTGAAACATTTCTATAACCCTAGTAGACAGTGAAGAGAGAAAGAGACTCATCATACCTTGAGGATAAGAAAATGGATGTTGTTGAGTTCGGAGAAAACCCTAAAAGTCACAGGTGAGAGATAGATTAAATAAATAAAAACAACATGACTACTCCATTTTTTAATTGCAAGGTAGAGTTCTCGAACACTCTGCCGGGTGGGTTCTTTTTCAGTGTTTTACGGGTCGGGTCAAGTAATTACCAAATTTCTAAAATTTATCATTTGAGATGATATATGTTTTGTTGTTTTGTTTTTGGATCATGTTGACATGTTTAGTTATGTTCATTTCTTGATTCATGTATTCAAGATAAAAATTTATTCAAACGTAATGTTTATTTCCACAATCCTACATCCAAATCCAACTAAAACATTCTGATTGGTAACAAATACTGCATTATTTAATCAAAATTATTTCAATCTAGATCTAATCTAGCATTCGATTTCCACGTTCAATCTCTTAGGTGAATCTCCACAGTCCAAAGTAGTTCCAAACTTGTGGGAAGACACATTGATAGTGCAATTGAGTTTCCCAACACATTCTTTAGCCACAATCTTCGCTGCATCCTTTGTTCCTTGGCACGTGCCAACTGCAAACGACCCACAATGCCCCACTGGATTCCCAAAGCTCGCAAATTTGACGGCTGAGATTGGTCGGTTATTGCAAGACAACTCCACTTTGTTGTGCTCGTGAGCTTTAGCACAAACCGTTCCAACCACAACCGTATTGAATGACACCATTGATGGATTACCGCCCATTTCTTCGAATAATGTGATTGTGTTGTGTCCGCTCTCGTTCAAGAACGCCCGTGGAACATGGTACCTACAATAATTCGACCAGTAAACAATCCGATAATACGTAGAATATAGCATAAGTCAAAAATCCGAAACTTCATAGTAAAAATAACAAAGAAATATTACCATCTTTGAGTTGGTTTGCCGCACATAAAAGCGCATTTGTCGCTACCATACTGCCCACGGTAGTCACATTCGTCATGGCAACCGTCATCGCTAGAGTTGATGCTCGGCCAATAACGTCCAATACTCTGACCATTGATCCAAGCTTCTCCTTTTCCAAGACCATTCAAGTCCACAATCACTGGATCTTTACCTAAAGGAGCTTTGAATTTTGCCTGAAGAGATAACATTTCAGTATTCTTTTTAAACGTTAATTTGCGAAATCAAATGATTTTTTTTTATAGAAGCAAGGTTTTAATTGATACTGACCTTGTACCATGTTAACATCCGATCAGTAGGAAGCTTTTCTGTTGACCATTTGAGATGAGTAGCGTATTCTGTGCTGAAAAGTTTGTGGTTGATTCCATTCAAACCAATTTTGTATTCCCAGTGATGCTCTGATAGATCCTTCTCGATTGTTTCATCTCCATTGTATCCGACTAAGGTCACAGGACCATTGACTCCAGTTGGACCGCTATCAAAGAAAGCCCCATAATTCTGAAATGTGATGACAGCTTCAATTGTCACAAAAGTTTTGGGGGGGGAAAAAGTATCATATATCAAGATATATCTTACCTGTAGTCCAACGGAAACGCTGAGAAGTGAAATGTGATTAGTCCCATGAACTAGCTTGACTTTCTTCTCAAATCTGTAATCGAATTTCCCGTCTTTCACGATTTGGTTACCTACGTACTTTCCATTAACGTAAGCGTGAAGAACATGAGCATTGCTGTGAACTCGTAACGTCATGTTTCGGCTCCATATTGGATCTTTCTTGTGAAGATGAACCCTAAACACATATCATAACGTAGACAATTCAGTCAAAAACAATTAATACGGTTTTATATATATATAGAGCCAATTTTCTTAATGAAAGTGGTTATTAATTAAAATAATACCTAGTCATGTACCAAAGATAGTCACTAGCATCATTACTAACGTCTTTTTGGTCTACAAGACCCTTGGCAATGAGATCTCCGCTGCTTTTAAGAATGGTCTTTCGAGCAGGCTCCGGTCTCCAGGTCCATTCCAGCTTCTCTGTGTCATGGCTAGATTCGGGGGTCATGATCGACGTTTGAGTGTTCACTCTTGCAGTGTTGTAAGCTTCTTTATCGCAGTTTGGAAGAACACTCACGGACCAAGCCGGTACGTTGTAGTCTTTCCCTTGGAAGGTCACAAAGGCATCCGCAGTTGCGTTCACATTACCGATGAAGCAGCTCGATCCTTCGTTTGTTGTGTAAATCGTCGCCTTTTTAAAGTAAAGATCATGCATACAACAATTAAGTAGGTTAATTAAACTCAATTTAATGCTTTACTAGTTATAAAAAGGGAAACAACAAAACCGGGTCTAATTAACCGTGATTGAGTTGCCAAGATCAATTGTTGAGATCTCTCCATAAGTTAGTTGTTTCTCCATAGATTTTAACACTTTGTGTAGCTGTTTCAAGTGACCCCATTTGGGCTGGTTTAAGTTACCTGAAAAAAACATTATATATATAAGTTTTAAGGGATTTGTACATGTGTGTATATATAGAAGTGTGATGAAGTTGTTTATATATACCGAATTCATCAAGAGGAGCATGGTAATCATATGAAGTGGTGATGTATGGACCTCCTGCGACTCTTCCAAAGTTAGTACCACCATGGTACTGTAATTTTTTTTTACAAATATTTAAAAAGAAGGTGAGAAAAATATATTGGCTAATCATTATAATTAACGAATATATATGAATTAATACTTGTAGTGGAATCAGACCATGTAATAGTTCTGGAAAGTTCCTCCCGTTTGGAAGAATCTAGCAACGGAATAAGCAAGATCCTCAGCGGTTCTGTAAGGATGTTTGCCTCCCCAATTCTTAAACCAGCCGGTCCAATTTTCTGTCCATATCTTTGGGCTGCTCGGGTTGCTTGGTTTGTACTGGTCACAGTAGAATCCGTTGCACGTCTCGATCATAGGCTCAGGAGCGTTGGGTTGTTGGCACATGAGCCATGGAACTCCGATGTCTAGAGAGTTAGCCATGTTGGCACACCAATCAATGTAGGCCTTTCCTTCTGCTCCATACGATGAGATCACGTTCCCGTACTCGTTCTCGATCTCAAATATAACAAAAAAAGTTTTTTCTTAAATTATATAAATCCGGTTTATAATATAGAAAAATCAATATGAACTACTATATACCTGAGCTAGGATGATTGGACCACCTTGTGAAGCAAAGAGTTTCTCTTGCTTCATCATCTCTACGATCTTTGTAGTGAAATTTTGCATTTCACTCTGCATAAAGGAATTCGAAGAAATTAAAGAATCTGATAATGTCAATGTTGATAACTAATTAAAATTTGGAGTATATACCATGAAACCGGAGTTAACCGTTCTGAATTGCATATTGGGCATATTGTGCAGCCACACTGGAAAGCCTCCATAATTCCATTCCGCGCAAACATAAGGTCCAATCCGAAGAACGGAGAAGAGACCTGCGTCTTGGATGGTTTTGATGAAACGAACAAGATCTAGATTTCCTGAGAAATCGTATTGCCTACGTGCTGGTTCATGTGCGTTCCAAAAAACATATGTTTCTATAGCATCCAAACCACCATCTTTGGCTTTGTTGATCAGATCAGGCCACATCTGCAAAAGAATAGAGATGGATCTATCTATTACTTGTGGAGGAAGAAACATGTAAAAAATGGTGTTAAGAGTAAGTAGTTACATCAGTAGTGCTTCTTGGGTAGTGAATGGAGCCTGAAATTAGGATACGGCGTTGTCCATTGATGGTTATGGCTCGTTCATCATGAGAGACAATGGTTGAGTTACCTGAAGAGAATGAAGTAATGAGGATGAAGAACAATGACAAGAGAAAAGAGAAGTGTTTCTTTTTCATAGCTTCGTCTTGTGTTCTTAATGCAGAAATTGAGTGCTTATGAAGGGTTTTAGATGAGCTTGTTTTTATAGTAACTTTGAGGGAACAATAAATTTCGATATCTCAGATTAATTCGTTTAATATCTTAATCAAATTGTATTTTTAGGATTGACTAGGTTATTGGGTAAGAAAAATAAAGAAATAAATATAGGATCGTTTGTTTTGCAAGAATTGATTTTGTCACACGTTGCTTATTCAAAACGTTGAAGTTCTTATGGGTAATTTTTAGGGATAATAAGAAAATTGGATGCATCATGTTCTAAAGCTTAAAAAGCACATATGCATTAAAATATATTTCTAATTTTACAGATATCAAATTATTATAGTTATTTATTATTTAGTGGTTTAGTTCTTGTTGTATTTTTATATACCTAGTTCGAATTACAACAGTTTTTTTTTGTTTTTCTTTAAAATTAAATACCTTTTAATGGACCACAATATTTCTTTTGCTTTACGTAAAATAGCATCATGTAAGAAGGAAACACTTTTCATAATATAAATTACTGAGTCGGTTTGACCTGAATCTCAAACACGTTTATTTTAGTCAAACAAAACACTCACTTTATTTAATAGAATTCGTATAAGAGTTTTTGTTGGAGGATTTATTGCATAAAATATAACTGTGTGATATAAAATACTAGAAAGATAGCAGATGAAATTTCTTGCTTGGTGTAAAAAAGAAAGGAAAAAAACATGACTTTTTGTAAAAAATTTACTATTTTTAAACTCCTATGATTTATAATCGTAATTGGTTATCTTTTATAAGAATGACAGGGAAACTTAGAAATAATGAAAATGATTAAAAAGATTTTCAAGAAGGTTTTATGTTTAAGTTAAATCTATTTCCATAATTGATTCCAATCACATAACTTATAGATATAAGTAATTATCAAATATAATCTAATTTTTTTTTACTAAGTTAACATAACTCCTTGATGGATATTAATATTTCTGGACTAAATATGACATATTCGATAATCCATATTATATGATAGAACCCACGTTATATTAGCTTGCATATCAAATTTAATTGATTTATCAATTTAAAATGAATTACAAATACGTTTAAATGATAAATTGATGTTTAGAAAGACTTGATTATAAAACTGCATGATACGTTGTCTAAAGTAATTTTAATCGAAATCATTTTTCTATAATTAAAATTTAGTAGTTATTTTGAAAAATTATTTTATTTATAGTTTTAAATTGCACACATATACATTAAAATATTACTTAAACCCCCAATATATCGTTTGTAAATGCAAATTATTTTTGAAAGTATTTTTTAAAAACTAAGTACATAACTTATAAAAGAGTAATACCCTAAAATAGCACCATTTTAAGTTTATCTTCCAAATTTAGCACACTAAAATTAAAATTCTAAAGTAGCACAAATTATTATGTAAAAATAATTATTTACCTTAAATAAACTATATATAAAATTAAAATATAATATTTGGGTTCACTTTTTTCAATTTAGTGTTTAAATTTTTTTCATTAGGAAGGAGTTTTTTTAATTATTTTACTATTAAATTTATGCTATTTTTAGAAATTTAAATGATTAGTGTTATATTTGGAATAAAATTTGAAATAGTGCTATTTTAGTCAATAACTCCTTATAAAACACATATCATAATAAAATTATAAATAATATCCTAAAATAGCATATTTTAAGTTTTTTTCCAAATTTAACACTCTATAAGCATAACTTATTTTTTAAAAATACAAATTTATCATAAATAAATTATAAATATAATTAAAATTGTATATTTGAGTTTTTTTCTAATCTAAGGTTTAATTTTTTCTTGTTATAAATATTTTAATACTAAAATTGTGCTACTTTAGAATTTAAATTGATAATGTTATATTTGGAATAAATTTTTAAAAAATTCTTGTTTTTGTCAAAGGCCCTAAAATTATTAACAAAAATGATAGTCAAAATAACTTTTAATTAACATGACATATTATATCGTGTAATTGATACATAAGCAAACAAGACATATTCTTGTTGTCTAGTTAGTAACCAAATAAATCATAACAACAATTTAAATCAACACGTATTCAAAAAAATTATATATTATATAAATAGTTAAATACATCTCTATGTTTACATTTAATCTAAAACCCCAACCCCTTGCAATAATGGTTGTAGAACACTAATAATTATACATATACGAATAATTAATTTACTAACAAATCTCCAAAAATACAAATAGCGAGGGGGTTGGGGGGACCTCATCTCCGTAGGGGAATGGGACCATTTAAAAATAATAATAATAATAAAGTAAAATAATCTGAGTCAGAAAATAATAGTGGAGGGTACAACAAAGCTGTCTATGAATGCCACGTAGTCACATCTCATCAAAGTGCTAAACGAATCCTCTCTACTTTTGTTTATTTTTTTTAAAGTATATTGTTTGTCTCTGTGTGGACCATTGCACCTCATCTTCGTATTTTTTTATGTCTGTATTTTCAATTTTATAATTACAGATTAATTAACTAAATTATTATACGCATTGTTTAAGGTATATGTCAATTCAGGTTATACATAATAACACTCCACTAAAATCCATTTTATTGAGTAATGAGTAGAAAAGAAAACATATGCATGTGTCGTTGTAATGTACAAGTCTGGGCAAATACAGAAATTTTCGTTTCTGCATGTTAGACACAATTGTTGTTAATTAATTATCTTTGTGGTTCTGGGTGGATGACTGTGACTACATGCATTTGAAAATAATGTTATAAAGCTTTAAAAATATTTTTCAAATAATATATATATTTATGCATACAATGTTGTTGACAAAAAAAGTTGTATATGATGTTTAACCTAGAAAATTATGATACGTATGAATGAACATAAAATATTTTGACTAAAGTAGGAGAATTATATCATTCATTCATTTTAATTACCAAAAAGGTTTACTTGTGGAGAAGAGCAAATGTGTTAGTGATTATACTATTTGTATGTATATACCATAAATATGCAGTTCGACTGTAGTTTTTCTCGTATAAAAATGTTAAAATATTTGTATGAATATATTAAGTTATTGGGTCGATGCATTGTGATCATTGACCAAATTTTATCATATAGCATAGTATTTGTATAAGGAAATGCTAAATTATATTTGCCTTTGATGACTATATTTGAATTAATACACACTAATTAACAAAAACATTTATTAGGTTATTTATCTTGTCTAGTTTTGCTATCCAAGACTCTTCTCTGTGGATATTCGTAAATAATGAAAAAATATCCAAAAGAATTCGATCAGAAATAGCTTCACGTTATGGTTTGTTACGTCATTAATTAGATATATTATAAGGTGCTTTTGTTTTGAAGATAAATACTATGGGTTTCACTTGTAAAATAGGAATAGTTCACGTGATGTATTGTAAATATTGCAATAAATAAAAAGTAGTGAAAAGTTTCTCAACATTTCCACCAACTCCACCATAAATAACACATCTCTCTCCCATCTCTTCTTTGTGGAGGTTTCACAAACACCACCAATCTTCTTCTTCTTCTTCTTCTCTCTTCTTTTCTTATGTTTTTCTGGGCTTAATCTGATCAAATTAACCCTTCATTCAAGACCATGCTTAGCAAAAGAACCCATCCCATGATCGGGAAAATATCGGAGCTCTTCGTCGGTGTCAACAGATCTACGGCGGCTCCTTTCTTCGACGTCTTGATGACGAGCCCTAAAAGCCCACTTGATTTCAAGATTCTCCCTCAGATATCTCAAAGAAACAGCTCAAAGAGATTCTATGATGACAATCTTGGTGGGTCCGTTGGTCTAGGGATTGTAGCCGCACTCGAGAACTCGAACACTCGTCGAATCACGAGCGTTTGTAGATCGGACCCTAACCAATCTGGCCGGTCAGATCCGGTTCAGTTCATGAGCCATGGAGGAAGCACGGACGGAGAAGACGAAGAGATGTTCACAATGGACGAGGAAGATTATACGTTGGTGACGTGTCACCATGGGTCTAGTGGATCTTGTAGTACAAGGGTTTATGACAGAGATGGGTTTGAGTGTTCCGAAAGTAAGATCAAAGAAGCTCAACGGGAGAGACTCTTCATAGTCGATGTCGACTCGGAATCTCCAGAGAACACGCCGGAGTTTCAGGGTTTGGGTTTCCTCAATTCGTGTTACTTGTGCAGGAAGAAACTTCACGGTCAAGACATATTTATTTACAAGTATAATCTAACAGCAAAATCTAAATTAATTGTAGCATAGTTAATAAAATCACTCGATATTCGTATTTATTGAATATTTTTGTTATACAGAGGAGAAAAAGCCTTTTGCAGCACAGAATGTCGATGGAGTCATATAGCAAATGATGAAAGGAAAGAGGAATGTAGATCGAAATTCTCAACCTCTCCTTACTCCGCCGGCCAAATTTTCTCCGCCGGAGTTCTTGTGACTTAGCCGGTGTTTTTTTTCTACTGAGTATACATATATATATTGGGGGGTAAATAAAATAAATAGGCATAAATAATCAAGAAATTTTGATGGGGTGGAATGGGGAATGAAAGCAGAGAGAGCTGTTTCTCGATCGTTAAGATGGTGAGAAATGGAAATCTGCTCTTGTTTTTGTTTTTGTTATTGTTCTGTTTTGTTGTATTTTGTGATAATTAATGAAATAATTTTGAAGGTTAAAATAAGGTTTTCCTTTCTCTTGTGTCTATTCTCTTACAGTATGAAAATTGAATGTAACTGCCTGAAGGATCAGATCAAATAATTGAAACGAATATTACTGGACCATCATGTACGTCTAAGTGGAGTTCCAACTCAAAAACAATAAATTCCTAAATATGTTTTACTTAATTATTATATTTTAAACTATGTCATCATATTAGCTGAATATTATACAAAAATTAAATTGGATAATTAATAAAAGCATAAAAATGGTTGTTGGCGTGTTGGGATTTGTGTGGTTTATTCATCAATCAACTTGTGAAAGATACTAAAGCTATAAAATAAAATATTGTTGACCCAAACGGAAGAAGAGATAATATGTGAATAAGCCCAAAAGAGGGACATCATTGCTGAGAGCTTGGGCCCCACCAATAAGGGGTATAATTTTAAATTTATTAATTATATTATTTAGGAAGAATAAGACAAAACCTAATTTTCTTTATGGTCCTTTCATTAATATTGACTTGCATGCAACGTATTCGAATCGAATTCTATCCAATATTTAAGCTATTTAAATTTATTGTTATATATAATATATGAGAGTATATGAATGTATGATAGTATATGATTGCATGGGTTTAAATTATACTCTTAGATGGTTAAATTGTCATTTAGTTATGATATGATCAGTCTGAATTCGAAACCAAAACAAAAGAACCCAAATCCTAGGAACAAATTCTAGCTATGGATACAATATTGGAACCAAAAATAAGATCCTGAAAAAAAAGGGTCTAATGCTAAATTCATTACCATTTTGTCTCTGTTAGACAAAACCAAGGAAAATAGATGGTTTATCTAAGACTCTAACCAAAATCTTGTTAATTCAAACCGATAAATCTAAGAAATGGATAAAACCATTTTCAATAAAACAAAAATAATTTTACTATTGAGGTGGCTGAGGAGCCAATCCCAACCACCACATGCTCTCAACAACCCATAGCTGCGACACGTACGGCTGCCAAGCGATTGTGGAAGTTATGATATGGTCCTCATCGTCCACACCTATTATAAATATATCAATAATACCATGAAATGATTTTAAACCAAAAACTTGAGAAATTAATTAGAGCATTTTGAAGATATATATACCTGTCTATTCTCTTCTCCAAGAACCTGTTAAGTGAGTTTCTTCTTGCAATTGGAAGTTCTGTGTTAACAATATAAAACCAATCGGTGAATAAGTTTTCGTTAGATTCTGAAATTTTCTGAGACAAAATCTTTGTCCAGTTGGTTTTGGATGACAATAACAATACCGCAAGTCATGTGATCCATGGAAACATTGCTGCTTTGGTTTATATTTTCCACAAAACTCGGGACGGTGACTGAACGGTTTCTTTGATTATGGTTGTCGCGAGACGTAGTAAGAGCTAGTCGATGATCAAGCTGAGTATAGATTTGTGGTGAAGTCCCGTCATGTTCTGCTAATAATAAGATCTGTTCAACTTTCTCAGATGATAGATCACTGAATACGAACACTTTCCCCTCGTTAATTATTGTTACTTGAGCTCTATCTCCCTCCTTTCTCGTATTTTTATTCTTCCTGAGCATAAAAGACACACAAACTATAAAACGATTTCGAAGCTTTACATGCATAATGATCAAGTTACGAGTAATCTTGTGACACAAACAACCAAGAACGTGATAAAAACCCTTACGTGTGGCAAACGCACCCCAGTAGTGATTAAAAAGAATTAAGAGAAAAATTCTAGAGAAAATTGTATCGTTTCTTTGTATTGATGGGAGACAAAAAAACTAACGAACCCGTAATTAGGTAAGATACAAAGATCTTGCTTGGATTGAGGAATATCGAAACTGGGTTGCTGAGGGAAAAGATCCATATTGTTTTGCTGTTAAGAACTATAGAGAAGATGGCAAGGGATATTGTTCATCCGATGCCACTTCTCTCAACTTTGATAATATCTGTTTTCTTTACGACCTAGCAAATTAGACAGGATCTTATAGGAGATTTTTTTTTTATCTTTTTTTATCACCGGGTCTTTAGAGATTTGTTTAATAGTTAATTACGATATGTAGAAAGATTATTGGTTTAAGATTTTATTTTGTTCACATATTTAGTAATCAACTATAAATACTGAGAAATTAGTTTAAGTTGTTGTGAGATTAAGATGATTTTCCGGCAGAAATGTCTTAAAAATTTCAAGAACTATGAGTTCACTAATAAGAAAATAATCATTAAAATAATAAATTTTTACGTTTAAATCATTTAAATATTTTATTTTTTTAATAAATTATTTAAATAATGATTTGTATTTGAATATGTTGATTTATATATACGATTAATTAACATTAACAACAATTATTTTTTTTGTTTGTTGATAGCTAGTTAAAATTGTTAGTTATGGTGTTAATATCGACGAATATGTGGTTCTTGGAATATTTAGTTACATATATATGTGAATGCGTTACTGGTGAATAATTAGCACAAGTAGAAATTGTTTCCATTTGAGAACTTAATTTCTTCTATAGCATAGAAGTTTGTTTTCTTTCTACTCTTTCCAATCATTGACAAAACTTATCCGAAACATTGTTATTTGCAATTCCGAATTAATCGGCTACTATTGAAATGGTCTTAGTCCATTAATTTATACAATATATAACTAGAGAATGAGATTATTTTTAGTAAGAACGTGTTCGAATAATTTTTATTCTAGCAATGTTAATTACACAAATCTTGATTGGGAAATTCCTTGAATAAAATAAAAAAGTGGTAGCTATAATATTGTTTACATAAAGTTTTCTATACTGAAATGAAGAGAAAAATAGAAGAGGAACAAATCTAAAACTGTTTGTTTTTTTTCTAATGAACAATTGCGATTTTCTTATGGAACAAGAAAAAGGTATAATTTTGTTTTCCAAAGAACTGAAAATCACTTCAAACTGAAATATAATTAAAGAAGAAATCTTCGATAAAATAAAAAACGTCTTTCCTATTTTACTTGCCAAAATATTGGTCGTTGTTTCACACTTGGCTTCATCATATATATAGTTACTTAAAAGTATTATATCTACAGATGGAACCAAAAGTTTCTTCTAGATCTCTAGAGTTAGATTGACTGTCTTTTTTTTTTATCACTTAACTTGTTCTATCCTTCTAACAGTTTCCTTCATGTCTAATCTCTCATCAGGGTTACTTACGATACAAGCAGCCCCGACATGCAACAATTTGAGCATCTGTTGCACCGAATCAGCATTCTTTACTATATCCGGATCAATTAGTTCCTCTTCTTTTTGCTCCGCGAGCGAAGATTGTACCCATTCAACTATATCAGTCCCGCCTTTACCAGTGTTTAAGTATTGAGAAGGAAATTTCCCAGTCAAGACCTCTAGAACTATAATTCCGAGGCAGTAGACGTCTGATTTATGCGAGAAGCGTTGGCTCTGCGTGAATTCTGGAGCCTTGAAAGCGAACAACGCCTCCGATGCGTTGTTTGGCTGGAGAAGCGGTAAGAAGGCGTAATCACTGATCATAGGTTCGTAGGTATCGCTGAGAAGAACGTTGCTTGATTTGAGGTTACCGTGTGGGAGCTTGTAGGACGAAAACTCCTCGTGCAAGAACTGCATTCCATGCGCAACTCCTTGGATGATCTTCAATCTTGTCGGCCAAGTTAGCTCAGAATGACATATTCCACGATCACCTGTTATTTTTTTTTTTTGAGAGAAGTTAAATACACGAAACATTCAATTAATTAGCTTTTCATCGATCCACGTACTGCATGCGCTTTTACTATGAAAGCTAAGAGTACTTGACATCAAAGACATGATTTTTGGGGGGTTTAATTTACCATGTAAAACGTAAAGCAAGCTGCTTTTAGGCATATATTCAGAGACTACAAGCTTCTCTTCTCGACGGTAATGATAGGCTAAAGGTGTAAGAATGTTAGGGTGGCGAAGTTTCCCTAATCGTCTCATCTCAACATCGAAAGGTTCGCGTGCAAGTTGATTCATATCCCTAATTCTTTTCACAACAACGGATAATCCATTAGCCATCACCGCCTTGTAAGCTGATCCAAGGCTACCGTTGCCTAGTACCTCGGCTGCAGCCTTCATTAGATCCGGTAAACCGAACGAACCCTTTTCGCTATTAATCATTATAATGTCACCCGTCCCGCCGCCTCCTCCTCCGTTACCATTATGGGAAGAACCTTTCTTGGTGGAACCGCCTTCCGTGTTTCCACCGCGCTTCCTGCTTGATTCCGTTGACCTTTTAGCTGTAGTTGATACGGATTCTGGTACCCTTACTTCCACAAGATCGTTGTCGCTCAGATTTTCTTTTTCGAGCCGTCGAAACTCTGGCTCTCTGATCTTCTTATTTCGCCTCTTTATAACTCCCACAACAATAAATAACATGAGAAGAAGCGAGATCGATACCATGATCGTGTTCACCGTCGTCCTGTTCGAGTTTGTTGATCCCGCGGACAAGGGCGGATTGGTATTATTACAGTCAATGTTCACCGCCTTGCCGCACAACTTACCGTTCCCTTCCAATCTCAGGAGGAGATTTTTCCTGTCGGAGATGCTCTCCGGGACGTTTCCTTGGAGCTCGTTGTTTGAGAGGTCGAGCATTTTCAGGTTCTTGTTGGTGTCGGACATTGGAGGTATCTCTCCTGAGAAACGATTATCTTGCATGTGAAGCTCCTCGAGATTAGGGAGCTGCATAACAGAGGAAGGGATTTTTCCAACGAATTGGTTATGATCGAGAAACAGACGCTTCAGCTTTAACATATCCTTGAAGAAATCATCAGGGATCTCGCCAGAGAAGCTGTTGTTAGAGAGCATGAGAGATTTCAGGCCTCGGAGTTTCAAGAAATGTGGGATAGGTCCCGAGAGGATGTTGTTGTCAAGCCTGACGGTCTTAAGATTTGGGAGAAACTCTAAATCATCGACGATTATGGTTCCTGAGAGACCGAGATGTGTGACGTGAATGCCTGCGACTGTCTGACCCTTTTGGCAATAGATCCCGAACCATTTTCCATTGCAAGGATCTGTTCCACTTTTCCATGAATTTAGGTCCCCTTTGGTTATGTTCACCGATGTCTTGAAGCGCATAAGCGGTTCGGACTCATTCACATGCTGCAATGAAGGGGAGATTGATAAACAGAGAAGGAGAAGAAGGAAGCAGGGAATCAGAACAGCAGCCATGGATTGAGGAGAAGAGAAGCTCTTGTTCCTTTTCTTGTCTGAATTTTATGATGATGATGTTTGGTTCGTTGAGAGGTGTAGTTTTGTTTTGATTTTGTTTCTTGTTCCAAAGTATGGACATTGTTTGCGAAGGTTGATGAGAAGGGAAGGATCACATTTTTTCTTCGTCTTTTATTTAATTTTAGCTGTCAAAGGTTAGACTTTTTTTTTTGCCAAAAATAGTTTCTCCTTTGTTCTCTCTTTTTCTTTAAAATTTTGTAAACCTTTTTGCTTGTGTCTAAGAGCTTTAGAATTGTGTTTGGTAAGGATCTGAAGTATACTGTAAATACATTTGCATATTTTTCATATCATTTGTTATAGAAACTGACAAGCGTTTTCCAATTTCTCATATACAAAATCATACGAAAAGAAACCTATACTTCCTAGTTAACTCTTGAGCTGACTGATTATAAAGTTGACAACTTCACAATCAGGGTAGATCGTAACGGAGAATGATTGGGCAGAAATCTAAATTCAAACGTTCAGATAACACATGAACAATTCAATAGTTAACTCTAGGCGTCAACACAAAATTCTAAAAGAAAAACAGATTTGCAGAACAGGTTTATTAAAAATTACTTTTTAATCGACTCAAAATAAAGTTAAGGAGTTAGAATCTGTTCAGTAAATATGGTCGGAACCAAGCCCCGGTATGGTTAGCGTTTGCAAAACTGGTTAGCGTTTGCAAAACGCTTACGACAATGCGTCTATAATAGCCAGAGTTTTGCTTGTGTAGTTGAATAATCCTATGAACTTACACCTCAGTCAGCTAAAACTTCAATGTGTGTCGTAGAAACCTATCAACGGCTGGCTTTGGCTTAAGCCTTTTCCCTGAACTTTTCTTCTTCTGAAGCAAAAGATGTAATTTAAAATCTTAGATCATTGCGAAAAGGATTTCATTCCACGTATCAGGAACACCGGGCAAGCACCAATGAAGGCAATCCTGAACTCCCCGTGAAGCTGAGATGCTGAAACGTGATATGTGACCTTCATCTCTAAGATGAGATAAGGCTGTTATGTCCAGAAGCTTAACCCCTGTGCCTTTCACTGCATTACCTGCGCTGAAATCGCTAGATTCCTCTTGCAAAACTTCTTTCCCGATAGACATTGGGGTTGTGTTATTGCAGCTCCCTCCGGTGTTCCATTCCCCGCCCACAAAATGCCTTGGTGAAAGGCTTCTGTAGAATGCCTTAAGACCGGGATGGAATGGGAGCTGCGAGCTAACCCAACTAACCGTGCTGTGGATTGTGAAATTCTTGGCGTTCCCAAGAGCAGCTAGCTTCTTGTTAGTGTTGGGAACGCCATTGACATGCATCACCCATCTGTTTCCGTTGAGCTTCCCTCGGTTCCAATGGTGACCCGTGTTCATTACCAACACATTGATTTTATGAAGGTATTGTCGTAAAAATGCTGGTGGGCGATCGAGATGCATAGCATGTTCAGTTGCGGGGTTAGAGATGTTGAGCGGTTCTATGTCGCAGAGTGTAGATGACCAATGATATAGGACTGTTGTGTTTGTTTCTGGGAATCTGTAAGCCCAGCCACCAGGACGAGCTCCACCTTCCGGAGTTATAAACCCAAATTCTGGTCCCACATCAAGGACATCAAGCCGCTCTTCTCCCCCCGTGATCATACACATCATAGATTGAAACTGTTGTCTTCCCAACGAGTCTCCAACAAAGGCTAGGGTTTTGTTCTGCATCCTGAAAAATAAAAGCCAGACATTGTTACTAAGGACTTGGTGAGAACAGTTGGCTACATCTAGGGATACATGTGTTAGATGATCTGAAATAACAGAAATTCATTTACCTTCTCAAGAATTTGGAACCTTCAAATTCTTCCATAGAGCAATCTTTAGGTTGCCATCTTAACCTTTCAAAGGCAAAGTCTGTACGTTGCATCAACCTGCAGGCCCACATCGAAGCAAGCCACTGTTTGCATTGAGATCCCGAATACAAAGGACGCTTATTGTCCACAACCCATTTCCCTTTCGCGTAATTGCAAGCTGAAAAAAGAATATAAACAACCAGTTATTTTTCACATAGGACGGAATCATACTGAGACAACATCAATATATAGAGTATAGATTTAAGACTAATAGTTTCACGGGTATGTAGTCATGTCCAGCTTCAGAATAATGAACACTCCAACAATACTTTCAGGCATCATAAAACCAAGGATCTATGAAGCAGTATTCTCTACCTTGATTCGTGATGGGAGATGTTGAAGTACTGCCATTATCTTCCTTCGCTACTAACTGTTCAGTCCTCTCTACGTCTGTTGAAAGAGTTTTACTCTCTAGATCTAAATTAGTCTCTTTGATATGTGTTGTCTTACCTTCGGCCTCACCAAAAGCAACCTCAAGTTTCACCTGTCCTAATTTATTTTCTTCACTAGGTGGTATCTTCTGATATTTTGGCTCACTTACAATCACATCACGTTCCACTTGTTCCAGCTTTTTTTCTTCAATAGTTGGTGTCTTTCCTTGATTCGTCTCACTTACAGTAACTTCTTTCAATTTTTTATCTTCTTCTTCTGTATCTTTATTATCGGTTGAATCTTCTTTGCTTCCCTCTGTCATAAATAGTCCGAAAGCAAAAATAATTATGCCAAGCTTAGTTTCCCAAAAATCAGAATAAAATAGACGGGGAGCAAAACCCCCAGAAAAGGTGCAAAAAAACTTTTGAACAGATTACAAGATACATGAAAGAGCTGCTATTCATTCATGTACCATCATTACCTTTGTTTAAAAATGGAGTAGCTGATGAATAGCTGTCTTTAGTTTCAATAGGTATTCTTTCAACCTTTTCTTCTGCAAATGGCAAAGAACTAGGTCAGATATACCCCAGGATCTAATCGTCCTATTGGTTTTAAGAACATCGACAGTAATTTATGGAACAGAAACAGAAGAAACAACAAGTGGAAATTTCTTTTTTTTATACTTTTGGCCAAAGAAATTTCTAGACCTGTGAAGCATAAGCAAGGGAAACTAGAAGTCACTGTCATCCAGCTTTACAAAGTCAAATACGCATTGAATAAAGTCTCAATAATATTGTTCCAGTATTCAAAGGGCCTAACAAAATGTGCCAGAAAGAGGGTTTAGTGTCATAGTTAAACCTGTTTGCAGCTTTAGAAAGTGACTTTCAGGTGGAAGAAAGGCCGAGACTGGAGTTCTATCCCATGTCCATATGACTACGGTTGCGCAAACAAGCACAACAAGCAAAACAGATATATCCTTAGCCCTCCGTCTAAGGATTCCTCGTTTCATTCTATACAAATTCCAATAAATAAGCTGTAAGTATTCCTTCTGTTGGACCTAATAAGAGATAACTAAACGAAAGAAAGAAAGATGATAGAAACTATAGGGTGCAGTCTTCCCTTCAACTAAACAGAAATAACACATTACCCAGCAAAATACCAGTCTTATCAGTTTAGACTGTTAGTTAATAGTCACATACACATGTCATCAAAAAATCTACAATCAACTCAGAGATTTCTACCTATTTCTATGGAGGGTCATGCTTCTTGGCGTTCCAGGGAAACTTTGGTTCATACTAGATCAAGCCAGATGTCCAGCTAGCTCGATGTTCAGTGTCATCCTTTCAGAAAGTTAATCAACATATATCTCATTTAGGACTTGATTCCTTGCCAAATCATATAACATTATTGGTGTTTAGCACAGGAAATGAGGCAAACAGAAAAAAAATGGATCCTAACCTTTCAGTATTACCGTTAAAGAGAAAACAAAAAAAAAAACATACTAGACACTGATCCCATCACAGAAGACACCAAGCCAAATTTTTGCTGCGACAGTAAGACCCAAAATTGCATCTAGAGAGATATGGACAAAAAGGTTTCAATTAAGTGTCAAATCGATGTGTAATTCTTTACACAATTAGCTAAATTAGCATCTCCACCTACCAAAACATTACTCCATTCGAACTAGAATTGTGTTTTTTTTTAAAAAGACCACGCATTGCTTGAAGTCGATTAGTTCTGTATATAAAAATCGAAGTTTTCGAAGATTAGGCAATATTGCAGAAGTGGAAAGATTTGATTCTGATTCCAAGCCTAATCCAATCTCAAAGGAACTAAACCATCTCCACAATCGTACTAATTAAGGAAAGTTTCATTCACACCCAACATTCGACAGCGACACAAACGAAACGGAACTTTTATATTTCTGCCAAGATAAAAGCAAACAGTTTATGAAGCGAAATAACAACAACTAGATCCGAATCAAAACAGTGAAGGCGGGCAAAAAGTGTATACCTGGAATCTGAGATAACAGATCAAAAACAAATCTCCTCGTGAATCAATTGGAAGTAAAAAAAATTGGAAGAAAGTGAATCAAAGGATTCCAATACTAGACACAGTCTTTTGCCTCCCTTGAATATCGGCGATTCGCCGGAGACGCCGTACGGAAATAAGCGTCGAGGCGTGTTCAGGGGACACGACGTTTGAGAAATCAAACATCAAAATTCAAAGAATCTATCTATCACTTGTCGGCCGTGGAATCCTATTTTAATGACTAACCAAATCGCTTTTTTCCTTATAATTTGCTTGTAACTTGGGTCACCCTCTTTTTTCCAGAAAAAAATGTAGTAGAAGGAAATTAATCAATTATGATAACATATGAAAATGACAAAATGATGACACAACTCACATTTTAAACAAATTTATATTTTTGTTAACCTATTATGAGACTAATTGTAGTACATGGATATGATGATAACATGAAATTTATGAAAATGACATTAAGTTGACACAACTCACATTTTAAGCAATTTTATATTTTTGTTTACCTATTAACACATGTTATTTTCACCTATAACATACTGTTTTTTAAGTGGATGATTGATTTATCAAATAATATGAATTTTTCAAATTTAATTCTGATATGAAGTATGTTATATATATTGCATGATATATTTTAATGAAAGCTTTTTAATTTCGCAAACAAAATAAATTCTTAAGTTTTTATATAAATCTGAATAGTTTTTGTTGTTTAGATGAACAAATATTAAAAGGGCAAATTTTAAATCGTATAGTTAAACATTCCTAAATTTTATTTTGTTGTATTACTGATTAATTTTAAAGAAAATAAATAAAAATATGTTATTTATTAATTTAATTGAAAATACATGAACTATTATAAAATATTAATGAAATATAAGATGACACATAAGCACAAAATAGTAATACGTTAAAATCACTACAAGAAAACTGCTAAAATGCCACTGCATTTTGCGACCACATACGTAGTCGTAAAATTTGCGACCACATTTGCCACGATTTTGCGACCACTTTGCAACTACGGAGATGTAGTCGCAAAGTGGTCAAAATTGTGACTAAAACTTGTAGTCGCATATTGGTCGCAATGCGCAACCATTAAGAGACTAAATTGCGACCTATGCTGCACTGAAACGGGGACGAGCACCGGGGACGGGGACGGGGACGGGGACAGGAAACGACATATGTAAAATTTATAGAGACGGGTACGGCATGGATACGTTCAACAAAATTTTTTAAAAATATCTATAAATAAAAAATATAAAAAGTTTTAAAATAAAAATATTTTATCATTACATAACAATATAAATAAACTACTCAATAACTAAATCATTTTCAAAATCTGGCTCATCTAATGAAAGATTTGCAAATTCTAAAAATCCCACATCTTCCATAGAATCAAATGTGTCTCCACCAACATCCCACATCTTGGTTTTTTCATCTTTATATTGATCGGAATTTCTTGATAAAAGACGTAGATTGTTATGGATGTAAACCAAATCTTGAGCACGACTTGGATTTAACTTGTTCCTTTTGAGTGAGTGAATGAATGAGTAAGTACTCCAGTTGCGTTCAGCACAAGAAGATGAACTAGGCTGGCCAAGTAACTTAAAAGCCAAAGACTGAAGGAGAGGAGTTTGAGCACCAAAGTTAGCCCACCATTTCTTAGGCTCCATTGAAGACATCATCGAAATACACGTTAAATCTTCAAAAGGACCACATTTCATCGAAAACAATGCATACTCATCCATAACTTTGATATGATCTTCATAACTGGAAATCAATCTCTGAAAACACTTCATTCTCTCACGAGATAATTCTCCATCCCTATGTGGACCTATTCTTGCAGGATCTTCGTTTAACCATGCATCACTATAAAATCTAAAATACACAAAATGTCTTATATATGTGTCAAAAAATTAATTTAAAAATAAATATACAATTTAAATCACATACCTTGGATTTAAAGAGTGAGCTAGACAATGTAGAGGTGTGCTATTTTTTGTCCAACGAGCCACTAGTATCTGATAAATAACATCGTAGAAGAGACTAAACTCAGACAGCGGACGTTTTTCTCTCTTGTAGATTTCAAGTTTCACATTCTCAATCATGGAATCCCACATCTCATATACCAAATGAAGACACGGTTTATCGGTGTCACAAAATCTAATCATATCATATATTGGTCTCGTAAAATCAATAATATATGATACTTTTTCCCACCAATCATCATTCAAAATCTTTTCTTTAACAAAACTTGCTTTTCCCATATCATCATCTCTATAAGTAGACCACTCCTCACTTATGACCATGGCTTGAAGACCCCTTTTAATAAGCTTCAATCTCTTAAGCATCACGATGATGGATGCAAAACGAGTATCGGCTACCGAAAGTAATTTAAGAGGAGAGAACTTACTGAAAATTGCGAGTCTCATGTTATGGTTCATGACGAAATGCTTTATTGCAAGTGCATCTCCATGAATTTCTGTTATCCAATTACATTCTTCATATGTTGTTTCATTCCCTTCTACATTTTTTGCTGCACATATGTTCTTCAAAGCAAGATTAAGGGTATGAACAACACATGGTGTCCAAAAGATATTAGGAAACATACTCTCAATAAGCTCTCCAGCTGCCTTACAATTTGCTGCATTATCAGTAATGATTTGCACAACGTTTTGATGACCGACTTCATTAATAACTTCTTTCATCAAATCAGCAATGAAAAATTTATCTTTCACTTCGCCAAAACAATTCACAGCTTTGAGAAACAAAGGACCATTTCCAGAAGTAGCCATAAAATTAATCAGAGGCTTTCTTGTAGGATCGCTCCAACCGTCACTCACAATTGTTACTCCTTTTTCTTTCCAAGTGGATTTAAGCGGTTCTAATAACCTCTCAACATGAGTTTTTTCTTTTTCTAGTAAAGTCGTTCTGAGCTTATTATAACCAGGAGGTACATAACCATCAATTTTGGTGGCAGCAGCAAACTGATAAGATCTATGGTAATGTGGATTTCTTGCAAGATTAAATGGTAGACCTCCCGTATAAAACATTCTTGCAATTTCTTGATCCAATTGGTCTCTCGTTTCAATACCAAATGCTCTTTCAATAGGTGAGAAGCTATACTTTCTTTTTTTAAAGTCAGAGTTAGCTTCGCATGGTAAAGAAACGTCTTTAGGAACAGACTCCGTTTTTTTCTTCTCAAACTCGTTTTCCAACTTTTGCATTTCAAGTTTCTCGCTCTTTGTTGATTTCTTACATAAAGAAATTCCTGCATTCTTAATTCCGAGCAAATGCGCTTTAACTCTAGAATATGAGCCTTGTCGAATTTCATCACAAATATTACATTTAAATTTCCAAGTTCCTCCTGTTGTTCCAAATTTCTCTAACTTAGTCACGTAATTCCATAGTGGAGGTTCTTCATTTTGTTCTTCAGAATTCATAATTTTATATAATCAAACTGTCTAATATCATAATAAAATAAAAAAATTTGTCAACATTCCATAATATTTAAAATTAATATCATAATAAAATAAAAAAATAAATAAAAAAATTTGTCAACATTCCATAATATTTTAAATCAATATCATAATAAAGTAAAAAAATCATAATAAAGTAAAAAATTTTACGTTAGTTGACATAAAGTAAAATCATGTCTAATATTATAATAATATGATATTGATAGACTTCATGTAAGGACTTCATACCTTACCGTCAAGTTGACATAATGTCTAATATTATAATAATATGATATCGATAGACTTCATACCTTACCGTCAAGTTGACATAATGTCTAATATTATAATAATATGATATTGATAGACTTCATGTTATAATATCATGTTTCCGTAATGTCTAATATTACAACATTATGATACTGACGTAACCGTGTAAGGACTCTAAAACAAAATTTCTAAACACATTGCATTATTAACATATGTGTATAATTTTTTTATATATATATAACATCATTAGAAATAAGAATTTAAATTGTAATATAAAAAACAGAATTAATATAAAACATACCTTTTTATCAAATTGTGGCTTCTAGGATTTTTAAAACTGAGAATGAAAACTAGAGATTAAAAGTAAGAATGAAACCTAGAGATACAAATAAACTTATATAAGAGTATTTTTTCCTTTTTTATATAAAAATATTATGGAAGATAAATGTAAAAAGGAAAAAAGATTTTACCTAATAATGTATAAGAGTATTTTTTCCTTTTTTATATAAAATTATTGTGTAAGATAAATGTAAAAAATGAAAAAGATTTTACCTAATAAAGATTTATTATAAAGAATATTAAAGAAATTAAAAAAAAAGGAAAGAGAAAACATCTCAACGTAAAAAAGGATGAAAAAAAAAACAATAAAGTCGCGTCCCTTCTCCCGTACCCGTCTCCGGGATGTTTCCGGACGGGAGACGGCAGTATACTCACGTACCCGTGCAACATAGATTGCGACTATTTTGCGACCACAAGATCAAAATTTGAATTGCAGTCACAAATCAGTCGCTATTTTGCGACTGATTTGTGACCACATAGGGTAAATTCACATTTTTCCTAAGTATTTTTCACATTTACAATTTCTATTTGCATTTTTATTTGATTACTAACCATTATAAGTGACCACATATATACAAAATCATATTTGTATTCATTTAAATTTTAGAGAACATTTGAAATGTATATAAGAGATATAAGGTTAAAGAAATTTGTTAAGTGTTTTAGGTAAATGATTTGTAAATTTGGAAAATTTGGTAAATGTTGTTGTTTTCTTATTAATTGAAATTTGTACAACTTATAATCAAGTTATCAATCTTATATAATTTAATTTATTTACCAAAATCATAAAATTTAGGGTTTAGGGTATTATTTGTGACTGATTTGCCACCACTTTGCCACTGCATTGAGATTGTGGTGGCAAATCGGTCACAATTATTATTTGTGGTCGTAAATCAGTCGCAAATTTGCTACTGATTTGCGACCACAAGATCAAAATTTGAACTGCAGTCACAAATCAGTCGCAAAATAGCGACTGATTTACGACCACATTGGGTAAATTCATATTTTCTCTATGTATTTTCCACATTTACAACTTCTATTTGCATTTTTAGGAAAATACTATCCATTATAAGTGACCACATATATAAAAAATCATATTTGTTTTCATTTAAATTTTAGAGAACATTTGAAATGTATATAAGAGATATAAGGTTAAGTAAATGTGTTAAGTGTTTTAGATAAATGATTTATAAATTTGGTAAATTTGATAAATGTTGTTGTTTTCTTTGTAATTGAAGTTTGTACAACTTATAATCAAGTTATCAATCTTATATAATTCAATTTATTTACCAAAATTAAAAAATTTAGGGTTTAGAGTATTATTTGTGACTGATTTGCCACTATTTTGCCACTGCATTGAGAATGTGGTGGCAAATTAGTCACAATTATTACTTGTGGTCGCAAATCAGTGGCAAATTTGCCACTGATTTGCAACCATATGATTTTATTTGAATAAATTAACCGTGGTCGCAAATCAGTGGCAAATTTGCCACTCATTTGAGACCACAATATTTTTTTCGAATAAATTAACCGTAGTCGCAAATCACTGGCAAATTTGCCACTGGTTTAAGACCACAATGTTTTTTTCCGAATAAATTAACCGTGGTCGCAAATCAGTGGCAAATTTGTTCGCAAAGTAGTTGCAAAAATAGTCACCACCAATTGGTCGCAAATCAGTCGCAAAGTAGTTGCAAAAATAGTCACCACCAATTGGTCGCAAATCAGTCGCAAATTGAACCACTATTACCGTGGTCGCAAATCAGTCGCGAATTCGCGACTGATTTGCGACTACATATTTTTGCGACTATGATTTTGCAACTACTTCTGGTGGTCGAAAAGTAGTCGCAATTTTGAGTTTTGCGACCACTTTGCAACCACTTCCGTGGTCGCAAAATGGATGTTTTCTTGTAGTGAATAGCATATTTTAAAATTTTTGTTTCAAATCTAACATTATAAAATTAAAATTTCAAAAATAACATAAATAATTATGTGAAAATACTTATTTAGTATAAATAAATTATATATAAATTTAAATAATTATATTTGGATTCTTTTTTCAATATATGATTAAATTTTTCTATTAAAATGAAATTTTAATGTATTGTAATCTTAAATTTATGATATTATTGGAAATTTAAATTAATAATGCTATTTTTTGGAATAAAACTTTAAAATGTGTTAAGCAAAATGTATTAGTTGTATTATCTGACTGGATTAAATATTAATATATCTATTTAAAAGAATATTAAATTAATATATTTTTGGAAAACACATTCAATAAATTAGTGTTGTTTCATTTAAGAATAAAATCAGAATAATTATGTTTCAACATTATTCAACAGCGATAATTCATTTGATTACCATTTACTTAGAGGCGTTCCTAATTTTATAGCAAGTAAACATTTATTAGTGCTCCCAATATTTATAAATTTAAAATCCTTACTTTATAAATAATTCTTGTTTAATATATTAACCAAATAATAGTTTTTGTACGTAACTTCTAAGGTATGTGGATCTTAATTATATGTAGAAAATATTTTAATAATATTTACTTCTAAAACAGTAAATTCTTAGTAATTTAAAAACTCCAGAATGTGTTGTACATTTGGATGATATGGAAATCACATGGTGCTAATAAAAGACCACATAAATGGCTAAGTATGTAAAAAGGGGAAATGTGTTTAACTTACCCATCGGAAAGCTATGCAATTCCATCGGGTTATTAGAGTTATATTTGCGTGTGGGACTGCAAAACTGATGAGAGTTGTTAATCGGTCTACTGCTTGCCCATTCTTTATGTTCTAAAGTGTGAAGTTGTTGTTGATCTTGAAGCATTTTTTTGGAGTTAAAACTTAAGTTAGAAATGCCATGTTTGAACAAAGGAACTAATGTTACTTTTGATCAATTGAAACCAGTTTTATATAGCAAATTGACAACGTTTAACTATCCACATCGAGAGAGTCTTACCTTATGTTTGAAACTTGGGTTGATTGGCTATAGAAGTGAAAGTTAAGATATCTCGTATTAACACCTTTTCTATGTGTGATGTGTAAATGGATTCTTCTTGATCTTTCGTGTATATTCAATAAAAACAATTCAGCTATCATTCATGTTAAAAAAACCACGTCAGCTGTAAAATTCAATTGTACTACATTAGAGTAATTCTATAAATAAATAAAAAAAAAAGAAAGAAAAGTAGTCGTACTGTTCAATTATTTTGAATTTGTTGTATTAACATATATAGGGAAACACATGAGAAAAGAGACAGAGACAAAGAACAAGTTGCTTTTAAGAAAACGATTCTGAAACGCAACTATGTATGATTGTGGTTATCACTTGTGTATCTTGGAAAAATCGGGCAACTATTGATTATAATTCGATCAGTTAAATGTAAACACAGTAATAGATACTGGAAATCTGAAATATGTTACTCTAACTAACATAATGTTTCGCAAGTTTTTCAAATTCTTCTTTTTATCATATAGTACATAATCAACCTATTCAATAATTTAACATTATCATATTAGAAAAAAATGAAATTCTACAAAGTTAAAAAAATGAAGTTCTACAAAATTAAACGAAGGTAAATACGAATATTTAATAGCATAAAAAAATCAAGAGCAAATGTATAAAATATCAGTTTTGTAAGTTTTTTTTTCAAAAATAGTATTATTAATTTAAAATTTCAATAATATCATAAATTTAATATTAAAATGCATTAAAATTATATTTTAATAGAAAAAAATTAAATAATAAATTGGAAAAAATGAATCTAAATATCATAATTTAAGTTTATGTATAGTTTATTTAAAATAAATAATTATTTTTACATAAGTATTTGTGTTATTTTTGGAAGTTTAATTTTGGAATGTTAGATTTAGAAGAAATTTTTTTCAAAAGGTGATATTTTATAGTATGACTCAAAAATCAATGTATTTTACATAGTTAGGGGTATATAGTTTAGTAACTTTTAATTAATTTGGAAATCAAAATAACATCATATGTTATATTTAAAAAAAATCCAAAATCATATGTTATTTATTTAAGGATTTCTAATTCTTAGTTAATTTCTGATTTTTAATGATTTCTCATTAAATTTTCAAAAGGATTTGATATTATCCGAAAATTTAACAGGTTTAAAGTTAAAAATAAAAACAAATGTTGGAATCCGAAAATAATCCTTGCTAATTTAAATATAATATGATTTAAAATTCTACATGTTGGGGTTCTGTGTGAATTTATTAAATCCACATGTTTGGTTTCTATGTGGATTTTAAACGAGACAAATGGAATTTAAATTAATTTTATCTTTTTTAATTATCCGTCTTCAATAATAAGTACGTAAATCATTATTGGGATTTTGGCATTAATGGAATAATAGACTGTACACTTGCCCACTAAATTATGTTATCAAATCTCACCGAAAAAATAATATATGATCTTACTTTCCAAATATATAGAAGTTAAATCAACTTATAACCAACATATATCATATTCGTAACTACAACTACAATAATGACATTACAATGCACGCAGAGGGCCACCTCAATAGACGATTATTGACCCTTGGACAAAAAAAATATTTTGTATAAAAAAAACCCTGATTAATTAATTTTTGTGCATCTTAAAATTACTTTTTAAACTTCTAGCACGTTCTCGAGTTTTAGGTAAACTAAATTCCACAGGAATGTAAAATAATCTTAGGAAATGTTGGTACGATTATTTATCACATATTATTTGTTGAATATTTGGTTCCAGCATTGTAATGTTAGTATAACAATACAATGTATATATATGGCATATAATTTTAATATACATAGTGTTTATAGATTCTTCTTACACTAGCAAGTAGCAACCATCCATGTCCCGTAAGATTGGATCTCCATATAAATAGGTACATTGTCTTTAAACTCAGTTTAAGTTCGATTTTAAATTAAATATATACATTATACTGTATCACATGTACTAAATATGAATTAAAAAGTATAATTTTTTTAAAAAAATACAACAGAGATCTGTCACATATTCCATCTGCGTTTATATATTTACATATAACAAAATAAGTTTATTTAAGTTTTGGTACGGTTAGAAAATATATAATATAAATGCATTTACATATAACAAAATAAGTGTGTTAACTTCTCCTATTTGTTAAATCGATTTTTCATCTACATATTTGACAATCCAGATTTTTTTTTTTTAATGTATATTCTGGTTAGTTCCTCCCAGTAAGAAGTTAACCAAAGACATAGACTCATAGTTCACCAGTGGAGTATTGCTTCAAAGACAATGTACCTTCTCGGTTATTGCCATTAGTATTGAAAAAACATGGATCACGTCTATATTTCTGGAAATCGGTCATTAAAATATTAAACATTTGCGTTGGATCCATTTAAATACTAAACTTTATAATGAATCATTTAAATAATGATTTATAGTTGATTATACCGATTTAAATATTTGATTAGTCAATATTAACACCATAAGTAACATTTTTAACTTTGATACTTATTTTAACCAACTAAAACTATACCCCCATAAATAAAAAATGACTAACAAAGGTAACGGTGTTAGTTCTGCTATTAATGTTAATTAATCGTATATCTAAATCGATGCAGTCAACTATACATTATTATTATTTAAATAGTTTATTAAAAAATTAATATTTAAATAAATCAAACGCAAAAGTTCAATATTTTAAAGACTATTTTCCCCTATATTTTCATATAACCGCAATTCTATTTTCTTGACCCCTTAACATTCACATCGATCCTTCTACGGACAACCTCAATTTCAGGTCCACACTTTTTCATTCGTTTTGTTAATATCAAGCAACCATCTAAGACTATAATTGATGAAGTGAAGTCATTATAACAAGTGCACAAATTATATTCCTTATATTACAAAGTTACCTCTTAGCCTCACAATGAGTGTCCTATTCACTCTATCCATTTCAGAAATTATCTACATGTTGCCACAACAAGTTGCACTATATTTGCTCATTCTTATTGGATTTCATCTCAACCTAATGATTCTTCTTTAATTACTCTATTTTCAGCCACAAAACATTTAAAGACCAATTCCCTTCGTTTGTTTTCTTTTTGTAGCAAACCACACTCACACACAAAAAAGATTGCAACTAGACTATAAGTTTCGGCCAATTTATGGAGTTATTCTTTTCATAATTGAAACATTGTTTATTTTTAGTTTTTGCATGCATATTTGAAATCGTCAATGAGTGGAAACATCGCATTAGGTTAGACACAATCTGAGTTAGGGAGTCTTCACAACACATAGATTTCGAACACGGTAAAAAAACCATATTAACAAACATATACATTCAACTCAAAACCAGTTGGTAATTAGTGAAATACTCTATGCATCTTATATATTAGTGTAAAAATGTCGTAACTTCCGATGTACGATATTTCACATTCTAATATACCTTTTTGAGATATGGACGATATACACACTAACATTTCAAACATATAATAACAATACGAGCTATTTATACGAGTTATTTACAATGTGAAAAACCAATTTTATGAGAAATCATATTTCGAACTAATTTTGGATTATGATACCATATTAAAAAATATGGACATACCATTCAAAACTAATTGATAATTAGTATAGTAATTCATATACTTTATATACTAATGTAAAAATGTAGAATTTGTTTTCCAGAGATGATTTCTTCAATGGAGTTTAGATTAACAAATGAAAAAAATGAATATTATTTTTAACTCCAAGACTGTATAATTGTTTGTGAATTTATTATTTACCGAAACGAATTGATTCAATAATTATCCATCAACACCCACATGCAAAATATAAGAAACAAACAAAAAGTTTCTCGCCACATTATCTCACTCACATGAATCCAAATCCTTCTCCAACCTCACATTATTTAACATACACAAAATAAAATAATTTTCTCAAATAATAAATATTACATGTATATCTATATATAGATCCAAGAAAGACCACTTGTATATGATATAACCTTAAATCCAGAAAAGCCAGAGCTCATATTGATTTGCCACTAACAAATGATGTCCTCATCATCAGCAGCAGCCACCGATACAATCACTAAGTCGTCGTCTTTGTTGCCTGCGGTTGAGTCTGTCACATGCGTCACGTGCGGTTTTGCTGAGGAGTGCACGCCGGCTTATATCCACCGCGTCAAAGAACGGCACAAGGGACATTGGCTTTGTGGGCTATGCGCTGAGGCGGTTAAAGATGAGGTGATTCGATCTCCGACACGAATCTCTGTCGAGGAAGCTCTCCGTCGACATACGACGTTCTGCCACCGGTTCCGTTCTTGGAGTCCCGACGAGGAGGAGGATCCGATTTCCGTTATCGGTAGGATTTTACGACGGAGCCTCGACGGCTCTCCACGGAGAACCACCACGAGGACAAACTCGAGCGGGGCTTTGCCAGGGATCGACGACGTAGCGTCTCGACGATCACTTCTACGATCTGGGAGCTGTTTCTCATCTCTCTCTACTTGATAAATCTGTTTGTTGTAATTTATTTTCCCTTCATTTTTGTTAAAGATTGTTGTTTGTATTTAATTACATTTTAATTAGTGGGAGAAAGGAAAAATTTGGAATCAGAGGATTTAGTTTCCTATGAAGTCAGCCTCTTCATTTGCAGTGCTTCTCTATGCCTCTAGACGATTGAGTAATAAACTCTTGCGAAGCATTAGTAAGAAAGCT
This sequence comes from Pugionium cornutum, assembly GCA_018901935.1. Lineage (NCBI taxonomy): Eukaryota > Viridiplantae > Streptophyta > Magnoliopsida > Brassicales > Brassicaceae > Pugionium > Pugionium cornutum. Next base: position 14,686,506 of record CM032158.1, on the reverse strand, counting down.
TTTGAACTGTTAATTAGATGTTAAATATTGATGTCTTGTCTTGACAGTTCGAACTATTGGAGATACTCTCTGAAATGGATACAATGGGCAAATGGGCTAGCTGGAGTGTGTATAAAGCCTAGCCCACTGGATTATATAATTTGATGGGCCAATAAGGATACTTACCTTGTAAACAAACAAGTCAACAAACAACGAAAGAGCTTTTCTTACCAGATCATAGATCAGCTCATCGTTGTTCGTCTTCTGCTTCATACGATCAAAGCTCAACCCAGAAAATCTTGCAAAGATGATGCACATGACCTTCTACTGGGGTATCAAAGCTACAATTCTCTTCGATTTCTGGAAAACTGATTCATGGCTTAGTTACATCATCACTTTACTTGCCTGCTTCATCTTCGCCGCCTTCTACCAGTATCTTGAGAATCGCCGCCTCCAATTCAAATCTCTTTCTTCCACCCGTCATCCTTCGCCTTCTCGCTCTTCTTCCGGCGCATCCGGCCCTCTTATCCCCAAATCGGGTACCAGATCCGCCGCTAAAGCTACTTCAGTGCTGCTTTTCGGTGTCAACGCGGCGTTTGGTTACTTGCTGATGCTGGCTGCTATGTCCTTCAACGGAGGCGTTTTCATAGCGATTATCGTCGGATTAACCGTAGGGTACCTCGTTTTCAGATCTGACGACGATGGTGCTGCTGATTCCACCACTGAAAATCCCTGCGCCTGTGCTTGATTCGGAAAAATCCCAAAGGTCTGTTTGATGCTCGTAATTCGATTACAGATTGTTGTGGCGTATCCATGACAAGTGTTTATTTCTGTATTATTAGTTTTCTTTCTCTGGCGTTTACCAAACTGATAAATCGATCTGAATGTCTTTCTGGGTTTGACAACAATGTATCATATGATTGAGCCATAAATATAAAATTGGAGTCTCATTTCATGGTTTACTGAAATTGTATGTATTGGATTAATCAACAAATTGTCTGTATAACGATGATACCATTTCTTCAATCTCTTTCTTTATTCTCACCTGTTTCCATTTATTATCAATACAAATATCTCTATTGGCTTTTGCAACCAACAATTTTTTAACCATTTCTCTTTCCATTTACAGCTTAATTCGTCAGAAACTTGATACCCACTACGTTTTTTGGGGTCATGTGTTGGATTATATTGATATTTGAAATCTGAAATTACACAAAGCCGTTAAAGATCAATATTCATCTGGAACCAACACACGTGCGTTCTAGTTAAATACAATATTTGACCTCTTAATCAATCTTACTTGATAAAGATCAATAAGTTTTATGACAATGCTAATGTATATTTTTCTGACAAGGCTTAAAGCAATTGGGCCCATATATAAAAAAAAAAGCAATTCATTTGTTACCTTCCCTCACAGAGTTTTAATGGTTAAAATAATGAAGTAAAGTAATTATACTTGTCAGATACCATAATTACTGCTTCTACCACCGCATTTCTTCCCTATACTCTCTCTCTCTCATTTGCATTGTTTTTCTCACTTAGCCGCTTCTTCTTCTTCTTTCTCATTGTTTCTCTCGTACCTGCATGTATTTCTCTTGACTCAAAACCATTTTTCTTTGCAACTTTTAACGGAGAAAAGATCACCGGCAGCAATGTCTGCTCCTTCAGGTGGTGGCGGAGGAGAAGGAGCTAGTTTGACTCTTGTTCAGTCGTCTTTACCGCCGCCTCGTCCTAAGTCTCCGCCGGAGTATCCAGATTTATATGGGAAACGCAGAGAGGCGACGAGAGTTCAGATGCTTGAGAGAGAGATTGATTCCCTCGAGGCAAGTAATTAATTTTTGTTTTCTATTTTTGAAAAGAATACTGTATCAGCCATTTTGGTTACTCCGAGGAAATGTCGGAATATTTTGAATTTCATGATTCATTTGTTTTAATACTCTTAAAATATGGTACTATTAATTTCGTATTAGAAAATTAATTTGTTTGATTTACAATCATTAGTTATAATTTTTTTCTTGTGTAAGTTGTAACTTTGAAGAGATTTGAAGTTTGGTTAGTTTATGTTATGTTTGACAGCATTTATAAAGAAGAAAAAAAACTAAAACGAGTAATTAATATACGTCATCGGTCACATTATATCAAATTAATTCAAACAAGTACAATGGTGTTTTTTTTCTTAAGTCGATGCAAGTATTAGATTTATAATTATCGAAAAATATTCGCAAATTATATAATATTATTTCTTATTTATTAAATATTTAAATAATTTTAATTTTTATTTAAAATTATGTTTAGTAAATAACTTTTGTATAGGTAAATTACGAGAAAAATCATTGTTTTTTACGAATTTAATAGTATTTTTTGATTAATTTAATCAAATATATTAATTTTCTAACCAAATTAATAACCAAATCAATCTGACTTTTCTGTTAATAAAATATTATTTTCTTAAAATATTTTCCAAATAATATATTAGAGATGTTTTAACTAAAAATTGTTTTGAATCATATTCTTTATTAAATCCCATAATCAAGAGCTTTTCTTGAGAAATCTGAGTATTAAAATTTGGTGGAAATTAAATATTTGCAAAATATAAATATAAAAATTTGATAATGTTAGTGTTTGATAAGACGCAAATCTACTCGGTTGTTACATCTCTGAGTGATGCGTATGTGTTCGTGCGTACGTACTATGAAAGTGAGTGCTTAGTCAGAAAGAGTATTAAAAGAAAAAATATAAAGAAAATGAGAGAAGCATTAGCAAAGCATAGTTACAAAATAGAGAAATATTGAATCTGGTTAAGCTTCCATTGCAGTTTTCTTTTCATTCTTTTTCATATCAACAAATTTGTGAAAGTTGTTGTCTTTATTGCTATCTATACGTTTAAAAGGACCATCATTTGTTCACCTATTTCCCATCTCCCTCTATGTTTACTTTTTATAATGCATATTTGACAGAAATTAAATGATTTTTCTAGTGTATATTTTTAGTTTTCTTATGAAGATTTGAAATGTGAAATGCTTGTTGTTTTGGGTTTTGTCCTATTACTGTCTTTTGAAATTAGATTTTCTCCTATATTTGTCAAGTAACAAGTTCGGTTAGGTAATGACGGTTTAGCAAATGAAGTTTCTTAACCGATTTTCAAATGTTGTGATGAGCAGAGCGAAACTAGATTCGTTGAAGGTGTACCACCGTCTTCTAGATGCTGTAAAGAGTAAGATGATTTCTCTGTTTTTGATTCATTTTTGTCTATATATTGATACAAGAAAAATGTCTTCAACCTTGTTTTCAAGTTTGGTTGAGTTTGGCTTATACATATATGTTTTTATTTGGGCAGAATCTCTGATTTTGTGGTTGCAAATTCTGACCCATTGATCCCTGCGTAAGGATACTTCTACTTCACTCAATGGCTTCACTTTTTCTCACCTCTACTTCTTTCTATGCATTGTCTTACATGGTCCATTTGTGCTTTTATTTATCCTAACAGACAGCGAAAGAGTCGAAGATCCTGCCGGTTCTGGAAATGGCTCTGGTAAGAATTTACCTCATTTCCATTGGGATTTATATTCATTAGGTTTTGAAACATATTAGCAATTGTCCTAAGACATTTTTTTAGGAAATGGTTAATCTTAGATGTTTAAATTGACAGTCATACTAACAAAGTGATACTAATTAATTAACTGGAAAAGCAGTAGTGGTATGCGGTGTTTGAGCTTGGTGAGTTTCTGCTGTTGCTGCCATTCCAAGTGCTCGTGCCATCTGAGGAAACCCAAGTGCTGCAGCTGCACATCTTGCAACTGCATTGGGTCCAAATGCTGTGACGGGTCGTGCTGCTCAAACAGTTGTTGTTGCCCGAAACCGAGCTGTCCCAGCTGCCCGAGCTGTCCCAGCTGTTCGAGCTGTCCCAGCTGTTCGAGCTGTTCATGCTTCCGAGGTTGCTGCTGTTCTTGTCCAGACATATCTTGCTGCTGTTCTTGTCCAGACTTATCTTGCTGCTGTTCTTGTCCAGACCTATCTTGCTGCTGTTCTTGTCCAGACTTATCTTGCTGCTGTTCTTGTCCAGACATATCTTGCTGCATTCCCACCTGTTTCCGCAGTTGCACAAGACCGTCATGTCTGACGAAGAAGAAGAGCTCATGCTGCAGCTGTAATTGTAAGATCAGATGGTCATCTTGTTTTAAATGTCCCAAGGTACGACTTTGTTGTTGCTGTTTTAGCAATTGTAAAAAGCTCTGTTATAATCCTTGTTGTTTAGTTTAGCTTTCTAAACGTTACTATTATTATAGCTATTTTCTCTATAAGAGACTATTTTTGTTCATTTGTTATTTATCCGTTAAAGCATATTACTTAATTTATTGTAATAAAACTTGTGAATATTTTTGTAAGTCATGAATACTATCAACCGAAACTCCCATGGGATATGTTTATTTATTTTTGGTAAATTTTATCCATGGGATATTATGATATATACAAAAATTATGTGAATGTAAAAAGCAATCACAACTTTGGTGATTTCAGTGGTTCGATCAGTTTTCTTTAAAAAGACTCAACAAAAAAGGAAAGTGCTTTTACTGCTTTGTTTCAACTTTCAACCTAACCCACCAATCTACATTCGACCACTTTTCTTACGAATGTTTTCAGTTTTTCTTCAATAAAAAAAGTTGTAAGTTTTTTTTGTCCATAATCATCTTTGGCGAAATACTAATAATATTTGATAAAACTTACATAGCATAAATCATATCTCTAATTAGAGACTCGAATTTGAGAAGAAAAATTCAATCTCTCTCTAAAAAAAATCATTTCATCTTGAAATTTATCTCAATAGAAAAATATACCTTTGTTTTATTTTATTTTTGTCATTTCTTATTATTAATAATTATCTATAATATATTATTTAAATAATATTTAAAAATAATAATTTTATCCTAACGTGGTACTAACAGAAATATAATACTGACAAATTTCAAATAAATATATAAATATATTTAAATTATTATAATAATTACAATATATGCTATTGTTATTAATTTGGATATACAAATAATATATTTTATTAAACTAACCAAAAAAATATTAAATTTATAAAAAAATTATTTTTATTTCACAAATTTATATACATAAAAATTAATATTAAACAAAATTTAAACAAAATTTAAAATTATATAAATATTTAATTTATATTTATTAATAAATAATATTATATAATATATGAATATTTTTTTCCAACACAAATAGATATAAATATAGTATATGTTTATTGTGAATGTCGACTATTGAATTTAATTTTTTGTACTTTTGTATCTTACGAATCCGCCCCACCCACGCACCATTTGTAACTTGTAGGGCATCTCTAGTTTTTATTTTTATCTCGCCTTCAATTATGTATTTTTTTAATTGATTTTGTATTCATTGGTACATAGCTAATTAACTCCAAAAACAATACACCATTAAATCAGTTAAGCTCTGAAATCAATAAAGAAAAATAAGAATTTAGCCAAATTTCACAATGTTCGTAGGACACCAACTAGATACAAAATCGATGAAACATCTATAACGGAGATCCGACATCATAGCATTCATTGCTTTTATCCAATGGATTTACAAAAGATTCGTATTAATTGGTAAACTTCAGAGAGAATAATACGGCGGATGTAAAAAAGATAGATTCATACAGTGAAAAAAGAAGAGATAAATTCGGACAGGTTCGTGTAATAATTGATCAAAGGACTTCTGAGTTTTGTACAGTACGGATCCAACTAAGGGAATCAGAAGTCAGAAGTGAAGGTCTTTTTCTACTTTTTCTCTTCTTTCTGTGACTTTTTATTGTAACTAAAAAAGACTGAGGTGTTGTCTATGTCAAGAGGAAAAAAAGAGGGATTGAAATCGAAAATAGATGAAGTTTAGGGTACAAAAAAGTGTCAGATAAGGAAATAAAACAGAGGAGTGGACCTGTCTGCAAAGAAAAATGTTGGCAAATTATTTAATGCAATTGTGTGAATTATATATATTCAGGCTTGTCTCTGACATTCGCCGCTTGTTCTCTTCCTTATTTATGTTTATATGTAATTATCATTTTCCTAGTAAAATAGTACGTTAATATTTACATTTAAGAGATATTTGATCAAATATAATATGCTAATGCTAAGATTAATAGATTTTACTATATGCAATTTGCATGTTATTTTTGGCAATATATTCTTGACTTCAAAAACCATAACTTCACCTTCTTTATAAGGTTATTTATTAGTTTTGGACTTACTTGGTATTATTGGGCTTAATCTGCGTTTTTATATATGTGGGTAAGGCCCAAGTTCTCTATGTTAATAAACTAACTCGAGTCCAATCATTTTATACAGAATTCAAGAAGCCTATGCATGAATCAAGTTTTTGGTTCAAGTTAACATCACACAAAGGCATTGATGGTGTAGTTATTAATCTCAAGCCCATGCATAAATCAAGTTTTCACCAATTGCGTAGAGAAAATACGTTTTTATATATTCGAAATCATAGCACACAATGTCCATTATGTAAATATCACAAGACTAAAAGGTGTGCGTTGATATCATTTTATCTTGTGCAATAAATAACCTAATTTTGTTTGTCTATGTTCTGTAGCAAAATGCCATAGCCTGAGCAAGAGGGAACGTTGCAGAGCCATGCAATTTTGAAAGTTGGTTAGATCATAGGATATGAAAATGTGCTTGCATGCATGCAAAGGAGTCCAATTAAAATAGAGAAAGAATGAGAAATGTTTGCTCTTTACTCAAAACTGGATCACATCAATCTCTCTCTTCTGCTCCATTCCTTTTTTTTTTTTTACTTTTTGTTTCTTCTATATCTTCATTACAAAAATATCCTATAAAGCCATTTCTCTTATATACTTTTAGATTATTCATAATTAAGACCGGAATAGGGAGCTAAAATCCAACACCCTTCAAGCATTGAATTCTTACAATGCTGTACATTTGTCAGAGTCGGACACTTGTATATATATAAACAAGAAAAGGTGTTTAAGTTTCAGTTTAGGGTTTCGTTGAAGTTTTTTCTTCTACAGCTATGGATTTACTTGTAATGGGGCCGATAGGTCAAACACAAGGAAAACGATGGAAGGAATTAGGTCGCAATGTAATCACTCACATAATCGTCCATTACGACGAAAGATCAGTAACATCCATAACTTTTGGATTCATTGTGAACGGGTCTTTGATATTATCTAAACCTTATGGTTTATCTTACACTGGCAGTTGTAGCGTCCGAATTGTACAATCTCTCTCTCTCTCTCTCTTGGTCTCATTAAAAAATTATGTGTAAATTTGCATTTTTTAAAACGAGTTACATAAAACATATTTTGCAGGTGAGGTTGAATCACGAGACTGAGTTTGTGACTGGATTGTCTGGAGAATGGGCTGGTGATTTTATTACATCTCTGACTTTCCACACAAACGAAAAGACACACGAAGCGTTTCGATCGACCTCCATTTTCGAGGATAAGATTGAGAGGAGAGAGTTTCATTCGGGGATAAATGATCGCTGTGAATTTGGTGGTTTCTTTGTTTCTTTTAACTCTGCTCGTTTATTATCAATCGGTTTCTATATTAAGCCTATCGTCAAAGGAGTAAGCGTTATGCATCGTGAAGTTTGGAGTTTTTAAATATTTATAATCATCATGATTAATTCATGCATTATATATGCTTTTTTTATGGTTGGATGTGTGGGTGAGATTTTTGGATGGAATCTTTTGCTCTCAATAATGTAAAATGCAGTTACGAATTCAAGAATGTATATATACATATATCACATTGTCGAAGGACCTCAATCTTTGATTGAAACATTAACCAAAAGGGATGTATTAACATTTTTCTTCCTTCATCGGTTTTAATAAAAGAACTACATTTATACTCACCCGAGAAAAATATTTACAAATTATATAATATTATTTATTAATAAATATAAATTAAATATTTATATAATTTTAAATTTTATTTAAAATTATTTTTAATAATAATTTTTGTATATATAAATTAAAGAAAAAATAATTATTTTATGATTTTAATAATATTTTTATTGATTTAATAAAATATATTGATTCTTTAATAAAATTAATAACAATGATATATATCGTAATTATTATAGTAATTAAAATTCATTTATATATTTATTTGAAATTTACTATGATGATAATACGTTAGAATCACATTTCTATTAATAATACGTCAAAATAACATTATTTTTTAAAATATTATTCAAATAATATATTATTGATATATTAATTTTGTTCGGACGTCAATGCCATATCATTTTTTATCGAACAATTAAAATATTTCAAAAGACAATCTATTTGATAGAAAACTTGTGGAAATAATCATACTAAATCATGTTAGAATTCAAGTTGGTTAGTGTTAAATTATGTCCAAATTAAAAATAGCCAAGTTCAAAGGTTCATGTTTGTTCGTTATTTGTTCCATTGATCTCTACACCGTACCAGAAACAGCGATTAGTTACATCCGCAAAACCTAAACTACATACACACATAAAACAGATGCAACATTGAGTGAATCGAAACAATCGACCACATCCCCGTTACATTACCTTTACTTAGCATCAAAAACAATAAGCAGACACGAAATAGGTCTTTTCTTCTGTTTCATTTTGGCATAATAACATTCGGATTTCGAACGTGTGTGTTCAACTTCCCCATTTTCCCAAGCTCTTTCCATTTAGACCCGGACCCAGAGACACTCCACAACTTATCACCGGGCTTTGAAGAAGCCGGTTTTGGTTTCATTAGAGGAACCTTGTTATTCCCTTTCCCCATTCCATTAGCCATCAACCACCTTGAACCAGACTGCACTTGCTGCTTCTGGGTCGTAATTCCCCATGTCTTCTTATCAGTCTCACTCTTTATACCAGTAAGATGTACCTCTGAGATTTTGTACCGAGGGATTCCTTGTTCCTCCATGGTTTTCTCTTCATTGACTGCCTCACTCGCCTCAGCTTCCTCCTCTTCATCGGTTTTTCTCAGTGAAACTGTGCTGTAGATTTTGGGCTTTGGTGGTACGAACAATCTCTCAACTTGGATAAGAGAAAGCATAGGAGCTCCAACTGGTTCATAGTTCCTTAGCGGATCTCTTAGTTGCACCATTAATGCTACAGTGAAGTTATTTCCCAGTAAACCGCAGTTTCTTCCTTTTTTTCCTTTTCTTTTCTCCCCTTTTGATTCCTTACGGATAAAGTTGAGTGGGTTTGCATGATGGGCAGCCAATACTTTTGAAGTTCGTTCATTTATTTCGTATTCGTCACCAATGTCACCTGAATCAAACTTCATCCATTCATCAAGAGTTAAGGAGAGTCCCATTAAACCATCATCGTCCCCATCATCTTTTATGTCCAAAAGTTGTAACCCGACAGCTCCTTCTAGACCAACACACCGACTTTTCCCCTGGAAGGCTGAGATCTCTCCAACAGATTGCGCAGTGATGTCCGAGGGTGCATCCTCATCTGACATTCCTGATTGTATTTTCAATCCCTCTAAAGCAAGTGCTTCAATCTGATCCATAGCCAAAGGAGCAAGATCTTCAAGTGATACATACTCCGAGTCAAAGTTATTCTTGCCAGAGTTTGAATCAAACTTTGTTGGCTTAGCTGCAAATGGTGCTCGTTTTTTAGCTTCCCTCACAAAACCAGCTGCATCATCAGATTCATGCTCTGATATATGATCCCTGCATTGAGAAGATAAACCAATACACCCAACTTGTAAGAAAAGCTGTTTTACGCACAATTTTCATGAAAACCTTTCCAAAAATCAAAATGAGTGCTGATAAAATTGATACAAACCTGTCCCCAGCGTCAAATGCAGGTGAAGTTTCCCACAACACCTCTTCCATGGTTTTTCCTGTTATATCGTCCAAAGGCATTGCTTTATTTGCCTGCATCGAGAGCTTTTCAATTCCAGCAGTCGCTAGCCCTTGAAGTATCTCCATGATACCAGACCCCATCTCAGCAGGCATTACCACTGGAGTTGACACTTGCATGATCAAGCTGCCTCCAACTTTAGAGTTCCTGAACAGCAAGGGATTCATTGACCGCAAAAACCCTCCATTCTTCGTCTGCACAACTGGACCCATGCCATCTCCAAGAGGAGGCAAATCAAAAAGCTCCTTCACTGGATATTCAGCTGGATGAAACGAATTACCACCATTGTGAGGCGGAGAGTTCTGAAATGTGTTTTCATTCATACCCCACTCACGCATTAGAGATTCTGTTTCCAAGCTTTCCAACACTTGGGCCCTGGGTTTGCTAATTCTTGCTTGAGTTTCTAACTGGTACTCTTCTTCTATATCATGAACAAGGGATGCCAGATCGAAACCCTCTTCAAAATCTAATTCATACTCTCCTGAAAACTTTTCATCACATTCCATTTGGGGATCATCAGCTTCAATGCTAAAATCAAACAAAGAACCAACTGCTAGAGTTTCCATCTCAAACTCTCTTAACAGGCGCTCCCGTGGGGACTCAGGTTCACTCTCAGAACTTGGACCAAAAGGGCTATGTTCAATACCTAGCATGTCTAAGAACTCACTTGCCACGGATTCTGTGACATCTCTTGAACTCGATGCTGCTGCTTCCTTAATTGGAGTAAAACACGTTTCTGCATTTCCATGGTTTTCTTCATCTTCCTCGTCTTCTGATGCAGTTGCTTCCAACATTTCTACACTTTTCAAAGCTGATTCAAGATCCTTCATTATTAGTTCTTTCAAGTTTTTCTCACCGTTCATTACCTCTTCATCATCCAAGGCAACAATACTTTCCCCGTCCTTTGGAGAAACATTGCTCTCCTCTTCTGGGGGAAAATTTTCTGTACCAATTTCAACTTCCTCACTTCCTGCAATAGTACCTTCTCGAGCTATCTTTAATTCCTCAATAGAAACATCAGCTCCTTTCCTGTTTGTCAAAGGCTCTTCAGGAGGCAAATTTTCTGTACCATCTTCATCACTTCCAGCAGTAGGAACCTCAACAGCTATCCCTATACCCTCAAAGGGAACATCAGTTTCATTCCTGTTTACCAAAAGCTCTCCGGTTTGATGTGCATTTGCATCTTCTTTTTCATGAGAACTTGACTCAACAGGTTCAATGTGTTTAGTGACAACGTCAATTTCACCAGATTTCTTTACATCCTCAACAGGAACAGCGGTTACATTCCCGTTTACCAAAAACTCCCCACTTTGATGTGCATGTGGATCTTCATTTTCTCGAGAAATTGACTCAACAGGTTCAATGTGTTTAGTGCCAATGTCAAATTCGAACTGAGACTCAGCTACTGGACCGACCTTCTCATCAAATTTTTGATACAAAGTGTTTACAGAACTGACCAGATCGGATTGTGCAACAGGAAGAATTTCATGAAGATCTTTGATTTCCTCCACATTCTGGAACAGAGGATGAGAGTCTTTAACAATCCCCTTATCATAACACCGAGATGCGGACTTACTATTCCCTAAACTAGCTGCATTGGTAGTTCTTGTGGACCCGGTGTTATTGCTAGTTTGCTTTGCATTTGAAGCACAACGGAAATTCTGAATGCTACCTGATGAAGAAGGATTACAGGTATCCCCAACAACAGTGTACCCAAAACTCATGCTCAGAATAGCACCATTAGCCTTTCCAGTCAGCTGAAATGTTGTTGACCAATTACCTGAGCTCTTCTCATCCTGCAACTCCTCAAGTGTGAGAGGAAGCAATCTAGTGAGATCCATTCGATGTTTTCCCAGATCAACCTCAGGAGATCCAACTAAAGAGACATACAACAAGAAATGCTTAGCTTCATACTTAGCTGAGTGATGTTGTCCGCTTCGGCTTCCGTAAACTGAGCATGTATGTGTCAGCTTGTCCCTAAAATCAGCCCTTCCATTCAAAACTTTTGCAGGGCGAGTGCTTAAAGATTCATCACGACGTCTCCAGTGCACAGTGAGATAAAGATCCTGGAAAATAGGGGGTAAACCATCAATGGAATGGACTTGGGCAGAGAAGCAACAATTGAATCTGCGGTTGCGGACATGAGAAAGGGCTCTGAGAGGCCAATTCCAAAATGATTTCTTCTCCTTCTGAGGCTCAGCCAAGTGGGTACGACCCAACGGCTTTGTTGTAGTGTTATTAGGACCAGCAACTGAGCTCCTAGGATTCTTGTTCACATAGAGAGCTTCGCTTATCGTCTCGACCTCCTTCAACAACTTTCGGCTACTAGAAGATTCCTTACTGTTGACTTTACTCATCTTTTATTTTGGAATCACTGATAACCCAGCTGACGAATGAATAAAGCTGCAAAAAGAAATTTTTTTTGGTATCAGAGAAGCCGTAGTGTAACTTGTGTTAACTGTAGAGGACACAGAGACAAAAAAGGAGAAGGGGAATATAGCAAGCTACACAAGATCCAGGGTGGGCCTAGGCATAATATGACTCTCATAGATATGGATATAGATAATCAGGTTGTATGACAATTTGTATGTGGTAAGTGTAAATCAATGAATTAACAAAGGTTCCGTAAGAGATTCATCAATGTCTTGCCTTCACCCTTGCTTACTCAAAAACCGTCAAATTCAAACAACCATTGGTATAGGTATATAACCAGGTATAGTTTTTCTTAGAAGTTAGAACTTATCCAATTATCCTACTAAACCTTCATGGTGTAAAAACATGTACTGGATTCTCATACAAAGACATCACTAGCAATAATACAGTAGAAGGCGGCGCCAAATGGGTATATGTGAGAAAGACAAAAAGCTGATACTAAGTAGAAATGAAAATGGTGCAGCAAAGCAAGCGAAAACCAGAAGCAAGAAGATAGATTCAAGCAATCATCAAACTAGAGGAATAACCATCAAATGAAGTCTGGAGAAGGCGAGAAGCTGAGATTACCTCTCTTGTTTGCTGTCAAGTGAAAATAATCAGCAGAGTAGGATTAGTTGCTCAAGAGCCAGCAGAGGTGGCTATAAGAAATCATCATTGGTATAACCTGCACTGCCCTGACATCAGTGAAGATCATGGTAAAGAGAGGTGTTGGACTCAACTACTGTAATAACATGTTGATATCCACATTTATTATCTCTGTGTATATATGATGAGTAGCAACAAGAGAATGAAGGGGAAAAAGTTGGGATCATATGTGTTGGTGATGCATAGATTTCTGAACTAAGATGGGCATACGATAATAAATTAAGGATTAAAAAAAGACGAAAGAAGGAAAAGAAAAGAGAGACTGGATGAGAGAAAAATGGTTTCTATGGCTGATTTCTGTCATTTATTCTGTTTCGTTTGAAAGTCTTGTTTTAGAACTTCGGTAATCATGAAAGGTTACAAAGGGGAAAATGAGTCATGGGTTTGCTTTACTAAAAGCACAAAAAGGAGTTTGACGGGAATCAAGCAAAACCCAAGAAATCAATGAACATCTCTGCAACCAAAAGATAAAAAGTCTGAACGAAAGGTTGTGAGTGAACAAACATTCAGCTATTGATTAAAGCATGATCAGTAAGAGAGAACGGGAAAAAAAATCAAGACGACTCTGAATTCGAAACAATAGAGAAAGAAAATTGGGATCAGGACATAGGATTCAAGGAGTGTTGGAAATAACTCGTCCTCTAGAATTGGTACTTAGGGTAAATTTTGAAATGAATCTACGCCTTAAACTTGAGAAGAAAACGTCAATCTTAGGGATTAGAAGATGTACAAAACCAAGTGTCACAATTCCGCTCCAAGCAACGACAGTTTTCAAACAAAGAAATAGGAATCGTCATCTACCATATAAATCTACTGTAGCTTTCACTTCTACACAATCACTTGCCAGAGGATATACAGATGTGAGCTATGCAACAAGCTCGATGAGGTTTAATGACTAAAACGAATATCACAACATTTGCAGGTCTCCAACATTACCCATGATTCAAAAAGCAACCTAAACTAAAATTATTATTACATCACGAAATTTTTCCCTGTGATTCATGTGAGACAGATCCAATTCTAGTGAGCGATTGGTGTAAATTTGGCCAGAAAGGTATTCGAAGGAAGCAACCCAACATCAGTGAGTTCATGCGAAAAAATGTCCACGAATAAAAACAATATGGAAATTGAAAAATTAGAACTAACCTTCTGTCTGTGCGACTACGCAGAAGTCGTCTATTTCGAAGCTTGTAAGAAGAGAAAATGGTAGAGGGGCGCGTCAGAGACGAAGAACACAAGAAATCTTCGTTTTATTTCATTTATTCCCTTTCTTTAATTTCTTTGATTTTTTTTTTCTAATAATATTCTTGGAGTACTTATACTTAACTATTTTCTGCAATCCGCCTAAAAAGTTTTTTTGACTAATAAATAACCCTCGTGTTCAAAATATAATAATAAAATAATTTTGACAGCACTGATATGTCTCAGATCTAATCTAAAATCGTTTAATGCTGTCAAAAGGGATCGTATCTGCAAAAATTACAATCCATAAATTTTTTTAGTCTAATGGATATCAAATTCAACCTGCTACATCTATGATTTCAAAATATTTAAATTTGTGTGACCCACGTTCCATTTTGCAATAAATCAAACAAGGTATCAGCTGTTGTTTAAAGATTCATTATTACAGGTGTTTGAAAATTCTGGTGTCCATGAAAAAAAAGAGTATTTATGGGGTCCGGCTTTGAAAATTTGTCTAGATCAATCAAAATTATTTGGAGAGAAAAAAAAGAAAAACTAAAGATGAGGATTAAAATGTAAAAACAGAAAATGAAAGAAACAAAAGCTAAACCCTAACCTTGTTGAGGCTTGTTTCTCTCCCTGACCTCTCCACACAGAAGCTGCCGCCCATCTCCGATTCGGTTTTGCTTCTTCCTTAGAGATGGTGAAACGGAACAAAGTTTTGGAGGCACAGCAAGCATTCCCCATTGAAGAACAATGTAAATCTCTGATAAAGAAGCTTGCTTCTTGCAAGCAGACCATCCGCGACAGATCCCTGCGAACTGTTCTCCGAACATGGCTCCCGGAACAGACTGAAATCCCTGACGAAGACATGAAGAAGCTATGGCAAGGCATTTTTTATTGCATCTGGCATGCCGATAAGTCTCTTTACCAATCCGAACTCATCGATCGTCTCTCATCTGCTCTCCAATCCCTTCCTCTCCCTCTGTCTATCCACTACTTCTCTGTTTTCTTGTTCACCATGCGTCGCGAGTGGTCCCGCATCGATCGACTCAGGTTAGACAAGTTTTACCTCTTGATTCGCAGGTTTTTGCACGGATTCTTCTCTCTTCTTGATATCAATTCATGGGATTTGGATCTCACTCGCCGTTTGATGGGTGTTTTGTTCGATGGGACCTTCCTTGCTGATGATAAGTTTCATGGGAATGGTGTTAACTATCATATAGCTTCTGTTTTTATTGAAGAACTTAGGCCATTTCTTCCTCTGAGGACAGAGGTTTTGGAACTTCTTTTTTCCCCTTTTGTGACAATTTTGGGCGTAGTTAATGACAAAATTTTGGTGGGGAAGATTAAGAGTAATTTGTTTGATGAGTTACTGAAGGTGGGGAAGAAACTGCTGGATAGTAAGAAATCTGAGAATGATGCAGAGTCTGAGGATGATGATGTAGTCGTTTTGGGATCCATTGCCCTGTCTATGGAGTTTGCAAAGAGGTTTTATGAGATGGGTTCTTCTCCAGATTGCCACCAGAGTAATAGGAAACCGATATTTGCTCTTCACAAGGAGTTCTTGCAGTTGGAGAAGGGTATGTCGTCTTCTGGTATTGAGGTCTCTATCACAGAAGCTCCTCGTCCCTGCAACGATGAGGTGCCTGAACTGGTTCCCGTGTCTGGCCAGACAGAAGCAGATGGATCAAATGCTTTTTCTGAGGCTAAGAAGATTGTTGTAAATGGGTCTTCTTCAAAGAAAAAGAGTTTGAAGAAATGTTCAAAGGCTAAAAAAGGCAGTGTCAAGAAGAATGATGCTGATGTTTTAGATGTTACGAACAAAGAAGAAGCTTTTGATGAGACTATGATATCGGATCTTCGGCTGGAGTTTGAGAAGATTGCATCTGAATTGGGACCACCAAAAGATGAGGTTGCAAGTGTCTGTGAAGAAGTAGAACCTGTGTCAATAGCCAAGAAGGCAAAGAAGAGGAAAAAGGAGATCAACGGGGATGAGCAATGTACCAGTGGTAACAGAGATGCAGCAGAGACAAGCTTAGCTGGCCCGAGCAGTGAGAATAACTCCAAGAGAGTAAGATTTGCAATGAAGAACAATCTGGTTTGGAAGCCTCATTGTCCTCTACCTCCACAAGATTTGAGGTTGCCTCCGTCTTCTATACCAAGAGGAAGTGCTCTGAAGAAAGGAATCCCTGCTGGTCCAGTGAGGGAGTTGTCTGCTCAGAGTAGGAGGACGAAGAAGAAAGCTAAACCCGCCATACGCAAAGGAGTGAAGACGATCAAGAAGTTGAAGAAGAAACTTTCGCCATGACAAATGCAGTGTTGAGTCAATTGTTGCTTTGCTGCTTACTATCCTTAAACCTTTGTTATAATGTCAACTTTTACTACATCGTCGAGATTTTGTTTGCTGGTTTGAGAATTATGAGAAGAAAAAAATTAATTTCAAGATGATAATAATAGGGATGTTTAAATCTCGTCGAAGCTAATTTTGTTGATGCGTAGGTGTGCTTGCCGGAGCAAAGACACATCACGAACGTAAATTATTGATCAAATTCTACTTTACAGAAAAGTCATATCATTTTTACATGGACTCGACGCTCTTTTTTTCCCCTCCTAATGATTTATATATATATGCTTATCGAAGCAAACATTTACACCAATCACAAGGAAACACATGTAGCAGCGTAATTGACTGGTCGTTCTGAGAGACTGCGAATCAAAAGTGCATACCAAACATTCCAATCCTTTGATTTGTAAAGAACAAGACGAGGTCACTACAAGCCACAGAGGAGAAGCTTTCACAGTGAAGCTCTTCTTCTAATCATACGCTTGCCCTTCACATCTCCCTAAATCTCCAGATTGGGGGAAGGAATACGATTCAGCCCTAATTTCAAGCAAAATCCTCTCTCTCTCTCTCTCTCTTTACAAATATCGGATATTACAGTTTTCACAACCACATTCGAAAGAAGAAACCAAACCAAATATGGCCAACGATAGACGCGCTTCTTCTTTGAATCCGACGACGGGGGAAGACAATGTTATGTAAGTAAGCTCATGATATATGGTCTTTTGCTTCGCGATTCGTTCTTCTGCTTTCTTCTCTATTTCTTTTGAGCTCTTAATCTCTGAGCTTGTTGTTCCTTGGTACATTTTTGTGGTGGCTGATTCCTTAATCTTATAGGTTGAATGCAACTACTGAATTCTCGTTTTTCTAAAAAAATTCATCATTTGCTCACTTTCTATTTAAGTATTTCCAAGTTATGTGCGAGTAATGATGAACATTTACTGGGCCGAGTTCATGGAGTTTCTTATCTAGAAAGAAATTCCCGAGTTAAGATTCTTTGATCCGTGTTTTATGAGCTAAGAAGTTCAAGCGCAGAACTTGTGGATTTTCTTTTTGGTGACAGTTGATGCTATGTTGTCGTCTGTTTATGTAGTCACAGCCATTTTAAGCTTCCAATTCAATGCTTCTTTCTTTACTTCAAAGTATTTGGCAGATTGGTCACTTCTCTCTGAACACTTTCATTTTTTTTTTCTCTAAGTGAATCATATGATATTATTAGTTTCAGCATTGTTTATTGTGATCGTAGGTTTCTTGACATACTGCACGAAGCTCCTCTATTCGGTCATCGAGAATCTAGAAGTCTTGTTGGAAGTTGCATTTACCTTATCATATTGGCAAGTACTTCCGAACTATATTTTTTTCTGATAATCGCCGTTGACCTTTAACAGAGTTTTCGAACATCCCTTTTAAAGATAATAAGAAACAGGAATGCCTGACTTTATATATACTATTTGTTAAATTTAGGCAGGTTATACTATTTTAGCAGCAGGAGCACCCTGGATACTTCAGCCTGTACAGTCTCTTATTCCATCCCTGCTTTGCAGCTCCAATGTTGCTCTGTTGATGTTAACAGGTAACCTTGATACTCCCCTCTAGCTTATTACTTCAAATCTTTGTTTTGAAGCAGGACAGTCTAAGATGTGGTAAAATACTGCCTAGTGAATTTGTTAATGGATCATGGTGTAATGGGTTTTGGATCTTCAAGAAAAAAGTAAATAGACGCGACATCGTTAATTAGGTTGTCCTTTATGTTAAGCTTCCAAGCTTAAGAAAAAAGGCAGAAAATGCTGTTAGTACTTGGTGTGGATTGTTGCTATCTTAAGTTTGGACTGATCTTCCAAGTTCATGAAAGTGTTTCACTTTTAAAAGCTTGGGTGTATAGGGATGGTCCCAACGCCCGAGACCACCATCCAATCCCATCTTTAGTTAATGTGGGCCTAAACAACATCCTCTTGCTTTAACGTTACCTGTGCAAAAGAAAAATTCAAATCTGTTTTCATGTATCATCTTTCTACATCTGTTTCCATGCCGTATCTCCGCTCTAAATACTTTTCTGTAGCACATGTATAAATGATCAAACGTATCTTCTGCAACAGGTATATTTCAGCAATACTTTGTCAATCAAGTCCAGAAAATACGCCTGCAGGTGATATTTTTTCTAACCAAGCGGAAACTGCTCATTTTATGTCCGGTTTTAGCTACATATACATAGGTTGATGTTCTGTAGATTAGCTGTAGTCATTTCACGTAAAAACCTCCTGAGAGAACCTTCTATTGCAGGGATATTACAGTTTCAGTCAGAAACTAAAACATGTAGTTCGTCTGCCCTTTGCCACCATGGCATATGGTAATCTGCAATGCGGCTTTTCCAATTATATATTGTTACATATATCTGTTTCTTGCGCCCAATATATTGAATTCGTTTTGTTATAGGAACTGCATCTATGCTGCTTTTCATGGTGTGGAGACCATACGTCAGTGTTCTGCCAATTTTATCTGTGCAGAGGTCTGCAGCCGTCTTTTTAGATATATTATCTGCTTTACATTCGTATGAATTTTTTTCCAGTTGATCACATTTTCTGTTTTTCTTTATTTTGTCTCCAGCGATTAAAAGAATTAAGGAAGATTTCTGATACCATCCTTTCACTATTTCCAGTCTTGCTAAGAAAATGAGTACATATCACTAATGGAACGTTACTTTGTTGACAAACTGTTTCTTTTTTTTTTTTGTCAATATTGACAAACTGTTTATTCACTCAGGTTAAAAGTTTTAGCTTAACATATTCAGTATCTTGGATAAAATTGAATGCCGATAAGAAGTTTAATATTGATGCTATTGACTAGGAAGATAGTATTTGGAAGCTGACAGTCTTTCGTATTTTTATTTTGGAACAACTTGGTGAAGTAACCTTTTTTACTAGGTCGAAAACATTTACAAGTATATTACTGTTGCAGGTTCATCATGTCTGTTGAAGCAATTTCTGCTGCTTCTTTTATGATTGTGTTTGTTGGTAAGCATAAGGTCCAGAAAATCATATTCACACTTTAGGCATGCATTTAGCATTACTTTAGTACCTCAATTAGAGCAGTATAACAGATTGATTCACTTTCCATTTATGAGATATACAAACACCAGGTTTAGCTACTACACATATTTTTTTGTTCCATCTTAACTTTTCATGCCATGATTGCCAAATTAGTCTTCATTTCTCATGGGCCAAACCCCATAGGGATTAACTGAAATCTTTCCTTTGCATCCAGGCTCTATTGCGACCATATGCATGCTAAATCACAATTAACTTTTCTACATTCTGCAGTCATACATACGTATTTATTTGTAGAAAATTCTGACAATTGGCTACAATTTATGTCGTTGAATATCAAGAGATAATTGAAATTGCTTTGACAATTGCTATCCTGGGTTACAGTATGAGAACGTTATCGCTAGTGCAAAAACTGTCATACCATGTATTTGAGAAATCGAATGGCTAGAGCATGATGCACTCTTTTGGCATCTTTTATTACATTATCCAGTTGTTTGTCGTTAATAAGAGATTACTGAGCTATGTTATTATGCAGCTCTTCTTATCTGTATTTAATATCGGTAGGTTATGTTCGCCAGTATAACTCAGTGAACTCCCAGCCTGATGTCTTAAATTCATTATATTCTCCCCTTCAACCAGCTGCTTTGGAAGGATTGAGGTACATTCACAATATCACTGGAACCTCATCCATAGTATTCATGAAAATTTTGTTGAGTATGGCAACCTTAAATTGAATATGGCAATGCTCATGCAATTCTGAAAACTTACTTCGCTTATTTGCTTAAAAACAGATACCATGAAGCTGGTCGCCTTTCTGATCAGCAAATGGCTCTACTACAATATCAGCGCGAGAATCTCCATTATCTCAGTGAAGAGGTGGCATTTATTCAATATTTATTGTACTCATATTCTGAACTTGATGCGTGTGTTTTTTTTTCTTTGTAACAATCCTAAATTCCTTGCTCTCTCTAATTCTTCTTCACCTGCCTTAATTTGCTGACTTATCCTGTGCTTCTGACCTTTTTATTTGGGTTCAGATTCTGCGTTTGCAGGAGTCCTTAAGCAAATATGAAGAGTCCAGTGGCAGCAGCACGTCTCAGGTGAACTACTCCATTGTGAACTGATGACCTGCTAAAAGCATTCTTGATCATATTCTTAAAATTCATGTATTTCCTTCCACGGGATTTTTAATTTTGTAATTAAGAAATCTTAAATTTTCAGGTTGATCTGGCGCATCTGGTGGCAACTCGTGATCAGGAATTACGAACAGTTTCTGCTGAGGTAAAGCTGGGTTAACAAATGAGAAACTTGAAAATTCACATGGTTAATTTTTCTGTCTTATCTCTCTTTCACCCATTTTGGTAGAAGAACAGTTGATTGACATTCCAAGGCTAAAATGAGAATTGTATGTTTGCAGGTGGATCAACTCCATTCGGAGCTTAATCTTGCTCGGTCTCTGATCTCTGAGAGAGACAGAGAGATACAGCACGTCCGGAATACCAATAATCAGGTTTGAGTCTATCTATAAATTTGCAAGGGCTACACATTTTCTCGGTTCCGTGAAACTGATAATCTTCTGTCTGAAACTCGTGAAAAAGTATGTGTCAGAGAATGAAAGGTTAAGAGCTATTCTTGGAGAATGGAGTATGCGAGCCGCAAAGGTACATTCTTCTCTTCTTTCTTGATGTCTCTAATGGAGGTAATATGGTTTAGAGATGCAATACATACTTGTTGAAAAGTCTATGTCAAGTAGTAACTAACCCGTTTTGTTTTTTGAGGCTAACAAAATCAATGGATTATGCAGCTTGAAAGAGCTCTGGAGGTGGAGAGGATAACAAATCTTGAACTTGGGAAGAAAGTTTCGACTCTCAAAGAACAGAGATAGGTGTAGTGAAAAAAATAACTCTTGTGGGATTTGACATATCTATCGTCTAACTGAAATCTCATCCTTTGTAGACAAATATTTTGTAAGATCTTCGATGCATTTTCTTGTAATATTCGATTAGAATGAAACTCTCTTTTTCTGCTTACTTCAGTTAGCTTTGATGATGTACTCACCTTACGATATTATTGAAATTGTCTTTTTTTATGATTTTGATGGTTTTGTCTTTGCATGATATTTAATTAGATTAAAATATTTGGACAACGGTTAAACTAAGTAATATCATAAAATACTATATTTTTAAATTTTTGTTTCAAATTTATTATTTAAATTTTAAAAAATAATACAAACTATTTTTTGAAAATATAATTTTACTATAAATAAATTATAAATATAATTAAAATATTATATTTGAGTTTTTTTCTAATTTAATATTATAGTTTTTTACTAAAAATAAATTTTAAGATATCTTAATATTACTTTTACAAATTTAAACTAATAATTTTATATTTGTATCAAAAAGTCAAACCATTATTAGTTTTTGTCAACTGAACAAAGATATATGTTGGTGTGTGTTTTTTTTCCTAAGAGTATTATATTTATTGAGTTTAGATATTTTCATTAGTTTAGTTTTAATAAATTTAATTTTTTGGATGATAAACAAGAAAATTTAAGATGTTTTTATGTTTAATTATGGGATCTAAAGGATTTAAAGAAAACTTGAAGCCTGAAATAAAATTAGGAGAATCTAATTCCCAAAAGCCCACTATATATTAGGAAAATCTCACTATATAATAGGAAAAGCCCATTATATAATAGGAAAAGCCCACTATATAATACGAAAAGCCCACTATATAATATGCAAAGCCCACTATATAATAGGCAAAGCCCAAATCAGTTTTAATCTCTCTCTTATTTCCTGACACTTTCTCTTCCATCATCTGTCAACTCTACCATCAACCAAGCGAGCTCAAACATCTAGATTTTTCTTCGGCTTTCTAGGGTTTTCGTTTTCACTTCCGATCATAGATCGATATGGCTTCTCTCGACTCAGACGTTATCATGGTTCCTGCCGGAGAAGCCTCCATCAACACAGCCGCCTCTTCTTCGACCAAGAAACCTAAGCGATTTGAAATTAAGAAATGGAGCGCCGTTGCTCTCTGGGCATGGGGTAATCGCAAAATCCTTTATATACTATTCTGGAATGCGTCCTTCGATGCTTGTGTAATAATATTTTTTTTCTTTCTTTAATTTAGGTTATGCTTGAGCATATGTTGATTAATCTTTGATTTTCGTTGTTGCAGATATCGTTGTTGACAATTGCGCGATCTGCAGGAACCACATCATGGATCTGTGTAAGTCCTCCGAACAATCGATTGATAATCCCGAAATTACTGTATTCCTGAGTGTATTTTTGGTTGTTGGTAGGCATTGAATGCCAGGCTAATCAGGCTAGTGCCACAAGTGAAGAATGCACTGTTGCTTGGGGTAAGTGTTCTTTTTCCTACGCTCTTGATTGCTCTGCTGCAATCTTAACTTTGACTCTACCAGATAACGCAAGAATTATATGCAAATTATTCTCTTGGTTATTGACACTTCTAGTATCACCGAGTGCATTTTCAAAACTTTGATATGCTTATTTGGTCGTGCCACTGATATTTTTGGAGACCATACTCTTGTTTTCTACCAAGCTAATTTGGTCAGTGAGTAATAGTTTGATTAGGTTTATGGAATTTAAAGATTTTCTAAAAGAGACCAATTCTAGTTGTTATCTTGTTTGCCTGCTCTCAAACTTGTGCAATGGGTTGTACCTACAAGTCTTCTATGCCCTCAGCTGCAACTCCAAAGAATTTGCTGTGGTACATATCTATGTATTCTCAGTTGCTCGATGAAAAATGACCAGTTTGAGGATGAATCTTTTAAGCTGTGTTGCTAAGAACTTTTGTTTTCTGTTAGAAGAAAATAGGAAGTTTTCATTTAAGTGAAATATGATTTGCAAGGCACCTTAAGTATTCGAGACTGTGTTTTTGGACAAGTTAAGTCTAAATACGTAAAATGTTAGTGCGTTCCCTACTAACTAAATATACCTAATGCTGGTAAGTGCAGGAGTTTGCAATCACGCCTTCCATTTTCACTGCATCAGCAGATGGCTAAAGACTCGTCAAGTTTGTCCATTGGGTATGTGTTTCTCTCTTCTTCATTATTATTTGAAGCTTTTTGACTCTGCAAGTTTTGTTTGTCTGTTAATATTGATGAGTTTTAACAGATAACAGTGAGTGGGAGTTTCAGAAATATGGTCACTAAATCGATGAATCTGACCAGGAAACATGCGTCTAATCAAAGATATCAGGTTCATTTGGTTACTGCATATGATACTGAGAATGCTAAAATTGTTTCCTTTCTTCCAGTTTTTTTGGTAATCACAACTTGTGGAACCAGAGATTACTCTTCACTGAACCTGTTATCATTGTGCTTTGAGTGATGTCTCTAATTTCAAAATTATATATATATTCGTACCAAGAAAGCTTTAGTAGCAAAAAAAAGGTAGGAGCTGTGCAAAACCAAATACAAACATTAGCAAACTCATTGGACTGTACTTCTCTAGTTTAACCTTGAACACACTGTTAGTTATCAAACGTTCGCTCGTATTTATAGAAAGCACCCAAAGGTGAGCTGATAAATACTAAAAATTGATGAACAGGAAAAAAAATAAAAGAAACAAGGATAAGCATATTGAGAAAATTAGATAACATTATATTTTTTTTTCCAAGCTTTAGCAATCTTTTAAGGAAGAAAACAAGAAAATTAAACATTATTAGCATATTTGACATTTGAGATTTGTGGGAAGCACAAGTAGCGATGCTAAAAAGGAATTTAGGGTTAAATCGGACTGAAAACCTGTTCCTAGGCACAAGAAGTACCCCTGTGGGGAAGGATTCTGTTTTTTGTTTTTTAAGAATTAGTTGAGCTGAAAACAAAAAAGATATACCGAGAATGAGAAATCAAAACCCACAAAACAAAACCCTTTTGATGCAACGAGACCAGGTTTAAGACGATGAGTGATCACAAGTATTGTTCATGTATCCTTGCCCTGTTCTCTTCCCACCACAATCTTGCGTGCATCTCCCCGAATCTCTCTCGGCTACAAGCGAAAAACAACAGTTTAAATAATTGCTTCTTTTATTCAAAATAAATAAGGAAGTTTTTTTTTTATTAACACCTGAATCTGACTCTTCTAAGCTCTCTTTTCCCACATGGTAAAGCTTTGATGGTGATATATACGCCAGGCTCATCTTGCTCCACCCATTCGTTCTCAAGATCACTCGCATTGCTTATGGACATTTCCTCTGACCGGTCTGCATCTCTAGATGAGCTGCTTCTTATGGAAGCATCCATGGAAGAAGTTTCTGTCTTGGCTCCGCTTATGCTTGAAAGTTTAGGAGTCGAGTTGATTAGACCAGAGTCGTAAAATTGCTGGCTTTGCATTGAGTTACGGTCAAGTGAATCCGAGGACGAGTAGGCTGCTGTCAATCCAATTGGACGATTGATGTTACAAGGCATCCGTTCTTTGTTTAAAGGCGGTGTTGCAGGAGTATCCTCCTCTTGATGGTACTTTCCTTTTGTATTCTAACAAAGATTCCAAGAAGAATTAGTGAGTAATAATCCTCTTGTTTAAAGACTCGATTACAATGAAAACCTAACCTTGTCTTCGGATCTTGGTGGTGTAGGGAGAGGGAAAGCTTGGCGGCTAAGTTTTTGAACATTGTAAAGTTCCATTACTTTGTCATAGTTATCTGCCCACCATCGTTGAGCTTGTAACTTGTTGAACATATCTCGGCTTATCAAGAAAAAGAAACCCACAACAGAAGTAAGAAACAACATTATGTCCTTGATTCTCTTCAAGTATACAGAATCTGGAACAAGGTCATGATCATATTACAACAGTCTTTGAGTCAAAAAGTTAAAGATGAAACATTGTCTGACACATGATTTACATGAGATTCTAAGTTACTTTTAAGGTTGAATTAAATAATGAGAACACGTAAATGACTTTAACCAGAACCAGAAGACAATTACCAAAGGCGGATTAAAGGGAAATTTGACAATCAAATATTCAATGCTTGAACCCTAATTAAAAAACACAATAGCTGATTCAATAAACCTATTGACAAAGAAAACACATAGGGTAGGGCTAGAACGAGAGTTGAAAACAGGAGAGACAGAGATGCAACCTTTTGAATATTGATTTTTGCTAATCGTAATACTTAAATCAAATAATTAGTACAGATAAAGAAAACAGAGATGGAGGAAGAAACAGAAACAACAATGGTGAAAGCTATATGCCTTCAGGGAGTTAATAACCTGATCGAAAAGAAACAGATTTTGTGAAGTAAACGAAAGCATATGAATAAGACAAAAAAGAAAGACAATGTTTGTGAAAGAGAAGACAGTAAGTGATAGAACTAGAACTGTGGCTAATATGGAAGAAGACAAAGATTCGAAGGAAGGAAGAGACAAAATACGTTCAAGTTGTCGCTACATAAGAGTGAGAAACTGTGTTAAAGTTACTTGCTTTATTTTATTGTAATTTCTTTGTCTTTTTGAATAAAAAGAATATCATTTTTCCTAATGCCTAACAACAGCAATAATGTGACTACACGACAGAGTCGCGGGGAATGAGGCACTCATGGAAATAAAATAATGAAATAAAATAATGAAATAAAATAATAAAATAAAACCCCACATATTGATGAAAATGATTAAAAGATATATAAAATGTACCAGACAATGATTTTGAAACTTTGATTAAACAAATTAAATAAAACAATCAATTCCTAACATCTAATAATTCAAGAAAGTATAACGTTTTAGCTAACACATCGACATAACATTCTTAGAGTTAGTTTTTAAGAGAACATAAAAGCAACAAAAAAAAAGACAGAACAAGAAGAGGGAACAGCAAGTTTTGCTTTTTGGACCTTTACGGCCTTTGGTTCTCATTAGGCGTGAAGCGTTACAGTCGACAACTGTGGGTTCCATTCTCTATATTTTTTTACCCACAAATTATTAACCTTTCTTTTCCAATACAGAAACTGTTAGTTTGATGTTAGGTCAAAAAATATTTGTCAGACATTACACATTTTTACAAACTATAGTAACTTTTTTAGAGTGTTTAATTTGAAAATTTTACTCATTTTTGGTTTAACTAATTTGTGCTACATGAATATAAAGAAAAAACGAACATAAATCAAAATTGAAAATTGTAATGGATCTTGATTACCTGAATCGAGATCAAACCATAAAACAGGAAAAACCTTGTTGTATATTTTTTTTTTTTTGCAAACTCGAGATACTAATATTAGAAGAAAAAACATAAGTGGTAGATTTCTATAAAATTAGCAATGATTTGTTAGATTCGTAGTATTTTTTTATCAACATCATATATTGCCTAGACATGGAAAATCACAAAATCATATTTAGTGCTTTTTTCAAGTAGCATTTTTAAGTTTCTGAGATGATTTTATAATATATATAAAAAATCAATTCAGTTTTGTCGTTTCTACGAATCGAGCATCTTCCGAACATTCTCACAATTCACAAATTCACGACCAAAACAAACGTGGGAAATCAAATAAAATAACGAGCCGACGACGAGGGCAAACGAAATTCTACCGTACGATCAGAGTAACAGAGTCAACAAAAGAACCGTGACCGTCGATGAAAGTAGGTTCGGAATGCGTACCTGAAACGTATCCGCTTGAGATCATTTCCACCGCCGGGAAGAGAGACGAAGGTGATGAGAACCCCAGGCTCGACCTGAGCGACCCATTCCTTAGGCTCTTTCTCCTCCACGAACACAATCGGGTCGCTCCGGTTCCTCCCGCTCGCCGATATCGGAGTCGCCTCGCCGCTCGATATCCCTTTAAGCCTCGCCTCCATCTCCTTTCCCCAAATCCTAGGCTGTTTCGTCGCCTTTGTCGTCAAGTTAATCGAGCTGTTTGTTCTTCCGTACAGCATCCTGAACCGTTGATCCGATTCGGAGTCCGACTTCGCCGACGCTGGATTGTTCCTGATCGGCTCCTGATCCTGCGCCGCCGTAAACGGCGTACAATGCCGGTAAGCCCCCGAAGCTTTCAGAGCCATATCCTTAAGCTGCGACATGAATTGACAAAAATACCCTCATTCAGAAGAGAATCACGGAAAAAGGAGGAGTAGGAGGAGAGTGAGAATTAATTACTTGAGATGATAGAGATTTAGCGTGCTTAGAATCAGAATCATCGGATTGAGCTGAGGAATCGTCGCCAGCTCGCTTCGACCGAGCTATACACGTCAGCATTTTCCGGCTGGTGTGCTTGCTTGGTCTTCTCTTCTTTTTATTGGATACAGAGAAAGAGAGAGAAGGAGATGCTGGCAGTTTCTACTTTGGTTTGGGTTTTGGGTCCTCTTTTTATGTTTTAATCTCTTTTTTTTTTCTTTCTTTTCCAATTAACACTTTAACCGGGATTACCGGTTCCATTTCATTTCCGCGTCTATCTACGGTAATTTCGCAATTCTTATCCCATTCGGTGGTAAAAATTTCGAAAGGTTAAAAAGTTTTGATCTTAGCAAAAGTTAAACCCATTTTTTGTCTACCGATTACATAACGGCTTCCATTTGCCCATAGGCCATATAGCTTAAATCGAGACTTTAGTATCAAAAGTTTGTTTTCATTAGAGAAGATGTTCTTCGCATATTCTTTAACTGTGTAGTATTGTAAATATTAGCGTTTCTAATGACATATATTTGACATTTAAATCCATCCTACAATATTTATTTGCATTATTATCGTTTAATGAGTCGGACGTTTTAACCATTTATCGCATAAATATTGACTGGAAATCACATTTGGTGGTTATTCGCTTAACAAAATTTCCAATCGCCATTAAAACTCAGTTTGGTTTAATAGTGCATAAAATAAGTTAAAAATTTGCTTACGCATTAAATATATAAATATATTATAAATTTAGATCATTATTATATTTAATTAACATGTCATATTATATATATATATATATATTTAAATT
This sequence comes from Pugionium cornutum, assembly GCA_018901935.1. Lineage (NCBI taxonomy): Eukaryota > Viridiplantae > Streptophyta > Magnoliopsida > Brassicales > Brassicaceae > Pugionium > Pugionium cornutum. The sequence goes on along the minus strand of CM032158.1, from coordinate 14,658,021 downwards.
TATTAATATTATATTTTTTTAGTTATTTTAAATCAAATGATATTTAGAATATATTTTTTGTACGATTTTATACTAAAAGATTTATATGTAATGTATTTTATATATTATAGAAAAAGATTTATATTTACAAATATTATAGTGTATTTGACTTAACGCAATTTCATAATTTTAATTATATCATATTTTCATATCATTTTTACGGACATATCATTTTTTATGGACATATTATTTTTTATGGATATATCATCTTTTTATTTTTTTTATGGCTAACTTTTTGTTTAATATAAATATAAGATATGTAAAGATGGGCTTGACCTTGTTTCGGCCCATTTAATCGGAAAAAATCTTCTCATCGAAGAAGATGAGCAAAAGCAACAAGAGAAACAGATTGAAAATTTCAGTGTCAAAGTGCGTTCAATTTCTGCTGTTGCTTGTGTTTCAACTGAGCCAACGTCTGAAATGCCCATAATTTATAAAAAACAAACACTCATACATTCCTTTAATCTACATACCCCCATAAATGTGTTTTCTCTAAAATACCCTTAATGAAATTCTTCTCATTTAACTTAAATTAATTAAAAATAAAAAATAAAATTGAAAGTTTCTCTCTCCTTGCGATTTTCTCTCCTCACAATTTTCTCTCTCCTCTCACAGTTTCTCTCTCCTCTCATCTCTCCTCTTTCCCTGATATGCAGGAATAGAAGATGGTCACCATCGACGCCGTCGCCTTCTCCTCTTCTCCTCCAGCACCACTAAATCAATCCTCCAGCTCGCCATCGACGCTGCTACGATCTTCAACCAAGCTTAAATTAAGGTTTACATTAAGGATTTGTGAAAATAGGAATTATTTGTAAATTTAGGATAAAAACCACTATTTTTATTTACATTGAAGTTATATCTATGTTGTATGGGTTGATCTCGAACGTATTACTATGAGATATTTTGTGGATGTTGAATTGTAGCGAATCGTTTGAAATTAAGAAAGATTTGAGGCCGAAATCATTATACAGTTATAGGAAAACTAAGTAGAACTGGGTATTACTATATCTTACGGGATGAAGATAGTAAAACTACTAGAACAAGTAAAACTACTAACACTAATATTACTGATGAGGAAAGTAAAACTAGTAGAACTAATATTACTAAAAAGGAAAATAAAACTAGTAACACTGGTATTACTGATGAAGAAAGTAAAACTAGTAAAACTGGTATTACTGATGACAATATTAAAAAAATATTACCAAAAAAAAGTAAAACTAGTAGAATTGGTATTACTAAAGGAAACTATAATCGAAAATATTAACTAAATTTGAGAAGTCATCAATTTTATATGCACATTGAATGTATATCCATAATTTGTAGGTATAGTAGAACTTTTCATTGGCAGTTAATGGATAGAATCGTAATGAATATTTGGTAGATAAAAATGTATTACTAGTAGAACTAGTATTACTGAATGAACTTGCTAACCTTTTTTATATTCTTCTGTAGGAGACAATGAGCAAGAACGTAACCATACATTTTGACTACGGGAAATTTGTTTCAAATGATTATATATGGAATTCGAAAGGTCGTATCTACGCTATAATGTTTAAGAATACAAGTGCGGAGGATATAACGTTGGCGATGTTAGAAACTAGCATATGTTAGAAGCTACCATATGCAGGAATATTGCATATGGCATTTGTCTCAAAATGTGAAAGGGCACGTTTCTAACGTAAACAAAGACGTAGTTGCTTGGAAATTCATGGAGTGTTGTAAGATATATACAGAGGCTGAGTTCATACGGGTTTATGGTGAATTTAGGTCTAGATATCCTTTTGCGGCCAAGTATTTGGATGAAACAGCTGATGTTAAACATTGGGCGAGGTGTTATTTCCCAGGCGAAAGGTACGACATATACACAAGTAACTGTGCGGAGTCATTAAACAGTGCATTTTCAAACTGTAGGAAGTATGCCTTACTACCTATGATTGATGTGATTATCTCAAAAATCTCTGAATAGTTTAACAAGCATAGGAAAGATGCAGTTTCTGGATCAGACTACCACAAACTAGTGCCTTTTGTGGAGAATTTAGTTCACAATACATGTAAAGAGGCAGTTGTCTTAACTTTGACGGAGCTAAACAGTTTCGAGTTAGAGTACGTTGTGAACGGAAGTGATGGAAAGACGTACTTGGTGAATTTGATAAGGAAAACTTGCAGTTGTAAACGTTTTGATATCAATAAATACCCTTGTGTACATGCAACAGCCGCTGTCATGGAATACATGAAGCGTGAAGATAGAGCACGGGATATCTTTTTTCATGATTTGTGCTCAAAGTATTATTTCGTGGAGTTGTGGGCACTAGCATATAGCAGGACAATTTATGTAGTGTTGGATAAGTTTGAATGGAATATCCCGGATTACATCAAAGAATTGCAAATCATGCCTCCGAACTATAACAATAAAAAAGGAAGAAAGAGATTAAAGAGATTTCCATCTACCGGAGAACGCCACAAACGGACTAATAATAGAAGGGTACCGAGACGGAATTTGTCATATTGGTTATTTGGTAACGCTAATAGTGTGTGAATAATTGTATTTTTCATTACGTTATTTGTAGTAATGCTTATTTGTGAACATTTGTAAAAGACAACTTTCTGTTTTGGAGAATTACGTTACACTAGGTTGTACTACTATCATATGGGAACACTAGGTAACATTGGTATTACTGAACTTATGAAGTAAAACTACGTAACACTCGTATTACTGTTATTCAAAACTTGTAAATAATGATTTCACAAATTTATCACAAAACAAACATAAAAGTTAACATAAACCAATTTTTGTTATATAAGGAACTATAAAATCTCAAAAACATGTATTCAATATAACAATTAAAAATCAAGCCATAATAATGTATTCGAAGAATATATTCCACTAAACACCTTATACTTTTATAACCACTTTCTCATAATCACTCATTTCAAAACGAAAACACACATAACAGAACTTTCAATAAATATTAATATACAAAGTGATAACAATCATAATTTAACTAATTATAAACTAATGTAAAACTAAAAAACTTCAATTTTTAGTTGGTAAAACTAATTTAAATCGAAAACACTCTAAAATAACACTATGTACAAAATTTGTATTACTAAAAACTTCTGTAAAACTAGTTGAAATCGGCGGCTCCCAAAAATAGAAATGGCGGCTACAAAAAAAAATGACGGTTGCCAAAAATAGAAAGTGCCAAAAAAAATTATTTTTAAAAATTTTAAAAATTTGGAATATTTGTATGAATTTAATACTTTATAAGATTTATATAATTTTTTTAAGAAAAAATTAATTTTTAAAATTTTTGAAAGTTTTAAAGTTTGTAGAAGTTATATTAATCTACAACATTTTAATATAATGAAAATCAATCAACCATAATTTTAAAATTTTAAATTTCAAATAAGTATGAAAAACAACAACATTAGTTTTACATAGTTCTACCAAATGATACGAGTTTTACGAAATAACAACAAGAGAGTTACGAAATCAATCAACCATGATTTTTTTTCCGATCTTCTCAATCAACATTCCTTCTCCGCATTGGCGACCTTGTGTATGGAGTCTTCACAACACCGGAAGAGTTTCTTTTCCTCTTTCTAGTGAACATACATTGTATAGTACGCTCGGTTACATCTTCGGTTGGTATCTTCGTCGGTTCTGGAATTTTAGCGCTTTCCACCTCCAAATCACCTTCTCCAATGCATATGGCTTCATCTCAGTCCTTTGAACCCTATAATCAAAACAAATAGTTTTACTCAATATCCGTATAAATTATTAATTTTTACTCGAATCTAACATGCAAACATATTTATCATTCCCATATCAACGGTTGTATCATCATCTGTTGTTGGACTTCTTTCCACGCCTTTCTCAACGCTTTTCTCCACATCCCCGTCCTTCTCACACTATAATAAAAAAATTAGTGTTACGCAGTATTATTCAGTATTACTTTTTCATACAAACACATTTACCATCTCCGCATCAATGTTCTTATCATCGACCCTATCTTCGTCCACATCATCGGCAACATCCTCCGGCCTATCCTCCTGCCTTGGACTTCCCTGCAAATCCTACAATTCAAAAGCAATTAAATTAAGTATTATTTAATGTTTGTAATACTAAGTAACACCTAATATTACCGTTTCGTGTTCTCCAACACCACTGCGATATATCTCTTCATACAACCTAGCTGTTTCCAACTTGTCTTTTACGTATTCTTCTCCCGTCTTTGTCTTTCCTATAATAATGCTTGATAGAAAATATAAAACAGCCATCTTGAACCTATCTTGTGAAGGTTTCATACCCTTTAGCTTCTCCTTTACATATGCGTATCTCACCTTTGCACCCCTTCCGAAATGCTTTTCAATAAAGTCCATACTACCCATACTTTGGTAGTTCATGGGATAATTCCGGTAGTCCAGCCCGGAGATTAGTGCATGTTCTCTTATCCCATACCGGATGGGAGTACTGTTTACAAGGAACCAAGCTTCTCTTTTTCTTTCCGTTCGCACAGTGCGAACCAGGAGCATCCACAATCCCATCACTTTGTGGTTCTTATCTTTGGATATATGAAAAAATGCTTGAATTGTGGATGACGGTAAAACCACCTCTTTTCGTCCACTCGAAGGGGGTACTTCAAATTATCTAACGTATCCACCACTTCAGTGATGTAACATCTCGTGAGGATCTTAATTTTTTTTGTGTACTCGGATGGCTGGAAATACATTTGCATCGGCTGTAAAGTCTCTGTTGCCTCACTAGAATCTTGCAAAACAAATACAGTTTTACATTGTGTTACCAAGTGTTACAATTTAGATTCATTAGTTTCACTACATAGTTTTACCTAGTTTTACCCAGTGTTACTATCCTCAAACTACACAGATTTACCGAGTATTACAAGTACTACTATTTTTGTTCATTGTTACTAGTTTTGCTCAGTGTTACTAAACACAAATTATCAATTTTAATACATAGTTTTACTGAGTCATTCCAATGTTATTAATTCTATTTTTGAAACATAGTTCTACTTAACACTACCAGTATTACTATTTTCCTTTAGTGTTACTAGTTTTATTCAGTGTTACTAACCCAAAAGTTATCAATTTTAATACATAGTTTTACCTTAGTGTTACTAGTTCTCTTTAGTGTTACTAGTTCCACTTAGTGTTCCTAGTTCTCCTTAGTGTTACTAGTTCCACTTAGTGTTATTAACCCAGAAAACATCAATCTCCAACACAGTTTTACCGAGTTCTTCTAGTATCACTACCAAGAATATCAGTTTTACTCAATTCTACTTAGTTCTACCACTAAAAATCGATACATACCGTTGAATCTCTGTCGGAAACAGTTCGCGAACTGTTTCTTTCCTGCTCAGAATCGGTTGGATCTTCATAAACGATTCTAGTTCCAACTACGATAATCCCTCTTTCCATATTTTCTCCTTTGTCATTCGGACTTTTCTCCACATCCGTAATTAGCATTTTTTGTTTGAGCCATCCTGCAAAAAAATAACCGAATTAGCACACCCGGAATTCATACAACCTAATCCAAATTGATACAAACGAAGTTTTCTTATGAAATTTCAAACTTATTACCTTAGTTCTACGAAGTTTTACTTCGATTTCGCAACAAATCCGGGAAAGAATGCCGTTTGAATGCGAATGCGAATGCGAAGTGATGCCGCAACAATTTTGCAACAATTCAGAGAGAAATATTGTTTGAATGCGAAGGCAGAGGGAGTTGAAGAAGAAAATGTGGGAGAAGAAGTTTGAAGATGAAGATGAAAATAGTGGGAAGAAGGAGAAATCGTGGAGCAGTTTCACGGGAGAAAAGAGAGAAAATAAGTTTTTTTTACCTTAGTTTTGTCGATTTAAGTTGTTTAATTTTTTTTTTTTAATGAAACCGGATCGACCTGATTTCAATGAATTTGGGTGGGTATTTGTTGGTTGGATCGGTAATTACTTTCAAGTGGGACATTTGAGCATTTGTTTTACATTTCAGGGGCATTGGAGCCATTGATTCGTTTCAGCTTCCGATTTGGCTTCTGCTCCTTTAACAGCTAGGACCACACACAGAGAGTGCGAAAGGGAATGGTGACTTACGTGAGCGCGTTGTTCTACGGAGTTGGAGGGATAGTCGTTGCTGGCGTGGCGCTACTCGTGGCCTTCCAGGAGAAGCTTGTCTACGTGCCGGTCCTTCGCGGTTTAAGCAAGTCCTATCCGATCACTCCATCCAGGCTCAATCTCATCTACGAGGACGTCTGGCTTCGATCATCCGATGGCATACGCCTCCACGCTTGGTTTATCAAGATGCTTCCCGAATGTCGAGGTCTTTCCCTTTGTGCCTTCTCCTTTTGATTTGGGTTTTCGCCTCTCATCGGTTCAGTATTTTTTGTGTAGATTTGATTTATGCATTTCGAAAAGCTTCCGAATCTACTGGATTTTGGGGATTTTAAGTCTAGTTGTCTCTTTCTTTAGCTAGATTTTGATCTCCTTTTGGCAGATTTGTGATCCGTAAGTTATTGCTGCTCGTAAAGTAGTTTAGAACACACCAGCCACCAAATGACCCAAATACAGCTGCAAAATATGTGACCTCAAGCTGGACCAGTTTCCTTAATATCACTACTCGTGGTTAGTAGCTTAGCTTAACAAGTCTGAGGCTCCGAGTTCTAATAGTTGATGTTTCCTGTTCAGGTCCAACCATTCTGTTTTTCCAGGAGAATGCCGGAAGTATCCTTTCCAGAGCCATTTCTTGGTGATAGGTAGATATAAGAATTCTGGGTTTTTGCTTGTTTATGTGTATTCTCTGAGGGGTTTATGTGTCTGGACACTGGTCTACCTATTTTGCCTTCCATTTCTGTTAGCTTGGTTTCTTTGCCTTGTAACGGCCTTGACCTTAGAATCCAAGATATCGCTCATCGTCTGGAGATGGTTCGCATCATGAGACAACACCTGAAATGCAATGTATTCATGCTTTCATATCGCGGGTCAGTTTCAGTTAGTTAGCTGATTTATGGTCTATCTTTGTTTTTAGTTAAAACATTGTATCTGTTTATGCAATGTTTACTTGTTTAACTTCTTATTGTGTAACTGATTGGTTTTACTGGGCAACTAGCTATGGGGAAAGTGATGGTTATCCTTCACAGCATGGAATAATAAAAGATGCTCAGGTTTGGTCTCTCTAAATCTATTCACATAACCTTAAACTCTTCTGTTGCGTCTCCATGCATTTATAATCCATTTTCTTGTCTTTTACCGTTGTTAGGCTTCATTGGATCACCTTTCTCAAAGGCCGGACATTGATACATCTAGAATAGTTGTTTTTGGGAGGTCCCTTGGGGGAGCTGTTGGAGCTGTGCTTACCAGAAACAATCCCGACAAGGTAAAATTACCTAGTATGCTTCTTAGCAAGCATGTCATGCCTACTTTTCTTATTTGTATTGTCTTAAATAAAAACACTCAGATTTCAATAAAAAAATGAGTAGAGAGAGTGCACTTTTTAAGAGATGAGAGAAAGGAGGCCCAAGTACAATCCCCCAGCAACATGGAACTTATTGAGCTTTGTCATTGGCCTCCTCTCTCCCCAGTCCCCACACTGAAATTTACTGTTTTATGCATAAGAACATTTTCCTTTTCAGAAAATTTCTTGATAAACAAACTTTGTAGATGCCTTGAGATTTCAGTGTTTTTTTTAATTGTTGTTTATAGTTTTCAGTGTTTCATTTGATGTATCTATGTCAAATAGTTGTATGGTTGTCATCTCTAACTGTCCATTTATAGGTATCTGCATTGATTCTGGAAAATACGTTCACATCAATTCTTGATATGGCTGGCGTTTTGCTACCCTTCTTGAAGTGGTTTATTGGAGGAAGTGGTTCGAAAAGCCTGAAGCTTCTTAATTTTGTTGTACGCTCCCCCTGGAATACAATTGATGCTATTGGTGAGGTAAGAGGCAAATGTAGACCCCTGCAAACCCTGTTAGAAAAATGTCACCATTTGATTCTCTGTAGCAACCTGTGATAAACTTTTCTTGAAACAATAAAGGTCAAACAACCGGTGCTTTTTCTCTCGGGACTGCGAGATGAGATGGTCCCTCCATTCCATATGAAAATGCTATATGCGAAAGCAGCTGCGCGTAACCCTCAGTGCACCTTTCTGGAGTTTCCAAATGGGATGCATATGGATACATGGCTGACTGGTGGTGACTTTTACTGGAAATCAGTCATGCAGTTTCTTGTAAAGCATGCGCCTGAGAAAAGGAACGACGATACTGGTAAAATTATCTCCTGAGGTTTAACAGGTGCTCTTTGAGATGTTATGATTTTTTTTTTGTTTCCAAAGTAGAAGTCTAGGCTTGACGATGGTCTCTGATCTGACAGGTAGGTAACTAGTTGATAATGCTGGCTTTTTAGAGGAAGGTTCGACTCACTTGGCTCCTACTGCAAACTGAAACGACAGTGTTTTTATAAGCATGCAGCATTTGGGAGTGACAGATACAACTTTTTTCTGAGAATGAGATATGCTGGAGAGGTACTTTGTTAGCAGAACCAGCCAATGGAGATGGCAAAGTGTAAATCGATCAGATGCATTTGCTTCATCTCAGTTTTCGTTTCTTTTTTGTTATTTTTCCAACAAGTGTTGGTGCTTATTTTCTGGTAGTAACCATTTCCTGAATGGTGATTGAGAAAGTGCATAGGCATAGTTATATAACTTGATATTGACTTTGTTGATGTTATGATCTGTTTTCTGCCATGTACGAATAAAAACTAATGCATTTCACTGATTTATCTATTTCATTACTATTACGAGTTTTGAATTGTAAAACTTATATTGATTCTAATGTGATTCGACTCAGAAATTTTTTCGGTCTTCTATTAATTTTATCCTTATTTGCAGCAACGGACGAACGTGACCCTAGATGTTTTATCAGACTAGACTTAGCGATTTCTCTATCGCCCTAAATTGTACATTGCACTCTTAAATCTATTTGTTGTTCAACAGTTCGTTGGGAAGCATTTCTAGATTTGATTCCTCGATTCACTTTGTATACTCAACTTAAAGTCTTACGTAAGATATGTTTGACAAGACGATGATTAAGCTGTTTTATGTATGTAAGAACCCATCACAAATTTCAAACAACTGGAAATTGAATTGCTTAGACACCTGAACATAACCGAGTGCTATCAACTCTTGCAACTAAATTCAACCTAGAATTCAGCACTTGTGTTTCCGGAAATACCAAGAAGATTGGCGAGTTCCCCACTCTCGTATGCTTCCATGGTATCTGAAAACAAGAAATAAAGACAAATCTATCATTCGGCAAATGTTGTCATAAACAAAGACGTTTTCTTGAAGGAAAAATGAAAGGTAAGTATTACCGTCTGATCCTCCGATGTGTTTTCCGTTTAAGAACACCTGTGGTACTGTTCGCCTTCCAACAATCTCTCCAAGTGCACTCTGTATACTCCACCCATCTTCTGCAAGACACAATTTTTACCCAAATCTCTATTCAATATCAACTCTCTCGACATTAAGTCACATATGAATCTTCTATGCATACTGATCCTTCAGAGTTTCGAACAAAACAAATGTCTGAGAATAACATAGTTGAATGATGGAAATTGATTAACTGTGTGTTGCTTTTCGAGGAAGAGATAAAGCAACGATGGTATTTTAATCTGAAAGTGCACCTCTTTCGTCAAGCTCCACAACATGAGGAACCTGATCCATCTCGCTGAAAACGGACTTTGCTCTCTTGCAATATCTGTTGACCAAACCACAAGGAAGCAGAAGAAAAGTAGAGATGGTCAAATAGGTACATGATCCCTCTGCATAACTCAAAAAAAGGCTAAGGAAAAGCAAATAGAACAAATACGCAGCACATTACTGAACCTGGATATCTTAACAAAATCCAGCCTGGTTTCAACATATTCCATATAAATTTAGCTCAAAACCGAGCGACACAGAAATCAAAATCCACCGAATTCAATACAAAGGCAGAGCCATGAAAACAGGCTAATTGGATTCAAGATAGAGACAGACTCAGATACGTGACGTGAAGATTTTTCGGTCATGAAAGTATATATTACGATGCGTCTTTACTCATGTTTCAATCAATAAGTAACTAAAAACAAAAACGCAAATTAAAGGCACCCAAGATCCAATTTTTCCAAATCGGACAACACATAGAGAGAAAAAGTGTCATACGGGCAGTAGGATTTGGAGAAGATGACGATCTTGTGGGAAGAGATGGTCTTCTGAACAAAGTCAGCTTCAGGGGATGAAGCGGAAGAAACGCTGAAAATGGATGTAACTAGTATGAAGAAAAACATTGCCATCGAGATAGATCTAAACATTGTCATAGCTCCTTTCAACTTCTTCTTCTTCTCGCTCAAGATGCCAAATTGAGAACGATGACTTGCAGAATCGAACTGTACGTCAAGGTATGAATAGAGGTGTTGCGTTCTACTAATCCGGGTCCGACTTAGTCTGGCCCGACCCGGCCCGTTTAAATAAAGGCCATATATTTCACGGAATTATAGCAAAACCATTTGAACAAGTTTTCATGTCCGCTATTAAATCGATTGATATGTTTGTTTCACTCTTCTTGAGGAGATCATGTAAGCCGAGCCTTTTTTTTAACATATTCCAATGCTAATATTAGACGCTTTTATTTAATTCTAGAAATCATACAAACTAAACTACTACTTGTGACACATCAGATTGAATTATATATAGTCAAATCATTTTTTTTTAAAGTTTAGACGTTATACACGCACAAGTTATATCCTAATTTTCTAGTTAAATAGAGTAATAAATTAGGGACAAATTAGCCATAATTTACTCTTAAAAAGACTTTTGGGAAGAAACGAGAGAGACCAAAAAAAATATAATTTCAAGAATTGCTCTTCGTTGTCTCTTTAGAAATAATTCACGAATGTCCAAACCCGATCCACCTCTCTCACGCCGTCCCTCGGTGGACCCCACTTGACCAATCTCAATTCTCAAGCACCATTTTTTTAGCAAAGAATAATTTAAAACAAATAAAGCGTTAGAGAGAATGTCACAGCTCAAAAGAAAACATTACTCGAAGAGAGAGAAAAAACCATAGACGTCTGGAAGAAGGCCAAATTCAGCAGCTGCTTCTTCTTCTTCTTCTTCAATATCAGCTTGCCAGAGAGAGAGATAGAACATTCCGATTCAACTTTAAAAACATTTCTTTATTGTCTGATTCTTCCCTTCCTTCGATTTCCCAATTTTGCGTGTCTGCTTTGCTGACTCCTAGGAGAATTTTTAAACTACTAGCCGAGAATCTGCCCGATCTGACTCTTCAGCTGCCTCACTCGCTTAGTCGGCGTTCTGAAAACTCGGCCTGTCTTGGATGAGATAGTGGAAAAGAGAGGATCTACTTGAAGAAGAGTATCCATGGTAATCATGACGTCCTCTTCTTTTTACGATTGCTTATTGTTTTTTTCTTTCTTATATGGTTTATTTGATTTGCTCAAGTAAACGGAATGGTTTTTGACAATTGCTGTTTATTTGATCGGTGTTGGTTGGTAGAGAGATCTTTGTAAGAGTTTTCACACTAATAAAAATAAATATCAGTAAACGAGAGATTCTTAGTCGAATTCTATTAGATAATGTCGGAAAAGTTTCAAATGTTATGCAACTTTGACCCTTGTTGGGATAATAATATCCGAATACTCTTTGAATTACATAATAGAGAAGTTTAATTTTTTTTGAGGAACATTTCAAATCTTATCACATTTTCTTAGTAGCTCTTATAATTTTGGCTATATTTTTAACTTCTATTATTAGTTGTTCTGACCCTTCCTAAGAAAGCATGTCTTCGTGAGGTCCTGTAAATTTCTATGTTTGATTGTGTTTATTATATACTTCATCAGGAAACTTACTTCAGGTGAGACCATTTTAAAAGTACTTGGAAGTTTTTTTTTCCTCCTTCAAACAACATATTTTTCACTTCACATTACAAATTCTTTCTGCAGTCTTGATGATAACTAGAAAGTTTTGCAAGTGTTACTCGGGAAATTGTTTATTTAACATTATTTAATTTTCGGTTAGGTATGTATGTCTGGTGCTATCTAGTTTAACTGGTAGCTGAAAACATTATATTGTTTGAAGGAGGAAAAAAGAGTTGTTTTGCTTCCTGCTCTCTAGCTGTAATCGCTTCTTTGATGTCAGTTAGTATTTTTCCGTTTCTCACATGTTTTTCATCTACACAAGTTCAGAGAGTATAGAAATGGGTTTTATCAGATGGATTATAAAAGATGGGGAGATGCTTACTGGAGCTAGCAAATGCTTCTTCCATTGTAGTTAATATTCCACTTACTATACTTTTGATAGTGGACCTAAACAATAAGGTCCAGTATCTCCTTATGCTGTTCTCCTATGAAATATGCCAACAATGCGCGTTCGTCAATCACTGAATCTGTCTAAAGCTCAGAGAATGCTTCCTTCAGTGGTTCTTATATTTTAGCGTTATTTTTCTTGTATAAGTTATACTATACCTAAACATATTTCTTCTGCTTTTCTTTCAAGTTTTTTATGATTTTAATTATAGTTTCTTCAATTCATATCAGAACAACACTTTCGTGCCGCACAATTAATTACCCAAGAGCCCATAAACTTATGAAACAGCTTGTGTGAGGTTACTGAAATCTCTGTACCTCACATGTTCAATCTTTATATCCTGTAGGTTGCCCCGGTTAATATAATAGTTGGTTCTCATGTTTGGATTGAAGATCCAGGAGTGGCATGGATTGATGGAGAAGTTGTCAAAATTAATGGCGAAGAAGTTCATGCACAGACTACAACTGGGAAGACTGTAAGTTGTCTATCCCCCTGCGATGTTTTTGCATGCAATTTTCTTTTGTCAGTGGAATAGTAGATAGGGTGTCTGTTTTTACCTTTGAGAAAAACGTCACATGTCCTCTAACTATTTCCCCTTGGATACTTGTCACGTCTCTAACCTTTTGAATTTTTGTATTATATTGCATACCATTGACATTCCTGCTTCACATTTCTATCAGTCATTGAAACCAGATGTTGTACCAATCAATCAATGGAATTTAATTTCAGGTTGTGGCGAATATCGCAAATGTATATCCAAAGGATACAGAGGCGCCCCCTGGCGGTGTTGATGACATGACAAAGCTCTCATATTTACATGAACCAGGTGTTCTGAATAACTTGGCCATGAGATATGAGCTAAACGAAATTTATGTAAGTTGTTATGCACTTTCTGCGTTAACAATACGAAACATTCCTAAGTACTTCCATTAAAAAAATTGCAGACATATACTGGAAACATCTTGATTGCTGTAAATCCGTTTCAAAGGTTACCACATCTGTATGATACTCATATGATGGAGCAGTATAAAGGAGCAGGTTTTGGGGAATTAAGCCCCCATGTGTTTGCAATTGCAGAAGTTGCTTACAGGTATTTCGAACCATTAAATGTTCCACTAGCAGAAATGTTCTTAATCACATTCATACATTTTCTCATGTTAGTCTATTGCTTCTCTGAGTAGGGCGATGATTAATGAGGGCAAGAGCAACTCAATTTTGGTTAGTGGGGAAAGTGGTGCTGGTAAGACTGAGACCACAAAGATGCTTATGCGCTACCTTGCTTACCTTGGTGGTCGATCCGGTGTTGAAGGAAGGACAGTGGAACAGCAGGTTCTGGAGGTGAGGCGCCACAAATCAATGTTTCTGTTATTTCGATTTTAAATCTTGACATGGAGAAGAGCATAAACCTCTAAAAGTTTTAGCTACTGTATTGTTTTATTAATAGAAAGGCTTGTAAACCTAACCTGATTAACTATCTTGGTTTCTTGTTGGTATACAGTCAAATCCAGTTCTTGAAGCTTTTGGCAACGCCAAAACTCTCAGGAATAACAACTCAAGGTATGCGTATGGTCACTGAGAGTTTTTTCCTACAAATCTTCTCTTTAAATGCTTCTATGAGTTCCATTGTCAAACTTGTTCGTAACTCAAAGCTTCTGCAGTGACTACTTGTCAGAATATTGTTTTGTAACTAAGAAACCTTTGGGAATCAATCGCACAGATGGCACAATAGCAAATTGAAACACATAAATCATGTTAATCTTTTAGCCTTCTTCATCTGTACACTGTACAGTGAAGGATTGATTTTTTTTTCACACTAACGCAATACTTTATAATTTCCTATGTAATTGGTCATTGTGCTATAGAGTTATTCTAAGGACTTCCTCTTAGATAAGCTTCAAAGCAGATATCCTCATTGTAACATTGACTTTCTTTTAATAAAAAAAATGCAGTCGATTTGGAAAGTTTGTCGAGCTTCAGTTTGACAAAAATGGGAGAATATCTGGAGCAGCTGTCCGAACATATTTGTTGGAAAGGTCTCGAGTGTGTCAAATATCAGATCCAGAAAGAAATTATCACTGCTTTTATCTTTTATGTGCTGCCCCACCTGAGGTATTGATGTTGCAGAGTGATACCAATATGCCTTATTGTGAAGTTCTGCTTTATATCGCATGAATAAGTAATTAGGGATTTCATTTCTTTACCCAATATGCAGGAAAGAGAAAAGTTTAAGTTGGGAGACCCTAAGTCATTCCACTACCTAAATCAATCGAAGTGCTATAAACTGGATGGAGTGGATGACACCGAGGAATATCTTGCTACCCGGCGAGCTATGGATATTGTTGGCATCAGTGAAGAGGAACAGGTCAGTCTTCCATTTTCTCCTTATCCAATAGATATGATTCCCTTGTAAAGCATCTTATTGGTTATTCTGGTAATTGCTATCAGGATGCAATTTTTAGAGTTGTTGCTGCAATCCTGCATCTAGGTAATATTGAATTTGCAAAAGGAAAAGAGATTGACTCCTCAGTTTTAAAGGATGAAAAATCAAGATTTCATCTGGATGTGACTGCTGAACTTCTTAGGTATGTACCTTGATTGTTTAATTCGGGTTCTATTTTGTTTCTCTTTTACATCTGGGATCCTGGACTCACTTCTTTCAAAAGGTGTGATGCAAAGAGCTTGGAAGATGCATTGATAAAACGTGTAATGGTGACACCAGAAGAGGTTATTACAAGAACACTTGATCCTGATTCAGCCATGGGCAGCAGGGATGCATTAGCAAAAACTATCTATTCGCGCTTGTTTGATTGGTATACAAAGAAAATTTCTCTTAAAATTGCGAGTTCTTATGTTTTTGTTTTGTTTTTTGTTGTTTTCAGTAAGTTCACACTTCTATAGAAGACATGTTTCGCTTATTGTGTCAGTATATATAATTTATGCATTCGAAATATGACCCAGAAATGTCTACAATTTTTTTTCTGTATCTTTATTTCAGTACAGATGCCACTTGAGATATCTAACTTCTTAAAACTCGTATACTGTTTTTTCAGGCTTGTTGATAAAATTAACAATTCCATCGGGCAAGATCCAAATTCTAAGACAATAATTGGTGTTCTTGATATCTATGGGTTTGAAAGCTTTAAGATCAACAGGTAAATTTTGTCGCTTGCACAATGATTTCCTCTTTTGTTAGTGTTAAAAGCTCTATTTTTTAATGTGAATTTTCCAGCTTTGAACAGTTTTGCATCAATTTTACTAATGAAAAGCTGCAGCAACATTTTAACCAGGTCCGTTGTGTTCTTACCCACTAGCTGTTGAATATATTTTCCTCTCCCTACATAGCATTGACGTACACTAATTACTTTATCACAGCACGTCTTCAAAATGGAACAAGAAGATTATACCAAAGAAGAGATCAACTGGAGTTACATAGAATTTGTTGATAACAAGGATGTGTTGGATCTCATTGAGAAGGTGTCATAATGTTCTCCTATCTAATTGGATCTTGACATATTTTTGTGTTAGGTTACAACTGATTCATCTTTCTTGACACGTATGTGTTTTTAATGTGTGTATACGACTTGCTCTTTCAGAAACCTGGAGGAGTCATTGCACTTCTAGATGAAGCATGGTGCGCTGCTAGGCTCTTTAGATTAAGCTGTTTCAGTTTATTCTTATGAACTAAAGATCTTCTACGATTCTGATAAAGATACTGATCTGCTTAATTTGACTGAGATCAAGTGTATAATGGATATTTTTGATTCTTTTGCAGTATGTTTCCGAGGTCGACACATGAAACATTTGCTCAGAAGCTGTATCAAACGTTCAAAAACAATAAGCGGTTTACTAAACCAAAGCTATCTCGGACCAGCTTTGCGATATCCCATTATGCTGGAGAGGTGAGACATCTTTCACATGCTTATGATAAGTTTAGATATTTTTCCTGTTAACATTCTCTCTTTCCTACTGAAACAGGTAACTTATCAAGCTGACTTGTTCCTTGACAAGAACAAAGATTACGTGGTGGCAGAACATCAGGATCTTTTGATCGCTTCAAGTTGTACTTTCGTAGCTGGTCTATTTCCTCGCCTGCCAGAAGAAACATCAAGCAAAACGAAATTTTCTTCCATCGGGTCACGCTTTAAGGTATGGTGATTGGTAATTTCTCTCTGCCACTTTAGAAATGTTTTCTTTCAGCTCTTTGTGTAGCTTTGTTCTCCAAAAATGCTATGCAATATTCTCCTTTGCAGTAGATTTTTGAGGAGGATTTCCTCTTAGACAGATAATCCTAAATTTTCTGTATATAGTGAACAGATGGGCAGCCATATCACTTACATTGTTTACTTGTTTCTTTCATTCACTTTGACTTTGTAATTATTATTTTATATTCTGTGGCCTTCAAATTTTCACCCATGTTGGAGATTAGTCATGACTTCAGACATTATATAGCTCAAAACGTCAGAGGCATTTTTAATCTGTTTCTAACAAGAAATGCTCTATCTCAAATTCCAGCTCCAACTTCAATCTTTGATGGAGACATTGAGTTCAACTGAACCTCACTACATCAGATGTGTGAAGCCAAATAACGTACTTAAGCCTGCCATCTTCGAGAATGTGAACGTAATTCAACAACTACGATGTGGTGTAAGTGCATTCAGAAGCTTCCATATAATTGAGGTATTTCGACCTAATGTTCAGTTATAAAACTTACAAGCTTGTATTTGTCTTACTTTTGTTAAGGGTGTTCTGGAAGCTATTAGAATCAGCTGTGCAGGTTATCCTACAAAGCGGACATTTTATGAATTTCTCAATCGTTTTGGTGTTCTTGCTCCAGAAGTTCTGGAGGGAAGGTAAGTTGCAGTTGATTTATGTCTCTCGTAGTTTTGTATAGTCCTGAGAAATGGCCTTGGCTTTTGAACTGGAAATTGATGCATTTTGTTTCTTGCATCTTTTAGAAACAGGCCCTGTACTTTTTCGTTGTGTGTAATGGTTCCTATTTATGTGCAGTTATGATGACAAAGTTGCATGTAGAATGCTTCTGGATAAGATAGGCTTAAAGGGTTATGAAGTAAGTCATTATTAATCACATCATGTAATGGTTTAGGAATTATGTCTAATTTATCCAACATGCTACCATTTGCAGTTAGGGAAAACAAAAGTATTCCTCAGAGCTGGGCAAATGGCTGAGTTGGATGCAAGAAGAGCTGAGGTTCTTGGAAATGCAGCTAGGAGAATCCAAAGGCAAATTAGTACTTACATTGCCCGTAAAGAATTCCGTGCTCTACGTGGAGCTGCTATCATATTACAAGCCAACTGCCGAGGTATCTTATTACGTAACTATTTGCAAAAAAAAAATGCTCTACTCTTTTGTTGCTGTTATTGTAGTTTTCTAGCTAATTGGATTCAGAAGATTCCTTGCCTCTCTGTGTAGCAATAAAATTATTGTCTTGTTTTGGTTCTTTCTTTTGTATTTGCTGCAAACATGGAAATATAATAAATGTTTGTGTTGCATTTTTATCTGCGGAGTGTATTACTTTTGAAGGAATAACACTCTAAACCCTGTTTATTTTCAATGCAAGGCAAATTGGCGTGTAACATTTATGAGGAAATGCGACGCCAAGCAGCAGCAGTGAAGATTCAAAAGAGCTTGAGAAGACATATTGCCAGAGAATCTTATTTACGAATCAGACATTCAGCAATAGCAGTTCAAACAGCACTAAGAGGAATGGTTGCTCGAAATGAATTCAGATTCAGAAAGCAAATGAAGGCTGCTACTATTATTCAGGTGATTACTAAGAAAATAAGAGACCATGGATCGTCAATAAACAAAATTGTTCTTTTTGCATCAACAATCTGATAATTCCTCCTTTTTTTTAATTTAGGCTCGTTTTCGTAGTCACCTCGCACATTCTTACTACAAGAAGCTCCAGAAAGCTGCCCTTTCTGCGCAATGTGGCTGGAGGAGCAGGGTTGCACGAAAAGAATTGCGGACACTTAAGATGGTTCATTTTTTTGTTGATTTTATAAAATTACACTGCCAATTTCTCACGTTTTCATGAAGCAGTTAGGTTCTTACCTCCACAATTAATTGAATCAGGCTGCACGAGACACAGGAGCCCTTAGAGAGGCGAAAGACAAACTTGAGAAGCGTGTTGAGGAATTAACATGGCGTTTACAACTAGAAAAGCGGCAGAGAGTAAGTTCATTTCCATACACTAGCAGGATATCCATGCTTTGTTAACGTTGTTATTGATAAACCCCGGTCATATAGACTGAGCTGGAAGAAGCAAAAGCCCAAGAATATGCAAAACAACAGGAGGCTTTGCAAAAAATGCGGTTACAAGTTGAAGAAGCAAACACTGCTGTGATTAGAGAACGGGAGGCTGCAAGGAAAGCTATTGAAGAAGCACCTCCAGTCATTAAAGAGACTCCAGTATTGGTTGAAGATACTGAAAAAATCAATTCATTAACATCAGAGGTGGAGGCTCTAAAGGTATGCTTTTTCTATCTTATTCTATCGTCTTTTATATATTCAGCGTTAGCAGATGGTTAGGCCCTTAATATCATAAGCTGGAACTGTTCGTTAAAATTATATTTTATTACAGGCTTCGCTTCAGTCTGAACGACAAGCTGCAGAAGACTTGAGAAAAGCTTTCTCAGAGGCAGAGGCTAGAAACTCAGAGCTGGCTACAGAACTTGAAAATGCTACGAGAAAAGCAGATCAGCTTCATGAATCTGTGCAAAGGTTCGTAAAAATATATCGATGAAGGATCAACATACAAAGGACTTTAAATTGCTCATCTTTCTTTGGCTTGGCCAATATAATTTGATTGTTTCGTTTTGCTATGAGTTTCGATACTGCAGACTCTTAGTAATCATTTTTACCCTTGTTGATTTTGCCTCTGATTCAGACTACAAGAGAAGCTTTCCAATTCAGAGTCAGAGATTCAAGTACTCCGTCAACAGGCTCTTGCTATATCTCCCACCAGCGGAACTATGGCCACACGATCAAAAACAATGCTTTTACCGGTGCCAACAATATATGAATTATTTTTCTGCTTTCTGATACATATAATAGAAGAATGCGTTTTTTTCATGTAATCTTTTCGCCTCAATGTTCAGAGAACTCCAGAGAATGGTAATCTTCTTAATGGAGAAACAAAGACTATGCCGGTAAGGGGAAGTGTTTTTCTGTTTAAATTTGCAGGTTCAAAAAGAGACAGCTCTGCGTTCTTGTTTCTTCAATTGCTTATCGTCTATAAACGTGACAGGACATGACTCTTGCTGTACGGGAACCAGAGTCTGAGGAGAAGCCACAGAAATATCTAAATGAAAGGCAGCAGGTAGCGTTGCACGTATAAAAATAAATGAAGTTTCTTTGCACTTTCTTTTCAGCATTGCCCTCTGCTTTTTTCTGAGCATACGTGTAATCCTCGTGTCATTCAGGAAAACCAGGATCTACTAGTCAAATGTATCTCACAAAACCTTGGATATGCTGGGGGCAAGCCTGTTGCTGCATGTGTCATTTACAAATGTCTGCTTCAGTGGAGATCATTTGAAGTCGAAAGAACTAGCGTATTTGACCGTATCATTCAAACAATAGCTTCAGCCATTGAAGTATGTTGATGCTTTCGTACTTATTTTTCAGAAAAATATATGTACTATGTCAATATGTTTTATGCCTTAATATCAATTGGAAATCTTGTCTTCCGTACAGGTCCCAGATAATAATGAGGTTTTGGCGTATTGGTTATCTAATTCAGCCACGTTATTATTGCTTCTGCAACGCACACTCAAGGCAACTGGAGCAGCTAGTTTAACACCACAGAGACGAAGAACAACATCAGTATCCCTATTTGGAAGGATGTCACAAGTAAGAAGCTGCAAATCTTTCTTTTTTCTGACTTAACCTTTATCTGCCTCAGTGTGTCAGCCTCAATTCCTTCTTTTTACAATCCAAATAGGGATTAAAGGGATCCCCTCAAAGTGCTGGACTCTCTTTTCTGAATAGACAAGGGCTCACTAAGCTTGATGATTTGAGGCAAGTTGAAGCAAAGTACCCTGCACTACTTTTCAAGCAGCAGCTTACCGCATTCCTTGAGAAGATATATGGAATGATCAGAGATAATCTAAAGAAAGAGATCTCTCCTCTTCTTGGGTTATGTATACAGGTACTTCCTTTGTTTTGTGTCCATACAACTGTTTCTGGGAACATATGTTCTAGATAAGATGGGTTCAAATGCTAATAACTGGATGTTCCGGATAAACACTCGTTAGTCAATGCTCCAAACCCCCCAGGATGGCTCTAGTACCATCTTACAAGAATTGGCATTCTTTTATTACTCTTAAGAAATGAATTCTTCTATTAAATTTTTTCTTGGATTGATATGCCGAGTTCTTTTTTAGTTTTAATTTTATTTAATTTATAGATTTAGTGTAAGGGCGTGTTTACATTATACAGGCACCAAGGACATCAAGGGCAAGTTTGGTGAAAGGGAGAGCACAAGCAAATGCTGTTGCTCAACAAGCTCTGATTGCTCATTGGCAAAGTATTAGGAAAAGCCTAAACAGTTACTTGAATGTAATGAAAGCGAACAACGTAAGTCTATTAGAAATTAACAAAAGTACAACTTAAAACTTGTTTTCGGAAATGTTGATTACATTCTGCGTTTACATGATACAGGCTCCACCCTTCTTAGTCCGCAAAGTATTCACACAAATATTCTCCTTCATCAATGTTCAGCTTTTCAACAGGTATGTTTCACGTGTAACCTCTCCATTTGTGTTCTCTCAAACCTTTTTTTCCTTGGTTAACAGAAAGATTTCTCTGCAATAAAATTGGCAGTCTTCTTCTACGCCGTGAATGTTGCTCATTTAGCAACGGGGAGTACGTTAAAGCAGGTTTGGGTGAATTAGAGCAGTGGTGTGTTGAGGCTACTGATGAAGTAAAGCCACAATTTCTCGTACTTCGCCTCGTAACATTGCTTAAACATTTTCACACCTTTTGATTAAATTGTTTCATTTTGTTACAGTACGCTGGCTCGGCTTGGGATGAGTTGAGGCATATCAGGCAGGCAGTTGGTTTCCTGGTATAGTTATTGGTCGATGCTTTGCCACTTCTTTTCTGTTTCCATTACCTTGTTTGCTTTTGTGAACTTTCCTTGTTTTGGCTCTTTGTTCAGGTCATTCATCAAAAGCCGAAAAAGACCTTGGACGAAATAACAAGAGATCTCTGTCCGGTATAACTCTCTTCTACTCTATAAAATCCATCTCTTAAAGCATTGACCTTTTTCCCTCATAAGTTGGACATTGGGGTTACTTTTCTGATTCAGGTGCTAAGTATACAGCAGCTATACAGAATCAGCACAATGTACTGGGATGACAAATATGGCACTCATAGTGTTTCTTCAGATGTATGTTTCACTTGTAAATAGCTAAGCTTTCTAATGTCTGGATGTAGTATTAATTGTGCTCTTTCCAAAACCATAAGGTCATCGCAAATATGAGGGTTATGATGACCGAGGACTCGAACAATGCCGTAAGCAGCTCTTTCCTATTGGACGACGACTCGAGGTAACCTGGAACTAATTTGTGGTCAAATTTCTTTGTACACTTCCAATTTCTCAACTAATTGAGGAATCAATGAAAATGCAGCATTCCATTCACGGTGGAAGATATATCCAAGTCAATGCAACAAGTGGATGTAAATGACATTGAACCTCCTCAACTAATCCGTGAAAACTCGGGTTTTGGATTCTTACTCACACGTAAAGAAGGAAATGCATCGTAACTGCCCTCGGGGAGCTCGTTATGGTCCACAAAAATACGACTGGTTCAGCTGCATATACATAAAATACATCGTGTGAGCCACTGCATTTTTCCTCTGGGCATGTTGTGTAACTGTATATTGTCTTCTTGTTCGGTTTTACATTATTTCTTCTTCTTGATTTGGGGTTCAGTCTCTGGCCTTGTGAATTTGTGGAGAGGCCATAGTTCGTTTCATTCTTTTGCATCCCTGTAGTTATGACAACTCGCAGGGATCATATGTTTTTGTCATAGAAAGGCTTAGGTGTGTTTGATGCTGTCCTGCCCAGAGAGGGGAGGAGAGTATTTTGTATTAGTCAATTATAAATTTGTTGGTTTGTGCGTCTTTATAACCATTTTGGGATACTGTAACGAAGTAACTAGACTTTGTTATCACTATTTATTTGTTAGTTACATTTCGAATATCTTCCACATGTGAGTGTTAGTGAGTTTCTTCTATCGTTCATTATTATAGTTCCTCTGATTCTACCCAAATCAATGAAAAAGGTTTTCGATAGTCTCTTTAATAGTCTTCTTTGTTTGTGATGTAACTCATTGGTTTTTTTGTATTGTGTTGGTTATAATTGTTCTTGAGAAGGCAATTCATGTAGTTTCTTTTTACTAATTATTTTTAGCTTATAATTACATTAATATATTGATTTAGTGTAAAGACAGATTATTCTTTTTCGTTTGTCCGTTGTATCGGGTGTAGTTGCAGTTACAATTAACAATATGATTGCAGGTGTAACATATATTGTTTGTTTGTTTATCGCCAATGATTGCGTTTAATCGTAGATTTTTAATCGCATTATTATTTTAATCAACGGTAAAAAAAATTGCGACGTATAACGTAATATCTAATTGTTGACCACAATCAATTACAATAAATAAACGAATAACAATCTATCACAACTGCAATCGCATGAAGTTGTAACTCACAAATGAATACAATCATCAATTCCAAAGGGACATCAAAGGGAAGTTTAGTGAATAGGGAGTGCACAATAACATGCTGTTGTTCAACAAGTTTTGATTGGCCATTGACAAAATACTAGGAAAATCCTAAAAATTTATTAAAGGAAACAATTTGAGTCTGGAATCCCATTACAAATTAACAAACTAAAACTTGTTTTTGCTGAATATCTCAAAAATCATTGTCCTAATGTTTCAAAAGCTTTTCCACGATATCTTTAAGAGGAGCCAACTCTTCTTTATCAACTAACTGGAACTCCTGCATGTTCCAAACAAAACAAAACAAAAAGTAACCAAGTATATATCATCGTTATACAAATTTCTTACCATCAAAATTCATGATTCAGAGAAGATTCATCAACTCACAGATACGAAGAGAACAAAATGCTTGAAGCAAGTGTTGAGATGAGCTTCTTCCTTTAGACTCACTATCTTGAGAAAATGAGATCGATAGATGTGTGCATATACCCGAAACATTCTTCTCAGAATCTGCTTCACATAATCTTCAAAGTTTGCTGGGAATGGTTCTCCTGAGTAGTGAAGACACAAGTGTTACATAACTTTATAAAAACCAACTTACAATGTTTTTAAACTATGAATAAAGCTTCACAACTAACCAAATTTTTGCGGAAAGATGGTTTCGTTATCGATCTGAGTTTCAATCCAGTTCATTAGATACTCAACGTATTCAGGAGCTGAAACCACTATTGGCTTCTTTATAGTAATTCCATCTGCCCATCTATACTCATATCTACAAGAAAAGAAAAGAAAAAGTACTCAAAATGCAAGTTTGTGATCAAAAGAAGAAAACTTGGATTGAGGGATGAGAATCAAGAATGATACTTGGATCCAGCATTCATGATTGGACAAGTGATTGGTGTGCAGAACTCTCCTAGAGTAGCGTACAAAATGTTGATTTGGTTGTAGAAATCTACAGCTAAAACACACACACACACACACAAAGTTTGAAACTAAGAAAGAAACTATAGAGTTTAGTTAGAGTAATTATATGGATTATAAAGATTGTGTCTTAACTGTTAATGGCTAACCATTCGTTAATGTCTTCACCAGGAGGTAGTCTCACTGCTTCTCGGAGGTTACCATTTCCGAGAGTAGCTGTGATTAGCTTTTCAAACTTTGAAATTCATTAGAATCTTACAATCTGTAGAAATGTAATAAAAGATTCATAAACCATATGATCTCAACTCACTAACCTTGCTTCCAAATGGATTCTTCTTCTTCTTCTTTGGTCGAAATGTCGTCTGCTCATTTCTGCTATAACAAAACAAATATGATCCAACATGTCAGAACTTACAAAAATGGTGTTAGAAGTTATGTTCCTCTAGCTCTTCTTCATTCTCAAACTGTTTGAAAATGTGAGAAATGGCTCTAACATAGAATAATCTGAAAATGGTGTTACCTGCTGTGTAAGCCCAATAAACTCATGGCTAGAGAGATCAGTGTGCTTTAAAGAAATAATCTGAAAAATCATTAAAATAAAACGAAGTAATGTCTGGTTTATATGACATATACATTTATATCATACAATTAATACAAGAAAATGAATAAAAAGGAGATTGAACGATTGGAAAATCAAGTAAGCAAGTAAGCTTCTGTTTCTTTGTCTCTCTCTTTCTTGAAGGCCAAGGCAAAGGTCATCATATATATATATATATATATACAATGTTCTATTCTTACGTTCTTATAACAATGACACAAATTACAAAATACGTACCAATCCAAAGCTAAAACTCTATCTCCGCATATTTTATTGGAATCTAATCCAAATTTGTGTATCACTTTGGCAAACCTACTCAATCTCACTAAATTATGTATTTGAGATGAATGCTCTTGAGGAAAAGACTTAACTTTTCAAACAACAACATTGTTGTCTAAAGTCAGAATTTTCATTTACATTAAAGGAAATAAATCTACAGTATAAAATTCAAAACAAAGAACCATTACCTCAACGTTCTAGTTGCTGGGAGCCAATGCTACTGATCAAAATACTTCTGTAGTTTGCTAGTTTCTCATCACATTCATATGCATATATATATATATATATATATATGAATAGCCAATTCCTAGTATGTGTAATTTAAATAGTGAATGAATACCTACTATAAAAATTAAATAAATATACATGCTCACAGTATAATTAGTATAGCATATATGGTTATTTTATTTGGAAATAAAAATGTTCTAATTTTGTATTTTCCTTAAAAGATCAAACACACCGTTTTGAATCCAACTCAGATATGATTTTAATATGCAAATTATTTTTTTGGAATAAAAAACAAGATAATTTTTGTGATATATTTAAAATTTTAAAATATAATAAATATAAATTTAGAAAATAATGTCATTTAGTAATGAATTTATAGGAAAATAGGAAATATATAACAGAGTAAAAAAGATGAGCTGTATATAGTTGTTTCAAAAGGTTTTTTGTTTCTATGCTAGTAATTACCTAAATATTCAGAAGCCTGTTTTAAAATTTTCCATATAGTTTATAGATACATATCACTTCATGTATTTTGAAAAAAAAAAACAAGATTACAAGGAAACAAAAATAATTAATTATAACAAAATTTTGCACCTCAATAGTATTAGATAGAAACGTTTTGTTTCTGATTTTTTATAAATTGTAAACTCATTCACTTTTAATAATAATTCATTTAACTGTACCAATTTACATAAAAATAAGAGTAATACTCTAAAATAACACATTTAGAGTTTTTCTTCCAAATCTATCATTATAAAATTAAATTCCCAAAAATATCACAAATAATTATGTAAAAATACTTATTTATTCTTAATAAATTATACATAAACTTAAATTATTATATTTGGGTTTATTTTTTTCAATTTAGAGTTTAATTTTTTCTATTAAAATATAGTTTAATGTATTTTAATCTTAAATTTGTGCTATTATTGGAAATTTAAACTAATGATGTTATTTTTAAAACAAAAATTTAAAAAGATGTTATTTTAGACAATTGTCCTAAAAATAAATTCTTCCATTTTTTAAAAAAATATATATAATAAAAATATATATAGTAGTCGATATTGCACCCAAATATTTTTGAAGATTTATGATCAGGATAATGATTTTTATATATAATTACTTTCAAATGTATATTCTTGTTTTCAAATTTATCATTAACATTAAAAATAGTGAGCCCCATTTTTCTAAATTTTAGACTTATAAACATGTATCATTTTTATCTAAATAGTTTAGTAAACTATTAGGATTCGTTCTATTGCAATAGTAAACCACAGTTATAAATTTATTCATATAATTTTATAAACCAACTCATTTAAATTACTTAGTATAACATCAGAAAAAAAGTTCAGAATATTGTAAATCAAAAAGTTACTTCCATAAAATAGTTTGGATTAAAATGTCAACATTATTAATATATATTGTTACTATTTTCTTGGATGACATTTGTGTACCAATATACACGTGTTGGAGTGAGTTTTTGACGAGATTCATGGGAACTGTTCTGAAACCAAATTGAACAAATATCCAACTTTCAAGTAAAAGTCGTCGTTACTCGACCCGCAAGGTAATGCCTGAGAAGCTATTTGACTAAAACCATTTCTTTTTGTTATAGACTGAAACCAATTTAATGAACCAATACAAAGGAACTTTAACACCATATGAGCGAGGTTCGTTTGTCTATCGTAAGCGCAACTTCATCCAATTATGAAACGAACAGCCCTAGCCCCACTATGTGTTAACACACACATTTTTTGTTGTTGTACTATTGTTACCTCCATTATTGTTAGGTTATATTTACTGTGGGTCCTACTTTCTAGAACAATCGCTGTCAAAATTATTACAGCTATATCTCCAGCTGGACCCCACAATTCTGTGAGCTTGACTTTCTTCTTCGTGTCGGTAAAATCTATCTAACAGAAATAAAATAACGAACAAATCACAGCCGTTTAAGAAACAGCACATGATAATGACTAAATTACCCTCACCGCTGGTTCGGTGTGTTTGTCAACACTCACCCTTTCTCACTCACTCTCTTTTGTTTGTATACAAATTCATGCACACTTTATACAATTCTTTAAAAAAAGTAAACATCTTCACAGTCGCCAAGATTCTGAAATAACCAGTGTGGTATTGAAGTCTCCATCCTTTGTTCATCTTTCTTACTTCTATTTCCCTTGAATCATGGAATAGTAGATTATCGCTCTGACTCTCCATTTCACTGCACAACCTGGTTTTGTTTCCAGGTATCCTGTTCTCCGATTCTCGTTCTTGTTGCTGCTTTGGCCGTATGATTTTGGTTATTAGTTCATAATCATCACGATTGTGATCGTACGCTTTTGAATCCTATCCAAAATCATCACCTTTACTGTTATTTATTTTATTTTGCCTTTTTGAGTTAGATTTCTCGGTTTTGTTGACATTAGCGGAATTGTTTTTTTAATATCATTAGGAGAATTGTTACTGCTTTATTTTTTACATTTTTAATTGCTTTAGCAATGATAACAATGCTCAAGTGACCGATTAAGTGACCGAGTCTTTTAGTGCGGCCGATGTGGGTTTGGTTAGAACTTAGATCGATGATGATGGTAGTGATGATCAAAACAGAGTTCTGTTCCTTTTGTGCATTTGAGATTAGATTTTTGTCTTGGTTTTGTCCATCGACGAAAAGTGATCTGGAAAGATAGATCGTGAGCATTAGAACCAAACATAACATGCAGTAAGGAAGACTATGGCTATGGAGAAAGAGAGATATAAACGTTATCTGGTCCTCTTAGCTACTCTTGAACATCTGTTTCAGGTTTCACAAGACCAATTGACTCTCAACATTAGCCAATTTATTTTGTGATACGTCATTATCATCAAACACAATGATGCAAGTACCAAAGCATTGAAGAGTTTATTCCCGAAAGCAAAGTCCAAATGTGATAAGGACCTCAATTCTTTTGTGAGTTTTTTCCTTTGGTTTGTTTATTTCATGTTTTCGGGCCCATAGATAGGGATTACAAAGGGGGTATTCAAAGTGGCTTGATTTAAGCCCAACTACTATAAGTAGACTTAAGAACCTGTCATGTTTTAACATTAAAGGTTTCTGCGTTTGTAAGAAAGACACTCCGACACTACTTGAGCATGGCAAAGCTAGCTTAGCTTAACTTTATTGGCTTAGCTTTGTGTTGGAATCACTTGGCATATAACTCAACCCTTTCTGACTCCAGAATAATTATATTCTTCATCATTTGGTTGTTACTGCGCGCTAAACTACCCTTCTCCTCTACTTAATTTTGTCTTATATAGTAAACAAATAGTTACTTATCAAAGATTAAGCAATTTTTGTAGTTGATAGTGTTCCTTTTCTAGAGATCTTTGAGTTAATGCTTATATGAAGATATACATCTGACTTTAGGTTTTGTTTTACTTCTATTGCCATCGCAGGATCTTCGTGTAACTATGTTGTTGGTTAACTGATCCTAAATATTCAAAAAGATGAAGAAAAGACGTTTCTATGATTTGAAGCATCCATTTGATCCATGCCGTAAGTTTTTATTTCATCCTTCTTTGCTGATTTAGGTGAACCTTAGTGCAGTTCATTGCCAATGTTTTTCATGTATAAACCGAATCATTAAAGAACTTAATTCAGCAATAGAGCTGAACTTAAAAAAAGTTACAGAAATTTTAGTATTTTGAGAAGTTGGAACTTTTCATTTGCAGACGAGAGAGGCTTATTAACTAGAAATTGTTGGATTAAAATGCCAAAGTGTGGATTGGAGTAACTTTGAATAATAGAGAGAGCAATGTTTATAGTACTGGTTTTTAACTTTTAGCTTTCGAGTTCTTCTGCTCGGGTACTTGGAAGGCTGTGGAATATATAAGGATCGAAGATGGAAAGATGGCAATACGTCTGTTAGACAACAGTTATGTGTTTGAAGATATCCGTCCCTTCCAAAGGCTTCGTCTAAGATCAAGAAAGGCGATTTTGAGCGACTGTGCCTGTTTCCTTCGGCCTGGTATCGATGTTTGTGTTCTCTATCCTCTCCATGAGGATGATTTGGAACCGGTACATGTAAATTTGCTTAAAGATACTCTCTGCATCTTCACACTCATCAAAATATTATTTCAGTTGTATTTATATATCTGTTTCTGGCATAGGTTTGGGTCGATGCGAAGATTAGTTCTATCGAGAGGAAACCTCATGCATCTGAATGCTCTTGCAAGATCTATGTCAGAATTTATATAGATCAAGGCTGCATTGGTTTGGAGAGACAAAGAATAATTAGAGATGATGTGCTTATTTGTCTAAACCAAATCTCCATTCTCCAGAAGTTTTACAAGGAACAGTGTACTGATCAGTTCTACAGGTGGAAATTCTCTGAGGACTGTACTTCGCTGATGAATACGAGACTGTCATTGGGAAAGTTCTTGCCCGATCTGTCGTGGTTGATTGTTACTTCAACTATGAAAAGCATTGTGTTTCACATACGAACAGTGCAAACCAAGATGGTTTATCAGATTGTAACAGATGAAGGCACTAGCAGTTCCTTGAGTTCGATGAATATTACAGTGGAAGACGGTGTTTCGGTATCAAAAATGTTTCAGTTTAATCCAGCGGATATCGTGGAGGATTCTCAGGACCCTGAAATAAAGCAAGAAACCGAAGTTTACCCTGAAGAAGATGAGGTAGTGGAACTGCGTCGGTCCAAGAGAAGAAATGTGCAACCGGATAGATTTACCGGGTGTGATTATCAGTCAGATACAGATGACTGTTGGGTGCGGATGATGCCATACCAGTTTGAAAAATGGGTTGAAGTTGGTATGGAGAGTGAGGAAGAGGAAAAATGCACCAATTTGGATGGTGATACTGATGATGATTTGTATCTACCTTTATCCCATTTGTTCAAGAAAAAAGGAAGTAGTTCTCGAGAAGAGATGCCAAAAAGAAGAAAAGGGAATGTAGTTTCGGTAGAGAAAAGTAGGGGACATGAATTTGGTCGAAAAGAGAGGAAATCCGAGCTTTCCTTTATTCCTTTCACTCCAGTATTTGAGCCTATACCGCTGGAAAAGTTTGGTCTTAACACTAATTGTTTGGGTGCGGATGGCACTGGAAGCTTTTCAAGAAGACAGTACTTTGATGAGATTGAAAAGTATCGAAGTAAAACCGTGAAATACGGGAAGAAAATGACGGAAATGGAAGAGATGATGGAATCTGATCTGTGTTGGAATGGTCCTAACCACGTGAAGTCGGTTCAAAAACGAATATCCCGATCATCACGATCAGTGGCTCCAAAGACTAATGATTCTGAGGAACCACGGGTCTATAAGAAAGTAACATTAAGCGCAGGTGCATATAACAAGCTGATAGATACATATATGAACAACATTGATTCAACAATTGCATCCAAGGACAAGACAACCAATGTTATTGACCAGTGGGAGGAGCTAAAGAAAGCTAATTTCACAACTACACCGCACAGGGAGATTGAAGAAACCTCAGGTGAAGAAGATGAGGGAGATACTTCAGAGACCGAAATGTTATGGAAAGAGATGGAACTCTGCTTGGCTACTTCTTACATTCTGGACGACAACGAGGTTTCATTTCTCTTTTAAACACTCATATACTAAAACTGTATACAAGCCTTCATCCTTCTAATTTCATTGTTAATGGTTTATTTGAAATCTCTAGGCAAGAGTGGACAACGAGGCTTTTGAAAAAGCAAGAAGTGGTTGTGAACATGATTATAGGCTGGACGAAGAAATCGGGATGTGTTGCAGGATATGTGGTCATGTAGGAACTGAGATAAAACACGTTTCTGCACCTTTTGTAAGTGAAACTCATTTTTCAAAAACCATAAAGTGACCGATTTTGCAGTTTAATCTTTTCCTTTTAAATGACTGTACTAAATTTTATGGATTGGTTTGAATAGGCAGAGCATAAGAAATGGAGTGCAGAGACTAAGCAGATCGGAGAAGATGACATAAAGACTAAATTGAGTCACAAAGAAGCCGAGAACCAAGATTTGACATTGTCAAGTGATTCTTTGGAAATGCTTGCGGCTGAAGAAAGTGACAACGTTTGGGCATTAATACCTCAACTTAAGAGAAAACTGCATGTGCATCAACATCGAGCTTTCGAGTTTCTTTGGAGAAATCTAGCAGGATCCGTGGAACCAGCACTTATGGATCCGACTTCAGGAAACATAGGGGGTTGTGTGATCTCTCATTCTCCCGGAGCTGGTAAAACTTTCCTAATGATTGCTTTCCTCACGAGCTACTTGAAGCTATTTCCCGGGAAGAAACCTTTGATTCTTGCTCCGAAAACAACTCTCTACACATGGTACAAGGAGTTCATCAAATGGGAGATCCCGGTTCCCGTTCATTTGATCCACGGACGAAGAACCTACTGTGTATTCAAGCAGAACAGCACGGTTCAGTTCAAGGGAGTGCCAAAACCGAGCCAAGATGTTATGCATGTTCTTGACTGCTTAGAAAAAATACAGAAGTGGCACGCACATCCGAGCGTTCTCATAATGGGTTACACCTCGTTTCTGACTTTGATGAGGGAAGACTCCAAGTTTGCTCACCGGAAGTACATGGCTAAAGTGTTAAGAGAGAGTCCCGGGCTTCTTATTCTTGATGAAGGACATAACCCGAGGAGTACCAAATCGAGGTTACGCAAGGGCTTGATGAAAGTTGGTACTGACTTAAGGGTACTTCTTTCAGGTACTCTGTTTCAGAATAACTTTTGTGAATACTTTAACACGCTGTGTTTGGCTAGACCCAAGTTTATCCATGAGGTTTTAATGGAGTTAGATCAGAAATATAAGACCAATCAAGGTGTGAAAAAGGCGCCTCATTTGCTTGAGAATAGAGCTCGTAAATTCTTCCTTGATGTAATTGCCAAGAAGATTGATGCGAGCGTAGGAGATGAACGCCTTCAGGGTCTCAACATGTTGAGGAATATGACTAATAGTTTCATTGATAATTATGAAGGGAGTGGAAACGAAAGTGGTGATGCTCTTCCGGGTCTACAGATCTATACATTGTTGATGAACTCGACGGATATACAACATAAGATACTCACAAAACTTCAGAATGTTATCAAAAATTATTACGGGTATCCACTCGAGCTCGAGCTTTTGATCACATTGGCAGCTATACATCCTTGGTTGGTCAAGACCTCAAACTGTTGCGCAAAATTCTTCAACCCACAAGAAATTTTCGAGATCGAAAAGCTCAAGCACGATGCAAAGAAAGGATCTAAAGTCATGTTTGTGCTAAACCTCGTGTTCCGAGTGGTCAAGAGGGAGAAGATCTTGATCTTTTGCCACAACATTGCGCCAATCCGTC
This sequence comes from Pugionium cornutum, assembly GCA_018901935.1. Lineage (NCBI taxonomy): Eukaryota > Viridiplantae > Streptophyta > Magnoliopsida > Brassicales > Brassicaceae > Pugionium > Pugionium cornutum. Next base: position 14,625,485 of record CM032158.1, on the reverse strand, counting down.
TGTTTCTAGAACTGTTTGAGAACGTTTTCAGGTGGCAACGAGGCAGAGAGATCTTGACCTTAACCGGTGATCTCGAGCTGTTTGAGAGAGGCAGGATGATTGACAAATTCGAAGAACCGGGAAACCCATCTCGAGTCTTACTGGCTTCGATCACAGCCTGTGCAGAAGGGATTAGTCTAACCGCTGCTTCACGGGTCATCATGCTCGACTCGGAATGGAACCCTTCAAAGACGAAGCAAGCGATAGCTCGTGCGTTCAGACCAGGACAGCAGAAAGTTGTTTATGTTTACCAGCTCTTGTCCAGAGGAACATTAGAGGAAGACAAGTACAAGAGGACGACATGGAAAGAGTGGGTCTCAAGTATGATTTTCAGTGAGGATTTCGTTGAAGATCCGTCTCTCTGGCAAGCTGAGAAGATCGAAGACGATGTTCTTAGAGAGATCGTAGGAGAAGATAGAGTAAAATCTTTCCATATGATCATGAAGAATGAGAAGGCTTCAACTGGTTGATGGGTTTATATAAAAATCCTAACGAATGATAATAGCCTAAAAATCAGCAACATGAGAAACAAAAAAAGGTTACTTCTCTTTTTTTATAACCGTTGATCACAAGTCTCCAAAACTCATGTCTACCATAAATACTAATAATCTGTGATGAGTAGGTTTATCTGAAAATCTATAATATATTAATTGAAAATCATTTTAAAAAAGTAAAAAAAAAAAGATGATGCTCTTCCTGTCTTTTGTGTGGCGGCTATTTTAATCATGAATCCACATAAGATCATTAAAGAAACTCGTTCGATCGATGACATGATACAGGTAGCTAGTTTTTTCATTTGTATTTTGTTCTCATTGCATTCTCAATGATGAGATGCATCCATTCTGAATCAAAGGTATTTTGTAGATCTTCAATGGTAAGGTTCTTGTATTTGGTGTGAGAAGATGCATACGCACAGCCATGAAACTTCGTAGGAAATACATGTATAAGGTTAGATATGCTCAACAACGAGAGTTTCTGGTGCTGGATTATTCTATTTTTCGATTAACTGTTGAAACGCTTGTTAGATTCAGGTAATCAAGACAAAGAGCCACACTCAGTCTCAGAATCACAACGAGGTTCAAATCCAGCATCAAACCCATATGCAGAGCCAGAAGCTGGAGGAGATTCAAAGCCATGATGAGAACCAGAGCAAAACACTTTACATCATTGTCCCGCCGCTCAGAATGGTGACTCCTCCAATTCATTTGATGTTTACCTGTGATTTAGAAGCTTCTTACGTTGATACGTCATACTATTATAATATTTTAAAATAAATATTAGTTAAAACATAATTTACTAAACTATTTACGAAAATTGTCATTATATATTTTATTATATGTAAATCTCTAATATTTCGATATACAATTTATTTTGTTATAAAATGTAAATATAATATAAAACAAAATATAAATTTTAAAAAATTAGTCAAACAAAATATAAAACAAAAGTTTAGTTTAATTGAATATTTATCATATGTATAATTTTATCCAAAATAAATACAATTTAAATCTATTTGTATAATCCGATTTTATTATCTATTTCATTTTTGTAATCAATATTAAAAAATTTAAAAAAATTATTTTAAATATAAGATAAATTATATATATATATATATATATATAATTTAAATTAACAAAATAAATAATTAATTATTATCTGTAAATATTTTTTTCCACGCAGAGAATGGATCAAAATCTGATATATAATTATATAAACTTGTCTTGATTCTTACATAATGTGAAATAGCTGACAAAAACAAGTGATGTGAAATATTAGGGTCGGGCATTCGTATATTTGGTTCGGTTTCGGTTGATTATTTTTGATTTTGGTTTTTTTGGTTGGTAAGACTAAAGATCCATTCAGTTATTTTTATATTTCGGTTCGGTTTTGGTTCGGTTATATCTCGGTTTCGGTCGGTTCGGTTATTAAATTTAAAAGCCGAAAATAATCGAAATAAACAAAATAACTGAAATAATCGAAATAACCAAAAATAATAAAAAATAACCAAAAATAACCAAAAATAACCGAAAAATCGATAACCAAAATAACCGAAAATAACTAAAAAATAACCAAAAATAACCAAAATATCCAAACTATTTTTGGATAACCAAAAATAACCGAAAATAATTCGGTTTTTTCGGATATTATTTCGGTTTTCAGTTCGGTTTTGGTTACTAACCAATAACCATGGTTTTCTAAAACAATATCCGTTCGATTATTTTTTTATAACCGAATACCAACCAAAATTATTTTTTGATTCGGCTTCAGTTCAGTTTATTGGGTTGATATTATTTGCCGAGACCTATGAAATATTGGCAACAAGTAATAAAAATGTGAAATGATGTTATGTGTATCCATTTCGTTCTAGTTCTCGGTGTTATTCTACAATAACAAACACTCGTTGAATCTTAAACTTCTTCTAGTAGGCTAACAAGTAATAAAAATATAAAGAAAAAGAGACGAATAGAAGAAGAATGTATGGTGATGATAAAACTAACATATTATAATGTATCCATAAAATAACTTAACACTTCCATTTATACAATTATTTGGCTAATTATAACATTGTATGGTCACTTTACATATTATGTAATTAAGTAAAATTTCCATTTGTAGTTAAGATACTCAATTAAGATGGAAAAAGCAAGTCCATTTGCTCCAAGAAAATAAAGGAAAAAATAACATTTTAAATCAGACTTAAAAAAGACAGTTTTCAGTTTTGACGCTCGTCACGGGTTGCAACCGCCAGAGAGATCTCCGCGCGGATAAACTTAAACCTCCACAAATATCGAAAGCTAACCAAACGGAATCGGTGAATCAATTAAACGAAACGCTTCTCTCTCTCATCCTTTTCTTCAACTTTATCTCTATACGCCAGTAATGACGGCTACTGGAAGATCAAGTGGATCATCAGTCCTACGCCCTCTCTCTTCTTCTTCTTCTTCTTCTTCTTCTTCTTCTTCACAGATATTACACAATCATCATCATCAACGATCGGTCTCGTCTTATAATCTCAACCTCCGTTTGAGGTTTTCTTCCGGAAACATCCCCAAGCCACCCTCCGTTGCCGTTTCAAATCAGAAGATAAAGTGTTTGTGCTCTCCTACGACGCACCCTGGGTCGTTTCGGTGCGCTTTTCACCGTCGTTTAGAAAATGATAAAAGCAAAGCCCTATTTTCGACGAGGAATAATAATGGACTGAATCTGAGAAAAATGGCTTTGATGAATTCGCTCGCGAGAATCGGCAGTGTGGCGGCAGAGAGATTTAGAAGATCTTTAGCGGCGACTATGATTAAACCGTCGTCTCTCCATATCCACCGCCGACCTGAGTTCAGGCCACTACCTAGCCGCTTCTACGCCTTACATGAAGATCAATATTAACGAGGTTAATTTTCTTTCTTGCGTAGGAAGGAGTTATGTTTTGGTTTTCCTACCCGCGGAATATTGAACTTTGTGTAAATTACATTATTAGTATTCGATTTTATAATACTCTAAAATATTACTCTTTTAAATCTACTATTTTAAAATTATTTTTTTTTAATAAAATAAACAAATATTCAAAAATATTTATTTATTTTAAATAAATTATACAATTTAAAATTTTACAAATAACTATGTAAAAATATTTATTTATTTTAAAAAAATTATATAATTTAATATTTTAATTTTAAATTTATATTATTACTAAAAAATTATATTAACGATAATATTTTTGGAATAAAAAATTAAAAATAAGAATTATCTTTTTATTAATGCGATTGATGTAGCAAATTCTTTTGATTCTCAATAAATTCGTCAAAATTTATTAAAATTAACAAAATATGTTTCCATTTTTTTGCTTATATATATGTAAGTATAGACAAAATTTTCATCATCCTCAATAGTGGAAACTATGACATTATTCATGCATAATTTATTCTCTACCCAATGTGGGTTAGTGTATGAATTCCAAAAAAAAAAAAAGATGAATAGTATCACAATGAAAAAGCAGAAATTATATAAAAAAGAATCTTAAAGCTATTTGACAAATTTAGTGAGATATGGACATCTTAATTGGATAAAGATAGTATTAAAAACAAATATTTTTTTCATATATAATCATAATCATCCATAAACAGCTAATTATACGTTTTTATAAACGGAAAGAAAAAATAAAACAGCACTGAATCAAATTCGCTGTAAAGTAGAATTGGACACGTGTCCACAAACTAGGATGGATTCGATCATTTGGTTCTTTCTTCTTCCTTTTTCCTTTTCTTAAAAAATATATGTTTAATGTTGGCTCTACAATTACACCCTTTGTCGTGGCTTTTAGATAAAGCTATCTCTTTACAGATGTACAGAGCCACTGCTGTGATAATCTTCTTCTTCTTTTTTAACATCGCTTCTTCTTCCTACCATCTTTTCCTGGAAAATTCATATCACTTTCCCGAGAGAAACCCGTTTCATGTTATAATCTCCCCAGCATAGTTCGGGAAATTGCCGTTTCTTTTGCGATTAAGGATCTCGATTTGAAGAGGTAGAAACGTACGTTTTGTGTTGTATCTGTAATCCCTAGGCCTTTTGCAGTTATACTTATTATTTTGTCTATTTTCTTTCTTTTTTGTCCACTGTTCAATGGCCAGACCTGTGAAGTTTAGCTGCTTACATAGTTTCTTTTGAAGCTCACATGAATTCCACATAGAATCTCATTGCCGGTTTCAAGTAGAAATCTTTGGTAAAATTTTGGAATCTTCTCTTCGTGTTTTTTTGTGCTTCTGAGAATTGCTATGGGACAGCTAAAGGATGAAGGAAAATCTTCAGATGCCGAAACAAGCCAAAGTCAAGTGGGTGATTCTATACAAGGAGGTTCAAAGGTTGAGACTTTAGATTGTGTTTCAAAGGCACAAGGGTTGAAAGAAGAAGGTAACAAGTTGTTTCAGAAGAGAGATTATGAAGGAGCATTGCTTAAATATGGGGAAGCAATCAAGTTACTTCCTAATGATCATGTAGAGGTGTCTCATATTCGGGCTTATATGGCTTCATGTTATATGCAATTGGATCCAGGTGAGTATGCAAAAGCAATCCATGAATGCGATTTGGCACTTAATGTCACTCCTGATCATATCAAGGCATTGTTGAAGAGGGCAAGATGTTATGAGGCCTTGAATAAGTTAGATCTGGCATTGAGAGATGTTTCTATGGTCTCAAAACTGGATCCAAACAATCCCATGGCATCTGAAATTTCCGATAAGCTTAAAAGAACTTTAGAGAGCAAAGGGTTAAGGGTCAAAGATTCAGTAATAGAGCTGCCTCCTGATTACGTAGAACCTGTTGAGGCTTCCCCTGCAATGTGGGCTGAAGAAGGCAAGACACGAGCAAAGAAGAAGAAAAAGAGCAATCAACTGCAAGAGAAAAAAGAGAGTGAGAATGCAGATATAGAGACAGAGAAGAAGAAAAACAACAATCATGTAGCTGAAAAGGGTAAGGAAAAGATTATCGATAAGCAGAGCAAAAAGAAAGTGAAACAGTCGGAAAAGAGTAAGGAACATGAAAAGGTGATAATTGAGGAGAAAATTTTGGATATAAGTGTTGAAGATGTGAATAAGGCTGTGAAATTTGTGTATTCTGATGACGTAAGGCTGGCGAAAGTGCCTGCAAATTGCACTCTCTTTCAACTTAGGGAAGTTGTACATGAGCGTTTCCCTAACTTAAGGGCAGTTCATATAAAGTACAAGGACCAAGAAGGAGATTTGGTGACAATCACAACAGATGAAGAGCTAAGAATGTGTGAGGTGTCAGCAAGGTCACTTGAGACTATGAGGGTCTACGTAGTGGAAGTTACTCCTGAGCAAGATCCCTTTTTTGGAAGATTAGTGGAGCTGAAGAAACTCAAAATAACCAGTGATTCTTTTAAAACAAAGATAAATGGAAAAGGTGAGTGTAAAATAGAAGATTGGATGATTGAGTTTGCTCGGCTTTTCAAGATCCAGGCCAGAATTGATTCTGATGCATACTTGAATCTCCAAGAACTTAGTATGAAGCTTAATTCGGAAGCTATGGAGGTGGTGGTAACCTCTGATGCAGCTCAAGGGCCTTTAGACAGAGCGGCACAGCAATTCCAAGAAGTGACAGCACGATCATTGTTAAAGTTGGGAAATGTGCACATGTCAGGGGCAAGGAAAAGGTTAAGCCTTCTCCGAGGTGTTTCAGTAGAAACTGTTTCTGAACAAGTTAGATCTGCTTACGAATGCGCTCAAAAGGAGCATGCAAAAGCAAAAGAGAACTACAAAGAGGCCATGAAAATAAAGCCAGATTTGTTTGAAGCCTTACTTTCGCTAGGTCTGCAGCAGTTTGAGGAAGCAAGACTTTCATGGTACTATGTACTTGTTAGCCACCTTGATTTGAAAACATGGCCATCTGCAGCTGTAGTTCAGTTTTATGAAAGCGCGGAAAGCAATATCAAAAAGTGTATGGAAGGGTTGAAAAATCTGGAATCCAAAAATTTAAGTGAAACTTTTTCTCAAACAGGGAATTGCCAGACAAGTGATATTTCAAATAAAGATAACCCAGCAGGTGAAGCAGCAATGTTAAAGTCATGGTTAGATGTTTTACTGTGTGCTGTACTCTATGAGCGATCAATTATGGAGTACAAACTTGACCTACCAATCTGGCGAGAGAGATTAGAAGCTGCAATGGAGAAATATGAGGTAGCTGGAACTTTTAGGAAAGATATTGTTGCGATGATGACTGAAGACTTACGAGGTACCACGTGATGTAGCTTATATTGATCTTGAAGAAAAAGAAAGAGGTGATGACATATTGTTTCATATGATCCTTTTTATCGTTACTGCAGATCTAAGGTTTCACGTAGAAGATATAATACAGATATTTAACGAGATACATGAAGCAAAACGATGGCCAAATGGGATCCCATCTGACCAGTTAGAAGAGATATTAAACAAGAGGATTGCAAATATTTTTCATCTGTCATATATAGGAACCCAACGTGGTTGAAAGGGGCTTCCAGTACAAAAGTGAGACATAATGACTTTGGTCATTATCTTGATCAAGCTTCATTTCAAGGTACACATATATCACTTCACGGAATAGTTGTTTCGCTGCATAGATAGTTTATAAACAGGCTCAAGTTCTATTTTTTTAGCCCGAAATGAAAATTGCTCCCATTTGATAACTAGGAAAGAGTCTCTATTATTATGCGCATTGGTTCAAATAACTTAATCAGACCAAACTATGATTTCTCCATTTGCATTGTCTCACCACATCGTATCCTCTGTCATAACTACGTACCTATTTCAACTGTTATAGGCAATGCTTTTTTATTTGTTTGATCTGAACCAAAATGTTCATATTCTGGATGCCACTTGAGTTTTTTTTAAGTCACTTAACCACAAAGATCTCTCTTTGCAGGTTTTTCTTGTAGAAGAGGATTTCAAATTTGAACTTCTGTAGACAGAAAGAAATATATACACATATATATATGTTCTGTTTTGTTTGTGTAACAATCATACGATCGGTTTGGCGAGGGGTGAAGCAGAGATATCTTGCAGATTCTTCTTCTTCTTTGGCACTCTGTCAGTTGGGAATTTATTCATTGGTTCTTCATTTTGCATGCCTTTTTTCTCTCTTTCTTTCCCTTTATTTAGGACCTCCACAAGATTTCGGTGGGGAATTGCTCATTCTCTTGTAATTCGTTGTTGCATATAATCTGTAGTGATGTATTTGTAACCATCAATTTGCATTTGGATAATGATTTGAAAGCAACGTGCAAAAGAGCAGTTTACTAGCATTCAAACAAAATACAATCTCCTTAAAAACAAAAACTAACATCGTATAACATTAATATTAGTGAATTGGAAAAGTGTAAGAAGAAAGTATTAACATTCAAAATAGCTTATAGATTGGCTTCATATCACTAGGATTGTACAAGCCAAAATTTTGTTCAGTCCCAGGGGGCTTCAAATTTTCATTGAACGTTGCAAATAAAAACGCATGGACACAAATGGTAGGCCTCTTAGGCGTGCCTTTTCCACTTGCAATATGCTTCACAAAATTTTCGTTATAGGTACCGGCGATTTCCGGGGTGGTAAAGGACCTGTTCCCTCCGGCCGATGGCCATCCAGTCTCTGAGACCACCATCGGTAAATCTTTCACGCCTTCCTTCTCCATCGCCCACACGAATGCGTCGAAAATTGCATCAAACATGTTTGAATAGCCCAATGGTCCGTCCTGGACCACGATCTCTTTCGTGTTGAAAATGGCATAATCAAGACGAATGTTCGCTGGTTCGGACACATAAGCAAAGTATGGATAGATGTTGACAAGGATAGGTGTACTTGTTTGAGACAATTGTTTCAAAACAGGGACGAGTAGTTCACGCGCTTCGGGCGTGAACATTCCCTCGGAAGGTGGGTACGATTGCTTGAGATTTGACATAGCCACCACGGTGCTTATAGAAATCGGAAGATTCCTAGACTTGACGAGGTTGGTGAGAAATTGCATCACGGGAAGCACTTGAGGACCGATTGCTCCGGGAATGACTTCGTTACCCACCGTTATGAAAACGATATTGACGTCGGCTAAGTAAGGCTGGATGTTGGTCGCGAACCAGCCTTTAACAGCTTCTTCGCTAGCTGCAAGAGAAGCCAAATCTTCGTCCTTAACACCTACAGTGACTTGAATATCGCGGTGTCCCCGTAAGGCGTTAAGAACTTCTATGTTCGGATCAAAGATTCGAATTTTAGTAATGCCTATGGACTTGTAAAGGTTGATAACATTGAACGGAGACGGGAGGTTATCTCCGAGGAGGCCGTAGTTCAATCCAATTCTATTTTCTGCTGTTACCAAGCATATAATGTTGTTGTTCATGAAGATCGTCAAAATGCACGAGAGAAATAATGAGAACAGCTGCTTAGGACAAGAGTGCATGGTGAAAGTTCTGTCTGCAATATTACATTAACACACAAGTTACAGATGTTCAAATGTATGTATGTGTAAAGATATATATATCATAAGAACAGAGAAGAAGGAAACAAACCTGTTTCTTTTTTGTTGCTTCGTTGCAAAATGTAGGTTGTAGATGTCTGTATATATATACACATATTGTTTCTAGTTTTATTGGTATCAATAAAATAGCATAATTCTTTTAAACAAATTGGTGTGATCTTAGCCGTCGATCTATTTACAAATTTGGTAATTTCTTCAATTCCTTTTTCTGGTTAACTGAATCTTACTATTATAAATCTGGTTCAATTATGTTAAGGTATCTAGAAGTACATGAGTTTGAGTACATAATATTAAATATGCATAATTAATAGATTCATGTATAATTTTGATGTTTTAAATTACATGTATTGGACTACCAATATATAAATAGATATCGAAGGAAATGATTCGTCAATATAAGATTCAGTTAATGTTAAGTTTTTTTTGGTTTATTATAGATTTGGTTAAGTAAACACATATGTTTCCATGATACTTGAACCCTAGTTTACTCGCATCTTTCATGCATCAACTAATAGGTTCCTATGTGATCTTAACTATGTCATTTATGAACTAAGTATTAAATGGTCTTACATTGCTAGGACTACAAAGATCAACTGAGAATGTTGAGTTGGTGTGAAAACTTGAATTTAGATCAGTTTCAAAAGGAGATAGGGGAAACAAATTGTGATATCTTTTAGGCAATATTTTGCCTGCAAAAGTGGCATTGCGAGAAGGAACAAAGGAAATATGATTTGATCTATACAAGAGAATGAAAATGTGCAACTTGTCGTGGAGCAGATGAGATTGTTACAGATTCAATCACCATCCAATTCCAACGACAAGATAGAGAATTATCTGAGTGTGAAATAAAAACAGAACAAGAAAAGTACAACTAAAATATGGACCAAGCTCTCATATCTTACCACGATATGAGACTCTCCAAGATCATCCAAAACCTTCTTTTTATCATCACTTCCTCTCTCTCTTACAGCCTTCATCTCTGTCTCCACTCTTCGTTGTACTTCCAGTTGCATCTTCTCCATCTCCATGATAGCCATTGTTGCTGTTTCTTCAGCCACTTGAAGCCTTTTCTCTGTTTTCTTTTTCCATATCTCTAACTCCAATGCTCTCTCCTTTTCTACTAGAGCTTCTTTGCAGGCGGCGTGGTACATGTTCATCGTCTGCTTCAGCTCTTTCTTCAGCCTTCTCTTCTCAGCCTCGGCATCATCCACTGTTGGTAGTGGGGAAGCTAATGTACAATTCTTTTCATCAGAAGAACTATTAAGATAGATCGAAAAGTTGGATTTCTCATCATCCAGGCCAGAGTATCTAGGAATCTCCAACATGCATGGAGTCCCAAGTTTCTCATAAAAGGAGAGAACCGAACTATCTGTACTGATCCTGCCACTAATGTTCGCAGAAGAATCTGTGTCAAGAGATGAAAACTCCTCAAAGAAAACGTCGTCTTCTCTTGAAAAAGACCTGTCAAAATCCAAGAGAGCCAACCAATTCAAGAACTGAATCTCGGTGCATAAACATATATGTTACAGGTTTAGTGTAGATTACATCTCAGAGGGAGCCTCATCGGTGGTGGTGTTGCTACGTGGTGACAATGGTGCGGCACCTAAAATAGGAGATGGCAGCAAGGCTTGAGGTAACCCGCGGGTGGCTGACCGTACACTTGATAGTCTACCCTTTGATATGACTAAAACAGTGCAGAAGTCTGGAGCCCATCTCATCACATTACTTGGAATGTCATCAACCTTGAATAGCCTTCAAATCAGAGATCATCCAAAACCATTTTGGAGAAAATCAGTACAAGATTCTGGTAATATGATGACATTATTTTTCTTATTTCAGAGGGTAAAACAGAAAGAGATAGCACCTGGTAATGCCCTTCTTCATTGAGGCGCCTAGCAAGAATGTAGAAACACAATTCTGGGTAATATATTCGATCAATGCTTTCGCCACATCCTGATCTTCAAGCAAAATCACTTCGCTCTGTATCTGAAAATAGACATTAGTCAGAGAGACATATAGATAGATAGAAAAGAAAAAAGAAGAAAGAAAGAAAAGAAAACAGACCTCATACTTACACTTCTTCGCATACAAAGACAGCGCATCGGAAGAAACTGAGAGCTTCGTTTATCACGTTGTTGTTGTTGTCTTTCAGACAATTCATCATCTGTGTAAGAACCATTTGCATTCAGTGCAGATCTTTGAATGACATGAACAAGTTTTATTGTCCCACCCCGTGGTATATATTGTTCCACAGCCCATCTAAGAGCTTGGCAGCTTGATTTATCTCTGTCAATTGCAATAGCTATAGGCCCTTCCCTTGCTTCATTTCTCTCCATGTTTCCACTCATCAAAACGTTTTATAATGCACTCAATTTTTTTTTATCAAAGAGAATGTCACTAGTTTATGGAGAATAGCCTAAAAATGAAACATCTAAATTATCAAGAACTAAGATGAATCTGAATGTGAGACTTGAAAAGAGGCGTAGAGAGATAAATAAACTACAAAGCCCTTCCAGTTTGGTAAGGAGAACCTAAATGTTGCTAAAAATAGAACTGTTATCAACAAGTGTTAATGCAGGGACAAAACTAACTCCACGCCACACAAAAAAAATTGTTAATGAAACATAAAACCATCACCAGTATGTTTCAAACAGCATCATGAATATTAGAAAAGTCTGATATGAAGATATCACACGTATATATATGTACACGCACAATTTGGTCTAGATGAATTTTTTTGAATTATTGAACCCATTCGTTGTAATTATATGAAAAAAAAAAATAGAACTTTAATCGTGACAGATTTGTTTTGTTTAATGAAGTTAGTTGAAATTAGGTTTGTTTTAATGAAGAGTAATAAAAGACCAAGAAAAAATCACTTCAATTATCTAATAAAGTTATACCATATTCTGAGAATTGTAATGCCTTAATTCTTTCTAAATTTTAATCTGATTTTAGTACTTTTTATAAAGAGTAGTTAGATTTTATATTAAAATATGTTTCTGTTAAATAAAAATTTGGAGAAAACACTATTTAATTTCTTTCCACATACTTTTTGATTTTATAAATTGAAAACTTATTCATTAATTTTTATTTAAAATTTATTTTTTATTTATTCTCATAAAACTTTTGAAGCATCTGACATAATGTAATTTGTCTATATGCTAATTTAAATTATTTTTTCTATATAAATATTTGATATATCACTTATATTTTATTACATTATCATTTAATTTTAGTTATGTAATTATTGTAATTGTATTATATAAATAATTGTTAAGATTTTTATTTTTAATTTTAAATATTAATTTGATTAATTTTTAGTTTTTAGAAAAAATTATTATTTAATTTACAAAACTATAAAACTGGATTTAAATTTTTTATTATATTATAAAGGAGTAATAAATAAATATAAGAGGCTAAATAAATGGTAAAACTGATGGGCTGAAGATGTCCAAGAAACTGAATGGGCTAAATAAATAAATGGGCTGCAAATATGAGGCCTTATAAAGGGGATCGCTGACTACTAGGTTTTTGTTCCTCCTTTTTAAACTTTCTCCAACTCTCAAAACCGGCGCTGCTCATCTGACGGAGAAACCCTAAGAGGCAACAATGGGTTCGATCACTTTTTACACTCTCCTTCCGCTGGATTCCTTCTCGTATCTTCTGTGTGTTACTATTGAATTTCTTAATGCTACCATCTGATGATGTACCTTATTTTTGTTAGGTATTTCTCGTGACTCCATCCACAAGAGGCGTGCCACTGGAGGCAAACAGAAGCAATGGAGGAAGAAGCGAAAGTGAGTTTTTTCTTCTTATATTCGGATCTCTTTTGAAATTTGTTTCTTTTATGCTTGTGTTGTGTCAGAGTTTGTGCAGCTCTGTTTACAGTTTCTTAGAAACTGAAGAACGATGAAGTGAAAAACATAACGTTTAAGTTCTTAGATGTTGATATCTCCTAATTCGTATGTCCACCTCAGTAGATTCGTTCTCTTAATTCGTATCTCTGATTCTGTAGCCACATAGAAATTGTTCTTGAAATCATACTATGTGATTCTGCATAAGCTATCCTTTAATTGTTGAAACGTCGTCTTCTTGTGCTTCTCTGATAGTAGCTTGTGTACTTAATTTGGTCTATTTTGGATAAACATAACTTTGGTATTGTGTTATTTTTTTATTGTTTTCGCTGTATACTTGTAGTTTATAATGTTTGTGTTTGGGCATATGAAGGTACGAGATGGGAAGGCAGCCTGCCAACACCAAGCTGTCTAGCAACAAGACAGTCAGAAGAATTAGAGTTCGTGGAGGTAATGTCAAATGGCGTGCGTTGAGACTTGATACTGGTAACTACTCCTGGGGAAGTGAAGCAGTTACCCGCAAGACCAGAGTTCTTGATGTTGTCTACAATGCTTCCAACAATGAACTTGTCCGCACAAAAACTCTTGTTAAGAGCGCCATTGTTCAGGTGGATGCTGCTCCCTTCAAGCAGTGGTATCTCCAGCACTATGGTGTTGAGGTTGGTCGCAAGAAGAAGAGTGCTACTTCTTCCACCAAGAAGGAAGGAGAGGTGAGAACATTCTATTCTTTCGGAGAAATAAATCTTTAACGTATAACATTTAAGTTTTTAAGTATTTTGATTCTTGTTCGGTACTCAAAGAAATTGAATGCAGCTTATAATACTATTTATTGTTTACTACTACCATAGAATGTTGAAGATGCACCTGCTGCTGTTCCAGAGGAGACCAAGAAGAGTAACCATGTCCTGAGAAAGATTGAGCAGCGTCAAGAGGGTCGCAATCTTGATTCACACATAGAGGATCAGTTTGCAAGTGGTCGTTTGTTGGCTTGTATCTCATCAAGGCCTGGCCAATGTGGGCGTGCTGATGGGTATTCATCTTGTCTTAATCCATTTTGTCTTGTATGAAAAAAATCATTAGTTTCCATATAGGTCATAACTCTCTTTCTTGTCAATTTTGTGGCAGATACATATTGGAAGGTAAAGAGCTAGAGTTTTACATGAAGAAGATCCAGAAGAAGAAGGGAAAGGGTGCTACTGCTTAGTTGTGTCTGTTTTTTACCTCAAATCTTTTGTTATCTTTGCTACATGTTTTGAGAGTTCAGTTTCGTTTGTTCTGTGAGAACCTCTTTTTTTTGGATTAGCTTTTTTTATGGAATTTCTTAAACTCTAAACAGAAGAGAGCGTTTGAATCAAAAGCCTTTGCCACACTCTCTATTCCATTGAATATTAATGTCGTTCACAAACAGATAGTTTAACAACACGGCCAGAAAATATCAAACTCATCGTATGGTTGTCTTTTGACACCCACCGGATCTATTTTGTAAAATATTGTAAAACAATATTCAACAGGGAAAAAAAACGAGAGAGAAGAATTTATTGATAACCTAACTAACAACTAAAGATGAAAAGAGGACACCAACTTTTGCCTGCATACTAAAGTTTCGCCTTTAATTGTTGCATTTCCCATCTTCCTTATTTCTTCATTAAATTCACATATTAATACTCACTTCAATCCTTTTGTGTTTTCCTCTCATCTCATAGATCTTTCTTCTCTTTTCTTTCTTTCTATCAATCTTTAACAGATAGTTGACATTAGAGCTGACCATATGGACCAAAATGGTCGGAAAGACGAAGCAAAAGAAACGGTGTCGTATGGCAACAGCAAGATCGACCATGGAAATGAGCACGATGGAGATGAGAGTAGGAGAAAAAGGAAATTGCCAACGAAACGACGTGAATTAGTGTCGTTTTATGAGCTCCCTGACTACATGAAAGACAACGAATTTATATTGAATTATTACAGAGCTGATTGGTCCATCAGAGATGCTTTCTTCAGCATCTTCAGTTTCCACAATGAGTCCCTCAACGTTTGGACGTTCGCATTTTCTTTTTCAAAAACAAATGTTTTTTCCTCTTTGGTTATTGTTTGATTTCTGATATAATTAATCTTTTGTTTTTTTTTGGACAGACATTTACTTGGTTTCATCTTATTTTTGGGACTAACCGTATCCAATATTGTTCATCACGATAAATTCTTCCCCGTGGTAAGTGTCCTTCAATTACCCATGTCTCTTTGTATTTATACTACCGAATGTTCAAGACCTAATCTCTAATTAGTTTCAAAATTAGTCCAGTGGATGTGTCAAGTAGAAATATATACCTTTTTGGTTTTGATTAACATATATTAATGGTTTTGATCTCTCTAATGAATTTCTAATTAGTTGTTTATAATACTAAGAATCCAAGAAGCATGGCCGGTTCTTGGCAATATTTTTGCAATATTTTTTCCATATTTGAGTGTCATTTATAAATATAAACATATGATATTAAATGTAGGATGCAAAGAGTCCAGGGAATGTAACAAGATGGCCATTCTTCGTCTTCTTAGGAGGCTCAATGTTCTGCTTACTCGCAAGCAGCATTTGTCACCTTTTCTGTTGTCACTCGAAAGAACTTAACGTCTTCCTTCTCCGCATAGACTATGCCGGAATCACCGCTATGATCATCACTTCCTTCTTCCCAACAATCTTTTACATTTTTCAATGCACTCCTCGTTGGTATTTCATCTACCTCACAGGCATCACTTGTATGGGTATCTTCACAATCATCACACTCTTCACTCCATCGCTTTCCTCTCCCAAGTACAGAGCTTTTCGGGCTTTGCTCTTCGCCTCCATGGGGCTCTTCGGGATTGTACCAGCTGTTCATGCTCTAGTGGTTAACTGGAGAAACCCGCTTAGGAACGTGACGCTTGTGTACGAGTTGGCAATGGCAGTGTTCTATCTTGTTGGCACAGGTTTCTATGTAGGGAGAGTGCCTGAGAGACTTAAACCGGGTTGGTTTGATCGTGTGGGACATAGTCATCAGATCTTCCATGTGTTCGTTGTGTTGGGTGCTTTGTCTCACTATGCAGCTGCTCTCTTGTTCTTGGATTGGCGTAACCATGTTGGTTGTTAAACAATACATATATTTATAATTCTTTGGAAGATTAAGACAATAAATTGTTCATTTGTTTGTAAACCCCCTCGACAAAATTGTAATAACCATTTGTTTTTGTTTTTTTCTTTATGAAGTGTATTTCGACTTGTGCTATATATGTTTATTTTAATATTCAAGAATACAACATCGAATGTAGCCACAACAATAAACCAACAGCTTACATATAATTGAAACAGCTTTGAGACTGTTTCGGTTTTATGAATGCTTTGAATCACTCTAATAATAAGCTAAGTTTCATAACTCAACTTCGATTAGATGTAATCGTTTGGTCTCTGAAGGCATTTTGTCCAACTCAAAAGTGACCAAACCAGAGGACGTATCGTACTCGAATGCAATCTCATTTGACTCAATAATGCATCTCTTAGGCTTCACCGATGAGTAAGCTCCGAATTTACCACACCCTTTAACTTCCATTACCACTTTCATCATCTCAGCTTCATATCGAAGTCCTTCGATAGCTCCTCCAGAATTGTACATGTTTACAAGACCGAGTGGAGCAAAAGAGACACCATCAGCTCCCAGATGCCTTATGGGGCTCACAGTGAAGATCTCGTGCTCACGGATTTTGAGTGAAATTGGCAGAGAGACATTATATGGCATAACACTGAGTTCGCCTCTGCTCTGGGAGTAAACAGCACAGTCTCCATTCCAGGTTGATGGATCAGTAGAGGCCTCGGATATCAAATGAACATCACGACCACGAATGGAGCCAGTGATGGAATCAGTTTTTGTCTGGTGGAAGATGTTTTTTCTTTCTGTGCTGCTCCAAGCTGCTCCTTGGCAGTTATACACGCCAAGAACTCCAGTGTACTTGTTCATGTTCCATATCTTTAGCAAGCTGAAACGAAACAATGTATTATAAAAAAAAAAGAGCAATCAAAGCCAATTTAGACTATCTTTATAAGCCAATTTTGCTTACCTGATTCCATCGCGTGCAGGATCTTCGAACAAACAATCACGGGTTGGTCTACCAGGCAAACGGGCACGAAGGATGGATCCATCAGGCAAGACAAGCTTCTTTAGAAGATCAAAGTTGTGTTTTCCAGGAGCATCACTACTCATCATATGAAAAACATGTAATAATGTAAGCTGCAACCAATAGTCATGATAAAGAGAACAAACTGGAATAGAATTTTGAGAGATGTACACCTAACATAGAGAGGTCCACCACTTATGGCTCTAGCAGAAGCATGGTACTCTGCGGCAGGGTGCACGGAATGAAACATGTCCCAGTCAGGCTGCATAAACTCTCCCAGGAACACACTGTTGTATGCAACGGAGGCTATATGGATGGTGTGAGACACCGGATCGCGTGGGTAGAAATCATCTGATGCTCTAATCACAGCTGCTTGCTTCGAGCTGCACCAAACTCTCAAAAGTTACAAATATTCATCTTTCTCCTCTTCCTACTTTAATTCGAAATGATATAATTTATATACTAACCAGTAGAGAGCATCGGTATTGTGGCTCATACAGGCAATGCAGCCATTATCTGGGAAGTTCTTTGCAACAGAGGAGTCAAGAGCTTGATGATACTGATGCGTTAACTCAACCCGACCGCCCAGTCCACCACCTAAAGTCTCCAATATACACTGCACATCCACCTTTACGCCGTCCACTCCAGCAGCAGCGAGGTAACTATGAAGCTCGTTGTAGAATTTGTAGACATTCTTGGGGTTAACGAGTCCCAACCCTTGAACAGCCATAACATCCGTCTTCCACGTCGGCTCGTTCTCCACGACACCCTTTGACACCACCGGATACTTCATCGAAGATCCGTATTCCTCCATCTCCTTTACCCCTGGTCGAACCCCACCCCAATAACCCGTAATCGCGTGCCACACGTAAACGTATTTCAGACCGTATTTCTCCTTTGCGATATTGACGATGTTCTTAATCCCAAATTTTGGATCATCATTCTTTTGGAACTTAGCGTTTTCCTTGATCCCGGTTAATCGGAAAATCGGCTGCTGTTTCTTCTGATCATCTTCGTCCACAATCGTGTCATCACTCTCAACAGATTGCCAGCCGTCGTCGATGATGACGAATTTCGGCGGCGTTCCACCGGCGCTGAGAGATTGAAGCCCAGCTTCGACACCTTCTTGAGTAACCTCCTGGTAAAACGCATCCCACGTGCACCATCCAAAATAGTCCACGATCCCTGGAAGCTTCTTCTCGTGACGCTGACGGAAACTCTTCAGGTGCGATTTAACGGTGCAGATAGCATCCGTTATCGTCTGGAACGGATCTGTGCCGGCGTGAATATAAACAGAGTGAGTGAACGACGACCGTTTAGTGTCGGCGTCACCGCTCTCTAGACAGAGCTCCACCTCATCGTTAACGTTTCCTTGTAGACACGAACGGAAAGATCCTTCGATTAACGGCAAGAAAACGGTGTAAACTTTCTGGTTGCTCTCGACGCCGTCTGCGCCGTCAGGCTCCAGGTGGGACCCTTCATTGGTTTCCACCAATAGGAACTGCGTCTCGATAGGAATATCTCGTCCCCGTTGGCCCATTCTCTGGGCCATCCACCAGAGCTTAAACCGGAAACAAGCCATGAACCTGGAATTTCGGAGCGTACCAATCGATACGATGTGGTTACTCTCTTCCTTGTCAAATACCGCCCCAACGAAGACTCCCTCAACCGGACCGGAAGCCGATGCTGATGTGGTGATGACATTTTCCGGTAAACCGGTTAAAATCGTCCGGTCTTTGATGATTAGATTCCCGTCCGAGATCCGAACCACCGGTTTAATCGTCATCTCTTCTTCTTCCTTTTCTCTGTACCTCCTCTTGAACGGCGAGGCTGCCTCGCTTCTCTGTAATATCAATAAATACAAAATTGATGAAGATCCTCACTTCTGATTCGTAAAAGTTTTATCAGAAACCCAGAGTTCTAAATGGAGGAGATGAAGTCAAATTATCCATCTGTTCTACATATCCCGAGATTACCAGATCCGAAGAAACAGTACCTTAGATGAAGAGAATTGAAATCCTCGAGTAGACGAAGAACAATGTCTGCGATATCCAAGACATGGAGAAAAAAAGGGAAAATCAGAACAAGGTTGTTAGCCACAAAATCTGGAATCCATATCAGAGAATGATGATGTAGATGCAATACCAGAAGACGCAGATGGGCAAATACGAAGCTCTGATGCGAAAATGCGTCCTTGAGATTTCGATCTCAATGGCAGAGACGATGAGGAGAATAGATATTTGAGAGAGTGAAACAGAGGATGAACCCTTTTTATACTGTGAATCCCATTGGAACACCTCTGTGACGCCATTCTCTCTCTCTCTCTCTTCTTGGAGTCTATAACTCTATATCCAAATTCACAGTCTTTAAAAATTCATTTTTTAGATAAAAAGTTAAAAACTATCTTCTTGGACATTTTTTTCCGTATAAAGGAGAAAAAAGTTATAGAGTTGGATATCTAATCTTCTAACAATACTAATTATTTTTAAAACACGACTTTCGTTCGTTTCTTGTAATATCTAATTTGCTGTCTTATTTTGTGCAAGAGTGCAAGTCATCTTAGATTTATTTAAATTTTCTTGCTTTATATAAGCATTTCCGTCACCAAGTTTTTCTTTGTTGAATGTCAATTTTTAAGAGATATGTAATGGGCATTATACACTATTCATAATTGACTAATTGATATTTTATTCGAATTTTTTTTCCTTTTCAGAATTGAGTTTCCCAGCTAAAGAAGGATGAGGTTGCCATGTAGGATAAAACACTCATTGGTCGTTTTTTTTTGCTAACGATTGAAAAATATTTTTCCACGACTATATTACGTGTCATCGTGTCACGGATTATTGACGATATTATCACCAAAAAAATAGCTTTTCCTGAAAATAAAAATAGATGTTTTTTTTGGTAATTAATAAGAAAATAATGGATTTAACATTTACATTTTACAAGCATATTAATAACTTGTTCTCTTATTAATAAACAATATAATATATCGATAAATTAATAGTTTTTACAGTATTACACACCGGAAAGATTGGCATCAACTTGTTCAACTATAAATTAAAAATGTAAATGGATACAAGTGGCTAAATTATCTTTGGCAGTTCAACTTGCTTCTACAGATATCGATGATTGTGCGGCTAAATGGGTCCACAATGGTCCATGATTTTCTAGAAAATGTCATTTTGTTATATCAAAATTTAATATATCCAGAGAGAGAGAGTGTTGTGTGTTGTGTGTTGTGTGTTGTGTGTTGTGTGTTGTGTGTTGTTTGTTGTGTGTTGTGTTGTGTGTTGTGTGTTGTGTGTGTGCAATTGAATAATTTGATTCGATGTTCTTTTGTTTCTTTGTTCGCAATTGATTGTCCTTGCAATTACAGAAAATGAATGATTGGTTCAGAGTGTGACACTTGGAAAGCAAATAACTTTGCATCCAGTTGAGCGCAATGGGCTAATCAATAAATCATATATTAGCTTATGATTAACAATAACACACCAAAAAAGTAGAGTCTAACTCCACACCTATATAACCAATAGATCACTTGTTTTTCGATCATGAACAACTATTCTAATCTTTATATCGTTTTACAATAGTTTTAAAAGAAACATGTCAATTTTATGACAAACGGACATATGAATATGTAGGAATCGGATGGTGACACAACCAATAGATAGACTTCATAAGCAAACAACACACATACATATGGCTTATAAGTAAAGTAAGTCCAATAATAGAGCTCTGAGAACACCAAAGATTCATATATAAAGACACATATTAAAGGATCATGAAATAGATAGGAGTTGATGATAATACTATAAATCGAGATGATCAATCAATCCATGACCAAAGACATATTTTTTTCCTGAAGATTTGGCTGAATCGGTTGCACTCTATATCCAAATTGCCCATCACTGTCTCTCATCATCATCATTCCTCTTGCGTTGTTATCTATAGCTATCTCCTGTTGTTGCTGCACTTGCAAAACCATATCCTTAAACCCTTATCATACCCAAATTGCTTTCATATAAACTTAATATATATATATCACGATTATTTATACATATACCAGCTGGAAATTGAGTTGCAGATTCTCCTCCACAATCATCTTTTCCTGTCAAACAATCATTCATGTAATCATTAATTACTTAACACATATTTCAATTTTAATGCTCATGGTATAGGATTTATATACTCACATTTCGCCTCATTGTCATAAAGAATTCCATCTGTCCCAAGCAGACCAAATTATAAGAGTTAACTTTGTGAATGTATTTATATATATGCATATACATAGTTACATGTGTATGATACATGCCTGGTGGTCTCGGACTTTGTCGAGACCATGTTCAATGACTTGCTCTATGGCCATCAGGTTTTTTAAGTTGAGAGATTGTATATCTTCCCCCTTCAAATGTCTGTATTCACAATTTCTATTCATTTCTCTTTTTATGTTTATATTTCAACATTTTTTAATCAAATATTATATCACTCAAGGGTGAAGAATGACCTGAGCTCCAGTTGTAAGCTATCATTCTCCTTTTTGATCCTATCAATCTCATTGCTGAGGTTCTGGAGACCAAATTATTCAACATATGTATTAGATGAGCAATAATTGTTTCAAGGATAGTTAGCTCAAACAAAAACTAATCTTAATTATAAATATCTGAAAAAAAAATGGATGAATCGAGTGATCATGACAATTCCCTTGCATGTCTGTCTATGTTATGTTTCATGCAGAACATATAACACACACATATACTGACACATCCATATGTCTTAAATGGCATACAACCCTTTGTATGCTTATTACTGTAAAGTGATATATCTCATTTTGAGAACTAAACCTATGATTGTCAGAACTAATTAATTATATATGTATAATTTAAATATCATTATATAAAAAGCAAACTAAAAAATAAAAGCAAACTAAGCAGGGATAAATATAATTATAAGAAATATATATTTATAATATACTTATAATTATAAGAAATATACGTTTATAATACACTTATTATTATAATTATAAGAAATATATGTTTATAATATACTTAGAACATATTCAAGATCTTACAAACTAAGCAGGGATAAAAGCAAACCAAAAGAAATAAAAGAATAACTTCCATGTTTTCCTAAGTAAAAGAAAACCAATGAGGAAGGCTACACACTCAAAGAAATCTTGATTTATAGATATCTGCATCTAGGGTTCGAGGTATTTCTCTTTGACATATTTTAGGAAAAGAAAATTATTCATGATATTTAATTAGCACAGAATCTTTGTTTTTGAGACAAAATACTATAGTAGATCTACATCTAGGGTTGAAGATTCAAAGGGTCTTTTGACATGTTTTTAGGCAAAGAGATTGAAAACCCATTGCATGATTTTGGCCATAGAATATTTATGAGACAAAATTTTAGAGTATATATATGTGTGTATAAGAGTGAGTACCTCATGTTTAGCATCCCACAGTTTCTTGCCAGATAACTTCTGGTATTGGTCCAACATAGCACCAAGATCCATGGAAGGACAACAATAATCACTCATCTTACCATTACTTGCGAAGATTATGAGTGCGACTTTTGCATCGCAGAGAACTGTGATCTCCTTCGCCTTCTTCACCAATCCATTTCTTCTCTTTGAAAACGTCACCACTCTGTTGTTTGCGTTCTCTATCCTCTTTATCTCTATCTTTCCTCTACCCATCTTTTTCTCTCTCTCTCTCTACCTCTTTCTTGACTTTAGGGTTTGATAGGAAACTGTTAAGATGTGGATCGGAAGATAAGTGGAAATGTGGTTTATATGAGAGTAGGAGTATTGGTCTTAAAGGAACATTGATGAGAGAGAGAGAGAGAGAAAGTGTTTGATTAATCTTTAGGTGAAGAGAGACTTTTGACGGTTTGGGATGAAAAACAAAGCTACTTTCTTGATGGCACAGTCATGAAAGACTTGTTTTTGCTTCTCTTATTACTCATAGCCATAGCCTCTCTCTCCTTTTTTTTTACACTACCAAAAACCAACAAATTTGAAGTAATGTAATCAAATAAAGTTAAAACAAAATTAGATAATTTGCTTAGTTAACACTCATGTGATTGATGTTTACTGCTTTCAAATGATTTGATCATCTCTGTCTCTCTCTCTTTGTAGGTTGAAGTGTCGTTTGACCTATGGTCTCTTCCCTATAGTGTGTGTTCTCCGATGAACCGTAGATTGAGATTAATTTGGAAATTAAATGAAATTAAATGAAATAAAATGAAATGGATACAACATAGGTTTTGCAACTTGCAATATAGAAATACTTTAATTTTGTAACAGGTAAACTGTGGTAAAACCAAGACTTGCTATTTCAAGAACTCTATGTCATATATAGGTCTTGTCGAATATCGTAGCTACACTATATAAAATATACATTTAAGTATTGAAGATATCATAATGACAAAAGAAGTAAATGAAATAAAAAAAAAATTTACAGAGTTTAATCCATATTGATAACAATTCGTTCATTTTCTTGTTTGATCATTCAAGAAAACTAAACAAAAAGTGGATTAATAACATTAAAATTTTCCAAACTCATACTAATCACAAAATTTGTAGAAAGTTATATATTATATAATTTTTGGTCACTTGCTAGTTACTACAATGACTGAAAGACGAGTCTTATTCTCACATAAAGAATAAAATACATGATAATAAAATTACGTACTATAAGGTGAAACAAACACATTATTAATTAAGTCAAAATTGAATGTAACTCAAAAAAGAGCAACAACAGCAGAAACAATTGCGACCAAAAAAGTAGCACCACCTAATGAAGAAGCGGCACTTTCAGCCGGAGGTGTTGTAGTACTAGTGGTGCCGCTGGAGTCGGTAGGTGTAGTGGTTCCGGAAGTGGTGGGAGGGGTGGCTCCTCCAACACTTGGGCCTGCCCCAGGTGCGGCGGAAGCACCACCACCGCTTGCACCAGCCGCACCACCAGTAGCACCAACTACATTGACGGTAAGTTTTTGACCAAAGCGACAATGGCCAGGGACGGTGCAGATGAAGTATTGTGGTCCGGTGGTGTTTAGAATAATTTTGACCGGAGAAGTCTTCATGAGGTTGATGGGCTTCTCTGTGTCGCAGTTTTCGTAAGCATCTGGTGTTACAACTGCCACATCATGTCTTCCAGCATCGAATTCAAATTCTGTATCAAAATATCAAAACATGATGCAGGTTTTGTCAGAGTTTTTGGTGTTGGGTAATGCGATGTCCTAATATCTTTCCGATTCAAATATAATTTTCTGAAAAGTATGGTCTACAAAATGAACTCTATTATATATCTTTTCTTTTAGTAAAAAGCTATTCAACAAATAATAGAAACAAAGACTCACCAAGCTCGTCACCAACTCGGAAAGTTTTACCGGCAGCCCAAGTAGTATAGAACTCGGGATCAGTAGGTCTCGTCCATTTAGTATCATCACCAACATCGTAGTCCTCCGCGAAAACAGTCACCGCAGCGAAAACCAAAACGAAAAACGTTACCGTTTTGAAAACTCCGGCCATTTTTGTTTGTGTTGAAACACTCAGGTCACCCCTTTTCTTTTCTTGGTCGAGAATTCGATATGTTTTTGTCTCAAAGATATTTATTTAATGAACCTTTTTTGACTTTTGTTTTTATGATTCCAAAGTCTTAAAGAAAGACTTGTATTTATAGGACAACAAGAGTCTTTCAAGGGTCGGTAATACGCAAGATACGCCAAGACACGTACGTGTGGTTTGTTCTGACGTTGAATTAATCCATCTCAATTGGATGTTATCGCTTTTGGTAAATTCTTTCTGCCTTTCCCATGATTGTTATTTTTAGAGGTTCAAACACATCAAGATACGCCAAAACGTGACCAACTATTTTTTTGGCTTTTGATTATAATTATAGTGTTCAGACTAAATATAGCTTCCTAATAATAAGTTTCGTAATTATGGCTTAAGTTTTTTTTTAAAAAAAAATAAAAGAAATAATCTGAGAATACTAATGTTAGAAACCAAATTAAAAATGTATTACTGTATGTTATTACCATGTTAGTGTTAATGGTCGGCATGAAGCAATTGTACATGGATTAATCGATGCATAAAGTTTTTATACAAGTGTCAAATATATAGGATATTAATAGTTAGAATCATTAAGGGAAAGGTTTGATTTAACTGGCATTAAACTAGCCAAATCGTAGGAAAGTTAAACAAGAGTAGTGATTCTACAACAAAGAAATGTATGTGAATTAATGATTCTACTCTCTTACTTGTGCATTAACCATTCCCTACATACAAGCTATCCGAGTAGAAGAGACCCTTTGTTCGTGTCCTTAAGAGCCACACACCTAAAGAATAACCCTTTGGTTACGTTAAAAATGACGTCTCCAAATTGTCTACGAGAGGTGAAACTCGGTGTCGTACGTCTTAGTCGCCCCAAGCTCTAAACGTCCTCACGACTTCCTTGACTTGGCCGTTGACGTACGAATACGATCTGTCCATTGGATAGCATTGCACCAAAAAGCGCTCATGCTCGGGTAAAATAATCAAATCCGACCAACTAAATTACATAAAATTTATGATACAAAAAAAACCGAAACCGAAAGGATTCAAACTCAGTTCAGTTCAATTTTCACTTTTGTTTGGAGTTTTGGAAGTTCGCAAAGACTGATCAGAGAACCGAGTATAGTTCTAAATCGAAATATCCATTCCCTAAGTGATTGGTTATTTTTTGTTCGAGAGCAAAACGAAGCCTAACCGAAGAGGAACATGAATGGATCAAGAATCTTCGTGCTCTAAACAAGAATCACTGTCTGAAACTCGTTTACTAGGACAGGTTCTTACATTATGTCCCTTTTTCTTGCAGAACCCACAAGCATACTCTCTCTTACCAACACTACCTTCCCTGGAATCGCCACCTTGGTCACTGGGTTTCACTCTGTTCAGCTTCCGGCATGTTCTACTGTTGTGACCGCTCTCACCGCATTCTCCACATTGGTGATACCTTGTGGAAATGCCTCTAGTGATCACTGTTTTCGACTTAGGACAAGTTCTTCGATTATGGCCTTTCCCGCCACAAACCCGACATCTAAATCTTCTGTCCGCGTTAGTGCCCAATTCTGGACAGTAATGGCGCCTATGGCCTTCCTGTCCACAGTTCTTGCAGTAAAATTTAATTCCTGAACCAATGAGATAAAAAGAAAAAATGATTCCCTACCATTTCATGTCTTGGACAAGAAACTGTCACCAGAAAAAGAAAATCAAAAAGCTTCATTTCTAATCGCTGAAACAACATGATATCTTGTTTGATAAAATGTGAATATATATATACCAAAATGGGACACTGTTTTATAACAGCTTTGGCGAAGCTAAGTGGTTACAAAAGGGCTAAAAAAGAATAAAAAAGCCTAATCGAAACAGGGTGAAGAAAACTAATCCAGCGATTATTCAAATGAGAACCACATGGATAGGAAAGTCTGGCAGTTTTTGCAAAGGATGCGTGCAAGGATCAGGTCTTTGCAAACAACATAATATCACACATTAACGAAATGCTCAATGCCAATGTTATCAGATGATGTATTCTTGCTACTTTGAGTGACAAACCTTAACCGAATCTATCTCACATTATTAGCGAGTGTTGTAAGCCGAGAAGGTTCTTAATAAATGGAGCTAAACTCCGAGCTTCTACCAAGAAACTGAGATTTACCTTTCATGGATAAGCTCCTCTGTTCACGGTTTTCGGGGTTACTGAAGAAAGTTTTCATAAATTCGGATGCATGCTTTCTAGCAGCTGGTGTTCCTTTAGCTTTCTAGAGCACAATAACGCTAAGCATATTCAAGCAAAAACAAAAACAAAAGATGCTTCATGTTAATATTTGGTTTAAAACATAATAAAGTTGATTACATACCTTAATTGCAGCTACCCTTTGAGCATGAAGCACAGGATCACGATGTATAATCTTCATATGCTTGCTAAAAAGCCCAGTCTTGGCATTCAGACTCTAAAAAATCATATTTGGACTTACTATAACAATCCCCATGGATAGTGTATAAGTATAACATCATGAAGAATATATGAAACTAACTTTTAGAGATCGGCTGATCTTTTGTCCAACTTCAGGAGGCGGTGACTGGTAAATCCGTTTTGATTTTCTCCTTTTCCTGAACTCTATCTCTAAATTATCGACCTCATCGTCCTCCTTTACTCTAAATGGAGAACTGGGGCAGAAAAATATAAGATTTGTTAGCCAACAATCAACAGAATTCAGATGTTGACTCTTGAATTACACTACCTGGATCTAGCTTTCTCCCAAGGTCGTTCATCGATTGATTCTTCCCATATGACACAATCCCCCAAACATCTGAGACATGTCATTATGCCCTACACAAATTTAAGCAAAGTTCAATAACAAGGAAAGAGTTTTGTTACTCATAAGTTTGAAGTCGATTTGCTCAGAAGCCATAAACCCTTTTAAGTACCTTTCCGTTGCATTGAGGACAATCCAACCTCGACCTCTCGATCCCACATTTGGAGCATGAAGTATAACCTCTTCCCCTACAAGTGGGACATGGAAGCTCTCGAATATACTGACCGTTCGGACCAAACCACGACCTTGGTTCACTCAAATCACCAGATACATTCCTGAAGAAACCATCACCAAAAGCACAGTTTGTGAACTTCAACCAAATTGTGTATTAGATGGTAACACACTTATTGAATATACGTATTAACCAGACAAATATTATTTGGGTTTGTCTGGTTCTTGCAACAAATCGAACTTTTATGGGTTTTTTGTGTGTAAATTAGTATGAATAATAATTAGAGGTGATGTTAGTTCTAAGAAGTAAAACAGACAAGATTTCACAAGATCCTAACTTAATGCAGAAAATGGATTGATGACCCAACAATTGTCGTACTCTTATACTTCAGAAGAAACTAAACAAACAAGTGATTTATTTCATCTAGTGATCAAGCCTCATAGTTTTATTGAGTTTAGCTTATTCACGAAACTCATAGTATTAACAGTCCTAGGAGTCAACAGAACAGGGAATTCAGATTCAAGGTGAGAGATCGATTACAAAAACTTTAGATGAAGTCAAGAAAATTCACATAAAGGAGTATTGGAATCTCTTACCTGGGCTTGTAATCAACACCAAAGAGTTCCTCTGAAGGATCATAACCCACCTGCCGCTATTCAAAGCAGAGCAAAAAGTGAAATTCCATCCATGCGATTACATCTGGGAAAAAGAGTGAAGAACGTAAACAATTTCCAAGAGAAAAAGAAGGTAATAATACGTTGTTTTGTCTGGAGGAGGAAACTGAACCATCGTTTTCCGAATAAGAAATCGCACGAGGGAAGAAGGCGAATTTTGTCTTGGGATGGAGAAGATACAGAAATCGAGTGTTCTTGCTTCCCCATAGTGGCTGCAAAACCTGAAATCTAGCATGAATCGAGCACATGAGGAGAGAAAAGACGCTTGAAGAAACTATCAAGGAAGATACCCACCACACGAGTGACGAGTGTTCGTCTGAAAAAAAAAATTAAGACAAAAGCTAAGGGCCTAATGAGCAGAGACGACACAACGTGGCATGTATTATACTCTCAAATTTGAACAGTAAGTTTGGAGTTTAAAAAAACATCATTTATAATGAAACGAAACAAGTATAAGACCTTTGGTTTGCTCTTTATCCTTTTTAGGATCGATAACAAAATTGTGATTGCAATAGACAAAAGAAATCAATCATCTTAATCGAATAAAAATCAAAACCCATGATCTAGCTACGTACAAAGTTACAATCTCACAAGTAAACTAAAACAATCTGAGACCGAAAAAGATAAGATTAGGAAAGAAAATAAAAAAGAGGAGACCTTGTTTTAACAGCAAACACCATCACTTCCTTGCTGAGCTGAATGATATTCTCTCAAGCTTTTCAGACACAAATTTAAATTTGATACCTAATCTCGCATCATCCTCACTCATCACCTTCTTCACTCACAGAGGGGAAAGCAAATACCAAACGCGACTTATCTCTTTTGTTACCGCTGAAACCAAATTGAGGAATCTCATAATCTTTTGTTGCTTCCTGATGACTTGTAATGGCTACACCACTTGGTGCTGTGTTTGTGCTGAATGGCATGATGGATGGAGTTCTGATGATGATGTTCCATCAGATGAAGAGACCGGAATGTGTAGCTTGCATTTGAACCCGATTTGGTGATTTCCCTAATCACTATGAATTGGATCGATCTCATCGATCCACCAATTTACGATAGCAACTAATCTCATCACCAACCGATTTTGGATCGATGTAGTATTACATTATCGACGGAAGCCTTCCTTTGCTAATTGTTTGTTTCTTATATTAAAATGCAACAAAACTCCCTAAATTTTGTAGAAGTGATCTTTGACTTGGTTTAGGCCGTAGTATCCATTAACTGAAAAATCAAGAAAATATCACACTCACAATTCATCTACATCTATTAAAAGCAAATAAATTTATTCCACATCTTATTATTCTTTAGTGGTATTACTACAACTGAGACAAATTATAACACTGGATAGAGAAATATTTTGTAAAGACAACAATAAAGAATTCACACTAAACAAAAGGGTTAGGTATATCACAGATGACTCGTTTGTCTAAATCTATAAAAGACTGAATGGAGAATGCCGACCACGACGACTTAAGACATGGCCGTTACTGGAGAAGGTCCGCTGAAGAATTTGATTGGAGAAGTTTGAGGCTCAAATTCTTCATGTCTCTCTTCCTTCTCTTCTTCTTCATCTTCAGCATCCCAGAGAAATCGCGCGTATGAAGCTTGTACATAACTGCAGAAACAACAAGTACATAGACTGAATCTAAGAACAAACATCCGAAAAAACAGAGCTTGATTTGAGGATTGATTAGTTGGAAGTCTTTATTACCAGTCATTAGGAGCAGCTGCAACAGCTTGACTGAAGTATGTCTCAGCACGAAATGAATCCTTATGGATTGTCCACACCAATTCCGCGTACATGGCCAACATATTCCCATCATTAGGAGTCGCGAGAATAGCTCTCCCGCAATATTCCTCTGCTTTCACGTTATCTTTTCGAACCTGTTTCAATCACGACACAGCAAATTATTGGAGCACTCAATTTGATAAAATCATATCCAACAGGCCAAATTACTCTCATGTTTAGAAAGAGAAGAGTGGAAAAAAACAGTACCTCCTTCAAGAACTTGGCGTAATTGCTTAGAAGAAGCCCATTTCCAGGATTTGCTTCAATCATCTCACGATAGCGAACGTCTGTGCTATCGTTCAAGTTTGAATCGTGAGATTCGTCTCCATCACTACCATTGGATCTGCCGTCACTCCTTCCCTTTCCTCCGCCGTGGAACATCCCACCACCCCCGCCTGTAACCTCAGTATCTTCATCTAAAGCCCAACTAAACCCCAAGTCACCATCATAAGACGACGTGCGAATAATGCCGAATCCGATTCCTTCCTCCACGTCCTCCACAAGAGCACCGCTCAGGAACTTACTCGTCGGCTTCGTCGATGTCAGATGTCGTAGATCGCTCTCTGAAGCGGTCCTTTTCATCATCCTCGTGGATTCATCGCTAGAGTGCACAGACATCGGGCTATAACAGCAAGAGGAAGATGCCGAAAGCGTAAGGGATCTGTGCCATTTAATCCGATGTACAGATTCCGCCTCGATTGGAGATTCCCTCGGACTCAAGACATGAACCAACGAATTAAGAGCTGGCGTCGACGCGCTCCGCAAGAGCATCTCGAGTTCCGAGATTCTTATGTTTGTTTTTACGATCGAATGAAGAAGAGATCGAGAATTGTTTTGTTTTAATCTTTTCAGGTTTATGGCAGTGAAGACGGTTATTTATATACCGGTTATGAAAATCAATCTACACCGTCGATTAGTTTTTATCCCGTGAAATTTTTTTAATTATATATATTTGTTAACTAAGATCTCATTTTATTCTACTATGTTCGTTAGTAGAAGCAGTAGAGGACGACTTAGATTGATAGCAAAAAAAAAAGAGGACGACTTAGATTTTTCTTCTCTTATTCTGACGTCAGTTTTTTTTACACCAATCTTTATTATTGTTAAATTAATTTGAAATATAAAAATATTCACGGATAAAAAATAAATGATACGAATCTAGTGAGAAAGGTGGCAAATTGGAATTGAAATATTGATATAACAAAAAAAAGAAAGAGAAATATTAGTTCCCACGGATTGCAAGTGGACGGCAGTAACCAAAAAGTGTTTTCACGGCCTAATATTTCTTTACAATAGTCAAATGACACGTGGGGGCTTGGGCCCAAAAATATAAATGCAAGTGTTGTAGATCCAAATATGTTGAATTTTCTTCGATGTGTAGCAAATCATAAAAATTGTGTTTTTGTTAAAAATGAATTGAAATTATAAATGAGTTTTTGCTGAATTATAAATATATATGATCAACTTGGATTGATGGGTCCCCTTTTATTGTACGGTTATGTAATCGACGATTTGACCCCATACCTGTGTTCTATCTTTGATTTTTATGGGTCCAATTCTAAGTTGATAACATGCCTATGTTTGTATTTTTGTCTTTGACACTGATTTAATTAATACACAATTAATGTAAATTACGAAAGCGATGATTTTTAGTGGCGCAATTTAATGTCAAGTTTTCAGTTTGATTTACAGTTTTAAAGTACAAAAGAGCATATTGATTTATGCTTTTATGGTGTGTAGGTGTAGGATGTGACTATTACATACGGATCTATAAAAAACATATGCTTTTTCTGTTTAGCACATTTGTAAACCAGAGAAAAGAAATCAAATTCCATGAAGATTTGTTTAAAATTTAATATGTACTATATCATAAATCCGAAAATCGAAATCCAAAGCTCTAATTTTGAAAAAACAAATATTTTTAAAAATTAGAATTGATCAGACAACCATGACTCCATCCTCCATGAACTTCTACATCATATTCATACAGTTCCAACTAAGATATGAGATATTAAGATAATGTTAATTTTCATTGGCACATAATCCTGAGCCTTTAATAAGCTATCCTATCTAAATTATACATATATACCAACTTACCAAGTGGAATGAGTAACTATCTATTTCTTCTTCTTTTTTTGTTTATAGTGAAAGAAACACGAATTATCTTTTTCTCGAGTTCATTTGGTTAAAATCACAGCAGAAAAGTGGAATTAGTACAATAAAGGTGTTCCAATTATTGGTGAGGCTCTTTAGGAATTAAGCTGTTACGAAATTGATTGGTGAGCCGAAACTAAAACAAAAGTAATAAATAAGGATTATGTCGGAAAGTAGACGTGTCCAAGAATTAAAAAATGGGACCCACGGAATATGCTCATTGAATGGGCTTTCTGTGACAGCTGTCTCATATGTGGGACCTACGCGCGAGGGGAGCTCAACGGTGGAGAATGAGAAGCGGTCGTTATCGTGGAGAAGGTCTTCGTCTCCCTCCCCAATGTCTCTTTAAACTTCTAATGACTTGAACCAATGTTTTCTCAGACTTGAAGAAAAAACATAAAAACAAATAATGAAATGTGTCGTAATATATCTCTTTGTTCAGGTCAAGCGGGTTAAGGACAAGCCTACGACTGACCAAACTAAAAGTGTTGAGATATACAGTAATGTTTCACCTTACAAGAAACTGGAAGAAAATGAGATTACAACAGAATAAAATAGCAAGGGAAATGCAGTTTCATTTTCTAATTCCCTTGTTTGAAGAGAATGGATGCAAGACCTGCCCTCCATCCGAAAACCGCTGCTGGCTCAGGCCTTTTGTGTAAAATTGATGCTAGACCAGCTGGTATGCCCATACTAGGCAGCCTCACCACCTCTTGATTAGCATTAGATTCAGACAACCTTTTTTAAATAATCACACAGAAGAAACTTAAGTAAGTTTCTTGTTACGTTAAATTCTGCAAAGGAAAACAAGAGGCATGTGCTTCATGCCATCACAATTTCTCACTTTGTATTTCATGTTTGAGGTTCGGTTCATTCACCAATTCTTCTTTATGAGGTCACCATATAGCGGGAACCCAATACAATTTCGAAACTAAATTGCATTTTAGTAAACTTTCAATAAGCTCTGAACCAAAGAAAACAGCCAAAAATATCAAAAAGACTTCAGCTAACATAAGATTTCCCATACTAGCTACTCAGTTTCCATTGAATAGTACAAATTCAGACGGTAAATGGTTTACAATGGCCAAATGATGGCAGAGGTTTGGTTCTTTTGTACTGAGGCAGAAGTATCCATCTAACGACTTACACAGTCTTTAATCAACCAAAAATATAAATAAGCAATTTGAGCATAGAAAAGTGCACTTACACTGGAGGAGGTATTATTCCCTCATGAGTGATGGAGCTGAATCCTTGCCTTTGCTTGTGCTTAGGATTAGAAGAACATATAACATAGACACGTCCACGGCGTTTCACAGTTCTACAAAACTCACACATCTTCTTCACAGATGACCTCACCTTCATTGCTCCTCAATCTGCAATTCACAACATCATTAAAGATGAATTAAAAAGAGAAATCTTGAAATATTCAGCTTTAGATTAAGAACTAAAGACTATATCCTCGAAACATCTCATTTCTAATTGTCTAACCAAAATTGCTCCAAAAAAATAATTCTTGGAACGAAGCTGCAGCATCGATCTCTATCTACACACTCTGAATCCCACAGATTAAAAAACTGAGAGCAAACCTTAGATAGATGATAGATCTCGATGCTAAATCGAATGAAAATCACGGTGAAAATTTAAATCAACGAGAGGACAAAAAGACACCTGCGAATCGAAGGCGACTACGAAGAAGAACGATCGATGCTCAGACGCAGCAAATGAAAGGGTTTTACAGAAGAGTTTTTTTCTTTCTTAAACATTCGTTCGCACAATCGGTACAATAATGGGCTTTTAATAGGCTTTACATTTAACACTGGACCCGAAATAAATATCCGGAAAAGTTCCGACCCGAAATTAGTAGATCTTAAATTACTGACTTGGAGCGGCGAAAGTTTTGCCAGCTGCTTCACCACCGGGAAAATTTCTCTCGATAGGCTTCCCGTAAGTTTGGAATCTATGGAGGAACACGGCGCCGAGCATTTTTTAATCAAAGATGTCATTTCAGATTGGTCCAAATTACTAAACAAAATTTGAAATTGAATATATATCTCTTTCAACAATTGTTCTCTTTTTCAATCTTTGTTGTAATAATTAAGATTATTTTGGTAAACTGAAGTAAGAACATTTATTTTGTACTATTTACTGTTCTTTATTTACCATTTGACAAATAACTATTGTTTTTCATTTTTATAAGATTTTACTCGAACCTGGGCTTGAGCATAAAATCCAAATCGAGCGGAACCAGTGTTTGGTCGATTTGGTTTGGATTTAATATCTCCATTAAAATCGATTGACAGCTTTTGATTATACCTTTGGTTATCGTTATAATCCGAAAAAGTTCGGTCCAATGTGGGAAAGTTTTTAATCTTAGGGTTTAATTCCGTGGATTTTTTTTTCAAACAAAAATACCCCGAAATTTCGAGTTTTCGACCCACGCCTATTCGAACCTGAACGTTCCAGGGTGGATATGGAGCATGTGGAAAAAGAAAACAAGAATAATTCTCGCAAACGTTTCTCTCGTCTCTCGATCTGCGCTTTCGCTAGATTCAAGCTTCCAATCTCTAATATCTTTAGCCGTTAGCATCGCAATCGACTCAATTTCAGGTTTCACTTCCCCGTCGATCCTCGATATTGCTCACTTTTCTGGTTTGCTCTCTATCGATTCACCTGATTTGCTTAAATATGAGGGTTTGTTGAGGAAGTTTCGCTAGATGATCTGATAATTGTTTTGATATACAAAGATGCTTCTGTATAGAAAATCCTGAATTAGAAGTTTTGATGATTGTGTTTACACATACAGATCTCGATGGTAATGAGTTGATTGTGTATACTCATTTTTGTGTATAGTTATGATTCTTCTTAAATGTGTCTATCTGTCTCTTAATCGAATCTCCTGTGATCCCCAAATGTTGTTTGTCTGGTTATTTTAGATTCAAGAAGGCAATTAGCATCTGAAGTGCTTCAGTGATCAGATACAATGGTAATTATTGTCTTCTCCGGTTCATTGTGAATTTCGTTTCTAGTGATTTGAGCTAAGAGTTGTTTATCTTTGATAATCACAGTCAGCTTTGTTCAATTTCCATTCATTTCTGACGGTGGTGCTGCTTGTGATTTGCACTTGCACTTATCTGAAGATGCAGTTTCCTGCCATTTTGGAGCAGAAAACTGGGTTTGTACATTCTTTATTCTCCTTTTTTCGTGAATAGTATTCGCCTCAAATTGGTTTCCCTAAACTGAGAACGCATTTGGAGCTTCAAATTCGATTACTATTTCCAAGCATTTGCTACTGTTGGACTAACATTGAAGATGCGTTCTCATATTTTCTGCATATTGTTATTTTGCATTGCAAATGGTTAATAATCCTAGTGCATTCTATGTTTTTATCTCATGCCTCGAATGCCCTTCTATACATTTAATGATGAAAAATACTTGAACATTGCAGATTTCGAGGATTCTTTTGGAAGGCTGCTAGAATAGGTAGGCCTTTGCACCATCCCCTTGGAGCTCCAGTTATCTCTTGTGTATCCAATTCCTTTGTAAAAGCATTGTGCTGCATATGTTGTAATCAATGCAGCTACATAGAATTGAACTTTACCCATTAGTACCGTTCTAATCCTCAAAACCTTAGGTGATCTCCTAATTAAGCATATGGGATGGTGGCACCTAGTAAAGTGATAAGTCTCAGGCTATATCCTCCAACAGTCTCTGTGATTCGTTTTTGATCACCAAACATTTATGTTGATTTTTTTGCTTTTTCATAACTTGTAACAGGTGAGCGTTTGAGCCCTTGGGTCTCCGTAGGATGCTTCATGATGGGTGTGTCGATCATTTTCTTTTGAGTGTCAACTTCTCACAGAACCAGCTCGTGTAGATTTTACTTCATTGAGATACTCAGTTTTTCTGTACGTAAAAACAAAAATTCCAAGTGGTTGATGATAGTTGAAACTGAAAGAGATGTTCTCTTTGGATTTATGGCTATGGCCTTGGATCGTATGTTGTTTTGATGTGGAGAAGTAGAACATAAGACTAAGCGATTGCAAAATTTCAAAATTTAATATTTAGTCCTATTCTACTGTAAAGAGACTTTACATACTTATTGTTTAATATTTAATTTCAGTTTAGTCGATTAATGCAGACTGAAAAAAATACATGGGCTAAAGTATATTACGAAGGCCCATTATAAGAGATGAATGTATTGCTTTTACAACTTTACGTTTCAGAATCTTCAAGCTGAGAAACTCGTCCCCTCTAAAACCCTAATCCTCTCCGAAAACCCTTGCATCGCAGCTGAAGATGGTACCCCTCTCTCTTTCTCTTTTTGTTTTATACGAAGGTATCTTTCTCTTTGATTTGGATTTCATTTGGTCTTACGTTTTTGAATTTTCCAGACAGGAGAAGTGGTCAACCCGAAAGCGTATCCGCTTGCAGATTCTCAATTATCGATAACGATTCTTGATCTCGTTCAACAAGCTGCTAACTACAAGCAGCTCAAGAAGGGTGCCAATGAAGGTATCTTTTATAATCATTTGTTCGTCTCTGTTATTTCGCAGTTTTTCAATTTGTGAAGTTTTTCCTGATTTTTTTTTCAGCTACGAAGACCCTTAATCGAGGGATCTCTGAATTTGTGGTTATGGCTGCAGACGCAGAGCCACTTGAGATTCTTCTTCATCTACCCTTACTTGCCGAGGATAAGGTTTGAAAGTGTCAATTAGTTTTTTGTGTACTGAGTTTGAACAAAGTTCTGATTTTATTATCTCGGAATAGCTTAGTTAGCTTAGCTTAACCAGTTTTGTATAGAGATTATTTCGTTATTAGTCCTAGAGATTCTCTTGGAGTCTTGAATTTGAAACAGAAATTTGATTATTTTGATGTTAGTTTGATTAGTGTCTTCATCTGGTAAATTATTCTCATATTCCACGCTTGGGAATCTGCCAACTGATCTATGCTTCTCTTTAGCATATTTGTTTGTATCTGAAATGCTTTGATGTTCTTTTGGTAGTATATTCCAACTTTTTTCCCTATGTGAATGATTTGCAGAATGTGCCGTATGTGTTTGTGCCTTCAAAGCAAGCTTTGGGAAGAGCATGCGGTGTTACAAGACCTGTTATAGCTTGCTCCGTCACATCAAACGAAGGTAGTCAACTGAAATCACAGATCCAGCAACTTAAGGTATCTTGCCCTCACTTTTTGCTTTGTAAGCTAAAATCACCATTGATTAGTGGTTAAATCATTTTCATTTTAAAACTCTGCAGGATGCTATTGAGAAGCTTCTAATCTAAGGCAATCTCAGATTGATTGCGCGGTATGATGGGTCTTCGTGTATGGGAAGGCTTTGACTGAAGTTTTGTTTCGGCAACTACCAAAATCAAAAACTGCCTGCGATTCTATCGTCAAGTTTGTATCGTATGACATCTTATTTATGCACTTTCTGCATTTCAGTTTCGTCATAGTTTGTGCTGGTTTTGGTTTTAGTTTTGTTGCGAGTCTTTGTGCAATGTATCTGAATTGTTATATGTTATATCAAATTACTACACACGACACAGAACACAATATTATAATTCACTTTTTTGCAACGTAAGGACTTGAGACTGACCAAAGACGACCAGAAAGACACTAGCGTTTCTGTTACCCTTTTTGTGTACATTGGTAATGTCTGGTTTTATCTGTTAGCTTCTACTGTAAAACAAGTGGAAAAGAGTGTCTCCGTCTATTTGGCTTCTTGCTCCAACAACGGAATCTTCTTCCATGTCTCTTCTAACCCGTTTAATTGGAGCGGCGGCAAGGAAAACATGCTTACAGTAGAGCTTCCGCTCCTGATTTCTTTCAAAACCTGCAACGCAGCAATTGTGCTTTTCATGTGAAAGCTCTCCATGAACTTGTGCTCTGAGAGCTCTGCTTGAATATTCTCAGACTCCTTTGCATCAGCGGGGAAGAACCGATCAAGCATTGCCTCAGATTCCTTCACGAGCTTGTACAATAAGTCTGTAGTGTAAAAGGGTTGCTGAAGAACTTTCTGGATGAAGGGTAAGCGCATGAGATCACCAGTTCGTTTGTCATACTTCTTCAGTATTTTAACCAATCCTGTAGTTTACAACAAACAAAGCAAAACCATCTCAGCATTTGTTCTACTAATTCTCGGCACCAACTGTTAAAATAAGAGCTGCTTTAAACAAATCTTGTGAATACAACAACCCAATCTAATGTTTCAAAGGTAAGCTTGTCTATCACGTTAACGTTAAGCTTAACGATAACACAAATTACATGAGCAAATTGTATTTGTGGATATTTTGCGGGCATTACCTGTGTAATTAAGAGCACTGTAATTCTCCAGAAGAACCATCTCGCCATGAAAATCAACAATCTCTTTCCTTATAGTTATCATCTTCTCCATCGAATCCTTAGCCTTCGCAATCCTATCTCGTAACTCCTGTTTCATCCACAGGCACAAATCAGACCAGGGAGAAAAATTTTAACTAGCAACGAACGAGATATTTAGATTAATTAATCAAATCAGAAACGACATACTTCGGAATATTTATTACCTTCAATCTGATGATATACTCTTCCTCTTTCTCGACGAAGAAATTGTTGAATTTCTCCAACTCGTCCTCTAGTAGTTGGGTGAAATTGATCTCTTCTTTCGAGATTCCGACGGGATACTCGTCAGCGGCGGCGAAGGAAGAGTCGAGTCGGAGACGTTTGATGGGACGATCTCGGCTTTCGGAATGGATGAGTTTGAGTCGCTTCTTGAGCTCCTTGTAAGACAAGAACTTGTCACGCCATTCAGGCAGTGTCTGCTCGATCTGAGTGCTGAGACTCTTACCAAACTTCATGCTTTCTTTAGTGAGAAAATGAGGGAAAATGGAAACGAAGAAGAGATAAAATAGCTGATAAAAGAATATTCGAAAGGTTTCTGATTAGAATATCCATTTTTGTGGTCTTTTATTCGGGAGAATATCTCTTTGTTGTATTAATCAAAACGAACTAATGTAAACAAATATTGGATATATTTCTAAACTCTTTATGGTCTCAAAATCCAGGTCAGATTGTCGCGACAAAACACGTGGAACATTTGGTCTTCATGATCAATCTTTCCACGACCATATCGGTAGTAGTTTGATTTCTTTAGAAAGATATATTTAAATGCGGAGAAGAATTTATAAAAATATGCAAATGGTCATAAGTTAATTAACAAAATTAAAAATTGGCTATAAGTATTCCACTTGAAACTAGAAATTTGAAGGATACGAATTAGTATATTTTTTCACTTCACAAGACATGGAGGAATCTTAGGGACCAAAAACAATTTAATAAAAAGATCCTTATAGATCAATGTGTTCATCTATCTATGTATATATACCTCTCAAACCAACCCCGTTTTAGCTATCTCCATTCTCTACCGATCAATCTATGCGAAGCTCGTCGTATTGAGGCCTGAATTTGATGATCATGAGATGTGGGAACACAACAAGGCAAGCCATGAACAATGTAAACTGCAATCATTCAAACAACACCCATAATTCCATAGAAAGATAAGACTGTTTACAAGGATGGTTTGTAGTATGGACTTGAGTTCATACCAGGAGAGGGAGAGTCAAGAAGCCCCATATTGGCCACAGAGAAAAGGAGAGTCTGCATTTGAAAAATTATCACACAATAACAAATATGATCAACACTCTCGATAGTTCCTGGTGACTAGAAAATGGGATTTACTTACAGGCAAAAGGAAATGAGGCCGAGCAGAGTGATGAAAGGCAGAGCAGAGATACTCCACAGTTCCCATTTCTCATCAAACCTTCTCAAGCTCCATGATAACATGCTTTCGTAGATTATGATTGTAATGTTCACAACTATTCCCAAAATCCCCATATACAAAGGCATCCTGGAAAGAAGGCCAATTAGTTCACTATGTTTATATAGTCAACTGTCAAGTCCCATCATCACAAACAGTTAAAATTGCAGAAAACTACACAAATTCATGACAAGAGAATCTGCATCTTCCAGACCATTTGACAGTAACCTTTTACCTATGCACATGTTCTTCATAATCGTCAAATTCATAGAGGTTTTGGGGAAAGAACCCTGGAGAGTAGAGACCTTAAAAGAACTTCTTCAACAGATTTGAGAATATTAGAAAGATGGTTCTCCAAGCACATTACACATGATATTTCAGCTTCCCTATTAAAAAAACTTTGCTTTCCGTAATATTGAAAATTGAATTCAAGGTTTCTCCTCAAGAATATTGAATTCAAACCCTATGGCATCCTCAGGTTTCAAGTGAGCTAAATGCGTTTTCTTACTACTAAAACATCTTAACACAAGAAAGAGGCCAAGAAAGTGACAAGAAAGAGACGTTCAAGAAATATGTTACCTTTTGATTCGAGCATCATGTAGGATGATGTGTATCATATTGGAGTGCATGTCCCCAAAATAGATAATGAACACTGCGGATGCAATCCAAAGAACATTCTCCAAAATCTCGACCCAGGTTTTAGATCTAGGAGTCTCTAGGGAGAAAGGTTGTTGCCTAGAGCAAGCATCGTCCTCAAGATCATCACCACCAGATGCATATCCTTGGCTATGCCTTTGCCTAATGTATCCACCACCACCAACGGGAGTTCCACCAGACATGTTCCCAGAAGCTAAAACAAAAACTCTCGTATACAACACTGAACCTACACAGCCCTAGAGCACTCTATGTAAAAAGTCGATCGATTCAGAGGCAAGTAAGAGATGATACCAAACTTCGAAATTCGTCTCATTACAAGCGATCCCCAAAGTCTATACTTGTGCCACAAACGAACTGCAACGGAATTCGTAAGGTAAAATGTATTCAATTCCACAACACATGTTCTCGTCTAATCCAGCTTCAGGAGATCGAAATTGGGAATTCAGAATCCCGATAGTAGATACAGCAAGCTTGATGACAGGAAGAAACCAACAATAACCTCAAATTGAGAGCTCGTCGCGAGAGGTTGGTGAGAATCCCTAAGAACCGATGTATTCTGTGAGAAATTGGAGAAAAGAAGCTTTTTTAGGTTTGCTTAAAGACGAGAGAAGGAGAGACTTACTGGTAACTGAAGCGTTTAGGAAAGAGTTGGAACCGATTATATCGAACGACGTCGTTCCCTCCGCCAAACCTCTCTCTTAGTAGCACTAAAGATTTCTTAACATTTAATATTCACAGATTTTTGCTATTAATGTTTAGTTGCTATATACTTCTTCTCTTACATTTCATAAGATTTTCTAACTAAACCGCATATATTAAGAAATTATATACATATATCATATAATATTTTATTTAAATAGTTCAAACTAGTTATGAAAGATACTGTGTAATATAAATAATCACAAAATATTTAATTTTGACAACAATTTTTTAAAAATATTTTATAAAATGGAACGGAAGTAATAGTTAAGTACAACAAATCCATATTTGAAATTTACATTTTAGAAAAATAATTAATGTCCTTAACATTCGTTAACCATTCGAAATCACTAAAGAAAAAGATTTGATTTGAAAAATAGTAGTTTAATATTGATGAATAAGTGTATAATTTCAATGTATCAAACTAAATGAATGAAAAAAGTGTTTCATCTTTTTTATTTACAAATGATAACTCAACTACTCCCTAGATAATCGGGTCGTTCATCTTTCCATGATTTCCACGATCTCTGCGATCTGCGCGTATCGCTTTATTCTTTGACTTTATTTTCTTTTATCTTCAATACGAAATATTAACCTTATTTTTATGAAACTGAAAAAGTCAACTCAATAATCGTTGGGTTTTATATCGTTGTTCTTTGATGGATTGGGTTCGTCGTGCAAATCCAACTCCAATAATAGTGATTTTGTTTTGTCCGTGGAACACAACGGAGTATCGCTTTATTTTTTTACTTTTTTTTCTTTTATCTTCAAGACAAAATATTAACCTTATTTTTATGAAGCTGAAAAAGTCAGTTCAATAATCGCTAGATTTTATATCGTTGTTCTTTGATTGGATTGGATTCGTCGTGCAAATCCAACTCCAACAATATTGATTTTATTTTGTCAGTGGAACACAACGGGTCGGTCCAATAGTATTAGATATTCATATGAAAATTTAGCATTCTCATAAAATGGAAAATGGAATCGAACTATACACATTGATATGAACGTATAAGTGGTGCAACCACTATTTCAGTTACTCCTTTTAACTCCAACAATAGTGATTACTTATCCACAAATGTAAAGTTTGTAAAAAATGATATTTCCAACCCTATTTGACGTGGTTAAGTAATGACATTTTTGTCACTATATATGTTGGTGTCCATAAATGGTTTAAATTCAATTTCGCCACACACAAAATTAACATTTTCACCATTGAAAAACAAAACGCATATATTCTTGTAGTGAAATCATGTACGTTATGTTGTACTACCATATAGATATTATCAATATTGGTATAAACCAAAAGCCCATATAACATCTTAACTGTGTAATAACTCTGACAAAATTGGTTGGAAGAAGAAGAAGCCACGAGGGTCCATGACCAGATCCTGTTTTCCTGAGTATAAATTGATAAGATTAACGAATATAAAATATCAGATTTGCGGACCCCCTGAGTATTTATGATTGTCAACACATAACATTGGATTGGAACAAAAAATCAGAGTTTAATTTCACTTCACTTAGAACATCCCACATGTTTTGATTCTATTAATCACCCTATTCCCTTTCTAATCCAATTTTGGGATATATTAAAAGGTTATTCAAAGTATATATTATATTGATGTATACACTTTGGTAGAGAGAGAGAGAGAGAAATAAAGAGGCCTCATTTCTCTTCTCTTGGCTCTTCCTTATAAATAACACATATGAGTCATTAAAGAGTATTCACAAACATTTTTACACAAAAGAGAGAATAAAAACGAATATGGCTAATGAAGAGAAACCCAAAAAGCAGAAGAAAAGTCTCATGAGCTTCTACAAATTCTCCATCACCACTTCAAAACAGTCATTCATAAACCCTAATTCCAAATCCAAAACCACGATCCCACCATCAATATCCCAAGAGGAGGTAGCAAAACCAATCGTCCAATCGAACAAAACACACAAACATCGTATACTCGAACTAGAGACAAGAAGCAATGAAAGAAAGAAAGGCGATGGTGGTTTTGGTGCAGCGGAGGAAGGTAGGAAATCAGTGTCGCATGTGGAGAAAGATACGACGGCGAGGATAGCGGCAGCGGCGGAGATGTTGACGGTGAAGATATTAGCAGCGGACATGCCGGGGTTTATGCAGGCACATGCGTTTAGGTGTGCGAGAATGACTTTAGATAGTTTGGAGAAATTTAGTTCAAAGCACATGGCTTTCAATCTCAAGAAGGTACTCTCTTTTCTCATTTCTTTGTTTGTCATTTTCTGATATTGATCAATCGTATATATATCACGAGAGTAGGATTTTCATGAAGAAAAAGACAATAACTTTGATAATTATCAAAAAGGACAAACTTTGCTATGCCAAAATTTACATTGTCGTCTCTAAAATATGATTTCTGGTGTTTTATATGTCCATAACAAAATCTCATTCTGGTCATTGACTGTGATTAGATTGGAATGAGCATACAAATTAATGAGATCTATAGTATTCATTAAAGGAAATCACATGACTACAAAGTATGAGAGGAAAATGACACATCATTCTTCTTAGCCAATTGCTTTTTCGTGATCTTAGATGTCAATATCAAACAAATGACTGGTTTTCTGCAATATAAAGAGAAAAACTAATCAATATGTTGAGTGAATAAATAATATATGGATCTCAAAATGGGTGTGAGAGAGTGATATATAATATATAATAGAGTTAAAATGTATATAAAAAAAAGAGAGAGATGGGGAATGGTCCAGCTAATGTTGAAAAGGGCACGTAGAGGAATGACCAAACAAAGCCATGTGGTCCTCTTTCTTCATTAGCCTTTTCTTTTAGCTTATTTTTTTGTCTCTCTCTCAATCTCCACGTTAAGGATCGACTTGGCTTTGACTATAAGTTCTTTGTGGCATTTGTTTATTGTTCAGAT
The DNA here is from genome assembly GCA_018901935.1 of Pugionium cornutum. NCBI lineage: Eukaryota > Viridiplantae > Streptophyta > Magnoliopsida > Brassicales > Brassicaceae > Pugionium > Pugionium cornutum. The sequence continues at coordinate 14,581,226 of CM032158.1, read as the reverse complement.
CCATAATTTAAGAAAAAAAGATTTAATTTTACTTCAAATTCAAAATTAATATTTATAATGTAAGTGACAAGATATGAATATATATATATATGTACAGGAATTTGACAAAGGATATGGACCAGCATGGCATTGTATAGTCGGGTCAAGTTTCGGGTCGTTCGTGACACATTCCACTGGTTGTTTTCTTTATTTCTCAATGGACAAACTATACATTCTCCTCTTCAGAACCAAAGTTCGTCCTGCTGCTTCTCCCCATTGATTTTGATTCTTTTTTTTTTTTTTTTTTTTATATTGTTTTCGTTTTAGGTTGTAACTTGTACCAATCGTAATCAAATGGCTTACTGTAAATTATTCAATATTCCTACCTAAGTTTTTAAATTTAACTATTATAAGTTGGATAACCAATTTATTTAGTTTTATTATGGTTTAATTTGTTTGATATGAGCGTATTTTGTTTTGTGATTAAAGATCCAAGTACGAACATAGACTAGAGATTCAACTTCGAGTTATCTTGTGTGGAAAGTTAGTAGGAGGATTATAGTTTACTTATACTGATTTCTTGTAATCTTTAATTAGAATTATAAAAGATTTAGAATATGTATATTTGTATTTCTGAAAAATCAAAAGGAATTTCAGTTGAAAACTCGAACATTGTTGATTGAGCAGACAAATACAAAGACAAAGACAAAGAGGAACGTATTGAATGGCATTAATTGTGGCTATAGCCCTACACGAACACTTGTTTCTAAACTTTACTAGAAAATCACTGTTGCTCATATGAGCCAACTCTAAGTATGTTTTAGATTTATTTGTCCATCAGAATTTCACATAAGAGAAGAACATAATCAATCCTAATATGATCTATGCATAAATTGTTGTAATGGTTTATGTACTTCCGGCGCTTGATCTTCTCCTTTCTCTGCTCCTTCTGTGATTAGAGGAAAACAGAGAACAGAAGCCGCAACCAACGGAGTTTTTAGGGGAAGGAGGATCCAACGTCGGAGATATCTCCACCAATCGTCCACCATGGGCGACGTATCCTCCTCCGTCCGATGCGCTCCGTTGCACTTTTGCTACAGTAGCTACCATTGATCCGTAGCGATGATTGTTACTGTGATCTTCCTGTCTTTCGTCGTTACGGATTTCTCCGCTCAAGAATCTGTCGTTCCAGATGAGTCCCGACGATCCTTGTCTCCTAAACGACGCCGTAGATCTATGCAACGCCATCTTTCTTTGTTTCTACCTTCGACCCTTCCAATGGAATGTGGGTGATAACCTATTTGAGATAAATGAAGAAGAAACCAAAAGGAAAACACAGGAATAAATGAATACTTACGTGCAACGGAATTTTCTTTTTTACTTTTACTTTTTTTTTTTTTCTTTCTTTCGGAAGTTGTTTCTTGCTTTGCATTTAGTATGAATTATTTGTTTATTTATTTTAATGGATATAAAAATACAAATCAAATTCAATAGTATTAGTTCTATATTTTTAAATTTTATATTCAATTTATTGGTTCTGTAAGTTATAAATACTAATTCAATTTATGTGTAACATATAAAATTTAATATGGTGTTTTATTGAATAAAGTTATAAAAAAAAGTATATGTAAATACGATATTTTGTTTATAAATTTAGTTTGATTTGAAAAAATAGTAAATGGTTTAGTGGTTGTATCACTATTTTTCTATTTTAAAGGGTGAAATTCGATTTTTGTTAAAAAAATATTATGATATTGGATTCCGTTCACACCATAAAAAAAAAAAGTAACCGGTGTAAGTTGTTTTTTTCTATAAAGACTAGTACATACGGTTTGACTAACCGGTTTAAGTATATTTTTTTGGGGTTGGAAGTAAAACGTTAATCAAGTCCAACCCTTTTAGGCTTTTGACCTGTTTGTTGTTCTTCCTCTGTCTCTCTCTCTCGTTCAATTGGGAGGAAGTTTCTTCGATTTTCCTCGTAGATCAATCGATCTTTCGCATCCCTCAGGTTCGTAGATCCTTTTAGGAGGAATCAATTTCAAAAGATTGGTTAACCTAGTTGTTTGTAGACACTGCAAATACAATTTTAGTTTGGGAATCGATTTTTTTGATAGATTTGGCTTTATGTTTTGTCTATATTTCGTTTCTCCATTCATATCCTGCATATGCTTTGTCTGCAGCTGGCGTTTGAGAAAATTTTATACATTGACTTGAATTTAGTTCCCAAATTAAGAGAGAAACAAGTCTTAAAGATGACTGAATATTGTCCAACTATTTACTTATCACACTTAGTTGACATTCATTCATAAAATAGCAAATGAGCCTTGTTTAGATCACATTTACTAAATGTTGGATTCGAGTTATAATGCGGATTAGCTTTCACAGTTCTTGATTTCTCAAGATTATCATTATACCGTGAGTTTATTATTGCAGGCGGATATGGCTACATCAAGGTTCCAAGCTTTCTTGAACAGTCCGGTTGGCCCCAAAACAACTCATTTCTGGGGGCCTATCGCTAATTGGGGCTTTGTTGCTGCTGTATACTTCTCCTTCCATGTCTTCTATTCAATCCACGTTTTGGTGATCCATAAATTCATTGTAATATTGAATTTTGTTTCACAATAGGGATTGGTTGATATGCAAAAGCCCCCAGAAATGATTTCTGGAAACATGTCGTCAGGTTAGAACCAAGAGGCCGCATTGAAATCTTATTGCTATATGTACAACATTATTTACTAGCTAAGCTTTCTAATGGCATCTTTCTTTTTGATATGTATATTTCTTTTTGTATAGCGATGTGTGTTTACTCTGCATTGTTCATGAGATTTGCATGGATGGTGCAGCCGCGCAACTATTTACTACTTGCGTGCCATGCATCAAACGAGACTGTACAGCTCTATCAGCTCTCACGATGGGCTAGAGCCCAGGGGTAAGATCTCTCTCAGACTGTACACCATATATTCAGGTGTAAATTATATATGTGAACAAAGGCACTCGAAAATGCGGATCAACTATTGAAATTAATATTGCTTATCAAGTAAAGCCACTAGGTCTCTAAATCCTTGTTCACAATTTATGCATCAGCTTCTATAGTTTAGCTTTAACCTGTTGGTTTTGTTTAAACTTGCTTCATGACAGCTATTTATCCTCCACAAAAGAAGAGAAACCGTCTCAGTAAAACAAAATGAGGGAAGGTAGTTTCAACGCTTCTTCTGACGAACAATGCATCAGCATTTGTTCTTGGGAATTACTGAATCCATCTATTTGATTATCTTTTGAAACGAGTTTGTATTTGTGTCCCCAAGATATCCTTGCTTTACTTGTTGGATCGTTCAGTATCTCTTTGTTTTTTAAGTAACTGCTCCTAATAAAACGTGGACCAATTTATAAAATAAAACATCCTAAGCAATTGTCCCAACTCTTGCAGTCCCCTCCATGTTGCAATGGTTGTCAATGTTTTGAGATGTCCAGCTTTTGTTACTATTATTATTCAACGGTTCTCTATCTCTCAACGTGTGTACTTGATTCCTACAATTGAACCTGAGCTGCTTAGACTGCCTAAAATGCACGTTCCCTGGTAGATTTTGGACAGTCTTTACTAAAGAGCAGGATGATTTGCAGGTTAGTCAGATCAGAGCCGAATCAAACAATTATTGAACAATGTTAGGTCTAAGCAAAGTTTCGAAATTCTGTTGGTTGAGTTTAGTTCTTTATTCAAGCACGAGAGATGGAGTCGAAACAGACATTAATGCAACTGGACATCTTTCATCTTTCGAACCATTATTCAATATTTAATCGTATTGATCAATAAATCAAGTATAGGAGAGTTCCCGCTGTCGCTCACTATCTGTTTTGCTTTGACTTGTTTTCAAAGCTTGGTAAGTCACGTGTCAAGCTCGTTCAGTATCAATTAATGTTTGCTTGTTGGCCACTTTATTACATGAAATGAAACAAGAGTTGCGAGCAGAAACTACATGGATTCTGATTCTCAAGTCTCCTCAGAATTTGAAAACCATTTGCTCTGTGTATCCAAGTTCCTTTAGTATCCCCTTGACCTGCATTGAAACCACCCAGCATAGACATTAGGTTCGAACTGCTCTTGCATCTTGCTGATTGGATTGATTGATTTTCTCCAACTAATTACAGCGACTGTAAATCTAGAGACTGCATGACTTGTTTCAACTTCGTACACCATCACATTATCAAGAGTGTCCTAACAAAGATTATCCTATCAAAGGCCATCTCATACCCTTTCCTTAAACACATTCCGTAAAGGTCCACAAAAAGGCTATATCAGCTCAACAAGGTTTGTGTGTGCGTTGCTCATTGCATTTCAACCGCTACCCATCAGAGGTATGAGGTATCCCACATGAGGTATAGACATTATTTGTTTAACACCGGCTATAGATACTAGTGGCACAAAGGTTTAGCTAATTTCTAGATATTAAGTTTTGGATTGCCAGTAAAAGATGTTAACGAATTGGTACAAACCTCTCCTTGTGACCAGTCTGGAGCCTTGCCTCCAGATATATGCTCCATCATCCCAGGAGGACCACATACCTGAATTAAGGGTGAAACATACCAAAATTTAAATAACAATGTATGTTTTGATTCTATCCATAACTTGTTTGTAAGTATAGCAAAATTTGTAAAGCTAAACGTTTTGACATCCTCATTGTATCTTTCCTAGGAAACAGCGTCCACTATGATGATGAACAAATCAACTTTTCCAAGGAAAGAAAACTGATATAAAACAACGCATGCTCGAAAATGAGGAAAAAAATGACCACTAACTGAATTATTGATATATATATAGATTTTCCTTTCATGCGTCATTAAGAAGAATATTAAATATCTTAAGTGTCGTAAAGAGATTGTGGAAATTTTCTTTAGATAACCAAGCTATGGCTCTGAAAATAGTAACTTACAAGGATAAGAGTGTCGTCCGCAGGAAGAGGTAAGCCTTTCAGAACCATATCTTTTGAAATGTAACCTACTCCTCCTTTCCAGTTTTTAGTAGGATTGTCGACAGTGTAGAATATCTGTCGATTTATTAACATCAAGATCTTTTTCAGGAAAATGTGTATGATAATCACTAACTGGGAAACAAATCAATTGAAAAATCCAAGAGAATTCTACCTTCAAATTTGGGTGGTTAGCCTGAAGCAAATCAAGCTTTTGCTTGAGTAGTATATCATCTGGAGAAACATTGGCATAAAGCAATGATATCTGTGCACACAGAAATTGCAAAGATCAAGATCTTGGTAAGGAAATCAGCAGCAGTATAGCAGCTCGTCATTTCGTATGCATAGATTACATACTTCAATATTGGATATAGAAAAACATTTCTGGGAGAAAATAAGATAACAATAAACTGGTCACCTGCGTGTTGTCCTCCGGATTCTTCAAAATAGCATCGATCACCTGAAGCATTGGAGTAATCCCACTTCCCCCAGCAACCTTCAAAAATAAATTCAAAACAGTGATAGCCAACACAAATTCACAGGTCAGAATTTATTTGTCATTACATTGACTTGTAAGCATAATACACAAAATACAACAAGTCAGTAAATCATGTTACTAAGCAAGAAAGTAAAATGCAGCGTTGAATAAATTGACATTTTAAGGACTTGCATAACAACAAATGACACCACGCGAAATAATTCCATACATTGAGATAGCAGAAACAGATTGTATGTAAGAAATATTCAGTAAACTGGGTTGTAACAAGGGAACAAGGGTATATACCATGCCAATATGTTTCTTCATATTAGGCGAATATTTGAACTTTTCAATGGGTCTACAAGAAACAGAAGGTAAAAATAGTTAAACAGCATAAAGAACAACCATGGTACCACCAACCATAATTAAAGAAGGCTAACAGTCGAGACTATACCCTTTCACTTCCAATAAATCCCCTGGTTTTAAGCTGGCAAAATGCTGACTCATTTTTCCGTCTGGATATACCTGCACAAATCAGTGAAGTAGTGAACTACATCACTACAAATTCGAAACAAATTGAGGAAATAATTGCAATCATAACACAACCAGTTCTTTGCTAGAAATAAGTAGAAAACATGGTGAGATCTTGGATATTAACAGGACATTCATACCTTAATCAGTAAGTCAAAATAGCCCTTGGCATCCGGGTCTGATATAGGAGTGTAACTGAGATTAATTCACAAATATAACATAGATAGGGTTAATAGAAGAAGTGTTAATAAGTATAAGTATTGAAGAGATTCACAATAGAAAACAAGATATGGAAGATGTATTTTCCCATATAAGTGTTTATTTGAGTAATCCAAATGAAAGTTTTGAAACCAAAAAAGTGTTAACTTTGACAGCTCGAATCTAAAATCAAGAAACCTTTTCTCAAATATAATGGCTGCATTTAATATTCTTAGTGGCAGCTTTCAGTCTTCGCCTTTAAGTTGCAGACAACGCATAAACTAAAAATGTACGAATATCATCAAAACAGGTGAAACGATGTGTGGATGATGCAACAGATAGGCTAACAGATTCTCTCACTTAATCAGACCAATGGTTGTCAATGCAAAGCTGGGAAGAAGTTTTTAACTGAACTTACGGTCTGATGACATATTTCGTTTTTCCTTCAGCATTATAGCCTAAAGGAGCCCTGTTCACAGAAAAAGGGAAACAGGTAAGATTTACCACTCTAGTTGAGAAATTTCCCATTATGTACAAAATAAATTTGTTTCTGTAATGTGGTATGGCCGAGCCCACAGCATACCTTGTCAGGAGGCAAGAAGCAACATGTAGACCCAAACTGGCTGAGGAGTCAAATGAGAACCTAGATTTCAACGCAAGCCATAACAGAAAAAAGACAATTTTATCGCAATGGCCAATATTTACTAATTATTCAAGAAATGGACTTATATAAAGGAGTATTGCAAGGATAGTACGAAATAACTTTTGAGATCAAAATTGCAGAATGCAACCATATTAACAGCGACAATGCCCATTACTGAGATAGGGATGAAGCTTAGAGGGTTAAACAAACTAAATCACTTGGACTTCTACTATAATGACACTCAGTTGTACTGATGTTTCATAATGCACACCACAATCATATACAAGTTCCCTTGTTCAATAACTATTTGCCATTATGAAAGTATTTAAGATATATATATTCTTCATTATGTGCATGAACGGGATGTTAAATAAACAAGCGCGCTTCTGTCACTGCAGTTACAATTTTCAAATGGAAATCATAAAGTTATGCCTAATGATGACCACGCTACCGAACTTAGGAAAACTCCGAGAAGTCACAAAGCCAACGTATATTTTTAAAGAAAGTATTAGTAAGTCAATCGAATACCTGAACAGCTGGGTGTTGTGGCTAACTCTAGCAGTGTCTTGAAGCTTGAACTCGAGCCATTTATCAGGGTTTAGAGCTGAAATCAGACAGTAAAATACAATAAGTTTTGAGTAAAACGGGATATACACTATAAGTATATCCAAACCCCTCCTCTCTCCTCTGACAGACCAACAAAGGGAAAACGATATGTCTTAAAAAACGCGAAAGACATCAAGGTATGATAATAGAGTCGGTTAATGGCAAAAATGTTTCATAGCTATCAAAGCAAGAGTAAGGAAAAACGCAGCAAGATAGTAAAACAGCGCACCGGTTTTGGGTCCTGTCTCTTCCTTAGCTTGATCAAGATAGACCTGTGTTCAAAAAAGCAAAAAAGACAGTCGAAATTTTTTAATAAACACAAGCCATAATAACTGAGAAGAAAGGTCTCAAGATCTTTATGCATCTATGTGTTCGTCTAAACTTGTCTGATTGAATGTAACAAAACACACATTGGATTAAAAAATACAAGAGAAAGGAATCAAACCAGCTTGGCAAAAAAATAAAATGGAATTTGAAATTATCAAAGGAGATAAAAATTAAAAATAAAAAAAGTTCACCAGATTGTTGCCAGATGAGCAGTAATAATACGAGAATCCGCCGGAAAGTGCCGCGATTGCGCCGGCAGAGAATCGGAAAGTGCTAAAACCAGATTTGCTTTGGGATCCAAATGCGGCGGGGAATGTAGTGGGAGCTGACCTAGCGAGTCGTCGGAAGAAGGAGCTGGCCATAATGGTTTAGACTTTAGATCTCAGAGAATGGTAAAAGGAGCGAAATGGGTTGCAAGAAGAGAGGGTTTTAGAACTGAGTGAGAGGGGGAGTAAATTCTGCCCTGCGGAGATGTGTATGTAAACAACCGGTGGATTTCTCAAAAATGAGTCACAAGAATAATAAAAATATATATTAATAATCCAAATCAGTTATAATAGTTATTTTGACGCAAATATAATAGTTTCTTCACAAATTATCATATTGATCGTTGTTAACTAAAACAATCTTTTTTTCATCTGAATTTTATTTGATATCATAAATAACGAATTTACAAACACAACTACAAAATCTAAGTACAATCATATACGGATTATTCACTACATATATACACATCTAAATTATTTTACATTTGTTAAATTATAGACCATGGCATTACTTTGAGAATTATTGAATTATTAAAAACAAATTAATGGTACAACTTTCAAATAAGATTGATATTCGTTATATTTTCAAGGTTGTTGTCAATTGTAACTAAAAAAAATATTTGAAGAAACAAAGCTATAGGCAAATTCATCGAGTTTTAAATTTAAGAATAATGTTTTAACCAACGAGGAGGCTTTGTCTTTACATAAATATTCCAATGAAACATGTTAAAGTGAAAATCCGAAACATTCAAATCAATGGAAGTCTCAAGAGTTTGAGGTTTTTCATGAGAAAACAAAATCAGTGAAAAGCTTTAACCTTGGAGGCCGAGGATGGATGTCAACCAAACGCACAATTCCTCCATCTCTTGTGGGATTGTGTAGTGACCAAGTCCACTGTATGCCTTAAAGGTCGCCTTCTTAAAACCATTTGAAATTAAGGCCTCTGAAGATTTCTCCCCAAACTTGAACGGTACTACATCATCACCTGATAACCAAAGGTACATCCATGAATCAACATGAGAACATGAAGACAAGAACATCTCAGAATTGTAACCATTCCTTTACTTGAATCCTTGCTATGGGAAAATATTGAATAACCAGAAAGCTCCTGAGAATCCTTTTTAGAAGAATAAATTGCATTTACAGCAAAGTTTAACACTCAGAAGAAAAACATAACCGATTTGTTTGGCATATTTAACATGCTGAGAAGTAAAAACATTTCCACAATTTGCTTAATTACCTTTTCCATGACAAAGTAAAATGGGCAATGATGCAGCTCGGTTTTTGACATGCTCCTCTTCTAGTTTGCCAGCCAACGTCCTGCGAGGACAACAAGCGAACCAAAGTGACTCAAATATCCCAATTAGACCAGAAGAACGTCAGAAGAAGAGGAAATCCTACTTTGCACAAGGAAGCCATCCGCTTAAGCCTATGACTGCGCTTAAATTGATAGGATAAGGATTGAAATTTCCATATTTTCCCAGAGCAAAACAAGTTGCAGAATATAGAGATGTTGCCGCACCCATGCTGAACCCTCCAACACCTAATTTAACTTTTAACAACGAGATAAAGCATTTTCAGAAATGGAATCTCAAAATCGTGTGTCTTCAGCCATAACTTTTCAGAAAACTAAGATTGCAAATAGACTCTGAAAAATACCAGGGCCTAAACTCAAACAAAAGAATCAAACTTCAACATTAGATATGAAGTTGGAAATAAACTTGAATGGGAAAATTTGAGAGATGTCATTATCGTTGCATACGAAATCTTAACTCTAGCACTACTAGACATCTTGCAAATACTAAGCTGAAATTGAAAATAGCATAGATGTTTCAGTTATTTCCAAATCATTGGAACTCTCAAGAATTAAAAATAGCATAGTTTGTCAGTAGGAAAAGAGATCATGTCCTTTCCCTTACCTATTTTATGCACTCTCTTCTTCAAAAATTACCATGCATCATATGTTATAGTAGTTGTTCTTTATTATTAACGGAGGTACAGGAACCATTAAGTCAACCAGTAACTAACTAGAGTAAAGATAGCTTTCTGCTTGACGCCAGAATTCCTACTTAGTAATTTTCTGTAGTGAAGTCAGATATATTGGCTTTGATGTCAAATCTGTGTAATACTTATATTTGAATGATAATTTAGCTCTTCAAGATTTTCAAATTCTACCTTTTCTCTCTAGTTCTACCCTCTTCCCTCTCCTCTCCCAATCTGCCTCCTTTAATATCTTGATTCTTTCTAACTCTACTCGCTAAATTTAGTCCTTTAAATTAACTAAATCTAGTCCTTCAATTTCATAAGTAATGGGTCTCTCAAGATTTGAACTTCTACTACTCATATGCAATAGTGTACGTGTATAACATCAATTTGTAGATATTACCATATTCATGCTTACTCCTTACTGTTTAAGGGACCACATGTAGGGATATGAAGAGGCAAATTTGGAAGAATATCTTACTGTCAGCAGGCTCATTTGACAACAGATTTGCAACATGTGCAGCAGTCATATCCAATCCTTCTACATCATCAGGGCCATCTTCATTGATGTCCACAACATCAAACCCTACATCAGTTACAGCAACTCATCACATATTTTCTCACACAAAATAACTGTTCAGGCTGAACTCATCCATATTCCTGCAAGAATCTGATGATAGTGTTTATAAAGAAAGGTAAAGAATGCAACATTTGGTATACCAAATATGTATTCTCACATAGAGAGAATAGACTTTTTTAGTTAAAGGGGAATTCTATTGCTGACCAAAAAGTACGATCCTGTAGTTTTTCGTAGAAATATCAAATTTTAATAGCGTGGATCTTTGGTCTGGCTATGTGGAGCGAAGCAATGATGCCTGTTAAATACTCAAAAGCACATTCTAAGATGGGCTTCCTACAAAGCTGCAGACGTGTAAAGAGATTAACTTCGAGCTTATCCTGTACCACTTGATTAACTTTCCTATCTTGCGAATATCAAACCGAATTTGTTGTTTGATTGGCCCATGGCCCAAGCTTTTGCAAGAAAAAAGGCTGTCTATTTTTATTAGAAATAGTTTCTACCAACAGAATAAAAGATAAATGTGATGTAGCAAACACGTATACTTACAAGCTGTTGAGGGAAAACCGCCGAACAAACTTATTGGTTGAGAAGGAGCAGTAGGGCATATCCATTTGATCTGTATTACAATGGATTAGTATTCACGAAGGTGGAAAAACTGAGCTCGTTCAAAATAATTAAGGGAACTAATGGAGATCACTTGAAGCTAATAACTCACATTTTGAAGGGGAAGGGTCTCCAAAAGCTGGGACCAGCTGCACTCATGACACAAAACGACTTACGGTCAGGACTGCCAACTTTTCGAACTAAATGTGTATCAAGTTTGTATCAATAAAGACGATGAACAATGTCATGATGTGCTAAAGCTTCGAGTTTTTCTTCTCTAGGATAAAAGACAGCTTAAAATATAAGCAAGAGTGTTCAACGTCAAGATTAATTATTTTTCTCAGCTGATTGTGATGAGGCGACATTGCATAAAAAGCACCAATACTCTTGAAAGAAAACTAAGATACAGATACAACGTGTAAAACTTGAACACTAACATAAGTTACACTCATTACTGATAGTCAATAATCTACAGCTTATTTACAATTTCCACAATTCCAAATAGCTCGGATCTAAACTGATTGTAATATGGAAGCCATGTACAATAAACTATTATCCTAGCTGATTTCCAAAAATGAAAACTAACTTCAGATAAGAAATACCTGGAGCCATTGTCACCGAGACCATGTAGCCAGACAATAGTTGCTTGGTGTTTCCCTTTGGGCCTAACCACATGAGTTTTCCCAAACTCTACCGCTCTTCTTAAATTTCTGCCTGAAATAATGTTGCCAATGAGAGTATTTTATTAATATTTTCGATTTGAACTTGCTCAAAACCGTACCAACGCAACACAAAAGAAGAATATACTAACTTGAACCAACTGCAGCACCGGATAAACTCATATTGGATTACAGGCGATGTCCTGAACGAGTACTTGGTGAAAATTGTCTAGAAAAAAATTACCCTGCAGGAAAACGAATACAACAATCATTCACACCACAGTGATTATATCAAACGAGAGTTTAGCATTTTCAATAACGTGAATGATGAATCCAAGTGACACAGCATAAAGCAAATACAACATTGTTCAAAACAGAAAACAAAAGAGAAATATACCTTTAGAACCCCTAAAAGTAAGAAAACATTTAAAAAATGATAACATTCCTTATTTCCGATTCCAACTATTTTATTCGTAAGTAGGTAACGTCAAGAAATTCAAAGACAAAATCACAATGAAGCTCTAAAAGAGATCATTTTAAAATCTTTAGTTCGTTCAAACATTGAACAGGAAAAGGCACCCGAACGAAACACAAAGTGCCGGATCAATCGACAAAAGTCCAAGGATTAACGAAACTCCAGATACGAAATGGCGTTGTGTTTTTCTTTTTAATAAAAAAAAAATATTGCAAAATGAAATCAGAATGATATACTAAAGAGCACTACCTAAGAAATTGGTGAGGCTCGCAGAGCAAATCGGAAAATAGATTTACCTGAGACAGTACCTTGGCAAAGGTTAATCGACGGAGAAGTCTAAGGAAGCGAATACAACCAGAACTTTTTAGCAGCAATCTATAAACTTCGGTGTGGCCGTGTGGGTTGCACTTTGTATTACCTTAGCGTCCATCATTATTGATTATTTTCACTTTTCTCCCCAATCCTTTTGGTTTTATCAGTCTCTGCCCAAATCATAGAAGTGGAAGGTTCGGTATACTTTGAAACCAGAAATTAGGTAAAGACTCTCAGTCGAGATTTATGCGTTTTATCTTCATGAAGGTTCAGTTTAGTTTGTATCTCATGGAGAGGATGATTCTTCATGATCAATTTGGGTTGGATAATGCAATCAAGTCGTATCAATAAGATTAACTTGAATTATATATCAAGATTCGTAATATATGAAATTATAAGTTGTATTTGTTATAAAAAGTAACAAATGTAACAATGGTTACCTCACTCTTCAGTTATTTTAGTTTAGAATTTGATTCTATATAGTGTTGGAATTGTTGGATCGGACCGTTATTATGAACTATTGTGATTGTTACATATCAAATGGTGAACTAAAACACAAGTAAATGAAAATTCTAGCGTGGAGAGATGGGAGATTTGATACTAGAGCAAATGGAGGGTAAACGGAAATTCCTTTCCCTGTGAATTTGCAATCTGGGGATATCAATTATTCGTCTAACACCTGTAGTTGCATCATCATCATCATCATCATCAGCCGCCAAAAGATCCACCACTACAAGTTTGGAATCCGGCGGCTCATACACCGGAACTCTTCCTTCAAGCATCTCAATCACCATTGTCATAGCAGGCCTACTCTTAGCCTTCTCCTGTATACACCACAAAGCCACACACACCAATTTCATCACTTGCTCTTCATCTACCTCTTCAGTTTCCATCAGCCGTTTATCTACAATCTCCATTACTTTCCTTTCTCTCATCTTCTGATTCACAATCCTTGGGAAATACTCCAACTTTTTCTTCTTCTTCTTCGTCTTCGTTTCCTCAATCTCTACTCTTGAAATGCTTCTTCTTCCTCCGATCATCTCTAGTAGTACGATTCCGTAGCTGTAAACGTCGGATTTCTCTGAAATTCCGTGTTCGAGAAGCCATTCCGGGGCTAAATACCCTCGTGTCCCGCGGATATCCGTCAAAACTCGACTCTCGTCTCTAGCAATCAGCTTGGAGAGTCCGAAATCGGTCACCACCGCTTGATAATTCTCGTCAAGCAGAATGTTTTCGGGTTTAACGTCTAGATGCAAGATCTTTGATCGACAATCATGGTGGAGATAAGTAAGCGCTTTGGCTACATCGATGGCAACTTGGTACCTTTGGTCCCACGACAAGCATCCTCCGTATCTTTTTCCTCTGTCCGGGAAAATCCAGAGATCGAGAGACGAGTTTGGGATATATTCATAGACAAGGAATCTCGGGCTATTTTGGGAGCTTGAAGATGAATAACCGAAAAGACGAACTAGGTTTTTGTGCTGTACGGAAGCTATGGCCGCTACTTCAGATCTGAATTCTCTCTCTCCTTTCTCTTCTCCCTCGATTCTATTCACAGCAACTTGACTTCCGTCTTTCAAAACTCCTTTGAATACTGAACCCGATCCGCCTTTTCCGATCAGGGATCGGAATCCGTCGGTGGCTTCTTCTAGATCCTCAAGCTTGAATTTCGTTGGTACTCCAGCGACTTTTCTCAGAAAACTATACTCAATTCTGAGCTCTCTGCCTTCCGAGACGTACCTAGACTCCAAAAGCTTCCTCTCTCTGTTGTAACGTCTCCGGATCACGAGGAAGCAAATCGCTGCGAGGATCAACGAAATGTCGACGCCGGCGATGAGAAAGAACGTCTTGGAAAGTTTTAGAGAAACTCTGGCGGCGATTATCACCACGAGAAGAACAACGATAAATATAGTAGCGATTAAGTTAGCTTTCTTGTCCTCCATTAGAGACGTTAGAACTTCGCAGACTTCATAATTTCAGATGAACATCGTGACTCCGTCACTAGAGCTAAGGAGGAAATAATTCAAATTAGATTAGTTTTTTTTTTCCTATATAGGTTACGTGTCTCGGATGATATAATTCGACCAAATATAATGATATAAAAATAAGTATATCTTAATATATAACATTTTACTTACTATTTCATATAACAACGTAACTAGATTTATATTGGAAAAAATATTTATAAATTATATTTTATTAGTAAATATAAATTAAATATTTATATAATTTTTATTTTTATTTAAAATTACTTTTAACATTAATTTTTGTATATATAAATTAAGAAATAAAAAATAATTATTTTTTATGAATTTAATAGTATTTTTATTAGTTTTATAAAATATATTAATACTCTATCCAAATTAATAACAATGACATAATTTATAATTATTCGAATAAATTAACCATATTTATATATTTATTTGAAATTTACTGTAATAATGAAATGTAAACATGATATTTTTGTTAATAAAACGTAAGAGTAACATTATTTTCTTAAATTTCTTCTCAAATAATATATTAGGGATTAGGTAATAACTTAAATCTATTAATATTTATTTGAAATTATTTATAAATTAACATATTAAAAATTAAAAAAAAAATTATTTTGTTATTAACACGTCATGGTAAGGTTATTTTGTTAAAAAGTTTTTCAAATAATATATTAGGAATATTTGATGATTCATAAAATTGATTTAAATTTATGCATGTCCTAATCATATATACATTTATTAAATAAAGTAAGGCATTGATGAGCATCAGCAAGTTGTGTCAAGTTGAATTATTCAATCCTTCTAGTTAGTGCTGAAAATTTTCAAATCGTTAGGACAAATTGCCATGTTCGTTAAAACATAATAGTTTTTTGAAGTTGAATGTATTAAGATGATGTTTTGTTAATGAAAACTTAATTAAGATTTTAGCTAATATTAAAAATTGTTACTGATGTTCAGAGCAGAATCGATATCTATAATAAGAAAATATACAATTGGTAGGAAGTAGCGTTTTGTTGACTTTGAAATTGCAGCTGAATGGAATAAATTTATTAGTTAGGTTTGGCTTCGGAGACCAACCACGCGGTATAATTAAGTATGTGGTTTGATCGCATCCATGGAAAATATTATTCGAAATTCATGAAAATTTTGTTTGGTATTATGATATATCATATATTTCTATGAATGTGTAATAATAGTAGCATTTGTTGTTGAATGGCTGTGCTTTCCCAATAAACCCGAGCTCGACCCAAAATGAATTAGGCTCGATGAGTTCAAACTCCATTCCTAACAAAAGTGGGTGTGCATTAAATATCTGTCTGATCTCATCCATTATCAATAATGACGGAAAATCTGTCCACATTAAATAATATTTATAAACATTTAAAAATGATAATGATATTCAAGTTCGTTCCAAATTGCAAACAAACATAAATCTTAAAAGTTTTGAAAGAATTTACCTCTAAGCCTAATGTTTATTTGTCAACGCTCGATATCTTGAATTGGAATGTATCCATGCAAATATATAATTATTGAATTAACAGAGACCATGGAAATTGTATGTGTATATAAATAAACTTTTTGTTCCTTTTTTATAATAAAAGCTTTTTTTGTTATTTTGCTTCGGCAAACATAAATCCCTAATATATTATTTGGGAAACTTTTTAATAAAGTAATCTTATCTTGACGTGTTAATAACAAAAATATCATGCTGACGTGTCAACACTACAACGAGTTTCAGCTTAAATATATAAAAGGATTTAATTTACTAGAATAATTACAATTCATGCCATTGATATTAATTTGGTTAGAGAATAAATATAATTTATTCAACTAACCAAAAAATACTATTACATTTACAAAAACAATAATTTTTATTTCTTTAATTTTTTATATATTAATTTATAAATAATTTCAAATAAATATAAATAGATCTAAGTTACTACCATAATCCCTAATACATTATTTGAGAAACATTTTAATAAAATAATTTATCTTTGACGTATTATTAACAGAAATACCATATTGACGTATCATCACTAAAGTAAATTTTAAATAAATATATAAATGAATTTAACTTATTAGAATACTTACAAGTATATCATTGTTATTAATTTGGTTATATAATTAATATACTTTATTAAACCAACAAAAAAATACTATTAATTCCTAAAAAATAATTATTTTTCTTTTTTTAATTTGTATATACAAAAATTAATGTTAAAAGTAATTTTAAATAAAATTTAAAATTATATAAATTTTAATTTATATTTACTAATAAAATATAATTTACGAATATTTTTTCCCACGCATGGCGTGGATATGAATCTAGTTGTTCTGATTTCTAGATATTTGGATGTATTTTCCCTTGTCAGGATCATCATATATATATATATATATTCTGAGATTGAACTTTCGGAGTCTGCTGCTATATATATATATATATATATAGATATATATTATGAGATTGAACTTTCGGAGTCTGCTGAATGTTTTGTCAATTCAAGGAATGCTTATGGTACCAGATGGCATCATCATTGACAACTACAGTTATGTTGCGTAGAACAAAATTGAATTGAGGGTAGGTTGTAAAAATGTCGTTCTATTTTTCAATCGGACCAGTTTGATGATTTCCGAGTTTGTAAACGTAAAAGTGATCATTTTTTCTCTCGTCTTTTTGCGTTGGATTTGTTGAGAGACTAGTAAAAAAATATATATGATTCATGCGTAACGGATGCATAACAAGGAAGCTATATTTGGGAATTCGTTGTTTTTAAGAGTTTGATAATCCTATCACGGCACGTTCTTGGGCAGAAAACAAATTTCTTGAGTTCAATAATTATATGTAACACCAAAACAACATTACAGAAAAAAAAACAGAAAATATAAATAAAGCAATAGAGAGCTTCACACAGCAGAGTTTAGTCAAAGGCATCATCATCGTCATCAGGGAGAGGCTGATTTTTGGCCTGTTCAAGCTCAGCTTCGTTTTTCTGTTGTTCAGCAAAGTCAATGTGAACCTCCGGTGGAGCAAGCGCTGGTGACTCCACAAAGTGAAGGTTTGGATCACCGGCCAATTTTCTAGCAAGGTACAAGAATGGCTTCTCAAAATTGTAATTGCTCTTTGCGGATATCTCATAGTACTGCAGGTTCTTCTTCCTGTGGAATGTCACTTGTTTTGCCTTCACTTGCCTGTTCTTCACATCCACTTTGTTCCCACACAGTACTATCGGGATGTTTTCACACACTCTGTTTATTAAACAATAACCAAATGTCTTCAAGACACAAAACCAAAAAACAATTCACATAAAAAAGCATCTTTTTATTGTTGTACCTGCAAAGATCTCGGTGCCATGTTGGAACGTTCTTGTATGTGAGCCGTGCTGTGACATCAAACATAATAACCGCACATTGACCATGGATGCTGCAAGAACATAAAAGGATTAGCCTTACATATCTCAACACAGAAAATCAAACCAACCATTATCATATAGAATACAACAAGTCCTATTCCCATTGTCAAGGTTGCAGATTCAGAAAACTATGCCTACGCCATTAACTGCACACATATCGGCCTAAATTTTGTGATGATAACACAAAATCTAAAACTTAGGAAAAGAGAGACGAGTAAATTGCCTACTCACTAGTATCCATCCCTTAGGCCACCAAATTTCTCTTGTCCAGCAGTATCCCAGCAGTAAAAGCGGATCTTGCCGCAGTTTGTGAAGAAATCCAAAGGATGAACCTCAACACCGATAGTAGCTGCAACAACAATCAGAACTCAACATCAAGATCGCTGAAGTGACTATTAATAACATAAATTGTGCATTCGCGAGCAATCGTTGCTACACTTACGTTCATACTTCTTCTCAAACTCCCCAGTAAGATGTCTTTTGACAAAAGTAGTTTTCCCTGCACAACCACAATGAAAAGTCAGAGGCTTACCAAATTAATCAAACACAATGAGGCATACTACAACATCAACAGAACGACTGAGAACAACAGAGCAAATTATATAAGAATCAAGAGTCAATTAAAAAAGTCTGCTTAGGAAAGATCTAATATGTACTATTTGCTGATGCCCACCTCGTTTACTCAATAGTGAATACGATCAACGTAATTAAGCATTGATATTCTCAAAAACCAATGGACCAAGTTTTGTTAACAAAGATCAACAGCCTCAGTAGTCAGCACATTATCAAAATCTGAATTGATTGTGAAAAGAAGATCAAACCGCAGATGCAGAAAAGAAAAACAGTGATTGTTCGATCAAAAATAGGACGATGAATACCTGTGCCTCCATCACCAACAATGACGAGCTTGAAGCTAGGATAATCGACGGTTTGCTGGTTAGGTAGAGCCTGAACAAGATATACAGAGAGAAAATAGAAAGAAAAAAAAAAAGAAAACAGAAACAAAGACGTCAATGGAAATTAGTAAACTCGTGAGATCTGAGAGAACGTAATGTGATCGAACAAGAAGAAGAAAGCAGCGAAAATGTTTCAGAGAACATTACCATCTTTTAGGAAACACGAGAGGAGAGTGAAATCAGACGTTGAAGGTGTAAACGGCGAGAGGGAGATTTAGGAGAGAGAGGGGTTTTTAAAAGAGAAACTAAAAGGGTTTGGCTTAGGGTTGACGCTACTCGTATGACCATTAGATTCGTTCATTTCGTTTTGCAGTTTTAACGCAGCTCTTTCCACCGTTGGATCCTATTTAGCTTCAAGTCCACGCGTACTCATTTATGCGGGTCTCACTGTCTCACTCTTTTGTTTTATAAAAATGTAATTATTCTCTTACCAATTTTGAAACTAAAATTCTTTGATATACATTGGTACGATCTCATTGGTAGGACATTGCACAAATTTTTATTCGTATTTTATTCGTATTTACAGAGTTCATTTGTCAAAAAGTTTCTCTCTAAGCTCATTTATGAATTGATTTGAAAAAGTGTTGTTATTATGTTATCTTGAAAGGACCATTTGAATGAATATAAACTAGTCTTTAGGTGATAGAAGCTTTGTTTTCAAATGTTTAGAGAACAAACTGAAACGGTTTAAGAAAGAACCACAGACAGTAAAAGAAACTCTAATTTCTCAGGTCTGAAATGATTTTGTGGCTTCCACTTGGGAACACTTACTTCCAGAGCTTACGTAGGGACATGTTCTTCTCTGTGTCTTTCTTCATAACCTTTGCCACAGCCATCTCAAAGTCTTCTTGTGTCACATGAACTCTCCGCTCCCGCAGCGCAAACATGCCCGCCTCCGTGCACACAGCCTGACCATAATATCAACGTAAGAGAGAATGAGCGAGAGAGAAAGAGAAGAGAGACTGCGCGAGAGAGAGACTGCGCGAGAGAGAGAGAGAGAGAGAACAGGGGAGTACAAACACTTTACCTTCAGCTCAGCACCTGAAGCACCATTCATCTTCTCTGCAATCTTTTTCAGATCAATTCCACGCATCAAATTCATTTTCCTTGAGTGTATCTTCAAGATATCAAAACGTGACTGCAACACATATTTGAAAAATATGTTAACCAAACATGTTTTGCAATCTTTCAATTCGCTAATATGCAAAGCTTGTTTCTGGAAGAATACAATTTCTAAGAGCCTTTCAAATTACATCATTCCAAAACAAGATTTCCTGCGTAGGTAACAACAAATACTAAAAAGTCTTGTCATTGAAATGTATGCAGCAAATCATAGTTTCTCTAAACATCAACCGTCTTTAGGAAAATACGATGACGTAAGTTGTTTTAAATTACTAACTAAGGTGTATCTTTGATGAATTCCACATTCCTTTCACCAAAAACAAAAGAGCAAAGTTGCTGTTTCAAGGTTGAGTTCTTCTAATATCATTTTCTAAGAAGCGTAAATATTACCTCTTCATTAGGATTAGGGAATTCAATTTTTCTATCAATCCTTCCAGGCCTGAGAAGAGCTTGATCCAGAATATCAATACGATTTGTCGCCATCAAAACCTGCACCAGTCATTTGAAAGAATAAATGGGTTTGTCTGCAAATTCAGACTACGACACCACGGACTCATCCTTTAGGCTTCATGATTTATTTCCCTTACAACTTGAAACGTACCTTGATTTTGTTTGACGCTTCAAATCCGTCAAGTTGGTTGAGAAGCTCAAGCATAGTCCGTTGCACCTCACTGTCACCATTTCCACTTCCAGATTCCATACGAGCAGACCCGATACTATCAATTTCATCCATGAAGATGATTGATGGTGCATGCTCCCTGAAAACCATATACCACCGACACTAGATAGGTAAGCCGGCTGGCAAATGTACTTTCAACACAACAATCTCATCTATGTTTAGTTTACTCATAGAAGACAAGCTATTGTGGCCTACATGCAGACACCATGACAGGGAATATGTCTAATTGTTCTAATCAATAAAAGATATGCATCCTTGAGATTTTCTATAGAATGAAACCACATCCATAATAAGATGGAACATTTTCCTCATTTTAGTTAACACTACATGTCCAATTCAGCTACTAAACGCAGATATGCAAAAAAAGAAAATATCTTGTCACATTTCATTTTTCCCTATCCACCATCATGTAACATGCTCGAAATTTTAAATAGGGCCTAGCATTTACAAACCTTGCCATCACAAAAAGTTCTCTGACCATTCTAGAACCTTCTCCAATGTATTTCTGGACCAGCTCCGAACCAGAAACTCTGATGAAGGTACAGTCAGTGTGATGTGCCACAGCCCGAGCCAAAAGTGTCTTTCCAGTTCCGGGTGGACCATATAACAACACACCCTAGACAGAGAGGGAGGTCAAATCATCTCTAGTAAACTTAAAACCATTCTAAAAATGAGAAGAAGTTTTGGAATGCGTGTGTACCTTTGGCTGCGCAATTCCAAGAGACTCAAACAATTCAGGATGTTTGATTGGCAGCTCAATGACCTGATAAAGAATCAAACATGTTATATAAGAATTAAAAGCATGCGACAACAGGAGGATAGCCAGTGGCTTTAAGTTTTGATTTTCTTTTCACAAGGCATACCTCCTTTATTTCCTTAATTTGCTGGTCAAGACCACCAATCATGTCATATGTGGAGTCTGGAACCTTCTCAACTTTCATAAGGTTAACCAGCGGATCTACTTTACTTGGCAGGACCAGATGGAGGACATAGCTATCATTACGTAGTGCAACTCTCGTTGATGGTGTGATTTTCGTTATGTCAATACTTTTGTCAATATCAACAACATACTTCCCCTCTGGATGAACCTGGAATATTGGAGTTTAAGTCTTGTTGATAGCTATGTTCATAAAATTACAAACAATACAGAGCCAAGTTAATACTAGAATATATGATATACAAATTCTTACCTTAACCAAAACCTTGTTTTTTCCCATCACTTTTACCACTTCTCCGACATAGGACCCAGGTTCCTGAAGCAGCTGCAACTCTTCTCTGAGCATTCGTACTGTTCAGTTTAGAATGATTATAGTGTCAAAAGGTTTGAAATATTGGAATAGTTAACTACAACTATAAAAACTAATAAGAAAACCTTCGAGGATAGATATGATATGATGATAATCATTATGACATGAATATGAACACCAAGGCTGTTCTGTAACATTAAATGTAGTGGAAACGATCCTTATACTAATTCTTTCTGTGAGTACATAGTACTCTAGTAAGGAAAGAACTATGAGCCAAAATATATCACTCTAATCATTGCATTCAAATACTTTTAAACATGTTCCAGACAAGAAATCCAGATTACATAATAAACCAATTTGATTAGGCTGCAAGTACTGATAGCTCTCCCGTTTATAACGGTTCAATCAATTCTTTCATCCTCACCACAATCACAACACGGTTTCCTAAACAATCAACTAGAAGAGAGAAGGTGATGCACGCTCAACACACCCGTAGGGATCAAACAGAATCGAAAAATCTGGAAAAGGTAGGTGCTTGGAAAAAAACAAGGCTCAAAAGTGCACAACATTGAAGAAGCGTGTTTTAGGTCCTGTTCTGGAAAAGATGCATCACAAAAGATCCCAACGCCTCTCAACCACTTCCAGATCGGAAACCCTCGATCTCTCAATAATAACCACAAAAAATCGAAATTTGAAAGCACCCACCACAAAGAAGAAGGAATCGAAAGCCCTAGCACAAAATCCGAGATTTCTAACCCCAGTAAAATGATCCGCCCGAAATACCGTGGAAATAGGAAGAAATTAGGGGAAAGAAGGAAGAAAAGACCTCTAGAATTGAGTTCATTCCTCTGAGCTTCAAGGCGATTGAGGTTGTTAGTCTTCTGACGGAGCTGACGCTGTAGCTCATGGATGTGCTGGAGATAGTACTGCTTAAGCCCCTCCCCTTGTTTCGCCGCCGCTCCTTTGACGTTGCAGACTTCCTCCATCGCTGTCTCAGTACGCCTCGCCTCGACTCCTACAGCCGCCATGTCCTCAGTGATTGCAGAAAATAAATCGAAGAGAAATCTCTAGTAATCTGATAAAACTTAGACGGAGATGAGAAGAAGGAGATAGCGATTAATTTCTTCGATCAGATTCTGAAACCCTCACGCAAGCATTGTTTCATTTAAATACATGGTGAAAGACAAAAAAATATTATTATCTCAACCATATAAATAATTAACAAAAAGGATTAAAAAAAGGAAATTAACTCAACAATGAAAAATAAAGCAAAAAGATTAAAATAAACATTATTTCAAATTTTAGTTACAAATATAATATTAATTATTTAAAATTTTAAAAATAATATAAATTTAATAATAAAATAATTAAAAACTTCCCTAATGAAAAATTTTAAATTTTAAATTGAAAAAAGTTAAACCAAATTTTATATATAGTTTATTTAAAATAAACAATTATTTTTATATAATAATTTGTGTTATTTTTAAAAATTTTATTTTTAATATGTTAAATTTAGAAAATAAATTTAAAATAATATTATGTTATGATATTACTCTAGAAAATATTCATATATTATCTTACGAAAAAAGTTTATTAGTCTCTCATATGTTTCGATTTTCGATTTTTTTAAATTAATCGGATTGAATTTTTCATATTTTGATTCATTTGGTTATGAGAAAAGTTGATAAAAAAAAAATCAGTTCGATAACTTCGTCAATTTAATCAGTTCTGTTTTTAGCATATAAAACTTTTTCAAATCAAATTAAATTCGTTTGCATCGTTTGATCGAATTGGTCAGTATTCAAAACAGAATTGGATGAAGTTTGCTTCGTTTTAAGAATGTGTTTGTTAAAAGGCAGAATGGAAACACATAGAAGAACACCGAGTATGCGATACGACAATATTCCAAACTTTGCATCTACTTAATGGAAATAAACTCATTTAATACATAATCCAATTCATTTTTAATAACAATTAATTTTGTTAATTTTCATCTTCTATATGGTTTGACCAATTTAGCATTCAATTATCACTCAAAGTACTGTTAAGATTTGCTAATCCCGCACGATACTCATGAAGTCGTCGCCTTCCCCTTATAGTCTATGATTGCATCCACAATCCCAGATCCAATCTCCATCTTCTTCTTCCTTCTCCGATCTCGATACTAAATCTCTATAGCCATCAATGTCGTCGTCCCGATTCGATTCCAGCAATCAGTTGGCGACGAGCAGTCTCGTCATTGGCTACGCTCTCTGTTCCAGTCTCCTCGCCGTCATCAACAAGTTCGCTATCACCTATTTTAACTACCCTGGACTTCTCACCGCTCTCCAATACCTCACCTCCGCTCTCGGCGTTTGGCTCCTCGGAAAATTAGGGTTCCTCCACCACGATGTCTTCACTTGGGACACCGCCAAGAAATTCCTTCCCGCAGCTGTCGTCTTCTACCTCGCAATATTCACCAACACTAACCTCCTCCGTCACGCCAATGTCGATACCTTCATAGTGTTCCGATCTCTAACGCCGTTGCTCGTCGCGATCGCCGACACGGCCTTTCGTCAGCAGCCGTGTCCCTCCAGGCTCACCTTCTTGTCGCTCTTCATCATCCTCGCCGGTGCTGTTGGGTACGTAGCCACTGACTCGGCTTTTAGTCTTACCGCATATTCGTGGGCATTCGCCTACCTTGTTACCATTACCACTGAAATGGTATACATTAAGCATATGGTGTCGAATCTAGGATTGAACACTTGGGGATATGTTCTGTACAATAATCTCTTGTCTCTGATGATAGCACCTATATTCTGGTTTCTCACCGGGGAACACGCCGAGGTTTTCACGGCCGTGAATGAGAATTGGGGCAATTTGTTTGAGCCAGTGGCGTTTTTCGCTGTAGCATTGTCGTGTGTGTTCGGTTTCCTTATCAGCTTCTTTGGATTTGCTGCAAGGCAAGCCATATCTGCCACAGCCTTTACAGTGACTGGTGTTGTCAACAAATTCTTAACTGTTGTCATCAATGTTCTGATTTGGGATAAGCATGCCACTCCTGTTGGTTTGGTTTGTCTTCTTGTTACCATCTGTGGTGGGGTTGGTTATCAGCAATCTGTGACCGTGACTAAGAAACCGAGCAATGGTCCATCTCAAGTGTCCAACAACGAGAAGGAGGAGGAAGAGTTGATGAACTTGATCCCAGGAACCGGAAAGCTAGCTACTTCTGTATGAGAGATATCAATTGTTTACACCTTTCAATTCGGAACGAATATCTTACTCTTTTGTTTCTGGATTCTTGTAAACCTCTTGCCTCTCTTATCTTCCTATCCATTAATACAAAAACAGTTTATGTTCGTTCTTCCTGCGTTACAGATAATCAGAAAAGACAGTGTTGTGTTGAAAGAACAGTTTTAGGTCTCATTTGAATATGTCACGACATTCTGTAATTTGTCATTTCTATCCCTGACATGGATTCTGAAAGCAGAGCAAAACCAGAAATACAGTAAACTAGCGACCATAAGTATTGTATCCTAGACTCAACACTACATATGTTTACATTGCTCTCAGGTGTCTATTGAATCATGAATTAAAAACAAATGATAACGTTACATGAATGTTCCGTTACACAAATGTTTATAAATGACGCTATGTTCACTCGAGTATCTCTCTCACTTTGGATGCAAAGATGCATGCATCCATATTTGCAGAACATTTACGAAACCCTTTTAGAGCATAAAAGAATTAGTGCAACTTGGTGGTAATGACTTTCTTAAGCGACTGACTTGATGAGATTTTGGAATTCTTTGTATTGGTCAAACAATTCCATATTCATCACTAACTTGCCTTACTTCAAGGCCCATCATACAACCACTTGGTAATAAATAACAAACGTTCATGTATTTTTTTTATATATTCCAATTCTCGTGTAATTTAATTTTTATCATTGTAATATTTTTTGGAGAAATATATTAAAATATAAAAAATCTTTCAAAAATAGAACAACATTTTTATTATTAAATGTTTATTTTTTTCTAAAAATACCACATGCATTAAAACTAAATTTTAAGGATTTATAATTTAAATATTTTTATGTGGATTTAGAGCTTAGTATGCAGTTTTTAAGTTTTAGAACTTAGTTCATTGGGTGTAAATTAATTTTAGTTTGTGATATTTTAGAAAAAATCAATGATAAAATAGAACTAGAACTATTAATGCTATTTCTATAAAAAAAAATTGTAATATTTTTGAAAAAAAATCTTGTAAATACATTTTTATTATAGTGGCATTCTCCGGACCTATAGGCTCCACACATTAGGATACGTTTATGCACTTATTAGTGCAAACTCATTTTATTGTATTATACGCAAGAGCAAGCAGTCAACGAGTAATATAGTAGAAAAAAGGCAAACAATCTGCCTAAATGACCAAATGTAAGAGTTCTTACAAGAGCGTGTGACGTAATTATCTCTGCATACGTATTCTCTTAAATCATTTCTAAGCCAAAAGCCAGATTACAAGCACCAAATCCACGTAGCTTGACTTGAAACAAATTAGAAGTTACAAAAGGTAAAATACAACCAAAGCTTCACTTAAGACAGAACAAATCATACATGTGAACGGCCTCGTACTACTACGCATGCCCGTTTCCTATTACATCATCAGCACCTGCAACACCTTCTCTAGCTACTGAATTAACAAGCGACTGCGAACAAAATAGAGACTTGTTTCTATTAGGCTTAATCCGACCCTTGCGCAATGACACCTTCATTTCATTAGAATGTGAAAAATTTATATCTTACTTGAAGTTCTTGTTCACAATCTTTCAGGTTGTCCGTGCACTCCCTAACCCTTGAAAATGATTTGTGTAGCTGCCAAAAACATAGACTCAACAAAAAATTATCTAAGAAAACAAACTTTGAAAACAGGAACGGAATCTACGTTTACCTTTGCCAATTCTTTTTTACGCTGTGAAGTCAGTTTCTTTTCATATATCAGTGAATCTTCTAATCTCTGCGTTAACTATTTCAAATGAGAACTAATCCATAAGTAACATATTTCGGGATAATAAAATTTAGCAGACACATACCTTAGCCTTTTTCTGTAGCTCCGAGCACACTAACTCTTTTTCTACCAATCTATCTTCCATCACCAGCACCTTAAAATTGAAACTTAAACCATAAATTCTTCCCGAATATAAAAGGAAACTATTGTTCTGTAGGTTTATATGTGAAGTGTAACTGTGTCAATGATTCATGAAAACTAAAATAAATCTAAATTTGTGCCTATATGGGCAGATAAACGACCTTATACCTCATCTTGAAGCGCCTCACGCATTTTAATCAATGTTTCCAGTTCTTCTTTCACCTGTATAAAAGACGTGAGTTTTCACATGAACTATGCAGCATACATGGGAAACAAACACCATCTTTACCTGAAAATTGTGATTTCCACTTGAATTAGAGAAGTGATCTTTGCCATGCCCACCATCAAGCATGGCACTGTCAATTCAGTAAAAGCACACAAAGATTCAAACGTCTCAACAAACCCAAAGCAATCAATGTATTCTTTCAAAAAACAAATCTTTGCTAGTTAAAGTCCAAGCAGTGCATAAAAGATTTGTCAAGGAAGCCAAAATATTCCTCAAAATAAGACCAAAATTCTCAGCACAGACATTACACTAAACCTTCTGCATTTGAGCTTATGACGATACTCTACATAAGCATCTCAGTCTTCGCTCGTTTAAACCAGCAGACCACGTTTAACGGAAAAACTACACTAGAAGTTCGGAATCAAATATTTACAAGTTCACGGCCAACGTTGAAGACTACAACTGCATAAATTTTAACAAAAAGTTTACCTATCTTCTGTTTTTGTTTCTTGGCTCCTTCCTTCATGAGCCCTGGTCCCATCGATTCCCCTACCATTATTCCCACACCAATCTCCTTCATCATCTTTGATAACTCTCTCCTTGTATCCATTTCTATCGAGCAAATCATGATCATTTCTCCTCTCAATGTCATGTGAATGTTCGTATACTCTTTCCTTGTCTGTGTAATGATCTTTTCTTCTGTCCTGAGACCTATCCCGTTCTCGGGACCTATCATTGCACCGATCCCTGTTATAACTACAATCACTTCTCCTATCTGGACTTTTATCCCAGCCACCACTGTGTGGTTGAAACCCACCCCGACCTGGATTCAATCTTCCACCTCTTGTTGTCACCTCATTCACACGCACTACACGCCCACCAATACTCTGGTTACGAGTTCACTACCGTCAAATATATAAATACTCCATACATATGACAATAGAAAAGGAACAGCAAAACTATAGCAGTGAAACCCTTTAATTTTCAATTTTTAGGCAAATAAAGAACAAGAACCGTACTTTTCCATCCATGTCTCCAATAGCATCATCAGCTGATCGGCGGTTTGAATATGTAACAAAGCCATAGCATTTCCCTCTTACACTACGGTCATTGACAATCTGCATATGTATAAAAACACTGACCAGCTCAAATGAGTAGAAACATGTAGATGTTATCCAATAGATAAACAATTTCAATTCCTTGAACGATTTCTTTTTATATCCATTCTAATATCAATCATTCGAAAAAATCGCAAATAATAGAAACCTAAAATTACGATCTTGGCGCAACAAGGGAAATAGACATTTACCTTAACGGTGAGCACAGAGCCATAAGTGGAGAATACGCGGCGGAGAGCATCCTCGGTGATGTCGTAAGGGAGACCGCCGACGTAGACAGAGTTATCATCGTCTATCGTCATTACTGTTGATCGACTTGAGATTTTACAAGGAGAAGGCAGCTACATAGTCATACTATCTAAAACTGGGAATTATATATGGCCCGTTAGGCCCACTAAACTATCTCGGAAAAACACCCTTTTTAGGACACTTTTAAATTACTTTGCTTTTTCCTTTTGCAATTCGGAATGTTCTTGTTTATTAATTTAAGGCTCAACTAAAAACATATTATTTTAAAAATAAGAGAAATACCCTAAATTAGCACTAAACCAACTTTTTATGACAATTATAGCACTCCAAAGAAAAAATCTCTCATTTAGCATTTTTACAAATGAGAAAAGTCTATTTTCTCCTTGATTAAAATTAGAACTCACGTGAAGCGTTTCTCTTCTTCAACCTCTCCGACGCCAAAATCGTAGACTGAAAATTCGCTGGTCGTCTCCAACTCCGGCGACGACATCGTCGTCGTCTCCATTTCTCGCACGCGATTCAGCACATCTTCAACATTTCAAGCGACAAAATCGACAAGAAGTACGCTCGCATTCGTCTCCAACTCTGTCACGATCTCCGGCACGCGTTTCCACATTTCGTCTCCATCTCCGGCATGCTATTCAACAGAGGTAGAGATTCTGCACGCGATTTGGCAGAGGGAAAGATCCGGTATGTGTGCAACATTTTCCAGGTACTTTTTCCAACTCTTCTCCATCGAAAAGCACCACCTTCTATTACTAGCTCTGTAGTAAGATCAAATAACTATGCTGCATCACATGTTGGATAATAGTAATGATTCATCTCATTAATGCTATTGTAGCAAAATATTTCTTAGCTATGTAAAACTAGGCATTTTGATTGTAACCCCTTTTTGAGAAAGAATAGTTCATATTCTTATAACTAGATCTCTGGCTTTTTTGGTTCTTACATAGGTTGGTTTTGTTGTATTTTCTTACATGAGAGAAATGTATACAATTTTAGTATATAGTTTAGAAATGATGTTCTTGTTATCATGAGCATTATATTTGCCTCCAACTTCCATTTGAAATGTATACTCATCTTTACAAAATTATCATATCTGATATAGTTAAGTGAGAGATTACTCATTTTTTTACAAGCTTTACGAGTCCCATGTGCTAGCAGTTTTGTTAAAAGCATGACAATTTTTCTATGATGGTTTCAGGTTTTTATTGACAGCTATCTATCTTCTAATCATTCAGTTTGTCACTCGGTTGGGAGACAAAGTATTTGTCAAGGTGATAAATCGAGAAATCAACGAAAGTGTGGAATATCGAACTAAGAGTTTGATTTACAAAGTAAGGAGCAACATTGTTTACAGATTGCTAATCAATTACTCAATAATCATTGCTATGGAAAATCTTGACATTGTAGTTATTTGGGCTCTATTTTATGCAGATATACACTGGAATCTTCTACCACATTTTCTACACTGAAACTTCATTAAATTTTAGGAATACTTTATGCAAATTTATGTAGTATCTCTTATGTTTTAGGAATTCTTTCTTAAAAATCGTAACCTTTTTCTTATGTTTAGATAATCAAGAACACATATGTTTGATTTTTCTTAAACTTATGTTATTTACGCTTCTAATATATATGATATAATTATGTAGTATACTGCATAGTTTATAATGCCCAAATATCATTCTAACATCATGTAAATACTAGTGTTTTGTTGCTCAATAATTTTAACATTTAAAGAATCATTGCAAACTTTTAAATCAGTAGTGATCTTTTTTTCCTTGAACTGAAAATCTACATCTGCCAAAGAACAAAGATAGTACAAACTTATAAAGAAATGAAAATTTTATTAAACCATCCCAAAAGAGCATTACAAAATTTTGCTACAATGTTCAAAAAACTTGTAATACGAAGGCTCTAGCAAAATAACAACAATAAAAACGAGTTTGTTGGTACAATGTTCACAAATATTGTAATACTTGTTGCGGTTCTTCTCCGAAACTATATTGCAACTGAGGTAAAAGTATCTTAGGGGGAATGAGTCTCCCATGTTTATACCTATAAAAAAGATGCATTCGTTAATGTTAACAACAAATCGTAAAACAGTTAATACCACATTACCTGATTTATTTAAAATGAAGGAATGTCTTACTAAAAATATAAAATACCTTCCTAAAACTGCATAGGGTTTATTAAATTTTAGGAAGATTTTATGCAATTTTAGTTATTATCTCTTATGTTTTAGGAATCTCTTTATAAAATGTTGATTTTAGAAAGACTTTGATCAATTTTAGGTATTATCTCTTATGTTTTAGGAATCTCGTTCTAAAACGTTATTTATGTTTGATGTTATCTTTTTCTTCTGTTTAGTTAATCAAGAACACATATGCTACTCTATAAAGTTTTTAACTCAAAGTTTATTAGCACATGAAATTCGAATTAAAACTTACAATATCGGAGAGAAAGTGGTGATACTGATTTTTTGGTAGCTGGTAAATATGATCTGCAAATCGAGAGAATCAACATTCATACATTAAAAACTCATCTACCAAAAGATGAAACAAAAATAACATCTACCAAAAATAACATCTACCAAAAATCAACATTTTTGAATATTTTGTTCCATTTTACGTGTACACAAAATATGCTACTCTAATCATTGACAAACATTATATAAGTCATTCCAAGATAATCTGTCCACAAAATCCTAACCGTAGATTATAGTATATATGATGTTCAGAAAACATTCTGATGCAGATGATGAAACTCTGAATTTTTATGTCAAGTGCAGATGATGAAACAAATCAAGAAAAGAAGAGAGAAGAACAAAAATACATTGTTCCACTTAAAACAAATACAGAAACAGACTGGTACAGAAGACAAGGAGATTATTGTAACAATGATATCTCCAACATCTAAATAGCAATATCAAGTTTGATAAATCCAGATATGATGGCTGAAATTACACTAGCACATTTTTTTCTAACATACACAAAACTAGATAATCTGAGAGCATCATCTTCCACAAACAATAAGCACAAATGTTACAACAAGCACATTGTTCCACTTAAAACAAATACAAAAACAGACTGTTATGGGTCTATACATTCGAATATTCAACATCTAATATTAATATCAGAGAATTAGTGTTTTTCTAATTTTTTAAAATAGTAACAATGTAGTTTCTATTGTGATGTATCTCGAAATTTAGTACAGGTAATTTCTAAGTTTTTGTCCAGTTTAGAATTTTGCTCAGTTTTCTTTTTTTTCATCAGTACGCAAGTGCCTTGTGAGTGGACAATATACCCCAGGATACACAGCAACTACAATTCGCTCACGGACAAAGATCAACTACGTCCTATTTCTATTCCTAATATTATCCTGCAAGGTATGCCTCATCAAACCGTACAAAGAACAACGAAAATCGACGGGAGTTGTAAGCAGATCCAAGAAGAGAACAAACAACGAAAATCTCAACCTAATTCCAGATTTAAGCAAATCCAAGAAGAGAACAAACAACAAAAATCGAAGGAGATTTTTACCTCTGTGAAGACGACGAAGGTCGATTTCGGCGGAGGAGACGACGAGAATCGTCGATGAGGAAGAAGGTGAAGGTGGAGCTGGATGTCGACGAAGATAAGAGAGATTTCGACGGGAGAAAGAAAAATCGCCTGGAGTTTCGACGGCGGCGTGTCCTCGTGTTTGTGATAGTTTTAGGTTAAAATAAGAGAGGTTATGTTTGTCATTTTACATTTAAAAAAATGCTATTTCTAAGATTTTAGATTAGGGATGCTAATTTAGTCACTAAATCTAGATTTAGTGCTAAATTAGTCATTTGCCCTAAAAACAACTTATAAATTCGAGAAAATCTTATAAACATCTTATAATATTTTAGTATAGTTCGTTTATATAATGAAATATAATTTTAAAATTAAATTAAATAATTTTTAAAGCACAAACATTTTAATTTATTTTTTTATAAATTTCTCAAACGAAAATTGATTTGTATTTTCTTTTCTAATTCTCATAATATTTTAATTACCGTTGCAACATGTAACTACAAAATTTATTCTTTGCTTTATAGTTATATTTTAAAATTTTATTTATGTTATGATTGGAAAAATTAAATGATGTAATTGTTATATCATCTATTTATATGTATATAATAGAGATATGATATTTGATTTCAAATTATTTTATAGCAGATTATTAAATTTTCATATAAAAATGTTGGAGGTATCGAACCATTAAAAAAATGGGTACAAAATGGGTACGATTATGTTACGTGGTAGACAATTTTAGAAAATTTTAATAGACATATGTAAATACATGTAAATTTTTTAAAATCTAACCGTCTGATGCTTAACGAAAGAATTTAGTATATTTCGACATAAAGTGATTTTCTTGCAAAAAATAAAAATACATTTTTTACTTTTTCTTATCATTTTCACTCAAATTAAATTTTCGCAGGCGAATCCCCATCTTGTTTAAGCGCAACGCGAGGATCGAGGCAATGGAGGGAGCATCCACTTCGTCCGCCGGCAGCCACATCCACACCGTCGTGATGAATGCCCTAACTAGCCGGGGCTGGTGTTTCAGAGATGTCGATTACTTGAAGGCTCTGGTGATTGAATCATCCGCTTTGATTGGTCGCGGTGATAAAACAGGCGCGGTCGTGGAGTCAGTGGAGGCTGAGCTGCTTAACATGGATATTAGGTTAATCGGAGGTAAGTCCCTCCCCGACCCAAACGAGTTGCGCAGGTGTTCTCATCTTCAAGGTCCTAAAGTTCTCCAGGTAGGTTGCTTCTTGTCATTCAATGCAAACAAAGAGCTAATACAGTAACAAGAACCAGATAGGAAATTTTATATGACATTGCTATCTGATTCTAGAATTGTTTCTTTGGGCTTATTCAATAAGTTGACTCTCACAGAGAGAAAACCATAGGCCAATATACTGAGATATTAATGTTTGTTTTCACCTGAAAACTTATTCGAAAAAAAGCTTTGAAAATAAGTATGTAGAAGTTTCAGAATGCTCAGTTTAGTTGCTGTTGTTTCATGCTCTTGGGCATTCCTAGTTTTTAGTTTGGAACTTCTATCTCGTATGTAGTGTGTTGATTTGTTTTCATTGCGCTTCTTTGTTGAGCACAGATAACTTCTGTTAGGGATGTTACAAGAAGTAGTGCCGAGGAATTTCTGGGAAGTTCGAATGGTAAACGAGTGTTAAAATTCGCTCTGACTGATGGGCATACCGAGATATCTGCACTTGAGTACTCTCATATACCATCGATTAGCAGTGATGTGACTCCGGGTACTAAGGTATAATATATCAATCTTATTCATTCTCCTTGTTTTATGACTGTTGATATTTTGTACTGCCTTGTTCTTGTTGGTAGATCCGTCTAGAAAATAAGGCTGTTGTACGTGATGGTCTAATATGTTTGACTCCAAAAGAAGTGACAGTATTGGGTGGTTATGTGCAATCACTCGCTGAAGAATGGCAGATTAAGAAAAAATATTATGGTTTGTCTCGTTCATCTGGAAGACAATCTCAGGATATCAAAGCTGGTGATGGCCCTCCGCCATTTGAAGAGTTGCAGATTCGAACAGGTTCACATCACCGTGGTAAGAGGGATTTTTTTTTTTGCTCATTGTAATTCAATTTTCTTTTAGTAGTTTGATGCATGTTTGATTCATTTTGCTACGGTTAGTTAAGTTTTGTTAATAGATAAAATTATCTACCAGTTTTTATTTTTCATGTTGTTAGTGTGCATAAAATTTTAAAGGATATCTTGTTTAGGCTTTGACTGCTGCAAGGAAATAATTCCACCCAAGTGTACTTTAGCATAGACATGTTGGTAACTCGACCAAAGCTTCAAATCCCAATCTATCTGTTTATGTAGCGTATGATCATATAGATCCTCTATCTATGTCTTTCGTTGGGTTGGTAAACTTAAGTGACTGCATTTTTACTGTTTGGAAAAATGGTGGTATATTTAGTTGCTCTTCATTTGTGTTGTTTCACATCAAATATTGTGATGGAAATTCAATGCATGGGAAAAAAACAAAAATTATTCAGCATATTTCTGATGGTTGACAGATTACTACAAGACAATTTCTAGGAAAATTGTACCTGCTGCTGCAGAAAGCGCCGTAAAACTCGCCTGTGAAGAAAAAGGTGAAAGTAGTGAAGTTGATGGAAACAAAAAAGGTACAGATAAAAAGTTACAGAGGAATCCTGCAGATTCTGATCCAAAAATATCTGTCAAAGTTGAAATTCAGGAAAAGCCAAGCAGTTCCGATACAAGACCTAAACAAGGTGTGCCATCTACTTCTTCTCTATATAGCTCACTGTATAACACAAAATGTTGACACGTTAAATTAGTTAGACAATTTTTTCTCTGGCAATTGCATTGATCCCTTAGATGAGATATCTATGATTCATCCCTATAAGGCCAAGTAACTCTCATGCTCATAATGTTGCAGTGGTGGAAGCTGTTCCTTTACAGAACCAAGCGGCTGCGCAGATACTTCTTGAGAAGATGAAACATTCAAGTTCAAATGAACGGCACTACCAAGAAAGAAGAGGTAGAGGTAGAGGTAGAGGGAGAGGGAGAGGAAGAGGGAGAGGGAGTCAAGAAGAAGATTCTGCAGTATTTACACTCGATGAGTGGGAAAAGAGGAATACTGGTGGGACAGTTGTTGCAACAGCTGACCATCCGAGTGACACTACCCGCGATGAAGATCTTGCGCGGCAGCTTCAGAATCAGTTTGATCTGGAAGACTCTTATGTAAGTCACGACAGCCTTTATTTTCCCTGATATCTGACTTCTATGTGCTCAGTGGGCCATTTGAATAAACTAGCCAACCCACTGTTTTGATCAGCAAAACTTTTATCCGTCACTCAACGGCTTATGAGTTATGAGTTTATGTGTTGAGATCATAAAAACAGAAATGGTTACAATGAGAGATATGTGATTGTATTTTACTGCTTGGGGACAGCCGCAGGAGGTGCAAGGAACTGGATCGGTTGATATCAGAATGAATATGTTTGATTACGGAAGAACAGACGATAACTTTGGCTATGGAAGGGGAAGAGGGAGAGGAAGAGGGCGAGGACGAGGACAT
This sequence comes from Pugionium cornutum, assembly GCA_018901935.1. NCBI lineage: Eukaryota > Viridiplantae > Streptophyta > Magnoliopsida > Brassicales > Brassicaceae > Pugionium > Pugionium cornutum. The sequence goes on along the minus strand of CM032158.1, from coordinate 14,545,363 downwards.
AGGCGGGGAAGAGGTCGTATTTAGTTGTAATGAAAGTATCCAGGCTTGTGGTAATTAAGCGAAATTTCATCGCAATCATCATTCACATCTGTATATAGTAAAACTGTATTCAGAGCATTATAGATTCTTCGGCAATTATTCATGTATGCTTTGTTCCTCACAGGTGGCAGCTCTGAATCATTAGTGTTTCAGAATTCGTCAGAGGTTTTGAATTAAAACTCATCAGAAAGTGAGACATTCTTGGAATGAAGTTTAAATTACAACAAAGTTCCATCTAAAACACCGTTTTGTGTAGCTTTGTGGTTTTAGACCATTACTCTCTCGCAGGTCCTCATATTTTGTTTCTTTTCTGTGGTGAATTGCATTGATTATGCTCATAGGAAAAACATATGTACGAGAGAGAGAGAGAGAGAGAGATGAGGGAGACACCGAAGAATATAATAGTATTATTGACGCCTCCTAAAGATGAACAATGATCCTCTAGAGCCTAATCCCAACCTGAGTTTCTCATCAATGTATGTGATCCGAAGCTTCACTTCGCTTTCAAATCCGTATTTAAACTCCAATGATCCTACCTTCAGTTCCGGAGGCTCGAATATCACCTGAACCCACTCACTGTCCAGCACTTTCAGCTTCCCTACGTACGAAGATCACACACAACATGTCAAACATCAAGAGTCAGCAAAACTATCATATTGGTGTTTTGACCAAGTATCTGGAGGTAGTTTTTGCAATTCACCAGTCAAGGAGACATCTCCGTCAAGAAAACCCAAAGCAGTGAAGGAAACTTTGTTCCTCACAATATCAGGAGAATTAATGGCTTGTATCATCTCTTTCGTTCTGAAGAAGAGGCGGCCTATCACGCTCCTGTAACCTCCACCTGGAGATGTCGGTCTAGAACAGTACACCACATCCCAATCTGCAGCCGAAATTCAGTAGTTCACATTTTGATTAAGGGAAGAAACAAATCGTAGCTAGGATTCTTACCTCCGAAAATGAGAGGGCATTTAACAGGCTCGCTCACACAGTACTTTTGAAGTTCTCCAGCCACTTGTGCCACCTCCTTGTGCTGCTCCGCGGTTAGTGTCACACCTCCGTCGCTGTTTGCAACCTGTTTCACACCATTCCATAATCACTCAAAACTGTTTTGAATTTTCTATGCCAGATCAATCTTATAAGAATTTTCAAATAGATGGCCATATTGACTTCAAGATCTTCGACTTATAATAGAATTCTACTGAAACGTTTTTGTCTGAAAGTGATTCGAATATGGTCGGCGTATAGTTGCCGGGATAGTGCCGATAAGCAAAAATGCAACGGGAATAGACGGTGGCTAATATCTGGCGTAGGGAGAGATACAGACCTTAGAGAGGAGGGAGGAAATGAGATCATCGGACCCAGTACGAGGCTCAACTTTGGGCGCTGAGACGGAACTGACGACGAGTCTCGATCTTCTACTCCTGCTCCGTGATAGGGACTTGTACGGGATGGAATATTGAAGAGAGAGGTTCAAGCGCTTCGAGGAATGGATCTGAGTCCGAGGTTCGGAGAACGACGACGCGATTGTAAGGGAAGAAGCCGCAGCCATTGTTACTCTAGAGAGAGAGAGGAGAGAGAGAATACGGTTATCGTGATTTGGTTGTGCCACGTCAGAATAGAAATCGATTACAGGGGCCCATATACCGACTAATGATTGGATTTCCCTCTCGCCACGTAGGAAGATATGTTCTCCCGCGTTATCTCGTCTGCCCATTCGCCAAGCTGATATTTGGCCCACGAATTTACGCTTGTATTGTATTCGTTTTTACTTCCTCGAAACTCACCAAAGATGGTGAAGAGAAAAGGCGACGCGTTGATGTTGATTTCAAGGAAGGTGGACAAAGAAACTGGAAAATTTTCTTCTTTGGATTTATTTTTATGCGTTTTTCAACATCCAGATGCCTAAATTATATCATCAGCTTGTAGTTTTAGATCCTCAAAACATCTACTGAGCTTCTTATCGCGTTGAGATCACAGTACTAATCTTACTTCAGGAGAATGACTTCTCTGCTCTGAAACCTTCATCTACTAAACTTCTTCTCGTTTTCGTGCTAACTATTTGGTGAAAAAACAACTCTTTGGTGAAATTGAGCTATTTGGATTTCTATGTGTATGAGGTTTGGGATAAGGATAAATATGTTTCGTGACGGCATTGTTGAACTTTCGTTGTCTCTTAGAGTCTAGAAAGAATAGCATTGTGTTCTTCATACTTTATCTTCAACGTTGTGACTCTTGGTTAAGATCCAAAATTTTAACCACTAAAACCACGAACAGTCATTGTCCAGGAAACTTTACCCAGAGATTTCTCCGTCTGCCACATTTATTGGATACTTTTGAAGTATCTTCAATACTTGCAGCGACCAGAGTACAATAGCTTGGAGTATCTAATGGAATTGTGGCGTTCTTATGTCTTATTACGCTGCTTGTTTTATCTGTTTTCTTATGTTCTTGTACATATGGTCTGTTACAGGTACCCACACTGCCTATATTTCCTTGAACTTCTTCAAAACCCCAACTTCAGGACTGCTATGGCCCATCCTGCAAACAAGGTAAGCATCATCAACAAAACATTTCCTCACCCCCATGTTAGTTATTAGTATAAACAGAGAGTGCTTCAAATGCTTAAGGTACCACTGTTATTTTTTAAATGGGTTTGGGGTCTTTTGGGGCTTGGGGAGTTTACGATCTCAGTACAAACCGGTCTTACGTTCTGCTAGTTTGGTTTCTGATTCTTCATTTCGTCCATCTATTCGTAAGATAGATAAAGTGCTATTCCAAAGTTTATGTCCGTCTCATAATGTTTGATGGGTAATCTTTGTTGTTAAAGTTTTCTGAAGTTCTGAATCCTGTCTTCTGCGGTATCCGGTCTTTTTCAGGAATTGGCGCATAGACGACAGTTTTACTGTTGGAAGACTACAGAAACAATAAGCTGAAGCACATTCAACCTCGGCTTCTTCCAGAGACTATAACTCCACAACCACCTGCTGCATCTTCAGCTTCTCTGCCTGCCACCTGTGCAAACTGCAACTGCTGCTCTCTCTCCACCCCTTTCTCCAATGAAGTACAACAATATGCTTTGTAAGAATGAAACAAGGAATATGGCTCACGTTTCTAAACCTGGTTTGTGAAAAACAGACCATCTCTACTCGTAAGGGCCGAAAGCACCAACCACCAAGTCAAGTGTGCGTTTAGAGTGATTTTTTTCATCAGATGTCAAGTATGGTTTATAATTTACCTAAAAACTAAAATAGAAGAAAAAAATGTTAATGTTGTGTATAAATTTGATATCGAATTCATCTTCAACATTTCCCCTTCTCCAAAATTCGATGAAAACATAGAAAACCGCAAACTCGGTTCATTCAAAATAACGTTGCTTAATAGGTTTGAAGACGACATCATATTAAATTCGTTAACGATTGAAGAAATTCACGAGATAAAAACAAAACAAATCTATTTTACCACGTATTTATTAGAGTTATGAATATATATTTTTCTTATTCTAACTCGTTAAATGTTTTGATTTTTCTGGTAAGAAAAAAGAAATAGTTGAATTTATTTGCCAAATTTTCAAGTGATTAGGTTGACTTGCAAAATTTCCAACTAATAATCTCAATATCAAAGGAAACCGTAACCAACTCTACCTTTAATATAAAATAAAAATCGTAGCCGTTGGTTTAAGGTGTTGGATCTCCGTCGTTCATAAGCATTCCTTCACCTCTATATAAAGAATCTCATCATCCCCTTAGAGAGGAGGTTATCTTTGCCTTTTATTTTTATCTAATTTTCCTGCTGCCAAAAAAAGTTTCTAGATCCAATTACAAGAGATTCTCAATTCCCAATTTCATGTAAACTTAACAAAGAAAATCTGAACAGGAAAACCGAGCTATATCCCAATTCTGAAAACCCAATCCAAGGGTTTCACTTGTTGGATTTGTTTGATCTGTCTGTTTTTCTTTGATCTGTGGTTTGTATTTTGAGATTTACGCTCTCAAGCACTTGGATTGATCTCTAGTTCGTTGATCTATCTGCTGATTTGCTTCGACTTTGAGATTCCTGAATTTGAAATTAGGGTTTTGTTTTTTTCCTTTTCGTTCGATTCCGTTTCCGTGAGTGTTTCTGTCTGTTGTATTGTTAGATGAACGATCAATCTAAGCTGATGAATCCGCCGCCTCCACCGCAGATGGCAGGCCAGCATTTGCCGCCTCAGAGGATGAATCCGCAGCCGCCGTCGCAGGTACTGAACCCAGTTCAGCCTCGGATTATGAACCAGACTCCGTTGTTAGGCCAGTCTCAAGGTTTGAACCATCCGATTATGGGTATGAATCAGCAACCACAGGTTATGATGAACAACCAGCCTATGATGATGAATCCACGCAACTTTAACCTTAACCCTAGTTTGAGTTCGGAGTATCAGAACCCTCCTAATAACTTTGGTTCGAAGCATTCGAAAATGCATCGGAACAATTGGAAAGGAAAGAAGATTACAACCGAGAAGAGGGCAATGATGGAGCCAATTAGGAGGATGCATAACTCTGGTATTCCTATGTATAACCCTCAGCAACTACCTGGTTCCGGTGGTATTCAGGTCGGGCCTGTTGGCGCAGGCGGCTACAAGCCACCGACACTGAACGAGCTGCAGTCTCAAAACAGGTTAAAAACAAGGAAGTTCTACCCGAAGAAGAAGTATGGTAATAGATACGTTCCTTATGCTCCGAGGAACACGACTTCGTTTATTATTCGGGCAAAGAAATCTGGTGGAATTGCTGATTTGGTTTCTCCGTGCCCTGTGACACCAGCGGTACTGCCCACGCCAATGTTCTCGCCATCAAGGGAGGTGTTGGGTGATATGGCAAAGGAGGAATGGGGTGTTGATGGTTATGGTTCCATGAAGGGACTCATTAGGCTGCGGTCTGATGGTAATGATTTGGGACCTTATGATGAGGATGATGAAGACGAAGGAGGATCGAGTGAGAGTGATGTGGAGGAGCATGTTGAGGTCGAGAGGAGACTAGACCATGATTTGAGCCGGTTTGAGATGATCTATCCAAATTATGGTGGCTCTGAGTATAACAATGTTTTGGAAAACCGAGTGGATGATCAGGATAGCCATATTGCTCAACTGGAGGAAGAGAACTTAACCTTGAAGGAAAGGTTGTTCTTGATGGAAAGGGAGTTAGGTGACTTGAGGAGAAGGTTACAGTACCTCGAGAGGCGGAATATGGTTGCTGAAGATGCTAATGAGGAGGTTGTGGAGAATGAGTCTGAAAGTGATGGTGATGATACAGGAGGATCGGATGCACGTACTAGTGCTGAAACAAAGGAAAACCATGTAGCTGCAGAAGACATTTGTATGCAGGATGTTGTGGCTGCGGTGAAAGATATCAGTAACAAGGAGAGCAATGTGGATGAAGCTGAAGAGAACAAACATTCAATTGGCGTAGGAAGTTTTGGGGAAAACAAATCTGAAGGTAAGGAAAAAGCTGACAAAGATTTTCGGGAAGTTTCAGGTGAACAATGTGAGGAAGCCAAACAGGTTGTGGTTGGTATTGGATGTGAGAAGCTTGAAGATGCATCTAAGAATGATTCGGTTGGAGAACAAAGAACAACCATATGATACCTGGACGAAGGAGGGAAGCAGCTTAAAGACACGGGGAAACCCATGATGATAGGATGTTAAAACCGGGGATGCGGAGTTGATGCGTACCATTTTCCCTTGGAAATAGTAATATAAGTCTCTTATATGCAGAGGGATGGATCTCTGCGGCTTTATGATGTGTATGTCAAAATGTGCGTTGTCTTAGTTGGCGTAGTCTCTAGTTCTCTCTGATTGCTTTTGGTATCATCAGAATTAGAAGAGTCTCTTTCCGGAAGAAGTTAAAATGAAGTCATGGTAAGCTTTTTCTTCTTCTTCTTCTTTTTCGTATCTGGTTGAGATCGTTTTCTTTACCTCTATGACCTGTTTCATCTTGTTTTTTCTTTGGTTTTATGGTTCATCTTGTTGATAATAAGATTCCCGGGTTAATGAGATTGTAGTAAAAGCAAAGTTTCATTGTAGTGAATGAACTTATGGATGATAAAAGCTTTTAAGTTTCTTCTCTTAATGCATTAACAGTAGCACAATTGAAATATTTTTGAATTAAATCTTTTGAATTGCAGGTAGAATGAATCATGTCCTTATTTTGGATTTGGATTCTTGATAGAATTTTGGTCAAGATTTTGTTTGCCTTTTTCCTACTTCCCTCTTCTTTAACTTTAACATCTCCTATTTGTCTCTTGGCTTCCTGCGACTGGGAAAACAATTAATGATCCTGATTACACTGTTTCGTGAATAAAGAATACAGTGTTTGGTTGTACTCGCAATCATAAAGAAAGTAAATGTTCATGTAAGACATATTTAGGGTTTTTCCTAATGAGAGAGTATGATTTTTCTAAATTTAATTTAGAACATTAAACGCATAAGAACATCTAGAATTGTAAAAAGTTAAAAATATATTGCATCATAATTGACTTTTTAAGTTGAAATTATGAAACGTGCGATCGATTGTTTGTATAAAAAAACTCGAAAATATGGGTAAATATCCATTAGTATATGAAAAATTAACAACGATGATAGGTTGTAAATGTACCCATATGATGTACAACTAGGCCTGTCAATATCATTCTTTACCCGCGAGTCCCGCCCCGTTTGATCCGCTGCGGGGTGGGTGCGGGTCGAGTGAAATTTTTTTTTCATATGCGGGATGGGTGTGGGTCGAACATTATTTAGAGCAGGGCGGGTGGAGATCGCAATTTTTTAACTTGCGGGTTAGCGGGTATCCGCAAATTTTGGACTCAATCAAATTAATCAAATTCAGGTCCAACTAATTTAGACCCAAACTAATTTAAACCCAAACAAATGAAATTATTAAATATTTTAATTAAATTATTTAAATATTTTTAGAAACTTTAATTAAATTTATTAAATATTTTTAAATTTTTTAATTAAATGTATTAAATATTTATTTTAATTAAATTTATTAAATATTTTAGTTTAGTTAAATTTATTAAATTTTTTTGAAATTTTTTGAAAAATGAAGCGAATCACCCGCGGAACCCGCTTGATTAATGCGGGGCGGGTGCGGATCTAGAAAAATTGATTCGCGGATTTTGCGGGTAAAATAATTTTGTGCAAAAAAATATGTCACTCACCGCGGGGCGGGTCAGGCGAGGCGGGTCGGACCCGCTTGACAGACCTATGTACAACCTATTAACATAAGTATAAAATATTGAGATAAGAACTAAGAATATAATAGAAATACACGTGGAAGACTTTATAGTTTATACTGTTTCATTTGGCATTCCTATGTTGGTAAGACCGCTAAGTGGAACCGATTTAAGGTAACAAAGACTACATCAACGTAGTTTTTCAGAGATACGTAATGCGAAGTTGCATGTACTTTTGCTATGTTTTTTCATTCAAATGTCCAATGTATGATGTTAGGCTGTTAGCCATTAGATCTCAAAAAGGAATAAGTTTCATCCATTCGATGTTATCCATTTGATGTTATCAAAACCATATTACGTGTTTGTAAACCCCAACTGGATCTTAAAAAGGAATTTCATTATTTTGAGAAACCAATTGCATCCTGAAAAATATACATATAAATCATACGAGTGGGGAGAGTTGTTTTACACAAAATCCACTATGCTCAAAATACATTAAAAATACAACACTATTTTGACTACACATGTTATCTCGAAAACATAGTCACTAATTTTAGTGGATTAAACGTAAGATCAAACCGGCCAACTTACTAAGTACACAAGTTAGATAAATTCATGAATCTCTAAATGAATTGAAAACTCTTAGTGCTTAATCCTACAACAAGCTTTTTTATACAAATAAACTGAAGTTCAATTCATCCTCTTAAGACCAAGAAATCAATCCTTCAAAGCCGCCATACGTCACCATCCACTAATCATTCTCTTAATAGCCCACTAACAACACACAAAAATTAATCCCTAACTAATATCGTTGCTTTCTAGTTTGTAATTCTATAAATAGTCCTAACTCTTTGAGTTCTTATAAACTATCACTCTAGAGCAAGTCATTCAAACAAAGCCATCTACACAATGAAAACACAATCCAAGTTGATGAGAGGACATGCTTTGCTTACTGTTTTCACCTTATGTATGCTTTGTTCAGTGGTTACAGCACAGCTAAGCCCTGGCATTTACGCTAAATCATGTCCTTATCTTGTACAAATTGTACGTAAACAAATGATGATCGCCCTCAAGTCCGAGATACGGATGGCTGCTTCTCTCATTCGTCTTCATTTCCATGATTGCTTTGTTAATGTATGTATTCTTATTTTTCTAACTCTTCTTCTAAATTATATATACATATTCGATAAGATATGGTTTACAATTATTTTCCTTTTGGGATATGTCATGAGTTTAAGAAAACGTAGTAAAAACTTTTAATTTCAGGGATGCGATGCGTCTGTATTGTTAGATGGAGACGACAGTGAGAAACTCGCCATCCCAAACATAAACTCTGCGAGAGGATTTGAAGTAATTGATACGATCAAAGCTGCTGTGGAAAACGCATGTCCTGGTGTTGTATCTTGTGCTGATATACTCACTCTAGCAGCTCGTGATTCAGTTTTCTTAGTAAGTCTTTTTCTGATCTCACTTAACAATCATCAAAGCCTTAACAAGAATAGTTAGACATTCTACTAGTGTTCATATAACATGAGTTACATGCAACGTTTAAGAAACAACAACTAATTTCTAATATTACAGACTTATGTGGCCTGTGATTGTTTAACATTCTCAAATATCTGTTTTTTTTGTTATCTACTGAGGGATTTTGATTTGTAGACAGGAGGACCTCTGTGGAGAGTAGCATTAGGAAGAAAAGATGGATTGGTTGCAAATCAGAGCAGTGCAAACAATCTTCCATCACCTTTTGAACCTTTAGATGCTATTATTGCCAAGTTTGTAGCAGTAGGCCTTAACATCACCGACGTCGTAGCTTTATCAGGTTTCTTGAACTATTTGGTTTTCTTTAATTTCTTCTGACGTCTCATCACTTGATAGTAAGTACGTATGTGTGCCCTTTTTTCTTTTACAAAGGAGCTCATACTTTTGGACAAGCAAAGTGTGATGTGTTCAGCAACCGGCTATTCAACTTTACTGGCGCGGGGAATCCGGACGCGACACTTGAGACAACACTTTTGTCTGATCTGCGAACAGTTTGTCCTGTCGGAGGAAATGGAAACCAAACAGCCCCCCTCGACAAGACCTCTATGGACACATTCGACAACAACTACTTCAAAAACCTTCTCGAAGGAAAAGGTCTTTTGAGTTCGGATCAGATTCTGTTCTCTAGTGACTTAGCCGTGAACACAACAAAGAAACTAGTGGAAGCTTATAGTCAGAGTCAGAACTTGTTTTTCAGAGACTTCACTTGTTCGATGATCAGAATGGGAAGTATTACGAATCCTGTGAATGGATCTAGTGGAGAGGTTAGGAAAAACTGCAGGGTTGTTAATTAAGTAATTAGTCTGTGTGTTTTAGAATTTCTGCAATATTTGGGAGTTAATCAATCTCGTGTGTAATCATTGGGACTCATAAAATATTGTTCGTAAGGAAATAAATTTCATATGATGTTGTGTAGTTGTGCAAGTCTTCTTTCTCTCTATCATCAAACAAAGAATGGTTCTCTATCGTTTCTTCATCTCAATCTTCTTCTCCCTCACACTCCTTACTACGACGACCCTTTCTCTCTTCGAACCCGACCCGGATTCGATTTCCACCGTTTACGAAACCCTCGCCAATTACGGCCTCCCTAGCGGCCTCTTGCCGGACGCCGTCACCAATTTCACCCTTTCCGATGATGGCCGATTTGTCGTCCACTTGGCCAAGCCTTGCTATATTGAATTTGACTACCTCGTTTACTACGACAATACCATATCCGGTCACATCGGTTACGGCTCAATCACCGATCTGAAGGGTATTCAGGTGAAGCGACTTTTTATTTGGTTCGATGTCGATGAAATTAAGGTCGATCTTCCGCCCTCCGATTCCATCTACTTCAAGGTTGGGATAATCAACAAGAAGCTCGATGTTGACCAGTTCAAGACTGTGCATTCTTGCCGTGACAATGGCGTCTCTGGCTCTTGTGGAAATTCCTGGAAGATTTTTCTCGAGGTATTTGAATTCTTAAATCTAAGATCTTGCGTTTCTGGGTTTTCGGAGTTCAGAGTTCTGAATCGATGAATAACCTTTTCTGGTTGGCTTCGATGATCGTGATTCTTGATTGAATTTCCTGACTATCTATCTAGTAATCACGACTCAGTTGACGGCAGGGTCGAATTACCTCTCGTAATCTAGGGTTCTAGAGGATGCATAAGAAAAGGATGACTTTGTCCGAGATATTGATAGATTCTGAAAACTCTCAACTTGAAAGCATTGTTAGGTTTGTAGTTTGTTTCGTTATATCTTTAGACATTGAGGAACATCATAGCAGGTTTCATGGAGTTCTCACAGAGGCTAAAAGCTAAGTCCTTGGAGAATCAGACTAAACATTGATAGGTTTAGTGGTTTCATGGAGGAACATCATAGCAGGTTTCCTGTCTTTTGATCTTTTAGTTCGCATTGATTGGTTTGGTGATTTGGTAGCTGATAAACGTGAATGCTGTTTGTTTTTACTATAACAGGTCATTCTGTAACTTATCTTTGTCAATTGTTATTTCTTGCAACGATTCAAAATGCTATTTGCAAGCCTCGAGTCCTATCTTTTATGTTTGTTATCTGGTTTCTGGAATATATATTGACTTAGATTCATCCCTTCCAACCGGCCAAAGCCAACTCAAAAGTGTGATCCAGGCTGGATTGTAGGCAATTTGTAATACCTGCACTAACGCAAGTTTTTGTTTTGCTCTGAATCACTGGCAGCGTCAGGGAATGTTGGATGAAGCGGAGATGCTGATCACAGAGTAAATACTCTCTGCAATCACTGAGTTCGCGACAGCACAAGATTGGAACTGAGTGTCAGTCAAGTTTGTAGAAATACTTACGATCCCCAGACAAGTCTTTATAACATTTGGTATGAAAATGTATAATATTATCCACTGTGTTTAAATCTTGTAAAAACAAACTGGGTTCCACGAAAAGTGATGCATGGACTATGTGCACGGTTATAACTAGGATCAGATAAAATCTACATGGACCATACTATTACATTCTTAAAATGTGGGATTTTAGCTAGTCTAAAACTATAATACGCAACTCGCCAGGCAAGCAACTAGGATACTAATAAGAAACAAAGCCAAATTATAAAGTTATTGAGTTCCAACTTTATTTTTGGTTCAATATGAAAAAGTTGGTTTCGATTCGGTTTTAAATATTAATTTAATGAATTTTTGCTAATTTGATTTGATTACAAAAATAAATAAAATTTGGATTGAATTAAATAAACGCCAGTTTTGAGTTTTTGACGTGCGATTTAGTAGCCAATAATTGGACATGAACATGATTAAGGAAAAGTACGGTTGGTCTTAATCGGAACACTTGGCCTCGTAACAACTTCAAAACGTTTTGAGCAAAGATATTATTGTCTTCACTCAGCACGAAATACCCACGCTAGAAAATCCATGGCAAAAGCTAGCATTTTTGCCGCTCTACCCCTCACCGACTTCGAAGCACCGTCGCTGTTATTCCCTAAGAGAATCCGTGTCAAGAACACATCGATTATCACTTCCACCGGAACCCATTTTCTCCGAAAATCGATTTCGACAGGCGTCTTAAAATCTCCGGCTCCAAGGGAATCTGGGTCTGTCTCATGTTCTTCGGTCACGGAAGAAGCTTCTTCCGAAGAGCTACAAGTTCAAACCTTGTAAATAATTACCTTCCTGTTTCTTCTGTGATCTGTGTGTTGTTTTGTGACTGTACTAGTCTGTAGCTGTCTATTTCGACTGATCGTTCAGGGTGTCTGATTAAATCCATAGATTGACGAAACGTGGGTTTTGCAGAACGTGGAAGTGGAAAGGTTATTCGATAAGATACCAGTGTGCTGGAAGCAGTGGCCCTGCCTTGGTCTTAGTCCATGGTTTCGGTGCTAACAGGTCAAACTCATTGCCATTTAGCTTCTCATTAGCAAAACCTTGATTTGCTGTTAGGCTCAAATTAAAGTCTTAAATCTTGGTCTTAAATGAGGTTTTAAATTCTTTAATGATCAAATGAGACAATAGTTTCAACAGAAACATTTACCTCACATGTTTTTTTGTTCTGTTATCAGTGACCATTGGAGGAAGAACACACCAATTCTTGGGAAATCACATAGGGTATACTCAATCGATCTTATTGGATATGGATACTCCGATAAACCGAATCCTCGTGAGTTTGGAGGAAAGCCGTTCTACACTTTTGAGACGTGGGGTGAGCAACTCAATGATTTTTGTCTAGATGTGGTCAAAGATGAAGCCTTTTTTATATGCAACTCCATCGGAGGTAGCTCTCAAGTTCCAACGCTATCGGGTTTTTAGTTTTCTTCTTGCCCTTTTGGTTACACAATGACAGAGAGATTGGTGTTCCATTAGGACTTGTTGGTCTTCAGGCAGCAGTAAGTAAGCCAGAGATATGCAGAGGTCTTATGCTTATAAACATATCGCTCCGCATGCTTCATATCAAGAAACAGCCATTGATTGGAAGACCTTTCATCAGATCATTCCAGAATTTACTTAGGTAATGAACGTCTGCTACACCTATTGCCTTTCATTTACTTTATCTAAGATCCTTGCGGTGTTGTATTATCATGTCGATCTCAGGAATACTCCACTTGGAAAACTATTTTTCAAGACCATTGCTACACCGGAGACAGTAAGACGCATTCTTTGCCAGGTATCGATGATACCCAGTCTGGCTTTACAGTTACAGGCATCTGAAGAAACAAGAATGATTTGTTTATATTTTGTTTCGTTTGTTTTGAATTTGCAATTAGTGTTACTATGATAGCTCGCAAGTGACTGATGAACTAGTTGAGGCAATTCTACGTCCAGGGCTCGAGCCTGGCGCGGTTGATGTCTTCCTCGAATTCATCTGTTACTCTGGTGGACCACTTCCAGAAGATTTACTCCCACAGGTCAAGGTTCGTTAAACTGCTCTTCTCCTTGACCTTAACTAATAAGTTAAAACTAAACCTCCATGAGTCCATGACCATGTCTCTAACTATTGCAGTGTCCGGTTTTAATTGCGTGGGGAGAGAAAGATCCATGGGAACCAATTGAGCTTGGACGAATGTATAGCAATTTTGATGCGGTTGAAGATTTTGTTGTTCTTTCTGAAGCTGGCCACTGTCCTCAGGTTTCTCTTTACTCTGAATATGGAAATACAACATAAGTACCCTTTTTTTGGTTTTTCTTAATACCATGTTTCTGTAGGATGAGAAGCCGGAGATGGTGAACCCACTTATCGAATCATTCGTTGCGAGACATTCAAAGTCCAGTTAATACATCCATCGCTCCGGACATCTGATCTCAGTTTCTACAATTTTTTATATCTGTACAGAAACATAACTTGTGAATTAGAAGAATTGTCTAAGAGAACACAACCTTTGAATTCCAAACTCGATGGAAATACAAGATCCACACAAGGAGAAGGATACAAACAAAACTTAGAAGAAATCTAATGAGAGCAAACCGAGCAACATCAACGGTTTTTATCGTCTTCCCAACTAACACGACCTTTATCAGTAACAACATGCTCTCTCCAGTCCGATGACATTCATCTGGACAGCACACATGACCATAATCCGGAGAGATGCTTCGTATGTTCGTTGTTATGTGCAAAAATTTATATCCAGTAACAAAAAATATATAAACACGCATTAGTTGTATTCATACACTCATTTTAAAAATTATTTATATTTGCTTAATTGATTAAATTTCGTTACTTAACTTAATTTGCAATTATTTTATTATATTTAGTAATTAAAAAATATAAAGACGCATTGGTTATCAATACAGGACATTGGCCACCTTGAAATACAGCTAATGACATATCATTGCTTGCTTTTTTTTTTTGGTTTCCCTAATTGAATTTAATTTAGTTTAAATAAATTAGTTTGACCCACGGCCCACACCACCTCAAATCACGAATAGTTGTAAAATAGAAAAATAATTTAAAAATATAGTTATCTCTTCACAACCTCATCCCTCTTTGTCCCTCGTTCCGCTTTCTCTCTCTCTCTCTCTGGTCTTGCGGCGCTTTTAACCCTAGTTTTTTTCCGCCGCCACCTGCCATGGCCTCCGAGGCACTTCAGCAAGCTCAACTCGCGATGGTCCTCGGCTCAGAATCCGCGCCGTTCGAGACACTTATCTCCCACCTCATGTCGTCTTCCAACGAACAACGCTCATCCGCCGAGACTCTTTTCAATCTAGCCAAGCAAAGCAATCCTGATACCCTCGCCTTGAAACTAGCTCATCTTCTCCAGCTTTCTCCTCACCCCGAGGGTCGCGCCATGGCCGCCGTTCTCCTCCGAAAATTGCTCACACGCGATGACGCCTATCTCTGGCCGCGTCTCTCCCCCACCACTCAATCCTCCCTCAAATCGTCGTTGCTGTCTTGTATGCAGCACGAGGAGGTCAAATCGATTTCCAAGAAGATTTGCGACACAGTCTCTGAACTTGCATCGGGGATCCTGCCCGAGAACGGATGGCCGGAGTTACTGCCATTCGTTTTCCAATGCGTATCATCTGATTCCCCTAAATTGCAGGAATCGGCGTTTTTAATCTTGGCGCAATTGTCGCAGTACGTTGGGGAGACTCTGACCCCTCACATCAAGCATCTCCACGGCGTGTTTCTCCAGTGCTTGAGTAGTAACTCTGCTAGCTCCGACGTAAAAATCGCTGCTCTCAACGCCGTGATTAGTTTTGTTCAATGTCTGTCTAACTCAACGGAGCGGGATAGATTCCAAGATGTTCTGCCTGCGATGATCAGGACGTTGACCGAATCCCTGAACAACGGGAACGAAGCAACTGCACAGGAGGCACTCGAGCTTTTGATCGAACTGGCTGGCACTGAGCCACGCTTTCTCAGACGACAGCTTCTTGACATAGTTGGTTCTATGCTCCAGATCGCAGAAGCTGATTCCCTTGAGGAAAGCACCCGTCACCTCGCGATTGAGTTTTTGGTAACTCTGGCGGAGGCGCGTGAGCGTGCACCTGGAATGGTCAGGAAACTCCCTCAGTTCATCGACAGGGTGTTTGCTGTTCTTATGAAGATGCTCGAGGATATCGAGGACGATCCTGCTTGGTACAGCGCTGAAACTGAGGACGAGGACGCTGGTGAAACGAGCAATTACAGCATGGGTCAAGAGTGTTTGGATCGGTTAGCAATTTCTTTGGGAGGGAACACCATTGTTCCGGTTGCATATCAGAAGTTCTCTGCTTACTTGTCTGCCTCGGAGTGGCAGAAACATCACGCTTCTTTGATTGCGCTTGCTCAGATCGCTGAAGGTTGCTCAAAGGTAAATCCAGTAGACTCCTTAAAGTTTTTTTTTTCAGTTGGATGTTATATAATTACTGATTCTGACATGATTTACCTGGGGAATACTTGCCAAACGCATACATTAGTTTGGGTTTTCATTTCGATATGAAATATCTTGACTTTTGATGTAGGTGATGATAAAAAATCTAGAGCAAGTGGTGTGCATGGTTTTGAGCCAATTTCAAAGTCCTCATCCTCGCGTAAGATGGGCAGCTATAAATGCAATTGGACAGTTGTCTACAGATTTGGGTCCAGATTTGCAAAACCAACATCATCAGAGAGTGCTCCCTGCACTTGCTGCGGCTATGGATGATTTTCAGAATCCACGAGTGCAGGTTGCATCCCCTTTTTTCTGAAAATATAATCAATCTTCTGACACTTTCTAAAGCAGCCGGGCATTGTGATCTCTTGTAGGCTCATGCTGCTTCAGCAGTACTCAACTTCAGTGAAAATTGTACACCTGAAATATTGGCAGCTTATTTAGACGGAATCGTGAGCAAGTTGCTTGTGCTACTACAAGTAAGTCAACCCATTGTGCAATTTAATTCTTAACAAAAAAAAATCCAAAACGAACATTTTTCTGCACTCTATTTTGTTTAGATTTTTGACTTTAGATCATAATGTTGTTTCGGATAGAATGGTAAACAAATGGTGCAAGAAGGAGCTTTAACAGCTCTTGCTTCAGTCGCTGATTCATCACAGGTATATTTGAAGAAATTATGTTTATGTTTTCCTTAGGTGCAACTCTTGATCTAATGTAATCTGACTTTGTAGGAACACTTCCAAAAGTACTATGATGCTGTCATGCCTTATCTCAAAACTATTTTGATGAATGCAACTGACAAATCTAAGCGGATGCTTCGTGCCAAATCCATGGAGTGCATTAGTCTTGTTGGAATGGCAGTTGGAAAGGACAGATTTAGGGATGATGCTAGGCAGGTATGCTTATATGTATGGGTGAAATCAATTTGCACTTAGTGTAAAAAATTGATGTAGTGATCCTGTTTTCAACTAGAGATTACTGCCTTCAAGCTTTCTATATAATTTTCCCCCAATTCATCTGTCGCATGAAAATATTTCACATGTCCATACCAGGTCATGGAAGTGCTCATGTCATTGCAAGGGTCTCAGATGGAGGCAGATGATCCAATAACGAGTTACATGTTACAGGTGAATTCTGATTACATCACTCTATATCTTTTTTTGCACCTGTTTAGGTATTATTTATAAACTTAAATGCATATACCTTACATTTACCATACGCTCTTAGGCATGGGCTAGACTTTGCAAGTGTCTAGGTCAAGATTTTCTCCCATACATGAGTGTGGTGATGCCTCCTTTGCTTCAGTCAGCTCAACTTAAACCTGATGTAACAATTACATCTGCTGATTCAGAAGATGAAGCAGAGGATTCTGATGATGAAAGGTTTTCATTCTTCTTGATACTATATTTGATTGTTATGATTTCTCTATTCCTTGCATTTATTTTGTTTTTATGCCTTTGCATAGAAAACTACTTTAAATTTTGAGTGAAAAATGGCTTAAACGTCTATCTGTGTTGTTATTTTGTTTTCTTCCCCTGTATTTATATCGATAGTGAGATTCTGTCCATATCATGATTTCTCTATTCCTTGCATTTATTTTGTTTTTATGCCTTTGCATAGAAAACTACTTTAAATTTTTAGTGAAAAATGACTTAAACGTCTATCTGTGTTGTTATTTTGTTTTCTTCCCCTGTATTTATATCGATACTGAGATTCTGTCCATATCATGATATGGCACATTTTAAGTTTTTTTTCCGTTTGTTTTATCGAACGAAAAACATCCAACAATTTCTTATCAAAATAGTTTTTTTTTTATTAATTACTTAACTATTTTAGTCAATCAATATTGCAATAGTTATATATGATGAGACAGAGAATTGTACGAGTTAATCATGCATGACTGATAATTCCATTTCTTGATGCAGTATGGAGACCATTATCCTGGGAGACAAACGAATAGGGATCAAAACAAGTGTACTAGAGGAAAAAGCCACGGCTTGTAACATGCTTTGTTGCTATGCTGATGAGTTAAAAGAAGGATTTTTCCCCTGGATTGATCAGGTTAGTATTGTTTAATAACTCCAAATGTTGTCAAATCTGATATTGTTCTTGACACCCGTAGACTGGATTTGTATACTGTAGGTTGCACCTACACTGGTTCCTCTGCTAAAATTCTATTTTCACGAAGAAGTTAGAAGAGCAGCTGTGTCAGGTATATCAGAAACTATACAATCAATTATCCAATCTTTGAATAGCTAGAATACAAATTTTTAATAAATTGGACAATTTTCCTCTCTAGCCATGCCGGAACTAATGCGCTCAGCCAAGCTGGCAATCGATAAAGGACTAGCTCAAGGCCGCGATCTATCGTATCTAAAGCAGCTTTCTGATTACATTATTCCAGCCATGCTGGAAGCTTTGCATAAAGTTAGTGTGTGTTCTATTTTTCTTAGCTTTTATCCATTTTGTCGATGGGCTGATGATCGGATTTTACCTAGGAACCTGATACAGAGATCTGTGTGAGTATGCTGGAAGCTCTAAATGAATGCTTGCAGGTAAGGTTTCATCAGAATATGTGGTTATGTTTGCAAAGGACTTGTGTTATGTTACGAAGAGCTTTTTTGAATAATTATTTTATTATGTGCCTCTTAGATTCAATCTCCAGTATTTCCATTTAACAACGCTGCACTTTTTTTAGCGGGCCTGCTGGTTTTTGTTATTAATTTAGGTCATCTATCTGATTGCTTGCATTGGGAAGCCTGTAATTCAAAATGATAGGTGTTTCATCACGACTTATTCACTCCTTCTGAGCATAGAGTATCGTTAATGATGATTATGCTGCCTTTTCAGCAGCTTGCCTTATCATCATCCTTGCCTTAGGTTTAGGGTGTATGATAGAGATCTTATTGTGAACAAAGTCTATGTAAAATAATCGCAGTGTTGCATTGGAAAAAAGATATCTTATTACTTGTCACTGTTTTTGCCAGATCTCCGGAAATCTTTTGGATGAAGGAAAAATTAGATCCATAGTTGATGAGGTAAAGCAAGTTATGACAGCAAGCTCTAGTAGAAAGCGAGAGAGGGGAGAGAGGGCCAATGCTGAAGACTTTGACGCAGAAGAGGGAGAGCTTATTAAAGAAGAAAATGAGCAAGAGGAAGAAATTTTTGATCAAGTGAGTTTTCTGTGATTGACCTTGTCAAATGGATGTATAATGAAGTTATACCATCCTCAACGTTTGTATTGCATATTTGAAATATTGTCTGTACGTAGGTCGGTGAAATACTGGGAACACTGGTTAAGACGTTCAAGGCCTCATTTCTGCCATTCTTCGATGAATTATCTTCTTATTTAACTCCTATGTGGGTAAGTGGCCATCAGCTTTTGATTTTTGTGAGTGACTTGACTGTTTTTTTATAGCCAGAACATATATATCTACTAACATATAACTTTATTGATCTAGTTCACTTGAAAATTTTGGAATTATGCTTCTAAATCTGTGGTTATTGGCATGGCCTGATAAAATATTAGTCTTGGTTTACCTTGGGATATCTGTTAATAGCTATTTGATTGTTGGTTTCGTGATGTGTATTGGTTGAGTTTAGGGAAAGGATAAAACAGCTGAAGAGAGACGGATTGCTATATGCATTTTTGATGACGTTGCAGAACAATGCCGTGATGCTGCCTTTAAGTAAGGATATGGATTCAGTGGATCTCTCTGCATGATAGGCTTTCGGTTTTTAGTGTACTTATGTGGTTTTCTCCTGATATTTTTTGACAGATATTATGATACTTATCTTCCATTCGTACTGGAAGCTTGCAATGACGAGAGCCCAGAAGTTCGACAGGTGTATATTCTGCATTGTGTCAATCTGGTGTTCTGTAGCTGTATACTAGTACTAATGAACTCTCTTGTTTGTTTCAGGCTGCCGTTTATGGGCTTGGTGTTTGTGCTGAGTTTGGCGGCTCTGTATTCAAGCCTCTTGTTGGAGGTATGGTATACCTTTGGCCATTCGTACCTTTTTTTTTGGGTTGGGTGGTTTTAGCCCTTTTAAGTAGGGCTGGGTAAATTATCGGATCCGGTCTCCTATCCACTCCAAAAATTCAGTTATCCGGAGTAGACCGATCCGGATCCGGTAATGACTGTTATTTGGCTTTTATATTTATATTCTCATTACATAGTGATTCAATTAATATATGGTTAAAAGTATAGTATATGGTTAAAATTTAGGAGAATTTACGAAAATAACAATATTTTAAGTTTTTGTTTGAAATTTAGCACTATTAGTTTAAGTTTTCAGAAATATCATAAATTTAATATTAAAATACTTTTAAAAAAAAATTTCTGATTAAAAAATTTAAACCTTAAATTGGAAAAAGATCTAAATGTAATATTTTAATTTAATTTATAATTTATTTATGATAAAAAAATATTTTTATAAAATAATTTGTGATATTTTAGAATTTTAAATGTAGATTGTTAAAGTTAGAACATGCACAATTTCCTTTTTTTAAACTAAAATTTTGTTAACTGATATATGTATATTACATTATATTTGAAATTTGAAATTATTCTAGATAGATATTAATATTAATCTTTATTATTTTTTTAAAATTGCGGGTAATCCATGAACTTGTATTTTGATGCATATTTTGTTAAATTGCGGGATGTTTGATCCATATTTTGCAGTGAAGTAACACATAAGTTTGTTTCCACAGAGTCTCTGTCAAGACTAAATGTTGTGATACAGCAGCCAAATGCTCGGCAGTCAGAAAATGCCATGGCATATGATAATGCTGTATCCGCTGTAGGAAAGATCTGCCAATTTCACCGTGACAGTATTGATTCTTCTCAGGTAGCTTATGATAGTCATAAATTTTCTCCGCATGAAATTCGAATACATGTGGTTGCTTTTGATGTTCACAAGTTTATATGTTTTTTTTCATTAGGTACTTCCTGCGTGGTTGAACTGTTTGCCTATATGTAACGATGTTATTGAAGCCAAGATTGTTCATGGTCAGCTCTGCTCAATGGTTGAGAGGTAAGCAATGGGTTTAGACACTAATTTATGACTTAGCCCATACTTCTTCTTTTTTCATTCCATTCCTTGTGAGTATCTAAAATGTCTTGATCGATGACAAACCTGCAGGCAAGATGTGGACCTTTTAGGCCCCAATAACCAGCATCTTCCAAAAATCTTGACAGTTTTTGCGGAGGTTGTTGCTTACTTATCTTTTGATAGAGAAATAACATTCTTTATGATCTTTGTTTTGGGCTATTGTACTGATAGAGAAATCAATGTGTTATATTTTGGTGGGCAGGTGCTTACAGGTAAAGATGTGGTGACAGAAGAGACAGCAGGTCGAATGATTAATATATTAAGACAACTTCAGCTGACACTGCCACCATCGGCTTTGGCGTCAACATGGTCATTGCTGAAGCCTGAGCAGCAGCTCGCCCTCCAATCCATGCTTTCCTCCTAAAACTCCCTCCAAAGTGTCAGTCAATTTTGCAATTATGTGTTTTACAAAGTTTTTTATTCGTCTCCGAAATTTTCACCAATTGTTCTTGGGAGGGATGATGCATTGAGGATGATGGGTACACATCCATCATAAGTTATAAAATGAAAGTTCTATTTTCAGAAGTGTATATTAGGAAGGAGAGAAAGAGATGGGTTGTGAAATTGTTAGTGAAAAGAGTGTCATTCTTGGAAAAGAAAACAGGTTTTGGTTATGGTTTGGGTTTGGGAGAGGAATCAAGTTTGGGTGCTTATACGAGAAAAAAAATCTGAGAAAGGGTTTTGATTTTTGAGTTTTTGTTTTTGTTATGCAAGTGAGAATTTTGGAGGAATTATATTTTTCTCTCTTTTGGAAACTTCTTGGCCTTTTCTAGAAAAAACACTTTGTTATACTGAAAATCCTGCATAATATCTCTTTTATGTATTCGTTCAACATCTTTGATAAAAATGTTTGTTGAAAACTTAGTATTGGATTAAAATTCACTAAAATATTTTCTCCATTGTTAATTATCATCTCATGTATCACACTCATTGCTTCTTGTGATTGTTCCTTCGGCCAGGACTTGCTCTCCATGAACAATCTGTTACCTTACCTTTTTTCTATGGTTTATTGAATAAAAAGATTCGCAATCCAAGTGAGAAACAAGCAAACACATCATATTTTTCAATTTAGGAATTAGAAAATCCTGCGCACGCCACATCAGAATAATTCTCAAGAGTAATCTCAACCCTGTTACGAAAACATCAGAATAATCCTCAAGAATAACATTTGGGTCTGGCTGAAATCGAACGACAGTTATCCGCATCCCTGAATGCGATGCATGGAACTAACGGTTATTATGGAGAGGTGAATGCAGAAATATGCGACTTTCGATCCTACCGATCCCATTGGGGATTTCCCTTCACTTTCCCAACTCTTCTGCCCTACTTGATCCCACCTTACATTTCCTGATCAATTCATGTAATATTGGATCCGTGAATGTCAAATAGAACACATCTTTACAAATTGGACATTATAAGAAGATGATGATAGCTTGCAACAACAAAAGCTTGATAAAGAACTCTCGAATTGAACAGAGATTAGGCGGACAACCAACGAACATTGTACAGGATTTAAAACAAACATGTAATAAACAAGAATCATAAGTAAAAACAGAAAAAAAAAAAGAAAAAAACATTTTGGTAGCACATTGCTTGAGAAAAGATGTCGGTATTCAGTAGTCTTCACCTTCGTCTTCTTCGTCGTCTCCACCTTCAGCACCCACTTCTTCATAATCTTTCTCCAGTGCAGCCAAGTCTTCACGTGCCTCAGAGAATTCACCTTCTTCCATTCCCTCACCAACGTACCAGTGCACAAAAGCCCTTTTTGCATACATAAGATCAAACTTGTGATCAATCCGTGAAAACACCTCTGCCACTGCTGTGTTGTTGCTGATCATGCATACAGCTCTCTGCACCTTAGCGAGGTCACCTCCCGGAACGACGGTTGGAGGTTGGTAGTTTATTCCACATTTGAAGCCAGTCGGGCACCTGCAAAACAAAACCAATGCCAAAGGAAGTGTTATAAAAAAGCATAAATCATGAAGGCAGAACCAAAAGCAACCTGTTCAACTTTTAGAACATACCAGTCAACAAACTGAACGGTCCTCTTTGTCTTGATAGTGCCAACAGCAGCATTAACATCTTTGGGAACAACATCTCCACGGTACATTAAACAACAGGCCATGTATTTTCCATGCCTTGGGTCACACTTTGCCATCATGCTTGCTGGCTCAAAAACGGCATTGGTGATCTCAGGGACTGATAGCTGTTCATGGTAAGCCTTTGCGGCAGAGATGACTGGTGCATAAGATGAGAGCATGAAATGGATTCGGGGATACGGGACAAGGTTGGTCTGGAACTCAGTGATATCCACATTGATAGCTCCATCAAACCTCAAAGATGTTGTCAAGGATGATATGACCTGGGATATCAACCTGTTTAAGTTTGTGTATGTTGGCCTTTCGATATCTAAGGATCTACGGCAAATGTCATAGATGGCTTCATTATCCAAGAGGACAGCTACATCAGTGTGTTCAAGCAGGGAATGCGTTGAAAGGACACTGTTGTAAGGCTCTACAACAGCAGTAGAAACCTGAGATCAAACAGTAAAACAAGATTCATTAGATAAGGGAGACCACTACAAGTCAGAACCCTGTAATCACTGTAATGTAATGAGTTATTCATTTAGTTTCTAGTAAAAGAAGGTACCTGAGGAGATGGGTATATGGTGAATCCGAGCTTCGACTTCTTTCCATAATCTACAGACAAACGTTCTAACAACAAAGAGCCTAGTCCAGAACCAGTTCCACCACCAACAGCATTGAAGACCAAAAATCCTTGCAAGCCAGTACAGTTGTCGGCTAGTTTCCTCACACGGTCAAGGCAAATGTCCACAATTTCCTTCCCAACTGCAATTATATAATAGTTAGAGCAATCTAAAAGACCCAAACAAGGTGGAAGAAGGCAAAGTTTCTCACCAGTATAATGTCCTCTGGCAAAGTTGTTCGCAGCATCTTCTTTCCCAGAGATAAGCTGCTCTGGATGGAAAAGTTGTCGGTAAGTTCCGGTACGGACTTCGTCGATAACAGTGGGCTCAAGATCAACGAAAACAGCCCTAGGGACATGCTTTCCAGCACCAGTCTCGCTGAAGAAAGTGTTGAAAGCATCGTGTGCAACGCCCACTGTACTGTCACTGCGAGGAACAAAATGATTCGTCTCTCACAAAAACCAAAGAGACAAAACAGAAAGAAGGCGATTAGGTAATACCTCGGCATCATCCCATCGGGCTGAATGCCATGTTCGAGGCAATAAAGCTCCCAGCACGAATTCCCAACCTGGATCCCAGCTTGTCCAATGTGAATGCTTATGATCTCCCTCATCTTATCACACAAACCTAAATTCGATAGATACTCTTCAACCAAAATAAGACGGAGATCGAGATCTTGTTTTCAACATTCTTGAAGGAAACATAGATTATTTAAGATAAATGGTTGGGGTCCGCCAAATTTTGACAGCCTGCCTTTGAGACTGGTATAAGTCAAAATACGTGAGATTCGATCTGCATCTAATTTTTTTCTCATTGGGATGTTAAACATTAAACTTCATTCCTTTTATTTCATCAATACATTTATGTAATTCACAAGATATGATATTCCCTTTTGAGGCTGCTTTCCATTAATCATTAGCGAATGTTTTTATCTAACCATCATCTTGTTCCGCTTACTAGACAACATCATGCTGTCCCCAATGTATGGAATATCAGACATGTACATGTTGTTAAAGGTCCAAGAATCACGTGGTCTCCATCCCATTGTTTTCGTATGTCATTGAAGTCGCCTAACATAATCCAAGATTCCCTTCGGTGAACAATTATTCTTTCCAGTGTTTTTCCATAACTGATGTCTAAGTTTTAGTATTGGATGTCCATACACACAAGAATAGAAGAACACCATTATTATTATTATTATTGATTAATCAAACAGTGATTAGGCGGATCCCACATTAGTTAAAGGTCTTATCGATCATAAAGAGAAAAAGGAACGCTCACCAAAACTATATAGCGACACTGTTGATAACTCTTTGCAATGCTTTTATATCTCTACACTGTTTTGATCAGATTTAAGGAACAGCTCTCTAAAATAGCACGCTTAATGCCAATGTTACTGATTGATGCACGTCATAGCACAAGCTAAAGTTATTGCTTCCACTGTTGAAACAGAGCTTGGTCGTGGGGATAGGTTTTTGGTTTTTGGTCCTTGATACATACACCATTACTCTGCAGATTTGTGTACAAGAATCTGAAAATTTTATGTAGACTTAAATAGCCAAAGGTGGTATAGCCCAAAACCAGGCCGGCCGAAGAGCATCGATGGCCAGACTTGCTGCATCCTCTTTCTCCAACACCAACATAAATGCAGAATTTGGAAATCTTGATCCTATATATGGATCACCTTTCACTCTCTCGGTCCCATCTTACTTTTTACCTGATCGGTTCATGTGATTTTGTATCCATGAGTGTGAAATAGAACACATCTCTACAAAGTCCCGATAGACAAGATTGTACCTAACGAGAGAATTGTAAGAAGATAATGAACGTTTGGTACAACAAATACTTTGATAATGAACTTCCACCCCAATGGTCTCTCTACCAATGAAAATGTACTGAACCGAGATTAGAAAGAGAGAGTACAAAAGAAAATTGTACAGATTAAAACAGACGTGTAATCAAGACTTAAAAACAGAGAAAGGGAAAACATTTTGGTAGCACATTGCTTGAGAAAAGGTGTCAGTACTCAGTAGTCTTCACCTTCGTCTTCTTCGTCGTCTCCACCTTCAGCACCCACTTCTTCATAATCTTTCTCCAGTGCGGCTAAGTCTTCGCGTGCCTCAGAGAACTCACCTTCCTCCATTCCCTCACCAACGTACCAGTGCACAAAAGCCCTCTTTGCGTACATAAGATCAAACTTGTGATCGATCCGTGAAAACACCTCTGCAACTGCTGTGTTGTTGCTGATCATGCATACAGCTCTCTGCACCTTAGCGAGGTCACCTCCTGGAACAACGGTTGGAGGTTGGTAGTTGATTCCACATTTGAAGCCAGTCGGGCACCTGCAAAACAAAACCAATGGTTATAAAAAAGCATAAATCATGAAGGCAGAACCAAAAGCAACCTGTTCAACTTTTAGATCATACCAGTCAACAAACTGAACGGTCCTCTTTGTCTTGATAGTGCCAACAGCAGCATTAACATCTTTGGGAACAACATCTCCACGGTACATCAAACAACAGGCCATGTATTTCCCGTGCCTTGGGTCACACTTAGCCATCATGCTTGCTGGCTCAAACACGGCATTGGTGATCTCAGGGACTGATAGCTGTTCATGGTAAGCCTTTGCGGCAGAGATGACTGGTGCATAAGATGAGAGCATGAAATGGATTCGGGGATACGGGACAAGGTTGGTCTGGAACTCAGTGATATCTACATTGATGGCTCCATCAAACCTCAAAGATGTTGTCAAGGATGAAATGACCTGGGATATCAACCTGTTTAAGTTTGTGTAGGTTGGCCTTTCGATATCTAAGGATCTACGGCAAATGTCATAGATGGCTTCATTATCCAAGAGGACAGCTACATCGGTGTGTTCAAGTAGGGAATGCGTTGAAAGGACACTGTTGTAAGGCTCTACAACAGCAGTAGAAACCTGAGATCAAACAGTACAACAAGATTCATATACTAAATAAGGGAGACCAGTACAGGTCAGAACCATGCAATCACTGTAATGTAATGAGCTATTCATTCAGTTTCTAGTAAAAGAATGTACCTGAGGAGATGGGTATATGGTGAATCCGAGCTTTGACTTCTTTCCATAATCTACAGACAAACGTTCTAACAACAAAGACCCTAGCCCAGAACCAGTTCCACCACCAACGGCATTGAAGACCAAAAATCCTTGCAAGCCAGTACAGTTGTCGGCTAGTTTCCTCACACGGTCAAGGCAAATGTCCACAATTTCCTTTCCAACTGCAATTATATAAGATTTAGGGAACCTAAACAAGGTGTAAGAAGGCAGAGAATGCCATTATAATGTTGCAATTCTCAGAATGGTTTCTCACCAGTATAATGTCCTCTGGCGAAGTTGTTCGCAGCATCTTCTTTCCCAGAGATAAGCTGCTCTGGATGGAAAAGTTGTCGGTAAGTTCCGGTACGGACCTCGTCGATAACAGTGGGCTCAAGATCAACGAAAACAGCCCTAGGGACATGCTTTCCAGCGCCAGTCTCGCTGAAGAAAGTGTTGAAAGCATCGTGTGCAACGCCCACTGTACTGTCACTGCGAGGAACAAAATGATTCGTCTCTCACAAAAACCAAAGTGACAAAACAAAAAGAAGGCGATTAGGTAATACCTGGGCATCATCCCATCGGGCTGGATGCCATGTTCGAGGCAATAAAGCTCCCAGCACGAATTCCCCACCTGGATCCCAGCTTGTCCGATATGAATGCTTATGATCTCCCTCATCTTTTCACACAAACCGAAACTCGGTCGCTTTTGACTGACGGAAAATAAGGACAGAGATCGAGGAAATGAGGCGGTGAGTGAGATCTTCTTTTTTTTCTCCTTTAGGTTTATATTGATGTGCCGAAATTATTATTTATGAATTGAGAATGACAATTTGTTGGGGTTTGCCAATTTATGACAGCCTGCCTTGGGTCCCACGGCTTCTCTTCAATGGACTGATTTGACGATATTGCCCATATCTCATGGAACAGTTCTTCAAGTGTAGTTGGCAAAATATACCATAATGCAAAATATCTCTCATTATTTCTGTGATTACGTTTGACAATGTGACAGTGTGACAATGCAATGTGACAATGCAATGTGACAATGTGATCATCATGAACAATTGAGGGAAAGTATGATGGAACATAATGGTCATGTCTTCTGTCGGAAAACTTTGCCATAATGTGTGCGCATAGATACTAAAAAACATTCTCTCAGAGGTTGAACAATAATGTTCTCTTGGTCTAGATGACAATATAACCAATACCAAATGTGGTATTGCATAACAATAACATTGGCTTTAAATAACTTTGTGATTATCATTACATACACTTTTGGGAGTTTAAAGCAATTCATACTACACATCGATAATAGCAAAACCATTTTTTCATAATTCCAAACTTTAGAGAGAAAACAATGAGACCACCAACATATATAATCGTCTCCATATACATTGCCATCCAAATTACTAACATCTATAAGATTCAACGAATTCTAACAAACAAAATTGAGTTCACATACCAAATGTGGAAATCGAAAAAGACAGAACAAAAATAGCCCACGTAACCCATTTTAGAACTTAAAAGGTTGGTCATAGTTCTTTATTGTAAATCATCTCTTAGTGTTCATGAATATGTTTCCTATGTATTGGCATCATTATTATCAATTTGTATAAGAAATACAATTATAATATTGGTCCACTAGCTACATCAATGTGAAAATGCCATAAATAGGTAACAATTACAAACTGCTATTAGTCCACTAGTTACAACGGCACGAAAAATGCCAAAACTTGGTTACAAATAAATGCAACTACGTTCAGCTATATCACTTTAAAATTAAGAATTCTATTGGACCATCAAATTCTAAACAATCAACAATTTCAACTTCATAACTACAAAATTAAGCGGAAGAAGTGGATGGATTGTTGCACCACCTATACGTCAGTCTCGTATATGTGAAGTTTAACTATATTTTTACGAATCTGTTAAATATTCATATAAAAATATGGTATTATTAGATCGTCCCATTGTAGTCCAGCAACACAAAAACTGGACAAATTTCTACTTAAACATACTATTACTTTTGTTAACAAAATTCATGTGTAATAAATAATTAGATTTAAAAATATTCACAAATTATATAATATTATTTATTAAAAATATAAATAATATATTTATATAATTTTAATTTTATTTAAAATTATTTTTAATATTAATTTTTTATATATGTAAATTCAAGAAATAAAAATATTTTTTTATAAATATAATAATATTATTTGGTTAGTTTAATAAAATATATTGTTTGTGTAACCAAATTAATAATAATAACACATATTATAATTATTATAATAAAATAAATATATTTATATATTTATTTGAAAATTAATAATACGTCAGTATAATATTTTCGTTAATAACACGTTACAATGAGATTATTTTATTAAAATATTATTTAAATAATATATTAGGAATTGTAAATAGTTTATGATTTTATAAAATTGTAAAGTTTAGGCCAAATTAACAAAGGATTGACTACATATTTTCCCTTCGACTATAGCAGTTTAAATTCGTTATACACAGATTTATATGTTCCATGATTTATATTTCATCATCATACGTATAACCGTATAAGTGAGTGGTTTAATAAAGTCATTAATAAAGGGTAGGAAATAAATTATGTTATAGATCAGATCTGATGATGAGATATAAATTCTGAGGGTTTGTTTAGTTCAGTTTGGGTACTGTTAATATATAAAGGCCTCAAGCTTTTACTTCTTCATTTCCTCTCCACCAAGTGTGACTCTCTCCCATCTCTTTCTCCGCAGAATCTCTTCCTTTCGAGTCCGTACGATAAAAAAAGAGATGGCGGAGGAGAAGAAAGTTAACCCAATTGGTATCTGGACTACTGTTAAACCCTTCGTCAATGGTGGTGCCTCTGGTATGCTTGCAACTTGCGTCATCCAGCCGATTGATATGATCAAGGTATGTAAATGTTTCCGTATACACGTTTATGTAATCAGTCTATTCATGTGGAAGCTCATTATATGTTGAATTTTTGTTTGATTTTCTGATGCTGATATCCGCGATTTCTGTTAATGTGTTCATCAGATCCGAGTGTAAGGATTTCTTCTCTCAGATCTGGGTATATATAAAAAAATCACATTTCACATATCTCAGAACATATTCCGATCATGTATGTGTGAAATGTTGCTATTATCGATTTGGTCTCATTTCCAGAAGTTGATTGTTAAGATTGAATGTTTCAGTTCAGATCTGGATTTCGATTATAATTTGCGTTCTTAGGTGCATAAACATTTTCAATGCATCGACTTTGTTCGTGGGATTTTAAATTATTTGAATCTAATGAACTAATGCTTGTTTCTGGTGGTGAAGGTGAGGATTCAACTAGGTCAGGGATCTGCAGTCAGTGTGACCACGACCATGTTGAAGAATGAGGGTTTCGGTGCCTTCTACAAGGTATGTATTGTTATGATTTGATCCGATCTCTCTTGATGTTTTACTTATCTTGAAGATGTATGTTTCTATTTAGGATGTTTTCTGTTAATATTCTGGTGTTAATGTTCGTGAACATTTTCATATATTTTCATGTGGTTGATATGTAATGTTATATTTGATATCTACATTCTTGTTCTGATGCTAAGTTATTCAGAGAACTGATTTCATATTTAACATTTTTTTCTCTGTCTTGCTCACTACAACATTAGGTGTACGGTGTACCTCATTTCTAGTATAAATATGTTCTCCTGGGTTTTTTTGACGTGAATTTTTCCAATAGGGACTATCTGCTGGTTTGCTAAGGCAAGCAACTTACACCACGGCCCGTCTTGGATCATTCAAGTAAGTTATCATTTGTGGGTTACCTTGAGCCCATCCAAATGAAAACATTTTTACGAGTAATAGACAAAGCATCCTCTCTCCTTTATCATACTCATCAAAGAGTGTAATTATGAGTTATTAGGATGTTGACTGCAAAGGCAAGTGAGGCTAATGATGGGAAGCCACTGCCACTGTATCAGAAGGCTCTATGTGGTCTAACAGCTGGCGCAATTGGTGCTTGTGTTGGTAGTCCAGCTGATCTAGCACTTATCAGAATGCAAGCCGATAATACTTTGCCGTTAGCTCAACGCAGGAATTATACCAATGCCTTTCATGCGCTTTACCGTATTACCGCTGATGAAGGAGTCTTAGCACTTTGGAAAGGCTGTGGGCCTACTGTGGTCAGAGCAATGGCTTTGAACATGGGAATGCTTGCATCTTACGATCAAAGTGCTGAATACATGAGAGATAATCTTGGTCTTGGGGAGACAGCTACAGTCGTAGGTAAGCTGCTCATCTGAGGAACTCATGCAGTAGGAAATATTTTTTTTCTGTGAACGGAGCTATGCCGTCAATAAATGTAGATAGCATTTAGAGTCAAGGATCCAAAGAATCTTCCTTAAATTTTACATTTATAGCTCTAGTCCCCTGATTAAACGCCTCTGTGTTGTCATACCACAATTTTGTGTTGGAATTAATCAAAATCTATCAAAGAACTACACCAGAGAAGATCTTTGATTAATGAGTGGAATCTCTAACCTCTCGACGATTTCCCAAACCCAGGCCCTAGTCCAATCCAGAATTGATCCTGATGCATTCTCCTTGTACCCCTTTAACCGTTCAGCTCTGTGAACTAACCGTAAGGTCTAATTTTTCAGCTCAACTCTCTATACTAGTTACAATAGTTCTGCACTAGACTCAGCAAAAAAGCTTAGTCATTTTGTCCTGTGGTCATGTAATCCTTATAGGTAAGTAAGTAGATGTCTGAGTGTGGTGGTTGTGTGATTTTTGTTCCCATTGGCAGGAGCAAGTGCTGTTTCGGGATTCTGTGCCGCAGCTTGCAGTCTGCCATTCGACTATGTCAAAACTCAGATTCAGAAAATGCAACCGGATGCTCAGGGAAAATATCCATATACAGGTTCGCTCGACTGTGTGATGAAAACCTTAAAAACAGGAGGACCTCTGAGATTCTACACAGGTTTCCCTGTTTACTGTGTTAGGATCGCCCCTCACGTCATGGTATAATAACTCTTTGCTCCCTTTCTTTACTGCTATTATTCTACTAATCTCTTCAGGCTTGTCTCTGATATCGTTCATAATCGGGTTTTCTTTTGGCAGATGACATGGATCTTCCTGAACCAAATAACAAAATTTCAAAAGAAAATTGGAATGTGATTTTCAAGAGATGTGGGGCGACTTAGAGCAACGGAACGGCAGCAAAAATAAGATGAGAAGACCGAAAACACAATTGGAATTGTGTTCATTTACTTTTTAATCATATACATCAACATGCCTTAAAAAGTACTTTTGATATTGTTTGAGACATTTTTTGTCAAGGATTCGCTGATTGGTCAGATGAATTTTACTCTTCTTGCAGTTTACAACAAGCAAAATCCAGAGATTTAAAAAAGTAATACTATTCATTGAACGATTTTTTTTAACATTTGGAAACTGTAGTTGATGAATATGAAAGGTTGAATGAAAGTGCTTAAAGACAAAGCTTGTGTTCTCCACATTAGTAAAATGTCATAGTGCATTTCACAAATGTTTGTTTTGAAACACCAATCCAAAACAATTTCATCAGCACGCAAGAACACTGCCGATTATAATCCAACAACACCTGGAAGTTAATAAACATGCCTACTTTGGAACAACAACTTTGTGAACTTTGAATGATAGAATCACATTCCAAGCCAGAGCCACTACGTTTGAAGCGAGTACCTGCAATTCGATATAAGACACTAATTCATCCTCAAGAGTCAGTGAACAAACTTTACATCAGTTACCATATTTGGTTCGTTTCATGTTTTTTTTTGTTAGCTTATCTATCTTTCACCGATTCACACTTCCAGTTTCATGTTTTCACATAGTTTATAATCAAACCTGGAAGTTTTGTGGAACAAATCTGAAGTTAAGAAACTGAAATGGTATCCATAGCTGCCAGTTTGCTATCACTGCACCAGTCCATTCCTGTGCAACCAGCAATTCATGGATTCAATTAAAATACCGATAGAAAGATACAAAGTAGCAAGTTTAAGTTCCTGCACCATGAGATAACCATTAGCATGGATATTTAAAGTTTATTTAGCTTTTAATCCAACCTGCTGTAGCTTAGGTATGACATGTGATGGTTTTCCTTCTAATGTCACGACTGCAGATAAGAAAACTCCGAGAAAAATAGGAGCAAAAACAAACTGCATAAAAAACAATCGATGTGAACACAGAGGAAGCAAGGTGGGAACAAAATTGTTAGACGGTAAATAGGCAAATTTGCTACCTGATCAAGTAAAAGTCTCAAAACTGCGCCTGATAATCCGGTGCCTGTTACCACTTTGCTCAAATACAAATACCTATTAGAGTTGTGAGATTTCAGAGAGCAAGTAGAGAATATAGTAAGCATAATAGTGATATATACCACTGGATGCATAAGTCAAATGAACAATCACTTAGCAGAAAATCTCAATATAGTGGTTGTGGTTCTCAGAACAACACATAGAAAGTTGCACCTAAAGTGTTTGGGGGGTGTAGTAAAGGTGAAAGGTCAATGGTAATACCAGAAATGCAATGTTGGACCCACTAGCCCTAAACCCAAGATGGTAAACGTTAGTATCCTCTTCTTGTCCAGAGATGAGGTCTTATTGATTGTAAGCTGAAACCAAATGTAAAGAGAATATGTAAGGCCGCCTTTTTCAATAACTACATAGCTAGCAAAAACGATGAAGTAAAAGAGAATAAACAAAGTTTGTTCAAGGAAAGTCATTCTGTTAATCAGAAAATATATAGTGAATACTGTTGTATCTCGACGAATTTGGATATCCTGAAAACTGAGAATCCAAATTTCAAAAACAAAAACTGAGGTTTAAGCATACATAGTAAGAGAGTTACCTGACAGATCAAATCTCCAATGAGGGTCAAAATTGCTGATGTCACAGCTTTGGTCAAAACAGGATACTCTGAGAGAAGAGACAGGTACCTGAAGCACCCACAGATATTAAACCAAATGGCACACAAATTCTACTTTTAATGTTTAATTCAAAAGCATGAAATCATGCTAAAATAAAATGTTGTTGGTATTATTAACGTCCATGAAACTTTGCAATGTCTACTTCAACGATCTGCGTTTCAAAGAAACGTCTGTACATAAGGAAAGAGTAGAGATTGGAAGATGTATGTGAATTTACCATGAGAAGAGTGACCATTTGTTTCCGTTTCCGTCGCAACCTTCACCACCACCGCTGGAACCATCACCACCACCACCACCTGAACCACCAAACCCGCCGGAGCCACCTGAACTTCCATCTGAGAGTGAAGACACCTGACCCATATTCCCAAACCCAGTCCCGGAGCGTCCAGACCAGTAGCTACGACCATAATGCAGTGAACTATATTTGCACCCAAACGAAAGAGCCCTGCTCGAACCACCCGTCGTTCGATCGAAATACGAAGCGTGACAACCAGAAAACCCAATAGAACTAAACAAGAGTGGTGCTTTCCGGGTTAAAGCGATGGAGTTAAGCATTGTGCTTTCGTCTGGTCTGAACTGAATGTCAACGGCGACTGTTGCGTTTGGTGACTCCTGAATACTTAATTCATGGTGAAACACAAAAAAAAGAGCTTCTAGTTGTGTTTTGGGCTTTTATATGGGCTTTTGTAGATTTGCATATTAGAACAAAGGAGTTTTATTTCCAAAATCTTCACTGCAACTCCAAAACCTTACCCAATTCAATATTCTTTGCAACTCCAACATCCTTAAATTTTCTCAAATCCCATGACTCAATCGACCGTCATGATATCATCAAGAAATTGATGTAAAATCTTTATAGTTTGGGTAAATTGTGTACCGCTTTTTTGGTTTAAACTATATATCAATGAGACTTTGCTGTTGTGAATAAAACAATGTTTTGTATAACGTAAACAACGTTTTTCGATGTGCATACGTCCATGGAATGTTATTAAAAAATAATTTTACTTTATCAATAGAGAATTTACATTATTAGTTAGGTGGAAAAAGAGAGCGTGATGGTTAGAGTTTGATCCATTCAGAGCCGTCAATGAAGGAAAGAGATAGAAAAGGCTTAGCTTCATCGTCGCCAAGCTCTCTTGCCCAAGAAACCCTCCCTGTAGAGTTTGCTCCTGGTCCCGTACACTTGTACTGCCCATAGAACACCGTCCTGCATCCACATTTTATTTTTCAATTATTATTATTTACACTTCTTTTTCTGTGATGATAATAATGTTTGCATATTGGAGCACTAGATCAAAGACACTATCTATATGCACGCTCGCACATACAAAGCATAGTATTATCAAAAGCAACATTTTGGGTAATAAGACAAAGTTTAAGTTGGCTCTTAAGTGGAGGAGGCAGAGTTGGCTCTAGAAAAGCATATCAGAAGAGATTGGAGCTCAGGACGGTGCAGTTTAAACTCTTATTTGAAAAAGTGGTCGTGGGTACTAGTGGTGGTTGGTTGGTTCCTAATAATTCATCTAGGAATGTGTGTGTGTATATATATAGTAGTTTAACAAGAAAGGTTAGTGGTGGGACATAGCTACGACTCTGAAACCGATGAAGTAATGAAATCATGTTTAGTAAAAAGTTGTGTGTTTAGTAATAATGCGTACATCTCACGGGAAGGGTCGCCCCAATTGTCCCAGCCTTTAGGGAGGATGATGTTATCCATGTAAGTGTAAGCAAATACGACTCTTGAGAAAGGACGCCATGGCCTCCCAAGATACAAAACCCCTGTCCCTGTCACTTTACAATTCACAAACGAGAATCCTGTGTCTTCTACCGCACTGCTCCTCGCTTGCGCCGTCACTGCTCCTAACTTATCCGCTATCGCGTGCAAATGACACCCCTAAACACCACAAAAATTCTATCTAAAATTGCTAACTTTATATATAGCTAGATAGTGTTCTAAGTTACGTGAGACGTTAATCATAACTAGGTAAATGTGTTTACCTCGTAGAGAGAAAGGGCATTGCCACAGATGAAGTCAACAGATCCCTCAATGTAACAGTCTTTGTAATAATGTCTTCCTGAATAGTCATAGAGAGTGTCTTGAACACCAAGCATTCTACATCCGAAAAACGCTGCATTGTCTGCAGACACCCTCAATGCCACCGCTTGTTTTCCATCCTCGCCTGGCAAGGGGACCGGGGTCGTGTTCTATAGACATATACATATAAGACCAGTTATAAGATGGGTTCAAAATTTATCAAAGTTGAACGAAAATGTGTAATGGTAATAACGTATACCTTGAAAGTGATGTTCCTCGCGATAAAGAAAGGAGAGTTGACGGAGAAAGAAGCAGAGTCGAAGGTGCCCATGGCTTTACCTCGTGGGCCAGGTGTTTTTGCTGTGTCTCCCCATTCCACTGTTGTCTTCTCTGCTCCTTCTCCTTCTATTGTTATGAATGCTTTCATTGGGGGTATGTTCACCTTCTCTCTACATACATTTTTCCCCAATTTCTTACTTCCAATTTTGCTATAGTTCTTAATTAACGTAGGGGAAGAAAGACTTGTGCTTACTTGTAAACTCCGGCATGAACTTTGATGACGACACGAACATGGTTGATGAGAGGGAGAGAATCAATGGCGTCTTGGATATTAGTGAAGTCACCTTTATTAGGGTCTTTATGGACACTGAGTGTATTTGAAGGGAAGAGTTTGTTCTTAGCTGTCTTGAACACTGAGTGTTTAAGGCTCCCAACGAATCTCACCCATTTCATGAACTCCTCTTCTGGGTTTTGTTTCTGACTCGTCGTGTTCATATTCTTCTGGTTTCTTGGTCGTAATCGTAGACCTTTGGTGTGGCATTGTGTTTGTGTTGAACAAAGAAAGATAACAAGAAGGAGAAACAAAATCGGAGAACTAAATTTGGACATCTGTACGACAAGAATCAATGAAAAATTATTGAGTTTTTTTTGTTTATGTTGTCGCCAAAGATACAAAGTACGACCAATAATATATATATGGCTGTGTGATCTCTCAATATGAGATTAATGAAACTTTTTAACAATGTAACACGTGTTAATAACAAAAATACAATGTTGACGTGTCAACAAGTTTCAGATTAAATATATAAAAGAGTTTAACTTACTAGAATAATTACAATACATGTCACTGATATTAATTTGGTTAGAAAATAAATATAATTTATTCAACTAACCAAAAAATACTATTACATTTGTAAAAACAATACTTTTTATTTCTTTAAATTTTTTATACGTTAATTTATAAATAATTTCAAATAAATATAAATAGATTTAAGTTACTACCACAATCCCTAATACATCATTTGAGAAACATTTTAATAAAATAATTTTACTCTGACGTGTTATTAACAAAAATATCATGTTGACGTGTTATTACAAAAATAAATTTCAAATAAATATATAAATGAGTTTAACTTATTAGAATAATTACAAGTATATCATTGTTATTAATTTGGTTATATAATTAATATATTTTATTAAACTAACAAAAAAATACTATTAAATTCCTAAAAAATAATTATTTTTCTTTTCTTAATTTGTATATACAAAAATTAATATTTAAAATAATTTTAAATAAAAGTTAAATTTATATAAATATTTAATTTATATTTACTAATAAAAATATATTTTTCGAATATTTTTCCCCACGCATAGCGTGGGTATGAATCTAGTGTGTGTTGTTAGAGTAATATACTCGGCCTTTGAATTTAAAAGGTTCACAATCGAAAAAAATAATAAATCGTTTTATAATACAAAAAAATAGGCCGTTATAATTTGCTAAAAATTATGTTGTTAAAAATAATTAAACCAAAAAATTTAAAAAATTAGTCTATTTTTATTTGTCATTATGCTTAAGAGTACTTTTGAAATAATCACGGATGTTTTGTATTAATATTAAGGCACGCAAACATGTATTTACTTTAATTGGGCTGAGGTCCGGCTCTCGTTAGAAATTGGCAAGTGTTTAGTAGTTTGGTAATGGAATTAGGTGAAAAGAGACATAAGAAAAGAGGTCACCGGGTGGTTCCACTTACATCCACGTCGAGTGATAGGTCTATCAAAATGCCTACATATCACTAAATTATTCTACAAATTAAATGGATTGTTTTTTTTAATAAGTATACCATAACGCATCGATCCAATATTTTAATATAAGATAAAAGTTAAATTCTACAGTTTTAGTATAGACGTATAGGTAGTACAATCACTAATCTATTTACTCCTCCAAATGGATTAGTTTATTATGAACTAATTATATTTTATAATATATATCGTTTTTGCTAGTATTTCATTTCCATTGTTGCATTAGTCATTCTTTGATCAAAAACTTGAACAACGTATTTTGAGTTGTATTAATGATTACAAGTAAAATAAAACTTAAAATTGTAAAGAATTCGACGAAAAAAGAATAACCATGAACTATTTAATATATATTTTTTAGAATTTTTGGATAGATCAATAATTCTTTTTTTTATACTAGATCTTCCGATATCCAGATCATAAGTATTGCATTAAGATCATTAATAAATATTGTTTTAAAACATCTAGTGTTATTTTTGATATCTGTTTTGGAAGATCTCTGACAACTCTTCGAATCCTACGAAAATTGTTTGTACCATAAGATTTCGAAATCGAATTATTAAGCTAATTCCAAAAATATTGCAAGGTTGAGTTAGTGATGAGGTAGAGTCCACTGAGCAGTGCACATTTATAGTTAAATATTTCATGTGTAAAAAATGACAGTTGGACGACTAGAAGCATCTCGGATTCCATTCTATATTCCACTATAAACGAACTGTATTTTGAAAAGAAAATTCACTTCATTTCATTTCTAGAATAACATAATAAATAAAGTTAGTAATATATTAGAAATGTTACTATATATGGTTGTGTTGCTTTGATTCTATCAATGAATGTTTGTGTATTCAGTGCCCGTGACTCTCTTATTTCCTTTCTTGTATGGACAATACTCTTTCTCGTGAACTGTGCCATTATTTATTTGTATTTGATTTCCAAATTTAAGTATACAACTAAAACAGGTTTGTAAAAGACACAGCAAATTGTGTCCCAAAGTCACGAAGCTCTTAATAACCATTTCACTTGCAAATTAGGTGAATGTTACTTTTATTGAATGGAAATTCAATTGATTGACATTTTATTTTTATTTTTCACATACGGATTGTAAGAATCAGATAAATGAACATTCTAAGTAAATAATAACTATATTTTCTTTTATTTTACGAGAAAAAAGTTTAATTTTATTGGTGGTTTCAACTTTGAATGCAACATATATATTGTGTAGTTTGTTTTGTTATTGACTGAATTAATTTTAAAAATAAGAACTAAATTTTAATTTGAAAACCAAATGATTTATCTATTTTTATGCGTAAAAACATTAAACAGTTATATCTAATATATTATTTGAATAATATTTTTAAAAAATAACTTTTATATTAACGTATTATTAATATAAATGTCATGATGTGTTATCATTATATTGAATTTCGAATAAATATAGAAATAAATTTAACTTATTAGAATAATTACAATATATAGCATTGTATTTAATTTGCTTAGATAATTAATATATTTTATTAAACTAACTAAAAAAATACTATTAAATTCGTAAAAATAATAATTTTTCTTTTATTAATTTACATATACAAAAATTAATATTAAAAATTTTAAATTATATTATTATTTAATTTATATTTAATTTAGGAATAATTTTTTAGGTATAAATCTAGTTAGTATTAATAGATAGGTGAATTTCATTTAGCTGTTTGATAAAGCGAATGGTCGATGTTGCTTAATTGGTTAGATATTCATTAAAAAGAAGAACCAACATTCACGAGAAACCAATTTTCATAGTCATAACCCCACACGTTTTTTTTCCTTGAGATGATGAGAATAACAAAATTTATTGCCTGTTTATGAAATTTTACTATTTCTCAATTAATATATTAAGAAATATTTGTTAAATATGGAAGGCATGAAGATATTTTTCAATTAATAAATCAAGAATATTAAATATGGTAGACATGAAGATTTTATTAATTTAAAAAATAGATTGGATTTTGTCTATATCACTAAAGTGCATTTGATTTTATGGTTAAACACGTTTTCATTTAATAAATTGAAGATTGAGATATACGGTAGAAAAGTTTTTTAGATTTATGAAAGTGAATATAACGTGGCAAAATATATGCATGCATTATGATTTAATTAGAATACCAAATCAGAGATTAATAAAAAAATAATTTCAATAACCAATTGATAAATATTTATATATAAATAAAATTGGTTAAAGCGTTACACAATCTATTGTATCACGTTTCTTTATATGTAATTGTATACTATTTTTTTCACAAAATTAATTAAATTTATAATAATTAAAATAAGCAGAATTTTTTAAAATAACTCTTTTTAAAATTTTTTTTTCTAAAATTATAATTATTGGTTTAAATTTCTAATATAATAGTATATATTTAAGATTAAAATATATTAAAATTTTGTTTTAATAAAAAAATTAAATTTTAAATTGGAAAAAATAATCTAAATATAATGTTTTAAATTTATATAGCATTTATTAAAGTAAATAAATACTTTTACATAATTATTTGTGGTATTTTTATAATTTTAATTTTAAAATAGTAGATTTGAAAAAAAAACTTTAAAAAATACTAATTTATGATATTACTTTTAAATAATCTATATATATTATTGTGTAATCTGAATGTAAAACTAATTTGCACAACATCTCTACTTCGGGAATTAACAAGTAATTAACCACAAATACAATTTAAATCTATTTAATCATTTTTTTGTAGATCAGGTAAATAAAGGATTCCATTATTTTCAAGAAATTATTATTTCCAGATTATGCATTAACTTTTCAAGATTTGGTATCAAACTTTCTTAAAGTTACAGATGTTTAGAGCCATTGTATACAGACTTCATGTAAATTATACGATCATTACAAGTCTAAGTGAAATTCACAAATTTCTAACAAAAAATATATTATCAATCGAATACACTTACAAAATATTGAAAAAATGCTTTCACTTTATTGTCACATATAAATATATGAATTTCTGTACTTACAAAACCATATAATATTATTCTATATTTTGCAGAAACTTATTTCCAAATAAATACTTAATGAATACCAAAGCCCTTCATCGTCGACTTCGAGAGATTAGACAATCTTTCTTTGACGAGGTTACTTAATTCAAACTGATGCATTATTGTGTTCAGTTTTACAGATGATTATGTTTGAAATTAAAGAGTGAATATTGGAGCAGGGATATTTGGATTGTCAGTATACACAGATAGAGGCATTGGAGCAAGAAACAGCTCCACGTTTTATAGTAGAAGTTATAACTCTCTATTTCAGAGATTCACCTAATGTTCTTGCTGCTTTGGAACAAGAATTGTGAGTTTTTTTATCTCTTTCTTTTCGTATCAAACTCCGCTTCATAAATGCATCAATTAAAACCTAAGCACAAATTAGTTACACAGAAAAAAAGAAGAAGAATAGATGACACAACATTGATCGACATGTCTTTTTACAAAGCAAAACGTATGTAATAAGAAATCAATTATTTATTATAAAATAATACTTTAAAATAGTTTTTTTTAGTTTTTTTTGTTCTAAAATTACTATTATAAAATTAAAATTTTAAAAAGATCATAAATCATTATATAAAAATTATTTACTTTAAATAAATTATACATAAATTTAAAATATTATATTTAGATTATTTTTTTAATTTAATATTAAATTTTTATATAATTTAATATTAAATTTATGATATATTAGAATTTTAAATTAATGATACTATTTTTGAACAAAACTTAAAAATATACTATTTTAAGGAATTATTTATTATTATAAATAATTAATTTGTATCTAATTACGACGATAAATATTATTTTGTCTAAAAATAGCAAAAATCACACAGTAAAAAATCATAAATTAGGATCATGTATATATATATTTTTTGCATATGTATATAGCATGATATCATATATGTGATAAAGATAATATATTTTTTGAACAACAACACAAAATCTAATCTATATTATTTAATAAAAATACGTGGTAAATAAAACAACAACTAATATATTTACTTTATTGGCATTTGTTATGTTTTCCCTTTAGGAATTACAACTATGTATATGATTAATTGTAACTTGGCTAATGGTATAGTATCTAAAATGAATGTTGATTATATTTGAAACAGAGAGCGAGAAGAAATAGAGATACCCAATATTACCAAATACCTTAATCGTTTAACAAGTAGTACCGCCAGGTTGGTTATATTAATTTGCCAATAATTTTAACATTCATAAATATAATGCTGATTGTTTTTTTTTATTTATTTATTCAGCATCGGCGCCGTCAAAGTTCTTAATGAAGTTAAGAAGGCAAACACATTTCTCCAAGTTGGCAACATTGAAGGGTAAGTACCGAAGTACATACTTTTCATCCTATTTTTCGAATTTTCGAACGAAATAAATTTTCATTTAGTCATCTAAATTGAGATATGTATGAAAATGTTTGTTTTTCTTACATAATTATTAAAGAGTCATTATGAAAATTACATTTTTGTTTACTTTGAAGTATAAAAGCAGCATTACGTGATATTAAGAAAGAGCATAGTGAACTCCGGGCAAAGTTTGAGACTTATTTCCAGGTTTATAAAATTGTCAATTAAATTATTCTAAATAACATTTTATAGTTTATGTGTTAGGATTATGGTATTTATTGTAGATTTGAAATTGGAACTAAATAATTATTGCTTCTTCATTTTGTTTCCAAGTTAATGAGACAAGCTGGTCCAACAGAAGTAGCTGTGAATTCAAGCTGAAGTTACGTAAGGCTGTTAGTTTGGTTAGTACGACAAGTATCTCATTGATCTGCTCAAACCCAACCATTGATATATATTAGTTGATGATTGTAAATCATTTTCGAATGTTTCATTTGTTATCTTTTGCTATGATATAAAGTTTTTATTTTTCACTGAAATAATATTTAAAAAACATATTTCTGCAAAGTTAGACTACTTAAAAAACATTTAGCATATAACAAGGTGTTCATTGTGGTTCCTAGTGTCAAAAGTAAAGTTGTCCATCGTAAAACATGGTGCAAGTAAAACTGATTTTGTGAATCTTTGTAAATAGATAAAAATTATCCGTTGTAAATTAGTTAATGTAATTATTCTTATAATTTATAATAAATAATATTTCGAACGACAAAAAAATGTAAGATCGATAAGAAATAAAATATGGATATTTTTAGTGGGAAATGAGAGCGAATGTAATATTGAAAACTTTTCCTTTTTTTACGTTTGTGTTTGTTTATGGATATCTTAAATGTAACTTATAAACTCGATCAAATAAATGATTTGGCGTTCCTTTGGCTATGAATATATTAGAAGTCAATCTGAAGCTATTGTGAGTTTTATTTGGATTGGGACACGATTTGGCCACCATACTTATAAAGCTCCACGATAAACATAAAATTTGCTGTAAAAGATCCAAAGAAAGTTTCACAAAAATTTTACGAATCCTACACCAAAAACGTGACTACGTCTTGCAACAACTTCCTAAAAGTTAACATATAACTCACAAAGGAATTTTAGATCCACGGGTTCTTCTTTGCTGATTTTGAACTCAATCCAGAGCTTGTTTTCTGCCAACAAAACAAAAGCTACATTAGTATATATCATAGTCGTGACATCTTTCTTAGATCGGTCTTATCTCTTAGCTACATTTCAGGTTGTGTACTGATTGACATCTAATTTAACTATTAAAAGTTAGAATTCAACTGATACGGGTTTACTAACTTGGATGATTCAAATAGGTAGACAATAAGTAAACCTGGGTTTGAAATGGGGGCAAAATATATTTGTAGTAGAATTTTTGACTATTCTTTTCCAAAAGCTTTTCAGGTTCTTACCGATTTCAGTTTCTTTACTCTACCACGAATCCTGTTCTTCTGAGGTTTCAGCTTGTATATCCGAACCATCCAATGGTGACTCGTGAAAACCTGATGATACAACCAGTCACATTTACCAGAATCTAACTGGAATCAATGCCCCCCTCAGTTTCTAGTGAAGAATTTATATCTCACCTCTTCAAAATGTGTGAGCTTAAAATACTTCTTCCCAATCTCTGTCCGCCTGACCCGATCAAAACCTTTACCATCTGTCTCTACAAACCTGGTGAAAAAAACATTAAAAAAAAAAACAAAAAAGCTGAGCGTTGTAAACAGATTTCAAGGTTACACTTAGAGGAAAGCATCGTACCTGTAGTAAGAGAGCTTATACATAAGGCAGTTCAACATTGTTGGAGTGGCCTCAGAATCAATCCGGTATTGGCCATCTCTCTTTTCAAAAAAATGAATAGGTAACCGGGTTCAGATTCTTCTCATTCTTTGAAATTATGGAGCCATCACAAAATTGTCAAATCGGAATGAAACAAATGAAAAAGAAAAGTACCAGATAATCAGCTTCCTTTATATGAGGAAAGACGCCTCCTCCAATACGCACCATCCACAGAAACTTGTTGATATCATCACTTGGGTAACCAATAAGACCTGATGAAAATGATTCAGAGAATATACTTAAAACATAAAACACAAAAAAGTGCTTACGAGCCAAAAACATACCACCAAAGACAACAAGAACGTATTTCACATCCAAGGAGTTAAAAATTTCCCACGCCGCCTTTTCTGGAGATGACATTGCCGTGCCAACAGTTGCAATGTGAGTATTATTCCAGGTGTTGTTGTCAACAATAACAGTTCTATTAGCCATAGCTGTCGTCTGATAACCATAGTCCCACCATGATGCCACCTAAATGATTTTTTTTGCAAACCAAACTCAGGTATATATCAAAGGCAGATTGTATACATCCACCAAAGGAGGCTTAGTAGGATCCATAAGCTGACTTGTTCTTATCAAAAATACTTACTTTATCATCCACATCAGTATTATGACTTAACCATGCATACGACTCTCTAAAATCATCAAATACGTGTAGGCCATCTCGCGATTGAGATGTCAAAACTATTGATGGAGCTGAATATGCTTCTGCAGCTGCCCAAACACAATGAATCTACAAACCAAAGGGATGCATTTGAAAGTCTTATCATTTGTACTTTGTCGTCTAAACTAATTGTAAAAGGTGGGACCATAAGAGTTTGCATACCACATAGAAAGCCCCCAACATTATTAGGAGAAGAAGCGCAACA
This sequence comes from Pugionium cornutum, assembly GCA_018901935.1. NCBI lineage: Eukaryota > Viridiplantae > Streptophyta > Magnoliopsida > Brassicales > Brassicaceae > Pugionium > Pugionium cornutum. The sequence continues at coordinate 14,500,597 of CM032158.1, read as the reverse complement.
ACAGATGCTTCAAGAGGCAGAACAAGAGCCTTCTTCTTCACAATCTTGGACCTAACAGAAGGTTTATCAACATTTTCTCTCTCTTTCTTTTTCCCCTTCTTGGAAGACCGTTCTTTTACAGTTTCTTCACCTTTTTCAGTCTTACCAACAGGAGCATCATCTTTTGGGGCATTGTTCGTAGAAGTGTTGTCCTCTGCCTAACAGTCAAAACACAACCCATTTTTTATCCAGAACTTGGCTAGCACAGATGATTCATCTGAGAGACTAAAGTAGAGAGGAAGCATACTCACATCATTTGTAGAATTAGAAGATCCACCTAACTGGTATTTGATGGAAGCCGTGAAAACATCAAAAGCTTGAGAGAGCGCAATCCCAGACATGATGCATGCTGCTGGAGCCAGCACGAGCATAAGACGAACCTAAGAGATAGGAAGACGAATACAGGATTGAAGAAAAGAACAAGGAAACGGAAAGATGAAAGTGCAGTTCATAGACACGTAACTCACCATAACTCCAGAAAAGTATACAGACATTACAATATAAAGGACCGCAAAAGAGCTAGCGTCAGATAGAGGCGAAAAGCAGGCCTACCAACAGAAGAATAAGAAAGAGAAAAGAATCAACACTATATATATGGATAAAAGTATTGGTATTCATTTAAAAAAATGTATACAATAAAAAATTAACTCACAATGATGCCAGCAGGGACCAAGAAAGCCAAAACATTGATATCCATGAAATAAGACGGCCATGTTGGAGGTTGATGTTCACTGACACTTGCAATAATTGGAATATACTTGCTAGCATAAGTTCTGTTATATGATAGACAACGAACCAAAAACAAGGGAGTATCAGATATGTTACAATTATAAAATGATCAGAATTACTCAAAAATACGGACAAGGACATACTCAAAAATTGAAATTTGCAAATAAACTAAAACGCTAGGAGAAATAAAGGTTTGGAAACTAGAACCACTCACGGATCAAGCAGACTCAAACTCCTACCACTCCATCCTCCTGTTGGACTTGAAGCCACCAGTGCCACAAGAACTGCCACAACTACGAAACACACAACCCTGTAAAATAAAGGAGCATAGATCAATTTTTTATTGCATGATACAGAATCCAGGAAATCTAGATGTTATTCCATCTGTACTAGCTATGTAAATTTGGATCAGATGCAGCTAAACTCCTGTTATCAAGGTGTGGTAATCGTAAACATGTCAGAGAAAAAAAGTATAAGAAAGCTTACAGGCCAATAGACACAACAAGTGTTACAGCAACTTTGAACATTTTAGGAGAAAGCATGCCTTTGATGTAATATACGAGAGCTACTACGTGGATGATGATGAAAACCTGCACGAGTTACCGATAAAATATTTTTAAAGAACAGTAGAAGCAAATGAAGAGAATGTGTCGTATAAGATTTTGTCCAAACATAAAGCTTAATCCAACATATCTTTCCCTATACACTGTACTTCGTACAATTAATTCGTATGGTAAACTGCAAATATTAGCATATCACACAAGAGAAAATTTAGAAATTCAAAGAGCTGTAAATTTTATAGCTTAGATAACTTTACAAGCATATGTAAACTCGCATCCAAGGAAAAAAAAAGAAGGTAAACTCGAATCCAGAAACTGGCACTGAGAGGACTGATCAATGGTCCATTTAACACAAGTTCAAAATCAATAAACTAAGCATTAAAATAAGAGGCATGCATAAAGAATAATCAAGAAAAACTCACCAAAAACGAGGCAAAATGTTCAGAAGTCAAAAACGCGTTGAAGCCAACAACAGGTACCAACGCAGCTAGCAACGTGCCTAACACAACCTGCATATGCATGCACACACTTGGTGTTAATAACCTTCAGAACATTTTCATGTCAGCTATCGTCCCAGTATACTCCGAATGGAAGTTATCTATATTTGTGAAACAATGAAAAAAGTTATCTATATTTGTGAAACAGTGAAAACCATATGAATCATTATGGAGATTCCGAAATAAGCCACCGATGAACAGTTCAATAAATTTTAATGGCTTAAACACAGTTTTGTCTACCATGTTTTCTTTCATTTTATGAATTTCATTTTTGTGCATGAGAAAACAGTTTTGAAATATCTAATATCTGGATTCCAAGCCTGGAAAGAAAATATTATACATGACTCACTTGTACATTCAGGATTTTCAAGGAAACAAACAGAGCAAGCCTGCTCTGGGATTGATTGTTATCATATTTTTTTATCCGTCACCAGGAGGAAGATTCTTACCAAAGGAGCATAGGCAATGTACAGTCGGGGAGAGTATCGGCCAGTTACAATGCACAGAAGCACATGCATTGGTATCAGATTAATAATGAAGGTGTAACCTCCCCAGGAACATACCTAAATGATGGGAATTTTAAAACTGAGCAGGAATATTAAAGAGAAAAAATTGGAAAAAGAGTTATCCCAAGTCATACCATGTAAAAGTATGAAATGGCATTCAAGGTGGCATAAAACAAGGAACCTGTATTTAGTGTCTGCATAAAAAGCAAGATAAGGATCACCGAGAAGAATAAATTTAGCAGGAATTGGCGACTAAGAAACCGGAATTTACAAAGCTTGATGTTGAGTGTTGAAGACATTTATTACTATGCACATGCTCCATAGGGTGAAAATCGAAAAACTTAACACGGCATTGGAGAAAACCTAACCTTTATGTAGAGATAAAACGTGAAGATCAAAGCAAAAATGGCAACAGCTTCATTGTCATAGCTTCCAGCTACAGATCGGGATATATATGAGGGAACCTACAAAGATAAACATTTAGAAGAAAAAAACCCATAACAGGCTATAAAATGGCGCAATAGACTTTTCTGGAAAATTCCACCAAATGACACGCCAATGCTAAATAGTGTACATGACATCAAGCAACCAAGCAATAACCTATTAAAAGTCATAGCCATAATGTTCTAGGAACTTAATGTTTGCTGTTTAGAGCTCGTCCGAAACATTACTTGAAGAAAATTCCACGTATGCCAATTGAATAAATTACCATGGCCAAAAGAGCAGCAGCTGCTAGTCCTGCACCAGACCCCTTAACTTCCTGTTAGAATGCAAATCGTTATTTTTGGATTAACTGGTTCTGGAATGTACAAGAGAAATCATGTTTAGACAAAAGTTAAACCTTGGTCAAAAGGTAAGTTGCCCAGGATGCGAACGCTGAAAATACAGGTGCAGTGAAGACACAGACAGTCTCTACTGACAGAGGAATGTTTAATGAATTCAAGACCCTGTGGCAGATGGATATAAATACGAAAATTTTAAGACTGGCATATGTGTGTATCAAAGAATTGCTGGTTTCGGTGCACTACACTTACCACCAGATGGTTCCAGCAGTCAAAGTTAACCCAGGGTAAACAGTTCCTCCAATCACACGGCCAAGAGGATACCTGAAATCAAATAAATTGAGAAAACAAAATAAGTATAATGCTATTGAAGATAGTAAAGAAAATATTCCGGCAGATATAAATCTTGAAATTACCAGGTCCGGTCATCAAACCAATTCCAGAACTCGTATATTCCATTCTTGGATAGGAACTGAAATCAACAACAAATGAAGTAGGACCAAAACCTGATAAATTAATAGGAGAACTACACAAAGTTAAAAAATATTCTGGATATAAGAAAAGAGAGGAACCTGAGTGACTCTATAATTGAAGTAAGGATCAAACTCATGGATAACGCTTTCATACTTTATGACCTGAAAATAAATAAAAAAATGAAAAGAATGAGATTGCTAAACAAGAAGTAGCCTCAGTTGCAGAGTAGCTACGAATTGCTGAATTTACTAAAGAGACAAAATTAACGAATTCCAAACATCCTCCCAATGTTCAAATAAATTAAAGTAGAGATGAAAGGGAAAATTTCGGGGGCAAGCATTGAATGAAAACCTTAAAGCTAAGCCACTTAATATCTCTACTGGGATTTTGTGAATCATAGCAAGAGTCTGAGGAGAAGGACAAATATAGGCACGGATATGAAATCCCCTTTTTTATGTTATCAAATAATCAAGCAACACAAACATAGGAACAACATTTTCTTCTTTATAAACATTTTTCCTGTTATCAAACTCAAAGTCGCCAGACTACAACGACGACAACACTCACCGGCTCGCAGCCACAGGCAACGTAAGATAATAGCACAGAAAATGCTTCTTTAACACATAGAGAGTGGCGGAGAAAAGAAGCTACACTGATCAATCGAAAATCCTGAGATCGGATCTAAAATAATCGGATCTAAAGTAGTCCGATCGGATCTACACCCTAGGAAATTGTAGAACACCCGAATAAAACAAACGAGCAGAGATATCAGTGAGCTCACAGAGAACAGGCGGATCGAGAAAGCAAGGACCCCAATGAGGACGAGGATCAGGACTGACAGAACGCTAGCGAAAGCATGCCTCATCGCACACGTCGTTCCCGGATTTGGGCTATCTATAGCCGCCATTTTACGCAGCGGAGGTGAGCTCTGAGGCTCGAAAATGGGATTTGAGAGAAAGAGGACAGAAACGACTTCAAGGTCGAAGGGTTTTTCGACACAAAACTATCCCCGGCAAAACTATCTCACGGGAATATAATGTTAAGCTGCAGTAACTCGTAAACAACTGAGACAGAAATAGAGCGCCTTCGTGGATTTAACAGATGTCAAGTTTTCATTCGCTACATCTGTCTAAGCTATCCGGTTTTCTTGCGTGGTGTAAAGTAACAATCAAACCAAACCGTTGACCGGAGTTGACTCTCCAAACCGATAAAAAATCCGATCAACCATACCTCGATTTAATTATCTAAATTATTATTAACTTATAAGCATGTCAATGAGGTTAGTTTAGATCATTTTTAAGCATTCAGATCACTTGCATGTTCTATGTTAATTGACAAAAGAGAAGGCATTATCGGTTCAAACCGGTTTAGTCTAAGCATGAACTATTACTTCTATCTCTTTCAGAAATGAAGAAGTTCAACCGGATCTTTTCATGGATACTTTGATGCATATGGAAAAGCTAAGAATGATATAACTCTTTTTTAATGAAATACATCGTTTTCTGTAGACTATAATTGAAATGGCATCAAGAGATTGAGGCCTAGTTCGCGGCTAAGTCCCACCAAAGTTTATCACCCCAATATAGAGACCTAGAGATGTGATTGTACCTATAGATGAAGATGAAACTAGTGGTTTCATATGGACTTACAACTAGTCGATGCAATGTCTTGTGCAACAGAATAAATATTGTTCACACTTCGCAACAAATTCAATAGATTTGGTTCATATGTCTCGGACTCAGAGGAGCGGCCAGGTTTCGCTGCTATCTTACTGTTTTTTCTCCTTTTACTGCAAATTCGTTCGGTTAATTAATAAAAAGTAGTTTTGTTAAAATAAATAAACAAGTAAATAAGAATCTCAAAGCAATCACATGAAACTATAAAGATAAGCACAGCAGGTGCAAAGACACGAATCAGAAGATTTAAGTTACTGCGTTGCTTGAAACAAAGACAACTTTAGACGCGGGATTCACTTTTACAGACCAAAAGTCCACATACACTCATCCCGACCAAAAACAAGCACTATTGATTTAGTTGCAAGGGAACACGAAATTTTCAAAACGTTTTTGATAATATCCATGATGAGCACAATTTAATTTGCTCGTTTGCACTTTTTTAGGATAAACAGCAGACACTTGTGTTTTTATCTGATTCTCCTGAATTTTTATGCCCATGCTCTGAAGGCTGAACCATGAGGAAGCAGACACTCATAAAAAGAGCACAGGAGGACTATCCATCTTTAAGCAAATATGTTAGAATCTATTTGCTCTACATTTGGGAAGATTTGTCTGACCACAGCAACATAATCGGACGACTTCGCCTGAGAAGAGATGGACAACAAAATATGAGATACTTGAACTAGATACCGCATAATGGGTCCAGAGTGAAATGATACCTTTTCACATCTTCTGAGTCACAGAAAATTAATAATGTAAGGAAGACATTGGGTCTCACCCAAATAAATGAATTGACACTAGACAGATGCAGCAAATCTACAACGAAGTTGTGATACTTCACTTATGTTCCTTGATGCATAAGAAACCTTATAAAAATTAAGGCTTCTTATACATTATCAAAAGATACAGAAAATATGATTTTTCTAGATTATGATGCGTATTTTACAAAAATTGACATGCCATATCCAAAAAGCAAACCCAAGTTAGAAGATCCTACGTTAATTCGAGACATGAAATTGATGACAAATGACTGAAATTAATGACAGGAGACTGAAAGACTGATTACGGTTAAACTTACAAAAGGGTTATTTTCTAGGTAAATAGTGGTAAGCTTCTCTCTCGAGCCTGTAACAGCATCTGTGATTGCTTCAAGTGATTCTATCTGGTTGTCATTAAGCCAAAAGTCTTCCAACCTATAGGTTAAACTACATCAGGATGTAGAAAAAGGATCACCAAAAGTCAGCTGAAGCAAGGGAAAGATGAAATACTTTGTGAGGTTCTGAATGTCATCAACTGATGTGAGCTTGTTGTTCGACACATCCAATACCCGTAGGTTAACCAATGTACTCAAGCCTTCCATTTTTGAGATACCATTATGGCTCAAATATAACTCTTCAAGAGCAACACAGTCCTGGACGCATACATTTTCATGCATCAGAAGCTAGTATGAGGAATGAGGCTATTTGAAGAAAGGTAAATAATCCACACCTCAAATCCTCTCATAGAGGTCAATCGATTGCTCTGCAAGCTAATCTTTTTAATGCATTTGAGCCCACAAAGGTTGACAACTTTAATACGGTTTCTTCCGAGCCATAGTTCTTCTAAGTTTGTAAAGTTTTCCATATTTTCCATTACCTGTAACCTCAATGCCTTCATATTCATTGCTGAACCATTGTAAAGCGATTAGAAAATATCAAAAGGGGGACAAACCCGCAATCTATTAGAACCCAATTCCAGAATCTGCAAGTTGTGTAAGTGTCCAATCTCCAAAATCTTGTTAACTTCATTTTTAGACACATAGAGTTCCTTCAGTGCGCTGGAGGCCTTGGATAATCCTTGCAACGAAGTGATTTCATTGAAAGATACGTCGAAAACTAAAAGCTTTGAGAATATGCTGATATCTGGTACTCTTGCAAGTTTGTTATCTCTGAGAATCAGCTCCTGCACAAATAAAACTGTTTGCATTCTATCATGATGATCAAGAAAACTAAAATCTTAAAATCCACGAAGCAGGAAAACATTCTTCTTTATCCACTGTCCAGAGAGATTTAGATTTGCCTATTTCTAGGGCCTCTTAGAGACTCAGACTATAAATGCCAATTCAATTCTTGTGAAAATAAAAGATCCATAGCCTTATGTATCCATCCTACAAGAATGCAAAAGAAAATTAACCAACGCAATTGGTTCCACGGCCAGCAAAAAATTATGTTGCGACAAATAAACCATGCAGGGAGCATTTTAAGCATTCGTAAGATTAAAATAAAATCAGAGAGTGGAGAATCACCTCGAGATCAGACAAGGCGTTCCAGCCAGACAACTGCTCGACGCCGGAATCTTCAAATAGGTTCTGGCGGAGAGAAAGCTTCCTGAGCGTGGAGAGCTGAGCGATCCTCGAGTCCAATCCCGACAAACGGTTCGCCGTAAGGTCCAGCTCAGTCAGGGTCGGCGGAAACTCGACGGCATCGAGACTGTGCAGCTGATAGCTAGAGAGATCGAGAACATTACCCGAATCATCGATCTCCACCAATGGTTGGTCTTCCTTCTCACTGTTCATGGCATTTAGCTCAAGCTCCGCAGGCCGACGAGCTTCGTGGGAACTGGTCTAAGCGAATTTCTCTTTAACTCAAACGTCAACGTTTCGGGTACAGTCATAAACTCTGTTGTTGCCCGTAAGGTTATAAGTTGGGCCGGAAGCCGGTCAAAAGTTGGGCCCACCAGCAGGTCGAAATCAAAATATGACTTTTTGTGCCAATGACTTATTCCATAAACCAAAATATGAGTTTATATTTACAAAGGGTAGAGTCCACTTTGTAGGTATTCCTACACACAACAGACCAGCACACTGGATCTAACTCTTCACCAGTCACCATAACAAACAAGTCCACAGTACATCAGTATATCATCGGCGCTTGGCTTGAAACACTCTGTTATACCAAATAGAATGCAAAACCATATGAAAAAGATCATATCTCTGCGGTTTAGCATGCCACAAAAAGTGCCTTTGGGCCTTTCTCACCGCCATTTGCATCTTTAGGTATTTCTCTTCCGGTATTGACGACAAAATATCTTTCAACCTTGGGATGTCTTTCTCTGCAACAATGACTGAGAACGTGCTCCAATCAAGAACCTCAAAGAAAGGCGGTACAAAGTTGTCTGATATAATCACAGGGACACATTCATAGAAAATCGATTCAACCACCCTTGGGCTGTTGACCTCGTACCCTTTAGGACAGAGGCAATACTTGCTGCTTTTCATCTGCTCAATGTAATTCATCTTGCTGGCCACACCAAGCGGCATTCGCCCGAAAATTTTCATGTCAGGGTCTTTGTCTTTCCAGTGCTGTAGCAGAATTGGACGTAGGTAACCGTGCATACTTCCAGCATAGAAAGCCAGGGTCTTCCTCTGAGACGGCGGTTTTCCACCTAAATCACGAAGTGGGTTTTTGGCGGCCCGGACATATGTTTCAGGGAGTGAGATATCTCTTCCAATCTTGAAGCCTGCGGTTACGTCTGCATTACAGAGAGCTTTAATGCAATGCTCCATGTGATGCCTTGTCTCATATGGTGCCTGTTTAACGAACCCAAATTCAACATGTAATATGATTTAGCCACTGACGACATGATTAGTTCAGTCTGAAAAGTTGAAGGAGATGCATACCCAATCATGACAGGCTACAAGAAAGTGGTCTGCTCCATCGGTTCTATTGAAAAAAGGATACTTGGAACTGATGTGCTCAGTGTATTCCTTAAGAAACTGGCGTAGGTTAGTTCGGTTGTGAGAATTACGCACATAAAGCGTGTATTCTAGCATTCGTGCACTAAATGGCATATAGTATAAGTGTGCCCTTCTTGGGTCCTTTACAGTGTACTGCTTGTTTCCCTCCATCAATTTCATAAACCATCCCTCTGATGCATACAATCCCTTTAGTATCGGAGTATGAAAAATGGGGCGGCTTCCTTCCTTATATACATAAACCTTGAGTGTCCGTTCCATAAGTTCATAGCTCCTGAGGCAATATAACTGAATAGTTTAAGTGAAGATCACCTTTTTGTAAGAAAACACTACCAAACAGGTCAAATTTGTAATATGAACTCGGGCTGCCTTTCCTTTTTGCTTCTCTTCTCAATACTAACTTCCATGCAGAAAATTATCTCAACTTAGGACGGAATTATAGTAGGAGTAGTACTAAGCTTTCATCTACATAGGACTAACGACACTACAACAAATGTCAAGATTTCCAAAATTTGTGTCCATACCATTACTATTTTTCTTAACCAGCAAAACCTAGTTTATAATTAGGACTAAGTTCTACAATTTTACCTCTCAAACATGGATACATTACGGAATATTGGAGGGTAGAGTTCCCGTCCACTTGTTTCAACAGGATCATTCTCTATCTTCTTCCTTGCAGCCAATATCTCCTCATCCCTCCTTGAAGACCAAAGCGGTCGCTACATTGGAAGCAGTATTTTATAAATTGCATAATAACAAAAGTTCCATACGTAAAAGAAGAAACTATAAAGGATAGCTGCACATGTACCATTGCGCGTGAAGATCTACGGTGCCTTGCTAAAATCTGATTCATCTCATCTATTGTTGTCACAGTTTTTGGTGGAAGTTCACACCGCAGCTTCTTCTTCTTACTTACTTGCTTAGAAACAAGAAATGAACTATTTCTCAAAACAGGAAGCTTCCTCACCAAGGAAGTAGGACCAGCTCCAGAGGAGCCTGCACTTAATATAGAGCTCATCATCTTCTTCTGTCTTTGCAACAACACATTTTGCACCTGTTGTCCATAATTACTAGTTGGCATTCCCTCATTTTCTATTACAGCTTTTGCTGAGGGAAAAAGACTGTCATTGCTGCGAGCCACTACTTCTTTGATGATGACACTATCCTTTGCATCTTCGAAGCTCTCAAAATCAACACTGTCATCAAACCCTTCATCATCCTCTGAATCATTCCTTAGATCAGACCCTGAAACATGCCCATTTTTCTCCAAGACATGAATCCCCGAGCCTGCAGAAACCTCAGAAACGTTAACCGCAAGTGTGTTTCTAAGAGGAGCGTTTTGTGATTGAGTCATCAACGCGTTGTTCTCATTGGGCAGTTTAAGTCTTCTGCCATCAGGCAACAAATATCTTAAGGCGTCCCCATATGAAAGTAACAACAAGATATGAGTAAGAGCCAAAAGCCCAACCAAAATAGCCCTATTCCGCTTTCTATTTCGTGAATGTTTTCGGAGCTCAGATCTAATCTCCATGAGAAGAATTACAGAGATTCAAACCCAGAAAACAGTCAACTCATCATGAGTTATAATGGAAGACACAAGATATCCAAAGATAGTTTCTTAAAGCAATCTTAAACTGGAATCTAAAAGGATCGTTGCTCAACTTATAGTATACTGAAACTCTTGTAAGTTGCGAGCGATTTGGCAATGCAATATATCGTAGCGGAGAAGTTGCTAAAAGGAGATTTTCAGGAAGCAAATAAAAAATCAAGAAAACCCTATAATGGAAAAGACATGGTGATAATGAAGTCAAAGAGGCACCGGCGGTGGAATCTTAAAACGAATCCGACCAAATTGAAGTAGCTGTATTTGGTCTTCTTCTCTTTGACTGAGAGAAAATGAAGGGGGTCTTAAAGTCATAATGGATGACAACAAGGCTGGTTGATTTTGGATGGTATACTGTTAATAAGATACCATTTACCATAACCAATAAATACCAAATACACAAATCGGTTTAGTCTACTTAACCAATCAACCGGTTCAAAATCACCCTCCAACTCTGCGTGTTCATCATTGTGCTGCGCCAGTGGCTACGAAACCAAATTCATAGGAGTGAAGCAATATCCTTAGCTACGGCATGTGCGTCTGCGAATCTTGCTATCAAACCTAATTCAATCATTTCCATGAAGATGCTTGCAAGAGCGTCTTCATATGTTTGCAGATCCTATATCCTCGTCATTTTCCTCTCCGTTTTTCTCGTCTGGCTCCGTCCCAGCACTTACCGCCCCCAGCAACCAAATCTCAATCCGCAGAACGAATCTCGTTCTGAGCTGGAGATTGCGACGCAGGCCAACTTCATAATCCGATTTAAGCAGTACAAGCCGGCGAAAGATCATCGATTTTACCTCGAATCGAATGTCCGATCCGGTGGTTGGGGTTGGATCGAGAGGACGAACCCGGCGGCGAAATATCCAACAGACTTTGGTGTTATATGGATTGAGGAAAGCGGGAAAGAGGCCATGGTTAGAGAGATTGAGGGTCTAGCGATGGTGAAAGACGTGAACGTGGAGTTCAGGTACCAGAGAGTTTTGCTTGGAGCATCTGTCCCCGACGGGAAGAAACGTCCGGGAAAGATCTTCACTTCGATGTCTTTCGAAGAAGGAACTGATTACTCTGCGACGGCAGCTACAAGTAACATCACGTTAAACTGGAGTCGACATCTTCTCGGTCAGGTGAGTCATTAAGAAATTATCATTACTCTTGTTATAAAATCAATATCTATTTTTGTTTGCTCATTAGATGCGACTGGGATAGTGTAGCGGAATATGCAGACACAAAAATGCTTCAGTATTCTTCCATCTTCTTTACTGTATTCTATCTGTTCGTAAGAATCTACTGGACCACCTGACTTTCTTATTCGATCTGTGCGCTAAATTTTAAATTGGAAATGGTAAATAAGTTCGTTTACGAGTTGCACTTTTTCTATCTTGCAGAAGACACAAGTCACGTCCATGTTTGGAGCAGATGTTCTCTGGGGGAAGGGGTACACTGGTGCTAAAGTGAAAATGGCCATATTTGATACTGGAATAAGAGCTGACCACCCACATTTCCGTAAGATCAAGGTACCATTATTTGGAGAGAGAGTATTTCTCAAAGGTTTCAGATAAGAGTATTGTTTAAAGCTGCTAGTTGTCTTTTGATCTGTTACTTGTCTTGTTAAGAAACTTAAGCTCTAAAGCTGGTATTGACACAGTAACTTTCAGGAGCGTACAAATTGGACAAATGAGGACACTCTAAATGACAACCTGGGGCATGGGACATTTGTTGCTGGTGTTATCGCTGGTCAAAATTCGGAATGTCTTGGTTTTGCCTCTGACACGGAAATCTATGCCTTCCGAGTGTTCACAGATGCCCAGGTAATGCATGATCACTCTACAGATACATGTTCTTATGTGGCAAGGGGTTCAACGTTTCTTCAAGTTAACTAACTCCTCATGCTCCAATAATTTGTGTTGTGTTTACCCAGTTGCAATTGCTAAGATACTGATATGGTTAGAGAGACCTTCACGTTGATCTATATTTTGTTTTCAAGACAGTATGATTGACGGCTGTAATTTGAGTGTTTTTTTCTCTCTGTCCCCTCTTCACCCTTAATCCTCACATACATGTTTTCCCAGACATGCAAGTTATCTTAATCAAATAGGTTATGAGAAATTTGCGCTCAGCTTGTTGCAGGTATCATACACCTCATGGTTTCTTGATGCTTTCAACTATGCTATAGCAACAAATATGGATGTGTTAAATCTGAGCATTGGGGGACCAGATTACTTGGATCTGCCTTTTGTAGAGAAGGTAATTATTTCTTAATCCCTTGGGTGAATTTGGCATTATCGTGTGTGTCAAGTGGTCGGGATGTTTCTTTCTAGAATATATGAGCAGTAGTATGTTCCAGAGGTGCTGATTATTTTCGGACAGGTGTGGGAAATAACAGCCAGCAATATCATTATGGTGTCTGCAATTGGAAATGATGGGCCACTTTACGGAACGTTAAATAACCCAGCTGATCAGAGTGATGTCATAGGTGTCGGTGGCATTGACTATGATGATCACATAGCTTCATTTTCATCTCGTGGCATGAGTACCTGGGAGATTCCCCATGGGTACTTACTCTATGTCATTGATGCTTCTAAATTCACGTTTTCCAAACTCTACAGTCCTAGAGAACAAAATGCAAGTTTTCATTCAAACCCTGACATTAAAAGAAATTCCTTACAGATATGGCCGTGTCAAACCAGATGTAGTTGCATATGGCCGTGAGATCATGGGCTCAAAGATCAGCACTGGTTGTAAAAGCTTGTCTGGAACAAGTGTGGCTAGTCCTGTTGTTGCTGGTATTGTTTGCCTGCTTGTAAGTGTAATTCCTGAAGCTAAAAGGAAAGACCTGCTCAATCCAGCAAGCATGAAGCAGGCATTGGTAGAAGGTGCTGCTAAGCTTTCAGGCCCTAATATGTATGAGCAGGGTGCAGGAAGAGTTGATCTGTAAGTTATCTTTGTCATATCAGTAATCACCATTGGGTTCTTTCCTGTTTTTTTATCCTATTTCCATAATTTGTTTAGACTAATTTTTCAACACTTTGTCAGATTAGAATCATATGAAATTCTAAAGAGCTACCACCCCAGAGCAAGTATTTTCCCGAGTATTCTTGATTATAATGATTGTCCGTATTCCTGGCCCTTTTGTCGTCAGCCACTATATGCGGGTGCTATGCCTGTCATTTTCAACACGACAATTCTAAACGGTATGGGTGCCATTGGCTATATTGAAAGTCCACCAACGTGGCATCCTGCAAACGAGGAAGGAAATCTTCTGAGCATTCACTTTAAGTACCCTGACGCCATATGGCCCTGGACTGGTTATCTAGCTTTGCACATGCAGATCAAGGAAGAAGGTGCACAGTTCACAGGCGAAATAGAGGGCAATGTAACTGTGACAGTCTATAGCCCATCAGCCCCTGGAGAAAGTGTGCCGAGAAGAAGTACTTGTTCACTTCAACTGAAACTGAAAGTGATTCCCACCCCACCACGAGCGAAACGTGTTTTGTGGGATCAATTTCACAGCATTAAATATCCTCCAGGTTATATTCCAAGAGACTCTTTGGATGTCCGAAATGACATTCTTGATTGGCATGGTGATCACCTGCATACAAACTTTCATATCATGTTCAACATGTTACGTGATGCTGGATACTATATCGAGACTCTTGGTTCTCCCCTTACATGTTTCGATGCTCAGCAATATGGAACCCTTTTGATGGTTGATCTTGAAGATGATTACTTTCCAGAAGAAATTGAAAAACTAAGAGAAGACGTTGTCAATACAGGACTGGGTCTGGTTGTGTTTGCTGAGTGGTATAATGTCGACACCATGGTGAAAATGAGATTCTTCGATGATAACACACGGAGTTGGTGGACTCCAGTCACTGGAGGTGCAAATATCCCAGCACTTAATAACCTTCTTGCGTCATTTGGGATTGCGTTTGGAGACAAAATTCTTAATGGGGATTTCAGTATTGACGGTGAGCAGAGTCGATATGCTTCTGGAACAAACATAGCCAGGTTTCCTGCTGGTGGATTTTTGCACACTTTTCCTTTACTGGACAGCTCTGAAAGTGGCGCCACACAGAATCTACTGCTAACTGGGTCAGAAAAGGTAATGAGAAACCACTCTTTGTTGCTTCTAACTGGGAGGTTTTTTTGTGATAATGCTGCTCTGTTTACAGGAAAACCCCGCTGTTCTTGGGCTTTTAGAGATAGGTGAAGGTCGAATTGGTGTTTATGGAGACTCAAATTGCCTCGACAGTAGCCACATGGTCACCAACTGCTACTGGCTCTTGAAGAAAATGCTAGATTTTACCAGCTCAACTATCAAAGACCCTGTACTTTTCTCAAAAATTGCTAAGAGATATTCACCTGTAATCATAGACGAGAACCAACTGCCATCTCGGAGAACTGATGTAAACTTTTCAATATACTCCTCTGTGATTGGAAAGGAGCTAATCTGTGAGAGTGACTCCAGATTTGAAGTATGGGGGACTAAAGGATATAACTTACATGTCAGAGGAAGGAACCGTAGGTTGCCTGGTCATCATGGCATTGATTTGGGCCAAGGCTTGAATTCCACTATGGAGAATACAAGACCAACACGTTGGAGATCAGTCAATGAAGGAGATAAGCTTAGTTCTTCCAGGAGCAAGTATTTGGGAGGCCTTTTCAATAGAGACGAGGTAATTCATCTTGACCCGTAATATTTAGAATTTACTTTGGAAGGACCAGAAAATTTACATATTGATGTTTGCACTAAATTTGCAGATTGACATACCATTTCCTGTTGCTACTCGTTGGATCGTACCTGCTGGTGTTGTAGCTAGTGGTAATATACCTAACCTTAAGCCTGCTAACATTTTATTGCATGATCAAATAAGATTCCCCCGGTATTTGGTTAAATTTGTACCCATTGATGGTTTGTGTTTGTAGGAGTTCTAGTGATTCTAAGCATTTGGAGAATCCAGCAGAAGAGGCGTAGGCGGAGACGAGCATCAGGGCCCAATCGTTTAGCCTAGCATAGCCGGTGTGTCCGGGTCCAGACGATTTTTGCCTGCGTAGAGTCGCCCATTTTTTTTTTTAGCTTTTCTACTGTCGTTTACACTAACCACAGAATTGTAGTTTCATTTTATGTTTCTACATATGGGAATTCCGTTTTAGAAAATCAGTTTCTAAAAACTTCACCTCAAAAAGCAAAATTTCAAGATTCTATTGTGCATGGTTCATTGGTTCCCACCTCTTTCGTCAGATAAATCCAAAAGATCTGTATTTACTAACGAATAGTTTGTACCTCTCACTTATTTAGCTGAATGAGTCTCATTTTTTCTCTTCATTTTCTACATTCCGCAGATTTAACTTAACCCGTCAACAACTGTTCTATTCATCTTCCACAAAATCCGATCAATAAATTAGAATTGGCTTGAATGGTTTTGAAAACGTGATTACACACTTACTTTGAACTTATATAGACAGGCCCATTATATCTTAAAATTGATTATTTAAAAAAACAAAACATATGCCCTGAAAATGCATCTTACAAAACCCAAAATAATGTGAATTTGAAATTCAAATAGGACGTGGCTGATATGGTCCCCCTATAGCATCCACACCTAAACCGGTTTAGTTCGAATACGCGTTACTTAAGTATAAAAAGAGGAAATTAGATGAGCCAATACTCTTTTTTTTTTTTTACTTTTCCACATGTCGCTTTTTGTATACTTCATTTTGTTATTATATTTATAGTTACATAGAATCCGACATTCAATCCTCATCTCTTCACATAGCAACACAAAATTTATAAAATTGCTAATAACGAGAAATTCAAAAAGGTAAAAAAGAGAACTGACTTTTACTAGTTGACAAGCACTACAACTACAGTTTTCTTTGTCAAATTTTTAAAACTGTTGAAATAAAAATGAGCAAAGAACAGCAAGAAGTAAATTCCAATGGTTAGTTTTTGTTGTCAGCAATTCGAACAGTTTATGTTAGAGACAAAAATGAAAAGACAAAAGACATTGCAGAAGATAGAGTAAACGTAAAAATGTTGTAATCATTAAATTTATCATTAATATGAAGAAAAACACACACAGAATTTATCTATATGATACAAATTTTATCATACATCTCCTTCACTCCTCCTTTTGCCTCTCTCTCTCTAACGATTTTCTCTAACATGGATAAAAGAATGAAGCTTCGGATTTCAAGGCTGGTCCGGTCATCTCTCACCTCTTGCCGACCACGAGATCAATACGACGTGGTCGATACTTCTGCCGTTACAAGTCAAACAACGTCTTCAGAGAGGTTCTTATTTACCGAAGTTGAAACAAAAACCAAAACTCCAAGCTTGCAAAGTCAAAGAAAGAAGTCTTATGCTTTCTCTTGTCCTCCTGCGTCACAGATATTCCCTCCAAATCCTTTCTACGAAGGAAGCCGTTCATTTCGAGATTTAAGGAAGAAGATTAAGACAAACAGAAAGCATAGATCGCAGTTTGGTTCTGATTCTATCGTCGCCTCTCGTTTTAAGTCAACTGGGTCTTGGTGCTGGTCTTGTAGCGATGAAGAAAACGAAGGAGACATAGAAGAAAATGATGATGATGATGAAATAGAGACACTTTTTTCTTCTAGAAACTTCTCGTCGAAGTCTTCGAGGGTGGTGGTGAAGAATTCAGAGGATCCGTACGAGGATTTTAGGACGTCAATGGTGGAGATGATTGTTGATAGACAGATATTTGCAGCGGCTGAGCTACAAAAGCTTCTACATTGTTTTCTATCGTTAAACTCTCGTCAACACCACAAGGTCATAGTCCAAGTGTTCTTACAAATTTATACCACTTTATTCTCACCCTAATTGATTTCTTTTACCTTAATCTTCCTTTTTGAAGTGTTTCTTTGTATTTCAACAATATATAACAAAAAGAAACATTAGGACTAATCGGGAGACTCTTCAACAACTTTTTTATTCATTATTATGCTCTGTTTCAGTAACCCCTAACGACCACTTTGAATTTGTAGAAACTAACAAAGAATGTCTTCTATACTAGAAATAAATAAAAAAACTTCTAAAATAATGAAAGTCTAATAGAAAAGAAATCAAACTTGGTCCAATTCTGAGCCAGCCTTGTTCAGATTACAGCCAGAACCGCCCTTGATACTATCTTCATCATGGCTTATGGGTTGGTACCACTTTGCAAAGACCAAGTAAAAAACAAAATCGATGGCAGCTAATATCGCAATCAGAAAATAAAACCGATCCATGTGACCATGGTTGAGATTTTCCGGTATCCAACCGGGTTTACTCTCGCCTCTAGCGGTTATAGCCATAACAATATTCATCATCAAACTGCTGACGTAGTTACCTAACGCCATTGAAGCCATACACAATGAGCTTCCTAAGTTCTTTAAACCATCTGGTGCTTGTCCATTGAAAAACTCTAACTGCCCAACGTACATGAAAACCTCACTTGCTCCCACAAGCACGTACTGTGGTATTTGCCATAAAATGGTAAGCTCACTCTCCTTTTGCCCTGGGACGACTCGTCTCAGCCGTTGGATCTCTGTTAATCCTGCAGCCACCATTGCCATTATCCCTATGATCAGCCCTATTCCCATTCGCATAAGCTCCGTGGGTCTCACGTATGGGAATATGACGTGACGGTATATTCCGGTCGATACTAGGACGCTGAATATGTCGAATACCGACATGCTCGCTGCAGGGATGTGGAATTTACCCACGTGTGCATTCATCACATCACCTTGTTCAACGAACAAAGACGCCATTTGTGTGAAGATCACTGAGTAGATTATAGTGCATAGCCATATTGGAAGCATTTTCATCACACATTTTGCCTCCTCTACTTGTGTTACACTGCATAACCTCCATGGGTTGCTCCTTGTCTCGTTCCTATATTAATTACATGGGTCGAGGACAAAGCCAATATTCATTATAAGTGCAAAGGATAACTAATCATATGTGTCATTTTTAGATTTTGTTTACCTGTCATTCTCTGTAATAACAGCTGCTCTATCCAAGAATACAAATTTGGTACTGTGAAATATCTTTCTACTTCCTTTAATGGCGGATTCAGGGCCTTCGAGTTCGTATAACTCCTTGGGATCTCCTGGTCGATCAACACTCCATTTCCTAGCAGTTGCCACGAAAACCTGCGCCACACGTGGCAATGGGTTCCCACTGGGCTTGACATAACGATAACGTCTTGTAGGGGCGAGAAAGGCCAACAATGCTATAA
The DNA here is from genome assembly GCA_018901935.1 of Pugionium cornutum. Taxonomy (NCBI): domain Eukaryota; kingdom Viridiplantae; phylum Streptophyta; class Magnoliopsida; order Brassicales; family Brassicaceae; genus Pugionium; species Pugionium cornutum. Next base: position 14,481,755 of record CM032158.1, on the reverse strand, counting down.
TAGCGGAGCCTAATGACACTAAGAACCCTTCAGTCCACAAACCTTTATCCTCAAAGTAAACAAGGATTGTGTTCGAAAACAGAGACCCGACATTGAGGGCAAAGTAGAAGTAGCTGAAAAAAGCAGCTTTGGAGATTTTATTCTCATCAAATTGGTCTGCACCAAAAGTAGCCAGCGTTGGCTGATGACCACCGTAACCAAACGCTACCAAATAAACAGATAGGTAAAAGATAACAACTCCAAGGGAAGAAGCAGGGTTGCAGATAAGGTCGCCGTCGCCACAACCTCGAGGTTTGATCAAGAAAAACCAAGAAGTAAAAGAAAGGAGACCCACGCCAAGGACGAAGATTACTTGGAAGATAGTACAAGTCAAGTAACGACCCCAATAAGAGTCGCTAAGAAATGCACCCACAAGAGAAAACATATAAACTGTTCCTGTCCACTTGCTTACATTGTTTGCAGCCTCTGCATTTCCTTGTCCTAGAACACGTGTTAAGAACAACACCAAGTTTACTCCCACCCCAAAGAAGGCCAACGTCGCTAACCCTTGATTCACTGTACAAATGATGAATTAGTGAACATTAATTCGACAATACAAACTTATTCGTGTTCTTCACACATTTAGTTAAACAAATTATGTCATGCAAAGGTGTACCTAGCAAAATGATTGCGTTTCTCCAGCCACCCTTCTTCTTGTCCTCCTCCTCAGTTATCTTCTTCTTAAGATCAGAGTCGTTGGACTTAAGAGACACCACACTTTGATTATCTTGAACATCTACCACCTCAACCTCCAAATCTTCATCTCTCTCCCGCTCCTTACAATAATTAACGTCCCATTTAATATTATCATCTCTGTATATCTTAAAACAAGTAGAATGTTGATTACTGTCGTGAGGATTTTACATACATTTAGCGAAGCAACGTAGCCGATGTTTCTCGGATCCATAGTGGCCATTTAATGTATCTGTCCGAAGTTAACACGTCATTACTAAAACAATTACAAAATAGAACACAAAGGATATATAAATAAATGGATGTGGTAAGTAAACTATGCATTATTTATGTATCAAACCTTTTTAGGAAAATCTCCGGTGAAGGAGAAGAAGTTATGTCGGCGAACAGGAATATTGGCCGAAGGAACACTTTCGATGTAGAAAAAGTAGAAACACCTTTTGTCATTTATGGTTGAAGGATTGGTGTTTTGTATCGTTTGATCGAAATTGAAAATCTTTTACTAAGATAATCAGAGAGCAATGATGAATCGAATAACAAATAAAGGTTAACTAAGTGAAGAAGCTCTTTTTTAGATCTTATATAGGTTTAACCTTACATGATTACAAAAAAAAAAATTAACCTTTTTCGATAATAACAAATCAGATATGAAACTGTTACAGATTTATATGGGACGTTTTATTTTGTTATATATCATGATCTAGTTGTTTACCGATTCTAAACCATGGTTGACCATCCAACTTGAGTAATTGAATAGTCTAGATTGGTTAAGATGTTATGGTGTTTTGTGTTCTTGGTGTACAATATTAATCACCTCCGAGTAAATCGGAGAAAAAGTTGATTGAATTTGTTAGACCACAAAAGAATTCTTCTTTCTAGGTAAAATCTAAACCGAATGTTTCTCGTCTTAAATGGAATATTTATTGATCACAAGATTACTCCTATATAAATGGCATGAACTTTGTTATTAGCTTTCGGGAATATTGACCCAACTTATTGGCAGAAAAAGGAGGATTTGATTGAGTCAAATACAGAACAAACAATCGTTTTTTTTAATAAGATAATCAGGTGACTTATAATGGAATTGAAATTATTTTACAATTTGTACAAATAATCATTATATTAAAATAAATTAGAATTGAAAGGAAAACAGTTGGAAAAAAGCAATTCAAAAATATGTTTGCTTTGTGTTTGTCGATTTTGATATTAACAATGTCCTTAAACCATATATTCGGTCCCCTTATTGGGTTTTTGAGCTTAATTCAAATGTCTTTTTAGAGGCTGCCGAAATGCGGAGTAAACATTAGAATGGAATGTGGAAAGAAGAAGATTAGCATTCGTTTAACTTTCAACAGATTCAAAGTTAAGAGTGTCACTAGATTAATATTTGATACCAACTTAGTTATATTGTAAAATGAGAAAGAAATATTGAAGTTCATGGCAGGTGCACCAATCAGAGGTGGAGCAAATGGCCGTGGTTCTATTTGGGAGACACTACAAGGCCATTCTCTGATCCCTTAAACCCAAACTAATAGTTATGAAAAAACACAAGACGACTTCACTAGCGTTAGACAGCTCAAGAAGAAGCTGAAATCTGCAGTGGGACGCACTGAAACACATCTCATTGAAGGCGTTAGCCATTTCCAAACTATAACATATCATTTACATTATAAAATGAAATTATTTTAGTTTGGTGAAATGAATAACATCTACATACCCTAGCACGAATCATTCTTAAAACAATGGGTTAAATAAGGAGATGAGATGATACAAGAGTCGAAACTGGGAAGTTTAATTTCGGTGACCAACCCCAAAGTGAAACCTTCCTGTGTGTTTATCGTTGAAGGCATATTCAAGGCGCAGAGGCCCCAATGGGGAATCAACTCGTACCCCAAAACCATACCCGTAACCACTTCCAGGCTTCAGCCTAGCCCCCGCAGGATCACCTAAAAAGGGCAGAAAGTAGCAAAGATGAAGGTCTCCTGTAAACACTAGTGAGATTCTAAAGCTTTTTACAGACATATGGAAATACCCACAAGGGAAATGAAAACGAAAGCCTAGTCTGTACCTGGGACGGTGGATCCTGATCCCAGATCAGACCCATAATCTGTAAAAAGGACGCCCTCGACAGGCCCTCTCTGCACAATAGGGCAAGAATGAGTCATAAATATTCACACCATCGGGAATATGAGATCATGGGAATGACACCCACCATTGGGAAAGAGACCTCCCCTGAACCAACTACATATGACCGTCCAGATCCTACGGCTCCCTCTTCGTAACCTCTTACGCTGTTTGTTCCACCGATGGCAAATGCTTCGTGAGGTGAAAAGTTTCCCACCACATGTCCACCTGACAGACTATAAACATGAACAAGGTAAGATAGGCTATATAGAACTTGGGAAATGATGATTTGATTCCCAAGAGGTGAACAGAGCTTGAAGAAATTATATGCTACAATGAAGGTTAGCATACCTAAACAGCAAACGAGCTGGTCCAATGTGTATGCCTTTCCTGGTACGAGCATTCACTCGATTGAAAAATAACCATTCCGGCAAAACAGGAAGCCCTTGTTCCATGTTAAACGCAAACTGGTACAGAAATACAGATTGAATTAGTCATACAAAAAAACGAAAGGGAATATGTAGTTACCAATAGAGGATTCAGACTGACCATCGTTGATCCATGGTCACCTGAGCCAGTGTAAATGCTTTCGAATTTAGCTAGCAAAGTATCATCATGGGTCTTACCACTGCATGAGCAAACATAAAATAGCATGTATCAAATCCAAGGGGCCAAATATTCATTGGTAGAAATAGGGAGCAAAACCAAAGCCTTGTAATTCTTTGGTACATATATACCTTGCGGTTAGAGGGCTGCTGTAGAAGTCCTTAATGATAGGGTTTCCTTGTTCATCACGAGCACCAGCATGCTGGAATAATTAAAGTACAACAAAAATGGTATTAAGGTAGATGTAGACATGTGTGCAAGATCCAGTGCAGGCAAAACTTATGGTGGTGTGTGTTGGCACAGTAGAAAATCAAACTTCAAATGATTACAAGTCCAAAATCCAAAACAAGAAGCCAATGAGTTGGGACATTCTGGATTGTGTAGGGTTTCAGCTGGGTATTGGGTGGAAATTTGAGAAATTTCTTGCTAGTTAAAAAGTCTAAAGGACTAACAATTTGGGTCTTGTCAGATACAACAAGAGAGCATATATAATTTATTCACCTTAGCACCAATACTGCTCTGGATTGGTACAGAAACTTGAAAATACTGAGGGATAGAAGTAGATACCTGAAATATAAGTCCAGCAGTACCACTCCATTTTGGCCTGAATGGCCGACTGTATTCAATACCTGCTGTAACTCGACCAATTGTGAGACTGCCATTGTCTGGTTGATTGCCGTGAACAAGATTCCCTGGTGTTCTTGAATTCTAACACAATATGAAGCTAGTTAGTCTATTAGAATTTAGCATTCTCATTCAGATAAACAAAAACCATAACCAGTAAAGGTTTTACCTGAACCATAATAGATCTTGATGTCCTCTTGTCATCTCCTTCAATCCATGGATCAGTGTAGTTTATACGAAATATAGAATCAATTTGACCCCTCTCCAGGGAAACGTTAAGCTTCTGGTTTCTTCCAAATATATTGCGGTGAGAATAAGCAAAGCTGCATTAAATAACTACATCAATTACACCAGTAATATACTTACTATCTAAACATAGACTGGGCCAAAAATTAAAATGAATCATCACAAATTAAATATACATCATTTCATGCTACAAAAGAAAGCAATGTCACATGGTTTTACCTTCCAATTAGTCCTGATAGGGGGCCACTCGTGATCCTACAAATAATCAATGGACAAACTTTGCGTCAAGCAACCAAAGATAAAGTGAAACGCTATAAGTAGTAAGCAAACTAAAACTTACCCACTGGATATCCCACCACCAGCAGAGAAGCCTCCACTGGGACGCTCGACACAGTTCATAATCAAGTCAACCTTTCCACTATCTAAAACACCCCAGAGAAAAACGAGGGAAAGAAGAAAGTTTTAGACACATACACTGTCAGAAAGATATTGTTATTTTGCCTGATGGATAAGCAAGGCATTTACTTTCACCATTCATGCTACTGCACCTTAAGCACAAAGTGAAATAAAAACATTAGCTGAAAGTCGAGGAATGCATTCACTCACCTCCTGCAGGCTGAGGAATAATACTGACATCTTCCATGATTCCCATGGCTAGCACAGTGTCTACATCCCTCTTCCCTTGAAGCATGCTATAGACCTACGAAGATCAGCGCCAGATTAGCATCTTCGAGGCTCATGCATTAAAACAGTTTTAGGCCAAACTTTGCAAAGAAGCTTTCCTTTTGGGTCAACCGAAGAATGCCAATTACAATATACCATAGAGGGAAGTCGAAATTATACAAAAGTATATTTCAACGGATGTCATAAATAGAAGATCCCATCGAAATGGCTTCCAACATAATAATACAACCCACTTAAACTATGATGTTTTAGTTAGCGACTTATATTTACATGTAATTTGAGAGAGTCTAAAAATACCTGTCCCTTCTTTGTTGTAAGCTGCCGAAGTATTGTCTCAGGCCTTGTCTTCCCTTTAGTTGGTTCACCACTAAATATAGAAGAAACCATTATCAAATGAAAATCCTAATGTAATAGTTAAAATAAAAGGAAGCTGGCAGGGCCGATTCAAATAAACCTGCAATTTAAACCAATATTAACTAGATTTAAAAGGGAGGGATTGGCACCAGCTTACGTCTTACGATCAAGAAATCGGATAGAAATGTTGTTAACCTCTGCTTCAGCAACTTGAAGCCTTACTATACCTCCAGAAAGCGTATCAATATCGGAAACCTGCAACGGCAGACAACAGAATGTGATTCTAAACGCAAAATAAAAAGATTGAATCCAGGATGTAGAAGATACTTGGGAGCAATAATAATGGTGTGAAGAGAGTGCTTACAATTCCGAAAAGACCACGTTCCATGTACCAGCCATTGATGGATGTAATGGCTTCCTCCAGTCTCTTAATGTTAATTACTTTCCCTAAACAATTTCACACCAACATTACTAACAAGCCCTATCCAATTAACAACACACACCAAACACAAGGAACACAACTAACTGCTTAATACATTTACATGTAAACTAAGAGCAACTCCAAATGAATTTCATATGCTCTGGTTCATAGCGGTAACATATCTTATGATCATGCATTGTGAAGCTTGAGAGTCATTCTGGTCATACTAACTACCCGGAATCTACCTTTTTTATTCAAGGCTAAAAACACATATCTTACACCATGTGTTAGAAGTTAGGCCTCATCAGCACTCGAAAATTTTGTCAGGTTCCAGTATCATGAATACATTCAAGGAGATAGATGAATTGAACGATAAGTACACATTACAGAAGCAAAAAAACAAGAAGCCAAGTTAGAGGATGCGTACCAAATCCATCTCGAAAAGCTTCCTGTATGAACTTTGAAGGAAGAACATTTGCGTTTTCACAGACTAACCCATGAAATTCTTGGTTTGGTTCTACCTTGTGGCAAGAAAAGAAGAGTTATTTGTAGCCCAAAACATAAAAGAGATTTTCTTTTATTTTTCTCCGAGAAAGTTTCAAAAAGAGTAACCAGGATATACCTGAAACATCAGTCGGATCCCGTCGCGTGTATCAACAGCAACAGGCGTACACGAGCAGAAGTACCCACTTTCTATAATCCTATGTACATCCTCTTGTACCTCGCGAATGGTTAATGCTGAATTGGCTCGACAAGCCTTCAACGCGGCCAATGCCTCCATTTCCAAGTCTTTCCTCTCGAGTTCCTCGCCATCCTTTGTTCTTACTAACACCTCGCTAATCAGAACTCGCTCCTCCGCATTCCGACTCACCGAATGACCCTTTTGAAGCTGCTGCTGCTGTATTATATCCTTCCCTTCCACGGACTGATTCGACTCGGTAGACCTAGTTAGAGACAAAGATGCGCAGCAAAGCAGAGGCGAATTTATTGTGGGGGTTATCCCATTATTCTCAACTTCCGGGTCAGACCAGTCCGATTGGGTATATTGGATAAGCGACAATGAAGCTGAGGAGATTAGCGAAGACTTCCCAATCAGAAGCTGGGTGAGTGAACTGAGCTTCTGAGCCGGTGATTTGGGACGACGAACCAACCGAGCTTGGCTTAAACGTCGAGAACTGTGGCGATTCTTCAGCGAATCAAGCAGTTGACTCAGCGACTGCCGAGTAGTTGAGAACTTAGAAGCTAAGGTTTTAGAGCAGGATTGGAGATTGGCAAGGAACGACTGCTTATGGAAAGAAGAACGGAATCTGATAGAAGATGAAGAGAAGTGAACATCATCGTAGTATTGCATTGTAATCGTACTCGACGCGAAACTGAGGAAATGTCAGAAACCAGATCAAGCTAAAGCCAAAACCAAAGAAGAAGGAAAAAAAACAGATAGGGTTTTGATTCGGCGTAGAAGCTGCTGTAAAAAGACGTGAGGTTTTGACACGTGAAAACGGTATACCTTGAATCTAAATAATAGATTACAACAACATAATAAAATATTTAAAGTTATAATATATATATATATATATTAATATATATTTTCAAATAAATCTTTTAAAGTTAGTAAAATTTTGAAAAAAATAAAAATAATACTTTAATGAATAATATTTCTGATACTATATATCATATAAATATATTTATATAGTAAAATTTGTAATAATACATAATAATAACATAAAGCGTTATTGTAATAATACATAACTAGATTTATATCAACGCCATGCATGTGGAAAAATATTTATAAATTATATTTTATTAATAAATATAAATTAAATATTTATATAATTTTTATTTTTATTTAAAATTACTTTTAACATTAATTTTTGTACATATAAATTAAGAAAGAAAAAAATAATTATTTTTTTATGAATTTAATAGTATTTTTTTGTTAGTTTAATAAAATATATTAATAATATAACCAAATTAATAACAATGACATATATTGTAATTATTCGAATAAGTTAACACTATTTATATATTTATTTAAAATTTACTGTTCCCGATGTGTCGCCTTTCGAAATCAAGATCTTGGGAGTCCCGTTCGCCTTTGTTCAGTAGATCTTCAAAAAAAGAGAGACTTCAATGCAACCTTAAATGTAAACATGATTTTTTTGTTAATAACACGTGAGAGTAAAATTATTTTCTTAAATTTTTTCTAAAAAAATATATTAGGGATTATGTAATAACTTAAATCTATTTATATTTATTTAAAATTATTTATAAATTAACGTATTAAAAATTTAAAGGAATAAAAATTATTATTTTTGCAAATATAATACTATTTTTTGATTAGTTGAATAAAATATATTGATTTTGTAACCAAATTAATATCAGTGGCATATATTGTAATTATTCTAATAAATTAAACCTTTTTATATATTTAATTTGAAACTTGTTGTGGTGTTGACACGTCAGCATGGTATTTTTGTTATTAACACGTCATGGTTACTTTGTTAAAAAGTTTCTCAAATAATATATTAGGGATAATAACATAAAATATTAAATAAGATATATTTATTTATAACCTAAACATTGAAAATTATATTTTATATTCACCAAATTATATATTTATATCACAAAATAGTAATACAACAATAAAATATTATAAAAGAAAAAATTATAAGAAATATAGTATTAATCATTTAAAAAAATACTTTTATATATCAATTATAATATAATTAATTTCAGTATAATAACACTATTTAAATTGAAAAATTTTAAAAAAAATTGTGCTGTGAATACAAAAATACTAATGTGGCAAAAATATATATATATATATAAATACTAATGTGACAAAAAAAACATATATATATATACAGAAATACTAATGTGACAAATATATATATATATATATATATATATCTGTATATAGAAATACTAATGAATTTGGATTCTTCTTATGATATTAAAGTAAACAAACCACTATGATGAAAACCATTTTGAGCAAATGAGCACAATAATGTATATATCTTAATATTGATTTTGTATTTCATAACATTAATTTATATAAACGTTTGCTATTTAAAGCGAAAGAGAAAATGATGCAGTTTTCCTAGAACATATGAAGACAAATGGTTGAAACTCACCTTTCACTGAGTCTCAGCCACTAAAACAAACACATACCAAAAATAGTTTGTGTTTGCACTAACCAAGGTAAGACCGTAAAGAGACCAAATAAAAACGAAAGAAAACAATGGGAAAAAGGGATTTGTAAATGATTTTCGTCTATATCGATAAGAAGAGAAGAGTTGTTGTAAAGGTGAGAAAATGGAGAGAGTCACGGTGAAAGCAAAGCGGAAAGAGCTAGGAATATCATGCATGCTTAACACAGAGGTTGGTGCAGTTCTTGCGGTTATACGTCGACCAGTTGGAGAAAGTTACCTTTCTCCGCAAGAAACAAACCATTGTGATTCATCAGTTCAACAATCTCTAAAATCTCTTAGAGCCCTTATCTTCAATCCTCAACAAGATTGGCGAACCATCGATCCTTCGGTTTATCTCTCTCCTTTCCTTGAAGTTATTCAAAGCGATGAGATTCCGGCTAGCGCCACAGCTGTTGCACTATCCTCCATCTTAAAGATCCTTAAAATCGAGATTTTTGATGAGAAAACTCCTGGTGCTAGAGATGCTATGATTTCTATTGTTTCAGGGATCACTTGTTGTCGTTTGGAGAAGACAGATTTGGTGTCTGAAGATGCTGTAATGATGAGGATTCTTCAAGTTTTAATCGGAATCATGAAACACCCAGCCTCGGTTCGTTTGAACTTTGAAATTATATAATTTGGTGTGAGAAACATTTTAATGATAATAAAATGTTGTGAATATTAAACAGGATTTATTAGAAGATCAAGCGGTTTGTACAATAGTCAATACATGTTTCCAAGTGGTACAACAATCTGCTGGTAGAGGAGATTTGCTGCAGCGAAATGGAAGATACACAATGCATGAACTAATTCAGATCGTCTTCTCTAGATTACCCGATTTTGAGGTCAGAGGAGATGAAGGTGGTGAGGATTCAGAATCTGACATGGACGATATCGACATGAGTAACGGATATGGAATCCGATGTTGCATCGACATTTTTCATTTCTTGTGTTCGTTGCTCAATGTTGTTGAAATTGTCGAGAACTCGGAAGGGACAAGCGTTCACACTGCGGACGAAGATGTGCAAATTTTTGCTTTGGTTCTAATCAACAGTGCCATTGAATTAAGTGGTGATGTCATCGGGCAACATCCCAAGCTTCTTCGGATGGTTCAAGACGATCTGTTTCACCATTTGATCCATTACGGGGCTTCTTCAAGTCCTCTCGTTCTCTCCATGATCTCTAGTTGTATACTCAATATATATCATTTCCTCCGCAAGTAAGTTCTCTATTTATTTTGTCTTGATTATAAGTCTTGTTTTTTAGTTTGACAATGTGTGTTTTTGATATGATTTGTTAGGTTTGTGAAGCTACAACTTGAAGCTTTCTTCTCCTTCGTGTTGTTGAAAGTTACAGCTTTCACAGGCTTCCTTCAGTTACAAGAAGTTGCTCTTGAAGGTCTAATCAACTTTTGTCGACAACCTGCCTTCATTGTTGAAGCCTATGTAAACTATGACTGTGATCCCATGTATCGAAATGTTTTTGAAGATACCGGAAAAATTCTCTGCAGGCATACTTTTCCTACTTCTGGTCCTTTAACCTCTCTGCAAATCCAAGCCTTTGAAGGTCTTGTGATCTTGATTCACAACATCGCCGACAATATGGATATAGAGGAACCTGAGGGTGAGGAAGAAGATGATCACTCCAATACTATCAAGCCAAGCCCTGTTGAGATTCACGAGTACATACCCTTTTGGGTAGATAAGCCAAAAGAGGATTTTGAGACGTGGGTGAATCATATAAGAATGAGGAAAGCGCAAAAGAGGAAGCTAGCGATCGCTGCAAATCATTTCAACAGAGATGAGAAAAAGGGTTTAGATTATTTGAAGTATAACAACTTAGTCTCGGATCCTCCTGATCCAATGGCATTAGCTTCATTTTTCAGATTTACATCGGGCTTGGATAAGACAATGATCGGTGACTACCTAGGAGATCCTGATGAATTACATCTCAACGTTCTTAAAAGCTTTACACATACATTTGAGTTCACTGGTATGAATCTTGATACCGCCTTGAGGACATTCCTCGAGTCATTTCGGTTACCGGGAGAGTCACAAAAAATTGAGCGAATGATTGAAGCTTTCTCTGAGAGGTTCTATGAGCAACAATCATCTGAGATCTTCGCGAGCAAAGATACCGTTCACATTTTGTGTTACTCGCTTATAATGCTCAACACTGATCAACATAATCCTCAGGTTAAAAAGAAAATGACAGAAGATGAGTTTATTCGCAACAATCGAGCAATTAATGCTGGAAAAGATCTTCCAAGAGAATATCTGTCTGAGCTTTTCCAGTCCATCTCATCAAACGCATTCGCTATATCGACACATTCAGGTCCAGTGGGAATGAATCCAAACAGATGGATTGAACTTATGAACCGAACAAAGACTACACAACCTTTTAGTCTTTGCCAGTTTGATCGGCGAATTGGAAGGGATATGTTTGCAACCATTGCAGGTCCATCAATAGCAGCTGTTTCTGCATTCTTTGAGCATTCAGATGATGATGAAGTGCTTCATGAATGTGTTGATGCTTTGATCTCTATAGCAAGAGTTGCACAATATGGCCTTGAAGATATTCTTGATGAGCTCATCGCTTCTTTCTGCAAATTCACAACTCTATTAAACCCTTACACCACTCCTGAAGAAACTCTGTTTGCATTTAGTCATGATATGAAACCAAGAATGGCTACTCTCGCGGTTTTCACGCTCGCTAACAACTTTGGTGATTCCATCAGAGGAGGCTGGAGGAATATTGTTGATTGTCTCTTGAAACTCAGAAAGCTTCAGCTTCTTCCACAGTCTGTCATTGAGTTAGAGACGACAGAGGATGAAACCTTAAACAACGGTGGACCAACTGAAACAGACACGAGCATCGCTCCAAGCCAAGACACGAAATTTAACAGACGACAAGGTTCTAGTCCGATGGGACGCTTCTCACACTTCTTGGCATTAGACAGTTTGGAAGAATCTGTTGCCCTTGGAATGAGTGAGTTTGAACAGAATCTTAAAATCATAAAACAGTGTAGGATAGGCCAAATATTCAGCAAGAGCTCGGTGTTGCCAGATGTTGCAGTGTTGAATCTAGGCCGTTCTCTAATCTACGCAGCTGCTGGGAAAGGACAGAAGTTTAGTACAGCGACAGAGGAAGAAGAAACTATAAAATTCTGTTGGGATCTGATCATAGCTGTTACGTTATCTAACATCCATAGATTCAACATGTTCTGGCCAAGTTACCATGAATATCTACTCAATGTGGCAAACTTCCCACTTTTTTCACCTATTCCGTTTGTGGAAAAGGGGACGCCAGGTTTATTCAAGGTCTGCATAAAGATTCTAGCTTCTCAATTTGAGGACTATCTAGCAGAGGAGCTGATTTTCAGGTCGATAACGATAATGTGGAAGATAGATAAAGAAATGATCGAAACATGTTACGACACAATATCAGAGTTTGTAAGCAAGATCATTACAGAGCACTCTGCGAATATGCATACTCAGATTGGTTGGAAAAGCGTATTGCAACTGCTTTCTTTGTGCGGAAGACATCCGGAAAACAAAGATCAAGCTGTGGATGCTCTTATCAGTTTAATGTCGACCAACGCCTCGCATCTCACGCAGTCAAGTTACGCTTATTGCATTGATTGCGCCTTTAGTTTCATTGCCTTACGAAATAGCTCAGTGGAGAAGAACGTGATAATATTGGATCTCATGACAGATTCAGTTACAATGCTCATCAAATGGTACAAAACCGCTTCTTCTACCGAGACCGTGAACAACTACAACATCGCTAGCAACACAAGCAGTTCATCATCCGCTGAAGAAAATAGCTTGAGAGGAGTTAACTTTGTTCATCATCTTTTCCTAAAACTCTTGGAAGCTTTTCGAAAAACCACGCTTGCACGCAGAGAAGAGATAAGGAATCAAGCAGTGACGTCTCTGGAGAAAAGCTTCATCTTAGCCAATGATGATCTTGGTTTCACGCCATCCGGTTGTGTCTACTGCATCGACCATGTCATATTCCCGACAATTGATGACTTGCATGAGAAACTTCTAGACTATTCGAGACGCGAGAACGCCGAAAAGGAGATGAGAAGCATGGAAGGGACATTGAAGATTGCAATGAAAATGCTTCAAAATGTCTTCTTGCATTACCTAAAACAGATTGTTGGGAGTGTTGAGTTTAGAACTTTTTGGTTAGGTGTGTTGAGGAGAATGGATACGTGTATGAAGGCGGATTTGGGCGAGTATGGAAATAACCAACTTCAAGAGGTTGTGCCTGAACTTTTGACATCCATGATTGGTACCATGAAGGAGAAAGAGATTTTGGTGCAGAAAGAAGACGACGATCTTTGGGAGATTACGTATATTCAAATTCAATGGATTGCACCTTCGCTCAAGGATGAGTTATTTCCCGATGAAGAGATATAGCTTTTTCTGTGAGTTGATGCAATTCTTGATTTGATTCATACATCTTTTATCATATTAAACTCTTTTCCCATCAAAATGTCGCACATAAAATTTGTAATTATTCAAACAAGAAAGCCTTCTTGAGTGTGTATGCCGGTTCTCTTGGATGCATATACTATTATATATGAGGAATTTAGGATCCCATTTCACCAGCTTAGAATTCCTACATAGTATAAAAGTAGTAACATATACTACTTTATTCATTTCTATTTGGTTTTGAATTGAAATTTAACATGACATTCAAACCAATTTCCTGAACCAATGTTATGTAGATTGCTTTCAATAGGTATCAACATTTTCGCACTTGGATGGTATGTTTTGATTATTAACATGTAGTTCTCGTCTACATTGCATGAAGATATGTGAAGGGAAGAGCAACAAGTGAAAAATGGTTTGTAATATATATTTCTCCATCCCATAGAACAAAGCTCGTAATGTAAAATGGCATCTTAACAACGACTCTACTCTTGTTTTCTCTGCAAACTAAGGATTTCATGGAGGCTTGTAATTGTAAGTTGTCTACCAATTATGGGACTAAAACAAGCACGACACGATATGTTGTTTGGTCCTATTCTGTCTACTTCCAGTTTGGGATACAAACCTCTGTTAAAGGAAAGATGGATTGTTTAATGTAAAATTTCATAAAAGAAAATTACCAACTACTTAGTGTATTCATAGAGTTACATATTACATTTGGGGGCAGCATTGTTACAGAAAACATGGCAGAACCAACATTAATGTTTAGTACTAGCTCAACATCCTAATACTCAAGGAATCCAAAAAAAATTAAGAGAACAAACCTTTTAAATATAAATAAAAATATAAAAAATATTTAAAAAATACTTGAATAATTTTACGAGAATTAGAAGATATTTGAAAACTTATTTAGAAAATATACTCTTTTATTTATTTGATTATAGTTATTCAAATTATTCTTGTTGTTACAAATGAGATGATAACAAACTATTTATAGACGGCAAAACTACAAAATATGTTACAATATTGAATAGAGACTTATACAACAATATCTAAGATAATTAAGTATTATAATTCTTAAAAAAAACAAAGTGATAAGGCATAAAAATCTAAAAATATTCTAAAAATTGGACTTAGTTTGAGTTTGATCTAATTAATAATCTATTGGATCAAAAATTCATAATTAAATTTGACTCCAGTTTAATTTTAATACTAAAAGTGCTTCCTCGTCTTCCTAATCTTCATTGGGTATTCGGTTTGAGTTCTTTAGAATAATTTGTCCGATTTACGTTTAATGAAAGGTAAAAAACGGTTTGGCTCTCTTCTATACTACGTAAGGAGTTTGCATCCTACAACCGTAATTCGCCGTTTCTATTTCTCACGATTACCATCATTGTAACCTGTAAGAAAAACAAAATGTTACCTAATAGGTAGTTTAGATTATTTTTTGTTCTTTTCACTTATCCAATGTGATTTTGGTCAAATGGATTGCATTAATTGGTGATCATAATTTTGGCCGTTTATAATTTGACGAATTTTACCTATGTTCATAATTTTAATAAAACAGAAAAGAACATTAACTACTCGTTCATTTTCTAGGAAACAATTTTGACTTTTATTTGCTGGAACAAAAACAAAGTGATAAACAATGAAAATTTATGTGCACGACAAAATGCTTTGTGTTTATTTGTGTGCATGACTACGCCGTTTAAAACCCCAATCTTTTGCTCCACAAAATCCTAAGTTGTTTTGCCCGAAGACAACGTCTTCTCACCAGTCACCACACATTTAAAAAATAGAAGTTGCTAAAAATAAACACAAGTAAAATAACCTATAAAATGCGTAGAACAAAAGCTGATTCTTCAGGCATCATAATCCAAACACAAGCCTGGATTCAATTTCTCATTTCCCCAACCAAACCAGGGGAAGAAAAAAAATACAAAAAAATAAGAAAATGAGAGCCTCAACAAAACTCATATGGACAGTATCTGTCCTTATGTTCGCGGCTGTGTCGGAAGCCATTTTCCCTTTACCATTTCTTCCTTTTCTCCCTGGCCTCAACAACGGCGTTAAGGAAAATGGTGCCGTGAAGGTTGGGAAACAACAGGCTAAAGGCGGAAGAAAGCGTGGTGGGGCTCTAGAAGCACAGACAAATTGGCCTGGTAAGTGGGAGATTTTCTTGGAAAATTCTGGTGTGTCGGCAATGCATGCGGTTCTGATGCCAGTCATCAACAAGGTTCAATTCTACGACGCCACCATCTGGAGAATCTCAAAGATTAAGTTGCCTCCAGGCGTACCGTGTCACGTCGTCAATCCCAAGACTAACCAGATCGATTGTTGGGCTCATTCTGTTCTCATCGATGTCAACACCGGTGCAATTAAGCCTCTATCGGTAAATATCTCCAATTACATATTTTGTTACATTATTTTATTTTATTTCGTCAACAACGTACGTACGTACATATGCATGCAGTATGGGGATTTGAATCTATGTACTGACAAAACGAGTACATTATCCTCTACTATTAGACTGCATATACATTTCTTTGGAACTTTTGAATTAATTATTTGCATGTACATGTTGATGATAGCTTGCTACTGATACGTGGTGCTCATCGGGAGGTCTGACCGTAAACGGGACATTGGTGAGTACGGGAGGATACGGAGGAGGAGCCAACACGGCGAGGTACCTAACTAGCTGTGAAAACTGTGGGTGGGTAGAGTACCCTCAGGCACTTGCTGCCAAGAGATGGTATTCAACGCAAGCCACGCTCCCCGACGGAAACTTCATCGTCGTTGGAGGACGAGACGCCTTGAACTACGAATACATCCCAGCGGAGGGGGTAAACAACAAGAAGCTCTATGACTCGTTACTCCTCAGGCAAACAGACGACCCTGAAGAGAATAATCTTTACCCTTTCGTATGGCTCAACACCGATGGTAACCTCTTCGTCTTCGCAAACAACCGTTCCATCCTTCTAAGCCCTAAAACAAACACAGTCATCAAGGAGTTCCCTCAGCTCCCGGGTGGTGCCCGTAACTATCCGGGATCGGGTTCCTCGGCACTTCTCCCCATCCAACTTTACGTGAAAAACCCTGCCGTCATTCCGGCTGAGGTCCTGGTCTGCGGCGGAGCCAAACAAGATGCGTATTACCGTGCTGGTACGAAGGTATTCGAACCAGCATTGCAAGACTGCGCCAGGTTAAGAATCAACAGCGCCAAGCCACGATGGAAGACCGAGATGATGCCGACGCCACGAATCATGAGCGACACTGTCATCCTCCCCAACGGAGACATACTTTTAGTCAACGGAGCTAAACGTGGCTGCTCAGGGTGGGGATATGGCAAAGACCCTGCCTTTGCTCCAATCTTGTATAAGCCACGTGCTGTCCGTGGCAACCGTTTCAGGGAGCTCGCAGCTTCTACCATCCCACGTATGTACCACTCCACCGCCATCGCTCTCCCTGACGGTAAGGTTCTTGTCGGCGGCAGTAACACCAATGATGGTTACAAGTACAACGTCGAGTACCCTACGGAGCTTCGCGTCGAGAAATTCTCCCCGCCTTACCTCGATCCGTCTCTAGCCAAGTTGAGGCCAACGATAGTCAACACGGCCACCCCAAAACAGATCAAATACGGAAAGTTGTTTGACGTAAAGGTAGACCTTAAACAACAAAAAGGCGTGACCAAGGAGAATCTTAAGGTTACCATGTTAGCTCCTGCATTTACAACACACAGTATCTCAATGAACATGAGGCTCCTTCTCTTGGGTGTCGCCGGTGTCAAGGCTGCGGGTGCTGATTCTTATGTTATACAGGCCGTTGCACCGCCCAATGGAAATCTGGCTCCACCGGGTTACTATCTTCTCTATGCCGTCTACAAAGGTGTTCCCAGCACTGGAGAATGGATTCAGATTGTCTAATGATGATTTTTTTTTTTACCCATTTAATCTCTTATGCTGCTGTAACATCTTCATATGAGAAATCCTCGTAAATGTTCATTTTTTTTTGTTTTTTCTATATATTGTGTATGCCACGGTTAATGATCAAATCCGTATCCAAATTCCTTGTGTGTTCTATTACCATTGTTCTTTCACTTATTTGTCTTTTTTTCGTTCAGGTAAATTTTGTATTGGAGAAAACTTCTTTAATTATTAGTCTGTCTGTTCTTTTACTAACGTGATCATATTTAATTAAGTTAATAATATTATTGACCGCTGTTAGTTAAAGTATTAGAACAAAGGTAAATATTTTATTTATGAGAAATACCGTAAATTAGTACTAAATGAAATTTGAGTGTCAATAATAGCGCGTAATTCAAAAACTTACATGAATAGCATTGTTAACAAATAAAAAAGATTAAAACATCTTAATTTTAGTGTGAACACAATTTCACATTATCTAGGTCTGGCACATTTATGTCAAGGTTCAATTATCCTCTAGAGCCAAATAAAGGTTTTTCTATTTTAATTAAATGAGTATATATATATATAAAACAAAATGTTATATTGATTAGTTACTGCATCGTATTGGTTACACACTTTTTTTTCTTACACAATTGTCCAAGGTTAGATCTACCTAATTGTAACTTTTAGTTTTTTATTTTATTTAATTATTTTATTTAGGAAACGTTTCTTTAATATTAAAAAATCTTTACTTAATTTAGGTTAGTAGTCATATTTTATGTAAAATTTAGGAAGACTTTATGCAAATTTAGGAAGATTTTATGCAAATTTAGGAAGTATTTCTTATGTTTTAAAAATTCCTTTGTAAAAAGTAAAATTACATAGGTTGGGTATGTGCAAATTTTAATACAAGAGAACGTACAAAACCTAAACTTTGAAAACAATGGATGCAACCAAAAATATCACGAAGAAACATTTGATCCATATCTTCTTCATATGCACCACTCATTTTTTTTGCTGATGATGATGATTCACCATTTATTTATATTCTCTAATAATCCTGCAGAAACAAAATGAGAAAAGAGAGCAGAGTATACTATGGATGAGATCGACATTGGATGATCTATGGTAACCAGTGCCATGGTTATGATTCTCTTTAACTAAATGGACTTCACGACATTGTTAGTTCGTGAATGCATTTGCATATTGTTTGTGGAGCTTATTGAGTCACCTTTGCTTACATCAAGTGCTGGGCTATGTCCTTCAGCAAGACTGAAGCTATCGTTAATGGAGTGATAGATTAATTCTCGAAGACCACGGAATTTTGAAGTAGGAGAAGCAAGCCGTTTTTGGGACTCCATGGCTTCCACTTCCGCCAAAAGATTTGAGACTGACTCGTCGCATTCGTCACATCCAACTACAATGGCTTGCCAATCCGTATTAGATGCAAAATTTAATTTGAAAGTCGGTAAAAAGTAGATTTTTTATTGTTTTGTGAAAGATACCACACCTGAGTTAGAATCCCACAAGTTTGAAACACTACTTGTAGTAGCAGCATTCCAATTCTGTTAGCACGACTGGACAGTAGTTGTGACTTGTTTCTCACCAGCACCGACAGTTGTTAAAAATGACGGAGATGGGCAGTAAAAAATGAAAGAGATAAATTAAGTTAAAAATAAAAAGAAGATAGTTTAGTCTTTTTCCCATTAAAAAATATTACATTTCGAAGTTTAGATTTATGATACTGTTTTTAGTCACTAAAACTTGATTTAATACTAAATCAGTCAATTGTCATTTATTTATTAATATACTTAATTTTAAATTATTGAGAATGAACATAAAATATGGTCTTCTCAACAAATATTTTAATTATAATGTTTTGTAATTTGTTTTTACAATAGACTTTCGGCGATTGTAATTTGCACATTGTTGAATTTAGATTCTACGGTTAAAACTTACCAATTCAACTCATAGATAACTAAAAAAGTAGAAAAATAAAAATGTATTATATTAATCAGTTCCGCGTTACAAGATTTAGAGGACTTTCCGCGTTACAAGATTTAGAGGACTTATTCAATAGTAATCATTCTAAGCTAATAGTTTTTCTGTTTGCCATTAATCAACTTCTTTTATACTTTTAACTCACTAAATCATGAAAATCTTCGTCATTAATGTTTTTCTTCAAAAAGTTAAAGTTATCGCCTTTCTCGATATTGATCCGATAAGATCGGACGTCTTGGCTCTTCAAAAATGGTGAAGATCTCATTTTCCAATGGTATCTCAAAGTTGTTGGACCCATTTTTTTTTTTGCACTTCTTCTTGAACCTAGCTCTTCTCGGAGGGAGCTCTTCTTGTACCGAGCTCTACGTTTTGTAAATACATGATTTTGTAAATACAAATAGCGCCACAGTATACTTGCATTATCTATACAAACTGGTACATGATTTTGTAAATACAAATAGCGTCACAGTAGTGTTGCATTATCTACAAACTGGTACAACTCTGCAACTATCTGGAAAGCCCAGTCAATGGTCGAACTAAAGAAGAGCTCCCAAAAAGCAGAGATCCAGTGCAAGGACAGATGAAAATATTAGCAATGCCAAGGTTTGGTACCTGGCCACCGCAGAGCCTCGGTTATCATCCTGAGAACCGGCAATGAAGTAACCTCCAAGTCCATTGAATTTCTTATAGACCAAGCAGTTACCCATCTCACCTCCGAAGGAACAAGATCAAACTCTTCCCGAAGTCGTCTTCCCAAATCAGGCATGTCTTTCCACCATAAAGAATTGCAATAGCTCTTCTTAAAGCTTCGGTAGCTGCTCGGTTTCTCTCACCAATGATGACAGATTTCTCCTCTAGCTCTGATGTCACTTGCTTTAGCCTTCACAAAAAAATAAAACAAAATACAGTTGTTAACCTCCCATTAATCAGAGATCATTCAGCTGATAGTTCGCATTCAGAGAAGCAATTATTTCATTAATTATAATCTGTTTATACGTGTTTAAATCTAATTGAAATAAAAATCCCATGATCAGCGTATCTTACGACTGTGTAATTATAAAATTTAAACAATCATATTTTATAATTAATAAGAATGTGGGTTTTGAATTTGTAGCGAAAGTATACAATAATACAATATGTTATTTTTCCTTTTTAAAATCGATTTCATGCTATTGGAATCTTCATTTTTGCCATTCAGAATCCGTGTCTCAGAAACTGCATTTGCTTTTATAACCTAATAACAAAATTGTGTCGCGTATAACCTAAGTTACTTAGAAATGTTAAGGTGAAAGGAAAGAGAGAAAGCTGTCTGAAAAATGTTTTTCTTGATTGATAATTTTCTGAATGCGTTTTACAAAGAGATAGCTTAGTATTTAAAGACATAAAGGAACTATCTAGGTCTTAGGCAACTTGAAACCGTGAGAGCTCGTTGAGGAGAGAGGATTCAGTAGCTGCCAAGATGTGTCAGGGCTTCAAACTGGTTTTGCAGGTTTATAGGAAGTGGTCCAGCATCCGTAGGAGCTGGAGCAGCAGTCTGAGCTCCCAACAGTGCAAGTACTCTGTTCTGAGCTTCTGACAATGAAAGTACTCTGTTCTGCATCTTTGTCTTGTCCCTCTTTGCTGCAGGAAAGTTGTCGCTTGGGACTGTGGAGAGAGATGGTCCAGCAGCTCTGACTTTGGCAGGATCCAGGTTCGTGCACTACTCCAAAAGATGCTCTGCTTCTGATTTTCTGTTTCCACTTACACCACTTACATTCCCCCTCAAACTTGGAGTAAGTTCACTAACTCCAAGTTTGCATCTTAGCTGTGTAAACTTGATTCTAGGTAGTGATTTTGTGAAGATATCTGCTATTTGAAGATCTGCCGATATATATTTCGTTTCGATTAACCCCAACGCTACTTGTTCTCTTATGTAATGATAATCTGTGTCAAAGTGCTTAGATCGGCTGTGCAGAGCTGGATTAGCACTTAAATATACTGCAGATAGATTGTCACACATTAACAAAGTTGATTTATGTTGAGAAATTCCGAGATCACGAAGGAGAAAAGATATCCAAGTGATCTCCTGGGCTGTTGTTGCGAGGGCTCTATACTCGGCTTCGGTTGATGACTTAGACATTGTGGGTTGTCTTTTTGCTGACCAAGATATAAGGTTAGGTCCTAGTAGAGTACAGAACCCCATCGTAGAACGACGAGTCTCCCGACAACCTG
The DNA here is from genome assembly GCA_018901935.1 of Pugionium cornutum. Taxonomy (NCBI): domain Eukaryota; kingdom Viridiplantae; phylum Streptophyta; class Magnoliopsida; order Brassicales; family Brassicaceae; genus Pugionium; species Pugionium cornutum. The sequence goes on along the minus strand of CM032158.1, from coordinate 14,460,214 downwards.
CCCAATCACTGTCGCAATAGGCCGACAGAGATAAGTCTTGAGTTTTCTTAAGATGTAAACCCATTTCAGTAGTTCCTTTAACATATCTCAGCAAACGTTTAAGAAGGCTGAAATCTGAGATCGTTGGAGCATGCATTCTTTGACACACGATGTTCACAGCATATTGAATATCGGGTCTAGTGATTGTTAGGTACTGCAGTTTTCCTGCTAGGCTCCTGAAATAGGTGGGTTCTTCGAATGGAGTGGAATTGACCTGATCAGAAGCTTGAGGAAGAGGAGTTGGCATTGCATTACAATCGCTCATTGCAGCTTGATGTAGTATGTCCTTAGCATAAGCAGTTTGATGTAGAAACATTCCCCCTCAACATGATTGTATCTGAATGCCCAGAAAGTATTGAGGATAGCCCATGCCTTTCAGAGAAAATTTGCTCATAAGTGTTTGCAGAAGATGTTGAATGAGAACCTCATTGTTGCCTGTGAGAAGAATGTCATCAACGTACAACAATAATACCAATGACTTGCCTTCTTTGTGATAAGTGAACAATGAAGGATCTGATTTACTGCAAGTGAATCCATAATCTAGTAGAAAAGTACTAAAAGTATCAAACCAAGCTCTTGGAGCCTGTTTAAGCCCATAGAGTGACTTGGTTAATCGGCAAACATGTCCTGGGTTTTTAGGATCTTCGAATCCAGGAGGTTGTTGCATAAAGACAGGCTCTTTCAAGTCTCCATGCAGGAAGGCATTGGTGACATCTAGCTGTTTTACTGTCCAGCTTTTCGCAATTGCAATGCTTAACACAAGTCTTATTGTGGCTGTCCTTACTACAGGACTAAAAGTCTCCAAGTAATCCACTCCTTCCTCTTGATCAAACCCTTTGGCCACAAGTCTAGCTTTCAACTTTTCAACTGATCCATCCGGCTTAAGTTTTGTTTTGAATACCCACTTGGATCCTAGTACATTCATTGTTGAAGTTCTTGGCACCAAGGTCCAAGTATGGAGCATGTGTATGTTTTTGAGTTCACTCAAGACTGCTTCTTTCCAACCAGGATGTTTCATTGCGGAAGTGATGATTTTTGGCTCTTCTACGACAAATTTGGAGGCAAGAAGGACATACCTCGTGTTTGGCTTGCGAATTCCAGCCTTTGACCTTGTTGTCATTGGATGAGTTTGTTGCACAAGCGCCTCAACTGGTGGTGTTTGTGTTACCTCAAGTGATGATAAATCAGCTGGTTCATTCGTATCCATAGTCGCCACAGGTGAGATTTGGGGGGGTATTGTTTGTTTCTAAGGAAGCAACAGGTGATGGTAGTGGAGCTTCATGTCTTATTCCCTTGTCTCTTGGTGAATTGGAGTAGATATAAGTCGGAGGTACAAAAATTTCAGCTTCTGATTTTTCTGTCTCCACTTTATGCTCTTCTGTGAAGGTACTTTGCCAAGCTCTAAGAAGAGCTGAATGATATTTTGTTGTTAGGTATCGATACTGTTGTTTGAAGGGAAGACAATTCTCATCAAATATGACATGTCTGGATATATAAACCTTTCCCGTGGGTGGATGTAGACACCTATATCCCTTGTATTCCGAGCTATAGCCGATGAAGACACAATGTAGAGACTTTGGTTCAAACTTGTGACTTGTCCAAGGTCTAAGACATGGATAGCATGATGATCCGAAGACTCTAAGCATAGAGTATACTGGTTTCTTGTCAAAGACCAGTTGGAAGGGACTTAATGTTCTTCAAAACCGATGATGGCAGAAGGTTTATTATGTAGTTAGCCGAGAAGAATGCTTCTACCCAATACTTGAGGGGCGTATGGCTATGGAACATCATCGAGAGGCCAAGTTCCACCAAATGTCTGTGTTTTCTCTCAGCTATCCCGTTTTGTTGAGGGGTGTAGGGACACGAAATTATATGTTTGATGCCTTTCTCTATGAACAATTCTTTTAGCTTGTTGCTCATGAATTCTCCTCCTCCATCACTATGAAATGTTTTTATTTTTGCATTCAATTGGTTCTCGATCATCTTTTGAAAGGCAGAAAACACTTGAAAGAACTCAGACTTGGATTGCAGCGGATAAAACCATGAATATCTAGTGAAGTCATCAACAAAAACCACATAGAATTTGAATCCTTGGTTTGATACAACTGGAGAGGGACCCCAAAGGTCACAATGAATGAGATCTAGGGGCTTTAAAACACGAGATTCAGAAGATGAAAACATTAATTTAGTACTTTTCCCCATCTGGCAAGGCTCACATACAGGGGAGATGCTGCTCTTATTTACTTGAATTTCCTTGCTGCTTATGAGGTGCTTAAGAACTTTGGAGTTTGAGTGACCAAGTCGATGATGCCAAGTTTCCTCTAAAGCCGAGCATTGTCGAGTTGAGTAAAAGGCAGCAAACTCTTGGCTCTTAAGCACATAAAGACCATTACGTCGAGGACCCTTTGCCACTACTTTCTGAGTTTTTAGATCAATAACGCAGACCTTATTAGCATCAAAGAACACTCCACAATAGTAATCATCACAAAGCTTTGACACAGACAACAAGGATTTGTGTATATCCGAACATACTAAAACTTCTGATAGAGGAATCTTACCTGAGGCAGTGGGAATAGAAGTGGAGCCAACATGTGTTATTGGGAGATATGTTCCATCAGCAACCAGAATCGTGTCATTGCCCTCGTATGTAGTGGCATTTTGAAGTGAGTTAGTTGTAGATGTTACATGAGCAGAAGCTCCCGAGTCAGGGTACCATTCTTTACTCGAATCAGATACATGTACCATTCATTAGTTAGAATTAGAAGCGGATACATGAAACTGAAAGCGTATGAAAACGCGCAAAGGATTTTTAGTGAATGCATGTTGAAAGCGTACATATATATATTTATAATCAAATACTATGAATAACACAAAACTTATATATCATTTTATACGGCTCAACTAAAATAAGTAAAATATATTAAAAAATCAAAAATATGAAATCTTTTTTCATTTCTATTTTTCTAATTTTATCAAATCAAACCATTTCAAATTTCATGTTATTGACTTTTTTTACCAAACTCAAATCTTTTGATATGGTCTCAGTCAAGCTAATCAAATTAACAATTTCCAACATCTTATATATGATTACCCCAACTTATCACACCATGCTGATTTAATCATAAATTTAATTTTTTTTTAATTTAATACATAAACATTTAAAAATAAAGTCGATTCCACCAAACCAACCAAATCTATTTGTTGTTCTATTAAATTGAATGATGTGGTGATATGTAGATGCCACATGGTTACATATGGATGAGATTTGGATGATACGTGGATCACACGTAAATGCCACGTGGATAATACACAGTGACGTAACCAAAACGATGTTGTTTTGATTATTTTTTTGAATACTTTTCGAAATTTATAGTGAAATCGAACGTTTTTTGTAAATATTATGTTTAAATGCTAAAGTATTATACTGATTTCGTTTTAGTAAAATTAAAACATAAAAAGGTTTATTTTCATGTACGATTACATAAGTTTCCAACAAAGTTTTCATACTACCTAACATATAACTAATATAGATACTGAGATACATGCAAATATGCAATGCATAGTTGGAGTTTGGTCGGGTGAGTCATAAGTGGAACCACTATAAGCACATAGAATGTTGAACGAAAGTTGGTCACGCTTTCATTAACACTTACAAAAGTTAGGCACGCTTTCACATCATTCTAAAGTCAGCTTCCACGCAATCCTTCTTGGCATTTTAACCATTAGATATCATCAGCAACTACACATTATATTTTTACAAATTATATGTTTTTTAAAAGTGAAATATTCGTAATTTACATAGCATATGGTCAAATTTCATCATCTCTGTAAAAAAACAGTGAAATTTGATTATCTCATTTGCAAATCGGATCAAATAATGGATCAGAATAGTTTTTGGGTCGTGGGTCAACTCAGTTCAACTAGGTTTATAATTTTAAAATAAAATATATATTATTAGAATCGAATTTACATTTTATTCATCCATAATATAAATTCTTTAAATATTATCTAAATAGTTATTTTTATTTATAAATATTTCGGAATGATTGTCCATTACATAAGAGGTATGCTCATTTTATGCCAAATCCGCAATTAATTCTAAATGTTAGAACCAAAATTTTTAATTATTCAGTTCTTACACAAATTTTCTGAATAATTCTTATATTTGTCAAATGATCCCTTAAAGATCCTCTATTATATAAGGATTGTGCTTTTTTATACAATAATCAGCAATTAATTCCAGATATATAATTAATTATGGATTTGACGGTTACAACATAAATAATTTTTAATCGTTACCATATTGATTATTGTATGTTACAAAGTAATTAATTGTTTTGACCGTTACATAATTATAAATAACCGGTTTAATTTTATTTTGAATCTATTTTGGTCTGGTTAGCGGATTCAAATTTTGTGGTTAAATCCGGTGCCCACATATATAATCTAATATCATTAATTATTAAATATACATATAGCATAAATGATATTTTCTTCCGTGTAAAATACACATAAAAGTTATAGCATAAAAACTTTGTCTGCCCAACAAATTAACATATCTAAAAAAGTTATATGTTTGTAATAAAGATTACGTAGGGAAGAACAACACGACGGCAAGCTATTCATTAGGCATATAACTTTTGAAGACATGAATAAAAGTGGTTGTCCTTTTTGGTGTATATATTTGCCCATTTCTCTTTGCAATTAATTTTGTGTTCTCCACCATGCGCCACCATGCGCCACCATCGTATGTTATCCATATTCTTTTTTTGCCTAACTACAACACAATGTTTCATGATAACATATATAATTTGTAATGTAACCACTGATTTAAAAACTAAATTGGACTGAATTAGTCGGTTATACCGGTTGAACCGCGAGCCGATAGCTAATTCGGTTTTGTTTTATAAAAACCTTTAAAATCAGACAAAAGATTGGAATCCAATAAAGACGGATCAATTAAGAAACCTCATTTTTATTTTATAATGTTATTTTATTTATAAAACCACAATTGTCACATTCATATAATTTTATATTTATATAATGTTTTTCTCTAATAAAATCATAGTGATTCATATTCATAGAAAATTTATTACATATGGTGTTTCTTTTTTAGTTTAAATATAAAATTATTACAATTTTAAAAGTCATGTATTTACCTTATATATATTTATATCAATGGTCTAATACAAGTTAGGAATTAGTCGGTTGGTTGAGATGAGTCTAGCGTATGATACAAAATCGGAGAATACACAAAGTCTAGTTTTTAACTTATTTATTGTTTTATATATATGATAATTAATAATTATTTATAAATATAATATAATTTTATGTTTAAAATTACATAAAACACATTAAAACTAATTTTATATCCAATATATTTTCATTTATTTTATCAATATAAGTTCAATATTCATCTGTTTTTTTTTAAAATATTTTAAAAATAAAATAATAGGTGGCTAGACCTAGTATAAGTGGGTTATACGAACAAAAATCAGACATCCGATTTGTTTAACTGATTTAAACAAAATCGTCACAGTTGAAAAATGCCTAGCGTCTAGAAAGATGCCTAGCGTGTTGACGATTAGGCTAGCCGATTTTTTGAAAATAGATTTATATTATTGAAAATTAGAAAACGAAGTTGGACCAGAACGAAAAACATATTCGATTCTAAGTTCAGTGTGGTTTTGAAATCATTGAGTGTAACTAAAACTAATTATATTTATCGCATAAAAGAAGAAAAAACTAAAAGTGATACTCATAAACAATGTTTGTGTGTTCGCTTAGAGTTTGTTGGACATCGGCATTATGCGAGCATTTATCCAAATCGGGGAGGGTGACATTGGAGGCTAGATGAGCTGCTCAATCATTGCTATAAACCCACAACCATTTAATATATATATGGTTAAAATTTGCTAAATGTAATGTTTTGGTGCTGTATATAATGTTTACCATTGTTTTGACCATATACTGCATCGTTTCTGTTTTAATTACGTGATTATCTAAGCCTTCGCGAGCAGAAACAAACTTCATGCATATACAACACATGTATTCACAGAGAACGAGAGATATTTGGCTTCGTTTTCAATATACGCATATTAATACATGATGAACATGTGTATATAATTAATATAGATGATGATGGTTCTGATGGTTATGAATCTTATGATGATGATAATTGATAAGTAACTCTTTTCTTACAACTAATTAAGTGATTCAAACTCCACAAATTGTTAGGAAACAAAAAGTTTTATATATAAAGTGGAGTTTCCAACGAAGATATCATTCGCTTTTGAGTGGATTAACTCCACGCTTAATTAAGAAGAGTGCATGTCAATACCAATATGTGGGTCCCAATATAACTCTTCTGTTTCTTCAGACATTTATGATTTTGTGTAATATACGTAATTGGGACTATATATTTCGACAAAAACTTGCTAACGACTATGAATACTACATATCCAACAATTCAAACTAACTTTAATCTTTCGTTGAAAATAAAACTCTGCAAACTTTAAATAATTTATGCTTAAATTAAATGTGTTGGAATACATTATTAGTTTCAGTTTGAACGTATAATCTTCTAACTATTTATTAAAAATAACATCATGAAAAAAAATCATTATGTGGACCCCACCATAATGCGCGTGTTTTTCTTCGTGATTTGTCCGCAGTGATGTGTATTTTCATACTTCCACAATCCTCCACAGTCCACTTGGGAACTATCGTGAACATACATTATGTCGTTAATTAATATTAGTCAAAGATTAAGAAAATCTAATTAAATTGTTTAAATACCTTCAGAAACAACACGTTAAATCTTCGGATATGTGCGTGTCTAACTTATAAAATGACTAAAAACCATAATAATTTTGTATAAGCTAACACAAATCTTATTATAGTCGTTTGATTGATTATTTTTGGTACTAATGAAACTAAACATTAAGTTTAGAAGAAATACATGATTAAGAGAAAAGCGCAATACATTAACTGAAGAATATAGTTATGATGTCACGATGAGGAAGTGTTGAGAACGTTAAAATGCAAAACATAAGCATGCGGCGGAAACCTGGCAGAAGATTTATGAGTTTTATTTGTCGCAATCATTACTCATGCTAACATTTTTCATTTATGTGGATAACGCAAGATATTACATTCTACACACAATCGCATGTTTCATATTTCTCATTCTATAAAAAGACAGAGATTGTCTCTTTACCATATCCCATCACCAAGCATTCTCTCTCTCTCTACCTCTCTCTCTCTCTCTCTCTCTGAGTTTCTTAACTTTGGATATGGGAGAAGCCGTGGAAATCATGTTCGGAAATGGGTTCCCTGAGATTCACAAAAACACGTCAGCCAATCAAATACTCCACTCCAGCCAGCAGGACTGCCATTGGTACGAAGAAACCATTGATGATGATCTCAAGTGGTCTTTTGCTCTCAACAGGTTTTTCTTCTTCCTTTAGTCTCATTTTTGCTGTTATTTAAACAAAAACTTTGCTTTCTTTATTACGTATTTCTTTTTTCTCTTTTTCCACAGTGTTCTCCATAAAGGAACTAGTGAGTACCAAGACATTGCTTTGTTGGACACCAAACGGTTTGGAAAGGTTCATTTTTTGTCAATTAATAAGTTTTCTTAAGTATATATGATTGATTTTAGTATAGTTTTGATTAATAACTAATGTCTTAGAGACTAACTCGTATGGAGAATAAAACAGGTGCTTGTGATTGACGGAAAAATGCAAAGTGCAGAGAGAGATGAATTTATCTACCATGAATGTTTGATTCATCCGGCCCTCCTTTCCCACACCAAGTACTATGCATTTTATTTTCTTATTGTTTATGTTTGTGCAATGCACCTAAAATATAATATCCTATAGTTCTTTATTAACGTTTACTTTGAGTAGTAAATGTTCACCACCAACTATATAGACCTGGGCAAATAATCCGAACCGAATAAACCAAATCGAAACCAAACCAAAACCGAATCAAAAAAATAATTTTGGTTGGTATTCATATAAAAAATAACTGAACGGATATTGTTTTAGAAAACTACGGTTATTAGTTAGTAATCAAAACCGAATCAAAAACCAAAATAATATTAAAAAACTGAATTCTTTTTTGGTTATTTTTGGTTATTCAAAAATATTTCGGATATTTTGGATATTTTGGATATTTTTTTATTATTTGTTAGTTATTTTAGGTTATTTTTCGGTTACTTCGATTATTTTTTTATTATTTTTTCCGTTTTTTCGGTTATTTTGGTTATTTTAGTTATTTTCAGTTTTTAAATTTAATAACCGAACCGATCGAAACTGAAGTATAACCAAACCGAAACCAAACCAAAATATAAAAATAACCAAATGGATTTTTAATCTTACCAACCAAAGCCAAAACTGAAAATAACCAACCGAAACCGAACCGAATATCCGAATATCCGAATGTCCAATCCTAAGCAACTATATTTGCTTGCTTATATATAAACATAGTTCCGAATCGTAAATGGAATTAAATTGTCAGGTTACTTTCTGTAGTTGTTAATAAATTGTTATTTTATTTAACCATTGCTCTTTGAATAGTCCCAAAACGGTGTTTATAATGGGAGGAGGTGAAGGCTCTGCTGCAAGAGAAATACTAAAACATAATACGATCGAGAAAGTGATTATGTGTGATATTGATCAGGTTAACTTTTGATGATATATTACCAATTTTATCAATAGTTATAATATTACATTCATTCTTTACATACAAAACAATGTTAACTATTGTTCTCTTGCAGGAAGTTGTTGATTTCTGCAAAAGATTTCTGACCGTTAACAGCGATGCTTTCTGTAACAAAAAGCTTGAACTTGTGATCAAAGATGCAAAGTAAGGAAAATTTAAGAAAGAAAAAAAGAGTTACGTAAAAAATTCTATACAAAAACATAACTTGAATGTGAAATCAAAAGGGCTGAATTGGAGAAAAGAGAAGAGAAGTTTGATATCATAGTTGGAGATTTAGCAGATCCAGTGGAAGGTGGTCCTTGTTATCAGCTCTACACTAAATCTTTCTACCAAAACATCCTCAAATCCAAGCTTAACCCTAATGGCATTTTTGTCACTCAGGTCTTTCATCCTTTTTTGTTGTTTATGCATTATGATTTAGGAGAAAAATAATATTTTGACATATAAAAAATAATAGGCTGGACCAGCAGGAATATTCACTCATAAAGAGGTTTTCACATCAATCTACAACACCATGAAACAAGTCTTCAAGTGTAAGCAAACTTCTTTGTGTGTTTTTCTTCCTTCTTGTAATAGATATTGTTTGATTATTAAAAACAAGAAAGAAACAGGTGTGAAGGCTTACACAGCACATGTGCCTTCATTTGCGGATACGTGGGGATGGGTTATGGCATCGGACCAAGAGTTTGAGATTGATGTTAAAGAAATGGATCGAAGAATCGAAGAGAGAGTGAATGGAGAATTGATGTATTTAAATGCTCCTTCTTTCCTCTCTGCTGCTACACTCAACAAAACCATCTCTCTCGCGTAATCTTCAACACCTTAATGAATGAATGATAATATTAATCGATTTATTTACAAAACTGAAATGAAAACTTTGGCAGGTTGGAGAAGGAGACGGAAGTTTATAGTGAAGAGAACGCGAGATTCATTCATGGTCATGGTGTGGCGTACCGGAATACTTGAAGAAGAACCGGTTTTCTTTTCTCCGCACATAACCGGGGTTTCGTTTTGATTACTTTGGTTGGGTTTTCTTTTTGCATTTGTTTGGGATTTCGTTTTCTTGGTTCCCTCAAGTTATTCCGGTTTAGTTTGGTTAACAACAAACTTTATTGCTTACTTAAGAAAAACACCAATCGATATCTTCAATTAGTAATTTCTCCACACCATATCCTTCTACCAAAATGTATAAATCGAATTAGGATTTTAATGATCCAAAAAAAAAAGACTCGGTATGTCCTAATTGGCAAACAAAAATGTGGCATTAGAGTTAAAGAATGCTTCATTAACCAATTGTTGTGATCTAAACCGCGATGGCCAGTTGTTGTTCTCATTTTCCTTTTTCCGAATTCTTCGAAATTCGTGGTGTGATGAAAATGTAAAAAAGGATTCTATTTCTGAAATGGGCCACCGAGTCCAAACTTAATTTGTGGGCCTTTATTTTCCAAATGTTCTCTCTTTTTCCAAATTCCGAAATGTGCCAATTTGAAGGCCTTATTTCCTAAACAGTTTAGGGTTTTCGAGACCGGCTAATAACTGTATATGTTTTTAAGCGGCTTGTTCTTTATCCATCTCTGTCTGTGCATCAAATTTCTCTACTTCACTAAAACCACACCTTAAAGCAGAATCAATGGCAGTTACTTTTTCAGATCTGCACACCGAGCAAGGTGTCAAGGCTGTGGAGGAGCACCTCGCCGGAAAAACTTACATCTCTGGGTAAATTTGTCACTTTTCTTATATGGTCGTATGATTGTTTCTATTCTCTTTGACGTCTAACCGAGTTTGATTTCGCAGGGATCAACTGTCTGTGGATGATGTGAAAGTTTATGCTGCCGTTGTGGAGAAACCCAGTGATGCTTTCCCAAATGCTAGCAAGTGGTACGATTGCGTAGCTTCCCACCTTGCTAAAAGGTTCGTCTTTTGAGATATTGGATCAATTAATTACAGTTTGGATATATGTTGATCTTCCAATGATTTATGAGTTTGAATTGTCGCAGTTTCCCTGGAAAAGCCGTTGGAGTTAGAATTGGAGGCGGTGATGCTCCAGCTCAAGCTGTTCTGGCTGAGGTACTTTTGCTTGAAGTCTTGGTTCTTGTTTATTTATGTCCTCTTCTTTAAGCTTCAATTCACTATAACCATAGACTAATCATTGATACAGTTTCTTAAGGACTAATCATTAGAACATTGAACAAGACTTGATCCTGCAAGTCTTTTAGTAGGCTAGATTTTTGTTTAGAAATGTTTTGTGTTTTTTATAGCTATTTTTCATAAATTTTCAATAGGCACCTGCAACGGCTGATGATGATGACGACATGGATCTGTTTGGTGATGAGACGGAGGAGGAAAAGAAAGCTGCCGAGGAGAGGGAGGCTGCTAAGAAAGACACTAAGAAGCCCAAAGAAAGTAAGCTTCAATTGGTTATTGAAATATTGGTTCTAGATCACACTCTGGAATGAGCAACTGCATTTTCCAATTTTAGTATTGAGTTCTTATTCTCCTTAGGATTTCAAACTTTTTGTTAGGTGGAAAGTCCTCTGTGCTCATGGAAGTAAAGCCATGGGATGATGAGACTGACATGAAGAAACTGGAGGAAGCTGTTCGCAGTGTTGAGTTGCCGGGTCTTTTATGGGGAGCCTGTATGTCAATAATTTCTATTTGTACTTGCTAACAAAAGCGGAGTAAGCTTTGAACTTTTTATGATAGACAGTTATCTAATCTGAGTCTTGTTCTTGTGGAAAATTATTGCAGCAAAACTGGTACCAGTTGGTTACGGGATCAAGAAACTCACGATTATGCTCACCATTGTTGATGACCTCGTGTCCCCGGACAACCTCATTGAAGACTATCTCACCTCAGAGCCTAACAACGAGTACATCCAGAGTGTGGACATCGTTGCATTCAACAAGATTTAGAGACTTTGTGAACCTCTGCAACAAATGATATTTGATTTCCAAGTTTTGTTTTCTTTTTGCTGAGATGTTTCTCTTCTAGTTGCAAGATGTCTTCCATGTTACAAGAAACATAAATGGCTTCATCTCTTTGGCCTATAAGTATAATCTGAAGTCCGAACGTCCCCAACAAATTCATACAAGAAGACACTAACTAGCCTTTGGATCTAGCTGCAAAATTGTGGCTGTGTTGTGCCTCCGTTTAGCCACCAAATCCAGTAGTCTTATTCAATCCATATCTTTTACGAACTTCATATTTAATACAATTAACCTGGTTTGCTTATCAAGAAATAATAAAGCTTCCATAATCATTCTTTTTTTTTTTTAAATAATCATGACCCATAACACTTGCCAGTTTAAAGAAAAATTCTTGAAAGGAAATCATTTTGCGAAAAATTCTTGAAAGGAAATCATTTTGCGAAAAATTCCACAATTTTTTAAAACACACACAAAATGCACAAGCTGCCACCAAAGCCCATTATGATACAAGTTAGTTGTGTCTCTTCCTGGCGAACTTTCGTTGCTCCACTCCAAACTTACCCCACAATGTAACGTTGTTTAAGAGCTTAAACCTACAAAACCAAAACTCAATAATCATGTACAGTGTCGTGGGTTATGACAGACGCAACCCCATATGAGAAACATGCGTTTATCGAGTGATTAAAAGATGGATCCAGTGACCGAAAATGCAACAAGCTTACACGAGATAACACAAGAACATATACCTAACAAAGTTGTCAACAGTGAGTTAAGTAGCTTCTTCTCAGCCTATTCGTGACACCTCCTTTGGTGGCAATACAAAAATGAAAGTGCCCACCACTTCAGACTGCGACCTTTACCGCACCCATTTCATCAAGTTTTGAGCTCTTATGCTGCCAAAAAGTTGATATTAAAAACGACCAAAAATGAATTCTTTAAAGGAACTACTACTCTAACACCACTGTGTGAGCAAATAGAAAATATCCAAATTCATCTTCACTAAGAAGAAGGAGATGCCTCCGTCACTATTAGTACATTACCTTACTCTTTTTGTGCCTCTGAGCGTCATCAAGATCTTCATCCCCATTGTGTTTCCTTTTCTGAAATTTTAAGAGATAGGCTATCATTTAAATTCTATAGAATTTGAGGACCCAATATATAAAATAGACAGCCTATATCGGCTAAAATTTCATTAACCAAAACAAACAATGGACACATTCAATCACCAAAAACGTATCCCACCTCAAGGAACTGGAGAAACACCAGTTCTTAAGAAAGAAAGGCACCAATAAGAGTAGACAGTTCTCTTACCTTATCGTGGTGTCCACTTTTTTCCTTCTTTCTGTCTCGGTCCTTGTCTTTATTCTTATCTTTGCTCCTATCTTTATGCTTGTGCTTGTGCTTGTGCTTGTGCTTCTTATGTTCCCTATCCTTCTCCTTGTTCCTGTCTTTATGTTTCTTATGCTTCCTGTCCCTATCTTTTGACTCACTTTTTGATTTTGACGCAGTGGTAGGAGCTCCCTTCTCTGCCTGAAAGAAGAAACATGAAATCTCATATTTCCATACCTAGCTCAACAAATTCACAAGATACTTGCAAGCAATTTAACTTATCATGAAATATGTCACGGTTAGTAAAAGATTTAGATGTTACAGCAGATTATACAAGCATCACAGAGTCCCATTTTCTAATTCAATTTCAGTATCAGCAGAATTAGATATCTACAGTCAAGTGAGAGGAAGAAAAGTTAAATCGAGCTAGAGAGCAGAATCTCACTGGAGGCAATTCAACAGGAGCTGTATCATTAAGCTCGAAAGCCTCTTTAAGTTCATCTAGAAGAAAAGGTTGGATGCGAGCATTTGTATCCCGGCTATGTGATGCATTTGGAATAAGCTGGTCCAATTGCATCCCATCTCCCTTTCTAATATCTGTTTCTCCCACCACATTATGAAGGTAATGAGCATCTGAAAGTGACTGCGGAAGTGATCTCTTGCAAAAGAATTCATGTTGTGGCAACAACTTGTACTGAGTTAGAAGATCTAGTGCACCACCCAATTCTCTTGGACCTGCAGTTAAAATCCAGCAGCTCATTGACCCTCAGATCCCAAATAAGACAAAGTAAACTATCCCCACCTAAACGTTGGCGAATCCATGAAATTTAAGCAGAAATATGATGAGAAAATTAATAAAAATAAACAGGAATATGCTGAAAGGGAGTGGTCCATAACATATAAGATAGGTAACAGACTGGTACATCGCCACAAAACATGACCCCAAAAGAAAACTAAGCTTGAACCAAGTTTACCTCCAAACTTCACGCTCTCTGATTCCATATCTTTATTGCACAACGATTAGCTTGACCATGAGCAACTGCTGAAACAAATGCTCAAGAAACTATTGGAAGCAAAGGAACAATCAAAACACAGAAAAGTGAGAAAAAAATATTAAAATTCAGACTATACACTGCCTGAACCAGCAACTTGCATACAGTACAACTGCAAGAATCTGTATATATATATACATGTGTGTGTGTGTGTGTTCAGCTAATAATAAAGTGAACTTGTACGCAAATGAACTTGAATGCTTGAATCTAAGCAAGGGAAGAAACTAAAACTATCTGAATTGGACTTAAGAGCTCCGAGGATTAAACCCTCTAGAAACGAAAAATATTTTCGAAAAAGACCCCTTTTAAGATAATTTCTTGCAACTGTGATCGGAATATGAAAGGCAAACAGCCAAAGATCAACAACAAATCACAACTCTCAAGATCCAATTAGCGCCCAGAGAAAAAGAACATAGCCGAAGCAAAGTTCAACCACCACCACACACGTTTCACAGGAAAGATATCATCGCAATCCCCTAACCCGCAAAACTGGAAATAGGTTGGTTTCGTTCGTTGTTTACCAGCGTGAATTGATTTGGTAGTGGATGACGGGACAGATATCGAGTGACGTTCGAGATAGAAAGAAGAACGAGCCTCAACAATGGGGTTAAAAAACAATCAAAAGTTTCCTCCTTTCTTATTTACCATGCTGCTTGCGCGTGGGATTCACGCATCGCACAATGCGTTGACATACAGACGACATGGGGGCCCAATGAGTGACAACTCAATTTGTTTTGTTATTGGTTGGATTTGTTTTATATATATAGTAAATGATGTTTTGTTTTAAAAAAAACTTTTAAAAAATAAATTATTTCTCAAATTCTTTAAATATCATTTAAAATGAAACAAAGTGAATATTAAAAAGTTATTAATAACTATTCAAAAATAATTTATAAAAATGAGAAGTACGTGGAGTTAGTGATTATATCATTTCTATTTCTAAATTTTTTAGAAATGTAAAATTTGACTTCACCTTTATAAATATTCGTATGAAAATGTTAAATTATTGAGTCGGTTTTCCATATGACAAACATATCTCATAATTAAATTACAACTACATTTATACTCACGCTATGCGTGGCAAAAATATTTGTAAATTATATAATATTATTTATTAGTAAATATAAATTAAATATTTATATAATTTTAACTTTTATTTAAAATTCTTTTTTAATATTAATTTTTGTATATGTAAATTAAGAAAAAAATAATAGTTTTTAACGCATTTAATAATATTTTGGATTAGTTTAATAAAATATATTGATTTTCTAACTATATTAATAATAATGACATATATTATAATTATTCTATTAATTAAAATTCATTTATATATTTATTTGAAATTTATTGTGACGATAACATATTTGCATGTTATTTATGTTAATAACACTAAAATTATTTTTTAAAATAATTTTTAAATAATATATTAGAGATATGAATGATTTAACAGAAATATGATTCATGTTATTTTGCCCTCATATATCATCACGTAGGCAGAAATCAGAATGTAATACACGAACCAGGAACATAAATACGTTATGATAATAACTAATGTCATTACACTCTTGACAGATATTTTAGGTATATCACCGACGATAGAAAAGAGTGCGACTTTGTGGAACCAAGGCCTTAGTTTGGCCTGATACAACAATTAATGTAAGTCAAGATCCTCTTCTTCTTCTGCATGGTAATTAAATTAGTAATGTTAGAGAGACTAAATACCCTACAATCCTACATATAGATGGTTGAATCTTATGAAGGTAGCAACATCAATGCATGCTACGTATTACTTAACAATTATTTGTTCATCTACGTTGAAAAAAATGAAGTACTATTGATTTGACTCTGCAACAACACCAAGTGTAAAAAAAAAAGAATAATGATTTGTTATCTAACTATGCGGATGAAAATCTTAACAAATATGTTCCTAATTAAAATTTAAATATATTTTATGGCTCCAACTAAGTGAAGGCTGAATAGTTTAGAAACCTCAAGAAATATTCTGAGTAATCATATGTGATGATCCATGAGCGTTGACTAAGGGGAAAAGGTTCATCTAACAATGTGGTCAATATAATAGAGGATGTTAATTAATTACCATGACAGGATCATCATCTTGGGATTCACGAGGATGGTGACGAGTACTAGCCATGAGTTCCTGTTCGCTTCCCAAACTACTAGAATGTCTTAAAAAAGCTTTGTTCTGCTTCCTGTTAGCGCGAGCTTTAGAGAACACAACCGAGTAGTTTGTTGTGTCTTGTCCTTTTTGGTCCCAACCTCCGAACTGTGGAACTGGAGTCCATCCAGCATTCTGTACCCATCATTTTAAACTCCATATTAGATTTGCTTGGTGACCAATTCAGACATTAAATAAAAAATACATGGGAAATGAGATTTTATCGATTCATTTCCCCATTAATATCCCTCAATCATCTCGAGAATTTGAAAATCATAGTAACTCAAAAATATCATCATTCATTTGGATGGAAAGAAACAAGATGATATTTTACAAGAGCCATGCCTCTTTCCTCTTATCCATTAAATAGATATTGCTTGGCTTAGAAGAAAGAGGTTCTTAAACATTGATGAAGGCTTTCATGATGATGATCAGGACGATCTCACATGAAGAAAGAGAACCCAATTTTTCCTTTATAGTCAAATGGTTGGGATTCCGATTGTATAGGAGCAGATTTAGGATGTTCTAAAGTTGGAGATCTCTGACAATGGCGTCCCGTTTTTTGCGGCCGATTATTAAATTTACCTTTTTGCATCCTTGTGGAAAAAGCTGTTTGTTAGTTAAGTCATGAAGACGATACATAAATAAAACCATAAACACACAACTTTCTATCGTTAATGAAAGTAAATATTATCATTCCTTTTTGCAAGTAACTTCTTAATCATCTCTGCTGGTTCATGGCATGAAGCTCATATGAGTACTTATAAGTAATTCCAAAGTGTCTCATTGTATTTGCTTTACGGAACAAATTGTGAAGAGAGCAGAGTGCTACAATCAACTCTTTTTGAAGAGAACTATAAACTGTGATTTTGTTTTGCTCATTTGTATAAATGAAAGTTCATTTTCTGGACTTCCTTGATTGGTGTATGTTCGTGAAGACCATGAAAGCGAGTCAACAAACTCTGAAACAATATCCAGAATATATATAAACGGATGGAACCTATGACATATCTAATACTAATCTCTAGACTGAGCTTTTTTACTTACAAACATCAGATAGGAAAACGACAGTAGCATCCTTATGAGCAATCTCCATTTCTCAGGCGTCGGTATAGATCCAAATAACCAGATGATTCTGGTCTGATGAACCTGCATCATAGACAAAATACGAACAGAATATTTTTCACAAGTCTAACATGTCAAAACTTGTGTTCTTCGGCTGCTCATGGGGTCAGTTATTTTGGCATTAACATGTGTGGTGGCCTCTGCTCATGAGCTGGAATTTACTCTAGCATAGTGCGGAATATATACATCCCTTTTATTTACTTGCTATTACACAAACCCCTAATCAAATTCTTCCTATATCGATTACAGATCGAAGTAATCATCATTATCATATCGAAAGGCAAGTATGTTCTTTTAAGACTCCAGAAGATAATCCTAATTCCCAAGTAATTTGTTTCTTTCGAGGTAGAAAATAGAAGAAGATAGGAGTTGGTACCCGTGCCGAAACAAGAAGTCAATAATGACAAGGGAACAGTTGGCCTTGAAAAAACTCGTCTTTCGAATCACATTAGCAACTTGAGCTACAGGAATCAACTTGAAGCTCTCAACTTCTCCATCTGCAATGAAATTTGGACTACAATGCTGTGAAATATCTGATCTCTATGAGAAGAAATT
The DNA here is from genome assembly GCA_018901935.1 of Pugionium cornutum. NCBI lineage: Eukaryota > Viridiplantae > Streptophyta > Magnoliopsida > Brassicales > Brassicaceae > Pugionium > Pugionium cornutum. The sequence goes on along the minus strand of CM032158.1, from coordinate 14,442,284 downwards.
CAGGATTCTCATGCCTTACTAGTGCTTGCCTAACCTTGATTTTTGGGAACAAAATCTTCAGGGAGTTCCAAATCATAACAAAGCAGCACATCACGTTTAAAACAGTAATGATCGATATCCATGTATGAAACAGCACCGACTGCTATGGCCCTTCAATCAAACATAAAATGCAACCATTTAGAGAGCTATACATCTACTTTGCTTAAAGACTGAGGTGAATGTCTTACCTATCAGCAATGACTTTCGAAATCCCAGCTTCCTCTTCGCATTCCTTTACTAGATTGTCACCACAGCTAATCCCATGGGGCTATGGTTCCCAGCGGATGATGAAAGAAAACGTGCATTTCAATTATCTCGAATGAGAATTATAATCACTAGTAGAAAACTTTCTACATAATGATGAATAACTTTCATCATCAGCAGATAACCGTGGACAAGTATAGGACAGAAGAGAAATCTTACCAATCCGCCAGCAACCAGATGATCAAGCATTCCTGGATAAGTGGATTTTGTTAGACTTCTCTTACCTATCCATAGAAATTTTTGTCCATCTCTTTGTACATACCCATTCATGTGAACTCCGTAACCCTAAATCAGATAACAAGAAGAGAGCCATGTGATATTTCAATCAAAACACGTATAGAGTAGAGTTCACAGCCTCACTCGCCTAAGCCATGTAACGAAAAATTAGGAAAAGCACATGGTACACATGTATTGATGGCAAAGCATCTAAATTGCTGATCATGGCTACAACCTGAAACAATTCAATGCAGTATGATTTTACCTTTAATCCAAAATAAGGAGCAGCAGCACGCTCTAGCGAAAAGAAGACGGGTGCATTAAATGATGGTTTCACAGGATACATCTGGTGGAAAAAAGCAGATCAACAAAAAGACGGCAACTAGAATAATAGAATATAAATCAAGCATCATTGGAGGGTTTAAAGATCAGATCAAACACCTCATTTCGTATTCCTGGAATGATTCCTTTGTCACCCAAAATTTTGATCACACCTGCAACTGCTCTGGTTCTATCTTCAGGCTTTTCAAACATCAGATTAAGCATTACATGGCCACCAACGTGGTCGGGGAAAGAACCATTTTGCGAAAATGTAAAGATATCATGGAAGTCTCTCAAGTACTCTGTAAATCTGTTCAATTTATTAAAACCAGTTGAAAGCACTAAAATACGAGATTCCGCCAAAATTAGTTTTTCACTTGCATAAAAGAAAAGTCCAATGTGTACAAACTCAATTCAGAATCACAGAAGCAGCAGAGAAAGTAGCTTATAGCTGAGCAAGAATTGTTACCCCTTGTGAATATAACCAACTATTTGTTCCTCTATAACAAATGGAATGAACTCAGCTAACTTTTCCTGAAAAGTGGCAAAAAAATTTCGAATTTGATATGATGAAAAGAGGAAAGCTAACATTTTTAGATAATTTCAGCTTTCCTTTGTCAATACCACTCTCCTTCTCCTAGGAACCTATACCCTAAAACCACAAGAACCAATCGTTCGATTCAGTGGACTTACGGATCCGCGATTGCAATGTTCGACTTTCTCGAGAAATCCAGTGAGATCGGAGGAGCTGTGAGGCGCATTCTCCGCCCGACCGCTCTTGACGACGTCGTCCCACGTGAAGGATGAGCTTATCGAAGCAGTTGCAGCTGATAAAGCGCGGGAAATACGCAGCGGAGGAGACCTCGAACTCGGACGCTGTAGCGCGCGGGACGAGAGCAATGACGTGAGAGTGGAACCCAATGAGCAAAACGCAGATGCCATTCCGAAAATGATCTAGTTTGGGATGCAAGCGTTATAGATACGGATGAGCACAAATCGGAATTGAATAAACATGAATGTGAAGTGTGAGCAGGCAGGTTCACTGGTCTGGTCCAGGGGAGGATTATAATTTTATAAAATCTTGTAGAAATTGAGAGCTTTTGTGGTCTTGAATTACTTGTACCGTAGGGTGTCTCGTAAGAGTTGTAAAACTATTATTCCATCCCTTGTTCCATTGGAAGCAAAGTTTAGTATTGAGCCAGAAAACAATAAACTTGGTGTCTTGTGGCCGTGAGACTATCTATTGCGATATGGGCTACTTATCCGCTGATTCCATGATAGAGAAATAAAGAGAGTCTCTTTGCTCACTCAGAAAGAAGAGCGAGAAAGAGGGAGACTTTGACTATTCTCCTTCTTCCCATTTCTGTCTGTCACTTTATTTCCATATTGCTTCCGCCGATTCACCTCATTTCGATTCTCTCTCTGTCTCTCTGTCTCTCTGTCTCTCTGTCTCTCTCTCCGCTTAAGGTCTCAGGTCTGTCTTTCCCTTTCTATTAAAGCACCCGTGTTTTTGGTTTTCACCTGATTTCTTTTGCTAGGGTTCTTAATTTCGGATGTTTCGTTTGGTAGATGCCGCATTTTTCTTCTCTCTTATTGGGTTTTGTTTGGTATATGCTTTTGGGATTAGTGAGTGTCTTCATTCCATTTTGAGATTATTGATGAAATTTTTTATTGAGAATATGAAGCCCATCCTTGACATGTTCGCGTTGTAACTCAGTTTTAGTTGTTGATGAAATCTCAGGACTTATCAGATTTGATTACATATGGGAAATTGTTGTGCGAGCCCTGGTTCAGATAAGAATGGGAAACCAAAGACGGTAAGCAACCCGTTTTACAGCGAGGCATACACTACGACAAATATATCTGGAACTGGCTTCAAGCTCTCTGTGTTGAAAGATCCAACAGGAAATGATATATCTGCTATGTATGATCTGGGGCGTGAGGTTGGTCGTGGAGAGTTTGGTATTACATACTTGTGCACTGATATCAATACCGGCGAGAAGTATGCGTGCAAGTCTATATCAAAAAAGAAGCTTAGAACAGCAGTGGATATAGAGGATGTTAGGAGGGAAGTTGAGATTATGAAGCATATGCCTAAGCACCCGAATATCGTGTCACTGAAGGATGCCTTTGAGGACGATGAAGCAGTGCATATAGTGATGGAGTTGTGTGAAGGAGGTGAGCTGTTTGATCGGATTGTTGCTAGAGGTCATTATACTGAACGAGCTGCTGCTGCAGTGATGAAGACAATTGTTGAAGTTGTTCAGGTTTATAGTTTTTTTTTCAATTTGCACTCTAATTTTTTCAATTTTCTGGCTGTTCCGTTTTGTCTCCAATTCTCTCGAAAGGTTGCTTCTTTGTGTTTACACAATAGCTTAAGGTTTCTTTTTTTTGTCTGTATGCAGTGGTTGCCCTTACTGTGTAATGCTATGCTAGTTAGAGTTGTTGTTCTAACTTCTACCTTTTTGGTTTGAAAACCTTTTGGTATTTGGCAGATATGCCATAAGCATGGAGTGATGCATCGAGATCTAAAGCCGGAGAATTTTCTCTTTGCAAATAAAAAGGAGACGTCACCTCTTAAAGCTATAGATTTTGGATTATCAGTCTTCTTTAAGCCTGGTATGGATTATACAATTTCATTATATATCTCAAATTTCGATAGATTATTTTTGTTCTGTTTACTCTACTTGATTTTTTCGAATTTGTAACAGGTGAGGGATTTAACGAAATTGTTGGAAGCCCTTATTACATGGCACCAGAGGTATTGAGGCGAAATTATGGACCTGAGATTGATATCTGGAGTGCTGGAGTTATCCTTTATATCCTGCTCTGTGGTGTCCCACCATTTTGGGCCGGTTGGTTATGATCTATCTTATTGTCTTAAGTCTCTTCTTTTATTCTTCAACAATAGGTGTCTATATGCAGCTAACGGGGATTTTTTCCATGGATAATTAGAATTTCCTGCAGAACCACCAGTTTCCTCTGAATGATTTAGTATCCTGACGTTTTCAAATTACATAGTTCATGAATTCACTAATGACCTCTTTCAAAGCTTTAATTGTAATCTTATTCCAATCTTTGTGTATCTTCTCTGCATGATATATTGTTTATTTTTTGTAAAGAGACCGAGCAAGGAGTGGCTCAGGCGATCATTAGGTCGGTCATCGATTTCAAGAGGGATCCATGGCCAAGAGTTTCTGACACTGCTAAAGACCTTGTGAGAAAGATGCTTGAACCTGATCCCAAAAAGCGGCTTTCTGCTGCAGAAGTACTTGGTGTGTTTTTCTATTTGGCTCTGTGTTTATAAAATCTATTACTTATGAAACATAGAACATATATACGTCATTTCTACTTGCAGAGCATTCTTGGATACAAAATGCAAAGAAGGCTCCAAATGTTTCACTTGGCGAGACTGTGAAAGCAAGGCTCAAACAGTTTTCTGTAATGAACAAGCTCAAGAAACGAGCTCTACGGGTAGTGATTCCATTCAGCACCTCTACTTGGTGACCTTATTTCTGTTGAATTAGAACGAATAATGTGAAACTTATTTTCACTCCTTTTCAGGTGATAGCCGAACACTTATCAGTAGAGGAAGTAGCTGGCATAAAGGAAGCATTTGAGATGATGGACTGTAACAAGACGGGCAAGATAAACCTCGAGGAGCTTAAATATGGACTTCTTAAACTCGGACAGCAGCAGATACCTGATGCTGATCTACAAATTTTGATGGAAGCTGTAAGATATTTTTTTCAGAAACTTTGAAATTTGTGTTCCTGATAAGTTTTATTACCTCCACTGAGCAACAGATATTTGACAGCTTTTCTTGGGTGTGCAGGCTGATGTAGATGGGGACGGGACTTTAAATTATGGGGAGTTTGTGGCTGTCTCTGTGCATCTTAAGAAGATGGCAAATGACGAACACTTGCATAAGGCTTTTAGCTTTTTTGATCAGAATGAAAGCAATTACATAGAGATTGAGGAGCTGCGCGAGGCTTTAAATGATGAGGTGGATACCAGCAGTGAGGAAGTTATTGCAGCCATCATGCATGATGTTGACACCGACAAGGTAGCCCCAAAATATGAGACTTTAAGAATGGAAGCTCGTCATAGTAAACACATCTTAATAAAGGATCACACAATAACGTTATGTGAACGATAATAATGAGACACCAATGATTCAGTTTGATAGCATAAGACGGGTATGTTTTGTCTAAATCTCCCTCCCTGAAAGGCTATGTGCGGGTATATGATAGGAGTAAATGCACATGTCATTTCAGTATGTTAATGAATAACTGATATCAGAATAATATGAAAGGGTGATAAGACCCCACTGTAGAAGGAGAGCTTGGGATATGTAGTAACCAAGCATCACTACATATCCCGCACCCGAAAGGGAAATAAATCTTAAATAGTAAATGGCTTATCAGTTCAAAGGGAACATTCAAACTTATAAGCTAGCTTTTGAAAATGAGTTGTGGAAGGGGGTTACATGTTTAGTACTGAGGCCTAATGTTGTTGGCAGGGAAAGTGTTTGGGTTCTCTTGGCAATAACTCTTAAGTTCCATTTGGTTCTAGGTTACAGTTTCTGTGATTTGCTTTGCTTGATTTGTCTGGATTCTCTACTGTTCTGTTTAATCCGGTCCATTGAGAAATAGAAAAGATTGTGTTGGTTCTTATCAGTATATTTCAGAATTGTGCATTCTTAGTTTCCAAATCTTGAATTGTTCTTTGTTGGCAAAGTTGGTTTGGAGATAGATAGCAGTTTGCAAGTTTTCTATTGATCCTTTTTGCTTCTTGGTGACTAGGATGGACGGATAAGCTATGAAGAGTTTGTTGCGATGATGAAAGCTGGGACAGACTGGAGGAAGGCGTCGAGGCAGTATTCTCGGGAAAGATTCAACAGTTTGAGCCTCAAGTTAATGAGAGAAGGTTCATTGCAATTAGAAAGCGAAAACTGAGAAAGCTTGGTCTGCAAAAGCAGTATAGGTTCTTGTTTCTGTATCTCTTAAAGAAGTAGAAAAAAGGAAAAAGAAACAATAAAAGCAGTATTCTTTGAAATTGTCTTCTTCATTTTGCCCCCAATAAGTGTAGGTTAGTGTTTCAAATGTTTTAGTTACTTGAATAGACAGTCATGTACGACATGAAGATGTTCCCATATTTTATGACATTTACTTTCTAATATTGTCTGGATAATATATGTTGGCAATATTTGTGTAAGAATCATAGTTGTGTTCATTTCTTTCGTGCCATCACTTTTCATCTATTGGGCTGACGCTTACCATTTAATGATCTGATCAATGATAAAAAAAACTTCATGATTTAATGAACCGAGTAAAATGAAAACAATGGTTGTTTAAGAATTGTATGAGAAAAGGGTCAAAATTATACAGTGGTGTGACAGGGATTTTCCACAACTTGAGAAAAAGCTAACACTTGACTCGTGCAAATAAAATTCGCCAAGGCAGACGTAGCAATGTGATACACCACATCCAGTGGAACAAACCATGAGGCTCTCAAGAGAAGGCACACATTCTCCTCAAACATAAAATCTTCAATTGATGCGTGGAAATACAACAGAGACTCTAATACAAGGCACAGAAAATTCTAAACTCTATGGTAATTCCAAACATGTCAGAACATGTAGACAGGTCATATAACCAAAAAAGAATGAGAAAAGGGTATGGTAGAACACTACACAAAGATAAAGTAGGAAACTCAAATGGATGCTTACATTTAACGGTAAAATGTACTCATTTTTGCTAAATGTGAGTACTATTATTATGTTAAATACCATAAATATATTTATGGTAGGTGATGAATATGTGAGCGGTTAAAAGAGAGAAAGATTATCATCGAACTTTGAGTAGATATTGTGCACTTTTTAACATCTTAGATTTGAAGATGAGGAATTCTCAACACCAAATCACATGTTAAACATTTTACACTTTTTCGACAAACGAGTTCCTTTTTATTCATTAATCATTACCACAGAGTTTCACACCTTATGAGGTTCAACTCAAAACGACACAGCAAAACAGAGAAGTTTGAGACAAACATAGAACGAAGGTAGCAACCCAAGAGAGAGATATAATAGCTGCAAGAGAACAGCTACATATTTATTCGCAATAAAACCAAAAAAGAGTGCAAAACAGCCACCAGCTGCTTCACAGATACGAGCGAACCAAAGGGTACGTGTCCTTTCTTATTTCATACGGTCTAACATCTCCACCTCAAGTAGCAAGAGAGAAAGGCACTCAACTCCTATAAATTCCGCAGAACCATTCATTCTTGTTACCATATATGTGTATGTATATATATATATATATATATCTCTTTCACCAACATGAGCTTGTGTCCTGAATCTATCAACAATATGCAATGGTGGTTTGTATAAGTTCCCTTAAATGTGTCAATTAAGTAAATTGCAAACATTAGACTAGAAGACAAGGATGAAGAAAGACGGAACCTGTCAGGTAGGAAGTGCCCCACAAGAAGCCAAGGCCACGAAGACTCCAACTAGAGACTTCAACAGAACAAGGCTCAGCTGGAGTTGGGTAACACTCTCACCTGAATCATTCCCAATTACCTAGATCAACATCATAACAATAAGAGAGTTTATAAAGCATGCTGGTCATGTAAGGGAAGCTTTCGGTTTGCTCTTACCATGTTACTCTTCCATTCTGATCTCACACAAACTGACGACTTGACCAACTTGACTGTCCTTGACATTGCTCGGGGAGTTGAACTGATTGATGGTGTTCGTCCATAAAGTTATCTTTCACAGTATTCCGATAATACAGAAAATCTGCTTTGACCTGTGATGTTTGAACTTGTTTTCCAGGGAACGGAAAGTTGACAGCCCCATTCACTCCATTGGTGGTACCCATATGTTCTGTTTTCCCAGAAGAGGCGTAATTCAAAGAATTGTTGACCCCAGTGCCTCGTGATGATTGTGCTTTGTATCCATCCAACCAGCTGTAATCATCAACCAATAGATTGTTGCCAGACAAATCCGAACCAGGTGCTGGCTCCTTTGGGGGCTTAGACGGGACAGAGTTAAACCCAGGCGGAGGGCCAAGATGCCTAAAGGCTCTGCTGATCGGATTTTTTCTAGCTAATGAGGATTCGACGCCCAGGCCATCAGCAATAACTCCATAAGAGGAAACAGTATCAATTTTGGGTGGCAACACAGCTTCAGGTATTCGAGACTGAGAATATGGCATACCACCCATACCATTGACGTTGAAAGACTGGTGGATCGGCAACGAGTGTCCAGGGTAGTAGGAAACTCCACGATTTCCTTGCATCTCATTCCTCATCACATGACCATTACCCATCTGAGCAAAACCAGATAAGCTACTAGCAACAGAAGCAACTTCTTCTGGTAACCACTTGCTACCAACAAGGGAAGCAGATTGTGACTGGACTGGTGAAACATGTGAAACCTGTGTTTGAGTTTGTTGAAAGTGACCAACCCGTGATTGCAATGGTTGATAATGTGCGACCTGTGATTGCACTGGTTGAACTCGTGCAGCAGCTAGTGATTGGGCTGGATGAGGATGCACTGCCTGTCTTTGGACCTGTTGCAAATGCATAGCCTGCGACTGGGAAGACAGCTCAAGATGTCCCAGAAGGTTAGAACCAACAGATGCAGCAGGCACTTGAATACTTGCATTGCCTCTAGCTTGCAGAAGGAGATTTTCATGCAAAGCTGCATCAGAGCTATTCAGAGTTTTTACATCCCCCATAGTAGCAACTTGATCAGGTTTCCTGAAGCCTCCAATAGGATCATATATTTGATCAGAAGAACCTCCCTTCTTCTCAGCAACTAAGGGCTTGAAAACAATTACTTCATCATCATCATCCTCCTCACCCATATGAATCTGCTGATCTCGTTGCATCACTGGCGAATTAAGATTCATCATTGCTTGGTTATCTGGCAAAACATTATCAGATAAAGGTCGGCTTGAATTAGAATCAAACAAATCATCTGCTGGTTTTACACCAACAATAAACTTCTTCTCCTTCGAATCAAAATACACATGATTCTGACCAACTTTGATCACACTTGTCAGCGCTTTCCCTGCTGCTAAGATTCGCTTTATACGAGCTTTCTTTTCCTTGGGACCTTCAGTTCCAAAGGAATGTTTTCTTGAGAAGTCGAGAATAGTCTGAGCTGGAAGCAATGGCAAGAATCCTCTCAGTTCATAGTCCTCCCATAGTGCAAGTCGGTTTTCAGTTTCTCTTTCATCATACATGCTCATGTTTGAGAAGCAACTCTCCTCTTCAACATCCTCAATAAACATAGGCCCAAGCGACAGGATTTGATTGAAGAAGGCAACACACTGATTCCAAAAGCTAGTTCTTACAGCAGTCTGTCTATCATCTGAATCACTGCCCAGTGCAATATCAGGACAACAGGCCAGCCATTCAACAAAAACTAAGACACCAGGCAAGAAGTAACTCGACGCAGGATCACGGAGTTGTGCACACTGCTCTATTACATGTCCAATTAGCTCAAAACTTGCTGTTAAGGAGTTTCTGGCCGGCTCCACACGCTGTACAATTTCAGCATATGACTGACCCTCTGTCTCTTTTTTCGAGTTGTGGACACTGAATATAAGAATTGTCACAAGTCTAACAATGAAAAGTGCACTGTCACTGGTGTTTATACCAAAACTCATCTCTTCCACTGCGCTTGAAGAAACTAGGTCTCGTAAACTGCTGCTAGTGGAGGCAAGAACATCTAAGAATGTCTCCAAGCTGAGAAAGGCAAGTGACAAATATTACAACAGAGAGCCAGAAACAGAATCTACAACTAAATCATTTCAGAGAAGTTACCTTGTTCGGCTAAAAAGAATTCCATTGAGACGAACAAATCTAATGCAGAATGCTTTGCGCATCTCATTTGCACTAGTTACTTTATCTTTCTCAGGACCAGCTACCAAGTTTGTGTCTTTCGATGAAGTATCTTCGCGTTTACCTCTTCCTTTACCAGTCAGCCTCCTAGATGAGTCTTTGGAAGCCGCAAACAATTGGGCATAACTCTGACGATTCTGCTCAACCATACCAAGAGAGAAAAATGCATTATAACGGAGAAGTAAGAAAGTTAGAGCATTAACACAATTAAAACTTAAAAGATAGAAACCTGTAGTTAACCTTTTCAAATGCAACAATCAAGTTTTCACGAGCAGTTGGGAAAGGACTCTCTACAGCCAAACTCCGGAAATAACGATATGTTGCTGCAAACTCATCGCCCGAATAAGAAGCAATTATAGCAAGCTGAGACAAATTACCCAAATCAGAAAAGACTGTACTACGTAGCTGTACCTAACTAAAAATATTAAGAGAAAGAGGAAAAAGGGAATGACCTGATGATGTGGGTTTCCACTGGCTGGCAATAGGGAAGCTGCTTGCAGATAGTAACTTGAGGCAGCAGCATACTCTCGGTTCTTGGAATCCCCCTCCCCATACAAGCCTTTATACCGAGCCAGATCACCTAGGTATATTAAGCAACGGTGACATGATACCAAGCCTTTTTTTACTTCTGCTAAATTTTTTCCATCCTTATCAGCCAAATTTTGGCTCTCTTGATCTTCTGAAAAATACCCCAAGGGAAGCCCATACTTTGATCTAATTTTTAAAATCATATCATGATAAAACCCAGTAGCTTCTGAAAGGAATGTTCGGAACTGCAGCTTAAGTTTTGCAATTCGGTCAGGTCTAGAAGGACCATTTACATTTTGCCCCACACTAGAGCTACTAGAAGCCAAGGCAGCATTGATGTGTGATCTAAACTCTTCAATCCGTTTGTAATGCAACTGCCAAAGAGTAAATTCAATGTTGTGCTTCTCAGAGAAGGTATGATCTTCAAGAATTATTGCTTCGTAATTCTCGCGAATTTGCTGCCACAAATTTGGGTCGGATGGAATTCGAGCCTGAGCAGCCATCTGGCGCTTGCTTTCTAACTCAACAGTCTGCAAAGTATGCATCTATTGTCAGCATGATGTAGAGCCAAATTTTACAAAGATATAGACTCAGGTGAAGAGACAAAAATGAACTAAGACCCGATGTAGACCCTAAGACACATTTTAAAAAATCTCAAAAATAAGGATGAGTTAATTTAAGAGAGTAAATTAAGTGAAGAAAAAAGAACCTTGACAAATACGGACTTGGCTCGCTCCCATGGCGAGCAAGCAGTAGTTTTATCCATCTGCAAAGTCATTATCCATCAATTTTCCAAGGTTATTTCACATGTAACCTGCAATAAGAAAAGGCAGAATTAGCCCATGATGGAAGCCTAAATCTATGCTTGTCTAAAAAACTACTATTTGATAGCCGAACAAGAAAATCCATAGTCTTATTAATAAGGGGCTTAAATAAAATCAAGCATCTGAAGTGCTTCGGAGTTTAAGGAAAACAACTAAGAGAAATCTACCGTTTTCAATCAATATTAAGAAGACGCAAAAAAACTGAGAACAGATACGCGATCATCTGTTCAAGTCAAACCTTCAATAGGAATCAAGACCCTTGGCAGAAAAAAAGCGATTGTACCAGTGATCAACCGGAGATAATAACAAAGAAATATTCCGATTACCGGAGATAATAACAAAGAAATAGTCCGATTTAAAGAGTAAGAATTTCTGGAAGAGGATTAATGAAGACCTTAAAGTCCTTGTCTCTGAATCCTTGTGCCCGTAATCATAACTATTATCCGCAAAACAAGAAGCGAAATCAAGCAGAATCAACATCAAATTAGAAAGGGAAAAAACCCCTCCGCCCAAGATTTTATCAAAAAGAAAACACACAAGAGAAGAAGAAAACAACCAAAAGTAAAGCGAATTCTCGAAATAGGACATAAGAGGGGGAAGTAATCTAACCGGAGTAACCAGATCTGCGAATGCCTATGCAACGAGAAGCATCAGGAAGAAAAATCGGTGAGAAGAGAGAGAAATTAGGGTTTTTTCCGAGAGAGAGAGAGAGAGAGAGAGAGAGAGAGAGAGAGAGAACAAAAAATAAAAGAGACGGTAAAGGTTGCATAAGGTCGAATTTTGCTAATATAAGAGAGAGGGAGAATAGTGAGCGAGGGAAGTAAATAAATAAAAGGAATGTCAAAGTATTTTCTTTTCTCGGCGTCCTCGGTATTTGGTCTTTGAACGACACCGTTCAGTCTTTTCCTTTCTCACATAAATAGTTCTTGAGTTATATCTTTTTCTTTTTATATCATATATTTAATAACTAATTAAAATAATATAACGTTTATAGATGAGATAAATAAAATAACTACTTAATACAATTTAAAACCTTTAAAATGTAATTGGTAAATTTAAAAATATTAAATTTATATGAGAGACTTTGAGTTAACACATATACATAACCACTCTCACGTAAAACCAAAAAGTTTATTAAAAAAACAAACCTTTATATACACACAAGACTGTTGCACAAAAGAATAAGGTCATTCTTCTCTTCTAACAGCACCAATGAAATGAATCACCAAAAGGATATACAGAGCAAACAGAGAGCATCTTCTTCTTCTTTTCTAGTTCCAAGGTGGAGATGATGGCCAGTGTATGAAATCTTGAGAAGACGAGCTGTAGTTAAGGTCAAGGTTGTGGAGCTGCTCCATGAGCTGCGAACGTCTTTCCTTGAAGAAATCAAGACGAGTCGTTAACTCTACCAGAGTTGCTGATGCAGCCGCTGACGGATGATTAGGCCTCGGGTACTCTGTTATCTGCAAAACCGTCAATTTTACAAGCACCTTAGTGTGCGTTGTCATCACTGAAGATGGTTCCTAGGAATTTCTAAGAGCAGTCAGCTCTTATTTGCTAGGCAGAGAACCGATCATGCACGGCATTCTAGCTACTATCTTATACAACTTACTATTCGGTGGAACTAATTAACAAAACCAGACAAGGTCAATCGCATAATTGCACTGCAACTCAAAAAGAAAGAAAAATATCTTCCCTGAGTATGAATCCTGCCAAACATATTCGTTTTGAAGTTTACAGGAAGTCCTTGGTCAATGGAATGATAAAAATAAGGAGCCAAAGGTCTTACATCTAATGCTCTTGAAGTGGACGGAACAGATGGAGAATCTATGGCTGAGAACTTGTCCACAGATATCTTTCCAGACTCTTCATTGATTTTAGAGTTGGTGACGTTTGTTGATTCTGGTATTTGCTTACGAGATGGTTGCCTGCTACTGCCAACACCAAAAGATCCTGCTTCTTTACTATTTCTCCATTCTGCTCCCAGCAAATTCTCCTGCAGGTCATACAGTAAATTCTATTGGTTTGATCTTAACTATGAAAGACAGATGACAGATGACAGATTACAGAAACATAAGTAAACGTACCTCGTGTCTTTGTTTTCTTTCATGATTTACAAAGGCAAGAGTGGAATCAAAATCTTGCGGAAGAAACCTTCTGCAGATATAACATGGTATTAGAGTATAAACATAGAGGTAAACCAACCATATAACAGTACATACAAAATATGCCGTGCAAAAGTTACTTCAAACATAATCTTCTCAGCTGTACACAGTAAAAGAGTAATAGTGGATAAGGTAATCCGAGATATGTGCAAAACATCATCACTAAGATCAAGAAACGAGCTACTGCTGCGAGCAATTCAAACATAAAAGCTTTACAGTACCAAGGATAAGTCATCACGAAAGATAACATTCTGTGTGAAGAAAGTACAGGGGTAGAGATGCAACTCACTTTTGAGGATTGTGATTCTGTAGATACTGATGATTCACATCTGAGAAGGAACCAAAGTGAGTCTGACGTTGTTGGTTAAGCTGATGGTGAAGCTCCGCAACTTTCTGCTTCAGCCTGGCCACATCAGCCTCAGCAAGAGCAATTTCCTCAAGCTCAGCCATTGTCTTGAAACACGCTTGGATCATTAGTATTTCACAAGAACTAATTGTCTTAAAGAAAGATACCATTCTCCAAATGCATACTCACTTTTGAATCCACACCATGCGAGCTGAACTGTCCAGAAGACATGCTCAAACCAACCTCCAGGGCTGCTCGAAGATCTCTTTCGGCTTGTAGCTGCTCTTTTAATCGTGACACCTATAATGGATTCCCCATCATATCAGAAGAAGATTCATTTAACATTAGGCTTAATTGTCGAGAGAAGAGATTCATAATATGCTAGTTTGAAAGAGAAATTATACATCTTGTTCAAGCGACACACGACGTTCATGCAATGCTTGCTTTCTACTCTCCAAGCTAGCCTGTAATATCGCATTACCTCTGGCCTATAACAACAGCGATGACCAGTGTTAATGACTTTATGAAGTCAGATCATTTCTTTTTTTAGCAGGAGACAATGACCTCCATTGCAATTTGTTGTCGCAGTTCATTTTTCGTGGTTTCAAGCCTCTGTATAGCAAGCCTACAAACAATTGATGAACCAATTATTAGAACAAAAAAAAAGCTAGTGTAATCTCAATGTCAATTGATTCAAGCCAATACTAAAGAGATGAAGTAGTAGATTACAATATTGCATTACTTAACTACATATATATGTATTATGAATAATTTTGGATAGGCGGAGATCTTGTATTTTCTACTTCATTCAAACAAAGTAGCCTTCAATAAGTTGCTGAGATATCCGCCATGTCATTTTATGTCCACTAAAGTAAAAGAACTCTTAGACGCAAGTATTTCAAGCAAAGGAAACTTTCAAACTTGATAATCTATGGAAAGATAATCACAGTCATATTGTAAATTCTGCTAAGAAATCACGAAGCGAAGTATGAATACACTAGCAGGAAGAAACAATCTATATATAGAGATGGAGGATACACCCAAGAGTCAAGGCCTTACTCGTCTTCTCCTGAAGAATCAAACGACCCATCTGTGGATATCTTTCTGGACTGTGACAAACAAAGAGAGAAAATGATGTTGATATTATTCCACCAGACGTTGGTTCATCATCTCTATATGATTCAGCTAAGGCGTGGCAGAACATATTGGAGAAAGAGAATTTTGTATCATGCATCCAAATAAGCTGGAACTTAAGTGTCAAATCTGCCACATGTACAAAATCAGAACTACTTGATTAAGATAAGTAGACACATACACTGCCTCGACCCCAGAATGTTTTGCGCTTTGTATGAACAGAGGAAGCTGTGCCCTTATTTACAGGTTTCTCGCTTGATGATTCAAGACCAGGAGCAGCCAAAGCATGCCAATGAGTGTGTACATTTCGAACCTCTCCTGATGATTGATAAGACTCACCAACATGTACGACACATGAGGTTTCTCCATATTTTGTTGAATCATCGCCTATCTGGTCTCCCACTTGTTGATCCATGGAGTTGACAAAAGGATTTTTCACAAGATGATCTGTTCGTACATTTGAATTACATATTGGACCACTTATGTCTCTCGGTGATTCAATATCAGAGTCATCAGCAACAAATCCCTACAAAGAATGTATTCAGCAATCATGAAATAATTATTTTGTCTAACCTGTTTTCTTAACTTCCAAAACTGCGGAATCTGATTCATTAGAAATTAGCCCGAGAATAGGATACTTTTATAATAACTGAAAGCTAAAAACATATTTCATAACTGAAAGCTAAAACATATTTCATATGCATGAACCATCCTTCCTAAGCTCAATGTGTTTCATGTAAACTTGTCATGATGCGTGAGTATATAGAAGGAAGCTAGACCACAGAATGGCCAAAGGAGAAATAACCTTGTAGTCATAGAGATCACTGGCTATGCAACCGCTGCTCTGACTCATTTTTCCACTCTTTGCACGCTCATTATCATCATTTGTCACTGCTTCAATTTTACTCTCTGCGTTATGATATCCATCTTTCAGGTTGTTGTCATCATCACTTGAATCATCAGGCCCACTATTTCCAATATGTGATTCGGTCGAAATGGAGCATCTTTGAGTATTTCCTTCCTGAAAATTGTAGACAAGCATATAAGACATACAACATCGATTAAATTTGAATGAAACTACCCGAGTGCGTCTTACGTCGAAAATACTTCCATAATCCTCCAGGAGAATTGTCATGATGGCTTGAGCATTATTGGCCGCATTAGCAGCGGCGAGAAGTTGAGCAGAATTATCTTCACCGCTATCAAACTCACCCTCTAGATCACATTCACCGGCCAGTAGAGGTCGTAGGAGAAGGGGAGCCATGCAAGCAGCTACAGCAGATGGGTTCATTCGATTTTCGTAGGAATGAGACGAGATAGTATGCATCATTTTCAGAATCCTGAAGGTACAGAGCAAATATGTACGTGTGTAAAAAAACATTCTTACTCGTAAAAGCCAAAAGGAATTCATCTGGCCGATACACTCAGAGTTGGCAGGAAACAAGTAACCTCAACTTTAACATCTCATATATCTTTTAAACTGTTAGCAGTCTGAAATCCGCTCCAAACAACCCAAAGGGAAATCAGGAAACAAACCGTTGTAGTAGACGTCTATTAGGTTCAGGAAATGTTTCCGCTATAGCAGAGCGCAATGAACTAATGCGAGCGTCCCTTGACTCAATTCCTGATTCACCAAAACCAATTAAAAGGACGTCAACTTCACAGAAGTTCAGTCCAATCTCCAGAAAAAAATTTAGCAGAAGACCCATGCAAATTTTACACACACACATCTGCATGTTTATATGTATGACTTTATCAGAAGAAAGGAGATGAGGGTACGATAACTCACTGTAAGACTCCAACAGGGCAGTACAACAAGATGCTGAGACCGGAGAAGAAGGCAATTCCCTCAATACATGCTGCAAGTGAAACCAACTTGCCTTAGTATTGTAACAATGCACAAATTAACAGAATAAGAAGTTGAGAAGAAATGGTGTCAGAAAAAAAAAGAAATTGAGAAGAAACTACCTTGATGCAGTCGCCAACAACATGCGGATCTTCATCAAATGTGAACTCCGTTTTGCCTAAGTATTATGTGGAATGGAAAAAGGAGAAGGAAAATGTAAGTTGTGTGTTGGAGGGAGCACATACGTTAAGTACCATGGAAGTCTAACAACATATAATTTATTAGCATAACAAGATGTGCTTCAACTTAATCCAGAGAGGAATCAGTTAGCAGATTATAGGTACCCTGTTCATATTCTTGAACTCTACGTTCCACCTCCTCAACATCAGCAGATTGTCTTAATATTCCTTCAATTTTAATTCCTGAGGCGACAAAAGGGGACCGCGAAACCAAACAAGAAATCAGTCAAAAGAAAAAATGCATTCAAAGAAAATAAATACAACGGAGTTTCAACCGTTGCAAGAAATTGTGCAACAGAATCAATAAGATAACAGAGTCATGGAAGTGGCAGTTAAACGTTCAGTGAACTGGATACTTTCCACGGTTAAATCATTCAAGCAAGACCAGCAATCGATAAATGGTGGTAGCTATTGATATTTTCTCAAGAACTTACCATATTTCTCAATAAACTGAAGAGCTTTCTCAAGGAATGATGGGCTTCCATCAATATCTTCAAGAGCAAGTAAGATTGGTCTTCCAACAACGAAGGATTTTAACGGAGGCTTATCTCGCCCTAGCAATTATGCAAAATAGAGGCAGAATGACGCATAGATGATGGAAAGTAAACTATTGAGGCAGAAATATGCATAAATAAAAGACATAAAACTGTATAGATGTATGATGCTTAGGCTAAAGCTGTAACGTGGATCAGAATAAGAACTGATGAAATGGACCTTCGATAGCCTCATTAGTTTCAGCTCGGAATATTCCATTATGACCCATGATGAGTGCTGCATTAGGGGCGTGTGCAAGAGCCTGCTCAAGAGCAATTTTCCACTTGTACAAATCTTCATATGTCTCAGCCTGCATCACCCAAGTTGGTCAAGAGAAATTAACAGCAGTACAAAGACTGTTCTTAGAATAATTTTCTAGCTGATGTTGAGGTACCTTAAGAGTGAAAGCTCTCCCATCTCGTCCATCTGGAAATAATACAGTCAACAATTTTTTATCCTCTCTCACCACAACACTGAAAACAAAAATCACTATAAGTTGAAATTCGTGAAATTTTCTGATTAACTAGCAATATACATACCTTCCAGAGTTATTCAAGTCGATGCCACCCAAAGTTAAGTTAACTTCACCACCCTTTTGTGGTAGTGTACCCTGTGAAAACTTAGTTAGAAAGCTGAATATACATGACTATCATAAATCTTATCATTACATTACAACATAAGGCAACTACACAGATCAAAATCAAGGTAGTATGATTATAAATACTAACAGGGTCGTTTTTGAAGAAGACCAAAGAAGTACGTGTGAGGATGAACCAGCGTTTCTTCCAAGATGTCCAGCCCAATCCTGTTGAGCAGAATACCAAATAAATAAAAAACGTTCAATGGACTATGAGATCACGATATACACAGGGAGTTTAACAACCGAACAAACATTGTGAAAATCTAAAAACTTTGAATAGAAAATAGGGAGGCAAAAAGTCACAAGGATACCCTTTGAGGATATAAAAAGTGGACCACTCTTAAACACCTGTCAAAAAAGTTTGCGAGTTACACAATATTAGAAACAACCATCAGTTTAGTTATCAAACTTACATACTGAAAACTAGAGGAAATATATAGTTGCAGAGGTAAGTAATGTCAATAAAATTTCTGTCATTGCCTTCCGTTCATATTTGGAAACCAGAAAATAATCAACAATTCAAAATCGGCATGCTACTCATTCAGGCACTTGAGCACCCTTATATCTATCCTGTGTGTTATATATACTTCCGTGGCCAACGATCTGCCTAAGCCATCTGTTTATAGGCTCTTCCAATTCACAAAGAAAACATATTTCGTTCAATCAAGCTTCTCTTTTGATATAATGGAAATGTACTCAACACAGATACTATATCCCTCATGTTAGCACTGATATTGGAGTGTTTGTTAAAAGCACAGGAGCGAGTAAACCAATAGGCTTCCAGGGAAAAAATACACACTTACGAATATATGAACAGCTAATCAGAGTCTTGTCTCACAACTAGTCAAAATCCTGTGTACCATGAGCTTCCTAGAACAACCGTAATACGGAGACTGAAATCTACAAACTCCAATCGTATAGAATAAGATTAAATTTAGTAAATATTTTTATATTTGTCATATTTTTAGCAATGCCAGCGTACTTGGTGAAAGAAATTCAGACAACTACAACCTGGAAACTCCACTAACACCATGAGTCACAACTTTGAAGTAAATTCTCATATGTCCCGAATATCGATGACCCACTCAGGCGACAAAATATCGATGATTCACCAGTTTCCAATGTAAGCCGAGAAAAACAAAAGAAACGAAAGCGAAAGCGAAAGGGAAAGCAAAGAAACTCCATTACCGTATTACAAGCTGCACCTCGTGAGCGCTCCAAAGCTGTTAAAGAAGCCTCCATTTCCTCAACAGCATAATGTCATATGTCGCCTTGAAACAGCTGATTTGACAAGCCTAGGACAGACTACGTTTTCAATTTAACCTCTTTCAATAGGAACAATAGAAAGAGACAAGAGCAACAAACAGTCACCATTCACCAAACCCGAATCTCCTCCGAAAAAAAAAATTGAAGAAGAAAACACACCTCAAAGAATCAGCGGTAGCACCATTATAGCCGTCGCAGAAACCTCGCCGGTTCTTCCTTCAGAGATTTTGGTAGGCTAGAATAGATGGAGGAAAGTAGGGACATTGCTTTCCACCTACTTCTGCCATAGAGAGAGAAAGAGAGTGTCGGAGAAGTCACGGGTGGGGTCCGGTAAACAGTCTAGTTATTTTTACGCAACCAATCAATATTCTCCACGTCAGCATCAGCTGGTATGTTTCTCTGGCCAATTTAAACTAAATATAATCTATACTTAATCTCAATGAGGAGAAATCACGGCTAAATAAAAGTATGATGATTAATGGTTTTGTAGCAGAATTTGGATCAAGTGAAATTAGGGTATGAGATATATACACTATATAAATTGTGCTTATATGAGTCAAATCTGGGAGAAAATAACGTGTATAATTTTTAGAGAATATCCCTAATATATTATTTGAGAAATTTTTTAACAAAATAATCTTAATCTGACGTGTTAATAACAAAAATACCATGCTGACGTGTCAACACCACAGCGAGTTTCAAATTAAATATATAAAAGGGTTTAAGTTACTAGAATAATTACAATACATGTCATTGATATTATATTGGTTAGAGAATAAATATATTTGATTCAACTAACCAAAAAATAGTATTACATTTACAAAAACAATAATTTTTATTTCTTTAAACTTTTTATACGTTAATTTATAAATAATTTCAAATAAATATAAATAAATTTAAGTTAGTACCGTAATCCCTAATATATTATTTAAGAAAATAACATTACTTTGACGTGTTATTAAGAGAAATATCATTTTGACGTGTTACCACTATAGTAAATTTTAAATAAATATATAAATAATTTTAATTTATTATAATAATTATAATATATATCATTGTATTAATTTGGTTAGAGAATTAATATATTTTATTAAACTAACTAAAAAATATTATTAAATTCGTAAAAAATAATTATTATTTTTTTCTTAATTTATATATACAAAAATTAATGTTAAAATTAATTTCAAATAAAAATTAAAATTATATAAATATTTAATTTATATTTACTAATAAAATATAATTTACGAATATTTTTCCCCACGTATGGCGTGGGTATAAATCTAGTATATATATATATATGGTTGTTTAAAATATCAGATCATTTTCTGTTCTTAGCATCCTAGAATTTGATATTTTTTTCTTCCTTTTATCCCAATTCAAATCATATTCGAGAAACTTTATAATAAAGGTTCATTTTGAGACATTTAAGGATTATGTGACGTCACATTAGAATTTACAGGCAACCTCCGAATCTATCCAGGAAATGCTCTCAACCTTTTGTACTAAAATCCTAAAATAATTAATTAATATTTGCTTAAAATAACAAAACACAGACAGGCTTTGGTCCTAAAGTCCCTCTCGATCAGCAAACCCTCATTATCGTTTGAACTTGAAGGCCAGCAAAAAAATGAAAGAAAAGATTTTGCGCAAACAGAAAAAAATGCTATTCATAGTCTTACGGTTAACAAAGAAAAAACTCGTAACTTTTCTTGCTAAAGAAGAAACAAAAAACCGAAAAGAATAGACAGAGGAAGGAACGACGAAACGAAAGAAAACAATTATATAGCTTTTAATTCACTTCCTGGTCGAGAGCTTACTTCCTCTCTCCCCCTTAATGCAACAATGGGAAATTGTTGCTCTCGTGGACGAGACTCAGGGAATAACAAAGACAAACCCACGCCGGAGAATGGAGGCGGAGGCGGAGGCGGTGGTGGTGTTGAAACCTCTGTGAGAGCTTCGAAACACCCTCCACCATCTCCTCCTGGAACCAAACAAGGACCAATAGGACCTGTCTTAGGCCGACCAATGGAAGATGTAAAGAGCTCATATTCATTGGGCAAGGAGCTTGGTCGTGGACAGTTTGGGGTGACCCATCTCTGCACGCAAAAGGCCACGGGACTGCAATTCGCTTGCAAAACCATAGCGAAAAGGAAGCTGGTGAACAAAGAAGACATAGAGGATGTGAGAAGGGAGGTGCAAATAATGCATCATTTGACGGGTCAGCAAAACATTGTGGAGCTTAAAGGAGCTTACGAAGATAAGCATTCTGTGCATTTGGTGATGGAGCTTTGCGCAGGTGGAGAGTTGTTCGATAGGATCATTGCAAAGGGGCATTACTCGGAGAGAGCAGCAGCTTCCTTGCTAAGAACGATTGTTCAAATTATACATACGTGCCATTCAATGGGGGTTATCCACAGGGACTTGAAGCCTGAGAACTTTTTGTTGCTTAACAAAGATGAGAATTCTCCTCTCAAAGCCACTGACTTTGGGTTATCAGTGTTCTACAAGCCGGGAGAGGTGTTCAAAGACATTGTGGGAAGTGCTTATTACATTGCACCAGAGGTTTTGAAGAGGAAATATGGACCCGAGGCTGATATTTGGAGCATTGGTGTCATGTTGTATATTCTCTTGTCTGGTGTTCCACCTTTTTGGGCTGGTAAACATTTCTGATTTCACTTTCTAGCTCTTCAAAATAAGGATTCATCTGATTCATGTTTCTTTTTCTTTTTATCTGGCAGAGTCGGAGAATGGGATTTTCAACGCCATCCTCAGTGGTCACGTTGATTTTTCAAGCGATCCGTGGCCCGCGATTTCACACCAGGCACAGGATCTCGTTAAGAAGATGCTCAATTCTGATCCCAAACAAAGATTAACCGCTGCTCAAGTTCTCAGTAAGCAGCAGCAACAGCTCCTCCTTAATATTTTAGGAGATTCAAATTTCTAACCTTTTTTGGTTTTTGTAAAGACCATCCATGGATCAAGGAGGATGGAGAAGCACCAGATGTTCCTCTTGACAATGCAGTGATGTCGAGGCTCAAGCAATTCAAAGCAATGAACAAATTTAAGAAAGTTGCTTTAAGGGTAACAAAAGCATATATTTAAACTCTTTGTTCTATATAAATCACTGGTCTCATCATCAACGGAACAGGTGATAGCTGGATGCTTATCAGAGGAAGAAATCATGGGTTTAAAGGAGATGTTCAGAGGAATGGACACAGACAGCAGTGGAACAATAACTCTTGAGGAATTAAGACAAGGACTTGCCAAGCAAGGTACAAGGTTATCAGAATACGAAGTCCAACAACTAATGGAAGCTGTAAGCCCCTTTTTCAGTCTTGTGTACGTACTGTCAAGCAATGCCCAACAAGTGCTGATTTTGATTTTTCTGTTTTATGATCAGGCTGATGCGGACGGTAATGGAACAATAGACTATGGAGAATTTATAGCAGCAACAATGCACATCAACAGAGTCGATAGAGAAGAGCATCTCTACTCAGCCTTCCAACACTTTGACAAAGACAACAGTGGGTAAGTTCATAAAAACAACAGTTTTAACTTTCTGATGTAATAATCAAATTATCATTTAACCGCAACCAAAACCAAATGACGCTCAGATATATCACAATGGAAGAACTGGAACAAGCCCTGCGTGAGTTTGGCATGAATGATGGCAGAGACATTAAGGAAATCATTTCCGAAGTTGACTCTGACAATGTAAGCTCTTCCTTTCACTATCACAATATACATTCCTTTAATAAGCATATACAACAATCTAAGAAAATAAACATTACTTCTAGGATGGCCGGATAAACTACGACGAATTTGTGGCAATGATGAGAAAAGGAAACCCAGAACCTAACCCTAAAAAGCGGCGTGAACTCTCATTTAAATGACCAGAGACAAGTAAGCACATAAGATTAGGGTTGCTCATGATTGAAATGGAGAAGATAGCCAAGAGACAGGAGACAGACTTTAAAAGGAAAACTACGGGATTAGAGAAATGTTTCATGTTCGTAAATACAATCTTTTTATGCCTGTCTACAGGATTTCTCAATGTAATCAAATTCTTTTTCAATTCAAATATGTGCATTAGTGATGTTTGTTACGTACGGCTGAGCAGAAACTTTTTTAAGTCATTAATTTTCAGCCATATATCTCATACCAGTGTTCACCTTCTCTTTTTCTTCAGAACAAACCGAGAAAGAAAAGCACATCATATTTCCTGAAAGTTGGGAAGATCATGATTTAGCATTGTAACTACAACCTACTGTAATTGTCGATTACATAAATATCCGAAAACAGGCAAAACCATCAAACAAACAGCAGTTATTTGTCCTGCGAGGAAGTGAACACCTCAAAGCATCCACCATTTTGTTCTTCAAATCGCTATCATTTGCCCATTTGTGATGTAAGCGCTGAGGTACGCTGCCACATTGGCCGTCCTAATATGGCATTTGCATGAACTGAAAGGTAACATGCATTTAACCTACAAGTGCCAAAGGAAAAATGAATTGGGCATTTAACTAGTCACCAATCCAGTCAGGAATGTGTAAGAAAGATAAGAATTTACTTGTCTACATCAGGAGTGGCCAGAGGATCATATAACTCTTGTTCTGCCCCTGCCATTCCACCCGCCGCAGAGTTTGTAATTTCTTGTGTACCCTCTCCCTGAAAAATTGTTGACCATGAAGAACAAGTGCCCACATATTGCCAAAAAGCATTTAAAGTTCATTTCTTTACCTGTTGCGCATACTGAGGATAGCCATATCCACCATACGCGTACAAGGACGGATCTTGAGTTGTCCCATATGCATATGCATCATAGCCTTGCCCATAACCATAATACCCACTCCACTGACTCGGATCTGCTTGTGTAACCCAACCATCCTTTAACATATACCAAAGATAATTAACGACAATTAGTGAATCAGCGAATATAATTAAGCCCTTCATCACATCATTCTGAGTTACAGCAAAAGTTCTCACCTGTCCTGGATTTTTACTCCAAGAGATGCGAACTGCTTGTTGACCAATCACATGTCCCTGCATTTTTTGAATGGCTTCTTCGGCAGAAGGCCTGAGTCAGCATGGGAAAGAAGTCAACAATTTTAGTGAACAGAGAAAGAAATAAGCATACATGAAAAAACAATATACGGAAGCAATCACAGGTGAAGTCTGAGTTCTACAGGATGCTTTACCTGGTTTTGAATTGAACATAACCGTATCCCTTTGTTGCAGGTATTTTGACATAAATAATTTCCCCTAATTGTGAGAATGCCCTTTTCAGCTCTTCCTCTGTAACATTTGGGTCCAAATTGGCAATTGAAATCTGTACATCAAAACAAAATGCTTAAAAAACAGTCGAGTTGTGACAAAAAAAGCTCAAGCTTTTCAGATAAAACTTACCGTTGTACAGGTGACGTCATTTTCAGGTGGAAGTAGCTGGGCCGGTTGAGCAACATATGCTGGGACTGGTGCAGCAACTGCAGATGGGACTGGGACTGGAACTGGAACAGGGTAAACAGCTAGAGAAGAAACTCCCAGTTACGCAAATGATTTCCAAAGAGTATATACAGATGGAATAAACAAAACTAGATTAACATAAATCAAATCCTTGTTTTGTTCTCATACCTTTGGCGACATACTGTTGCTGCAAACCAATGTTTTTTTTAGCCGTTGCTGCACTAATACGCATAGGCCTTGTTGAGCAATACAAACCATTCATTTCAGCCATGGCCCTGTTCCTTTCACTTTCCTCTGCGAATTTTACAAATCCATAACCTTTTGATCGCCCAGTACTTGGATCAGTAACAACTTTGGCACCTCTAACAGAAGAATAATGAACACGGAATGTCTCCTGAAGGAGAAAATCTGTAACATCTGGTGCTAAATCTCCAACAAAGATAGAATGATCCGTTCCAGCATCTACCCTCTGGCCTGAACCAAAAGAAGCCCAATTTAACCGGAAATTTAGTTCCGTTCCAGGCATCGGTGTCCCATTGTACGTCTGAAGAATTCTCTCTGCTGCTGCATGAGATACAAACTCTATAAAACCATACCCTTCAGGCTGGCTTGTGATCTTGTTACGTATTACCTTGACAGAAACGAGCTGCACATAATATGGATATATATTGTAATGTTGATTCGATATCTTTAGATAAGGAGGACCATATAACATCTGAACTTAGGAAATTAAGAGCATATACAAAGATATACATTAGAGACTAAAGAAAAGAATCTAAGTCTATCGTGAAACCCAAAATGAGGTAAGAACTAACATATGAAAGAATGTAAAGCTAGGAGCCTCTCCAGAAAGATGAAAACAAACGCAAGAATTAGGCCATTTCATCGAGCGCACCAAATATCTATAACCCTTGAAATCCCTAAAGTCAACTCCCCTGCTTTATATTTTCCAAAAAAAAACCCTAGAAAATCAGAGACAACCCAGAAAAAAAAACGAGAGCTGTAAATTGGAAATAAACAACGTCAGATATGTGGAGGAACAAGTGATGAATAGTTACCTCGCCGGTTTGGGAGAAGCAGGAAGTGAGGTAATTCTCGTCTACCCAGTACTGCAAATCACCAATCCAAAGGGTTCGCACTTCTTCCAGCGTCTGCGGGTGGTGATAGCCTTGAGGCTGCATCATCGCCATTGTCTCTTTTCTTCACTGCCGCGATTCCCCTAACCGCTAATACGTAACCTAAATCCTCGACGCGCTTAGTGGAGGCGTCGGCAAAATATCCCGACCGATCAAGTATTTGATTTAATTAATGGTTTGTGAGAATTTTAGTAGTTGGATGTAAAATTAGATATCTTTTTGTTAAAGGAAAATAAATATTTTTCAAAATGAATTTTATGTTTTCTATTTCATTAGTTATCCTCTTAAAGAGTACTTATGAACACACAAAAATTAGCGATTTTCAGGTACTTTTATTTTTTTAAACAACTTATGTTTTGTATGAAAATACACGACACGTTATAAATAAATGAATAAAATATATACATAATATCATTCTTATGTTTTGTAGGAAATTAAAATAAATACATATTATACAATCATACACTAAATTTATGAATTTATATGAAAAATAAATACAATGTCTTTTTGAAGGACTAAAAATGTGACGAGTTGATCCCTCAAATGTTATAAGTGTGATGACATTTGAATAAAAATGAATGTTTTACTCATTGTTCTAAGAATGGTTTAGTAGAGACATGACGTAATAATTCAAGAAAAATAACATTTTGATCGAATTGATTGATTGCAAATTTGCAAATATAGTATGTTAACACTAAAATGATCAAAACAAACGTAACATAAGCAAAACAGGCTAAAAGAACAGAACAGAAACGAAAATGAAATTATTATATTAATGTGATATAATAGTTATCAAACTTAAACTAATTAATATAGCTTTTAAAGTCAAATGTTTCTTTTAAAATATCCTTAATTGTAAAACTCATTTCAACCTTTTCACAACTACGAGTAATTTTGGTTTATTCACAAATGAAAAAGTTGTTGCCCATAATTAAACAGAAACTGTTTACTGCTTGTTGTGTTCCATTTCATGCACAAAGATCGTAGATAATATGACACAATACAAACCAAATTAGTATGAACTAGATTTAGACCCACACCTTGTGTGGGGAAAAATATTCATATATTATAATTATTTATTTATTTATAATTGATTTTTTATTTAAAATATTTTCTAAAAAATTAATATTGATTATAAAAATAAAATATACAATAAAATCAGATTATACAAATAAATTAAATTATCAATATCTTGGAAAAATAATATTATTAAATAGGTAAAAATTGTATATGTGATAAATATTGAATTATTCTAAAATTTGATTTTATTTTTTGTTTGACTAATTTTTTTAAAAATTAATATTTTTATTTTATATTATGGTTGCCTTTTAGGTTAAAATATTAGTTATTTATATATAGTATAGTAATAAATATTGATCTAATGTTATTTTCGTAAATACTCTAATAAATTATGTCTTATATAATATTTGTTTTAAAAAGCTCTCATGGTTTGACACGTCAGCATGACATACTTGTAAATTACACGTAAAGATAAGTTTTCTTTGCTAAAATATTTCTCAAATAATATATTAGGGATATGTGACCATATACAGATGTGTTCTTAGATGTTGTTAGGGTTTTCGAAAAGATGATGATTGAATACATGAGATAGAGAATCAACAAAACCAAGTCAACGCATATATGTTTGGCTCTAAGTGGATGGATGCATGTGCTTCTTTTGCATTTAGATGAGATTAGTACGTGATAAGATTCTGTTGTGGTCAAAGTCAAAGCTTCTATACCTTTGTTTCTTTTATACACTACGAAATTAAAATATCTACTTAATTGTAGCCAATAATGACGATTATGGGGCCTCCTCGAGTTTTGTTATGAAGAAAAAGACAGATTTAGTATCTCGTGTTTGCGTTGTACTTGTTTTCACATGGCAACGACACGAAGGTCATGTGGGGACATGTGTTCACTGTTCAATTCAATTTGTTCTCCATCTTTGTTCAGTCAAACCTTCCCCTCGATTCCTCTTTCAAATCCACATCTACAATTAATTTCCAAAAAGATTTCCTTAATAATTATCTTGATAGATGTCAAATGGTGGGAAACAAATAATAATAACATAATTATATGCATTTCATCATCTAATCTTATTCTTCTCCTCACAGCTCTGTAATTTGTCTGCTTCTGTTTTCAGCTCAACGTGTCCATGTGGTTTTACGTCGTTACCCCTCTCTCTCTTTCTCTCACTTCTCGTTTTATTTATATATTATCCTTCTCATTACTTTCTGGATCTTCACTTCTCTCTCACTCACTCTCAAAGATCACTTGCGAAATTACACGTTGCTTTATCTGTCACTTCATGTGTTACATAGTACGGTGATTGTATCAGCAAAAACGGTGACGGAGACAATGGCGGAGGCTAAGTTGGTTTTCATGATGGACGCACCATCGTCGCCTACCGGACCTCGCATTTCCTTCTCCGCGGATTTGTCATCATCAGATAGCGAAGGAGATTTCATCTGCATCAACCCCCACAATCTGGTGTTGGGGAAAGAAGAAAAAGACAAGAGCTCATCGGTGAAAGCTGGAGAGTTTGAGTTTCTGTCGGACAATGTAATGAATACCCAAACGATGCTTACAGCAGACGAGTTGTTCTCGGAAGGAAAATTGCTTCCTTTCTGGCAGGTAAAGCAATCAGAGAAGCTTAAAAACGTTACCTTGAAAACAAAAGTCGAAGAAGGAGAACATAAAGTAGTCAAGGAGGAGGTTATTATAAACAAGGAGATGGATAATAACAACAGAGGAAGCTGGTTTCTTGACGACGACCCTTCTCCGCGTCCACCAAAGTGCACGGTGCTGTGGAAAGAGCTTTTACGGTTGAAGAAACAGAAAACCACTACTTCGTCAACGAAGGTATTGTCTCTCTCGCCGTCGTCTTCTTCGAGCTCCACTTCGTCTTCTTCGAGCTCGATTGGTGATGCGGCGAAGGAGGAGAGAGAGAAAGAAGGAAAGAGAGGTAAGAAAGTGCTAGAGAGGACCAGTTCCGTGACAATGAGGATAAGACCGATGATTCATGTTCCTGTTTGTACTCCGTCAAAGTCTTCTGCTCCATTGCCTCCTCTGTTTCCTCTAAGGCTTCAGAAAAACAGAGTAGATAGACGAACTTGATGAACATCCGTTTGTCTATTTCGCTTATATATCTACCCTTCGTTTGGTTGGGTTTTGTGATTAGATGGTATATGTTTTCGAGCTTTGTGGTTGAGATCTGAGGTATGACCGTGTAAATCTAAAAACATTTTCATATCCGAAAACAATAAGAGATTGATCATTGAATACACCCATTTTTTATGCTTTTAGTCGCATTATGTATTCGAATCCAACAGTCTTTTTTGTATCTCTGTGTTTTATCTAAGAGTAAGTCATCTGGAATTTGGGTTAATCAGAAAATATCAAATCTTTGGCTTAGATGGTTCGTTAGTTAAAAATCTGAAAAAGTGAGAGAGACAAAAGAGTAAATGCCAAAGATAACGATAGAGCAAGAAAGCAGAGTATAGTGTTTGTTATTGAATGATGAGGAGTGATGTGCACATGCAAGTTTCAGATGTTTTGAATCGATAGATCCTTTCCTATCAGCAAAGATCCTTGCCTATCAGCAAAAGTCCACCAAGTGACTCTGCTCAACGTTTATAGGACAGGGTCCACTACTGTAACTCTAGCCTAACATTTTAAACCCAAAATCAACCTAATCCCTAATGATAGTATCCAATTCTGTGCATACAACTCACAATTATTACAATGCAAAGCTGTCGTTGTATCATTACACAACAATAGAGAAACAGATCAAAGAATGGACGGACACATACACATACAGTATAAACAAAATGTAGTACAGGGTCTAAGAATAAAAACAATCGATATTACTCAGTTATCGTACCATCTCGGATTGAATTTCAGAATTTAAACCGGTTGAGACGGCTAAATTTAACATAACCATTTTAAATTACTTTGTAAACTACAAAAATATAGTGATGTCACATTGAACTGAACGTAGGTAATATCAAAACATTCACCAGCGATCAGATACTTAATATATTAATATATTATTTGAAAAATATTTTTTTTCAAAAATTTATTATTATAATCGGACCAGCCCGATTTTTAAGCTTTAACCGGTCTCGACCTAAGCCCATTTCATCAACTCGACTTCATTCCAAGCATCACTTGAAACATTCACTAAAATAAACCTAGTAAATATAAGAAAATTTTCATAGGCGAACTAAAAAACCCAAAACACCCCTGATCTGTTTCCTGCCTGGATTGATTTCAAAACGTTCTTCTTCTCCGATCTCGTTTTCTTCGCATCGTCTCTGTCTACGGAACTTGAACGATGGAGCAACAACCGGAAAGGCGAGAAGGCCGAAGCTTTCCTGAGCGCAAGGGACAGAAAAGAAAGCTAGAGGAAGGAGCAGCCGCCACAGAGGATCGAGAGATCTCTGCCTTGACCACCGACGGAGGCCATGCGCTTCTCAACGTGGTTGCTGCTCAAGTTTCTGTTCTAAACTGCGCCTTCTCCTGGAAAGAATCCGATCGCGCTGCCGCTAAGCGTGCCACTCAAGTCTTGGCCGAGCTCGCTAAAAACGGTGAAGATCAGCCCCCGATCTTACTTCTTTTTCTGCGGTTTCTTCATATTTTTATGCATGACTACTGACCTGAGATGTTCAGCAGAGGATTTAGTGAACGTGATTGTCGACGGAGGGGCTGTTCCAGCTCTTATGACGCATTTACAGGCGCCGCCGTATAGCGACGGGGACATTGCTCAAAAGCCGTTCGAACACGAGGTCGAAAAGGGAAGCGCTTTTGCGCTTGGTCTTCTTGCAATTAAGGTTTTAATCCTCATTTCTCTCAGTCAGCTACTTGTATCGTGTTCTAGCTTGTTAAAAAGCAGTAGCCTTTTTATGTTAATGTTCCGAATCTAATTTTTAGGCAATTTTTCGTAATTGAACTTTTACATACTGAGGAGATTATGTATCGTTCGTGTGTTTGTGTTGTGGAACCTACTGCTAACAGCCAGAGTATCAAAAACTGATAGTAGACAAAGGTGCCTTACCTCATCTTGTGAATCTGTTGAAGAGAAACAAAGATGGTTCTAGTTCTCGAGCTGTTAGTAGTGTTATCAGAAGATCAGCTGATGCCATCACCAATCTTGCTCACGAGAACAGCAGCATCAAGACCCGTGTTAGGTCAGCATTTTTAAGTGATTTCCTCCTTTCAATATTTGTTTTCAGTACAACTATCGTCATGATCTCCAGTTCTTGACAAGCAGGCTAGAAGGCGGTATTCCACCTCTTGTGGAATTACTTGAGTTTTCTGATTCAAAGGTTCAGCGAGCAGCAGCAGGGGCACTGAGAACCCTTGCATTTAAAAATGATGATAACAAGAACCAGGTAAATATTGCTACCTTACAGCTTCTACTTAGATTTGGGCAGAGCATGATAGTTTCTTTTCTTGCAGATAGTGGAATGCAATGCTCTTCCCACGCTCATTCTCATGCTAGGATCAGAGGATGCTGCTATACATTATGAAGTGGTTAGCAATCTTTTACTTAGTTGAGAGTTTTCTTAATCAACTGTTTTGCTACACATCTATCTACGTGGGAATGACATTAAAATAACAACTTGAGTCATGCTTTTTAGGTTGGAGTTATAGGCAATCTAGTACATTCGTCTCCAAACATTAAAAAAGAGGTTCTTGCTGCCGGGGCATTGCAACCTGTCATTGGTCTTCTCAGGTATGTGGAAAATCGCCATTTTTATTTACATGGTTAAGTATAGAGTTGTTTTGGGTTTACAAGCGCTGAAATTTCCATAAACCGTATTAGCTTCTCTATTGCTGAGGGCTTTCTTTTGCGAAGATGCTTTGCTGTCAACCCCAGGCTCATTCTGAAGGTTTTTTTAATTTGTTTTTCAGCTCGTGTTGCCCTGAAAGCCAAAGAGAGGCGGCTTTATTACTTGGGCAGTTTGCCTCAACTGATTCTGATTGTAAGGTACTATTTCATCCGTGATTCCGTGGTTTTCTATCGGCAGCTCTATTGCAGTTCCCCATAGAGCTCTTTTTTTCTATTTGGTTATGCTAGGTGATAAGTTGTTTGTTGTTGTTGATTTGTAGAATATATGTTCCCAGTTCCCACTATTTTATCACTTATCATGAGATATGGGTGTCTTTGTTCATTCTTGACTTCCTACTCAAAAATATAACTTTGCAGGTACACATTGTGCAAAGGGGTGCTGTCCGTCCCTTGATTGACATGCTTCAGTCACCAGACATTCAGTTGAAGGAAATGTCTGCCTTTGCACTTGGTAGATTGGCGCAGGTTCCTGTTTTAAACATGTGGTAGTTTCAGTTTTAAAAGTTGAGACAGTACCATTTCAGCGTTGTGTAGTTGCAACTACGCTCTTATAACCATTGTTAAATTAAATAACACAACCAGTATGTTTTTTTAATTTGTAGTATACTTTTTCTCACAGGATTCCCACAATCAAGCTGGTATTGCTCATAGTGGTGGTTTAGGACCCTTACTGAAGCTTCTCGATTCAAGAAATGGATCCTTGCAACACAATGCTGCATTTGCTCTTTATGGCCTTGCCGATAATGAGGTGTGTTGTTTGCTACTTTCGGCACATATTTGAATAAGGATGCAAAATTTGATGGTAAAACCTCATTAAATGGGTAATTAATCCATTTTCGTCCCCTAGGATAATGTGTCGGATTTTATTAGGGTTGGGGGCATCCAGAAGTTACAGGATGGAGAGTTTATCGTTCAAGTATGTATGGCATTGTTACCCTTCCTTTACTATCTGATTTAGTTTCCAGTATCACATCGTCATACTACTTTATTGGCGAGATTCTATTTTTTCTTTTTGTATTTGTCTTACGCTCCCTTTGGTGTTTATAATACAATGTTCTTTAGGCAACTAAAGATTGTGTCTCCAAAACATTGAAGAGATTGGAGGAGAAGATTCATGGAAGAGTAAGTAAAATTATGCTCGTCGTTAAACTTGTTCATTCCATCTAGGTGCCTAAAACATACAGGATGCACAATTTGTAGCGAAACTGCTTTATCACGGTCGAGTTTCTGAATCTCTGTTGAGGTATAGTATTTCTCTATTCAACCTCTGAGAGTTCTGTGCCTTGATTTTCCTTTGTAGGTACTGAGACATCTGTTGTACCTGATGCGAATTTCAGAGAAGTCTATCCAGAGACGAATTGCTCTTGCTCTTGCTCATCTCTGTTCACCAGAGGATCAGAGAACCATATTCATAGACGAGAAGGGCATGTGACAGCTTTTTGAATTTATATGAGCTAATGAGATTCATGTCTTTTTTTATCCTCTAATATGTTATGACTTCTAACCATTCATTGTAGATGTTCTTTCTGCAATCAGTTTTATATCGAGATTTCTTTTTACAGGATTGGAGTTGCTACTTGGTCTTCTTGGTTCTTCAAACACTAAGCAGCAACTTGATGGTGCTGCAGCGTTGTACAAATTAGCAAATAAATCTATGGCACTTTCTCCAGTCGATGCTGCACCTCCTTCTCCAACACAAAGGGTGAATTTCCTTCTTGCTTCGATTCTCAAATACATAAGGGATGGAAGTTCCAATACAGTATTCTGTTTGTCTTTTTTTACAGGTTTATCTCGGAGAGCAATATGTAAATAATGCTACGTTGTCTGATGTAACCTTTCTAGTCGAAGGTAATCATATTAATCCTGATGCTGCAGCAATATTGTTAGCTCCAAACTCCATATGTAAAACAGAAAAACCGTACTGCAGGAAGGAGATTCTTTGCACACAGAATTTGTCTGCTGGCATCTTCAGATGCATTTCGTGCAATGTTTGATGGTGGTTACAGAGTAAGAGAACTAAAATTATTGGGTGACCAGTCCTTGTTCTAGTGGAGTAAAGGAAAAAAAGCTATGATGACACTATAATACAGATCACCAAAAGGAAAGTTTGAGAAAAGGAAATAAGTAGTAATTTGATAGAGTGGAGAAAAGAACGATAGAAAAAGAGAAGATAGAAAAGAGAAGATAGAAAAGAAAAGATAGATACTGAGTTCAAAAGCCAAAAATACACTCATGCCTTCCATGTCTCTGCTGAGACTTATTTACTGTAAATATGGAAAATAGATAACAAGAGTAAACTCCTAAGACCACTCCCTATCAAATCAGACCTCTGGGTTTATGCTACTCTGTTCTATGTCAAAGGAATACATGGATACAATTTTGTATATTGTGTGCAAATTAGAACTAGAAAAAATGTCTCATTTTAGTATGTGTTTCGTTTATACCGCAGGAGAAAGACGCTAGAGATATTGAGATTCCGAACATCAAATGGGAGGTTTTTGAGTTAATGATGAGGTATGCTGTGCTTCTAGTCTGTGAGAACTCTTCATATACATGTAACGGACTGACACCTGGATTATAATTTTCAGGTTTATATACACTG
Source organism: Pugionium cornutum (assembly GCA_018901935.1). Classification (NCBI taxonomy): domain Eukaryota; kingdom Viridiplantae; phylum Streptophyta; class Magnoliopsida; order Brassicales; family Brassicaceae; genus Pugionium; species Pugionium cornutum. The sequence continues at coordinate 14,407,945 of CM032158.1, read as the reverse complement.
GATCAGTCGACATAACAATCGGAATATCAGAAGATCTTCTAAGAGCAGCGGATCAGTATCTCCTGGAGGGGCTGAAGCGACTTTGTGAATACACAATTGCTCAGGTGAGCCAGTATTATTGCACAAGTGAATTTGGTTTGCATAATAAGCAATGTTATCCGACACGTTTTCTTATGAATGAAAGGATATAACGTTGGAAAACATAGGAAACATGTACGATCTCTCAGAAGCATTCAATGCCATGTCGCTGAGGCAAGCTTGTATCTTGTTCATCCTGGAGCATTTCGATAAAATGAGTTCAATGCCTTGGTAATATAATTTGTCTCTCTCTTTCTCTCTTGTTGCAATATATCTGAACATAGTAAATTAAAATGCAGGCAGAACCAGCTAGTGCAACGAACAATACCAGAGATACGAGAGTACTTTTGTAAAGCTCTAACAAAGTCTACTGCAAACCTGCAAAGATTGAGGTTGTAAAATGTGGAAGAAGAAGAAGATTGCATCTAACTAGAGGTAAGTAGACACGGAATAGAGAAAGCCGCCATTAGAGGTCTTTATCGTCCTGTCCTGAGTTGTTTTAGTTATTTGCTTTACTTTTGGTTCATTGTATTAATCTCTTCTAATCACAATCGGTCTCAAAAGAAACCGCCACGTTTTATCCATTCCACCACTATGATGGTGACTTATCCTTGGTTGTAAAAACCGCCATTGTTCAATTCAAAAAATCCACGGTCTAACGTATCCTATGTGTTGAAAAATCTGATACTTTTTTGGGGTGGGTTATGACATGTTTGAGTTCATGTCTGATTATTAAATCAGTTAATTGAAAAAGAAGAAAAATAAATTGTTGTTTGAAATTTGATGAGAACAGGTTTGTCTTAATGTCTTTGTGTCACCATCCAAGTTCAACTTCGATTTACGTTATTTGAAAAACCCATTTACAGTCAAATCTCCCATTGTTTTAGAAATAAAAGTTTCTAATACAAAAATGTTATTGAAAATTACATACTTTTTTCTAATACAAAAATGTTATTGAAAATTACATACTTTTTTCTAATACAAAAATGTTATTGAAAATTACATACTTTTTTCTAATACAAAAATGTTATTGAAAATTAAGGTATGTATTTAAAAAAAAAATACTCGAACATCAAAACTACAAACGTTGAGTGTAATTTACTGTGTTTTCCTCCAAAGTAATGTTTTGGTGCGATGAGATTATTTGGTCATGAGTCACAATATATAGATTTCAAAATGACTTCAAATTAATAAATCAATCAAATTCATAGATATAATGAATTAAAATTTTGAATTATATGGATTAATCAATTTAATAGATTAACAAGTTTAATGAATACGATTGAAATGAATGGAGTTAAAATAAATGAATGGATTAAGTTAAATAAGCGAATGACTTATTTAAGCCTAAATCACATGTGATTGATTATCTTTTTGCCTGAATACTATATGATGTGCAGACCGTAAAGTCTAGTTTGGTTCAACGTGGGATGGAGATTTAAGGACCTCCGGCGGATGCCCGAAAGAGAAACCCTAACATTTAATTTCGCACATAAAGTCTCAGAGCTCCGAGATTCAGGTACGCTTTTTTCTTTTTCTTTTGGGAAACTTCGTCGGATCCGATGTACCGATGTCACTGTGTGACTAGTACCAATGTTCCTTCCTCGGAGTTGGCGATTAGATGTTTCTTCTGGAAACTATCCACTTACATCCTTGGGAATGTGATCTCCGATCTTTACGATTACTGTTCTTAATCTCTATTACGGATTTCTGCGCATCTTTATTGTTACATTCAATTCAATATTTTCCAATTCATTATTCAAGTCTTTCTGCTCTCGAAAATCGAAAGTGTGATTCCTTTGACGATGCAGATGTTTGCTGACTACAATTACAAACCATAGAGCCTTATCTGATTATATAGCTTGTGTTTTGCAGTGATATAAATCATTTGTTTTGTGATCATGGCTGATACGCTTGATTCCCGACCTCATGCATTTTCGATTAAACTATGGCCGCCGAGTTTACTTACAAGGCAAGCTCTCATAGAGCGGATAACAAACAACCTCTCTTCCAAGACCATTTTTACTGAAAAGTACGGTAGCTTAACCACCGAGCAGGCTATGGAGAATGCCAAAAGGATCGAGGACGTTGCTTTTTCTACTGCAAACCAACAGTTTGAGAGGGAACCTGACGGTGATGGTGGTTCGGCTGTACAGCTTTATGCCAGAGAATGCAGTAAGCTTATATTGGAGATCCTCAAGAAAGGGCCTGTTTCTAAGGTTGCCTCAAGAGAATCAATTTCTGAAGAATCTGCTTGTCTCTGTGAAACTGTTTTCGATATCTCCAAAGGCCAACGTGGCTTCATTGAGTCTGAGGAGGCTGAGGAGCTTCTCAAACCATTGAAGGAACCTGGAAATGCTTACACTAAGATATGCTTTAGCAATAGGAGTTTCGGCTTAGGAGCTGCTCGTGTTGCTGAGCCTATCTTGGCATCTCTGAAAGATAAGCTCAAGGAAGTTGACTTGTCCGATTTTGTTGCTGGACGACCTGAGGTTGAAGCTCTTGATGTTATGAATATATTCTCGAATGCACTGCAAGGTAGTATTCTCTCATCTCTCAACCTATCCGACAATGCATTGGGTGAGAAGGGTGTAAGAGCATTTGGGGCACTCTTGAAATCACAGAGCTTTTTGGAAGAGCTGTATTTGATGAATGATGGTATCTCTAAGGAAGCTGCAGGAGCGGTCTCCGAGTTGATTCCTTCAACAGAGAGTTTGAGGGTCCTTCAGTTTCATAATAACATGACGGGAGATGAAGGGGCAGTTGCAATAGCAGCCGTTGTTAAGTGCTCGCCACTGCTGGAGAATTTCCGGTGTTCTTCCACAAGGGTCGGCACAGAAGGTGGAATCGCTTTGTCAGAAGCACTTGAGCATTGTACTCGCATGGAGAAACTTGATCTACAGGATAATATCTTTGGCACAGAAGCCGGAATTTCTCTGAGCAAAACTCTTTCTAGCATCAAACACTTGACTGAGCTTTACTTGAGTTATTTAAATCTAGAAGATGAAGGTGCCATAGCCATAGCAAAAGCTCTCAAGGAGTCTGCTTCTCCCATTGAAGTTCTAGAAATGGCAGGCAACGAAATAACAGTTGAAGCCGCCTCAGCTATTGCAGCCTGTGTAGGAGCCAAACAACATCTGAACAAGTTGAATTTATCTGAGAATGAGCTGAAAGATGAGGGATGTATCCAGATTGCAAAGAGTATGGAAGAGAATCATTCAAAATTGCAATACATCGATATGAGCAACAATAAGATAAGAAGAGCTGGTGCAAGAGCCTTGGCTCATGTAGTTGTCAAGAAAGAAGCTTTCAAGCTGTTGAACATCGATGGGAATATCATATCAGAGGAAGGCATTGAAGAAATTAAAGAGATATTCAAGAAATCCCCAGAATTGCTTGGAGCTTTGGACGAGAATGATCCTGACGGAGAAGAAGAAGATGAAGAGAATGAAGGTAATGGGAATGATGAGTTGGAATCAAAACTGAAGAGCCTTGAAGTTAATCAGGATGATTAAGTCCATAATGTTTGTCGTTTGTTTTGTACCAGGATTATTTTAGCTGCTGCCTCAAAGACTAGAATATTCATACTTTGGTATTAGTTTTATTTTTTTTTTGCCGATATTTTATCAAATCTTTTTCTAAGAAACATAATTATGACTATGACTCTATGAGGCTATTGGAATTATCAGTTCATAAAATTGAGAAGCTAAAACAGTAAAGCTTTTCTATTCCACTTGGTTTGCTAACTGTTCTTAAGCTACGATATAAATAAAAAAATTTGTTGACTTGAAAAATGAAAACAAACGTGAAAGAAGTTTGAAGGAAGGGTTGTAAGGTTGACATGAGTAAATAACCATCATTGGAGGAAACGTTTAAAACCCAAAATTGGGATAATACGAGAATATAAACTTGGTCCAAATTCTAATTAATTAGAAGTTTCCTCCACATACACTACATTACATGATCCCTCTTCTTCAATAAAAAGAATCTATAAGAACAATAGATTCTTTGACTCTTTTATCAAAATTCAAGTCTCCTTCACTGCCCTGTTAATCGGTTCTTGGAAGTACTGAAGTGATATAAACATCGCTTCCTGCTCGCACAATTTCTTAGCTCAATCATCTCAGAACACACAGAAGACCTCATTTTGCATAAAAAGCAAAAAAAAAATTCATAAGGAAAAATTCTCAAATACCTCTGTTCGAATGGTTCGGCTCCCTTGATGTGGACAAGTGTTCAAGTATATATTAAACGCATCTCGAACGTTTTTCCCCTGTAAAAATGAAGTCGCTTTCTTAGCTTCCATATCAAATACACAATAAAGACCAAAACAGCCTCACAACTCACTTTTGAAACTTTGTGAGAGATAAGAGGTTTCTAACAGAGCTTTCTTGATCTTATAAGGTTCATGGAAAGAACAACATTTACCTTATACTGATTATCCTCTTCAATACTTTCTTCAAGCCCAGCAAGTCCACCAAATGCAATCAATAGGTGCCTATGATGTTATGCCACAACTAGCTAAGTCAGTCCCCACCCAAATTCAGTCTATAATACTGTGTTTAGAAATGTTATGACTAGTGAGGAACTGATAATCACCTAAATTTTGGTAATTTCAGCTCTGACGAACTAATTACCAGGCCATGCTCTGAAGTACCGATCAAATAATCGTAACCACCCTGCTTTTTGGTATTAAGAAATAAGTTTATGCAGGAAATACAATCCAATTCATGAAGGATGAGGTGCAAAAGTGTAATATTCTTACCTGGAAAGGGCTTTCCTTGAATACTGAACTTAAGTGTGATGCATATCGTACTTTGTATCCCCAATACATTCCTTCTTCCCTTGGTTTAGAGGGCAGAACAATCTGGCGTAGCAAATCTAGTTAACCGGATTCAAAATTTATTAACTTAGAAAGCAGGTATAGGTAAGGTTTCTCGCTTCTTAATGCCTCTAGGTGACGGTTTTCAGAGTGCAATGAAGATTTGAGAATCAAGGTAAATAAATTATCTAAATAAAAAATTAAAGATAGAAGACATATGAATACGATAACTTGAAAAAAAATAGAGATAACAGTACCTAAATCGTGGTTTGTTCCCATGGCTACCGTGACTCTAACTCCTGGACTAAGCACTTGATCGACAACAACACTCTGCATCACGAGATTCGAATAAAGGTCATCACAAGCAGAAAATTTGTAAAACAAAAGATATCCCAATTTGAGAGGAACTAACAAGTAACAGTACCTTGCTCAAACCCACATCAACCATTGTACCCTCCGAGTTTGGTGCCTTTTCTCTCAGCGTCACACCTATAAGGTTACCATTTCCAAAACAAGGATGAAAAATAAAACTGAAACCACAATATCACAGCTTTTCTACAACAAAGACAGACGGTAGCTTGATTCATATTTTTGCCACACTAACTTCTTGTAAGATAATTTGTATTATATATGGTATCTCTAAAGATATAATAAGCAATCACTACGTCGCAGGTTTAAAGCCATATCATTGAATGCCTATGAAACTTTTATATTACCTTCACGGTATTGTTCCCACTCATGCTTACGCAGATGGTGAGGAGCATCAAGTGGTGGCAACATTCCCTGTACATATCACACAAATCTGGTCACAACACACTAGAAAAGAAGGATTGAATAAACAAGTAAGAAAATTGAAGGAAACAAGACATAATAAAAGCCAGTACACACCACATATCTTAGATCATTTTGCTTGGGAAAGAGAGATTTCCTCAAATATTGTGGTGTCTCTAGATACTTCAAGATACGAACGAGAAAGGAGGCTCCACTTTCATTGCTATCAGAAGAATTCGTAACAGCTATTTCGGAGCTGCTCTTATTGTCGAACACTACAATCTGATTAAAGCAAAAAAAAAGCTGATAAATTCATCACAATTTGTTGCAAACCGGAATCCAACTGAGTAGCTTTGATACTATCCGAACAAGTTTCGCGAGCTCTGTGGATGGAAATGCGAAGAACATCATACCTCGTCGATTCGGAAAATTGTGGCTGCACGAGCAATTTGGCCAGCTAGCTGAAAAATGTTTAGAATATATTAGTTGCTAATAGAAATAGAAAAGAAGACTTGAAATTTACGGGAAGCCAAAACAGAGAAACAAAGGGAGACACAATGAAAGAAAGAGAGAGTTACGCGTGTGGCAAGCTCCAGTGATTGAGTGTTGTGGATGATGGAACCAGCTATGGCTATGCTAACAGTGGGTCTGCCGTCGTTATTCTTTTCTTCTACATTTCGCTTTTCCTCCTCTTGAATTTTCGTTTGCTCTGTCTCAAGCTCAAGCTTCTCCTCTTGGCATTTTTTCTTCTTCTTCTTCGCGTCTCCGTCGAAACTCATCTTTTGCTCCGGTTCCATCTCCGGACCTTCATGGCTTCTCTTCTTCCTCTTAGTCTTCCTTTTAGTGTCTCCGTCGATTCTTATCGTTAGCTCTGTTTCCGGCTCCTTATGCTCGTCTTGACTTCTCTTGCTCTTCTTCCCCATTTCTGCCGCCGGCGATTGCAGCGGCGAATTTCGCAGGGTTTATATTGTTTTGGGTTCTTATTGGGTTCATGGGCCTCTGTTACCTTACATAATTGGGCCTATCTACGGTGCCAGCGTTTTTCCAAATTAAAGTCAAAGTTACCTTACATATACGGGCCTCTGTTACCTTACATAATTGGGCCTATCATGGGCCTCTTTTAAATTCTTAAACGAGGCGCAAAGTTGCAAACCCTCAAAATCGCTTTAGAAAAATGTGGTATAATTTATTTTTGTATTTTTAAAATTGAAAAGAAGATTATAAGTAATAATGTTTAGAAAAAAAAAGTGATAATAAAAAATAGAAGCAGTTAAAAAATGCTCTGTATTATTACAATTATAATTGAAATTTTGATTTTTATAATCTGTAAAACAGGGAAAATATCATAAAATTTATTATACAAAAAACACAAATTTCCAAAACAATTTTTATGATTATTATATTATCTCTTTGTTATGTTAGAATCTTTAATTTCTAAAATAAGAAATATCATCAAACTTCTCAATCACTCAATGATAAGAAATTAAAATGTGAAAGTATATATATTTAGTTAGGAAAAAACTCAAAAAGAAGTAAACACTATTTTCTCCGGCAATCTCTTGACATAAATCTCAAGTAGAATATGCCATTGCAAGTCAGGTCAAGACAAAAGAGCCATGTCTTAAAATCTCAACACAAAATAAAAACTGGTGGTGCATGTAACTTGTTGAAGATAGGGTAGACCAAATCCTTCCACAAAACAAGTAAAATGCAACTCCATGCAACTCTCTTCTCTTCTCTTCAAGCCATTCAAGAGCCAACATTTCCAACGAAAATGGTGGTTTCTGCTGACTGCAGAATCTCCCTCTCTGCCCCGTGCTGCTTACACGGCTCCACACGCTTCACCAAGCACATTAAGCTTGGCAGCTTCTGCAATGGAGAGCTCATGGGGAAGAAACTCAACTTGGCCCAGCTTCCAAATATCCCTCTTCGATCTTCTTCTACTTACTTCCCTCAGAAGAGAGTTTCAATGTCTTTGACTACTGTAGCTGGAGAAAGTAAGGTAAAAAGTTTCAACCTCTTTGATCTTCAAATTTGAGCTCATCAAAAAGGTACCCTGCACTGCGTTTGTTTATGTCAACAACCTCCAGGTACAAGAAATCGAGACTGAGAATAGGGATTCAAGGACAGTTGCTTCCATTATTCTTGGAGGTGGAGCAGGAACTCGTCTCTTTCCTCTCACAAAGCGTCGCGCCAAGCCAGCTGTTAGTTGCTTCTCTGTTGCAGATTTTCCAATACTGCTGCAGCACAAAGTATAATAAATCGGGAATATGCGTGAATTGCAGGTGCCTATCGGGGGAGCCTATAGGTTGATAGATGTACCGATGAGCAATTGCATCAATAGCGGAATCAACAAAGTTTACATACTCACACAATATAACTCAGCATCACTGAACAGGCATTTAGCCCGTGCTTACAACTCCAATGGAGTTGGCTTTGGAGATGGCTATGTTGAGGTTTTGATATTCTCTCTTCATCGATCAACCATTAGTCCCCAAACTGTTTTAATGCATATGAAGCAACTGTTTCAAGTATTTCAGGTTCTTGCAGCCACTCAAACGCCAGGAGAAGCTGGTAAAAAGTGGTTCCAGGGTACAGCAGATGCGGTTAGACAATTCCATTGGCTTTTCGAGGTAGAAATCAGATTTTAATTGGCTAATCTTCACATGGAAAACAAAGGTTGGATCCAACAAACATTTTTCTTGATAGGATGCAAGAAGCAAGGAAATAGAGGATGTGTTGATCCTTTCTGGTGATCACCTCTACAGGATGGATTATATGGATTTTGTCAAGGTGAGACAAGATTAGTTGAGCTCATGTCCTTCATCAAGGGTTAGTTGCTCTCAGAGACTCACCCCTTGAATCTGCAGGATCATCGGCAGAGTGGCGCAGATATAAGCATTTCCTGCATACCTATAGATGACAGGTGAATGCAAAAGAGTATATAGATCCGTTATTTATTTTCCATGATTTCTTATAGTATCTTTATGTGTTACATGGTAGACGTGCCTCAGATTTTGGTCTTGTGAAGATAGATGACAGAAGAAGAGTTATCTCTTTCAGTGAAAAACCTAAAGGAGACGACCTGAAAGCAATGGTATGTTGAAAATTTTGGGATTCATTTCTGAACAATAATAGCATTGTTCTAACCTCCGGTATCCTTAGGCAGTAGACACAACTATTTTAGGACTCTCCAAGGAGGAAGCTGAAAAGAAACCATACATAGCGTCAATGGGAGTTTATGTTTTCAAGAAAGAAATACTGTTGAATATCTTGAGGTAACACTTTTGGTTCTATATGCTGTCTCTGCCTTGTAAGAAATGAGCAAAATAAATGTTTTGAAATCAGATGGCGTTTCCCCACAGCAAATGACTTTGGTTCAGAGATTATACCCTTCTCAGCTAAAGAATTCTATGTGAATGTCAGTAACATTCAGATTAAGCACATTCCAATGAATTGCCTTATATCAAGGGATAACAAGATCTTTTTGAGCAGGCCTATCTCTTTAATGACTACTGGGAGGATATAGGAACAATACGTTCTTTCTTTGAGGCAAATCTCGCCCTCACTGAGCATGTAAGGACGAATATTTCATAGATAACTCTTTTTCCAACATATGATTCAATCATATAATACTCATTTTAGTATAACTTATGCCTACATCTATGCCTTTTAGCCACCAGCTTTTAGTTTCTACGATGCAGCGAAACCAATATATACATCAAGGAGAAACCTGCCACCATCAAAAATAGACAGCTCTAAGGTAAGTAAAACAAGCACTGGTATTCCTTCTACTTTTAATAAGTCTTTCGGTTTTTGTTCACTTTTTTCGTGATTAACTCTAAGTTCATTACATGTGAAGCTCATTGATTCGATCATTTCTCATGGAAGCTTCTTAACCAACTGCTTAATTGAGCACAGCATTGTGGGAATTAGATCTAGAATAGGCAGTAATGTTCAGTTGAAGGTAAGCAAAACAAATATCTTTCTAAATCATGATGAAAGGATTAGACCTCTAAGATTATGTGATGATCTAAAAGCATGGAAACTCTAGGACACCGTGATGCTTGGGGCAGATTTCTATGAAACTGAAGCAGAAGTTGCATCACTGCTTGCTGAGGGAAGAGTTCCCATTGGAATAGGAGAGAACACAAAAATTAAGTAAGATTAATTGCCAACTTCACATGGGTTTACCTTAGAAACAGTTGTCATTTATGAAGTTCCCTCATCCCTTTCTTCCTCCTATTTGTGCCTTCTCCTTTTCCCTACAGAGAATGCATAATAGACAAGAATGCTAGAGTCGGGAAGAATGTAATCATCGCAAACTCGGAGGTAAACTTTTCTTTTACTCAAGAAAAAATTGATCCATCCAACATAAAATTCTACCTTTGCTTATTTCATATCTACTTCTTGTGATGGTTTGCAGGGAATACAAGAAGCAGATAGGTCATCCGATGGATTTTACATCAGATCTGGCGTTACAGTAATCTTAAAGAATTCAGTAATTGAAGATGGAGTTGTGATCTGATACTAAGAATGCAGAGCATAAAAGTCAAAACCAAATCATTTGATAATGATTTCTCAGATAATCCATGTAATTTATTTGTTGCATTAACCTGAGAGTGTTTTGACTCGCCTGTATTGGTGGTTATGAAAAACAATGGAGGAAAACAGGCAAAGGCGCAAAGTTTATGTACAGCAAAAAATTAATACTGTACCTACATCATCGGTTCCTTGCAGCTAAACATTAGTTCATTTTCGAATCTTTGCAAGAAAAACCTTTCCTCTGACGTAATCATATTGGTAACAATGCCGTTCCTGTCTGAAAATTGTTTTCGACCAGCTCAATAAAGGTAATCCGTAGCCGTTTGTGGAAGATCTAAGTTGAAGATATGAGTTGTTTCTGGTAAATCAATCCCTCTTGCTGCAATATCAGTAGAAACAAGAAGAAATCCTCCTCCTTGACAGATTTCCTATGGAAAATCACGAAGGTTAGTAACAAAGAGTAAACATCCAAGAACAGAATCTGAGGAAGATCAAACTAAGTACTGTTAGTGAAGCTGCAAATGAATTGAAATTCATGTCTTCCTCTAGTAGGAGATCTCTAGTAGGAGGATCTCCAAGAAGCCATCATATGAAGTTTTAAGGAACTCAGTAAGTAGAGTTGTAGATGGATCATTTCCAGCCTTTTTCGTGGGGTTTTGCAGCCAACGTACATTGAAGCAACTTTTGTATCCAACGTACATTGAAGCAACTTTTGTAGCCAACGTACATTGAAGCAACTTTTGTAACGTAACCCAAAAAGATGCAACAGTTTCGAGTATGCCTCAAGAAGATTGAGTCAGAGGAATATTTCAAATCAATCCCTACATTCTTTACTTGCATACCGAGCTCCCGAGTGGGAACACAACAATTACAGCTTGCACAGAAGATCGTTGAGGATGTATGAGAGAGACAATGAGTAATGTCTTGCCTGAACGACTCTAGATTACCAAAAAAAAAATCAGAGCACAAAACCTTGGCAGATGTTTCGTAAAGTCAAAGCAGCTGTTTCAGTGGCACCGTTTCTTTCAATTCAGAGCAATCAACGGCGGCGGCGGCTTGGAGGTTAAGGATGGGGGATGATTGGAGAGCTCTCTTAGTCGTAGCAGAATAAAAGAAAGTAGAATTTTGTGTTGAGAAGAGGAAAGGTTAAAAGGGTGAGGTTTTATGGAGGAGCGCGAGATGAGGAACAAAGAGAAGCTGAGGCGCCATTGATGAGCAGTGAGCACCTTCGAAAGGAGAAATCGGAAAAGAAGGATAACGAATATGAAAACTTACGTTTGGTAGATAGTTAGTTTCGTAAATCAATTTTAGTTATTAAACCGGGAAAAACCGAATGAAATCAAAATGAATACCTCTTCTGACATTATATGAACCAAGGCAGTGCGGCACACACTTTGGCGGCGGCACGGTGGGCGAGAGCGAGGATTGCCTCTGGATCCACATCCACTGGTGATGAAGACATGGTCTTGGACGAGGAAGAGAATGAAGAAATGGCCGCCATTGAATTTCTTGATTTTCTTCACACAAGCTCGGGCATGGGTAAGAATTTTTTTTGCTTATAAAACTCAAATCTTAAAAATAAAGACACTGTTTTAAAATACAATTGGCCGACAAATTAAAAAAACTCTCTTTATCACCAAAATATAAATAGTACTATATTGTGTACTAATAATTATCGAAAAGAATCTCGTACATTTTTCTTTTTCAACCTTGTGATTTAAATTAAATCCGAGGAAAGATGAATCGAATTCGACACATGAATCAACAATCGAAAATAAACAAGAATCAACAAAATTACACGATAGTAACTGCACAGACTAAAACAATCTGTCCACATATTTAAGAGAGAGAGAGATGGGCATGTGAGTGTGAGTGGAAGGACAGAAGGTGTTTGAGGTTGTCACAGTCTTTTGGAGCTCTTAGATCTGACTTTTTTGTTCGGACAGTGTGGCAAACTCAGTTGTGATAAATGTCCTTCAGAGATTGATTAATTGATTGGTTGGAGATAGAGATGGAGCCTTTGCTAATCTCACATGGGTATTTGCACATTCCTCTATCAATCTTGTCGTAACCAACCAACAAAGTCACAAATCTAATTTTAATTGATTCCTTAAAACATTACATGGAGAAGTCAGTGAATCTCTAAAATGGCAGGAAATTGATTCCTTAAAACAAACTTAGAATATATCTCCAAGAGCTTCCGTCTATAATCCTTATGGTTCACTGAATTACAATCAATTAAATCTTATGCAACTATGAGATATTTTAAATTGTATGAAGTAATCACACAAAAGTCATGAATCTTGCAGAATATTTGTTAATTAATCAACTGTAGATTGATGATGCATCTCTATAGGTTCTTCTTGGGATAGAAGCATGAACACTACTGTTCATGCTGCTATTGGTGCTGTTGTTGTAAGTGGTGAAAGTAATTTTGGAGTTGTCATGATTCTGCTGATGCTCTTGTCTGTTTTGCTGAACAGAGTGTTGGGCGCTGAAGGAACTAAACCTACCTTGCTTATGATGATGATGATGTCTTCTTCTGGACTGAGAAGCTCTAGGGATGAAAACACCAGTCCCTTTGCTCTGTTCTTGATTATGCATATATGGAGCCGTTTGGTAACCTCCTCTGAACAAATCCTGTTTTCACAAAGATTCAAGAAACACACTGAGAGAGAGATTTATATAGAGAGAGTAGACAGGGGAACAAACCTGGAATGAGAGAGGTGAGGAGGAGGAGAGAGAAACAGGGTTTAACTGTTCATCTTCATCCATGATGAGAAGAGATATCTGTTTGCTTATGTCTGCAAAGAAAACATCATCATCAAGCTCTAACTCCATAGCCATATATCTTAGCTTGCAAGTTTCTTGAGACTTTGTTGTTATGTAGAAACAAGCCTTGTGTAATTTGTGTTTCTTTGCTTCAAGTGGAGTTCGAGGGAATGTTGAAAGAGTCAAATAAATAGGCAATAGATTGGCATTTAGAGAGAGAGAGAAGAGCATGTGGGTGGGAGAGTAGGGCCAGAGATAAGAAAGAGATTTTTGAACAATGTAAATCTAATCTGGTTAAGTCCCCACAAAACACAACATGGAGGAGGTTGTGCATTGATGTTATCCAGTTGTTAATTTCTAAAAAATAAAAGATAGAATCAAAGTTCACATATAACCCATATCCACTCTGGGTTTTTTTCTTTAGCCAAATGACTACCAATAGAGAATCTAACTCAATGATATGATATGATTTGAGGATAGTGTTTGAGTGAAGTAGGGCCACACACTGACCCACTTCATAGTTCATATAAATGATTTCCCCAAGCAAAGCTTGATACATATAATATTATATGTACACAGTTATCTACTTTCTATTCACTTTCCGAGTAGAAAAATACATAAAAGAGTCATATCATTTCTTTTCTTTTTTTCAAAATATTTAAAATGCGACTTTTAATCATTTTTGGTCTTTATTGGTAATTTATATGCTCTAATTCATGTCCTTTGAATGGTGATGATGAAAAAAGAAGTCATAGAACTTGTTACCAATTTCAGAGACCAAATCAACTTGTTTCAGACTCTATGTTTGTTTCGTGTCACAGATTCACATCTTCGACCACGAGAACACTTATACAAACACCCTCTGTTTGGAGTAAAACATTGTTTTCTTTTCATCAGGCAGTAAGAATTTGCTATCACAGCTATTAACGACAACCGAAAAAAGACCAAAAATAAGAAGGGGACAACCCAATGTGCCCCTATTACCTTAATGGATCTCGCTGGGTCAAAGAGTTTCTCTCTTGTAGTTCATGCTCCAATGGCTGTATCCATATCTGCAACACCATCGGTTCCTTTGAAAACAACCCTTAGCTTTGTTAAGCTAGACTGTTTCTCATCGTTCTTGAGAGCTGTGCCAAACACGTGGATGGTGTCCTTCTGGACTCTTCCCATGAGGTCATAAAGCGGTCTGCTTAGGTTTGGTCTGTGCATTTCTTCTAGAACCGGAGGTGCTTGCATGTACAGGCTGTCTTTGCCGTGTTTGACACTTGCTTTTGACAATAGAAGCTTCGGATGTTTTTCAAGCATCCCAATGAACTGGGGAAAATGAACATGAAAAAAATAGCTGAGTCTCAGAGAAGCAGGATTAAAAATGAACAAACAAAGAGGGTACTTTAAAACGAGTAAATTAACATGTAGCTGAAAGGGAGGTTTAAAAGCTTGAAAATGGCAAGACTGAGAACAACCACAGAACATATGCATCAATGGAGATGGCACTAGAGAAGATGATGATTTAGTACGAATAAAGCAATGTCTGGTAAGAAAAACAAGGATCATCGCGGTATTAAAAGGACAATGAAATGATAAAGCAGGAGGAAGAACCTTTTGTAAAGTAATTGAGGTATCCAGCTCAATCAGAATACCCGGACCACATACAAGACAGTCCTTGTCCCTCACGAACTCCGTCACTTTAGTGTGGAGACCCTCTCCACCGTTATACCTTGCAAAATGAAAATCAACCAAATTGCTTCGGGATAACATTGAAGTCTTTGCGAATTCCTAATATATAAACTGTAGTGCCGAACACTAGCAAGTAAGCAGAAAGAGAGAAGTAAACCATACGTCAGATAATTTGCAAGTGTTTTGCTGCACCCAGACACAATCTTCAAGGTTTCTAGCGCACAAGCTGCTGATATAATCGCATTGGTGGATGCAATTGCAGGTATTATGTTTTTAACCACACCCTATATACAACAAAACAAGTGTCCTCTCATATTTTCTTCATGGATAAAAATAGAAAAATGGATTTCATCTGGCAAGCTAAACGGCCACAAGCACTTCAACAGATAATGGAATATTTTAGAAAGTGAAAAACAGAAAAGCAAGAATAATTACATACTTGTGTGAGAGAGTATGTGACACCCGGAATTCCAAAAAGTTCAGCTCTCTTGATAGCCTGTGAATACAATGGAAATGTGAAATAACCCCGAAATCAAAAACCCCCAGCATAAAAAAAGAAAAGAATAACTAACCTCATCATAGACCCACTTCATATGTTCTGGCTCATCAGGATCAAAAGATTTTCCACCATGAACCTTCAAGAAGAATCAACTATACAATGACTAAAAGCAAATACATATTCGCTAAGAAAGACTACAAAAGAATCCATTCATATACCTCAGGCCACTTAATTAGATGAGCATATTCAATGCAATGAGCTGCATTCCTAGGGGTTTCTGCAAGAGTGCACAAAGGAAACTTCACTTGCGGTGGGAAAAGCCAAATCGTGCACTCAAAACAGGGTGTAACTCCAGGAAGGATAACTCTCGCATGACCCTTGAAACCTTCGGTTCCCCCGTCTACCATCGGTTTGATTGTTTCTCTTCTCGGGGTATCATCTTCATCATACTCTATATTTCACAAGCACAACACAAAGGCAACTTTAAAAACCGAGCGGTAGAAAATGATTTTTGGCTGATTGTTCAAAGTTTAAGAGTCTTTATACCAAGAAACCCACAAGCTACGCCATTGATGTATCTCCGAGCTTCGATTGAGTCAAGACCCAGGGCAATGATACTAAAATTGTTATAAAAATCAAGCTCTTTGTCTTCTATACGTGAAAAGTGAGGCACAATCTCCACTCCGCTCACTCTCTCCATGACACGCTTTGCTGCTACCTCAGCCTTAGGCTTTCCTACGTCTTCAAGTCTAACACAAGACCCAACAACATTAACCCAACAAACGTGCAAGTATCATTCCCACAGAAAAAGCTAACAATTCCTAGAAAGGTTCTTTTTTTCCTTTCTGATGAAGGCAATTTCCAGTGTAAGAGGATTTCTTGAGATAAAACCCAAGAGATAAAGTCAGAGAAATTGCCTGAAGAGGAACTGGCGGTTAAGATTGGTAACCTCGATACGGTCCATGTCAATCACATCCAGATTACGAAAACCAGAAAGAGCCAAGTCCTTGAGGAGTTCACAGCCTAATCCACCAGCACCAATCACCAAGATTCTTACATAATCCCGTATGTCGTCCCTCAGCTGTATACAAAATTTTGGCTCAAGAAAGTCCATAACGACACAAAATCACAGAAAAGAAAAAATCATGCGCAGGATGAAACCAAAGCAACGATGGATATATATGAAATAATGCGTTTACTTCGGTTCCGGGATAGAAGTCGGGGCCGACGAGATTCCCAGCTCGGAGAAGAAGCTTATCGAGGTCTCTCGACTTACTTTGAGGAGCATCAAGATCAGCCATAAGGCTAAGGACGAGACGCGAGAGAAAGACAGAGAGAGTGTGTGGCGATTCGCCGGAACTGATCACGGCGGAGAGCTCAAAGACTCAAATGAGGCGATACACTGCCACAGAGCTCGGAAACTTCTCTTTCACCCGACCCTTATAGCTATTGGGTCAACAATAGGCTGGGCCCAAAACTAATTTATAATAAAGATATTAATAAGGACTTATTAATTTGGCTATTTAAAAGATTTTTTAGTTTGTTTAAAGCAAATCTCTGTTTAAAGTATTAGATATAAAATAAATGTTAATGTATTATTTTGGCTACTTCTAATATTTATAGATAAGAAAATGTCACATTAGATTGTCTTAATTACTGTCCAAAGATGGTTATATTCAATTCTTTTTTTTGTTGAAAAAACTAGAATTTACTCAGAAAAAATCTATTTAGTCACATAGGATGTTTCAATGTCAAAAGTCTTGCGTGCGGGCCACTATTTATAGCACTTCGCTAAATCTACATAATCATCATTCTAATCTTTGATTGATGAGGTCAATTAAATCTTTTGAAGATATGAGATTCATCTTTACATCTAAAGAAGCTTAGCCTAATTAGTAATTACATTTCCCAAACCCAATTAACCTAATCACCCAATCAAAAACCTCAGCTGTTTAAAATCTCGAGGACATGAAAACGCCTCCACGGTGCAAGAACAGCTGTTTTACCAAAATGGTTATGTAAAGTTGTCTGAATTGCCATCGTTAGAACCTGAATAACCTTCCTGCTTAAGAAACATCGCATAGAGAAGCTCATTCCACGAATCAGGAACTCCAGGGAGACACCAATGGCTGCAGTCTTGTCTGTGGACCGACGCAAGACCAGCCGAGCCCAAGTAGTACAGTGATGGGTGACCATCGTTTCTCTGAGCAGTCATGGCCGTTATGTTCAACAGTTTCAGTTTAACCGTCTCTGATTTTTTTGAGTAGTAAAGAGACGACAAGACACCTTGAAGGAGCTTTATATGTTCCCATGTCTCTGATGGAACTAGAGAGCTTCCAAAATCAGGGAATGTCTCCATATGACATGTTCCTCCTGTTCTCCAATCTCCTCCCCTGAATGGAATGAAAACCGCAATGAAATCGAAACTTCAAACTGATCCAAGATTTTTGTTTTCAAATTATGTGCGACAAACCTGAAATGCACAGGGGCAAATGTGCGAAAGAAGACATGTGTTTTGCTTGAATCTACCTCTTCTTGTATCCATTTCACAACGGTCTTCATAGCTCGTCTATATGCATGATCTATCTTCATTTTCATTTTCACTTCTTCTCCTTCTTGGAAGTAACAACCTCTGCAATAACAAAATCCATGATCGGTCAGGGATCCGAACCAATCTGACTGGTCCAAAGACTGTTAAAGAAACTAACCCGCGAATAGTTTTCTCGTAGTTCCACCAATGACCCGTGTTAAACACTAATATATCCGCGTCTCTCCACTTGTCGGCACTCCAATCCATCGTCTCGAGCTTAAGTGTAGTCTTTACCTTTTCTGGTGATCCATTAGGTGGACGGCTTTGGAGAACCAAAAATGGTGCTCTATAGTATTCAACAGTGCAATTGTAGTCATGAAACTTGAACACAAAGAAACCCATGTGCTTTGTAATGGGTCTATTGTTCACTTCGTAAACCGAATTGTTGTTCTTGATTGCAGAAGATAACAGACAAAGTAGAGACTCCCATTGGTTCCTTCCAATTGAGTCTCCTACAAATACTAGCCGCTTGTTCCTTAGTTTCTCAAGCATCAACTTCGCATCAAATCTGTTCCATTTTACAACAAAAAGAATGAGCTAAGTATCTGAATTTAAAAAACAACATTGGTACTACGAGGTTCTAAAATTTTTCCACAGCTAATCTATAGATCCATGCGAAAAACATTTCCTTGATCTCGATGAATTTCAAATCTTACTAAACATAACAAGTCTAATCCCAGACAATCTCTAAGGCAAAAACTTTTGTTGACATGTTCTTTGAATCCATTTCATGAGTCTCACGGGTTCATAACTTTATCAAATACAAATCTTTAATGACATAACGCAGGACAAGAAATTGAGAGATAAAGCCAAAATTTGAAGAACACTGAAAGTAGCTGAGGAAATTTTCCAAGGGAAATTTCGATAATCTCAAGTAAAACCTTTAAAAATGCAGGAGCAACAAAATGCAGAAACTTTGAAGAGCATTAAAAACCGTTTTTTTCTCACGTTCTCACACTTTTTGGATCGGAAAATATAGGGGGAAGAAAGAGAAAGAAGCATGACCTGGGCAAATTACAATGTGTAGGTTGCCATCTCCACTTGGTATAAAACAAATCAGGTCTCCCGAACTCAGTGCATCTGAATCCTTCATCAAGAAAAACGCAATCTTTGGACTGATACAACGGATACGATTCGTCCCAAACCCATTTCCCATCGAAGACATCACAACCATTCCCACTCTCTTCAAGAAACCCAACTTTGCTACTGCTGCTGCTGTTGTTGTTGTTATCTACAGACCCATCGAGCTCCTTAAGCCAAAGGAATCCCTCCGATTGCTCCGAAAGGTCGTGACTTTTGGTTTTAGCGACGGTTCTGTAATCGAGGTAGAAAAAGCTGAAGACTAAACACAAACCCACCAAGAAAAACCCCAAGACTCCCAGTGACGGCTCCAATACGAGCCTTAATCGCTTGATTCTCTTAACTACTTCCGAAATTGGCATGGCCTCATGGTCTTCGAGAGGTGGGTTCTTGGACATCTGATGTTTTATAAAGAGCTGCAAAAACTGAAAACTATATTATTCCCTGGGTTGGTTCTTCTTCTTCTTTTTCTTGTCGCTTTCTAGAAGAAATCAAAAGGGAAACAAAATTGCATGAGAAACAAGAAAAGACCAGGGCAATGGCCAGTGAAACTGAAGAGGAAACTTTGTTTGGTGTAAAAGTTTCGTCAAACTTAGAAAATGGATTTAGCGAAAAAACTACAAATCCAAAAGCTGCAATTAACAATTTCGGTTACAAAATCTGAACATAAAGAAAAAGAACACTCAACTTTTTCTTGAGACTTGGAGAGTGTGAATCGTCGTGAGTCCTTTTAACTGATGGGTCCCGTAGATCCAAAAGGAAGACCCACGCGTAAACATGGCGCGTGATTGAACACACGAAGTGGTGGGCCAAAAGACGGCGTAGCTTTAGTACCTATTAAACGGTTGAGGCGTTTGTTCTGAACGTGATTCTTTTTTCTTTAATTACATTCACAGAAAATAGCGTTTTGGTCCCAAAAAATGTGTATACGTGATTGATTACATTATGGTTGTCCTATTTCCTTCAAAAAAGTTTAGCATTTGTTCTTACTTTTTTCTACACAACAACAACAACGGAAATTAATTAAATTTGGAAACCAGGTGGAATCTTCCAAATGAATAAAGAAAAGTAAGCTCGAGGATCCGACTTGAAGTTGAAGCCGTCCACATGCCGGAGATTCGCAAAAAAAAACACATCACGTGTCATTTGTCTAAGGGACAAGATTCAATGAGTCAGAGAATGCGAATTGCGTACCGGTCAAGATCAAATTACCTTTGATTGTTTAATTAGGAGAATCCCAAGAGCGTTAAAAAAGGTTTTTCATTAACTAATGATTTAAAGCTAGTTTTAAAGTTTTATTCGAACTCTAGATAATAGAGTAGAAAGAGGTTAGGTCTTATAATAATCTGTTGTTGCTTCCTTTTGTGTTTTCAGCTACAATTCAGCCAATAAATTTTGATTGAGAGAGCACTGGCAGTGGTCTGCGTTTGTGTTTTACAAACGCCAATCGTCGTAAATCAGCAATTATGTTCAAACAACTGTGCCACTTCTCAATAATTTCACAAGACGCATCATGAGATTGTTCGAGGATGCACCGATACATTGCACAGTTGAGAACAATCCCTCCTCAGAAAAATGGGATCATCACTAACGAGAATTGCGAGATTACTGGAGAATCAATTTATGAACAGAGACAAAAAAGAATCAAGAGAAGGTAGATTTTGGGTATCGGGAACATAGCTTATTAGAACAAAGACACTAAAAGCACCAGAAGACAGACACAGGCTGTACAAAGAAGCATAAGACATACAACACTACGCACATCATCACCAACCATTGATAGCAAAAAAAAAAAAACTCATAGAAAAGTCTCTTGTTTCCTATATTATTACATATGTTTTTGCTGTTACAGTTCGAGACTTGAGAGAGATCTTGTCCCTTTTTTTATTCTCTCTCATTTTCCATCTGCAAGAACTGCTGCTCCTTCCACCTGTGTCCACCACCATTGTTTGTGTTATAAGCCTTTTTAGATGATGCTAGAAATGATTTGATTTTGAAGAATTAATCACCTTGAAGGTAGCTCCCCAAATTTCTTCCTCATTAGCAGGAACCGCAGTGATCTTGTTCTTAGGATTCTCAAAGCTCCTAAGTCCACCTAACGCAGTCGAGTAATAACAGCCTGCAACGCATACGTCCACGACCATTAAAATCGTTTCAGTCGAGCTTGTAATGCCCTGAAATGAGTGGAAACAACAACCCAAAAAAAGACCAACCTTGAGGGAAGGAAGCAAGAGACTTGCCACAAGCACCTTTTAGCAACTCAACATCATCAGCAAATGCCACATACCCATCAGCTGTTATCCCCCAATACAATGGAACCTTACCAACTTGATCCTGCAGCGAATTAAACCCAATTTTACGGCGAGATTAAACCAACCTCACCGTTAAAAAACGGTTGTTGAGGAGGATAAAAGAGCTTACAGAGGCTACAAACAGAGTGGAGGTTGATTTATCAAAGACCACAAAGGCGAAATCGCCACTTAAATGAGCCACGACATGGTTGGCCGGGTAAGGAGCTCTGTCACGTAGAGTCTTGTAAGCCTCAATGACCAAGAGAACCTCATTTGTATTCTTTGCTAGCCCATATTGCTGCTTCAAGCTTCCTAAGTTTTCAAGTGAGCCTTGGAACAAGCAGAATATCTCATCCTTAGCCCCAAATGACCTGCATCAATTAAAACAACAAACATTTTAAGACAAGCCTAAATATTAGAATAGTTAGAATGAAGCGTGATGAGTCAGCATCCAATCTCTAAATAAACATACAATTATGAATATATTGGTATTGATATGGGCAAGAGCTAAATATAGAATCATAAGGCTAATATTAATGGTTGTGGGGTTTAATTATAGGGTTTGGTTACTGGTGGACCAACCAATGCTGCCTGTGAAATTTGGCCATACCAAATCATATCCGAAACACATACAGTCCATAGTTATAATACTATTTCTCGTTTATGATCATGGACCAAGTTTTGTCCACTTTAAAGTTTATGATTAATGCGTAATAACCATTTTCTACCATGATCTATATCTTCTTCATTTTATTCTTAAATTGATTATCGTATGCATAAGTCAGTAACACATGCAAGTACTAGAATCATCTCTATTGATGCACAATATCATACTCAGTTCTGGATCAATAAAGGGTTTAAAGAAATCTTTTTTAACCAATGAGCTAACTTACTTGGATAAGTACTCAAACATGGAAAGAAAAATCTCATATAAATTATCCTTACAAATTAGGATCAATTAATTTAAAACAAAACGTCCTATGATGTATATACCATGTATATGCATATTTCTTAAAATATAGTCTACAAAAGTTATTTTGATTTCACTCTAATTATTGTTCGGGCCCATACACCACACCACTAACATACATCACGTTAAATCAAACAATTATGTAAATAGGAATCTAGTAAATATCACATAAAGTGATAAAACAAAATTATCCCCAAAATTAAATCTAAATAATTTATTTTCTCTAATTCCCTATTCGTCCCTGCAATTTAAGATAATAAAACCAGACGAATCATACACGAAGTTGACTCTATGTTGTTTTGTGTTTATGACTATTTTCCAAACCGTTCCTTCTCGTTTAAAACTTGTTCTTAAGCAAAGGCTCGAGCCAAGAATTAAAACGCTCGAGTCCTCGACGCGACGGTGATCTAATCACCGTCCGATCAACAAAATCGGAAGGTGTAAAAAGTTTGGAATCATCGTAAAGCTAGATTTAAGACAAAATGAGAAATTCGCCGGCGACACGCCGACATACCTTGGCCGGAGAGGACTCTCGTTGTGATGGCTATACGCAAGCTGCACATAGTCGCCGACTTGTACAGTCACGGAGGATGGATTTCTCTCTACGAACCGGTTCAGTAGAGCAGCTCCTGTTGTCTTCGGCGACGGAGTTCGACTTCCCGCAGCCACCAACTCTTCCGGCGGCGAGACTATCGCTCCATTGAAGATACCCAACATTTTCTATCTCAATTTCCTAAAAAAGGGAACTATTTTTTTCGAATACAAGATTCTTTGAGTTCTCTCTATGGTAAAGAAATATTAGACATGGAGGACGAGACAGACGAGAAAGATGGTGTTTATTATATAGGAAGAGGATGAAGGATGTTGAGGGTATTTTTGTCATTTCAAGTGTTCCTGAATCTTCTTATGATTCCTTGATTTTTAGTCTCTTACACAGAAATTAACGTTTGACGTGTATACGTACTGAAATGACGCACATATACGTTGGTCCTACGTGGAAATGATGAAATCATTCTGGATCGTTAGATTCTACTTTTGTGAGACCGATCTTGCCATTACCGTGTCTTATCCAATCCATCTCCTTTTGCAAATAGGTAGTAACCAAACTTTACCAAAAATAAAGTTATTGAGAAATTACACCAACTATTATTGTAAAAATTCTGGTAATTAGCTAACATTTATTTATTTGAAATTCAACTTTTTCCATTTATAACGTAACATACACTTTTCTATTTATAAACATTCTTCTTACGAATTTATCTTTTTCCACCATAATATTCGCCATAATTTGCTTAGAAACCCAGCAAAATTTCATAAATGACACTGATTATGTATGAATCAGTGAAATTTTTCTGATTGCGTGGAAAGATTACAAGACAGATTTTTTTGCTAATTAAGGGTTATTCAGTAAACATATTTTCTATGAAATCTATATATTAAACATATCTAAAGTGAAATCATTGTAGCAAAGAAAAAACAAATAGAAAGTTTATGATATAAATACTGAAATCGATGACATACATGGCTATTGGATCGGCCCATTTCTGTAGATGACAGAAGAAAATATTTCTTCGCTCGCAGGCCACCGCTAGAGCTCCCGGAGGGTGTCTCAAATTTTCCAAAACTGATTAGAGATCTGTGGATCATGGCGGCGGATAAACGGGATAAGGAGGAGGTGGAGGTGAAGACAGATGATGCACCTCCTAAACTCAAGCCGAGGCCGATCGTTCGTCTGGGAATCTTTCTCATTGCTCACAGTCCCGTGTTCAGGTGATTTTTCACCACCATTTCCTGAGTTTGTATGTTTTGACTCAATATCTGTTGGTTGGTTGATGCTTTGATCATGTTCTAGTGTGGTTTTTTCTGCCGCTGGGGTTTTGGCACTGCTGCTTTTACCGCTACTGGCAAAGAACACTTACATCTCCGAGAATGCTTTAATGCCAGGTTTTTGCATACCCTAAAGTCCAACTTTTGTATTCAAGTCTTGTTGTCAATTTACGAAAAATGAAAAACCGGCTTACAGTTTCTAGGCTCTGGGCATCTCATAATCTCATGCTTTAGGGTTGTTATGAGTGCTGATGATAGATGATAAAATAAGTTAAATGAATTTCATACAAATTCTAACATGGCTGATTCTTTACACTTGACTTGACACTGGGAGAATTTGGCAAATTAGTGTTCTGTACATTTGGAATCTATATGAGGGTTCAACACTGCTGAATCATGTCAGTTAAGGGCTTGCCAACTTCAAGTGCTTTGTTGTTTGGGTGTTTTACATTTTTTTTAAACTTTATTCTTCAGGCTCTGCACGGTCTATGCTCTCTCATCGGGATGTTTCTGATGGAAGCAAACTGGTGAATGACCTAGAGAGGTTTAGTCTGAATCATGAAGGCCAGGGTGTGTATGTCTTTCCTCCATTGTAATTCTTCCCACAGTTTTCGCATGAGTTAGAGCTCTCTTCTACGATAACAGGGAAAAGAAACTGCAAAAGTAACTTGTTTTTCTATTTACTTCTTTCTTAGTAATGAATTCCCAGCTGTGCATAGTCACGCTTAGTCTTTTTCCAGATGTACCAGTTGACATTCTCCTGTTTCTGCACTTACCCAAGTAACTCTATCTTTCTCCATTTTTGTGACTTTTGTCTAGTATAGTCCAGAGGCTCATTGGAAACTACATGTCAGAAATGGGTGCAGAAGTCTATTATCAAAAGTTCCATCATGAAGGGAATCAATTTCATCCCCTGCATTTCTTCTCCAGTCCTGATTCATATACATTGGTGGGGAATGTCAGCTGTGCTTCTTATGGGGTCAATGTTGCAGGGATTATAAGAGCACCTCGTGGTGATGGAAAAGAGTCTATTGTGCTAGTTACTCCCTATGATTCTATAAATGGTGGAGATTATGAGGCTTTGTCTTTAGGAATTGCCGGTTCTCTATTTTCTTTGCTTACTAGAGTTACCTGGCTTTCCAAAGACATAATATGGCTTGTTGCTGATTCTCGTTATGGAGACTATAGACCTGTTGCTGCGTGGTTAGGTGAATACCACACACCTTCATTTAAAGGCTCAGATTTGCTGAAGTGTGACAAGCTTAGTACATCTGACAGCTTCAGACGAGCTGGAACAATGACTACTGCTTTGGTTTTGAAGGTTGATGGTAGAAGTGAAAGGTTTGAGGACACACTCAGTATCTATGCCGAGGCATCTAATGGGCAGATGCCAAATCTAGACCTAATCAATGTTGTAAATTACTTAGCTGTGCACAGGCAGGGTTTTTATGTTAAGCTGGACAAGGTTGTGTCTTTACTTTCCTCTCCTTGGCTAAAGGTTATTGGGGAAATTTTTGAAGCTGTTGGAAAAGTAGCTCATATGTTAAATCCCTACTGGAATTTCGGTATCCCGGCAGCTGACTATCTTGAAGGCAGTGCTACCCTTGCAAGTTCACTCTATTTGCAGGTAAAAGTGTATAATTTTTATCTTTTCTTAATCAAATTCTTGTGGTTGGTCACACTGACACATTGTTAAGGCAGAAAAATTTTCATTATCCATTCTCATCAGGCCCTTGGTATTCCAACTGGTCCTCATGGAGCTTTCCGGGATTTTCAAGTTGATGCAATTACGTTGAAAGTTTCACCTAGATTTCCTCGTGAAAGTAAGGCAAGGCAACACGAATTCTTTCTCCGAGGGGCCGGGTGAGTTCTTGTCTTCATATTTTCCTTCTCTCCCGTTTTATACTGTATAGCTACCTCTGCTATTATATGTAAATTTTGTAACGCTATAGAAGTGCAATAAATCATTTATGCTTTGAATTTAAGAATCGTAATGTTTGCTACTCTTTAAAAGCAGGTTACTTGAAGGAACTATACGATCAGTGAACAACCTCCTTGAAAAGTTCCATCAATCGTTTTTCCTTTACCTTTTAACTTCCCCAAGCAGATTTATCTCTGTAGGCGTATACATGATAGCCTTTGCTCTTCTTGTAGCCCCTCTGCCGATGGTTGCAGCCTCTTTATACATTGATGGTTGTGAAGCTCTTACCAAATCCACTCATAACCCTACCAAAAATCTCAAGTCATGGAAATGGCTAGATGCAGCCAAACAGGTGTTTGCTTTGCACTTGTTAGGTTTCATCATGACGCTGCTTCCTTATTTCATCTGTCAAGTACCAGGCCAACATTCTCCAAGAAACCGCTCC
Organism: Pugionium cornutum; assembly: GCA_018901935.1. Lineage (NCBI taxonomy): Eukaryota > Viridiplantae > Streptophyta > Magnoliopsida > Brassicales > Brassicaceae > Pugionium > Pugionium cornutum. The sequence continues at coordinate 14,381,657 of CM032158.1, read as the reverse complement.
ATCATGTGGGCCACTACCTCTTCGTCACTTCTCTTTATAACCTTTGTAACAGTCAGGGGTTGCTCTCCGTTCTCCTCTCGGCTCCATAGAACCAACTGGGCTGTCTTGAAATCAGTGACTATCTCAGCTGCTTTCGTTGGTCTCTGCCTCATGTCCATAATCAATTTCGCCACTGCAGAGATTGGAGCATTACTACTAGTACCAATGTGTCTAATGGCCCGGCCTATCAAACCCGAGTTGAGATCCAGACGCTTTAAGGGTCTGTTGCGTGCGTTTTGTAGCATGGTGTGGGTGACCAGCGGGTTTCCAGTCATGTTTTTTGCAATCTCCAAGTGGTTCATTGGAGAGAGTCTCGGGCTCGTAGGGTTGAGTCTTGGTGGAGAGTTTTGGAGATGGTTGGAATCGCTATGGGCGTGGAAGAGTGCGACGTATATATACATAGGTATGGTTCATCTTCCTTGCTGGCTCCTTTGCATCTGCATCTTGTTTCATCATGCTTAATTCTTACTTTATTCTTATTATTTATTTCATTATAAATGATGTTAAAACGATTTTAAAATTTATATCTAAACTATATTTCATTAGTTATTTTTGAAACTTGCAATATTTAGATTTTTTTTTTTTACACCTTAGATTTTTTTTTTACACCTTAGATTTGTAAACTCAAAGATATAAACTCATCCAAGGGTCCAAAAATAGAATACAAGTAATAGAAAGCTTCTAAAGAAATCTACCAAAGGTCCAAGCTTTCAGGGAAAGCTACCAAACAACACATAAACAAGAGAGCACTTAGATGACTATAAATAGACCATCACTTTCACTACATCAACCATATCATTTCCCAAAACAAGAAACGAAAACTTTCTAGAATAATGGCTTCTTTGATCAATTTGTTCCCACTCTTTATCATCTTAACCCTACAAACTTCTCCTTCTCTCGCCACCGGCGTCAAGAAACCAAACCCACCGGTTTTTCTGCTTCCATTGATCAAAGACAAAGCTACGAATCTCTATTACACTAACCTCGACATCGGAAACAATAATCACTCTACTCTCACTCACAGCCTCGCCGTCGACATCGGCGGCGGCTCATCCGTTCTCCTCCGCTGCAATACAGCCGTGAAATCAGCAACTTATGTCCCAATTCGCTGCAGCTCCGCTAGATGCAAACAAGCCAAGCCCGACTTGTTCTGTTTCAGCAACACCACCATTTGCGGCAAATATGTCTCCACTTCCTTCACCGAGCATCCACTCAACACACTTCTCGGTTTTGACGCCGTCTCTCTTCTCACCTTGAAACCTAACGGCGCCACTAACACCGTCCGCTCGTCCTTTATTTTGACCTGTACCAACGACGCTAAAGCACTGAAGCTCATGCCGCATGTTGTTAACGGAACCACCGGTCTTGGAAATTCTTCGATCTCGCTCCTTTCCCAGCTCGCGTCAACGCACAGAATCCAGCGAAATTTCGGTCTGTGTTTGCCATCTAAACCGGCCGGATTAGGAAGTCTTCACATTGGAGGAGACTCTCCTTACACTAATGATGTCTCGAAGAATATAGCCTCAACGTCTCTGATGGTCGACGAATCGTCGGGTGAGTATTTCATCGAAGTGAAGTCTATCGAAATCGCCAGAAAGGTGATTACATTAGATAGGAAAAGCCGTGGAAACGCTATGATCTGTACTTTGGCTCCTTACACCGTCTTGCAGACTTCCATTTACAAGGCTCTAGTAAAGGAATTTGTGAATGAGGCAAAGATGTTGAGAGTCGAGAAGGTGAAGCCTTTCGAGGCATGTTTCAGCTCCAAAGGGATGGGAGTTGCGGCATCGGTTCCGGTGATTGATTTGGTGGTGAAGGGCGGAGCTAAGTGGAGGATCAATAAGTGGAATTCGTTGGTAAAGGTGAAGAGAGATGTGGTTTGTTTAGGGTTTTTGGATGGAGGTGTTAGTATGAAGACGACAGAGATGGTGATCGGAGGTTTTCAGATGGAAGATTATCTTGTGGAGTTCGATCTTGAAGCTTCCAAGTTCTCTTTCTCATCTTCGTTGCTGCTTCGCAATACTTATTGTAGCCAAAACTGAATCATTCGGATACTTCATACTACGAGTGTAGACAAAACAAATACTTTAGTTTCTATAAAAATGCTCTTTTTATGACCTCCAACATTTGCACTGTTACGTAAACCTCTCCTTCGTACCAATCGTAGATATTGGGCTATTGAATATATCTTAATGGGCCAAACAAATATACGCCTTGAAGAGAAGAAAAACTCAACCAACTGAAAGAGTGAAAGTTCCAATTAGAGAATTCTTTACAAAACTCTAAAAAGGTATTAAATAAAAAAAAACGGCCCATTAGATGATGTTTGTGCAATCACTCACATGTTCCCACTTGCTGTTACTGTCTCTTTGTGTAGTGGTGTGTCAGTTTTCATACAAAGTCATCGGGGGATTTTGTGTAATTACAGTCCTCAGATTCTCTGTGATCTCTCTCTCTCTCTCTGTCTCTTTTCAAGATAAACATTTCGTACCAATCACTTTTTATAACTCCTATTTACACTACAGTGCTTCACATGCCTCCTAAACATATGTACCCACTTACCCTTTTTTTCTCTCGCCAATGTATAAATTTCTCTTTTCTTTTTTCTCACCCGAGGATAATCAGCATTTCTTCTAAACTAATTTATTCTTATGGTTCGTAACGTACATTTTTAAAATTAATAAAAGTCGAGAGATAAAGAGAAGTGTTATAATGAGGCGTGGGGTGTTAATGGAGAAAAGTAGGGCCCACAGTACATAAAAGAGATTCCAATATTAGATACGTGGGACCCATAATCCATATTCCCCACCGTTAATTATTTCCTATTACGTTTCCCGCGTTCCGTTCCTTATCGGCTCGGCGAGTGTTCGGATTTTCCGGTGAATTTAACTTTAACCGTTTTTTCACCGCTCGCTCTCAGATAGGAAGGGATTTTTTTTCTTTTTTTCTTTACAATCATGTTCGTTTGTAACACATAAAAATTTACATCTACGTCATATTATTGTTCGTTTATTTCTACGGTTGACGCTATATCATGCGTTATATTTTTTTATCACTAATTAAAACATTAATGTAAATTTAAAAATTTACGGTTAACCATAATCATAATTATTGATAACAAACAAACAATATATATCGTAGTCGTAATATTGATCGTAACCACAATCATAATCATAGTCACATGTCCCAACCAAATAACAAAACTAACATTAAATAAATTGCGTAATTTTGTTTAACTTGTGCCGGTCATTCGATGGGAAGAGGAAATATTAGCCGTTGAAGGAGAACCGGAAGCAGCCGGTGAAATGGACAATGCCATGTGAAACATCACTGACACTATAGACCGTATTGGGTCTTGAGCAATCTCTACTTCGATCTCCTCACTTTGACTCTTACAAGTTTTAATCTTCTTTAACTTACTTTATCATTTACTTAATTTAACACCTTCACTAATTTGTTCTTTTAATATCATTTTCCTACAGCCTAAGAGTCTAAACTCGTACTTAAATCATTAATTAATCTCATTACATTATTCAGTTTATATATTTTTAATCTTTGTCGTACGTTTTTAATATTCTCGCAATTGAGTTAAGAACATGTGATTTTTGGTTTGGTCTTTGTAAAATCCACACAAAAGATTCAAAGCGAATATAATTTTGTAGACTTGACCGCAACTTTAGTTGACCATTTTTCCAGTACTTTTGGCCAATCCTTTATGGTAGTATTAAATATTCTTTCGTGTTGGTAGAGGAACTATATTATAAAACTTTCTTCAAAATATATTATATGTAAGAAGTGCATTTTAGTACTTAAATATACATTAAATTGTATAAAAAATATAATTGTTTTATACAGTCTAATGTAGATTTTATCTGATGAATAAAATAGATAAATAAAATTAAAAACAAATCTTGTTCCTTTGCTCATCGACGATGGTTGTAATTGTAATGATAATTAATACTATAGTTTTGGGTACAAGATATATTATTTGTTTGTTTATTATTGGTAAATGTAGTTTCGGTTGATTCAATATTTTTAATCGCACTGTTATTTTATTCGGTAGTCAAATCTAATTATTGTGATTGATTGCATATAATTGCGTTAAGTAAACGAACAATAATATACCGCATTCATAATCGTAAAAAATTATGGATGATAAACAAATATGAATTATTGGAAATGAAATTCATGAAATATTAAATATGTCTAACTAAAAAATGTAAAAAAAAATACGTATTTTCAAGAGATTTTCCCCCATTTTACGTGCAGGCAAAGAATAATTGTTATTAAATTTCTTTTCTAGACAAAATATTTGTTATTTTATCTTGGTACAAAACTTACACATTAAAAAAAAAGTTATATTTCTCATAATGAATGGCTAGAAAAAGCAGACAGTGGGGTGAGTAATTAATAAAACAAAACATTAATATAGAAATAGAAGATATTTTATGGGAATTGGGTGAAGTGAACTCTGACCTGTTTTGTTTCAGTTTTTGTTGTATTAATGTTTATCCTATCTTTCACGTGGTGATATGATACCATTACCAGAAATATGTCTGTGCTTCGATTATGACAAATTATATGAGAAATATACAGAAGAAAGAAAGGAAATGAAAGGATTGGTAACCACTCACAAAGCTGAATCAATCAACAAAGGACACGATAAAAGAAAAACACACAAATTAACGCTTCTGAATAACAAATGCATCTTATATGATATTAAAATGTTAGGCAAAAACTCGTAGGTGCAATTTTACTTGCCTTTTAGAGTGACTGTGCATTTGCATAATGAAAGGATACTTGAAAGCAATTGTTTATTTGCGGAAATAGCAGACAATAAGGAGAGGATACAGACACTATAACTGGTGACTGAAACCAGACAATAATAAATAAGTAGTCGTAATATTTCGTGTAGTGTAATTGAGATTACTAATATAACACTGTAAGAAAGCGTGTGGGTCAGTTATTAGATAGTCTGACTTTTGGAATGAATAGTAGCTTGGTTGGTTTGTCAAAGTGATCTTTGCTTTGCTTCAGCCCTTCACGTGAGCCATTCAAATTTTCTCTGTTTTTTCCCTTTTCGATAGTCAAAAAGATTAATAAATTTTGTAATGGGAAGGTCAGTAAGTAAAAGCTTTCCAAATACGAGAAACAGCAAAAAAAGAGAGAGAGCAGTAAGTGGAGAACGCACTAAATTTTAAGTTTCTGTTAAAATTAAGTAATGTTCGATATTAAAGGTTTACATAACACTTTGATTTTGGAATTAATTTTAATAGGGTTGGAAAAAAAATTCAAATTATTAAAAATATAAAGAACTAGATCGGAAAAAAATTATGGATTTACAAATATCATTAAAATCTATATGTTATATTTTTAAATCATTAAATTTTAAGTAATACCCTAAAATAACAAATTTTTAAATTTTTTCTAAATTTAATATTATAAAATTAAAAATTTATATTTATTATAAATATATACCTGATTACCAAAAGACATATCTATATCATTGGCGATTAACACATGTGTTTATGCATTCTATCATTCTTTAATATAAATCGTAATATATGTATATATGTAGGTTAAAAAAAGAAAATAGATATAAATATTAATATATGAATTAAATGGAAAATAACTTTAGAATGTCCTGATATTTTTTTTAGAAAAAAAGAAAGTTAATTTCTTATTTGCTCCTATTTTTGAAAATTTCACGGACTGATTTGTTGTCAAAATGATTAAGATCATTGAATTGGAACAAAGACAGATTTGACTTTTGTTGGTTTGCAATATTCATTCTTACATCATCGTAAACACACAAAGAAGCCTCTCCATGTGCTCACACTTCCTTCTCCAATAATCTCTTTTCGGGACTCTAAATATCAGACACGCTCTTTCTGTTTCTATCACATCAATCTCTATATTTTATTATCTTTACCAAAAAAAACTTACTGCATCTCCTTTTTATTTTCTCAATATACATCACACATACACCTATACGTACATAAAATACGATGATTTGTATGCATGCCAAAAACGTCCACGTCAAAAAAATAAGATATGATGATCAAATAAACAAGCCTCGTGCATGAATTTTAGATATCTTCTATATTTTGCAAATTTCGTTGCAAACTGCTTTAATTTCCGTTTATATAAGCCAGCTGAATAATTGATTATATAATTCATTATAATTTATTTTAGTCTATTTGAATGAAACATATTTAAAACTATCTATTTTCTAATTTTAGATATGGACATGCTTATCACTTATCAGAAAGAGAGGTGGAAGGTAGTGCTGTCAAGCGGGTCGGACCCGCCCTGCATGACCTGCCCCGCATTAATCTAGCGGGTTTACGGGTGATCCGCGACCCGCTTCGTTTTTAAAATTTTTTAAAAATATTTAATTAAAATAAATCTAAATAATAATAAATCTAAAATTAATAAATCAAATATATCATAATTCAATTTTTAAAAAATCAAATTATATAAATTTTGAATATCAAGTTTGGTATTAAATTGGTTTAGAATTAAATTAGTTTAAAATTAAATTGGTTTAAAATTAAATTAGTTTAAATTTTGGTCAAATAATTTTGACCCAAAATTTGCGGGTATCCGCCAACCCGCAAAATAATAAAACGAAACCCGCACCCGCCCCGCTATACCAAATTTCGACCCGCACCTGCCCCGCATATACGGAGCCGGCCCTGAATTTAACAGAGCCGCAAGCAAAAAAAAAAGGGCCGTTTTATACTACAAAAAAAATTAGGCCGTTTTAATTTTTAAAATTTTTTGTTGTTATAAGAACTCGAACCGAAGAACTCTAGAAAGCAGTTTACTTTTATTTACCATTTGTGCTAAGAGTATTTTTAAAATAAGAGTTGATATTTTTATATTAATAGTGAGGGCCGCAAGCACGGGCTTGTTTTGCTTGGGCCCAAGCCCGACCCTGCGCATATAAACTTTTTTTTTTCCTTCGATCCGCACCCGCCCCGCGGCGGGTCAAACGGGGCGGGACCCGCGGGTAATGAGCCAAATTGACAGGCCTAGTGGAAGGAGCCAACTGTGAGTCCCACGCGTCTCCTCGACAGCCGAGCATCCTCTTCTGAGGTGTCTCGAATGGGACGGCTGTGATTCATACATCACAACATTCAATTATTCAATATTGATGATTTGGTAACATTTCATTGGATTCTTTAAACCAAACATTATCTGAGTTCAGCTTTGCATTAAACCATTTCCGTTTCTCTTGTTATCTTAATTTTTGTAGATTTATCTCATTTAATAAGTTAATTATGTAAAACATCTTTTTCAAAGTTAAAAACTTGTATTTGTAACTTATTAAGGTTTAATATTTTAAATATCAGCGACAAATGCTTGTTTACATCTTTCAAAAAGTAGAAAAAGTGTATGTTTCCAAAATGTCTTTAATCAAATGTGTGTTTAACAATTTTATTATAATATATGTGAACACAGCGAATTCACTTTTTCGCTTTTGACCATAACTAAACCAAATGAAAAATATCTATATAAAGGTGAAAACAACAAAGAAACAAAAAATGGAAAAAACAAAATTCCGGGGTCCAAAGAGAGAAAAAGTGAAAAAGATGGGTTGATTTGTCAATAACGGGTTTTTTGGTTGGTTAGTAAAGTAAAGTGGTAACACAGTTTTAAGGAGTAAGTAATTCGCCGTTAAGACAGCGTTGGAGCTGCAAACAAACAAGGGGTGAATACATGTGTCGGATCTCGAGCAGCCTGTTCTTAGCCTTAACTTGTCTTTTCATTTCAAAACTTTTTTTTGGGTCCATCTACTTTTCTGGTCCACAACGAATTAATTTATATCATTACGTACCCAGAAAACACCAGTGTAATAGTAAATATGTTTTCCCGATTCTCCATAATGCAATTGCGGTACGAGAGAACTTTTGGGAAAACGATAAATACATAAATAAAAACGCAATATACGTATGAGAGAAGCAAAATCGCTCAATCCAAAGCGTTTCTTTGATAAGTTTGTGTGTACTAATCAACCTCAACGTTTCTAAACGTTCGAGTCTGCATCGCAACCGCTGCGACCTGGCCTATTTGCGATTAACTACTTTATTTTTATTTTTAAATACAACTGATTTGTTTACTTTTGTCTTTGTAATCTTTTTCCTTTTAGAAATCGATTCAAACCTAACAATAAAAATTAAAAAAAAAACTAAAGCCAAAATCAAATGAAATAAAATAGTAGTGGGTGGGATACATTTCCAATTCCATTACTCCATTATTTTTGGCTCGAAACAATTAATTAATTTTTTTTTTAAATAAAAAAGAGTGTTGAATCAAAAGTATCAATATCACTAATCAAAGTCGGATTTTATTTTGTGAAGGGTTTTGGTATCTAGTATCTACGAAACTTGTTCATGGCAACTGAGTATATTCTTTATAAAAGAATAAACATTGTATGACGAGTAACAAAATTTTATATAAAGAACATTGATTCCATTATGGAAGATTTATTTATTATTCTTTTTTCTGGAAGATATCAACAAACAAATGAACATTAGGATCTCACTAAGAAAGTAAGAACTCAGAGCTGCAATATAAAATACTCGTTTGATTTTATAATATGATTCTATAAAATTACTTAAGAACTATCACAAATAAATAAAGAAAACCCTAAAAATAACTTAGGATTTAATCCATTGGAGGAAGAAAAGAGGATTCTAAGAACCCCCAATAATTAAGGAAAAAATCCCATTCCCATGTATAATCACAAGACCAGAAGGATTCACAAACTATGGAAAGTTTTTGTTGTTTTTGGGTTTGCTTACATAATATTGCAGCTTGAAGTGTTCTCATCACTGAAGTAATGAGAATATTGGTCACCACCACCGTGGGGCGGATATGGATATGGATATGGATATGGATACGGATAAGGATGTTGTTGGTACGGTTGAGGTGGCATATAGTTGACAGCTGGCGGTGGTCGAGCATACATCATCGGCTGGAACCGCTCGTTGCCCATGGCTCGTTGCTGGTTCATAACCGCCGATAAGTATTGTTGTTGTTGTTGTTGTTGCTGTTGTTGTAAGTAGGGATTTCCCGGCATTGAATCTTGTCCTCCGCCGGGGGCTTGGAAATATCCTGGTGGTGCTCCTGCTGATGGCCCGCCGCCACCATCCCCTGGACCCATTGCAGGTAGTCCTTGAATTGCCTGCATGTTATTACCCATTGTTGGTAGAAGATTACCCATTGGACCACCCATTGGCATGCTCATGGTCGGAGGTCCTCCTCCCATTGGACGAAAACCCGGCGGGAGTCCTCCACTAATTGGTCCTACTCCGTCACCGTTGTTACCCTTCTTGCCACCATTGGGACCGCCGATCATCTGGCCTCCGCCAGCTCCTTTATTGTTGTTAAGACCTCCACCTCCACCTCCACCTCCGCCACTTTTTCCATCAAACGGATGCCCCCCACCACCACCGCTTTTACCGCCGTTCTTGCCTCCGCCTTGGTTTTGATTCCCCACATTACCGCCTCCACCCCCACCGGGTCCTCCCTTCTTTCCGTTACCTCCGCTGGCACCAGCGACTTGAACAGGAAAAGGGACACCCTTACCCCCAATTTTAGCACCGGCGGGTCCAGGACCACCCCCACCGCCGTTTTTGTGAGCGTTTAAGATCTGTTGAGCGTTAGGCATCATCATGTTGTTAGGCATCATCATGTTATTGGGCATCATCATGTTGTTAGGCATCATCATGTTATTAGGCATCATCATGTTACCACCACCCATCATGGGCTTCATCTTGTTAGGCGGAGGGTGGTCGTCATAGTCATCATCCTCCAAATCATCATCCAACTCATCGTCCTCATCAAACTCATCACCGAATTCGTCATCACTGAAATCGTCGTCTTCTCCATCATCAGGAATATCAAACTTCACAGCCTTCTGATTAGGATTCTGAGGATTCTTGTTCATAAGAGCAGAGCCAGGACCTGGACCCTTTACCTGAGGAGGAAGCTTCAGATCTTGAAACCCTTTCATCTGCTGAAGCTGTTGAAGCTGCTGAGGATTCAGCTGCTGCATCTGTTGTGGAGTTAACTGCGGAAGAATCATCTTCGGTGGCCCACCCCCACCGACACCGTCGTTCTTCTGGCCTTTGTTATTGTTTCCACCACCGTTACCACCACCTCCGCCACCACCGTTACCACCACCTCCGCCACCTCCGCCACCTCCGCCACCTCCGCCACCTCCGCCACCGCCGTTCTTCTGGCCTTTGTTATTGTTTCCACCACCGTTACCGCCACCGCCACCACCTTTGCCGCCGTGGTCAATCTGCATGCCTTTAAGCTGATTGGCCAAGTTGGGCTGGTTCTGATTGGTGTTATTTCCCTTTGGAGCTCCCCAGATTTCGGCATGCTTACCAGATTTCAAGAGCTTCTTGATAAGAACTGAAGGGTCTACGTTTCCAGATACTGTCACTTTCCCTTGCTCTGCGTCTATCTTAGTCGTGAAAACGCCTGTTTCAGAACCAAAAACACTAAGCCTAAGTCAATCAATAGACCAAAGTCTTTAGTCAAATCTGAAAAAATGAAGTCAAAACAGAGAAGAAAGTAAGATTTTGGAAGATTTTGTTTTCTTGTTTTTTACCTTCAATTTTCTGCAAAATTTTCTTCACTTTCTGCTTACAACCATCACAGTGAATGTTCACTCTGAGAACAAAAGTCTACACAACAAAAAAAACACAGAGTAAATTCTCATACTATTGGTAGAATATAAACATCCAAAAGTGGTTACCAAACCTGTATCTTCATAAACTCTTCTTTACTCATTTTTTTCTTGAACTAGTAAAAAAACTCAAATCTATTTCACTTTTGTCACTAGATCTGAGGCTGCTCCTCTGGTTCTTGAAAGTTTAATCTGCACAATCAAAAGCCCAGAAAATGTTACCAACATAATAGATTTAAAAGATCTAATGGAAACATAACAGTGAGCACACATTATCTGAGGAAAAAAGAAGCAAAGCTTGAGATAAAAAAACAGAGAAGGAAAATCAGACACTCACTTGAATTAAGCAAAAGATGAAGGAAGAAAGTTTCAGACTTGACAACAGTAAATTTGGTGAACATTAACTTCTCTACTTTCGTCTATTTCAGAATGAGAGGGAGAGGGAGAGAGATGATGCAGAGTTGCTACTTCGTTATCTTCTTTAAAGAGAGCTTTAATTTATTAGGAGAAATGGAGTGAGTGCACTCCTCTTATCTTCCTCTAATATATTTTAATCTTCTTCATTGCCATAAATATTATTTAATGGTTAGATGTGAAAAGCAATTGTCAAACTAGTTTTAAATCAATATGGATTTATAGAAGTCTATCTTTTTAACATAATAAAAATAATTTGAGTTTCGAATATAGTATAGAGTCGAAAATTCATTAATTTTAGAAACTTAAAACATGATTAATTACAAAAATAATAACCAAAAGTTACATTGGAATAATTTTTATTTCTTAAGTACAACAATGAACCGGTTAATTTGACGTTACTATGTAATAAAAACGTGAAGTTGTTCTCTCTTTATTCCTTCCTTATAAACCAGTCATAGGAATTTTGCTACATTTTTTTTGGGTAAAAATGTTAAGAGAATTTTGCTACATTGAATTTAGAAACGATCTTCCATTCTTTACCACCGGCATATAACATAATGAAATTATAAAAAAAAGCCAATCAAACTTAATGGTCTTTATAAGTGGGTGAATGGTTGAATCATTTATAGATATGTTGGGATATTAAATCGATGATATAGTGATAAAAAAAAATTAACTGTCTTGGTATATATATTTCTAACCATTCCAATGAGTTTTAATTTGATTTACAATCTATGTTCAAAGTGATTGTTGCATTGGTTTATGTTCAGAGTGAATCTCCTTACATTACTTTCAGTGTTTTTTTACAATTAAAATCTACATAATTAATTTATTTATACATTCAAATAACTATGACCATATGGAAAATTTCTTCAATAACTGTATCCAGCTATCCATGCTTTTTTACCTTTTGTCGAAAATTTCTTCAATAATTGAATGATATATATAGTAAAGGTTAAAATTGAAACAGCAGGACCAACTAGATGAAAATGACAAATTTGGTTAAAGAAGAAAGAGACGTTTTAAGTGATATTTGGACGTAAAAATACAAATTTTAAATTATTATGTGTTTGTCTTAACGGAAAAAAGAGATTAACCTGAATAACAAATGGTAAAAGAATGTTATTAAATAATAATAATAACTAAAAATAATGGAAAAACTACAAAAAAATAAATAAAGATGAAAAAGTTAGGGTTGGATAAATGATGAAAGCCTCAACCTTACGAATGAACATAATCACGTTTTCGGACACTAACAGTTTTGTCTTAATATTAAATTTTATTTTCAGTAAGTTAAGACACTTTCCTTCTACGCAATTATAATTATTGCCGTTTGTCTCAAAAGCCTAAATAATGTAAACATTGCATGAAACACTCTCATCTCTCTTTGTTTTAGTTTTCCACTTTTCCTTTTGTCTTTTAATTAAAATAATATTATAAATTTACTCTTTTAATCATTTTCACTGCTAAGTAAAAAAAAACCAAGATATTTATGCATGCAGGTCTCAATATTATAGCAAAATAATATAACAAATATCGTTAATACACTAAAAAATCTAATAATTAGATACGATGTATATATATATATTGTATTATTGTATAGTATAGTCCAAGTCTCTTTTATAATGAAAGGACATGGTACAATTTTGACATTTATGATAAAGTTTTTACGATATGACTGGACAAATAATTTGATTTAAACTTGCATGCTGCATTATTGAATTATTTGAAGTTTTCTTGGGTACATATATATACATGAAAATTTAATGCCAAACACTGTAGATTTCAAATGATACTCTAAAACTAATTTAAAAGATTGATATAGAGAGTTTTTGACTTCCGTCGGAACATTTCTTCTTGAAAAGACAGATAAAATCTCAAAACTTGAATTCGACAACATAAAACATTTTTTTTATCAAAAGATGAAGAAAGTCCAATATAAATAAATTATGGGGTTTAATGCGATATAATTTGTAGTTCAAATTTAGCCTGAAATGATAAGAATTGAGTCACATGAGACTCAAAAGGTTCACATGGGGTCATCTTCTTCTTATTTACAATATGGCATTAATTGGAGTTTTTGTCCATATTCCTTTTACCATCTCTTTTCTTTACTTTCATTTTCCCCTTTCTTAAACAAACCTTATCACAATTCGCTTCGGACTTGAATTGTTATAAATTAGCGTGGAAAATGTTATACTTATTCGGGTATTAATCCATATTTAGTTGAATGTGGCAGTGAATGACACTGAATTTTTTTTTCTATTTTTTGGTGATTATGTATGGTTGAGACTTGACTGTGTGAACTCACACAAAGGATAACTCAAGACACGGTGAATATGTTAGACAGTGGTATAGATTTTTGTTGGTTAAAATTGTTAGGTGGTATAGATTAGCTGCACTATTTTTGTATTCGAATTCACCATTTTTCGAATGTGTTATACTTTTATGCGAATGTATTAAATTATTAGACCGGCTTGTTATGATCCATGTAACAAAAAAATGAGTCGTATATGTTCAGTTACATTGGATCGACCCTGAGTTTAAGAAGGTCACAAGCAAAAAAAGAAAAAAAAACTGTTTTATATTATTTTATCATAATATTTTCAGAATGAATACCAATTTTTTTACAAAAATATGAAGAACCGCAAACACGGGATTGTCCCTCTTGGTTTCAGGACCGGGCCTGCAATTACACTAAATTTTTATAACTCATACCACAACTTTGTCCTAATTTTTTTTCTATAACTAAATACAAAAAGGGAAAAGTAATGAAAAATAAGTAAACATTATTCTCAAAATTAGCATTATTTTTTTAATTAAATATATCATCACTAAGTTATTCCAAAAAATTACAAATTTAATATGTAATAGAATATCTAAACTCTAAATAAAAATATTGAAATCCAAATACAATATTTTATTTTAATTATTTAAAAAAAAAATAGTTTATGTTATATTTGAAAAAAAAAATTTGTAGTTGATACTTGTGAATCAAAAACGTGGCATTTAAGGAATTTTTGTTGTGAATCTAGACAAACATATTAATGAAGTTGGGTTTTGGTCCACATCCTTGACAAACGAATCTACTATTTAACAAGAAAGAAAATTACTGTATTCAGGTTTTATCAGAGGACTATGATGTGACTGATACCACCTGGAATCGATATGTTTATTAAAATATAAAATCTTGCTTGTGAATAAGGCCAGCACAATCAAATGAAGACTTTTCTTTTATATCTTCTTCAATTCAAAAGTTTGAACATTCTGGCAAAACAATGAACTCAGATTCACTTTTTCTTTTAACTAACAATTTTTTTTCTTTTCAGGCATATGTTCAATAGGAAACATTCTTCATCTCGGACCAGCTTTTCCTTTTCCTTTTTAATGGACAAAAAGCAAAAAGGAGATATAAAAGGTTTACTTCTTTGAATGTTCTTCATCAACTTCAGTTCCATGTTTCTTTATTTTCTTTTGAATCATTGTAATTATCAAGGTCCCCATTTGTGTTTTGTACACATAGAGAGCTATTTAAACTCCTGCAGATGCTTTGACTCTTGCAGATTTTTGCCTGTGTATCTGAACAAAGAGTATTGTGTTTACTACAAGTTAGGTTTCTAGGTTATAAGTTCTATCCGAGCGGTAAGCAAACCAGAAAGTATTCAATGACAGACAAAAGAGATTAATGAGTGTTTCAAGAAAAAAAGTACACAGAGAAAACTTCTCTATAGATTGAACCATGTGAGCTATATACATTACTATTGTTGTTTTCTTTCAAATTTCCAAACTTAGACCAACAAATTTGTCCATAGTATGAAATGAGAAAAGACAAACCGGATTCGTATAAGAAAGAAAAGAGGAAAATAATTCGATTTGAGGGCTTCGAAAAGAAAGGAAGAAAGACTCAAACTTGGTGTTTAAGTTGAAGGGAAGAACCTCTTTTTCAGTGTTGTTCATCAGTACTTTCCACTTTAATTTCTAAAAGCTCAACGATGGGTTGTCGACAAATGGGACATTTGTTTGACTGAAACCTCAGTTCTTTTGCACAGTCGCTGCACAAACACTGCAAGAGACAACACAATATGATTTAGTCTTAGGGACAATTCAACCAAAATGTTATGTTTTTTTTCTGAAAGAATTGGTACAGATTGGCTTTAGAGACAATGAAAACCAATGTGAAGTTAGTCTAAAATGGAATAATTTTTTTGTTCATAGTGTAAATCATGCCGACAATTTATATACGGACTAAACGAATGCTTGTCTATAGAAGAGAAAAGTAAATTGCTAGAAGCTTTACCAAATGTCTACAAGGCATGACGGCTGTGTCTTTAGGTTCAGTCAAGCATATGACACATTCTTTGCCACCTTTATCCTCTAAGCCCGACGCAGCCTTATCTTGTGTAGTCGAGTTATCGATTCCATACAACTCCCGCAGTTCATATCGAACTCCTTCAATCCATAGGATCTGCTTCATGACTTTCACTTTGAAGGATCCATCATTAGTCTTCTCCAAGCCCGCTTGGGTGATTTGCTTATGAACTAATGACTCCTCTGGAATTGAGCTTGGTGAGACTAATGTCTCGGCTGATATTACAAGCGGGTACACTTCTTCTGCTGATGGTTTCGATAGATCATCCAGCGAAAAGAAACCCAAGTCAGTTCCTGTCCCTGAAGGTTGTAGAAACTTCTGTGCGGTCCCTTTTTGGAAAGGGACTTTGGTTGGTGGGAAAGCTTCTGGCATATGTGGGACGATTGTGCAGTTAGGTTCCTCCTTTGCAAAAAATATGATAGTGAAACTGAAAACGAGACAACATAATAAGAATCCTTGTTAGATAATCTTGGTAATAATCACTACAAATCATACAAGCAACTTCAAACTTTTAGGCTTTGGGTTTTAGGGTTCTTGATGTTCTCGATCAGAAGGTAATTTGGAGCAATTACTCTAAAATCAAAGCCTTAGGCTGTATACGACACAAACAGAGAGTAATAAGATCGATCGAGTAGCTACTTTTAGCTTAGCCTCTCGACAACCGCAACTACAAATCTCGAGCAATGTTATAGGTAAAGGGAATGCTTTTCCATCATTCCTATGGAGATTCAGTTTAATGAACTAATTTTTCCAGATGCAAAATCTGCATCAGTTCTAACTGAAGCCTGAGTTGCTTGGTTTCTTCACCACATGAAATCACATTTCATCAGCTAAATCATGTAAGTATTTAACCTTACTAATCCAAAATTGTGGTTCCATATAATTTAGAATTGAATCATGAATACAGATCTTCCTTTTCGAAGTTCCCTATACGCTAAGTAATTAGCCAGTCTCTTCCCAATTTTGCTTGCAATAGTCTGAAAGTCCCTCAATTTGGATTAATTGAACCAAAATCATCCAAATGAATAACCCCCCAAACAAATTCCAGTAAATAAAACCAACCAAAAAGTTTTGAGTTGGATCATGTAAAGTTTGAACCTTCTTTTTATCCAAATTTGAGATTAATCATGCAAACAAGGTTTTTGATTCGCATTATCCTAAAAAGATCCAAACTTTAGGATAATCCTTTCCATGTAGAAGTTCTCTCTAAAAAGGCCCAGTCCGTTCCAATTCCGGTTCTAACATTTCGAATAAATTCACTCGATTGAGATTGATCGAAACCTAACTTTACCCAAATGGACATGGAAACTCCCCAAATTCCAGAATCAAACAAGGGTTTTGGAGTTAACTTATACCTGCCATCGAATAAAGCATCGAAGACGAAGGAAACTAGATGATGACCAGGGTTAAGATCGTCTGCTTCGAGTCTCACCGTATCTTTATGCACATTGACATCATTCCTTACCTTCTTCGCGCTCTGATGCTCTACGTACGGCGGAGGCGATTGCTGAACCGGATGCGGACCGAAGATAACCGGCCTCATCATCGGGCTCCAACCATTGTGATGATAACCGGAGAAATACGGAGGAGGTTGCTGGGGGTGGTAATGGTTTTGATGATAGTTATGACCGTACGCTCCGTAGTTAATCTGCGGCGGAGGATGAGGCTGATGCTGAGATGGTGGCTGAGTCGGTGTTGGAGGAAGAAGAGAGAGTTGTGGAGTTGAAACGGGGTGGTTGTGAGTGGGATTGATCGGTGCGGTGTAACTGTACTCGTTGTGCGGTGGGTGCTGTGGAGGATCGATGTAATAGTACGGAGGAGGAGGAGGGTGATTGTGGTGGAGACGGAGACGGTGGTCGTTGTCTCGTCTACGGTTGCTGAAAGAGATCCCCATAGCTGAAGTAAGAGACAAGAGAGACAGAAAAACGAAGGAAGAAAAGAGATTTAGAGAGAAAAGTCAGATCAAGGATTTTGTCTAATGATTTTCTTCTTCTTTCTTAACCACCGGAAGATATATTTACTGACAATTAAAATCTACCGCCAGATTTTGTATCAAAATAATTATTTTAAAGTCAACGCGTCTAATTTCTGACTAATTTCTCTGATCTGACAAAGTAATTATATCAGATGTTCTAATGAAAGAGACATGACACGATTTGTCCTGCTAAAATCTAGAAAAAAATATATCAGGTTTTGGAAAATCGACAGTTCTCCCTGAGATATAAAATAGATTTAAACAAAATCAACTAACATACCTTAGTTAATTGTATACCTCTCTTAAGTTTCGAAAGTGATATGTTTATAGTTGACTGCATATGCAACCAAGTTGTTAATTAGATCTTAAATTGGATTTAGTTTTTAAAAAAATAATATAAAAGCTTAGAAGGTTTTTTTCCCCAAATAAGATGAAATTCATTATGATCAGACACAAACTATATAACAGAAGTATAAGCAAAGGATCATAATTTGATCCGTATCTTCAGTTTATGGATTCAATATATGGTCAACCAATTTTATGAACATAACTATAGCGCCTATGATATAGTGAATAGAAAGAAATTAAACAGTATTTCTGAACATACCTTATATGCTAATATTAAGAATGTTTCATGCAAGAAAATATTTTATTTCTGTGAACTGATAATTACATCACAAAGTCACCAAGAAAAAAAAAAAACTCTTTTTAAAACAACTTTTTTAATCTATGTTATTATACAAACCAAGAAAGCGAAAACTACAGCGACATAATAACTGCACATTTACGACCAGATTCGTTTGGTCAAGAACCTATGCTTTGCAAGTTAATGATTATACCAAAGTATTCAGTAGCTTCTTTAATGACTCTTGTTTTGTTCTTGGTTTTCAGGTTTTTGAGCATCTATCTTTATTAAGAGAGGCTCATTTAAATCCGCCGGAGCATCAGTCTGCTCCGGCGAGGCTGCAATCACTCCGTTCATATCTCCTCCGTGCTCTGCTAAAGCTTTTCTTAGAGCGTCTTTCGCCACCTTGGTAACACAGACCATTAATATCACTGCCAACCAACACAGATAAAAGAAGGAACGAGAAACATTAGTGATTCTATTGGCATGGTTAATAATTGATTCTATTATGGTGAAAATGAAGCTTACCGGATATTACAAGGCTCGAAATCAAGAACGCCTGCAAATTGTGGAACAAGGATTCAGAAATGAGACTGAAACGGAAGTAGAAAATGTAGTTAAATTATTTGAGCGGATCTTACCCAGCGGCTTAAAGAGAATTCGCTCCACTTGTGTGTCACATCAGAAAGGTCTTTTAGCGTTGTTCCAACATACACTAACGCAAACGTTATTGGCTGCAAAGTAAACAATGTATCAAGCTCGTTATTGGCTACAAAGTAAACAATGTATCAAGCTCGTTATTGGCTGCAAAGTAAACAATGTATCAAGCTCTGTATTCTTTTGATCTTACAGAACAAAACAGTTTACAGTGGATTTAGAGAGGTAGATTAGATTAGTTTACCATCATCCCTAACCAAGAAGAAAGCAAGTATGGGCCGAGCCGAATTAGTGTTACAGATAAGAGGTGTTACAGATAGATTTAGAGAGGTAGATTAGATTAGTTTACCATCATCCCTAACCAAGAAGAAAGCAAGTATGGGCCGAGCCGAATTGGTGTTACAGATAAGAGGTAGTTCAACATGCTGAATGGGAGAAGAGGAGCAAGCCGGAGAAGCAAGCATATCTACATTCAATAGTTTTTGCATATTTATACGTAGTGTCCAAGAAAAATAAAAATGTCAGTACAAAAAAAAGATTAAAACTTGTATTTGGTTCTCAGGGTAAACCTTGAAACCGGATTTCTCAATAGCAAGTGCCACTGACTGAAACTGTGGGTAATCTTTCAATTTTGCAACTACAAAAGGTTTTCCAATCTGCATAAGAGCATTTATCATGTAAGTACCAAAACTGAAAAAAGAAGGATTGCATCTGTCTGCAAATCTTCCAACTAAGAATTTTGAGATGCTTACTGTACGGCCTAGAAGAAATGCTGCTCCTGAGCCAAGTGTAGCACCGACCGAGTCCGCCACAAAACCAATTGGCAGCCCAAAAAGGTAGCCACCACCGATCTGAATATCACAGCTTCAACCAAATAAGATTTCAATTTTGTAGATAACCCTGTAATATTGAGAGTGGATAATAGCCGTAAAATATCACACACAAAAGAAATAGGATCTGATGTATATACCGTGAGGACCGAGGCAGGAACAGCTAAAACTGTTAGAGGAATGTACGCAACAGCTCTACGCATATTACAAAAAAAGAAAGAGATGTTCAGTAATGAGGTAAACAACATGCGGAAAAGGCCTCCAAATTCTTATGTTCCTAAATTTCTAAAAGTAATGAAACATCGATAAGGCTCCTGCCATTGGATGGAGCAATATATGAATATATTAAGCTTCATAGCTCGAGAAACAAGACGAAGAAGAGAAACTTACAGGGCAAAAGGTCCCCAAGGCCCTAGGTCTTGTTCAACCCATAACAAAAAATCTCTCAAAAGCTGAAACAATGTCATTTAATGTTACAAATTCTTTACTTCAAACGAAACAAATTCAAAAGGGAAGTAATAATCCAGGGATCAATCTAATAGTTTTACAGGCAGCATTTGCTTTTGGAGATTCGCTAAGCATTTTTTATTTAGCAATATCTTCATTGCTATGGAACCCTATTCGTCTCAGAAGAACACGAAACGCATCGATCCTCATTTACGAGAAAAGCATATGAATTTTCAGAAAATCAACAAAAACCCATCCGAGAGAGAACCCCTAAATTCGCCAATTACGATGTTATAAAACGAACCTTCTCGACGGGGAGAAAATAGCAAGCTAAGACAATTGCAGCTACAAGGATGAGGAGAACGGAAAATCGGAGAGCAGATCCCAACGTTAACGCCATGAACAGCGACCCTAGAACGTTTAAAATCGCCTCCGGTAGCTCTTCCACGGCGCTGGCAGATCTATGAATTGTTCTCTGACAATCGAACTATTAAATTAAAACCAAAACACCCCGGCAAAAAAAACGCAACGAAATGTCAATGGTGAAGAGTTTCTCTGGAATTATCTAATCCGATACCGAAAATGACAGAAAAATTTGGATTGAAGGGGAAGATTAAATTGTTGATTTGGTTCGCAGATTCCAACTTTGGCGTGAGAATAAGAACGGTGACTTGTTACAATAAACCGCGTAAATCCACCTCCGGGTCCGGGCCGTTCTAAATAGATTTTTGATAATATCTAAAATTTATCACCACAGTTGTTTATTTGCTAACTTCAAAATATAGCATTCTTTTAAAACAATTTTCAAATACAATATTATTATTTTAAATTTTCAAATTAAATGAAATTAATATTTAAATATTTTAAAATCTATGTCTAATAAATAAAATCTATATGTTATTTAGAAAAAAATTCAAATATTATATAGTATTTTTTATTTGTAATAAATAAATATTTTACATAATAATTTGGTTGAAATTTTAATTTTAATTTTTTAAATTTAAAAATGAATAAAATACGTATCTGGCAATATGTTTTTATAAGTGAAAGTATAAAAATGATGTCATTAAAAAATAATTATTATTAGTGGAAGACTTCATAATCAGCGCATTTAATTATTCAAAATACTTGTTCTTTTATTTTTTAAAATAATTATTAATAGTGGTTTATTTACAATGAAACTATGATGAACAGTTTTACAACATGGAAGACTCTTACCATAAAAATAGCTTCATGGTAAAATCACAATATATTTTACCATAATAAAGTTCTACATATATTCTTATACAAAATGGTAAATTCTGAGAAAGAGATATAATTCCTATTGTAATTTACATAAATATGGAAAAATGGTGACAAAAAAAATGGAAGAATGCAGCAAGAATTCTAACCACTTTTAAAAGAAAAACAAGATATTTACGGAGCAAAAAGAATAATATGCACAAATGATCAATAATAAGAAAACAATTTTGATTAAAGAGGAAACAAAGTAAACCAAAAACAAAAAGATACTGAGGATTATATTACACAAAGTATACAACAGAATAAAAATGTAAAAATTTATAACATTTTTTTTTTTTACTTTTTAGGAGAGATGGTATCAGCTTAGAAGTGAAGTAATTCACGACTGAGATTTGGACAATTCTCATCCATATAAAAGGGAAAGAAAACAAAGCAGATTTAGCTCCAAGGATCATCCCAGCCACTGAGTCCTTCTCTTTTGACAAAACCAATAATGGCTTGAACAGCTTCATGAACTCTATTGGAGAGAGAATGATTTCCATGCTCTATTTCCACTTTCTCTGCTCCTCCCATTGCTCTGCTTAATCTGTAATCACAAAGATCAAATCAATCCTTTTTTATTTGCTCTTCATGTGCAGCCATTTGATATTATTTCGCTTCAGAGTTTGCATCTATAGTTCTCTAGACATAGTTATTTTAACTTTGATACTAAACAGATGAACGAACACAAAGCCTCACCTCTTAACCAGTGCTTTTTTGTCGACATAATCCGGTACATACTCATCATCCATGGAGAAAATTACCTGTGTAGAAGCAGGACACAGAGGATAAAAGAAGCTGATCAGTGCCCAACCAGATGGCCAAAATAAGAAACAATTATGTTCACTGAGACTAGAGGAAATGTTCGTGATGGTTAGTTTTGTCTACCTGACAAGGTGTGTTAGCCATATGCCCAAGTCTAGTTTTCAACTGATCATCACTGAGGTCAGAACTAAACATGTCGTCATCTCCCATGTAAGCGCAGAGGGAGTGGTATCTACAGGAAGCAGCCAAAAGATCGATTTTGTATTCAGACATATTTGAAACAAAACTTTTCCATCTTCAAGGCTGAGATTGTGGTGCAAGGAAATAGATACCTATAAGCAGAGATTGGAGCAGAGGGATCAGCTTCTCTAGGCATTAGCTCCTCTGCCCGACCTTCTTTTATCATGCTTGCAGCCAAGTCTATCATAGTTGCTGTTTCAGGAAGAGTGGCTTTGTACTCTCTATCACTGACCGGTGCCTAAGTAAGCAATAGGCAATATCATGAAAGCTACAATCAATCCAAAAAATATAGCACAAGATCCAAATCAAAGTCTTTCACATATGAGAAATCCCAAATTTAAGAGATATGAAAAACACTAGCCAAAGAATCTAGAATTAGCACCTGCAAGATTGCAGCTCTTACAGCTCGAGAGCATGCAGCATTTGTTCCCATATAATACACAATGTCCTATTAAAAGAATGACAAGAAAAAGTTTTTCATAACTTTTCTTTTAGAACCATGACCAAAAGTGTGTGGGGGAAAAACGAATAACCTGACATCCAGTGCTATGACCAAGCAGAACAACGCCTTCAGAGTTTTCTTTGTTGATGAGATAGCTTATAAGTTGGTCGATCTCTTGTGCATCCTTCATTAAAAGGAACAAAGAAATCTTGCTAAGTAAACTGCTGATTATAGAAATCCATAAGATTCTCTTTAGAGTCTATTAATATTACAAGGCAAGATGAAATCCATATCAATTGTCAAAGAAATCAACTCTTTACTTGTTTCAAGCTGGAAGTGCCGAATCCAGAATATGAAGACGACATCAGTAGTTGAACAAGTGACCATTTCTCTTTATCCAAAGCAATCGCAAGAGGTTCCAAGTAACTGAAACGGCCAATTTGTGAATTTTCTAACAGTTAATACACATAAACGGGTTTAAATGCTGATAAAGAAGACAACCATCATCTAGAATCAGCAGAAGCAACTGTAGGGGAGAAGAAAACACTGCTTAAATGCCAAATATAAAAATTAAAGCAAAGAGAAAAGACTCATACTCAGTAGCTATAAGTCCATCGGTTAATCCACCGATAAATATCACTTGTTGTTTATAATCTCCAGTCTTAAAAGCCACCTGTTGAGTCAAGTGAAGCAGACAAACAAGCTGTTATTACCAGAAGAATCTACTAACTAACTTAGAAAACAAAGTAGCCGTGAAAACTCATAAAGAAGAAACTATACAAATATGCAAGAATCATGAATCTTCTGAAATGGACCATCTTTGTATACTCTGATCATTGCTGCTATAAGCAGTCAACAAAAATCATCTCACTAGATGCAACATGTGAAACAGAGGTCTCACATGACATAAATCACCTAAATTTTCATTGTTTTTCTCCAACGATTCAAATAAGTTCAAACCAATCTTAACGTTGAACAGCAAACAAGGGACCGATTTAAGGAAACAATCAAAGAGAGTCAACGTTAGTAAACAAGCTTGAGATGAACACAGAGGTATTAAAATGTTGAGAAATCGAGAAGAAATTGCTTAACGGATAATTTTATTAATAAAATTTTCCCTTTTGCTTCGAAGTAACTCAACAGCAACACAATCAACAATTCGAGGAAATGGAGTAGAACCTGGATGGATTTGGGGCCGTATTTGAACAAAACTCCACGAAATTGGTTATTCCCTTTGATGGGTCCACCGTAATCTCCGCTTCCGCCTCCCGCCAAGGAAGAGCTTTTAGATAGTTTCGCAGTGCCGGAATTGTCACCACGGCCGCGAACAACTCCAGAGAACCAGGACCTAGTCGTGAAGGAAGACGAAGCAGCCGCAGAAGAAGACAATGATCCCGATGTTGACGCCGCCGCAGCAACAGCAGCGGAAGAAGAGGGAAGCGAGAGAGACATTTTCGACTTCACGGAGACTTGGCGACTGTGTGTTCCGGTTTCAGATACGTGTCGAGGCAATTGAGAAGAAATTTCAGCGAGTGGAATAGACGCGCCGTCATCCACGTGGCTGGAAGAAGTCACTTCATAAATTATATTATTTGTAATGTCTAATTGTATATAATTAGTGTACTCTCATTATTTGGCATAGATTATTATTTATTAGTCGTCTAAATAATTTATCGTTCATTTGAAAAAAATAACTTAAATATACAACGTAATTTTTTACACGAATGTATATAAGAATTGTAGTTGAATTTCCTCAGGAATATTTGACAATTTGTTCTGTCTAATCTTTAATAAAAAAAAAATTCATTTGTCTGATTGTATTTGTATATATTCTTATGTCTTTATAGTCCCAAATGGATTCCCCAAAAAATGTTATATGACATTTTTATTTTTTAAAAAGCATTCTAATTTACTTTCTTTATTTAATTGTTATTTTTCTATAAAATTTCGATAATTGTATAATATTATAATTGTCGAACCGAATATATATTTTTTTTTTTTTGAAAAATAATAATGGGATATGATAAGTCTCGGTAACGGCCCCTATGAAGAATAAAAACTAAAGTTGAAAAAGAAAATTCAAAGAGAATAATTAACTATTAATGTCAAAATTAAGTTTCTTTTTAGGTGTGTACGGATGATTACGGAAATTAAGTTTATAACCCAAATTAACATAAGTAAGAGTCAAATAAACTGTAGATCGGTCAATCCGTATGGATAAGAAAAGATGGTATGGTTGTTTTTATATATTATTTATTTCGTTATATGTTTGAAATTTGTATACTTGATAACTTGGTTTTGGATTTTTTATTCCAATTTAGTATTTAAATTTCTTTCACTATTCATTTTTGTATAAAATCTGATTTGCCAGTTTCTCTAAAACAATTTATCGGAAAAGAAACCCGTTATGTAATATACATTAGCTACTTAATTCCAATACTATACCATTTTTTTTAATTAACTGCCGTCTTGTAATATCAATTGATGTTGTTAGTGATTAATTAAGGCATCGAACAATTTTGCTTTCTAACAAAAGCAAATTCCACGACTCATAGCTTTGTTGAAAATAAATAGATCCCTAAATTGTTGTCACTTCGTGATTGCTACTTTTTGTATGAAGGACGATTAAAAACATAGACCATAAAACATTTTGTTTATAACAAAAATAACATTTTTACACCATTTTACATATAAAAACATTTCAATTATCTATATTTTACTTCTTTATAGAAACACTATCTATATTTTACTTAATAATTTTGTTATATGTTGCTTTTTATTTTATATTGGTGACACACGTGAGGGCCTTTTTCGGAAAGGAAAAAAAACTGGAGGCAGTCAATGGCCTATCAAATCTCAAAGGCCAGTGAACCATAGGAAGTTGATTATATTTTCTTGTGAATATTGTTTACAAGACCTAAGTTAATTGAAGTATAAATTCATTCCAACTGCAAGATTCAGATTAAGTGAGAAAAATATTCGTTGTAATGAGATCTGTTTGAAATATTACAGCAGAGAATCCCATAAAAAAACTAATACATCATAATTAATCAGTAATACTAATTAATGTCAACTGGTTTATAAATGAAAAACCGTGAATTTTCGGCTCCAACTATGACAAATAAATCCAACACTTGAAGTTGTATTAATTAAAATCTCACTGTAGTAGCAACTAATAGATTTGATCAAGGACGAAAGTTTTAGAGGTGCGACAAGAAACTTTATCGGTTAGGAACAAATCAGTGAAATTATAAACATCAGGTTATGACATTACATTGATTACAACATGAGAGGTTGTGTTAAATGCTATAATTTCCTACTGCAAAGATTTGAAAATGGTTATAAAAACATCGAAAACTAATACTTGTCTGCTGGTTTTCAAAACGATACCAATCGTAGTCTTTTTAAACATCGAGATTATCGTAGTTATTTAGATAGAAAACACTAAAATTAACAGCTAATATACTTATGTCACTTGTGACGAAAGGAAGAACTTATATCATTTTTTTTCTTTTCAATATCACACTTTAACGATTCTTAGTAAAATGTGGTGATATTTTGAGACACGTGTCTGTAATGTATATATAAAATGTACAGCATGTTTTTCCAGGCATTATAAATTCGAAGTCCCGATCAAGATAGTTTCAACAGCTATATATATGTAACTACCAACACTTGAAAAATAAAATCTTGAACTTGTCTATCTCCTCACAGTTTCTTTTCTTGATATAAGAATCTTAGGTTGTTTCGGTTTCCTAATAAACCAGTTGATTACAATCTAAAACATCAATCTTATATATATATCGGTTGACAGGGAAGAGACAGTGTTCCGGAAAACAAGCCACTTCAAGGTTAGCATTATCCGGGAAGGTTGTCTTTATTTGACCTCAAATTTGCATGTTGTTACGGTTTTAATTAGATTTGTCTTAAATATTAATTATATATAATTGATCCAGCAGGGGAAGTTAAGGAAATTTTTATAAGAATGAAGCCATGCATGACGGCTCTTAGTCAAGTTATTCAACCATTTTTAAACTTCCACGGAACAACCGCCGGTGTAAACATGGTCGAATTTCCTTTTTTCCGTCGACAAGACAAGGTTGTTTTCGTCATGGGCGCCACTGGAACCGGCAAATCCCGTCTCGCAATCGACCTGGCCACTCGTTTTCCGGCGGAGATCATTAACTCCGACAAGATCCAAGTCTACAGAGGTCTCGACATCGTGACCAATAAAGTCACTCCGGCGGAAAGCCTCGGCGTCCCTCACCACCTACTCGGTACTGTCGGGGACATTTACGAAGATTTCACAGCGGAGGATTTCCAGCGAGAAGCAATCAGGGCGGTAGAGACGATCGTCGAGAGAGACCGCATCCCTATCATAGCCGGTGGTTCCAATTCTTACATCGAGGCTTTGGTCAACGATCGCGTTGATTTCCGGTTAAGGTACAATTGTTGTTTCTTGTGGGTCGACGTCTCTAGGCCGGTTTTACACTCGTTTGTATCGGAGCGAGTCGATAAGATGGTTGAGATGGGTCTCGTCGACGAGGTTCGCCGCATTTTCGATCCGTATTCGTCGGATTACTCCGCGGGAATCCGCCGTGCAATCGGAGTTCCAGAGCTTGATGAATTTCTCCGTGCAGAGTTGCGGAATTATCCGGCGGAGACGACAGAAAGGCTTCTGGAGGCGGCAATCGACAAAATCAAAGAAAACAATTGTTTACTTGCGTGTCGGCAAATGCAGAAGATTCAGAAGCTTTACAAGAAATGGAAATGGAACATGCACCGTGTAGACGCGACGGAAGTTTTTCTACGGCAAGGAGAAGAAGCAGACGTGGCATGGGAGAACGCGGTGGCTCGCCCGAGCACAATCGCAGTCGAAAGATTCCTTGAGTTCAGCGATGGTCACCATTTAGATGGAACGGGGATTCTCTTACCGAATATCTCAGCCATCCCGCTGCTCCCAGCAGCCTTGGTAGCGATATCCCGGTGAAAAATAAAAAGAACGTAAAAAAGGAAAGTTTAAGAAAGAAACTAAAATAATGCCACGTACGTGACCAGATTGGACGGAAGGAGGTAAAGTTATGCCACGTGGCAATATTGGTCGCTGTCGGAGAAGATGGCCTTTTTCTTATGTTACTAAAAAAGTGTGTTTGGTTAGACGGAATCAGTTTCGAGGGACTTGCGGTGCACGCGAGGCGAACACGGACAGTTTTCCGTTTATTTTATAGTAGGCGAGGATGTAGTGCGGGAAAGTGTATGGTTATACGGTGAATAGTTTAGATTTATAAGTTAAGACTAAAAAAGGTCCTTGGTCAACGCGGTTTTGCCAAAAGATTTAAGAATCCAACGGATTAAAAATGAGTATTGTTGGACATGGACCCCACTTTTGACGGCGGTTGCCGTTACGTGTTGGGTCCCACAATCGGGACGTGATGTGTTAAATAATTCAATTTATGAAGTGATGCCGTTACGTCTCTCTCATATTTATTTAGCTAAATTCTCGTATATATGCAACATTGAATGAAGGTTCGAAAGTGTGGGCACCGAATTTAAATTAAAAACAAATCAAACGATTATTTTATTATGTAATGATAAAAATAATTATTATATAACAAACAATAATTAATATTATATTGATGAGTATTATTTAGATTGTAATCATCAAATTTATAATTAATTATATATATGGAATTAATTGCCGATTATAATATAAAATAGACACAATCTTTATATAATTGAGAATAATTCAGAAATATAATAACTATTCAGATAATTTATGTAAAACATGAATAAATTATAAATTTGATTATAACATTTGGCGTCGTCCGTAAATACAATCTATCTTAACTTTTAAGAAGAAAATGTTAAGCTCCAATGCGATAATTCAGTTTTTTGGTTCATGCTCGACAGACTCTACAGGTCGCATCGATCAAAACAAAATAAAAGGTACAATTTCGTTATCATTATTTCATATTTTGAAGCACAGTTAAAACGATATGTAATGAAATCGTACGCGACAAAGTTTTTTAAAGTGTTTACAGTTACCAAAATAATATCAAATCATAAAAAGGGTAAAAAAAATCAGTTCTTCGTAAAAATACGAACACGTATCCGTTATACAAACAAAAAATACATCGATAAAATAATATATCCAACACAACTCGGCACAACAATATAAAACCCTAAAAGGGGATAAGGACGCAAGCAACTACTCGTAAAAACACGGACACATAGCCATCACAGAAACGAGTATCACTTCGCTAAAATAATATAGTCAACACAACTCGCACAACAATATAAACCCCTAAAAAAGGATAAGAACGCAAGCAGCTCATCGTAAAAATACGAACACGTAGCGGTTACAAAAGCGAGAAATACTTCGTTAAAATAATATAGACAGCACAGCTCGGCACAACAATATAACACCTAAAAGGGGATAAGGACGTAAACAGCTCCTCGTAAAACATGTACATGTATCCGTTACAAAAACGAGGAGTATTTTGCTAAAATAATATAGTCATCACAACTCATCACGATAATATAAAACCCTAAAAGGAGATAAGAGCGCAAGGAACTCGTAAAAACACGGATACATAGCCGTTATTGAAAGAAAGAGTTCGCTAAAATAATGTAGCCAACACAACACGACAGAAGAATATAAAACCATAAAATAGCCAGTACAGCTCGACACGGCAATATAAAACCCAAAAATGGAAGCATAAAGGCTCAAACAGCTCTTCGTAAAAATACGGACACGTAGCCGTTATAGAAATGAAAAATATTTTGCTAAAATAAAACAACCAGTGCAGCTCGGCATGATAATATCAAATTCTTCAAGAAAAAATAAGTGAAATGAACGAAGCAATCAACTTCTCATCAACACATCCACACGCAACCGTTAAAAAAAAGGAGGAACATTTCGCGAAAGTAATATAGGTAGCATAAAACGAGTATGACAAATACAAAATAAAGTTTCTCGAATTGACGCTTCAAGAAATTTGGAGGGGCTTATTGTGGGCACTGAATTTAAGTACAAAATCCAAATCTGTTAATGGGATCAAAATAGAACAAAAAGAAGTCAAATCGGTTTTTTAATTATGTAACGGTCAAAAGAATTAATTATTTTATAAAAGACAATAATCAATATTATAATGGTTAATAATTAATTATGTTGTAACTGTTAAATTTGTAATTAATTATATATATAATTAATTACGAATTATAGTATAAAAAGATTATAATTCTTACTTGTTTAAAAATATAAAAATTATTTAGAAAATATATGTAAAAATTAAATAAAATTTGGTTCTAACATAAAAAAAAGTTGCTGAATATTGATGGTTTAGTGATATATTATTAACCATGAGTTGATGGATATATAATATCCGGGCTAACTGGCTGGGAGTTGCATGTATCGAAACTGAGTATAAATATGTTAAAGATTTAGTTCTGCCAACGATAAATATAGTCTACCAATACGCGAAATATACTACGTACGTACATACTTAATCGTGTTTGTTGGAGTATAAAATCATAAAATAATAAATTGCACCAAAATGTGCGATGGCTTGCATGCCTACACGTTATATGTTTTCGAACCACATGCTGTTTTCATAACATAATGTTTTTTTTAAAGATTTCAATCATTACTTTGTCTTATCTTACAGCTTTGCATCAATGCGTGTCGTCAAAGAAAAACAAATCAACGAGGATTCTTGTATTATTTTCATTTTCTGAAGTGAATCCATTTATTCTGCATGTATGTGTTTTAATATCACATTGTATATGACTAACTCACTTTTAATTTAGGTTACTTAAAGCACGTTATATTTATTTTGATTTATAGAATTACGGATATTCCGAAATTTATTGGATCAAATTGAAATGAATAATGGGTTGAAAAAAAATAGAATTTGCCTATTGACGGTCGACTCATCCTCCATTAAATGATTCGTCACCCTTCTAAACTGTTTCGAATTACGTTTCACTCATATATGCTTTCATAGCAGTCGTTAAAGCTATGAATATATATGTACGATTTATTTATTGAAGAATATTTACTCAAATTCTTACTTGGAAAGATGCATGCATTAGTCTCATCACCCTTTATATTTGAAGACAAAGTTATGGGCAATGATTAGTTATGTTATAAATTAAGTCACTAATGTTTAGTCTCATTACGAACCTTCGAGGCTCAGACCACTACAAAAGTTGTTTTTGTTGGCCGACAAAATTGAGAAACAATATAGGCAGATATTGATTCAGAAACGAATTTGTACAATTGACAGAGTGCTATAGTCACTGAACTCACCTTTTTAAAAAATATAATACGGTTAGGGCATTAGTTTAATGTTATATTTGTTAGAACGCGAAAAACCGGATATGAAAATCACGATATGAAAAAACGATTTACGGATCAAACGATTGAAAACCGAATTAAGAAAAAGACGAATTCGTAGAGGCGAGATTTGATCTCTTTCCTTAATTCAATAAATTTCCCGTACTGTGGCGGTTTGATGAGATTTTGAATCCCAGGATACAACCACAATGAGACTACAATCGCAACACCCAACTGTAGAATCTACGCTATACTCTCGAGAAAAACTTACAGTGCGTGAAGAAGAGAGGAGGAAGATCGCTGGAACGACTTTGGGAGAGAATGCAAAAAGGTTGCGGCCGAATTAGGTTAATGAGGATTAAGACTTGTTTTTATAGCCTTAAGGGAGCGGTTTTCGCAACCTTAAAACGTGGGAGGAAACCGAACCGACGAAAAAATCGTGGACGGTTAGGAGAGAAAACCGTAATCAAAATTTGGCCCAAAATGAATCTTATTGGGCCTACGGCCCTTTGCCAAGACCCGAGCCCGAGCCCGAGCCCGGCCCGACGGCGGCGGCGCGCGCGTGGCTTGGTCTCTTTTCTCTCCAACTCTTTTAAGCTATTACATAAGCTTTCCCATTTATATACTAGAGGATATTTCCTCAAGTTTCCAATGTGGGACTTTTGTCCCTCCTCATTATTTTAGTCAACAAATTTATGGCTTTTTAAATGAGCCGAATGCCCATTTCTCATTCACATTCCAATAATTTTTGCAATCAATATTTAGGCTATATTACCCAATTGAACATGCAAATTTGTTCATAAAAATTGTTCCAACAATATTAACGCTAGATATAGCTATAATATATATATATATATGTTCTAGAAAAATAAGTGAATAAACAAATTCGAAGAATGCTATTTATGATTAAACTTGTCAAAATTAAATTATAACACAAACAGCAAAATCGTATCCCTAATATATTATTTGAGAAACATTTTAGTAAAAAAACCTTACCTTCACGTGTGATTTACAAGTATGTCATGCTGACGTGTCAAACCATGAGAGCTTTTTAAAGCAAATATTATATAAGACATAATTTACTAGAATATTTACAAAAATGGCATTAGACCAATATTTATTACTATACTATATATAAATAACTAATATTTTAACCTAAAAAGCAACCATAATATAAAATAAAAATATTAATTTTTTTAAAAATTAGTCAAACAAAAGATAAAATCAAATTTTAGAATAATTCAATATTTATCACATATACAATTTTTACCTATTTAATAATATTATTTTTCCAAGATATTGATAATTTAATTTATTTGTATAATCTGATTTTTATTGTATATTTTATTTGTATAATCAATATTAATTTTTTAGAAAATATTTTAAATAAAAAAAAATCAATTATAAATAAATAAATAATTATAATATATGAATATTTTTCCCCACACAATGTGTGGGTCTAAATCTAGTGATCATTTATAGGACAAAATTTAGAAGGAGTTTAGTATAATTGTTAGGAGTAGTTAATATTCGTTTGGTGTTACAATGTGATACAATAATTGCTCTCTAAATTAAAATAATAATTTTAGATGATTGATATCTGCATTGAATAAATTTTTTGAAAAAGGATAATTTTTTTATAAAAATGTTGATTTTATAATAAAAATATATCAATCGCAATTTAGATGAAATATATATATTTTTAATTGAATTACAACATAACATACTTATTTAATAACTTAATATTAAATATAAAAATATCGACTTAATTAGGTTGTTGACAAGTAAAAAGAAAACTAAAAATAGAACTTATATGTATATTTTTTCTTATAAAAATAAATTATAATTATTGTGTTTAAAAATAGTTTATATTAATTCATTTAGACGAAATCAGTTACCAGATATATTTTTGTTAAACTTTTTTACTTTATTTTTAAATTGTGGAAGTTCTAAAATTATAATCAAAACCATAATAAATTTAAAATCTTAAAAGTGTTCATAAAATTACTCAGTCTATTTCTATAATATGTACATAATCGACACGTAACTTCAAAAGCTAAAAGATAAGACTTTTATTTTTCTTAACCAAAGTTTTTATTTTATATTAATAGTTTTTACAATCAATAAGTTCAATTAAAAAGTCTAGGGTTTACTTCCGTAGCATAACTTGTTAGGGTAAATCTATTTCCACATGAACTTAGAGGCTCTTATATGAGCTACAAATATTGTATATATGCTTCTCTATCCTACCTAAACCTTTGAAATATTGTTATTTTCAAAAACGTTGTTAAAACTAAACGATTTCCGTGTAAATCAATACCAAACCGAAATACAAAATTTGAAACATTCAATTTAACCAGCCAACCCGATATAAACCAAGCAAACCAACTGGGCAAAATTTCATCACCCTCACACTCCTCAAATCCCTAAATCGAATTGGGGAAAAATCTAGGGTTTGATCTCATGGCGGATTTGTGGTAGAGATGGTGTGAACGAAGGCTCAAGCGGCGAGATTGCCGTATTCTCCAGACAGAGGAGGAAATCAACCGAAAGCATTATTCGATTCTGAGGAAATGAGCGATGTCAAAGGTCGAGGCCGCGAGGAAGAAGGCTGCCGCGAGGAAGAAGGCTACCGCGAGGAAGAAGGCTGCCGCAAGGAAGAAGGCTGTCGCGAGGAAGAGGAAGATGGAGGTCGCGAGGAAGAAGGAGGTCGCGAGGAAGAAGGAGGCCGCGAAGAAGAAGGAGGCCGAGAGGAAGAGGGAGGTCGTGAAGAAGGAGAGGAAGAGATAGCCGGCCAGGATGAGACAAAGAACCCTAGTTTTACAAAAAAAATCCCAAATCGATTTGGGATTTTTCGTTTAGGGTTTTACTCGGGTTTTTGGGTTGAAATTATGGATCGGATCTTGGTTTAATTTAAATCTTGATTAGTAGTAAAACCCATGTAAACACTGGTTTTGGTTAATTAAATCTTGGTTTATATTCTAATCTAACGGAATCTGTTTTTGTTTAACGGCGGTTTTAAAATTAACCGAAAAACTAATGTTTAGGTTGGATATACAAGAATATATACAGTTATTGTAGTCTGTAGAAAAGCCTAAAAGTTGATGTGGAAATAGACTTACCGTACCAGTTGATGTGGAAATAGACTTATCGTACCAAGTACCAAGTCTGTGGAAGTAAACCCAAAAGTCTAGAGTTTATGCCTTGATCACTTGAACTAGCTGCTCTAGAGATGTGAGTATCATACTGGGTCGAATTCGAAGGCCCAAATAAATAAGCGAAGAAATTGCAGCAAATATAATCGGTCATCAACTCATCAGAAGACGTTCGCCATTAGCTGAAGGAATTTTTGACGGCGACGAACTCCTCGGAGATGGCACTGTCTCAGTCGACATCATTGTCATCTCTCATTGCTCCATTCCGCCAACTCCATATCATAGGAGAATCTCGAGGTCCGAGAAGTCATTTGATTTCGTCATTTCATACGGCGCGAATCAAACCCTGTTTTCCTCTCCGGATCAACAGTTGCGTCGCCGAAGCTAATTCTGAAGATAGAACTAGAGAAACACCTTCTATCTCTACTTCGATCTCGTCGGTTTTCGTGAAGGGTATTTCTGATTCGATTCCTTTGCGTTTAAATAGTATTCGTTTACTTGCGAAACTGAATCCGTTTTCGGTTCAACAAATTCATAGGGCTTCCGGATTCAGTGAATGAAGGAAGATTAAGAAAAGTCTTCTCGGACTTTGGACAAGTTAGCAATGGTGAGCCTGTTCCTTTTCTGGAATCACATTTTCAGCTTCAGATAGAATTCGTATGCACGCCACAACATATGAAAAAGCATTGTATATAGTCATATAGGTTACTCTCTAAAGCAGTTGCAAAGCAAATAGAATTGAGTTAGAAAAGTTTTGGTTGAATTTGAACCTCAGTATGAACTACCCAAATCTAATAATAACTGTAGGTTTCTTGATTGAATTTGTTTGGAAGTTAATAAATAAGAGGAGTTTGCTCTCCTTACTGAATTGTAGGAACTACCTTCTATATTCTTCTGATTTCCTAGCGTTTGTTTCCCTTCAAACACTTTGACAGTGAGTCAGTCATTTGACTCATTTCGATTGAACTGTGTTCCCTATAACTGATTACCCATTCTCCTTGGTAAATTTTATGGTGTTTTTCTTTTCCTTTTTGTTGAAAACATAAAACTGCAAAATATAAACTAGGTTGGTTATAGTAAAGCAAAAGCTTGTGGTTTGTGAGCCAATTTTTATGATTGACATTTGAAACCTATCTGCAGATACAGGGATATAGCATCAAAAGCAAAAAGAATATCATTAGGTTAGCTTGGTTTAGGAATATGCGATGTAGCATCAGTCATAAACCAACAACATCTTATTTTCTTACGGTACAGCACTATTTTCTGGCAGTAAAAATCATCATAAACGAAAGAACTCGTAAGTCTCTAGGATATGGCTATGTCTGGTTTAACAGCAAAGAAGATGCAGAGCTGGCTGTGGAAGCCATGAACGGAAAGGTATAGAAGCTTATTTTAAAGTCAATAAACATGTTTTATTATCTGCAGATCCTTGTGACAAAAGGTTGTAGCTTGATCCTGGGTTTCATGAAAAGAACCCGAAGCTCTAAATATTGCTCACCAGAACCTGCCCGAGAGTAGCGTCGTCGTGTTCTTGATACTGGATTGGTTTTGACTCTTGAACAAATAACATTGAAACTGTTGTTGATAATGGTTTTTTTTGGGGTTTAGTTCTTTGATGGCAGGTTTATTCTTGTTAAACTTGGTCAGCCTGGATTGTCAACTCGTCGGAGATCACATTCCGATTCTCTTTTTTGTAAATAAATGATCTACATTTATGTTTTACGAGCGAATGTAATAAAATTTGGATTCCGTAGGTTGGAAATATCCCATGGAATTCAAATAAAAAATTCCCATTTTCGATTCGTATAGATTCTTTTGTTCTAAATTTTTTTTTTTTAAAATGATTAATGGAGTCAATACGTTATTATGACTGAAGGCTGAAACTTGAAGCCTGAAGGCTGCGGACACAAATGTGACATAAATTATTGATTTTCTTCTTCTTTATATTCCCTATAGACTGCAGAATTAATCCCTGAGACTAGAAATGTCTTATTACTCTTGAACACTTCCTCTGTTGAACTATATCCTTGTAGAAATTTTCAATGCGAATGATCAAAATCAACTATTCAAATGCCTTTTTCGTTGTATTTTAGCCTTTTATTTCACATAAAACAATATTTTTTCCTCCTGACCAAACCACAATAACCTATATATGCTCTCTGTGCTTGGAGACAGAGTCACAGAAGTATAAAATCTCGAGCTTTAGGATTTGGCATTTTGATCTCATGGTCTTTTATGATAAAATCGAATCCATTTCTCTGGTCTCATCGCTGTCGGGTCTTTTGTCCTCAGCAGGCAAGATGTTTCTCCGCTTCGATCACGCGAAGACACCAACCATCCCCGACGGCTCCGAGTCCGACCCATTTCGATTTCTCCGGCGATACTGAGCGAGCGCTCATCTCCGCTCTTGGACTGTGCGCCTCCAGTAAGGACGTCAATTGTGGCCGAAAAATCCACGGGCGTGTCTTGAAATGCGGTCTTGATACTAATGGATTCATCTGCAACAGTGTCCTTAACATGTACGCTAAATGCCGTCTATTGGCCGATGCGGAATCTGTTTTTCAGGCCAACGCGAAGCTTGACTCTGCTTCGTTCAATATTTTGGTCGATGGGTATGTTCGATCTCGACGACTTGAGGACGCGCTTAAGTTGTTCGACGTTATGCCGGACAAAAGCTGCGTCTCGTATACTACTTTGATAAAGGGTTACGCTCAAACCGATCGATGGAGTGAAGCGATGGAGCTTTTCAGAGAGATGAGAAATTCTGGAATTGTGCTAAATGAAGTGACATTAGCCACTGTTATTTCCGCTTGTTCACATTTGGGTGGAATTTCGGATTGCAAGACGTTGCAGAGTTTGGCAATTAAGCTAAAGCTCGACACTGGGGTTTTTGTTTCTACGAATTTGCTGCATATGTACTGTATCTGCTCATGTTTAAAGGATGCTCAGCGGTTGTTCGATGAAATGCCTGAGAGAAATTTAGTTACTTGGAACGTGATGTTAAATGGGTATTCAAAAGCTGGACTTGTTGAACAGGCTAAAGAATTGTTCAATCAGATTACTGAAAAAGATATCGTCTCATGGGGCACAATTATTGACGGGTGTCTCCAAAAGAATCAGCTTGACGAAGCTCTGGTTTTATACATCGAGATGTTGCGTTATGGAATGAAGCCTAGTGATGTTATGATGGTAGACCTTCTCTCGGCTTCAGCTCGGTCAGCAGGCAGTTCGAAGGGTTTGCAACTTCATGGTACCATTGTAAAGATGGGTTTCGATTGTTATGATTTCATACAAGCAACGATCATACACTTCTACGCTGTCTGTAATCACATGGATCTCGCTCTTCAGCAATTTGAAGCAAGCGTTAAGGACCATATTGCGTCGAGAAACGCCTTGATTGCAGGATTTGTGAAGAATAGAATGGTTGAGCAGGCAAGAGAAGTGTTTGATCAGACTCAAGATAAAGATATCTTTTCGTGGAACGCTATGATTTCAGGATATGCGCAGAGTCTTTCGCCTGGTTTAGCTCTACATCTCTTTCACCAAATGATCAGTAGCAGCCAACTTAAACCAGATGCAATCACAATGGTGAGTATTTTCTCTGCAATTTCATCGCTGGGATCACTGGAAGAAGGGAAAAGAGCACACGAATATCTAAACTGTTGCTCAATTCCTCTCAACGACAATCTAACCGCTGCTATAATCGACATGTACGCCAAATGCGGAAGCATCGAAACCGCTCTAAACGTTTTCCGCCAAATAAAGAACATTTCTTCTTCCACAATATCTCCCTGGAACGCTATTATTTGCGGATCAGCAGCGCATGGCCGTGCAAAACTAGCTCTTGATCTTTATTCTGAACTCCAATCTCTCCCCATTAAACCGAACGGCATCACTTTTGTCGGTGTCTTGAGCGCGTGCTGCAACGCTGGGCTAGTGGACTTAGGTAAAACGTATTTCGAGAGCATGAAAAGTGATCACGGAATCGAGCCAGACATCAAGCATTATGGATGCATGGTTGATTTGTTGGGGAAAGCTGGGAGACTAGAAGAAGCAAAGGAAATGATAAAAAAGATGCCGGTGAAGGCAGATGTGATCATCTGGGGGATATTGTTATCCGCTTCACGGATTCACGGGAATGTTGAGGTGGCTGAGATGGCAGCTGCCGAGCTAGCGGCGGTTGATCCATCTCATGGAGGATGCAAAGTTTTGCTTTCGAACGTTTATGCAGACGCAGGGAGATGGGAAGATGTCTCTTTGGTCAGAGAAGAGATGCGAACAAGAGATGTTGAATGGTCACGTGCCTTCAGTGGTGTTGTATGATTGTTTTTTAATTTCTTCTTTGGCCTTTTGTATGGAGCCGGCAAAGTGGCTTTGGACAGATTCATGTCTTAATGGGTCCCTTTAAACTTAGCTGGCAGCTTGCTGCATTGCCCGAACGAAACCGTGTTTGTGTGTTTTTATCGCATCTCACGAGTATAATATTAGTATTGTTTATATATCGTTGTATAATGCCCTTTTAGAGACGATACTAAGACTTCATGCAAAAGATAAACATTAGAAGTTAAGAACAAAAGAAAAGATCATTATTTATTATGTTTTGCAATGAATATATCATAATAAAGTCATGTGATGCACATGGACTGTGTCGTTTCCACGGTTCCTCGTGACCCTTCGTTCTTCCCTGGTTGCTTTTGGGTTTGTTTATTTTTTTTGGACACCATAATTATGGTATTTTTGACACCATAGTGGTAATATTTCATCATGTCAAAAAACTATTTTGGGTTTCATATGTTATTTCTTAATTAAGAACTTCTAGTATTGAAATAGTTTTATATTTTTAATATATTTCTGTGTAAGTAACCATTATTTAGTTATAGTTACACATTTCAAGTTTAGTAATGAATTAATATAGGGTATATGTAAATATGATAATTTGAAAACAAAAGAATATGAAATACAACTAGATGTAGGTAGTTTTATTGATCACTTCCAAAAATGAGAAAGATAAACCCGGAATTCGAAACTTGGAACCAGGACCAATTCTATACAATTTTATGCCCCAAGCAAATCAAAAAAATTGATGCTCCTTATTTGTATATTTTTCGGTTATATTTAACAATTTTTTTTTTATTATCTTGCGACTAAAACGGGTGTTTTACGAGTTTTAACTCAAAAATAGTCCTACTTAGAACTATAACCGGAATTTTGAAAAATCGCGATTATGAAAATAAATCATTTGGAATACTATGTTTTTAAAAGTATACTGCTTCTAAAGTGTCAACAAATTTCAAAATATAGTAGTAAACGTATTTCTACTCTTGTTGGATTCAGAATTATCATATTTGGCACAAAACTTTCCAATAAAAATTTGATATTTATATTTGAAGAACTATAATTACTCTTACATATGAAAATTTTATAATTTTCTTATACAATAGTTAAATACTCACTTTATTCGTAAAAGACTGATTTTCTACCATTTATACCACACACTAAAAATAATTATATTTGGTAATAAATATACAATTTAGTCAGTTTACAATTTTTTCAATAACTATGAACCAATAATAATTTAAATATTTTCAATTAATATTTTTGAATTTTATAATTAATTATTAATAATATATAGGAAGCCTAAAAACTTAATCTTTGTGGCATAATAAAACAAATAAAACATCAATCTATTATAAATATATGAAGTATGTGCTATAATTTCTTTTTTTTTCTATCATAATAATTTTGAAATTTTGGATGCTCTCATTCATATTTTAGCGTATATTTATTCATTAATATATGTTTGGAACTAAACTTTTCCTTACTTAATCCTTTTAATTTCAATTAGAAAATATATGATAATCCATTACATTTACAAATTTTAATTATTATTAACAATTTATATGGTAAATGAGCTACTTATTCAGTTTTATTTTATAAGATGTTTTATAATTTCAAATATTTATATGATTTATCAACATTTATAAATCTATATTAAGATTAAAATTTATACACTTGATATCGAATCCCACCTAATATAATAATATTAATTCATTTTTAGATCAATTATTTTTGTTTCAAATCGATAAAAATGTTTGATAAATTTTATTTTATTAAATTTTTAACAAATCTGTATATAAAATTTAAATATATTCAAATATTTAGCAACCATTTATATTTTATAATATTTTTATGATTGGTTTAAGTGCTTCTTAATTAAATATTAAATAATATATTTTTAACTTTAAAATCTTATAAAATAGAATAAATTCAATTATGTAACTGACTATTATATACAGATGATCATATAATATTAAGTGATACAAAAATGCACAAACTATTCTTATATTCGTTCTTTTGGACATTATCCAAAGATCGTTTACTCCAAAAAGTCGCGAGTACCCAT
Organism: Pugionium cornutum; assembly: GCA_018901935.1. Taxonomy (NCBI): domain Eukaryota; kingdom Viridiplantae; phylum Streptophyta; class Magnoliopsida; order Brassicales; family Brassicaceae; genus Pugionium; species Pugionium cornutum. The sequence goes on along the minus strand of CM032158.1, from coordinate 14,340,966 downwards.
ATACGTGAGGGTAAATTAGACTTTTCCCTACTACGACAGTCAGACTCCATACCACTTATCTGCTTTTTCAATTTTAACCAAAGAAAAGGAAAACCATAATAATACTTTCTTCTGCTCTTCGTCTTAGACAATTTAGATCTCTCTGCTCTTTCTTCTACGATACTTCTCTATCTCTCGCTCGTCTTCTGAGATTCAGATCCTAACAGAAACTTGTTAGCTTAGACAATCATTTTTCTGCTTTTGAAGAACTGTCTTTTTGTTTCTTCTTTTTCCAGAGTGATTTTTAAGCAGGTATTGATCGAAGAAGAAATAAAATTTCGTATTTTTTCATCTAAGTGGAAAAGTGAAGCCATTCTCAAATTACCCATCTAAAGTTGTTGTTTTCTTCTGTATCTTTCTTCTTCTGATTTTCGATTTCATTGCAAAAGCATCAAAATCTGGATTAGGTATTCGTGGTTTCACCCATTTTACCAACCCTCTTTGGTATAGGGAACTGTTCTGTTCGATTCCTTTCGTTTCTAGATTCAGGGATTTGGAAAAAGAACTTTGGGTTTTGGCATTGCGTTTCGCCGGTGGAGGTGGAGTGTAAATTCTGTAGGGACAGGTTCAAATTCGATCTTTATATTCACATTTCTCGGCGTTATCTCGATTCGAAGCTCACTTGTTCGGGTATAGAAGAGATTTTTCATTTGGTTTTCATAAGTGTTTTGGATGTTCTTTAGCTGAAGATGCAGCCTGATCAGCGCAAAAAGGTCCAATTGTTTTATCTTCTCTTGTCAAATTATATCTGAATGTAATTATAGATTTGCATATTAGAGATGCGTGAGATTCGATTCTGTTACTTATGATCTGTAACCATCCTTGTGCATTATCACTGCTTCTTAGTTGAAGTCTTCGTAAATTCTATTGATGAGATTAAGATAATTGAATCCAGTCTCCGTTCCTTGTTTGATCTCTTTCTCTTTCTCTTTGCTCAAATCCTGACATTAGATTTTCTGCATATTCAGTCATCAGTCGATGTAGATTTCTTCACGGAGTACGGTGAAGGAAGCAGATACAGAATAGAGGAAGTGATTGGTAAAGGAAGCTATGGAGTCGTTTGCTCGGCTTACGATACACACACCGGCGAGAAAGTTGCGATCAAGAAAATCAATGATATTTTCGAGCATGTTTCAGATGCAACCCGCATTCTCCGTGAGATCAAGCTTCTCAGACTCTTACGTCATCCAGACATTGTTGAGATCAAACACATCTTGTTGCCGCCATCAAGAAGAGAGTTCAGAGACATTTACGTGGTTTTTGAGCTCATGGAATCTGATCTGCATCAGGTTATTAAGGCAAATGATGATTTGACTCCTGAGCATTATCAGTTTTTCCTCTATCAGCTTCTCCGTGGCCTCAAGTATATACACACAGGTTAAGCTATCAAATCTTCACAGGTTAGCGTAAGTTTTTGATGATCTTTTTGAAGATACGTTTTTTCTTAATTCATTTTTTGTTTCCCTTTCAGCTAATGTTTTTCATCGGGATCTAAAACCCAAAAACATACTGGCAAATGCTGATTGCAAACTCAAGATCTGTGATTTTGGACTAGCAAGAGTTGCATTCAATGATACACCAACTGCAATATTCTGGACGGTGAGTAGTTATGCAATGCCTACTCTTTACAAAAAAGTCTGTTTGGCATGAAGTCAATTTGTTTCTTGTTGCTTTGTGATTGCAGGACTACGTCGCTACTCGATGGTACCGGGCTCCAGAACTGTGTGGATCATTTTTCTCAAAGGTGGCCAAGATTTTGCATGTCTTAATAGTGAATAGTAGTCACTGGAGCGTTCTCCTACAGATTCTAATTTTTTTCGTAGTAATGTTTATTTAAATCTTTGCTTATTTGCAGTATACACCAGCGATAGATATATGGAGCATTGGTTGCATTTTTGCAGAGCTCTTAACAGGGAAACCTCTTTTTCCCGGAAAAAATGTGGTCCATCAATTGGATCTGATGACTGATATGTTGGGAACTCCATCTGCGGAAGCCATTGGAAGGGTCAGTTTTCCCTTCCACAATGCTTAATATTGTTACTTTTTCTTAGCTGAATTGCTTGTACTGAATGTGATAGGTGAGGAACGAGAAAGCTCGAAGATACTTAAGCAGCATGAGGAAGAAAAAGCCTATTCCATTTTCACATAAGTTCCCACATGCTGATCCTTTTGCTCTTCGTCTTCTAGAAAAGATGTTAGCTTTTGAACCCAAGGACCGACCTACAGCTGAAGAGGTGCTTCACGTAATTCATGACATTCCTTAAGATGTAAATTTGGTTGTAGATCAACTAAAATTATGATTTTGTGTTACTTCAGGCGCTTGCGGATCCATACTTCAAGGGTTTAGCTAAAGTTGAAAGAGAGCCCTCTGCTCAACCTGTCTCAAAGTTGGAATTCGAGTTCGAGAGGCGGAGGATCACAAAAGAAGACGTGCGAGAGCTCATATACAGAGAGTCTCTCGAGTACCATCCAAAAATGCTGAAAGAATACTTGGATGGATCAGAGCCAACTAACTTTATGTACCCGAGGTACAGTCTTGAGCTTACCTGCTTCATAACTGTAACCTTGTGAACTCGTCCATGATCTTTTGGTATGTATTATTCATTCTGCAGCGCCGTGGAACATTTCAAGAAACAATTTGCGTACCTCGAGGAACACTACAAGAATGGTACTTCTCATACTCCCCCCGAGAGGCAACAGCACGCATCATTACCTAGGTATAGTTTACTTCTTTTAGACATTTGATGATTTGGGATTCTTTGGGAACAACACAGTTAAGTGTATTTCTTTCTTTTTTTTTTTTTTAATAATTTGCAGGGCTTGCGTTTTGTACTCTGATAACAATCATGGGGTGGCACAACAGAGTTCAGCTGAAGTCACTGATGGACTCTCCAAATGTAGCATCAGAGATACAGAGAGATCTCGAGGTGCAGACAGGAATGCCCAGATTCCAATGTCGAGAATTCCTATTAACGTCCCTCAAACGATTCAAGGTCTTTGATTCTCCGTGTAGAAAATGTTATGATGCAGAATAACACTGTTTTCTGAACATTTCTCTGGTTGCATTGGAAGCAGGTGCTGCGGTACCTAGGCCGGGAAAAGTAGTTGGGTCAGTGTTACGCTATAACAACTGTGGTGCAGCTACAGGCGTTGAAGCTCTTGAACAGCAACAACGTAGGATGGCCAGAAATCCAGCTGGCTCATCGCAATACCCAAAGAGGACTCAACCTTGTAGAAGCAACAGAGGCGATGAAGATTGTGCTGCCGCTGAAGTTCCAAGCAGGTTGAAGCCAAACCCTCAGTATATACCACAGAAAGTGGCAGCAACACAAGATACTGCAATGAGTCGATGGTACTAGGTATGATGTGTTGGGTCTAGTTGAAGCTTTACCACTTCATGTCACAGGGAGAGCTGACAAGAGAAGCCCTTTGAATCAATCATCCATCTTGTTTTCAAGAGCCGAAACATGAAGAGCGAAAGGACAGAAAGAAGGGTGAGGAGGATCAAGAAGAAAAACGCTTTCTTAAAGATCCTGTCATGTAATTTGTCTTCATAGCTTTCATGTTCTTAAAACCACCTCTGTTTATTTACTTCTACAATTCGTGAATGAAACGTACTCTGATGCACACCGAGACTAATCTCCACATCACATTGGATAATTGATTTACGAAAAAAGCATTGGAAAAACACTCATTGAACTTGCTGGATCGGATCAGATCAGCCATTATCCTTACCACATATTATACAATGCACGAATATTTTTTAGTTTCTCCTATAATCTCCAGTTCAATGCAGCCGCTGCTTCACTCTTCTTCCATTCACATCACAACCATCAGCAAATATTTCTTTCCGATGCGCAGATGTTATAACAGAGTGCTCACTAAGCCTCCCCACATACTCCAATAACTCTGTTAGTAAAGATGGGCAATTCTTTTTCAGATAATCAAACCCATCTGTTTGCATCACAGCTGATAAAACAAAATGGAAATAACAGAAAGAAGTCTCATTATGCAAACAAACAGTTGATTCAGATCGATTCTTACAGCAAAATCAATGACCTTTTGTTTACCTTTCAGGTTCTCTAGCAATGCCACGAATTTGAGACAGACTGCTTTTAGCTGGAAACATTGATGCTGCTCCGCTAGGGCCAATGTGGTTGCAACAGTGTTTATGGCAACCCCCTCACAGAGTTTTGACTCACAGATCGCTTTAAGCCGCTCGAGAGCATAGTGATCTGCCGCTGCAAGCAGATGCTGAGCCACAAGAGTAGAAGCCGATTTAGCGTCTATGCCCATTAACTCTTGCATATCAGGCAATTCATCCCAGTAGATAAAATGGAGCAATATCTGCACAAACAACAATAAAGCATGGGAAGAAGGGTTGGATCAGGTTAAACATTCACATCAAAAATTCCAGGAGAGAGGATCTGAATCTATCAACATATACTCCAAATAACAAGAAAACATTCTGTATATACTCTGTTTTCTGTTATATTTAACTAACTCTCATGTATATATAAAGAACGTCATGTACTCTTCTGTTAGTTCAGTTGAATGAGAATTCTATTGTTTTTCATCAAAACAAACTCTAATATGGTATCAGAGCATTAAAAAAATTCTCTCAAATATTCCCAGAAAATCAAACTTTTTTCCAGAATTTTTTCGGTTCTTCCGAATCTTCCTCGAATCCATTTCAGCTTGCAATCTTCCTTTTCTTGATCATCATCATGGGAAGAAAAGGAACCAAGCTCAGGAGTCGAGTTGTGCAGTTTGATCAAAATGAATCATCTCGCGATAACTCTCCGTTGAATCAAGAGACGCCGCGAAGTGATTCAAAGTCGATCAAAGGCGATCACACCTCTTTAACTCCGATTGTCACCAGTCGGATTTCTTCAGGTATTGATTCCGTAGATAGCATTCATAATCCATTTTGCTTATCTTCTGGAGATCATCCAGGAATGAGCCTTGTGTCTGATCTTCTTAATGGAGAAAATTATAACACATGGATCATAAACATGCGCACGAGTCTTGAAGCTAAAAACAAGATAGGTTTTGTTGATGGATCTTTGATTAGACCTGTAGAATCAGATCCTCTTTACAAAATCTGGACTCGTTGTAACAGCATGGTTAAAGCTTGGATTCTAAATGCTGTCTCAAAACAAATTTCTGCGAGCATCTTGTATTTTGAAGATGCCTCAGACATGTGGATCGATTTACATAATCGATTTCACAAAAGCAATTTACCATTGATTTACAATCTGGATAATGAAATTTACTCCCTTCGACAAGGGAACATGGATTTATCTGAATATTACACAAAGATGGTAACTCTTTGGGAAAGACTTGCTTGTACCAAGAATTTAATTGAAAAAGGAGGTTGCAGGTGTTCACAAGTCCAGAAATTGTTAGCTGATCATGAGACCACTCGGATTGTTCAATTTTTGATGGGCTTAAATGATGAATTTGCTGCAACAAGAACTCACATTCTGAATATGAAGCCACGACCATCACTATCCGACATGTACAACATGCTAGATCAAGATGAAGGACAACGAAAGAAAGTTAACAATCTTTCTAATCCCTCTGCTTTCAATGTGCAAGGACAAGCAAGTCACACAAGTGGTAAGGCTCCTTATCAGAAAACAAGGTCCACGTGTACTCACTGTGGTCTTGCAGGTCATACTGTTGATCGTTGCTACAAAGTTCATGGTTATCCTCCTGGATGGAAACCAAAGAACCAAAGACAAGCGCAACGATTTCAAGCAAATATGACTTTCGATAATTCCCTGAAGACGACAGAACAAGGAATGGATCTTAGCAAAGATCAGATACAACAGTTGGTGGCGTATTTCTCTTCCAAACTTCAGCCTCAAAATGCTACAGAAACAAATGAAGAAGTAGCAGGTTCCAATGAGAATACAGCAGTTCACCAAGTTTCTGGTATTTCCTATCCTTCCATATATTGTTCTGTGAGCAACAAGTCTTCTCCTTATGACAATAAGATCCACAATATGAATAAATGGATCATAGATACTGGTGCAACTCATCATGTTTCATATGATCGAAGCCTGTTTCATGATTTTTGTCCCACTCAACATCGCACTGTCACATTGCCCAATGGTTTAAATGTGAACATCATTGGGGTAGGTAGTATATATCTTACTGACAAGATAATACTTCAGAATGTATTATACATTCCCCAGTTCAAATTCCATTTAATCAGTGTTAGTGCTTTAACACGGCATTTGAAATGTGGTATATGGTTTGATTCAAATGGTTGCAACATTCAGGACATTTCCAAGGAGTTGACGATTGGCAAGGGTAACTTGGTCTCCAATCTCTACTTCCTTGAAGTTAATTCTGATTCCTCAGCAGATAGAAGTCCAGTCATATGCAACACTACAGTTCATCGAGCTGAAATTTGGCATCAAAGGCTCGGTCATCCATCAAAACAAAAGTTAGACATTTTATCCGACAAGTTGTTCATTGCAAAGACTAAGTCCTTGAGTCATGAACACTGTAAAGTTTGTCATTTAGCCAAACAGAAACATTTATCGTTTGCTGCTAGACAAAATCGATCTAATAAAGCCTTTGATTTGGTTCATATCGATACTTGGGGACCCTTTGCAATGACTTCTTACAATGGATACAAATATTTTCTAACTATTGTGGATGACTATTCAAGAGCAACCTGGATATATCTTCTGAAAACGAAATCTGAAGTTCTCACAGTGTTTCCTACATTTATCAAAATGATCGAGACTCAATTTGACACTTCTCTTAAAGCAGTCCGATCAGACAATGCTCCTGAGTTTAATTTCACTAAACTCTTTGAGGATAAAGGAATTAAATCCTTTCACTCTTGTCCGGAAACACCTCAACAGAACTCGGTAGTTGAAAGAAAACATCAACACCTCTTGAATGTTGCGAGAGCCTTGATGTTTCAGTCTCAAATACCCCTTGAATTTTGGACTGAATGTATCATGACTGCAGTGTTTCTTATCAATCGACTACCATCTCCTCAGCTAGATAATAAATCACCTTTTGAGCTCTTGATGCAGAAACCTCCTGAGTATACAGCTTTAAGAGCCTTTGGTTGTCTAGCTTATGCATCCACTTCTATTAAACAAAGACACAAGTTTGCACCAAGAGCAAAAGCTTGTGTGTTTCTGGGTTATCCATCTGGATACAAAGGCTACAAACTTCTGGATATTGAATCAAAGACAATTCTTATTTCCAGACATGTCCAATTTTACGAGGAAATATTTCCCTTTGCTGGAAATACAGGCATCGACTCGATTGAACAGTTTTTTCATCAAAATTCTGTACTTCCACCTAAGTCTCCTGAGAAACATGATATAGACGATTCAGATATTCAACCAAGAGAATCTCTCTTTGGCATCAGAAAGAAAAAGCCACCAGCCTATCTTGAAGATTATGTTTGCAATTCATCTCACTATAGCACTCCATATCCTATATCTAAATACATCTCTTATGACAAACTGTCCACTTCTCATCGATATTTTTTAGCTTCAGTGACAAAGGAGAGTGAACCAAAATCTTACACAGAAGCTAAAAGATATAAGGAATGGATGAATGCTATTCAAACCGAATTGCAAGCTCTTGAAGGTACTCATACTTGGACTATTACTTCCTTACCTCCAAATAAACATGCTATAGGTTGTAAGTGGGTATTCAAGTTGAAGTATAATGCTGATGGCAGTCTAGAAAGACATAAGGCACGATTAGTAGCAAAAGGCTATACTCAAAAGGAGGGTATCGATTATATTGATACATATTCTCCTGTTGCTAAATTGTCTTCTGTTAAAATGGTGCTCGCTATGGCAGCAAAGTTAGGATGGTTTCTCTATCAACTGGATATCTCTAATGCCTTTCTCAATGGCGACTTAGATGAGGAAATATACATGAAAATTCCTCCTGGATATTGTCCCAAACAGGGGGACTCTCTTCCTGCAAATGCTGTTTGCAAACTTGAAAAATCTTTATATGGGCTCAAACAAGCATCACGACAATGGTATAAGAAGTTTTCTGATACTTTGATTGATCTTGGTTTTACAAAATCAAGTTCAGATTATACTCTTTTTACCAAGATAAATGGAACAATTTTGGTCATTGTTCTCGTGTATGTCGATGACATTGTTTTAGCAAGTAACAATGATGAAGTTGCAGCATGTTTGAAAAATCAGCTCAAATCCAAGTTTAAACTCAGGGATCTTGGCATTCTGAAATATTTTCTTGGATTGGAAATAGCAAGATCAAAAGCTGGAATTTCAATATGTCAAAGGAAATATGCTCTTGAGATGCTTGAAGAAGTCGGACTTCTTGGTTGTAAGCCTTCGACTATTCCTATGACACCAAATACTAAAATGTCAAAAGATGATGGTGACTTGATTGCCGATGCAGAATCTTATAGAAGCTTGATTGGTAAACTCATCTATCTTACCATTACAAGACCTGATATTTGTTTTACAGTTCATAAACTAGCTCAATACACATCGGCACCAAGAACTCCTCACTATCAAGCTCTTATGAAATTACTGCAGTACATTAAAGGCACTGCAGGTCATGGTCTCTTTTACTCCTCAAGTTCTGATATGTCTTTAACCGCATTTACGGACGCAGATTGGGGTGCTTGTTTAGATACAAGAAGATCCGTAACTGGTTATTGTATATTTCTTGGTGATTCCTTGATCTCATGGAAATCTAAAAAGCAAAACACAATATCTTCTTCATCTGCTGAAGCAGAATATCGAAGTATGGCTTTTGCAGTTCGGGAGCTACAATGGTTACAGAAACTTGTCAAGGATCTTCATGTTTGTCTTCCTATGCCTATGAAGATGTTCTGCGACAACATGGCAGCAATGCATATTGCCAAAAATCCAGTATATCATGAGCGTACTAAACATGTAGAAATGGATTGTCATATTGTTCGAGAAAAGGTGGAAGATGGTTCTTTAAAGCTTCTTCATGTTCGGACTGATGCTCAACTAGCTGATGTTCTTACAAAAGCTTTATATCCAACACATTTTCATTCGTTAATCAGCAAGATGGGAGTTTCATCTATATTCTCTCCATCTTGAGGGGGACTATCAACATATACTCCAAATAACAAGAAAACATTCTGTATATACTCTGTTTTCTGTTATATTTAACTAACTCTCATGTATATATAAAGAACGTCATGTACTCTTCTGTTAGTTCAGTTGAATGAGAATTCTATTGTTTTTCATCAAAACAAACTCTAATAGAATCTAAAGCAAGAGTTAACTATAAGAACTATCATGACAATGGTCAGACATCATATTTTACATCACAGAACTTGAAGTTTCTATATTCAAATACAGCCATGAGATTTTAAACTGTAAATCCACAGAAGCCAATCTCTCCAATATGTTGAGATCTAATTTGTTCATTTCGTTGACTCACATAAATATGTCTAACAGGAAAAGAAATTAAAATTTTCAACCACATAGATATGTCCATGTATTAATTATATAGAGAACAACAACAGAACAGACATTCATGCAACCAACCAGGAAAAGAAGCAGAAAGAAAGAACCTTATCCCGGGTGAGTAAACTCAAGAACAGGAGTAGCGCCCCAGGAGAAGATCCCGGATGGAACATTTGTGTATAGAAAATCCTGTATGACACCAGCATCACTCACCCGAAAAAAAGGAACCAAGAAATCTATCTCTTCCTATAAGCCTTGTAAGACCCATTGACTGTAAATATCTACTTGCACATTCCTAAATCTAACAAGTGTAATCCCAGAAGAAGAATTAAAGGGAGGACCTTGAAAATAGGGGATTCCATGTCTTCTATCGTTATGCGTTGTGTATTTCGGTCACTTAACGGACCAAAAAGCTGCGCCCTGAAAACTGGGGAACGGGTTGCAAGAACCAACTTGTGTGCAGCAAATGTTTCCCCATCGACTTCGAAAATAACATCACAGCCTTTCCCATTTGCCAAAAGATTTCCCAACTGCTGACCCAAATTAGAAACTGGCACAGGGATATTGTAACTCCTCGGTCCCTCCGTGTGAGACTTCACCACACCGACACGACAGCGAATCAAGAGACTATTGTCCTTCAGATAGTCCGATGAATCTAGACTGGACGTCCTGAAAAACCGCTTGTAGCCCCTAAACCAAGCAAACATCAAATATACATTATTAAGATTCAAGCAACCGAAAATATCATACTCCAATCAATCTATCACAAAGCTGCCATATTAAAGCATTCTAAATTCATAAGAAAAAAAAACGAAAAATAAACAACAATGACCTGAAATCACTCAAGAGAACATAGTCCCTTATTGCAAGCTTGAAAATTTGAGAGAGAATTACTCACCACATGCTTCCCCGATATTTGAGAGTATAGGGTCCGCTCTCCGGTGCTCTGCCGAAATGGCTATGAACCTTGTGCTTTCCATTACCACTCTGATCGACGAGCGTCAGCTCGAATAGAGCTCTAACATCGGTCCCTTCGCTCGCGAGGGCTATGAACAAAGAAACGTAAGCCGAATTATCCTCCGAATTCTTTCCATCTGGGTAGAAGTAGATTGCCCACGAGTAATCGCCGACCATGAACGTATCGGAAGCGACGAATTTGCCGACACCCATGCCTTTGACGAAAGTGTAGCCGCTGATCTTGAATTCGTGGAAGCCATTGACGGTCTCTGTGCGAGAGGTAGACACCGTGAGCGACTGGCTAGACGATTTCGAAGATCCAGAGACATCCGCGCAAACCCTAGTTATGCCCATCAACAAGTCGGGATCCCAAAAACAAGATCTTCAATCTACTCCCTCGCAACAATTCTTAGAGGGAATAAAAGTCTTGAAATTCGGAAAGAAACCAGAGAAAAAAAAATCAGATTTCAGGAGCGAAATAAGATCACGAATTCCAAGACGGGAAACTTTGTATGGGGATTTTGAACGAAATCAGAATGAGACGAAACCCGAGGGATAAAGAACGGACAACGATAGTCGGCAGAGATGGGAGCAAATAGTCGATCGGTGGAAACGAAAAGGAAAAAGGAAGAGAATGAACTAATGAAAGAAAGAAGAAGGCGGTGCCAATAATAAGAGAAAGGTGGCACTTGGCGAATAATTAAACGTCAAAATATTTAATCATAAACTCTATATTTTGATTCAATATTAATCATGTTTTGAATTTAACCTTACTAACTATTTACGTATTTGTAGCACTAATTGTCAATTTAGTGTTTGTAGTTTGCTTAAGAATGTGTCAAGAGAGTGTGAATTTGGGGTTTAGTCTGGTCTCGATCACGAGATTTTTCTATGATTCCTACTCACTGTGTGTCAATGGAAGCATCTTTAATGGTCTGAAGTTGGATATCGAAGCTTGTGTTAGAGAGCAAGAGAAACTGCTTCCATGATTCCGATTCATGTCAGAGCTGCAAATCTGATCCATTGTTTTTCAATAAGAATGAATAACTCTATGTTTCCTGGAAAAAAAAAGGTTTAAAAAACGATTTATATTTTCTCATTTCTCCACCTCTAACTATTCGTTTTCTTCTTCTGCTCAGAAGATAGCAAATAAGCAAATCGATCTCGCACAAAAATTGAACCTTTGGATAAGATTCTTTGGCTAAAGTTAAATGACAAAGTAAGGAATTACAGAGATCTTGTGATTATCCTAAGGCAGAACCAGAGAAAAAAGGACCTGCATGGTTTTTTTTTAAGAAGTCTTTATATTTATTGTCGGAGGAACTGAGAGAATTTTATAGTGATTTTGATGATGATGATGATTAATAATGATTGATAATGATATTACATTACATTACATACATTACATTGTATGCTTCTACTAGCATCAAACGATTTCATTCTCTAAGCATCATCTGTATCTTCCCTCCTAAGAAAAGAAAACAAAAACCCTAATTCTGATAGGTTCTTCCACATTATCAGATCCACTGGAACAACACACACAGAACAAACATGTCATCGAATCCATCGCAGGAAGCGCCATTACAATGATGATTAATCATTAGGAACAACAATGATCACAACTCCAACTATACCACCATCTCTTGCAGCGACCCAAGTTATCAAAAGGGTTTAAGATTAGAAAGACGAACAAGAAGACTTCATCTTCTTCAAGGTTAAAGCACATAGACTTACAACAGCGACAACAACACCAAGACCCTATCTTAAATCTTTCATTTCTAACACAAGAAGGAACTTCAGCAACTTTCAGACATGAATGCAGTACGACATGACCCAGATGATCTCACATTTATTCAAGCTGAGGTCATCATCTTTGCCAACAAAGTTTTTTCCCACCCTCACGCATAATTTCATAAGCAAGCTTATACTTCTCCAGAGACGAAGTTCCAAATTCTATGTACTTAGAGGCAGCTTCTCTCAAACTCCAAACCATCAAGGATTTCAGATCTTGAGAACTCACCCCAGATTCCATATCACGCACAAACCCAAACTCTGCATTCTTGGTCCATCGATGCAGTATGTACCGAGATGGGAGCTCTCTTACCTCCATTAGATTAAACACTTTCAAGATATGTCTGCAGAGAAGCCCTTCATGCTCAAACATTTGACAGCTGCAACTCGAATTGAGATTGGACGCACTGAAAGTCACGGCGTGTTTCTCACTCTCGTTACCGCATTTCCTCACCAGGAATCTACTGATTGCTCCCTCTTCATACGTTTTTAAACAGAGGTAATTGTAAGACTGAACGAGCTCGTTCTGGAAGATTCTGAAAACTGTTAGCGTGTAGAGTCTTCTGCACTGTTCTTCCACAGGTTCTTTTGTCTGCAGAAACGGCTGCAAGTTGTAAGAATTGAAATCCTCTTTTCTTTCCTCTTCACGTCTCTGCTCAAGTCCTTGTTCATATTGGGAAATGAATTCCCTGACAGGCGTTAAAGTGTCAAGCGAAGCTGAAAAGAAGGGCTCAACTATTCCGTTTATTGGAATTCCAGCGAAGAAATTTCCTCTTAGATACACAGGAACCCAATTCTCCCGCTGTTCATAGATTTCTCTGAGCCAAATGTCGTCTCTTAAACCGTATTTGTTGATGAGAGCGTTCCAAACTGAGTCAAACTCGACCGTGGTTTGAGTCTGGTATATACATTTCTCGTATTCATACTTGAATTCGCTTGGAAACAGTCTAAGATTTTCCCGTTCTTTTTCCCTAATTTGCCAAGCAGAGTACCTATGATGTGCCTCAGGAAAGACTTGGACCAAAGCTTGCTGGATAGACAAATCTTGATCAGCTACAATGGATCCTGGATGACGACCTGACATGGCGCGAAGCCATGTCTGAAACAACCATAAAAAAGCCTCTTTAGATTCGTCAGCAACAATGGCACACCCGAGAAGCACAGGTTGCCTGTGATGGTTAAAACCAATGAAAGTAGCAAACGGAACAGAGTAGTTTCCTTTTCTGTATGAAGTATCGAAAACAATGGAATCACCAAACTGACTGCACGCAAATCTTGCTCGGCTATCCACCCAGAAAATGCTCATACAGCTTCCATTACTGACATCCAATTCAACTGCGTAAAAGAATCCCATGTCTTCCGTTTGTCTATACTGAAAATAGTCAAGAAGCAGCATATACCATTCTTTACAGATTCTATTTGCTCGGGTTTTCTTGATGTGGTTGTTGCCGAAATCGTTTAGCTCAATAAGATCAACGGAATCCAATCCTCCCGTCACATCGTCAGTTATCTTTTTCATAGAGGTGCCGTTCTTCTTTTGCTGTTCGAGCTCATGATTATGATCTTTATTGAGGCGGTCGACGATCCAACCACCAGAGTCTTGTCTTTTGATCCTCATGTAAGCTCCACAGCCCATTCTCGACGGATGCTGAAACCCTTCTCTCGAACAAACAAATCGTCTTGATGTAATCGAACTGTCAACTTTGGAACGGAACAACTGACCAATCCGAACTCTAAACCCAAAAACTTCTGCATATGCCTGATAAAACTGGCACGCTTCATTAGCTGAACCAAATTCCAACCCTGCATACGGCTCAGAACCAGAAACCACCTTAGGCTGCTGCCTTTGATGATGATCGTTACTCTCTTCTCCTTTACAGCCGCCTTTGAAGCGTTTTAAAGCAACAGGGCAGGACCGTAGTTCTCTATCAGACTCATCAACAACTTTCATCTTAGGTCTATGTGGATTAACCGATACAGCTAGCTTCGTAGGAGCTGGAGCTCTCGAGGGACGTGGAGTCGTCTCCTCAACATGAGATTCACCTCCAAGCTCATGGTTATGCTCTTTCTGGATTTGGTCAAGAACCCATTTCCCAGAATCCCTTCTCTGCACACGAATAAACGCAGTGCATCCGGTTCTCGAGTTCAACTGAAAACCTTCCTTTGAGCAAACAAACCTTCTCGACGAAACCGTACCATCTGTTCTTGATCTATACAACTGACCAGTCCTAATCTTAAAACCTGTTCGCGCGGCGTAAGCGTTGTAAAACTCACGAGCTTCCTCAACGGTGTCGAATTCTATACCCACGTAAGGTTCGACTCCTGAGTCTCCTTCTTCGTTTTCGTTTACGTGATTTATAACCCGTATTGGATATGCTTTCGCAACCATGTTGTTGAAACTGGTAAGGCCAGCACCTGCACTGCAATTGACCAACAAAGGAGAGAAAATATACAAAGGGTTATTCAACAATTCACTAAACACATCACAATTTAAGGAGATTTGTAGATACAGAACAGATAAAGCTTACCATTTCTTCTCCTTTTTTTAACCAAGAAAACAATAAGATACCAACATGAGAAAAGAAAGCTAAATGGAGCTATATCAAACCCACAAAAGATTTGAAATCCAAATAAGCCATAACCTTCCCACAAAATTACCTCTCCATTCCCAACCACCGAATCGGTAGAGAAGGACAAAGCTTTACACACAAAAAAACCTTCCCGGTGAGTGACGGAGATTGCGAGAGAGCTAGAAACTCTCAGTTGCTCGCCAATTAGAATTCACTATTAGGATTCATTTCTCGACCGTCCAGATTCTCTTTGGCGGGAAATCAATGGTGTGGTAGGAACAAATTAATTAGGGATTTCGGCGAAGATTGATAGACACAGATATACAGAGAAGAACAAGCAAACGCCTTTTTTATCCGTCCATTGACCTTTTTAACTAGATAAAATTAAATTTGATGTCATAACATTATTAAATTTGATAATGTAATAAAATATATCTTTTCAACTACAAATTGTGCATTAAGAAAGAAAAAACATTTTTTAGTGAAGACAAAATGTAAAAAAAAATTTTTTATTCATCTCCTAGATGACACAATATCCAAATCAAATCTAGGGTTCCGGTGAAGTATTCGAATTCTTCTCCCAGATTAACAACAGATCTTCCTTTCTACGATTTGCGTCTGCCTGCTTCGAGATTGTATTCAATTGCCTTTGGATTCTAGATATACGAATCAGGCGAAAAGTTAGTTATACGCCATGAGTAGAGGTCAATCACATTTCATCTGCCTCTTTAGATATCGAAATCGACAGAACCTTAATCCCCAGATACGGTGTCTAAATGTCGAGTCTAGGGATAGTGAATCCAAATCCGAGGAGAAGAAATCGGCCGGAGGCGGAACTGCGTCGGCGGTAAGTTATACGGAAATGGCTAAAACTGTATCAATGATCATGAGAGAGAGACCGAGATGGCAGCAAACGCTGGTATCTGATTTTCCTTCGTTTCATTTCGCAGATCCATTGTTTTTCCGAGAATTGTTGAAAACTCAGAACAATGTTATGTTTTCTTTGTGGTTTTTTCGATGGCTTTGCTCGAACTATGATTATACACCTGATCCTGTATCTTTAAACCTTCTCTTCGGTTCCCTTTTGGATGCAAACGCCGGAAAGGCTGCGAAAAGTTTTCTCCATACTACTGGTTTTAAACCAGAGCCAACGTTAATGGATCAGTATGTGAAGTGTCTTAGTGAAGAAGGGTTAGTGGATGAAGCTATTGAAGTGTATACTGTAATGAAAGAGATGGGAACTATCCCTTCAATAGCAACCTGCAATTCACTGTTATTAGGTTGCTTAAAGGCTAGAAAACTCGATTGTTTGTGGGAACTTCACGAGGAAATGGTAGAATCTGAGCTTGATCTCGAGAGGGTTCGGTGTTTAATTCAAGCTTTGTGCGTTGGTGGGGAGGTTTCAGAAGGATATAAGCTCCTGAAGCAGGTTTTGAAACAAGGGCTTGATCCAGGACATGATGTGTATGCGAAATTGATATATGGGTTTTGTCAGATTGGGAACTATGCTTGTATGTCGGAAATTCTTCATACGATGATAGCATGGAACCATTTTCCGACTATTTATACGTACCAGGAGATTATAAAGGGATTGTGTAAGAATAAGAAGCAGCCTGAGGCTTATCGTATATTCAACAATCTGAAAGAAAGAGGCTATGCACCTGACAGAGTCATGTACACCACAATGATCCATGGATTCTGTGAGATGGGCTGGTTTGGGAACGCAAGGAAGCTGTGGTTTGAGATGATAAACAAAGGGATTCGACCAAACGAGTTCACTTACAATGTGATGATACATGGGCATTTAAAAAAAGGTGAATTTGTGCTTGCTAGAAAACTCTACAGTGAGATGCTCAAAAATGGCTATGGAGAAACAACGGTAAGCTGCAATACGATGATTACAGGTTTCTGCACACATGGAAAATCAGACGAGGCCTTGGAGTTTTTTGAGAAGATGTCGGAAACAGGGGTTAAACCCGATGCAATCACCTATAACGCTTTGATTCAAGGATTCTGCAAGGAAAATAAGGTGAAACAAGTCATGAAACTATTCAAGGAGCTGAAGTCTTTAGGTCTCAAGCCTTCTGGTGTGACTTTTGCTGCGCTCAAACAGTTGAGAAATCAGAAGTTGTCTGATTCTATTGCAACTTCTTTAAATGACATTCTAGAGATTGCCTGAAAGGAACTTACTTTGTAGAACTGTAACATTAGATTGATTCCATTTTTGCTGATCTGTATTTGTTTGTTCTCTCTTAGATAATAAATCAATCAAAAGGGTTCATTGGATGACTGTTAGTGGATGAGTCTATCCATTTCAAAGATTACATACAAAAGCACAATCATCATATCAAAGATATTCAAATGCAACAAAAAAGTGTTGCGGTCTTTTAAAAAACAGACAATGTCAGCGACTATATCTTCTGCTGTCCAAGAGAATCAAAACTTACATTACTAAACTCCTTCGAGAAAGTAGCAGATTGAATTCACAGTATGACTCCAACAGGCAACAGGTAAGGATTCAAATCAACTACAAAGAATTCAGCCAAATTTTATTAAAAAAAAAAAAAATCAAATCTTTACAGTATTTACCATACAACCAAAGAGTCGAGCAACTCGAAATGGTCTATGAAGTATTGCACACAGCAATAAGTCTCGCCAACTTTTTGCTTCAACAAGATAGACCAGATATGAAGTACATTTTTTCTTGCCTGCAACATTACTCAGAGGCTTCGTAAGAGATTCTATAAGCACACAGAAAGGGAACAAACTGACTTCTCTCACTTAATTCCCATCGCAAAATGTGTTAGCTTATGAATAACAAGAGAGATAACATCATCTTTGCATATCTCTAATGCTAACAGTACAGCTTAATCAGCATTTGATTCAGCCTCACCATCTCCAGAAAGCATTAATCTTAGAGAAGAAAATTTCTTCTCAACTTCTTCCAGAGCCTAAAACATAGAAGATTACCATTTAGAAAAACACTTCTCAGAGAGAAACATTCTGCATTCAAGTTGATTAGCTTCTGAAAATACCTGTCGATTTGAAGTTCAAATATCTTAATCAAATCTTTTAACCAATTCCATGTCGGCCCAACACGGCCCTATCTATATGCATTACGAAAATAGCAGGCCTTTCCGAGTCGTGAGCCATTGATTGGCAATTTTCAAAATTCAAAACTAATATATAATATTTCTACTATTTTCTATGTGATTATCAATCACACTAATCGCAGCTTATGTCACTATAAAAAAAAAACTAAAGTATAAATTAGTTAAAAGGAATAAAATAACGAAGCAAGTGTTGGTCCAGGAGTTGAAAGTATTGATGCATGCATGTATTAGCCCTTTGAATGGAATGATTCTTGCGTGGAGAAGCATAAGGGTCCATCAGATTCTTCATCTTCTTAATATTATTATTATTTTTACTTGTCAACATAATCAAATTTCAAAATAATTACTCTCATGTTTACAATAAAGACAAAAAGATAAGAGGGCACGGGGAATGATTTGCATCGAATAATAAATTGCCTCATGTGTACCAAAAACAATCTTATATATATAACATTATATAACACTATCTCCATTTTCGAGATTGATTATGGATTTGGGCTCGAGGCACATTTCAATTTTATATGCATTCTTTCCTTTCTCCACATGCACTTCTCCTTTTCATCTTCCCTTCAAGATTAATATATTTTACTACTAACAAAATTTAAGTACAATTGACAAAAATAATATTGGTTTAAATTTTCAAAAATAACATAAATTTAATATTAAAATATCTAAAATTTTTATTTTTAATAAAAAAAAACTAAAACCTAAATTTTAAAAAAAAACTCAAATATAATATTTTAATTATATTTTTAATTTATTTATAGTAAATATATATTTTCAAATAATTTATGTTATTTTTGAAATTTTAAATTTAGAATTTTAAATTTAGAACAAAAAATCTGTTATTTTAGGATTACTCAAAAACTTTTTTTTTATTGAAATTCTAATGGAGTGATTGAAATTGTATCACTGTCTCATTGATCTGTTTTTAGGTGTAATTTTATTAGAAAATTGATATAGATCAAATGGTTGAAACTATTACAATATTATTTATATATATATATATATATATATATATATATATATTTAAATGAGAAGAATAAGTGGAGTATTAGTTATATCATCTTTATGTTTATTCCAGAGATGTGAAATTCGATTTCAGATTCCTTCGTATGAGGATGGTAAATTTTCGTATGAGCATGATCGAATATTGGATCAATGCGGTGTGCTTCAATGACTATATATATATATATATTTACGAAATTATGTTTTTTCAACTTTATATAAACTAATGGATGTAACATTGATAATAATTTTGCCTAACCATTTTGTACCATTATTTTTCATCAGTTTATCAAATTTTACAGTCGAACTTTACAATAGAATTTATTAAAATAATTTCCAACGAAGATAACTAAGATATATATATATATATTCATGGTTGCCATATCTATAAAAAAAAATATAACTAAAAAAAATTTAAGTAAAAAGAGAGATAATGGAAGATAATTTGGAGCATAACATGAGATAGTGATGAATTTGTTATATGGTGTGAGAAGGAGAGTGGGCCTCTTTAGTTAATTATATTGGGAAATAAACTTGTGTGCGCATGATACAGTAGCACTCAATTTATCCTCATTAGAGTCTCAGCTTCTCCTACTTCAATTTTTAATTTTATGCTCCATCTACTTAAACTATTAAATTATAGAATTAACGGATTTAAAATCAGTAGATATATAGAGCATGAACATGTCCGAATTTTATTGTAATATTTCAATCTACAATGTTTACTATAAGTTCTTTACCTCTGATATCTTTATAAGCAAAGCTATGTTACACTTACATACATGTAGACAATCATGTTAAACCATCCCAAGTTACTTCTGAAGATAGAGTATAACTTTAGATAATCCTTTGAATTGGATTGAAGCCCCACTAAAAATGTTGTTAAGAAAACATGCTTACTTTACCATTTGATGTGTCCTAAATCCAGCTTGAACTACGTTTGAACTCAAATGTGGGCAATGGTTGTTATGTTTTTTATATCTCTAATTACGAACTACATTCATCATCTATCATTAACAAATAACAAAATTAGAATTATTTTTTTTCTCAAAGGGATGTTTTCCTTTAACTGTGTTGCTTGAACGGCTATGGATATAGCATTTCCATAACATGTGTGCAAAGAAAACACGATTGACGATTAAGGACAATTTTCTTTAAAATATTATATAAGATATTTAAAATACATTTTTGCCGATTAAAATAAATAACTGTATAAATATAAGAAAGAATAATATCCTAAAATAGCATAATTTTATGTTTATTTTACAAATTTAGCATACGAAAACTAAAATTTCCAAAATAACATAAACTATTATGTAAAAATAATTATTTACCTTAAATAAACTATATATAAAATTAAAACATAATGTTTGGATTCACTTTTTCCAATATAAGATTTAAATTTTTTTCATTAGCAATAAGTTTTAATTATTTTAATATTAAATTTATAATATTTTTGAAAATTTAAATGAATAGTACTATATTTAAAACAAAAATTTGAAATAATATTATTTTAATCAATTGCCTATATAGAACAACCTTAATCAGTTAACAACCCTATATAATACATAAAAAAAATTACCATATATAAAACTAATTCACAATAAACGCTTTCAAAAACTCGAAAGTAACGTGTACAAATTTGAATAAGAAATACAATAACTAAAAAACATAAGCGTAGTTGTCACCCAGAGGAGTGACTTAAGTAGGGCCACGATGTTCAGACTGTCACTGTCTTAAGAAATCAGAATGTTAGTTGTTGGCCCTACTTTCCTCTTTTGTCCCCAATTTAGGACACACTTCCAATTATGCTGTGTAAGATTCTCATTCTTGTGTTCCCAAATTGTTGGCCCCACGATATACTGAGAATTGAGAAACGTCTCCTCTTCAGCCTTCTAAGCTTTGGCGATAGTGTTTTGTTTTTCTTATAAAATGTTAAATTTATCGTGCGAAAAAGGAGAAAATTTACACTATAGATTTTAATAATTTAAAATTTTTATTTTGAATCTAACCAAAAACTAGGAAAAAATATTAATTATACATGTCTTTGGCTTGCAAATCATAGCCGTCGGGGGCTGACTTTACTAGGAATCATCTTGTCTATGTTTTGTCTGGGCTTACAGGAATTACAATTCTTATCTTAAAACAAAATAGAACTAATCAATCCGAGATTTTGGTTTTACTTTGAATTATTTTTAATAACAAAAGAACTCACAAATCTGAAGTGAAACCAAACAAATATGAATTTGATTGCATATTTAGGATATTTTGGGGGTTTGGAGTATATTTTTAAACTTGAATAGCAGATAAATATAAAAAGGGCAACGTGGCTTTAAAGCCGGAGAAGAAAAATAATACTAAGATATATTTTGTGGAGAATTGTGTTTTTTTGATATAGCAAATTTCATTTAAGAAATCATGTTATTATTAGAGTATAAGATTTAATTCATTCACGTGATAGAATCATATAATGGATATGGGTGGTTGACCTATTTATCAACATGGTCTTCGAACCTTAAATCCATTGGCCCCGACCTCCCTTCAGTAGCTCAATTTTTAAAAGCTAACGTGAATTAAAACGTAGATAATAAGGGAATTAAAATCCTTCGACTTGACTATAAAGAATGTGTAATCATTCAAGATACATGGTGCCGAAGGGCTCGGATTTCCAACATCGAGCTCGATCCAAAAAGGAATCAGCTCAGCAATCAATACAGATAATCTTTTGGTACTGACAATTTCTACCATTTTCGAATAGATAAAAAGATTTTCCAAAACGTCTGATGTCGCCAAATACTAGCGATGAATTTCTCGAAAGAACATTAATGAAAATTAATATAATATTTATGACAAAAATTTTGGAGATTTAGTGAATTAAAAGTGTATAAAATGAGGATCGTTGACTTTAAACATGGTTTCAGAAAATTAATAGTTCATTTTGATTATTGTCCGTCTAACTAATGCTCGCCGAGCTCATAAACCAATACTAACTTTCTAAATTCACATCCGTGATCGTTAATTTCAAGTTGAATAATTTAAGTTTTGATTGTATAACCTAGGTTTAACATGGAGGATCTTCCTCATGGCTTTGTTCAAGAAGCATCGTATAAATAACATAAAATATGATAATTTATAAAACTATAACAAAACTAAACATGGTAAAATTCTATTACTATGTTGCTCCATCTAACAGGTCACGATAGAGCATTAGGATGTATTGTCAGTTGAACCAATTCTACAATGAACATTTAAATCTAACCCACCGAATTCTGAGTTTCAGAAACTAAAGAAGGAGACGCCATAAGAATGGAGATTTTGTATTCCATTACCTAGAAAAATGTGTAGAGTTCCATATACAGTCGAGATAGATAGCCTTTGGCGCACACTTTTATGCGTATGTGAAGTAATAAATCATATCTAAAGCCACCCACCCAATATCACTCAATGAATCAGACCGAGTCCACGACTCGTCAACTTGGCATTCCACCCGACAAAGTTCATCCACATGGCAGGGGAAAATACTATATAGAAGCTTATTAGTTAATTACTTTTTGTGACTAACATTAATGAAATATTCCAAGTTAAAGTTATCATGTAAACGAGATGGGCACGCTTGAAGTGATCCACTTTATGTGTTTATAGATTCATGTTGCATAATTAATTGAGATAAGTGGTGAAAAGTGATATACAATCCTATGAAATTGTGTAACTAATATGTGGTTGGATGTTATATATTTAAAATATAAAAGTGTAGATGAATTCATAATGAAGTGATTAATAAATAAGAATGTGTGAGGGTAGGAGTGATGGAAGAGACAAGTGAGAAAGAAGATTGGTGGGTACGCGTGCAGCTCTCTATTCGTGGGATTGTGGTCATTCTTCAAAAGTTTATTGTCCTCTCCATTCATTCAATTCATGCCTTGCTTAATTTTTGTTGTGGGATAATTATTTTTATAGTTCACTACAGAAACTTTTTTTAATAAACACAATGGTATAAAATAGTATTATTTCAATTTTTACTGTAAATATACCATTAATTATTTAAATTTTCAATAATATCAAAAATTTAATACTAAAATCATTAAAAAAATTCTAATAAAAAAATTTTTAACCTTAAATTGGAAAAATAAACCCAAAAATTATGTTTCATTTTTATTTATAGTTTATTTAAGATAAACAGTTATTTTCTCATAATAATTTGTGCTAGTTTAGAAATTTTATTTTAATGTGTTAGATTTGTGAAATAAATTTAAAAATAGATTATTTTAAGGTATTACTATTTTAATAATAACTAAAAATAACCACTGTCAAAGAAAAATGTTTGTATATTTGAGTAACTTAAATTGAAAAAATGAGTTATACCATAATATAACATTTTTTATAAATTCTTGTTACTAATTTAACATCTTAAACTTATAATTCTAAAATAACACAATTATTTTATCAAAATAATCATTTACCATAAATAAATGATATATAAAATTAAAATAAAATATGCAAAATATTTGGTAACATCAATCTTCATAACATTATATAATGCTTTTTTATCTATATTATCAATATTTGGAGAAAAAGTTGTGTGAATGATGACTTGGTAAATGGTTCCACAAGTAAATTCATCAGAAGTGAAATATTCTCATTTAATGTAAAAGTAATATTTTGGAAAAAACAAAATTAAAAAGTGATATTTAAGGTATTTATATTAATGTTTGTGCATACACAAACACAATAATATATTTTTGATAGATTATATTCATGTAGTAAAAATGGATAATGATAATGCCGGATTACAGAATTAGACATAAATTTGCATGGAGAATAGAATTGATGTTGAAAGAGCAATTTTGGTATCACGTACGAAGCATTCATTTCGTTCTATTCTAATTAAAATAGGAAAAGGTAAATATATAATCATCAAATTGCCACGCCTGATTGTTTTTTAATCTGTAATTTCCACAAATGTTATAAAAACAAGGGCACAGCATATTAACCAAAATTGAAATCCGAATCCGAAATATTCAAAACCGAACAGATATGATTATTTGAAAATATCCGAATAAGTTTTATTTGCTTAATATTTTGGGTTTGGTTTCGAGTTTCAGATATATCCAAAATGGTACTTTAGGTTTGGGTTCGGATATATACAAAACCCAAAACACACCTGAACTTAGATTAATATATATAAATTGAATATGTAACATCTTGTTAATTGATTAGTTTTAAGTTTGAATTTTGTTACTTGTATATTTAGAAAATATAAATTAATAATTTTTATTAATTAGAGATTTTTATTTGATTCTTTTAAATATTATCATAAAACTAGTCATTTTCGAATATTTTAAAATAAAAAGATTTTTAAAGTTTATCTACTAATTTTAAAATTTTAAATAAAATTTATTAATTAAAGTTTCATATTTATCCAATAATATATATTTATGTAAATCTAAAGAAAAAAATATTATGGTTAGACATAAAATACTAGAATTAGTAGGTAGACAATTTGATTTTTATTTTTAACACTTAATATTTTTTGTTATTTTTAAATCATCACGTTCTTTTGAATATTTAAAATAATGTATGCCCATTTGGATAAAAAAATACGAACTAACTCAAACTCATATATATATGTATGTCTATTTTCGAATACAAAACCCGAACCAATCCAAATCCGTATTCAAAATTTGAACCAATCCGAAGTCGAATTTAAAACCTGAGAGGAATTTGAATTTAGAGAGATCCAAACCGAATCCGACCCAAAATTTATAAATATCTGAATAGTTTTTACACTTTTGACCCTGAAAAATTGAAAACCCGAAAAATCCGAATCAATACCCAAACGCTTAGCCCTAATAAAAACTTCAACTTAAAAAGAGCTTAGACAGTTATTATTATTAATTTACAGTTTAAAACCCCTAAAATCAAACAAATTAGAATTGAAATCTGGATTTATCACATGAAGTAATATTTGGCGAAGAACTATCGATGCATTCATTTGTTTGTTATGATTAAAAATCTATCTTATAATCTCTAACTATATCCATTTTCTCTTTAATTTTGTGACTGAATTAAATATGATGTGTTTCAACTTTATTTATTAAGTTTTAGCAGCCTCAATAAGTCGTTGACGATATGGATATGACCAAACTAGTTGTGGTCAAATGAATTGATGTGATAAATGGTGAAAATGATACTGGTTAAAGTGGACTCTACTTATGATTCAAACTTTAATAAGGTCTTTCTAAAGTTAACCCAACAAAATCATCTTCAAATTAGCACACGATTTATCATTTATCTTTCCAACAAAAGAGAGTTTCCTGTTACAACCAATTTTATTCATTCTTTCGCTATGCATTAAAGTATTACTGCGTTCGAAAAAATTTCTATTTCTCACAGGAAAAATGCTACTGATAGAGATTTTAACATGTGATTGGATACAATTAATAAGTAATACATTATGTTGAATGGTTGTTATATAGAGCTCTATGATAATTCCACTTTGAAAAATATCCTTCCACTTTGAAAATTTGGATATTATAAATTACTATATATGTTTGATGTCATCTTCCTTTGTTTTTCAACAATCAATTAATGTCGTCAAACTTTTAATAGCATCATTGGTAGCTTTTGAAGCCATATAAATTTTATTCCTGTCGTTTAGAATGACCAAGTGTCTTTCTTTGCGATTTCAGATTTATCGATTAACATAATTATGCAGAATTGCCAGTTTATTTTTAATCCATTTCGTAATTTTGTCAGTTTTTCGTTTTTCTTGTGTTTGCCTTTATGCAATATTAACAATCATAATTAACGTTACACCTAAAGAGAAAATGAAAAGAAAATTAGAATTTAGCAACAACAAAGAAAGAAATAGAATAAAAAAAAGAATCACAGCCAGAATTTGCATGCGCACAATCAGTAAATCTCCTTCTCGTTACAGAACACAAGAAAACAGAAGAGAATCTAAGAACACACACACTTAACTAGATATCTCACATGCATACACAGATTCACATATACATACAAAACAGAAACACACAAACTCTCATCATCTTTCTCGTATCATTATCATGATTCTCTTGGTCTCTTAAAACCCGCATGCTCCTCCTTCTCTATCTTCCAAAATCTCTCCTATAAATACCACTTCGATCTCACTATTAACCACTACATCTCTCTTCTCCCTCTACACGCACACTCACAAACAAACTCATTTCATCTGCTATAACTGTTCTTGCAAGTACTACTTCCTCTGCTCTGTTCCTACATCTTCTTCTGATCTTTCCATGGCGGTTTCTGGGTTCGAGGGGTTCGAGAAACGACTTGAACTTCGATTCTTCGACTACGACAACCCAATCACCAATAACCCGATGGGACTCCGTCTTATAGACTTTGAATCTCTTGACCAAGTCTTAAACGAAGTGCAGTGCACTGTGGTCTCCGCCGTAGCGAATCGTAGCTTCGATGCTTACGTCCTCTCAGAGTCAAGCCTCTTCGTCTATCCAACAAAGATCATCATCAAAACGTGCGGCACTACGCAACTCCTCAAATCAGTCCGACCGTTGATCCATCTCGCACGTAATGTCGGCCTCACGTTACGCGCGTGTCGGTATTCGCGCGGCAGCTTCATCTTCCCCAGATCACAGCCTTTTCCTTACACAAGCTTCAAAGACGAAGTCGTCGTCGTCGAAGAAAGCCTTCCGAAATCTCTCCGTTACCGTAAAGCCTCCGTCATGACGCCTTCTTCCCTGGATAATCCCTCACGTGCTTGGCACGTCTTCACCGCAAGCGCTGACGTGGAATCCGACGAATCAGTCGTTGTCGTCGAGGTCTGCATGACGGATCTTGACCGAGTGAACGCTCGGAGCTTCTTCAGACGGAAAGGGGATGAGAAAAACAGTGATTCCGCCGGGAAAGAGATGACGCGGCTGAGCGGTATTGATATGATAAACGTAAACGCTTTTATATGCGATTTCGCGTTCGATCCTTGCGGTTATTCAATGAACGGCGTCGACGGAGACCGTTACTCAACCATACACGTCACGCCCGAAGACGGTTTTAGCTACGCGAGCTTCGAGTGCGGTTTGTCTCTCTACGACGAAGGTCACGGAGATATCTCGGAGGTGTTGACCCGTGCAATTGATGTTTTCCGACCAGGTTGCATCTCGATCGCCACCACATACGGCTGCGAGGATTATAATCACGAGGTGACTAAGCGCGTGGAGCGCGTTTTGGCAAAGAAGCTAGGTCTAAAATGCCGGAGTCGACTTATGGATGAATTTCCAGGCTCCGGAACAGTTGCTTATCAGTCATTCACGCCTCGCCGGAAATAGTCTTCGCAGTAGGAGGAGAAAAAAAGGGTTTTAGGTATTAATTAGTTGAGAGGAGAAAAAAGAAAGTGATGACATGGAGGAAGACTATTGGTTAAACTTGGGTAAGGTAAGTATAAGTGGGAACGGATAATCATGCACCCCACTTTGCACTTGTGGCAATGTCACGCCTAAGCATTTTTGAGGTTCAGTGTTGTAGAATTTTAGTGGGGGAGAGGGTAAAAAAAAAGGTTGCTCATTTGTTTTTCTCTTTTATCTCTCTTTTGTGTATTTTTGGGGGTAAGATGTTAAGCTTTCTTTTGTTTCTTATTGTTGTTTTCATATTTTCAGTTAAAGATCTCTTAAATATATATATCAGACACTTCATATACTGTTTCTTTGTTCTTACTTTATATAGTTATAAATTCACTACCTCCTTAACAAGTGTTTTTACTTAAAATAAACTATCCATGATGTGAAGTATATGCTAAATTTTTATCGAAGAAAAAAATCATAGCAGTTCTGGTCAGAATTAACATCACATTTATATTTTCGACACTAAATTTTGTTGTAACAAATTCATTTAAATTATTGTTAGTATCATCGTCCATTTTTACAAATTTGTATTTACATATTACTGTGTTGTTTGCCTCCGCCATTGTTATTTAATTTGGTATGGATTAATATATAACGCAAAACTACTGTGTACATCTAACTAAATTATCTTTTTCAATTATAACATATATGGCAGAAACAAAAAAAACCATTATTTAGAAGAAAAAGGCATGTTAAACTCTTTTAAGCTATTTGTTATACCATTACTTGTGTATTATTTTTCAAAATTTAGCTCAACAAGAGCCAAAATTAACATAATGGAGTATATTAGACTTCAAGAAAATTAAACCCAGTAGAATCTTAACTTCATAATTAACAAAAGCTACAAAAAGACAAAGGTAGGGTTACACTTTTTGATGTTTACCTTTCAAAAAAAAGCATTCGGAAGAAATTAACATGTAATTACTTTTAGAGGAGTTTTGTAAGAATACCCCTAAAGAAATACATCCTTTTATTATTATTTTGAAAACTACACTTTTTCAATTACCTTTTTATTTTAATTAAAATTATGCTTACTAAAACTTACATGCCTAATCGAATACTTTTAACAACTGAGCGTGTAAGTTTTCCAAACCCAACATATCAAATCCAGTTTGCACGTGACAATAATTGGGTAAGAGTAAAACACGTTTTTATTGTCCATTGGCAAAACATAACTTATCTCAGTTTCATCCAAAAATAATCAAAATATTTTTTCTTTGTGTGCCAACAATCAAATTTAAGTATTTAACTACGTAAACAAACCAAGTTCTCTGAACAAACAAACCATTGCTGTTTTCTTCTGCGAAATAACTTTATAACAGCTTACGTCTCAGGAAGAAAACTCAAGAGACGATAACAAAAGAAAGATTTTATGCAATGAACCAACAAGAAAACAAAACCAAGATTCAGAATGCTCTAAGTTAAGGTTACTTTTGATGAATGATTACATTAGGAAAATCCACAACAAGAACATTCAGAGAAACTTTTATTAAAATGAGAATTCTTTTAGCAAAGACTGTGTATATAAATGATATACTAATAAGAAGTAAACTAACTAAAATCCTTCATCATGTCATTTCTTTGTCCTCCTTTCATGGCATGCCTTCAAAGCTTGAACGTCTTTGGAACACATCAGAAAAGGGAAAAAAAGGTTATCAACATTTTATATCCCAAGAGAATAAAATTGAAATTCAATCAATCCATCAAATTACTCTATTCCTCAGTTAGTCACTAATAATAATCCCAATTTCGTTCCTTTAGGTAAAAACCTCTAAACCCAGAGCTTTAAAACCCTCAGATTTTCAGATCTAAATTCACGAGAAAAGACTGCGACATACGTTTCTGGCAAGATTTCCAGTCCCTGTTGCTGTCAACAAGACAATCCTGAAACATCAGAGAAATCAAAGCAAAAGACTTTACGATTTAAGGAATTTACGGATGATTAGGAAACAAAGAGCGATGATTATGATCTGAGGAATAAAAACCTGTAAAGACAGATATAGAGAAGAACACTCCTTGAGCTGTTTTACATTCTCGTCGTCTTCGTCTGCATCCATTTGATGATTTGGAGGAGGAGGTTGCGTCTCCGTCACTTTCTCCATTTCGGCGAATTCTGGGTTCTTCAGTGGGAAGATTCAGCAGTCGGAGGCGAATTTCCCGTTTGACTTGGGGCAAAAAAATTTAACTGTGGGCTTTATTTATATAGTTAGACTATGAAGCCCAGGCCCGTTTTGTTGGCATCCCAGGCATTTGTAGGCATCTCAGGCCCATTTTTGGCATACCAGGCCCATTTTGTTGGCATCCCAGGCCCATTGTCGGCATACCAGGCCCATTTTGTTGGCATACCAGGCCCATTTTTATAGATGAAGCAGCTTTCGATATATTGTATAAAGAAGTTAATAATATGTCTGCTCATTCGGATATTCGGTTCATTTTCGATCGTTTATTTTCGGTTTCGGTTTTTTTGGTTGGTAAGATCAAAGATCCAATCGGTTATTTTTATATTTCGGTTCGGTTTCAGTTGGTTATATCTTGGTTTCGGTCGGTTCGCTTATTAAATTTAAAAACCGAAAATAACTAAAACTAACAAAAAAAAATAACCAAAAATAACAAAAAAATAACAAAAAATAACAAAAAATAATCGAAAATAACCAAAAAAAGAAACAAAAATAACCAATTTATCCGAAATATCCGAAAATATTTTGGATAATCGAAAATAATTCGATTTTTTGGATATTATTTCGGTTTTCGGTTTAATTTCGACTAGTAATCAATAGCTATGGTTTCTAAAATAATATCCATTCGGTTATTTTTTTATAACCAAATACCAACCAAAATCTATTTTTTGATTTGATTTATTTATTCAGTTGGGATTATTTGTGCAGATCTAGTTAATAATACTTTAGAGCCTTAGTCTTCTTTCGTCTTTCAGGTCCACGAATCTCTGTCCTGGTCTTCGGATATGACTTCGCTATACGGTGCTCACCCACAAACGTGGGAACTGTCAATATCGAAAAATAGGCATTGGTATACAGTTTCCATTCGTATTAATATCGATTTATTTTATAATTTTGAGTATTTTGGTATTAATGTTACAAGATCTATTCAAATATTTGATATTTGTAATAATTTTAGATATTTTGATTATATCAAATATAAATATAAATTCTATAAAAAGTGGGTACAAGACTGCCGAAAATGGGTCATCAAGTCTTCCGTTACTTTCTCTCTCTCTTTCCTGAAACTTTTCCCTCTTTCTCTCTCTCTCTTTTTTTTTGTCTCATTTTCTTGTATCCAATACTTGGAAGGCGTCCGAGAGTCGTCAGAAACTCTGGAGATTACCAGTTTGATTGTTTTAGAAACAAGCTATACAAATGTTTTACGTACCTTGTATCACAAGTAATTTCATTTCATCTGAAATATTTAGCTCAACCTTTTTTTTTTCTTATACAAACTCGTGATCTCGCAGCGTTGTAGACGTAGACAATCCTGGAAAACAGTTAAATACTCTCTTAGCAAGAAGATCAAGAGCCGGCTTCTCTGATTCATTCTCTTCTCGTGGTAATAATCTCTCGTGGCTATAAAGATTTCAATGAGATGATATTATTCCTGGCTAAAAAAACTTCATAGAGCCGTTTTCTCTTGCACTAGATCTGTCTGCATTCTGCCCAGATGAAGAAAACATAACATTCTGCCCCAAAAAAATCCGAATCAGACGATGACTTTCTAAGGAGCATAGAATCCGAAACATCATCATCTTCCGTGGTGAGCATGCCAGAATCATCATCATCATCATCATCATCATCATCATCATCATCATCATCATCATCATCATCATAATCATCACCACAAACATCATCATCACGGTCACTGGTGAGGTTTCTTCCATTTACTCAAGAAAGGATCATCGGGGATTCCATTCACCACGTTCACACCTCTCAAAGGAGTCCCGAAACCGACCAGACGTAAGAGCAAACGCATAAGAAATAACATGGTCCGTGTTCTACCTGCCTCTTGACGCTGATGGCCTGTTCTACTTCAAACCCTCTTGGAGAAACTTCTCTCTCCAAGACATACAAACCGCCACAAATGACTTCAGCCGTGGTCCGACAGATCTCGTTTAAGAATCTCGTTGCATTTTCACTCCATCGAAGCTTGTTTAAAAAATGGATGTAACATGAAAATTGTGAACATTAATTATGGCAGAGAACCTGATCGGATAAGGAGGATATGCAGAGGTGTATAAGGGGAAAATGGTAGATGGACAAATAGTGGCGATAAAGAAACTGACTAGAGGTTCTTCGGACGAAATGACTATGGATTATCTGTCGGAACTAGGGATCATAGTTCATCTAGATCATCCGAACATTGCTAAGCTTATAGGATATTGTGTTGAAGGAGGAATGCATCTTGTTCTTGAACTATCTCCTCATGGAAGCCTCGCTTCTTTGCTCTACGGTAAGAAATCTCTTATAATTTCTATTTGATGTTTTCAGAGAAGTCTAGTAACTATTTTTCATTCCAATGCACAAATTTAATCAAAAGCTAATTCAAATGTTAAATATAACACAAAGGGTTCTATCCTATGCTGCACTGAAACGGGAAGGAGCACCAGGGACGGGTACGGGGACGGGTACAGGAAACGGCATATGTAAAATTTATAGAGATGGGTACGGCATGGATACATTCAGCAATTTTTTTTTAAAAATATCTATAAATGAAAAATATAAAAAGTTTTAAAATAAAAATATTTTATCATTACATAACAATATAAATAAACTACTCAATAACTAAATCATTTTCAAAATCTGGCTCATCTAATGAAAGATTTGCAAACTCTAAAAATCCCACATCTTCCATAGAATCAAATGTGTCTCCACCAACATCCCACATCTTGGTTTTTTCATCTTTATATTAATCGGAATTCCTTGATAAAAGACGTAGATTGTTATGGATGTAAACCAAATCTTGAGCACGACTTGGATTTAACTTGTTCTTTTTGAGTGAGTGAATGAATGAATAAGTACTCCAGTTGCATTCAGCACAAGAAGATGAACTAGGTTGGCCAAGTAACTTAAAAGCCAAAGACTGAAGGAGAGGAGTTTGAGCACCAAAGTTAGCCCACCATTTCTTAGGCTCCATTGAAGACATCATCGAAATACACGTTAAATCTTCAAAAGGACCACATTTCATCGAAAACAATGCATACTCATCCATAACTTTGATATGATCTTCATAACTGGAAATCAATCTCTGAAAACACTTCATTCTCTCACGAGATAATTCTCCATCCCTATGTGGACCTATTCTTGCAGGATCTTCGTTTAACCATGCATCACTATAAAATCTAAAATACACAAAAATTTGTTATATATGTGTCAAAAAAATTAATTTTAAAAATAAATATACAATTTAAATCACATACCTTGGATTTAAAGAGTGAGCTAGACAATGTAGAGGTGTGCTATTTTTTGTCCAACGAGCCACTAGTATCTGATAAATAACATCGTAGAAGAGACTAAACTCAGACAGCGGACGTTTTTCTCTCTTGTAGATTTCAAGTTTCACATTCTCAATCATGGAATCCCACATCTCATATACCAAATAAAGACACGGTTTATTGGTGTCACAAAATCTAATCATATCATATATTGGTCTCGTAAAATCAATAATATATGATAGTTTTTCCCACCAATCATCATTCACAATCTTTTCTTTAACAAAACTTGCTTTTCCCATATCATCATCTCTATAAGTAGACCACTCCTCACTTATGACCATGGCTTGAAGACCCCTTTTAATAAGCTTCAATCTCTTAAGCATCACGATGATGGATGCAAAACGAGTATCGACTACCGAAAGTAATTTAAGAGGAGAGAACTTACTGAAAAATTGCGAGTCTCATGTTATGGTTCATGACGAAATGCTTTATTGCAAGTGCATCTCCATGAAATTCTGTTATCCAATTACATTCTTCATATGTTGTTTCATTCCCTTCTACATTTTTTGCTGCACATATGTTCTTTAAAGCAAGATTAAGGGTATGAACAACACATGGTGTCCAAAAGATATTAGGAAACATACTCTCAATAAGCTCTCCAGCTGCCTTACAATTTGCTGCATTATCAGTAATGATTTGCACAACGTTTTGATGACCGACTTCATTAATAACTTCTTTCATCAAATCAGCAATGAAAAATCTATCTTTCACTTCGCCAAAACAATTCACAGCTTTGAGAAACAAAGGACCATTTCCAGAAGTAGCCATAAAATTAATCAGAGGCTTTCTTGTAGGATCGCTCCAACAATCACTCACAATTGTTACTCCTTTTTCTTTCCAACTGGATTTAAGCGGTTCTAATAACCTCTCAACATGAGTTTTTTCTTTTTCTAGTAAAGTCATTCTAAACTTATTATAACCAGAAGGTACATAACCATCAATTTTGGTGGCAGCAGCAAACTGATAAGATCTATGGTAATGTGGATTTCTTGCAAGATTAAATGGTAGACCTCCCGTATAAAACATTCTTGCAATTTCTTGATCCAATTGGTCTCTCGTTTCAATACCAAATGCTCTTTCAATAGGTGAGAAGCTATACTTTCTTTTTTTGAAGTCAGAGTTAGCTTCGCATGGTAAAGAAACGTCTTTAGGAACAGACTCCGTTTTTTTCTTCTCAAACTTGTTTTCCAACTTTTGCATTTCAAGTTTCTCGCTCTTTGTTGATTTTTTACATAAAGAAATTCCTGCATTCTTAATTCCGAGCAAATGCGCTTTAACTCTAGAATATGAGCCTTGTCGAATTTCATCATAAATATTACATTTAAATTTCCAAGTTCCTCCTGTTGTTCCAAGTTTCTCTAACTTAGTCACGTAATTCCATAGTGGAGGTTCTTCATTTTGTTCTTCAGAATTCATAATTTTATATAATCAAACTGTATAATATCATAATAAAATAAAAAAATTTGTCAACATTCCATAATATTTTAAATTAATATCATAATAAAGTAAAAAAAATAAAAAAATTTGTCAACATTCCATAATATTTTAAATTAATATCATAATAAAATAAAAAATCATAATAAAGTAAAAAATTTTACGTTAACGTTTCTTCGGTCAACTGTCTAATATCAATTATTTAATATCATCATAATATCATAATGTCAAGTTGACGTAACGTTTATATCATAATATCATAATGTCTAATATTATAATAATATCATAATGTCTAATATTATAATAATATCATAATGTCTAATATTATAATAATATCATAATAATATCATAATAATATCATAATAATATCAATTCATCTACTATGGTGTTTATATACTGACGTAACCGTGTAAGCACTCTAAAACAAAGATTTCTAAACACATTGCATTATTAACATATGCATCAATGTATAATTTTTTATATATATGGCCCCATTAAAAATAAGAATTTAAATTGTAATATAAAAACATAATTAATATAAAACATACCTTTTTATCAAATTGTGGCTCCTAGGATTTTTAAAACTGAGAATGAAAACTAGAGATTAAAAGTAAGAATAAAACCTAGAGATACAAATAAACTTATATAAGAGTATTTTTTCCTTTTTTATATAAAAATATTATGGAAGATAAATGTAAAAAGAAAAAAAGATTTTACCTAATAATGTATAAGAGTATTTTTTTCCTTTTTTATATAAAATTATTGTGTAAGATAAATGTAAAAAATGAAAAAGATTTTACCTAATAAAGATTTATCTAATAGAATATTAAAGAAATTAGAAAAAAAGGAAAGAGAAAAAATCTCAACATAAAAGAAGGATGGAAAAAAAAGAAAAAAAAAATACATGTCGCGTCCCTTCTCCCGTACCCATCTCCGGGATGTTTCCGGGACGGGAGACGGCAGTATAGTCACGTACCCGTGTAACATAGGTTCTATTTATACACACAATTCAAAAAAATATTTCGTTAATACGAAAAAGATCCTTTGGTGATTCTAAAACCTAACAAAGCTTTTTACAACATTTTTAGAGGCAAAGGAGAAATTGAGTTGGAGCATAAGATACAAAGTGGCAATGGGAACAGTAGAGGGACTTTACTATCTCCATGTGTTAGTATATAATTGAGTTTAGTATAAAATACATTTAAATTATTAATTATATATGTATGTATTAAAAGGTGTTTGTGAACAGTCGTGACTATACGTGAAGAGTCGTGACTTTATGTGAAAAGTCGTGACTTTATGTGAATAGTCGTGACTCTAAAATAGAAATTTGTGTCTCCATTATAAAAAGTCACAATGTTTAGTTTAATATATAAATGTACTTTGTGTTCATCATAATAATAATATCACAAACTTGTTTTTCCTCCTTTCTTTTTCATTGATATCATATAATATAAAGAAAAAATAACTTGTTCTCTTTTGTTTGTTACTTAAAGAAAAAATAACAACACAAACATGATATCAGAACTCTATTGATTCGAAGGTCAATTCAAATACAAAGTCAAGCAAAATTATTGCAAAAAGTTCAAGTAAAAAATAGAGACAATGGAGACAACATCTTATCAAATAGTTCCTATATTTGATGGAAAAAATTATGATTTTTGGCGTATCAAAATAAAGACAATATTAAAAACAAAGAAATGGTGGGAAGTAGTAGAGAATGGTGTTTCAAACGAATCAAGAGACGCTGAGGAAATATTAATGAAAGATTTGATGGTTTTGCAACTTTTACAAATGGCGGTGTCAGACAAGATATTTCCGTGTTTATCATCATCAACTACTTCTAAAAGGGCTTGGAATGCGTTGAAGTCTGAATTTCAAGTAACTTCTCAAGTTCGGTTGATAAAACTTCAATTGTTAAGAAGAGAGTACAAAAATTTAAAGATGAATGACGGTGTCAACGTCAAAGTTTTCACAGGAAAATTGATTGATTTGGGAAATCAATTGAGGGTCCATGGTGAAGAGAAAATAGACTATCAAATTGTTCAAAAGATTCTCATTTTTCTTTCTGCAAAGTTTGATAGTATTGTGGCCATAATAGAGCAAACAAAGGATTTGACTACATTGGCCGTGTCGGAGTTGATCGGAACGCTTCAAGCGCATGAGAATCGTATTTCTTCATGATTTGAGAGTTCAACTGAAGGAGCATTTTATGCACAACTAAAAAAGGGAAAATCTGGATTCGAAAAAGAGAATCACAAAGTTTGTGAACGTCAAGTAAAAGGAAAAAAGTGGTGTGGTGTTTGTAAGAGAGACAATCACACAGAACCGGATTGTTGGAAGAAACAGAACAAAGATGTTCGACAAAACAATTCAAGGAATAAGGGAAAATGTTACAACTGCGGAAAGGTTGGACATTTCTCAAGGGATTGTCGTTCAAAGAAATATGAACGAGCACAAATGAATCTTGAAGATAAAGATGAAGAAGATGAAGTTCACATGCTATTTAGTGCAAGTGAAAAGACTTCAACAATGATAGGAGAAGAAGTATGGTTGGTAGACAGCGGCTGCACCAATCACATGACGAAGGAAGAAAAATACTTCACAAAATTAGATAGAAGTATTATCGTTCCAATCAAAATTGGAAACGGAGAAATCGTAATGACAGCTGGCAAATGAGACATTGTTGTTATGACAAACAGAGGGAAACGAGTAATCAAAAATGTTTTTCTTGTGCCTGGATTGGAGAAGAATCTGCTAAGTGTCATGGTTGCTCCTGAAAAAAAAGAAACTTCAGAGTCACCAAAGAAATACAAGTGCATGAGTGAAATCATGCAAATAGCACCAAGAGTGGACTTTGAAGAAATGACTCAAATAATAGAATGTTGTCTTCTAGCACACGAAGAACCACAAACTTACAATGAAACTTGTGGTAGTAAAGAGTGGAGAAAGGTCATGAGTCAAGATAAGGAAATGATTGAGAATAACAAGACATGGAAACTAGTAGACAAATATATGAAGTTCAAATTGCAGACTTGCTTACGAAAGCACTTAGTGTAAAGATTTGAAGAACTAAGGAAAAAGCTTGGAGTAGTACCGAAACTCAATTAGGAGGGAATGTTAGTATATAATTGAGTTTAGTATAAAATATATTTAAATTATTAATTATGTATATATGTATCAAAAAATATTTGTGAACAGTATTGACTATACGTAAAAAGTCGTGACTTCACGTGAAAAGTCGTGACTTTATGTAAAAAGTGGTGACTTTAAAATAAAAAGTTATGTTTCTATTATAAAAAAGTCACAATGTTTAGTTTAATATATTGTATTTTGTGTTCATCATAATAATAATATCACAAACTTGTTTTTCCTTATTTGTTTTTCATTTATCAAATAATATAAACAAAAAACAAATTATTTTATTTTGTGTGTTACTTAAAGAAAAAGTAACAACACCAACAAAGCTGTCATAGAAGGATCATTCATAAAGACATTAAATCTTCTTTTATCCTTCTCACTGAGAACTTTGAAGCTCAGGTAATGATTATGTTAATGATCAAGATCTTCATTCGTACCTTATTCATGGTCTTTGGAAGGTATGATTATATGAAACAAGAACGATCCGGAAATCTTATATTTCTTTCTCTTAATCACAAATAATGATGACTAGATATCCGATTTCGGGCTAGCGAAATGGCTACCAAACCAATGGACTCACCATACCGTATCAAAAATCGAAGGAACATTCGGGTTTGCAATCTCTCATTGATATAAATCATATACGCGGATTCAATCAAATGTCTTGTGGTTCCTAATATACTGTGCTCATCGATCAGTTACCTTCCGCCCGAGTTCTTCATGCATGGGATAGTAGATGAGAAAACAGACGTATATGCTTACGGTGTTCTGCTTCTTAGGCCAAGCATTGTTATATTTTTCGGTTGTAAAATTACGTACTAACATGATTCATCTATGTTTTTTTAGGCCAAGCCATTGATCATAGAGAACAAAATGAAACAACTTGTTGATCCGATGTTGGGAGAAGACTACGACTTGGAAGATTTGGACCGTCTTGTCTTTATAGCTTCCTTGTGTATACACCAAACATCCATTAACCGGCCTCACATGAGCCAGGCATGCACAACAAAACATAGAGTTGCCAATTTTCTTTTACAAAATGATTACGTTGTAATAATAATGATGTGTGTGTATATTTCTACAAAGGTTGTGGAAATTCTAAGGGGAGACAAGTGCAGCTTAGATCAGCTAAGAGAACGAGAAAACACCAAAGTCTACAGGACTTATTCTGAAGAATTGTTAGATAACGAAGAATACAACTCGACTAGATATTTGCACGATATTCATCGACACATGGAGACCGTTCTCGGAACAACTAAAGACTCGTGAAACATCCTATGATTTCAATGAATCCGGAAACCATTTTTTTTCACTGCTGAGTATTTCGAGATCATTTGGATCATGAATGGATATTATAACGTAGAAAAGAGAGGACTGAAAAATGTTCAATATTGTTCAAAATATGTTGTTCCATGATCATTGTTGTGTTCTTTCCTTTTTCCGTATTTGGCTTCGAACTATTCTTGGTAAACTTTTACTTTTGTGTGAATTTGGTTTCCTTCATGATTACGAAATGTTGTGTTTCATGAGGATTTTTTTTCTTGTGTTACAAATCACAATTCAACTATTGAACAAAGATTTCTTTGCTTCTCAGGAATCAATAGACTCAGTACATCAAGCATTGAAGTTTCAAAACAGTTTCTGAAAGAAAAAAAAGTAATATGTAATTAAGCATATAAGGCCAATCAAATCTTTGAGCGCTTAAATGTATATATTTGTTGTTGTTGTTGTTGTTGTTATTGTTGTCTTGGTGGTGTGTTCCATTTCTTCTTTTGTTCTTCAAAGCTTCCTACGACTGCAGATTGTTTCTTATCATCGAGTCTCGAAGCAAAACTCTCATAGAAGCCTTTCAAATCTACTCTTTCGAGTATCTTTATTTGTTTTCCACGCAATTTATCGATCAATATCTGACCATCTTTCGATTCATCCCCTTCAGCGATCACTTTTATGTGCTCATCTCGTAGTTTCGGCTTCAATGAAGCATGATCTCCTCCCAAGAAAACTGCTCCAAGAATTTCCCCTAAAAACATGTCCTACAGCAACGATTTAGGGTTAGTTTGAAAACTCTGGATCGTTTTTTTTTAATTTGATGAAAACAAGAAGAGATAAGGCTTTACCGTATGCTTGTATCTCCTGTGATTCTGATGAAGAGCTTGCAATCTAGCAAGCAGCCGTTTTACAAACCGAGCTTCCGGTGTTTTCGCTGAGGAATAGAGTCTATTAAGCATTGTTTGGAAAGAGCTCAACTTACGTTGGCTTGCTAGAGGGATGAGTGTGATGTTTAGACCGGATTTAAGAACGGTCTTAGCTGCTAAGGGATCAAGAAACATATTGAACTCGGCGTGTGAATTTGAAGGGACTGTGAATACGTTCCCTTTGTCTGATTTCTCACGGTTTATATGTCCACCTACGATGTAAACTTCCTGCAATTTACAAAAGTAGTCATCTTAATTTAAAGTGATCTAGTAACTTGATGAGAAGAAGTCGCAGAAAATTCTCGCCTTGATTAGTGAGTATGCTTTTTTATCTGATGAGATGATCTTGGCTAAGCTAGTCAATGGTCCATTGGTTAGTACAGTGATTTTAGACACCCCATTAACAGAATTGGTTAGGTTTTGCCAAACTTCAAGTGCCAGAGGTTGCCTGAGTTCAGGCCTATCAGTGTCCCTCGGAGCTCCGTGTGCCATTGAGTTCTCTGCAGTGTATCTGCATGAATATGTAGATATTTATCTTATCTTAACATTTATGAAAACAGTGTTAGGCATTTCACGTAAAAATAAGAAATGACATTATATATATATATATATATATATATATATATATACCTTCGAGGGCTTCTCGGGAGGTCACGAGCAAAACCGTAGAGAGTGTCGGAATCAAGAAATCCACCACAGCCTCGTGGAACAGCCTTGACGTACTTGCAATCTCCAACCGCTGAGAATATCAAGTCGGATTGGTTCAGTGCATACATCTCTCCCATACCTACAGGAATGTCGTCGCGACCCATCATATGAAGAAGATCATATACCACATCGATTGTTGCTGCATTAGCCCAACCGGTAGGGCTCACAATAATTGCCTGGCGAGTCAAGAGAAAATAGGGTGTCAGCTAACACTAGGATATTCACCTTTGTTACTTGTGTGATAAGTAACCGTTATAACCAGGTTTTTTTCCTTCTCATATAGTTACTTGTATCAGCAACATCTCTGCAAAACCATACCTTCAAATCAATTTTCTCCACAGGAACTTTAAGGAGGTAGAAGAGCGATAGGAAATCTCCGGCGCTCATGTCCATATCAAAAACAACAGACTTTCCGAGCCGTGTTTTGCTAAAATCTGGTATAAACAATTCTTCGTTGTAATATGGAAATTGAGATGAAAAGTTAAATCTCCCTGTTTCTTCAGGTCTATTCAAAACCTGTTCATTACGTAAGCAACTTTGTTATATCAAACAAAAAAAATGTTTGATTTATAACCTTTTCCAGGTTATTAGATTTGTCTAAAACTTACTTCCAAGAAATCTACATAGAACTCTCTATCAAGTTTACTTTTGATATTTATGTTCGGTTTAGCTCGTGTAGCGACAAGAACACGAACTGAATCAGGTCCAGAGATCTCTTGTGTGTAACCATCCTAATGTGACCATATTAAAGAGAGACTAATTAATTGCATTTAAAACATAATCGAATCAAAAACGGTAAAATTAAGAAAACACGGACCGACCTTACACTTCCCTTTTCCGTTTTTCGTTAGGCATATTGGATCACGCAAACCCATCTGAACATGACCACTATGAACTCCTCCAAGGGTTAGGTTAAACTTTGGAGTTCTTCTTTTATCAAAGAATGGATTTGACCCATCGGATTTTCCATAAGGTTTGTTTGAAGTAACAACTGTGATGTTCATATACTGCATCTCTGCGAAATCATTCTCACCATTTTTGTTTTTTTCATTACCTGAATTTCTCATGATCGAGACTGCAACACCAGCCGTGAAAGAATCCCACATGAAGTAGCTCTGTAGATCATATAACCTCAGAAAAAAATGCATTCTTGATTTAATAATTTGGGGAAATGGATTCATAAATGATACCTTGTAGAAGTCATCGTCGA
The DNA here is from genome assembly GCA_018901935.1 of Pugionium cornutum. Classification (NCBI taxonomy): domain Eukaryota; kingdom Viridiplantae; phylum Streptophyta; class Magnoliopsida; order Brassicales; family Brassicaceae; genus Pugionium; species Pugionium cornutum. The sequence goes on along the minus strand of CM032158.1, from coordinate 14,299,428 downwards.
ACCAAGTGTCTCTGGCGATTTTCAGAGATAAGAAAATGTATTGAGCTTCGTATGTTCTCTGGTTCTTCTCGAATGTCTCAAAAAATTTCTTGTTAATAGGTATTGTGTTGGTTGCATCTAGAGGAACTAGAGTCAGTGGAACACCTGAATGAAACACCTGTCATAAAGCACCAAATAATAAAAGAATATTGTTAAATAACCCATTTACTATTTAAAACTATATATTTCTAGATAAGATAGTGTAACCGTTTGCCGTTTCGATTTGTGCTCTCGTTTCTCACCTCACTCAGCTCACAGAAACACGATTTGAACCGATAGAAATAAAACCTAGATCTATCGCATGCAACAAGAAAAGAAGATTGGACACGGGAATTTTATAGAGTTCCCCGATAACTCAGGTACATCTCTCTTCAGGGTGTGAGCCTGGAATTCACTAATATCCGGTGAGAAGTTTTCTGTTACAACGGCGATTCACCGAGAGAGCAAATCGGCAGCACCTCTCTGAAAATCGCAAACGAGAAAACAACCGAAAAGAAAACACTCGACTGCGCTAGGGTTGTGAAAAACAACCCTTTTATACTTTCGCAGATCGGGCCCTTAATGGGTCAATTAAAATTGCCCAAGCCCACTTAACCAAAACGCGCCGTTTTGGATCAAGCCCAGAGTTTTGATCCATTAGTTCACAATTCTCCACCTTGGATCATACTCTCTTTTCCTTTCTTGTCTCACCTAGCTACCTGCAATAATTTTCCCACACAAACTTTGTTAGTTTATGTCTTGAACAATTACTGCACTTACCTCGCTGCCTGGCCTCCAGCTGCTCCTTTTGCTCCTCTTCAATTCCTGTACCTGGATTACACAAAATACAAACAGAGAATACAATAGGATATTATTTAATAACTTATCTCCAGCACCATCATGGCCTCCGATGGTGCTGGCCGAGCTCCCTTAGCCTAGGGAGCTAACACCTTGAGACTTTCAAGGCATCCCCTAAACTTTTCACTAGGGATAACCTTAGTCAACATATCAGCTGGATTAACCGAAGTATGAATCTTGCTGATCTCTACCTTACCCTGAGCTATAATATCACGGATGAAGTGATATTTAACATCTACATGCTTAGTCCTCTCATGATGCATGCTGTTTTTAGCCAAATGAATGGCACTTTGCGAATCACAAAATACTTGTGTCTTTGCATGAGGGAAGCCCATCTCCTCACAAAGGCCCCTAAGCCACAAGGCTTCTTTGAATGATTCAGCAAGTGACACATATTCGGCTTCAGTTGTTGACAGGGCAACAACCTTTTGCAGGCTTGATCTCCAGCTCACGGTGTTTCCCCCCACCGTGAACACATACCCGGATATGGACCTCCTCTTGTCCAGATCCGAGGCAAAATCTGAATCGCAGAACCCAATTACATCAAATTGCGGTTCTTTGATGAAAGTCAAGCACCTGCTTGAAGCACCTTTTAAGTACCTCATTATCCATCTCACAGCCTGCCAATGATCAGAACCAGGACAGCTCATGTACCTACTTACCAATCCTACCCCATATGCGAGATCAGGTCTAGAACCAACCATCGCATACATAAGACTGCCCACTGCACTAGAATATGGAATTACATCCATTTCCTTTCTCAGTTCTTGCTCATCAGCCTTATCTAAGCTTTTCAGCTTGAACTGGGGTCCTATTGGTGTGCTAACCTGGATACTATCCCACATACCAAACTGTTTCAGCACCTGAACAAGGTATTTCTCTTGGGATAGGACAAGTCTGTCCTTTGACTTGTCCCGGATTATATCCATCCCAAGAATCCTCCTAGCTGAACCCATATCTTTCATATCGAATTCAGTACCTAAGGTTTTCTTGAGATCCCTTATGGCTTGCATGCTCTTTGACGCCAGCAGCATGTCATCTACATACAATAGAAGATAAATCTTATCCTTCATACATGTTCCCTTCATGTATACACAAGGATCAAATTTACTCCTCCTATAACTCTGCTCAGCCATAAATTTGTCAAACCTGTGATTCCATTCCCTAGGAGACTGCTTTAATCCGTAAAGGGATTTCTTCAGGAGACAGACCTTGTTCTCCTGTCCTTTTCGAATAAAGCCTTCAGGCTGACTCATGTAGATGGTTTCTTTCAAAGTACCATGGAGGAAAGCAGTCTTGACATCAAGCTGCTCAAGCTCCATACTTTGATTCACCACAAGAGATAGTAAGAGTCTAATCGAGGAATGCTTGACAACTGGGGCAAATACCTCGTTATAATCTATTCCTTCAACCTGGGCAAATCCTTTTGCCACTAACCTAGCCTTATAACGAGGGTTTTGAACTCCTTCTATGCCTGGTTTTAGTTTGAACAGCCATTTACAGCCGATCACCTTCTGATCAGCTGGCTTATCAACTAGAACCCAAGTCCCATTTTTGTCAAGAGACTCCATCTCTTCCAGCATAGCAGCTTTCCATCGCCTGCTATCTTTACTTTTCATGGCTTCTGACCATGATTTTGGCTCATCAAGATTAATCAGATCTGCTGCACTAAGGGCATAGGCAACAAAATCTGAGTCACCAAACTTTGATGGTGGCTTATGAGCTCTCCTAACTCTATCCCTAGCCAAAAGGTATTGATCTAGATCTTCAGTCTGTTTGTTGCTGTATTCTACCGACTCCTCAGCAATTTCATCAGACACAGTCTGGACTGCCTCTTCAGGTCCAGTCTGATCAGCCTCGGTTGGCTCCTCTTCCACAGGAGCTCCACCTTGAGCTGAGTCATCCTCTGAATCCTTCTCCCAGAAAATTTCCTCCAAGTTTTCACTGAAGGTTACCTTCTTCTTTTGATTCAGGGAGTTCTCTGATTGCTTATCTTTACTTGCAAATTCTTTATATAAACAGATTTCATGGAAAACCACATCCCTGCTTATGACCAATTTGCGTTCATCTAGCAACCAGATTCTATACCCTTTTGTTCCTTGGGCATAACCTAGAAAGACACCCCTAATGGCTCTAGGACTTATCTTTTCCCTGGATGTATGCACGTAGGCCATACATCCAAAGCTCCTCAGATAGTTGTAATCTGGTTTGCTACCCGACCAGACAGCTTCTGGGATCTCCTGATCTAAGGATGCTGTAGGTGACCTATTGATTATATGGACAGCCGTTAAAGCAGCTTCTGCCCAAAACTCGCCTTTCAGGCCAGTTTCAGCAAGCATACTCCTAACTTTGTCCATAATCGTACGGTTCATCCTTTCTGATACTCCGTTTTGCTGCGGAGTATAAGGACACGTACGATGTCTTTTAATCCCTTCCTCCCTACACATACTATCCATCTGACTGTTACAAAATTCCAGGCCATTGTCCGTCCTTAGACATTTGACCTTTTTGCCAGTCTGATTTTCTACTAAAGCTTTCCACTCCATGAAACATTGATAGGCCTCAGACTTTGCCCCCAAGAAGTATATCCATACTTTCTTAGAGTAGTCATCTATCAATGTCATGAAGTATTTCTTCCCAGAAAGGCTTGGGGTGACATTGGTAGAACCCCACAGATCCGAATGCACATACTCCAAGATTTCCTTGGTTGTATGTTTTGCAGTCGGAAACTGCTGCCTATGGGATTTTCCTAAGGTGCAGGCCTCACAAAATCCTAATTGTGAGACCTCACTTGACTTTAGGTAGCCCTTTCTAGCTAAGACTTGCATAGCTGACTGGCTCATGTGAGCCAGCCTGGTATGCCAGAGCTTGGACTTATCTACCCCACTACTGACAGCATTTGCCCGGGCATTTCTAACCGTCCCTTGAAGGTAGTATAATCCCCCGTCATACTTTCCTCCAAGTACTTTCTTATCCCCCTTGAAAAACTGAACCTCATAATTTCCTCCCACGTACTTACAGCCAGATTGCTCTAGCTGTCCATAGGATATGAGGTTCCTGCCTATCTTGGGTATATACCTTACCTTGCTAAGGGTCACTAATGAACCGTCTGGGTTCTCTATGGTTAATTCTCCCTCACCTTTTACCTCACAAAAGGTGCCATTAGCCATGTACACCCGATGACCATTCATTTCCCTAAGATTTGAGAGAAGTTCTTTTCTCGGGGTCATATGGAATGAACAGCCCGAGTCAAGAACCCACTCGTCCTTGGTGTCTTGGGAGCTTACAGTCAAGGCTGTATGGTCAGGTAACCTAACCGATACGTTAGCCGACTTAGATGACTTTTGCCCCTGGTCATTTTGTTTTCTTTGGGGACAGTCTCTTTTCCAATGAGTCTCATCCCCACAAATCCAACAGGCCTTAGCACCTTGCCTAGTCTTAGACTTAGACCTACCCCTGCTCTTAGACCTACCCTTTCCTTGTCGGTTATTACCTTTCTCTGACCGACTTTCGGATCTACCTCTCTGGACCGTGGATAACCCTTCTCCTCCACTCTTAGACTTCCCAATTACACCTTTCATCCTAAGTTCTACCTCTTTAGCATAGGCCGAACTGACAACATCTGCAACTCGCAGTGTGTCTTTCCCTGATCCGTACTTGAGAGTATGGACCAGGTGTTCATATGCTGGAGGTAACCCTGATAGGATCTGGATTGCCTGATCCTCATCCGAGATGTTGATCTGAAGGCTGGCCAGATCTGCTATCAGCTTGAGGAAATCATCCAGATTCTCCTCTATGGACTTTCCTTCGTCCATCCTATAACTAGCAAACTGTTGCTTTAGGTAGATCCTATTGGGCAACGATTTAGTTTGATAGTCACGTTCTAGTGCTTTCCACATCCCCATGGTTGTGGTTTCGTGCATCACCTTTCTCAGGATCAGGTCACTCAAGCACACTCCTAACAAATTTTTCACCCTTTGATCCCTTTCTACTTTCTTGGGATCTAATCTAGGTTCTGCCCCTTCCTCTGCCTCAGGGTCATCCACAAACAAAGTTGCTCCCTCTTTGAGGACAGAGGCTAAACCCTGGATTTCAAGCTGTCCCAACAGCTTGTACTTCCATAACCCAAAATCCCCCTTTCCATCGAACTTATCCATTTCGAATCTACCTAGGGTTGGCTCCATACTGGATTGTTTGGGTTGTTGGGGTCTATTCACCTAGGGTTCACCTCACTTGACACACACAAGTGACTCAAACAACTACCCAAAGAAATTATTTTTTTTTTAATTCCTTTTTTTTTTTTTTTTTTTTTATTTAATTTTCTTTTATTATTTTTTTTTCTTTTATTTAATTGAATATAAATTTTTTTTTTAAAAAAAATTTTCTTTCAATTAAATTCTCCTAAAAAAAAATAATCCGAAAATCAAACAAAGCCGGAAAAGAATTACCCTAAACCGATCAATTGATCTTAACCGAATAAAATCAATCTAAACCGGAAATTGACCTAAACCGGAATTTCCTTAACCGGAAATTTTCCTAAACCGGAAATTTTCCTTAACCGGAATTTCCTTAACCGGAAATTTTCCTAAACCGGAAATTTTCCTTAGCCGGAAATTTTCCTTAACCGAGATTTAATTTTCTAAACCGGGTTTGATTCTCAGAGCGGTTTACTACCTGCGAATCCTAACCCTAATTTTGCAAACCGAATGTACTCACCTGGTTTACTTACCGTCTCCTTTGGCCGGTTGAAATCTGAACGGTTCCGGTTCACCGCCGGGAAAACTCCACCTGAGTCTGGTGGATTTTCCGGGTTTTCACCTCGATCTGAAGCTACTGTTCAGATCAGAGTTGTTCTTGGCTCAGATCTGAACCGATCTTTTAGATCGCGACAACTTTCAGCTCAAATCCGAGCTGATCTTTCAGATCTCAGCCAATCTTGGTTCAGATCTTTTCGGATCTGAACCGATTCGAACCTCCACCGAGTTAGGTTTCAAACGCGAAACCTTACCCCCAGATCTTTCCAGATCTGAACCAGATCTGCGAGTTACCTCACAGATCTGAGTCACAACCGAGTTAGGGTTTCTGACTCGAAACCCTAGCCCTTAGATCCGAGAGTCTCCGATTCACCGAGACTCTCTTTTCTTCACGATTCAAGATCGCGACTCACAGAAGGAAGAGATCTTTCCGATCTGTGATTTTCTTGGACTTTTCCGGCCAATAGACGGTTACCGGTGATATCGTGGGCTCTGATACCACTTGTAACCGTTTGCCGTTTCGATTTGTGCTCTCGTTTCTCACCTCACTCAGCTCACAGAAACACGATTTGAACCGATAGAAATAAAACCTAGATCTATCGCATGCAACAAGAAAAGAAGATTGGACACGGGAATTTTATAGAGTTCCCCGATAACTCAGGTACATCTCTCTTCAGGGTGTGAGCCTGGAATTCACTAATATCCGGTGAGAAGTTTTCTGTTACAATGGCGATTCACCGAGAGAGGAAATCGGCAGCACCTCTCTGAAAATCGCAAACGAGAAAACAACCGAAAAGAAAACACTCGACTGCGCTAGGGTTGTGAAAAACAATCCTTTTATACTTTCGCAGATCGGGCCCTTAATGGGTCAATTAAAATTGCCCAAGCCCACTTAACCAAAACGCGCCGTTTTGGATCAAGCCCAGAGTTTTGATCCATTAGTTCACAGATAGATCATTGAATAGAGAATTATATTTTAGGTTTCTCACGAATGATATTTAAAGTTAAAACAGAAAAAAAAAAACAATTTAATTTTTTTTTCCTAAATATTGTAAATGTCCTTAATAAGAATACTGTTAAAGCTCACTAAAACCTGATAAGCAGCGAAAGGATCAGCGAAGATGTTGAATTCAGCGTAAGGATTACTTGTGTAATCTGTGAACAAGTTTCCAAAGTTTCCACATTGTCTAGGTTGACATTCCTCCGCCGTAGAGTTCACTGGACAGCAGCCGGTGGGGTTGTGCGACCGTACACCACCGCCCATCACATATATGTGTTGGATGTTGTGTTTCAGGTGAGGATTTGACATCAAGAAGAGTGCAAAATTCGTGTGAGCTCCGATTAGAATTACGGTGGTTGGACCTTCGGAAACTTTGTCAGCAATTACTTTTTGTGCCGTTGGTTGCCGGAGAGGAGTGTATCTTCTGTTCCCCTGTTTCCAACAAAAACAGAAGCAACCACAATAACACAGTTTTTAGCTAAAACGAGCCAACCACAAAAAAAAAACCAAATTTTTAAATATTAATTATCACTCGTGTTTTTTTGAGTTATTATAAATGTCAGAAAAATGAATGGGGTAGGTTTAGTGTTGCAAATTATTTTCTAATATGTGAAAATTATTAAAGTTATAAGAGTATTATTGAAAGAAACAAAAGAATATGAAAATAAATTCGAAACCTACAATTATATAAATCACTACTAGGGTTGAATCTATTTGTAGCCGACAAGTGTTTCGATGTACAACTCCGATACTTTTATAGCTAAGATTCTAGCAACACCTGTTGCAGCCAGTATATACCGACACAAACAATCCACAGAGTTTTACAACTTATAAATAAGATTCTAAATGGTGATTGTATATACCCGAGGAAGAAACTGTTTACGAAATCCAAAATTGGAGTCAGTGTCGAGTAATCCTCCAACACCTTTAGGAATTGCTTGTCTGTATCTACATCCTCCGGTTGTCGTCATCCCCTAAACACAGCAATAAAAACAGTTTTTTTCTTTACATTTAATCCATATTAAGAAGAAGAAGATATAGTACCTGTTCGATGATCGGGAAATAACCACCGACGTCTGGAAGAATAGTACCGTCAGCGAGAATCCCACCTTCGCCGCCAACACCAACAGGGATATCATCACGACCCATCATGTACAATAGATCATACACTTGATTCACTCCATGACCTGCGTTTGTCCAAGCATTTGCACTCAGTGTAATCCCCTGTTTGAAAACAGAGCACTGATTAGCTGAGGTCAAGGAAACCTGAAGAACAGAGAGATGATTAAGTAAAATAACGGGCTTACGACTATATCGAATTCTGATTTGTTGAGTTTTAAGAGGTAGAGTATAGCGAAGAAATCGTCTGTGTCAACATCTGTATCCACAAGAATTCTGTGTGGGGTAGACAGAACAACCGGGAGGTTTTGCACGAAGAGTCCAAGAATAGTGAAGATTGTGACGAACAAGAACCATAAACTCTTCGAACTAGGGTTCATCAACATCTTTTTGAAGAAGAAGAAGAGATGAACACAAGGAAACAGAGGAACAGGTATAAGAACGTTTCGGGATTCTGTTTCTTGGCTGAATCTGCAACAAACCCAAGATATGTGTCTCCAAATGGAAGAGACCCAAAAGAATCAGTATTAATAAAATTTCAATTCTGAAATCTAATCCCAAAAAACATTTAAATTTGTTTTTAATTCAAATCAATATATATTTTAAAAAAGAAAAAACATACTAACCTTGATGACAAATTAGGCAAATTAATTTTCTTCTTTCTTTGGCCTTTTCATCTTTAATGATCATTTGTTTTTGATGGACTTTGTTGTATTTATAGTTGAAGTAAAAATAAAATCCAAATATTCCCTTATTAACAACCACTTTATCATAAATATATATTGATAGTTATGTTAACTTAATTAACTATGTTATACATATAATATAAAAATATGAGAGGAAACAAAGGTAAGACGAATGAGAAAGTTGATTTTATTTATTTATGGATATTGTAGGCAATCAGCTCGAGGAAACTGCTCTTCTTCGGAAATTTGTTGGTTATGAGCAGAGTCAAAAAAACGTAAAAAGCCTTGGCTTACATTTACAGGTCTGTGATAAAGTTTGACTGAAAACAAAAAGGGAAAGAAGAGAAAATGTATACAGACGTGCAGAGAGTGAGAGAGAGAAGAGAAAATGTATACAGACGTGCAGAGAGTGAGAGAGAGAGAGAGAAGAGAAAAGAAAAAGAAGTGGCGAGTATTAATATTAAAAAGTGAATATCACCCAAATCAGGAATTAATAATGAAAACTTAGTCAACTGACGACTTTTTTATTGTTACTAGATGATGTCATTTTTTCTTTTTAATATTCAGCTTTGATTTTTCTTTTTCTCAATATTTGTTCATTACAATTTACATCTTGTGCAGAAAGGAATCGTTTTCTAAAATCACGTCATTAGTGACGTCGTATAAGTGATTCTTGATAATTAAAAGTACACGAGTTTTTGCACCCAAATACTAAACAAAAAATTAAGCCTATTACATGCAGTTAAAAAATGATCATTTAACCAATCGATTATGTTATATTTTCAGTTTTTAATTATAGCACCAAACTTTATATGAATTTGTTGAGACTTTAAATGTTTCACAAAAACTACGTCGAAACTTTGACCGAGCTCGAAACATACGTGCACGATTATATATTATCCTTTTCGTGGGAGACATGTCTGTATTGATTAATTTCTTATTTGAACGTAATTTCATATATAATTCAGAACACGACGAATGTTGTAAAATAACATTTATAGACATTTATTTTTTTATATACTTAGGGTAGTATATTATGAGTAAAATAAATTGAAATTTTACTATCAATATTTTGTGGTGTAAATTAAGATATAATATTTAACAAAATAGTACTATATATAGAGAGAGATAATAGACAGAAAATCATGAAATTCGTTTTTTTAAAACAATATATCTTGTATGGTTTTTCTGATATGTCCTTAAGCATGTTTTGAAATCCTCCGATGGCGGATGGCCTGTCCAAATGTACTATTAATTTACTCTACTTCTTTTTATATTTAACTCTAATTACCTGAGTGCAATTATGACCATTTCTGTGTGACTTTTTCTTTCTAATTTCTCTTCAATAATCCGTATAGTTAAATTCATTTTCTTATACATGTTGATCATGTGATAGTTATTTTAAAATGTGAAATGATAAATTTACACTAAGGTTTCAAATAGAAATGATGCAAGACATGACAGAAACACGTGGATGGTTGGCATAGTTATATATTGATCTTGTTTATTTGTTCACCGTTTTGGTAGCTATAGCTATAATTATGTATATAACTACAGTATGCTATTCATTTTTTTTATCATCGATAATTATGATTATAGTTGATTGTATATTTTTAATTGTATCATTGGTTTATTTAGTAATAAAAAAATTATGACACGAACCGCAACGTCTAATCTATGCAAAATCAAATTTTGGTTAACAATAAATCCTAATTTGTAATTCAAACTCTATCTAGTTTTCAGTTGTATGTTGTTTTTCGGTTTAACCAAGTAATTCAAACTTCAAACTTTTGATAAAACTGATTAGGATAATATGTGTTTAATTTGGTAATATTTTTTAGCAAAGAAGCAAGAAGTGTTTTCAATTTAATCATGATAGTTATCTTTCATATATGTATATTTTTAAATAAAAAATCAATAAGATTGATCATCATATATGTCTTGTTTTGTTTTTATTTTATTTATTGTAAACTTAGAAGAAACAAATAATTTATTGATTGCACCATTTACATCCATATGCTATAGATAATGAAATTCGATTCTATTTTTTTATATAAAATATTAAATATTTATAAGAAAAGTTTTTATTTTATTTATTGTAAACATAGAAGAAACAAATAATTTATTGATTGCACCACTTACATCGCCGTAGATAATGAAATTTGATTCTATTTTTTTTTTATATAAAGTATTAAATATTCATAAGAAAAATGTTAGAATTGTTGTAAGGACCATTGTGGTCCGAAAAAAAAGTTATATTAATTATTGCGCTTTGATATGCCTGGATTTCGGTTTCCATAGGGAACTGCAAAAACCTTTGAAGAATAAAATGTTTATACCAATCTGACCATGAATTATTCATAGCGTAAAACTATTTATAAAAATACAGTACATAAATTTAATTTTTTTTTTGTATGATTACCCTTCTGACGAATAATTTATTTGCAACGAAGACCAGAACAGATAAATTAAACTATTTTCAGCACTGACCAAAACTTAGTAATTAATTTTGAGCCCCCCCATGAAGTGTGTAGATTCGACTTTTAAAAATAAATAAATAAAGATAAGTCGCAACAAAGAAAAGAAAAGAAGAGAAGAGAAGTCAAAATCGAAAGATTCGACTTTATGATAGGTAGGAATTTTCACCATGGGTTCAAAGATATCTGTCAATGAAGAATTTGTCCTTAGGGTGGCAGTTTAAACTTTAGATCAAATGATAAAATATATATGGTTTAAAATTTTAACTTCCAAATTTAATTAGTTTATAGAATATCATGTAATCTTTTTAAAACTAAAAATTGTTTCATTTTAATCACTCTGTGTGAATCGAAATATTCCTAAGATAGCAAAACCCCAATAATAGCGAATTTATATAAAGTAATTTATAATATTCATAAAAGTATGCATACTTGGACATAACTAAGCATGCTTTGAATCACTGCAAACTAGAGATAATTAAAAAGGAAATTTGCTTTAAATATCTTAGATTGTTCTTAAGTATCTAAAGATTTTGGATACTTAAGTTCAAATGGTTTTTTCTTATCATGTTCTTTAAAAAAAAAAAGAATAACTTAATAAAATATTAAATCGATGTAAATATGTAGAATTTTTTTTTCAGTTTTTTGAGGTAACTAAAAATACAAATTAAAATAATTTTATACCAAAATATAGAGATAACGTGGGGACCTTCCATTATTTTAAGATAGGACAACTAGCTAAATGTTGAAGTTTTCTAGGTCGAATATTTGAAGTCCCCTCCCCCCAAAGATATACAAAATATTTTGGTTTTAAATTATTTCAAAAATTTTCGAAATCGACATATAAACTAAGATGAAGATATTCTAATAACCAAACAAAACTAATCCTTGTTCGTGTATAAATTGAACAAAGTTTCTATATATATATATATATATATATATGCTTTTTTTATAAAATATATATTTAAGTAACTGTAGAGTAATCATTTATACTAATATATAAACCCTAATATAAGTTTTTATTAAAAGAATTGTATATATGCGCACAACACGAGATATAACATAAATTTCGATTGCTAATAAATCTTTTACCTATTAGAATATCGAATATTCAATTCAACAAATTGAATTTTTTAATCTAATTACTCGGACTATGTTTGAATCGATGATTTATTGCTCTGTCGTTTTTGTATATGAGAGAAAATGATGACTCAAAAATAGAGACCTTTGTTGTCATTAAGTTTAGAATACACTATTTCATTAAAAACCTAATATTTTTTAGATTATATTTTAAATTTGAATCCGATAATTTTCAAAAATCTAATATTTTTTAGATCAAATCTCAGATTTAAACCGCATAACATGTGTAATTAAAATTAGTTAAAAAATAATCGTGTGCACCAAAAGGTAACGTGCTTTGTTATGATACAGTTTGGTCAAAACCCACTTGAGTTTTGGCCCATAATGATAGCTAGTGATTGCTTGACCTTAATTGTTTAATAGAAAGAATGGCTCATAATTACTTGATTAAAAACGTTCTTACAAAAGTGCTTAAATCTGTATCACCCAACACCTCAGATTTGTCTCCACCACCATCAAAATTATACACATACATCACATGTTATTCGTTTTTTGCTCTCATATTATATGATTAGAGATCTAACCCTCAAAGATACTATAATACCGCGCCACGTCATCAACAGAGGTAGCTCACTATGCAAGTAATTCATAACCTAAAACCTGTGGATGAGTTAGAGGTTCATTTTATTGCTTAAGAATTATGTGCCGATTTACATAAGACTCCAAACTTCACATACTTTGTAATCAAACAAAGTGTTTTTTTTTTTTTGCTTATTTAATCAGCCGTACGATTCCATTAATTTTTCATGATTTCACAATCCCACATTAACCAATCAAAAACCTAACTGATAAATCTTTAAGCGTGAACAAACAAAGAAAGTTATACATCATAAATAAACCTATTCTAAAAACATTCAACCAAAACACTTATCGTCAAACTTTCAACGGTTAAGCTCACTACTGGAAAAAGTTCGAGTCTTTTGATAAACTTCCAATCTATCAGTATATTTCTGCTAATGTTTCTCTTCGAATGCAAGCTTGAATCTCTTCGAGTGTTTTCCCTTTCGTCTCAGGCACCATCTTCGCCACAAAAACAATCGTCATCACTGCGAATACAGAGTATATATAGAATGTACCTACACAAACAAAACCCACCAACAACGAAAAGAGCATAACTTTGTCTCAGTTTAGCGTTTCGTTATGCGGTTAAATTCATTGCTCACCCAAACAGTCCCTTAAGAGTTTACCTGGAGAGCTCCAGGTCATGAGGAAGTTAAAAGTGTAAGAAACAGCCCAAGCACCTGACCAGTTCACCAGTACCACTACGCTTCCTGCGATCCCTTTCACGTTTATCGGAAATATCTGCATTTGTTTCATCCCAATGGCTTCAGTATGTACTTCTAAAAGCATTGGATCTGTTTTTAAACAACATTACTTGCTACACACGTAAATTGCTCTCTTATCATACAACGTTACTTACTACACAAGTAGACAAGGAACTGTACCTCAGACATTATCACCCAAGGAACAGGTCCCATTCCGATGGAGAAAGCAGCTATATAGATCTGAAAAGTGATGAAGAGAAGTGAATTTTCATTATTCATATCGCAGTCAATATGATATCTTTAATTTAAAGCTCTGTTCTTGAGTTCTGTTTTTGGTAAGCAGTAAGAACTAATTAAGCTCGACTTACAAGTACACCTCCAACGGCTAAGATAGGAACCCATTCAAGCAACAAGCTTTGTCCCTGAGTCCGAAATATAAAGGATTCGATGTAACAATTTTATTTAAGAACACAATAATAGATTTCAAAGTGAAAACAAGTTTTAGCTAGGGTTTATGATATGGACCTTGAGGAAGAAAGCTGTGCCTGTGAGTATACAACCCAAGAAGATACCACCAGCTGAAATCTGTACCAACACTTGTAAGTTTTTACATATATAAAATTGAATTTTTGACTCAAAAACACTTAAAGACTAATGATTTATTTTACCATTATTAGTGGTCTTCTTCCAGATTTATCAATCAAGATTGTTCCAAGAACAGTAATGGGCACCTGTTTAAAACGATTCAATATGTTTAACAAGAGAGTAATATGAATCATAATACAGAAGAATATCGATTGAAGCGATAAGGTTTTGTTCACCTGAACACAAGCGATACAGATTGTTCCGAGTTTCCCAGACGAAAGTCCTGCAAGATTGTTTAAAGACCATGTAAGCATCTCAAATGAATTTGGTTCTGGTACAAGACAAAATATCGAGGTTTATCATATCTATATACCGGCTTTTACAAACGTCTCGCTTGCATAGAATCCAATCCCGTTGATTCCCACAAACTGTTGGAATACCATCAGGGAAACACCAATCTGAAGAATATTCGATCACACACATAACCTCTGAGATGAATGAATCACATACACAAAAGATTGGTGAGTCTTTTTTTAGTTCTGAGTTAAACTTACGATGACAGATCGACCATATTTCTTGGAGACAAGATCTTGAATTCTTGCTTTTGGAAGAATCTCTACAGCTTGAATCGAGACTTGAATCTCTTCTGCTTCATTTGTGATATCTGTATCTCTTCCTCTCAGCTTTTGTAAGGCTACGAGAAACTCTTTCTGACGGTTTGATTTTGCCTGGAAAAACAAGAGCATGAAAAGATTTAGATCATGTTTAGACAAAAAAAAAGTGGATAAAATCATGACTCCAATAAAGAAAATTACCAGCCATCGGGGAGATTCGGGTATGAAGAACAAGCCAAAGAGCAAAACAATGCAGGGAGCAAGTCCTTGAAAACCAAAACCATATATATAGTGATCAGTTTTCACCAAAGCGAATTTCTATAAAGATTTTACCAAGAAACTCAGAAATTTACCGGTGAGTGCAAGAATTTTCCAGGAAATGAGAGATCCGATCATGAAAGAAACTGATGAGCCGATCACAATCATGAGTTGGTTCAGTGTTGTGAGTCCACCTCTGAGATTCTTGGGAGATATCTCAGCAATATACACAGGGACCTGTTTTGATACATTTACTTTAGAGACTGATGAGAATTGTTTTATAAACAATTAAACACTGGTTCATAGATATTAACATAACTTGCCAAAAGAAAATAGTATAAACACAAACAGACAGAATTTTCTTGACTACTCAAGAATTCAAAAGGTTTTTATAAGATTTAATGGAAAACAAAAAGAGAGAGAGTAAAATACCACATAAGAAAAAACTCCAATTCCATATCCTGTAAAGAACCTTCCTACATCAAGTAATAAAGCACCCTGCACCATATTTAATCGATTTTATTGGATATATAAGATCAAAATCCATACTAATTGCCTCGAAATAATCGAAAATGTGTGTATAGATATGTTATGTACCTTGGAGAAGAAGACAGCGAGCCAGCCGGTGATGCAGAAGCAAGCTGACGTTCTCATAGCCTGAAATGAGTTTCTGCATATATAAGTTTGGAAAGTTTAATTGTGGCCCCTAAAGTTTGAGATTTGAAAGATTTACCCCTTTTCGGCCGGAGACATCTGAAATTTTTCCACTCATAACAGCACCAAGCATTGCACCAATTGTTAATATGGAGCCAAACATGGAGAACTAACACGCATAAACAATTTTGTCTCATATATTGTAATAAAAAATCTATACCCAAATGGTTCAGAGGACTAAAATTATAAAAGAAAGACTTTAGACTCAGACAGAAGTATAGATACAAACCTCTGCAAGGGAGAGATTGAGATCTTGTCTTATAGATGACTGAGTAGGCGCTGAATATCCAACCTTCAATATATAAGAAAAAATAGTTTTGTTGAAGTAATAAGGACAGATATTGGCATTAGAAAAGAAAATAGCCAAAACTTACACAAGAGCCAAACTCAAAGGAGCCACACACAGCAACAAAAGTACTCAAGAGAACCATCAAGTATGATTCATTAATCTCACTCTTCTTTTCATCGTCTAGATCAGTCACTTTCTTCAACAATGGTTTCCCTAGATCCTCTACCTTGTTTACTATTTCACCCCTCTCAACATCTTTTATTTCCGGAATTGCCATTCTCTCTCTTTCTCTCTAAAATTTTAACCTTAAGTCTGAGAGAGAAGAAGCGTTTCATGAAAGAGAGAGAGAGAGAGAGGTGAAGAGATTGGTTCTCGTGAAATGGGTATTTATAGGTAATAGATTGTATGTAAAGTCTCGACATGGGACGAAGATATTTAAGATATTTGTCCTTTTGACGGCAAAATAAATAAAAATATTAGAAGCTATTTAATGATTGAGATTAGTAATGACAAAAACAGTACTCATGTGGGATGAAGCTGTCACTGATATGGCTTCTCATTTTGCCATCATCTTTTCCACTCTTAATTTTTTTTTTTTTTTGTCTTTTTTTATACAAAGGAACATTATTATTTTACTATTTATATTATAATCTTTAAAGTAATGCAATCTCATATTGGTTTTTGCAAATTTTCCTTTCTTGTGAGATTTAATATGTAACTGTATACATTGAACAAAACATATATAATTGTTTTTTCTCACGTTTTAAGTCATTCATTACTTTTATTTTATCTTAGCTTTGTGGTGTTTATTGATTACATTTTTAAATATTATGTAATTTTGTATATATTTGAACCTTCGCAATTGTTGGGTATAAAGAAGAAAAAAAAATCTAATAAGAACTCAAGCGTCTTCCACAGATATTTGTAGTTCCATTCAAACTCAAACGGCCAATATATTAATTATTATAACGTTGTGGTTGACTCAGCACTGACGCATTACCATATGTATATATGTTTGTCTTTTCATTGTTTCCAAATCATCTTCTTTCTACCCAATTTGAGTTCTGTGATGCCCAGAATAATTTCTTATTCCAAGATGCATTTTCGTACATTAGTAGTTTTAGAAAAACAAAAATCATATTGTTAAATTTATCTAATTGTTTGACTATTACAATCGTACTATCATTTTCTATACAATTGTTAGTGTATGGGATTTGACAATAATTGAACTGTCGAAGTTCGAACGTGATCCTCGAGAGTTGACTTAGATAGAATTTAGAGAGACCTTAGGAGCCACAAGCCATTGCTTGAAGCAGAAACAAAAAAAAAATTGCATAATATTAAATCTTCAGATTACGATCATGGTTTCTCCAAGAATTATTTCTTATACTAAGGAACAAAAGAAAACAGGTTACAGTGAATGGAAGCAGACCCTAATGTATATAATAACACTATTCGACGAGGGATAATAATCAATCACTGATTAGACCATTTCCTGTTACTCAGTCATCACCAGTTTTTTAAGCAATTGGGAGGAAGAAGACACAGAAAGAGCAACTACTCATCTGATCATTAACCACCTTGTCTCTTTCTGAAGAAAATCTCTCTGATAATCTGTAGTTGATCTTTGTTGAAAGCTGAGTCAAGCTTTTTTATAAAGCTTTCTTCAATCTTTTCTTGAACACACTTTCACCTGTTAAAATGAGTCTGCCATAAATTTTTTAATTCAAAGTCTGTGTGCCAATCCCGTCCGGATTGCCACTGCAAGCTGTGCAACCTTGTTTGGATGGTAGAGAACCGCACAGACCGCAAAACACACAACAAATGTAGCGACTAAGAACACAGTTTGACGGGATCTGAATGTTTGGACAGAATGTATTGGGATACAGGACTTCTTTGGCCACTCTCCTGCGTCAACTACGTTCATGACAACCTCTTTGTTTAAAAGAGGTTCGGTCTCATTTCCGCCAATATCTGGTGAAGCTGCCTGTAAACATGATAAATGGTAAATGTGAATATTGGGAATTGTGAGCAGACATTAACATCGTCATAATGTGCCAAAGATATCACGAACACACACAAAAATTAACTATCAGCAGTGGAGCAAGAAACCAAAATGTGCAAGCCAAGTGAGGATTGTGTGTAGAGCCCAGTTAAGATTAAATAGTGAAAAACCTGATTAAAGTTTATTATTCTTGATTGTATGTCCTCGAAACTTCTCTCACAACAGCACCCTGATGTTCCTTCATTCACCTTCGAATCTTCAATGCTTTGCTGCTTTCTGTAAACGTCACTGGCTAGATTCATATTTTCATGTAGAAGCCTCACATCGCTGTCACAGGTGCAGTGAACGAGACTGTCTGGCTCCAATTTCTTCAACAAAGTTTCCAGATGGAGCAGTACGTTTCCTAAGATTGAGGCCGAGTTACTCTGTATCAGATAATTCAACACTCTGTTGTATCTTTTAATCTGACATCGGTTCACGTTTTGCTCAGTGCATTCTGAAGAGGGCATCTTCACTGACCATGCAATATCTAACAAGAGCCCTGTAAAGGTACTCTGTCTCTCTTCGAAATCCCTACAACAGCAAGTCAAAGAAGAGCAAGCGGTAACTCCTTGTCCCTCTGGAAAGAGTGTAGCGTTGAATTTCTGCTCTATTAGTTTCATTTCGGAACAAATAGCTTCATCTCCAATTATTAGAGGTATGAAGTTTGATAGGCCAGATTCATTTTCAACCTACAGTAGGAGTATAGGAGGACCAAATTATTTGCAAACTGCTACTAGTATAAATGTACATCCACAAAAATGGGTACCTCCACAAAAGCAGGGCCAAAGAAATTGGGATCAGTATTCACAATGTTGATCTTGTAGAACTTGTTATTACAGAAACGCTTATTCTGGTCTGGTGCAGGTACAGCAGAATACTTATGTGGTAAGTACTTCCCAGAAAAAGACACGAGAAACCTGCAATGAAACCATTATCTGTAAGCATCCTATCCAGAACACCTTAGTGATCAGAAGTCAAAGAAACAAACCAACACACGAAGAGTAGTAATCCAATGCAACATTTTGAAGGTTCTTGCAATATCAACTTCTTAGCAAATAAGAGAGAACTAAAAAATGCGAGAGAAGCCCCAACTCCCAAGCATAAATAAAAATAAAGGACTCCATACCGGCATTTGGGTTGCAAAAGGTTTTGTCCACAAACAACGAGTTCAATTGGTTTTCCAGCTTCAAAACATATAGGATACACAAACTGAAGTTTCGGTGACTCTAATTTTACGTCAACTCTCTTTAAAGTTGTTCCGCCTGTGAAAACCAAAACAAATAAGAATGAACTTACATTAAAAGTGTCTCAAATCACGATATTATGTTATCCAGTATGATTGGAGAAACAAAAAACAAAGGAAAAAGTAAACACATCAGCTTGCCTTTCAGAAGACGGAAAATCATGTTGTTCAAATAGACAGTCATTGAACCTCTTCCAAATAACATCTTTCCAGGTTTAAGAATAAATTCATCCAGATATGCCACAGGATCCTTAGACAGCTGCATAAAGGAACAAATAGGAAAATTTATTATAGTGCAAAGTCAAAGAGAGAGCTCAGGGGAAGAGATATTAATTGTGTTTTCTCCCTCCAGGACACAAGCTTCCAAACAATGCACAATTTGCAGAAATAAAAGAACCCAAGGACACACAAAAACGTAAGAACTTTAATGTGTATAAGGTAATTAAGAGGGAAAGGTACATGGGAATATAGCGCACATCTCGAAAAGATACAATGTCTAATATTGTGCTGTGGCATCAAGAACATGAATATGATGAGTAAAAGATAACAGAATGTACCTTAGCCCACATAATCTCTGGCATTGCTATAAAGACAGTCAGAATTGTACATCCTGGACGGATATATCCCTCCAGCTCAACAGGCATGGTGGCCAACCATTGGAATATCTGAAAATTCAATTAATCATATGTCAATTAGTTATTTGAGATTCTGAAAATGGCAAACATAGTCTCTGAACACTAAACTGTAATATACAAATTCTTGATTATACTTGATGACGTAGTCTCCGTGGGAACTCTGCTGGATTCCAATCGTAGAGCTTGAAAGAGATCCGACCCGTTGGGCACTACAGTGAAATGAAAATTAGTTTATAAAGCACAAAGAAGTTTTTGATGCAAGAGTGGCTGATGAGAAACCCACCATAGTTGAGTAAGCAGTTTTGTTGTCACCACAGGAAGGTGAAGGTTCAAATTTCATATCATTCCTGCCTTCATCCGGTTGAGCTTCACCTGAACCTGTAACAGATACAAAATTGTCTGCGTTGATGCTATGGGTATAGGGTGGTACAGACACTTGAGCAGGAATATGACGATCTTCAAAAATCAATGAAGCCTCTTGTTCTGCTTTCTGGTCACTAGAGCATGTATTATCTGGTTTAGAATAATAACAGGGACAAGCGGAATCAGCTTGAATTTCCAAGAGAACTCAAACACAGGCAACCATAAGAACATGACAAAGAAACCACATGGTGATATGATTTGTGCTGTTTAGTTATACCTTTTCCATCATCAACATCAATTACACTGTTATCATTCTGTGATAACAGTTGCTGTTGTTTTGCAGTAACGCCTCCTTTATCTAAAGGTTTCCTTTTCCGTCTGTTGTTGTGACGCTCTAGCTTTCTCCGGCAGCTGCGTTTTCCTTCATCAAAGTCCGAAAGCACGTGAAACCTGCCAGATAGGTTTACTCACTATAAGGATGGTAACAGCGTCGATGGGACACATAAATACATCAACAATAATAGTAACTACTAGATAGTTGATAACTGGGAAACCAGTTCAGCTCAGCCTACGCTGAACAAAGAGACTTGCTAATGAACTATGTGATATTTGTGGTCTGTGGAATCATTCAAGATGATCAACAGTCTTTCCCAGAGCTATCCAATTCCATAATGGTAGATTCAGCAGTTTCTATTCCTATCAAGCAAACAGATCTTGATGAAATCATGTTGAAAATCAACTCTCAGGAACTTCCCCGAGCAACTCCATTTCAATACAAAAGATTGTTACTTGTATCTATGAAGCAATGGCAAATACATATCTCCTTGACTTACGAATTTGGGGATAACATAAGTCAAACACAAAGCCCACGAGAGGTATAGGAAATTAACTACGGCTGTCCAGACAGAATTTTCAGCAATCAAATCCAGTTCCAAATTCCGTGGTCAAATCTCAAAGCTAAAATCGCAAAACTGAAAAAAATCGGTAAAAGAACATACTTTCCACACTGTTGACAGTATCTCTTATTCTCTCCGTCAAGCACAACGAAGCTGGAGTTAGCGCACTGGAGGCAAACTCTATGCCTCCTATGGTACCCTTTGAGCTCGCTTATATCTGCTTCACAGCCCGGAACCTGACATCGCGCCACGCCCGACCCCCCGCGAACCCGCTTCTTCTTCGGCAGCTCAGCCTCCTCCAATTTCTGATCGAGCTCCGGACACGAGCATGGAAGCATTCCTTCCAAGAAATTGGAACAAATCAACCTGGGGTCCCGCTTCCTGACCCGATCGGAACCTGAACCTGATTCTTCTGGAGAAGGATACGATTCAGCTTCCCCCGGAGGTTGCGTGGGAATAAGAGGTGGCGGAGGAGGAATTGGAGATAAAGGATTTTGATCGGAGTCGAAAGAGACGAGAAGGCGGTCGTCTGCGGCGAAGTCAAGGAGATCTCCCCAATCCCACATAGCGGAGGAATAAGTCGAAGGATCATCGTTCACCAATGCCGGCGGCTGAGTGTCCATCTCCGGGGCGGATGGCGATTGCGACAGAGAAGACATCTGCGTCTTAAATCACAAATTCAGAGAAATTATCCATCGGTTGTTATGGAAGTTGGTGATTTTGGTTGAAGGTTTTATGCAAATTGCATAAATCTGGGGAAAAAAATGCATTTCCAATTATTTTTGTAACTTCAAAGAAAATAAAATAAGTTATCTCTGAAAAATAGTATACTCCTTTTTCTCTTTAATGAAATGACTCAATGAACATGAATTCGTTGAACTAATAAACGCAATAATTATTAGTTAATCGTACTATAATTTTATGAAAAAAAAAATCTGTGTGAAAGTGAAATATTAAAAATGTAACATTGTATATTTTGATGAAAAAACATCGTCTGTTTACTAACCTAAGTTAAGAAGAACTGTCATATATGGATTCACGTGCAACAGTGTGAAAATGTAATGAATCAAACATACAATTTGTTGGTCTGTTTAAACGAAGAAACAATGATAAAGTTGGTTCTGGCTTTGGTTGGTTTTACTTTTATATGGCAGCAACAACCATAAAGAGGAATCTCACGCCAATTCATGCCAAATTTAAAAGTGGATAGACTTGTCAAAAATTTCTCATCAAGTTATGTTTTTTTCTGTAAACGGCTAATCCATTAAATTGGATTTCTGAACTTTCAATTGTAATGTAACATTGTTGATAAAAAAAAAAATAATAGCTTTATTTCTCTTTTCAATCTTTTTGAATACACTCTTGTCTACTTTTTTCTATATTTTTGTCTTTATTACTAATTATGATTTTCATATTATTTGCATATTATATTTTGGTAAAAGGCTAAAAACTTTTTGATATACAATATTTAATATAAGATTATTTGCCGTAGTGTTATTTCCTAGTTTTAAGAAATTGAAATCCATACGAAAACCCAATATTATAAACAAACTTGAACATAAAACTATCACTTAAATAGACTTAAAAAAAACAAAAAAAACATATGCATAATATTTTAATGTGGTATTAAAAATTAATATTATGTAAATATTCTATTGATATAAAGTTTACTTTGTAAATGAAAAAGTGGAAAGATATTTTGCATTGATCATAAGGCTATTATGCTATTTATCTATTTGCTATATTACACCATTGTTAATACTTAATACATTTAGATTTTATAGAAGTAATATTGAGGCACCTCTTTAAAACATATTCCTTCATTTTCATACTAACTTTCGTTTCAAGTATTGATTAATATTTTATTATACAATTTTGCTAAATTGTTTTTTTTTAACAAATATATGTGAAAAATATAGTAAACAACGAAATATAAAAGATTGATTTGAGGTGAAAGGGAAGGATGTGAATGTGTGAGACAGGTAAGAGTGTCGGAGCGTGAAAACTACGCGCTATATGCATGGCTGGACTTACAATCTCAAAGAGAGTCGCGTGCAAGCTACGCGGATTTTGAGGAAACCAAAGGTTTGTTCATCCATCGCTATCGAAAAACGACGTCGGACTAGTGTTACTTGGGACTTGAGCGACCCACCCAGTGCGGGTAGTCTTTCTCTCTCTTTTTTTCTTTCTTCTCCACTAATAACGGTACAAACTTTGTGTTAAGCTTTTACGTCAAACTTTTTTAGAATATTGACACGTGTCCCAACTTCCATGTGATTCATTGATTAGAACATATATGTGTGTTGTAAATGGGTATATCCACACCATTTAAACTATCTTATATAAAACTCAACTCATTTAAATCTCAAATTCTATAAAACACATTTATTATAAGATTTAATAGGATTATCCATTTATACCCATTTATAATTACACTAACCCATTTAAACTCATTCAAACTCATTTAACCTATTTAATCCATTTTAGGTTATATTTTTTCTTTTTGTTTATATTTATTTATAACCACTATATTCTTAATAAAACAATATTGTAATTTTTATTTTAAAAATAGGTAATAACTTTATTTATTTGTTAAAGTATTATTTTTTTATAAATATATTAAAATATTTTTAATAAAATAAAATATTGAATTTTTATCATATGATTCATAGGAAATTTGAGTTTTCTAACATTTTTAAATGTTATAATGGGTAAAATTACTTTCTTTAGAATTCACTCTGTTTAAATTCATTTTCAATCAAGAAATTATTCTACATTTTTGTCAAAAATTAAGCATTTTTCATCCAAAAAGTGATTATATATTTTTCCTTCAAAAACGTAATTCAATATTTTCTGCCAAAAACGTAATTCAAAATTTTTTCGTCGAAAACGTAATTCCATATTTTTCCACCAAAACGTAATTCAACATTTTTCCATTAAAAACGTGATTACGTATTTTTCTAAAAACGTGATTTCGTATTTTTCCGTTAATTTCATATTTTCCCGCCAAAAATGTAATTTTGCATTTTCTTGTCGAAAACGTGATTTCGTATTTTCTGGCAAAAACATAATTCATTATTTTTCCAGAAAATAATAATTCCGCATTTTCCCGCCAAAACAAAATTTCGTATTTTCACGTTAAAAATATAATTTTGTATGTTTTACTGAAACGTGATTTTTATTCGTTATTTTTTACAAAAAGTTATTGATTACTTATTATAAAATATTTTTTTGAATCATTGTTGATTAAACAAAAATAAAATATAAATGGGTTTAACAGGGTACCCATTTTTTTAAATCAAAAACCTTTTTAATAAATAGGTTTTAAATGAATATCCATTTAAACCCATTAATTTTAATTCTAATAAATGTGTATAAATAGATTTTTAAATTTGTAAATACCCACTAAAAACCCATTAATGATAAACTCATTTTAATATCTCTAGCCTAGTCAATTGAACCACACCACAGTAATAGAAAGTTTGAAACAAAAAGGGCCAAGTGAGACTGAGAATCCGAGTTCGATCAGAGGCCAACGGACGGGTTAGAAAAATCCAACCAGTATTCTTAATGGGTAAGTTTCTTCAAAAACGAATCATGTTGATCAAGAAATGATTGTGCTATACCGTTTTATATATGATATACTTTCGACTTCTCATTACTTAGAATTAAAACTGCCTTTGAATGACTATTTGGCAAAACTCATTTACACCCTAAACGTTAAACGTGTTAAGAAAACATTTTTTTTTAATTAGTAGAAATTTCAACTAATTTTCTAAAGACGTATCAATCATCCATCAATACAAACTTAAATTTTAAAAGTCAAACATCTTTCTTTGTATAATATGAGGAGTATAACGTTCGTTATTTAGAACGAACCTAGCATATAAATGTTGTTTCACTCATATAGAGTTCTTTACAAGTTTTCACATAAATCTTAATTTATTAATTTTAAGCTACTTTCATATAAAACTATTTAAAAATATTATAGGAATCATCATACAGTTGAGGCTAAACAACAACAAGAAGCTTGGCTTCAACAATAAGCAACAAAGATTACAATAATCTTTTTTTCCCAGTGTGCACATATCACTGTATCGCCGGCTTTGATGTTCAAGTAAAGACAAGAAAACCAAACACCACTTTGTGATAACGGTTTTGATTCAGACAATATCTGCTGAAAGAGTTTGGTCTTTGTGCTTGTTACCTTTGGTTGTTGTTATGTGGTTGGTATGCCAGGAACTTGAGGAACGGCTGGTTTAGGCTGCTTGATCTTCTCCACGAGCACTGCTTGAGTCGTGAGAACAATGCCGGCAACAGAAACCGCGTTTTGAAGGGCAAATCTTGAAACCCGACAAGGATCTGCGATTCCAGCGTTTAGTAGATCTTCATACTTTCCAGACATTGCGTTGTAACCGCTTCTCCATTCGATTTCTCTTGTTTTCTCCACCACAACTGATCCATCAACCCCGGCATTGGTTGCTATGGCCATTGCAGGTGCAGTGAGCGACTGCCAACACAAAAAACAAGTGATTTTAACTTTTGAAGTATCTTTTTCACGAAACCAGACTGGCCAAACAAAGCCAGCTACCATTTATCATCATTAAGCTTTCATACCGTTGCTACAATATCTGCACCTATTTGTTCGTATGAATCTTCCATTAGATTCTGCTTGATTCTCGGGATCTCATCTAAAAGATGAATATACGCGGCACCACCACCTGGAACTATACCTTCTCTCATGGCCGCAAATGTAGCATTCTTCGCGTCTTCTATTCTAAGCTTTCTGTCCTCTAGTTCTGTTTCAGTGTGACCTCCCACCTGAATTGAGACAGGGTTAAGGTCAAAACTTTGAACATGGCTCCAAATCGAATCAAATTTTAGCATCGATAATTTATTTAAGAGGTCTCAAGAAAGATTAAGAACTGAAACAATTTCTGTCACTAATCTAGGTAGGCATGAAGTTCCAATGAAAACCCAAGTTACTGCAGCATAAAGCAACACAACACGTCAAGCTTAAAGAAAGATGGGCCGGACCTTAATTACAGCCACGCCTCCGGTGAGCTTAGCAATTCTCTCTGCGATTTTTCTTGACATATATGAATTATCTGTCTCAGCTAGATCCTTCTTCATCTGAGCAATTCTTGCCTGAATCTCTGGTTTAGTTGAAGGATCTGCGACTATAGTTGTTGAATTAGCTGTAATTGTTACTCTCCGAGCAACACCCAGCTGATCTGAAGTTGCGCCCATAAGAGTCATGCCTAAATCTCCCGAAAGATAATCAGCCCCTGTTTTATGTCATTTTTCATGTTAGCATCTGAAAGTGTCGGTAAGAATAGATATGGAGAGTTCGAATGATTGAGGAAACCTGTCATGAGTGCAATGTCTTGTAGCAACGCCTTTTTCCCATCCAACATTCCTGGACATTTTACAACAGCAACACTGATCAAACCTTGCTTCTTATTCACCACCAGTGTCTCAAGCACTTCGGCTGAGATATCTTCCGCAATTATAAGGAGCGGAACACTCAGCTGTGAAGTTTTTTCCAGCAAAGGAACTAATTCTTTGGCTGTAGCGATTTTCTGATCTGTCACAAGGATTTTAACTTTTTCGAATTCCACAATAGAGTTCTCCTGATTTGTTATGAAATGTGGTGACATATAGCCTTTGTCAAACTGTAGAAAAAAAAGTATTCCTAATAAATTGCAGAATCCCAATGGTTTGACAATCTTAAAGATGGTACGAGGAAACTAAAACTAACCTTCATTCCTTCCTCAATTGTAACAGACGTTTCTGATGAGGAAGATGATTCAATGGAGATGACGCCATCAGGGCCAATCTTTTCAACAGTTTCAGCAATCAAGTTCCCCACAAATTCATCGTTTCCAGCAGAGATTGAAGCCACGGCTACAGAACACAAGAATCCCAGTTGAATTATTTCAAATTAAGACAGGAGGTGGATCCAAATTTTAGCTATGGTAATAACTAGTAAGTAACCTTTAACATCACTCTTCCCTTTTACAGGAATACTTTTCATCTTCAACACCCTGACCAATTCCTTAACAGTCTTGTTCATTCCATTCTTCACAGAAATAGCATTAGCTCCAAAAGATATTGCCAAAGATCCAGCTTTGATCATTTCTCTAGTCAAAATGATTGCAGTCGTTGTTCCATCACCTGCTGAGTCATTCATTTTAATTGCAACCTACACAACAACAAAGAACTTGCACGTTTCAGCTTACTAATTTTATATTATCATACAATGAACTAACGAGGAGAAGGGGAATCATTTAGCCACCATGAATGAATAACCTCTTGGATTAGTGTTGCTCCAGCATTCTCGATCGTGTCAGGGAGCTCAATGGATTTAGCAATGGTGACACCATCGTTAATCACTTTGATTGTATCTGATTCAGCGAGCACTACATTACGCCCTGCATCGTTTCCAGCACTCCATCAAACAAACATTTTAAGAATCGGTTCAATAAATTCTAAATAAGGGAGGGTTAGCTCATAATCCAAAGAAAATAACTGCCTAGCAAATTCACCTTAAACAACTAGTCAATCTCTAGTGATCCCTAAGAAATTCTATTTCATCCAATCCCAGGATGAGTTTTCAAACCTCAACTTCAGTTATCTACTTGCTGTATCCTAAGGCGTAAAACTAAAATCGCATATCAATCACTCACCTCTAGGCCCCAAGGTACCGGAAACAGCATCAGCTAGCTTATCAATACCGGCTTGTAGTGCCTCTCTGCTATATTTTCCATACAGTATCCTCTTCGCTCCTGCCCTAACCACCGCGAATTTCCTGGAAACTTGAGGTTTATTCCTCAGACCAGTACGGGTCTACAAGAGCGACAGAAGTTTCTCGGTCAAAATAAGAAGATTCTAGATAAAGAAAAGGGCAAGAAGAAGAAGAAGAATCGAAACTCACCGGAGAAATGGTTACCGACGAGAAGAACGACGTTGAAACGGCGAACATTTCGTATACAGGAGAGGGAGGTTTTTCCAAGGGTTTTAGTTGATGTTTGTTTGTCTAGATGATGTGTCAAGGGATAGGACATTTGTATTTTCTTAATCAAAATTTAGTTGCATGGGAATTTTATCCGAAATCGATTCATGCTTTTGAATCAGAATCAAAATTGGAATGGGGACGTTTTTCGAAGAACAGAAAAGCGTTGTGAATCATCGAACAACAAAAACTGAGTCATTTGGTTGTCTTTGAGAACTTGCTACGAAAGCACTTGAGAGTAAAAAATGGGATGACAAAAGAAAAAGAGAGTAAAAGTTCATACAAAAATGAACATTTTGCTTTATTAGGAGATTACAAATTAAGACATGCCAATTAACTTGTGATTCTCATTTCAAGGGACACACTTTCTCGAAGGCTTCTTGCTCTTTCCTACACAGATCAAACTCGTTCGTGTAGTAATACATACATCCAACATAATCATCCATCTCCTTTTGGCATTTCTGGTGAAGATCCTTTAGCCTGCAAAATCCATCAACAAAACTGACGATTTTACCCAACATCATCATTATTAACCCACGGTCTCAGTGCTACAGATTGATGGTTACTATGGTTGATGGTTTCAAAGTCTATTTGGTTTGATATTATTAATGGCTTTTTAGTTAAGCAAAAAACCATGAGAAATTCGTGTAGTAATACATACACCAAACATGTGAGAGTGACAATATACAAAACAACACGAGTTCTACAAACATTATACAGTAGGTCTGAGTGAAACAGATGGTCAGTTTCTAGGAAGACATAATGCAGAACTACATGGCATGTATAATAACTCAAGGATATCACAATGCTGAGAATTCATGGCACAGATAGCTCTTTTGGACTCTAAGTCATATACAGACGAGTTGATTTATTGTGTTCAAAGCTACCTGAGTCGTATGAACAAAAAAAGAAGAAGATTTGATGGGTTATCTAGGTGCTCATAACTA
This sequence comes from Pugionium cornutum, assembly GCA_018901935.1. Lineage (NCBI taxonomy): Eukaryota > Viridiplantae > Streptophyta > Magnoliopsida > Brassicales > Brassicaceae > Pugionium > Pugionium cornutum. The sequence goes on along the minus strand of CM032158.1, from coordinate 14,270,505 downwards.
GTCCTTTTAATGCTTTGATATGATCGCATGCTCATGGCTAAGAATAGTTAAGCTTGTTGGAAAGACATTCCACGAAATTTTCAGACTCACAGCTATGTTCAGGAACTTCTAAACACTTTTTGCACAAAAAGAAATAATCAATCCCAACAGCTCCTAGTAAATCGACTCCAAATCTCTACTCAGTCGGCTAGCCATTGGTGACAGAGTTAGACTCTGTGATTAGAACCCTAAATCAACCATTTGATATCCAGTAAACTATGCAAAAGTATTAGAAGAATAAATGAGCTAAGATACGTACAAACCAAGCACGCAGCGAGTAACGTCACGACCTTTCTCGAGACATTTCTCGGGGTTTGGATCATTCTTCTTGCATTTGAGGAACGCAACATTCTCCGGCATACATCTCATACCTATATGCTTCGCCGACGCCGTCAACACCGCAGAAGTAGGGATCGGGTTCCCAGTCGCGTCCACCGCACTCGACATCGCTCAGAAACTCGAAATCCTTAAACCAAATTCGAAATAGAGAACATAAAATTAATCCAATCTCACCCCTCAAAAAATCATCACAAACAGTAATCAAAATTAAAATCAAAATCCAATAAAACCACACTAGAAGTTAACGGAGCAGAAAACGAACATCGTCATACCTTTTCAACCGATTTGGATCTTCTTCTCCACTGAGTTACAAGGAGAGAGCGAAAGGTAGATAGAAAGAAGAGGAGCAGTGTAAATAAAATGGGCAACTTTGGGCCTAATCACCCGTTTTAATAATATAATGGGCCGAGTGAGGACATTTTAGTCGTGTCGTTTCGCTCATTTCTCAAGCTGCAGCATTTTGTTTAAATTTAAGGCCAAATATCTATTTCTAAATTTTTATTCCAAAAACAGTATCATTAGTTTAAATTTCTAATAATAATATGAATTTAATATTAAAATACATTAAAATTATATTTTAAAAGAAAAAACTAAATCCTAAATTAGAAAAAATGAACTCAATTACAATCATTTAAGTTTATATATAATTTGTTTAAAATAAATAAGTATTTTTACATAAATATTTATGTTATTTTTAGGAATTTAATTTTGAGATGTTAAATTTGAAAAAAAAACTTGAAAATGTATTATTTTAGAGTATTACTCTAAATTTAAAGCAGGTGAAATTTAGAGAAAGATGTGTTTTCTTCGATATAATTACAAGATTGAATTATTTTAATCAATGGATAATAAAAGATAAGAGATTAAACAATAAACAAAATTGAGTGTGCTTTTAGATTGTTTTACCAAGTAGAAAAGATGAAAAAATTAAAATATTGAAAAATACATGAGAATGCAAATGTGGAAGTTTCTTGTGCAAAGACTCCAAATAGTTATGTGATATATTTTTGTTAAAAAATGTTATGTTATAGTGATATATTTCTGTTAAAAATGTTATGTTATAGTGATATATTTCAATTAATAATAAGTAATACCTTCAAATACTATTTCTTAATTTTTTTTGTTTTACCAATCTAACATAATATATTAAAATCCAAAAATAACATAATAATCATTTAAAAATATTTATTTAGTTTAAATAAATTATAAATAAACTTCAATATTAAATTTAAATTTCTATTTTCAATTTAATATTTAAATTTTTATATTAATAAGAAATTTTTAATAAATTTAATTTAAAATTTGTGATACTATTAATAATTTAAACTAATGGTGATATTTTTCAAACATAAATTTTAAAAAGTTCTATTTTAAAAATTATCATTTATTAGTTTTCGTCTTAATAAGATTATTAAGCTAATTAACGTTTAAAATGTATATATTTAAATATACTAAACCTAGTTGTTTAAGTGGAATTTTATAGTAAATTGGAAAAAATGAGATATTGATAATTTACTGCTAAAAATGTAGAAGCATTTGAAAGAGGAAAGGTATGAATTTCCCAGGGAAAACGACAAGCACCCCAGAAGTCGTAAAGTGTTTCTGATCAATCAATAATATTTTGATTTTTTAATCCATTTTGTCGTCTTCCTTGAATTCTTAGGAAGCTTTTTGGCTAATTTATTTTGAATTGATCCGATTTGATTTTGATGCATTCATTCCACACATAAGTAAAAGTCCTTTGAGCGTGATTTTAGTTATAGCAGCGAAAAGGGAAAATTTTCTAGACGTTTAAGTTTGCTTCTCTCGAGCGAACTTGATTTTGTGTAAAATATTAAATCTTTTGAAAATTGGTTCGATTTAAGATGGAAGGATCCGCTATACAGTCGCCCAGAAATTATGTTGTTGCTAAAGATTCTTTCTCCGCTTCTTCTTCTTCTTTTCCCTCTCAGGTATTCGAAATCTGAATATCCAGAATCGTTAAAAACCCTTTCTGAGTTGTACATTTTTTTCTTGATTTGTATCGTTTGATGAATATGTGAAAAAAAGTTCTGGGTTTGTTTCACAGTCTGTTTCACTGTAGAATTGTAGAAAGAATCTTTATTAATTAAATCTGAGATGTCTATCATCAGGTTAAAGAACAATCTACTGAAGATGTCTCTAGATCTCAACCAAGTGGAAGCAAAATTGATGTTTCAATCCAAATTCCACCAAGACCTATGCCGAGTTTAGGAATCTTGAGAAATTTGAGTCTCAAAAGGAAAGCTTCTCTACCAAACTATGAGAGAAGATTGCTACTAAGTCCCACTGTTACAGAAACCACTGAGAAGCCTCTTGTTACAAGTTCCATTACTTCGCCTTATTGGAAAAGATGTTTGTCACTTCCTTCAACAAATGCTGCTAAATTGTCTCTGCCTGTTTCAGCTGTGGTGCATAGTGAACTACCTAAATCTAGTGTGAGTCATCCATTTATTTGTTTGAACAATCTAATTTCGATTTCTAGTGTGCGTAAAGCTTTGAATTTCACATACTTTCAAAAGTTTTGAGGTTGGAGTTTGTTTGGTGCAGAAAGATGGTGTTCACGCATCAGTTTCAAGATCCTTGTCAATGCCCGGGAGAAACAAAGTGATAGTACGAGCTGTCTCTTTTGACAACAACAAAGATCATATTCCCAACAAAGCAAGTGGCGGTATATACTAATTTCCCCGCTGAAGTTTTGAGCTCATTTTGTTTGAGTGTTGCATAATGACACGTGGAATTGATTGATTCGCTAGAAGCGCTATCAATCTAGTGAAATTTGATTTTGGATCGTTGAAATGCAAAGTTTACACTCCTGTGCATCCTTTCATTTGCAGATGAAATCACACCAGTCCCTTCAGAAGAAACAGAAGAAGAGATCCCTGAAGAAGAAGCAGTGTGCAGGATTTGTCTTGATGTGTGCGAAGAAGGTAACACACTGAAAATGGAATGCAGCTGCAAAGGAGACCTCAGACTCGTTCATGAACAGTGTGCTGTTAAGTGGTTTAGTACAAAGGGAACACGAATCTGCGATGTTTGCAGACAAGAAGTCCGGAACTTACCAGTGATTTTGCTTCGTGTCCCAACAATTAATCAACTTACCAATAGGCGAGAACTCATTCAGCAGAATCCACAACCACAAACCATTAGGTAAATCAGAGAGAGCTTTCGAAGTTTGTTCAGAAATTCCCTTCAAGAATACTAACCATTGATGATCAACTAAATGGTGCAGTGTTGGGCAAGAGTTTGTAGTGCTTGTACTCATCAGCACAGTCTGCTACTTCTTCTTCCTTGAACATTTACTGGTAATGCTTCTTTTTCCCCTGAGTCTTGGGAAACACCAGACATTATGTTTTTTTCATTACGAAGATCTTATTTTCTATTACAAAGACTACATGACACAGGGAATCTTATCTGTCATGTAGATTCGTGACTTGAACAGACAGGCTATCTTTGTCGCTGCGCCATTTTCATTCACCCTAGCTCTCTTAGCGTCAACTTTTGCTGTCATCCTCGGTATAGTACAACTTCCTAATGAGATTACCAAGTATTTTCTTACAGTTGTATTAACTGTTTTATCATGCGGACGTGCAGCTATCAGAGAATACATATGGACATACGCAGCTCTTGAGTTTGCACTAGTGGCCTTTCTTGTCCATCTGTTATATGCTACAGTAAGTAATATTGAACTATATGGTTTACCAAGCTCTGAAATACTTAAAACACCTTATCTCAGACATACACTTGGAAAAAAATCTCATGGAAAGATCATTTTTCAGTTTCGTGTGCCGGTAATCTATGCAATACTTTTCGCGGGGATTTTGGGTTTCGGAATGGCAATGTGCTTAAACTTGCTCTACATTTGTCTTTACTCTCGGTTTGTGCGGGTTCTGCGGAATCCAAGCTCAGTGTGAAGAAGTCTCCTTTTTTTCTGTTGTTTCTTTGTTCTTTCTTACTGCGTGGATATGAAAGGGGCAAATTGCTGAATAGATAGGTTCATTTGTAACAGTGAGACCTGCTAAGTTTTGGGCTCTTTGTAACTTTGTATAAAGAAACAAAAGCTTTGTGAGATTACTTTGATAATTTGTGATGAGACAGATATCAAATGGAAGAGTTTTGTGCATGGGATTTGATTTTTGCTTTTCTTCTGAAAACAGTCTCTACTCTTTAGTTAGGTCGCAAAATCATACTCAAATTACGAGAAGGCTTGTTGTTTGTTGTGTGCGGGTGATAACTTCATGCCGTTTGAGCGAAATGTTTCTTCACGGTTAAAAAATCGAGGATAAGAAAAAGGGGCGTTCCGAGAATCGAACTCGGGACCTCTCGCACCCAAAGCGAGAATCATACCACTAGACCAAACGCCCTTGCTGTTGATTTCCGGAGTTTACTTTAATTATATTGTAAAAGCTCTTCACCAACATGACATAATGATATCTATCATACTTTTGTCGACTAAAACTGAAGTTGGAAACAGATTTTGATAGAAGTTAACGTCTGAATCTGAAGAAAAGGAGAATAAAACTACACCTTTTGGACAAAAATGAAAAAGCCATCACTACAAACAAAGAAACAAACCTCTCTACAAGAATTCGTTCTAAGAACTGACCAAAACGTGCATACAGTTGAATCGAGCTCAACACTTCTCTAAAAGCTCCATCTCTCTCTTGCTCTCGCCAGTTAATGTAAGAATTTCAACAGTTCAGACTTATGGACCTTGCTCTGACACCGAGACCGAAATAAACCCCATGATCTCGATGTGTCTCTCATTGTCGTCAAGAACTACAACAACAACCACGTATTCACACTTCTTCAAGCTTGCAACTTTGATTCTTAGTACATTGCCCATATTACTTCTTGAACCTTAATTGAATTTACAGAAATAAATTAACTATCCGAAAATACATGTTTAGTTTATATCTCCGAACATGAAGCGTGATGTTTTATAGAGCTAATTTTACTATAATTTGCATAGTACGTTGATGAAATAAATTCAATATTTTGTTAGTTTTTTTCTATTAAAAACGGAATCTTATCCAACCCAACCCACCAATTTTCTGACCTACCCTCTTTAATATATTAATTGAGAATCATTTTTAATAAAATAATTTTATGTTGACGTGTGATTTACGAATATAGCACGCTGATATGTCAGAATACTAAAACATTTTAATATAAATATAATATAAGATATAATTTACTAGATTACTTACGAAAACTGCCATTACACAATATATTATATGTAAATTTATAATATTTCGACATAAAATATATTTTGTCATAAAATACAAATATAATATAAAACAAAATATTATAAATTTTAAAAAATTAGTCAAACAAAATATAAAATAAAAATTTATTTTAATTGAATATTTATCATATTTACAATTTTATCTAAAATATATACAATTTAAATCTATTTGTGTAATCCAATTTTATTATCTATTTTATTTTCGTAATTAGTATTAAAAATTTTAAAAAAAATATTTTAAATATAAGATAAATTATATATATATATATATATCTGATTTACGTTAACTAAATAAATAATTAATTACAATGTATAAATATTTTTTTTGAGGCGTATGTCAAAATCTAGTTGGTTTATTATTAACTTAACTACCAGAATTTGATTTTTTTTTGTTTCCTAATAGTATTGTTAGCATAATTATATACTCGTGATTTCAAAATTTTCTTATCAGGAGAATAATTTGCTTTTGTTTGGAACAAATCAAATTGATTAAATGCATAAGTGGTTGGGTTAAGGTAAGTATAATTTTTTGTCTGTGTCAGCCTATGGATTTTGATTAATTTGATATTAAATAAACAAAGAGAATGTTTTAAGGAGACTACAAAATAAACCCCAAAATAAATACATATAGATAGATATATAACCAAAAAATTTATCAACAAAAAACGTAAAGTATATTTTTTTAAACTATAAATGTACATTTTTGCCAACTGGAGTATAAATTACCTATTTAATAACCAAAAAGTGCAATTTTTGTTTCCTGGCGTCGAAAGACGAACCTCTCAATTATTTGTTGGAACCTACTTGGGTCGTCTCAACAACACCACCACCAACAAACACTTTCTTCTTCCACCTAAAACCTTTCAATTATTCTCTCTTCCCAAATCCCTAAACCCAAATTTCTTGTTTTTCTTGGAGAAATCATCATTTCCAATCGTCTTTCTAAAACCCTTTATATATCCCCATAAATTGCATGACCATACGAAGCTTAATCCTGGAGATGCGCTCGAGGCCGCATCGTGTGGTGCACGACCTCGCCGCCGCCGACGGTTCCTGTCCTGGGTCATCGGAATCTTACCGTTGGTCAGATATCCCGGTAGAGCTTCTGATGGAGATTCTTATTCGGGTTGAAGCGGCGGACGGTGTCGGCTGGCCGTCGCGACGCAGCGTGGTGGCTTGCGCCGGCGTCTGCCGTGCCTGGCGGCTACTCATGAATGAAATCGTCGCTGTCCCTGAAATCTCTTCTAAATTGACTTTCCCCATATCTCTTAAGCAGGTTCTCATCACAATCACTCTCTCTCCTCTCCCTGTGTGCGCATATGCATGCCTATTTATTGAATTTAAGGCATAAAGGTACGATTTTTATTGATCATTTTCAAAGTCAAGAGAAAATGATGACTGAATTAAAGGTTAGTTTTGTATGGTTAATTAAGAGGGGAACCTTATCGATTAAAAGGTGAAATTCCGCAAACGCTACCCTCTGCGTTTATGTTTGCTCTTAAAGGCACAGTGGGTCCTAAATTACAATAAAGATCATTAAAACCCCATAGATATATGACCATTTTTCATTGATGTCGATTCTTGTGTAGTCCTATCGAAAAGGCTTATAAAGGATTGGTTCTTTTTGGTGTGTATTGTTTGCAGCCTGGTCCAAGGGATTCTTTGGTTCAATGCTTCATCAAACGAAATCGGAATACGCAATCATATCATCTGTACCTCGGATTAACCAACTGTGAGCATCTTGCTCTGTAAATCCTGTTCGAGCAGTAATCGTCAGAGTAACAATAAACAATACCTATTGGAGTTCGAGCAGATGACCTTGAAACTGTTGAACCAGTCTGTTTTCTTTCACTCGTTTCTTGGTTCTGAAATTGTTAGGTTGAAATCTTTCTTGTACGTATCCTTGTAGCTCTAACGGACGAGGGGAAGTTTCTGCTTGCGGCGTGTAAGTTGAAGCACACAACTTGCACTGATTATATTATCTCTTTGCATTCTGATGATATGTCGAGGAGAAGCCAAGCATATGTTGGCAAAGTGAGGTGCGTATATAACATGATATTGTCAACTAAAATACACTTAGTTCCATTGGAGATGCTTTGGTGGCTCTCTTTTGATAAATATATCTAAGCTCGTGTTGATATTTTTTTCTCTGTCTAAACTTGTCCAAGATCGAACTTCCTAGGAACAAAATTCACGGTCTACGATGGAAATCTTCTGCAATCAATGGGAGCCTCGAAGATGAGAAAGAATCGATCTTCTAATCCTGTAAAAGTTTCACAAAAAGTTCATCTTGGAAGTTACCCTGTGGCTCATATCACATACGAGTGTAATGTCTTAGGCTCCCGGTAATGACTTTTCAGATTTGACGTTCCTCTTTCAGTTGTTCTGTGTGTCTAAGTACTTCTCTCAGATATCTTTAGAAGAGTTGATGAAAAATTAAAAATGATTTGAAATTTCCTCTTTTAATTTTTTCAATGCATGAAATATAGATGCTGAGTGTCATTTGGTTCGGTTTTTGATGCGGTTGCTGTTAGAATTAGTATAAACTATGGTTCTGAATCGGTTTATTTGCAAGATGTATCTTTCGCTTCAATTCGGTGTGGTTACATCTTGTCTTGTTTAATATATCTTGATGGCATTAATAGGGGACCGAGAAAGATGCAGTGTGTAATGGATACAATACCTAGAAGCGTAATAGAGCATCGAGGGGTAGCTTCAGAACCATCTGAGTTTCCTTTCCTCGGCACTCGGTCAAATTTTTCCAGGTCCCAATCAAAACCATTGCGTAGCGGATTGAGTCACTTGAAAGAGACACCATTGGTGCTGAGTAACAAAACACCACGGTGGCACGAGCAGCTACGTTGCTGGTGCTTGAATTTCCATGGCCGTGTTACAGTTGCTTCAGTGAAGAACTTTCAGCTGGTGGCGGCAAGAGCTAGTGGTGGCAGTGGGACGGGAATGTCACCGGAGAGGCAGAGCGAGCGGATAGTACTACAGTTTGGGAAAGTTGGGAAAGATATGTTCACAATGGATTATGGATACCCTATCTCAGCTTTCCAGGCTTTTGCCATTTGCTTAAGCAGCTTTGAGACTAGAATCGCTTGTGAATGACTTTTTCAAGCTATCACTGTTTGTAAATTGTTATCCTGTAGAAGCAAAAAAACATATGTGGTCTTGTATTTTGTAAATGCTGTGGTTCCTTTAATTTTTAATTTTTCTTTCCGGCAGTCTCATCTCAAAGGAAAATTATACACATTATCTATAATCTAATCATTAGCTGTGTGGTGTGATGGGCTTTTAGATGGTTAAATCCAAGCCCAATCATACTTGAATTGTACGTGTATTGTGTGCACCACACGTCTGCCACATTCACGTCCAAATTATTTAAAAAGATTATTATGCAAAAATAATTAAGGGATAGAATCACATATACAGAAGAGAAGACATCAAATTGATTAACTAATTTTCGTAGAAGACAGCATTAATTAAATATGTCCACCACTCGTTAATTATACATTGATGGGATCCTTACCATGAAACTAACATACACACACCCAAAATAAAAAGTATTATAAATAAATATTTCTATTATATTAAAAGACGAAGTTGGTTGATGCAAGTCCAACAAAAAATCATAAAGAAAAACCAAATTATCAATCAAAAACTCATTAAAGACAGGTCTTTCTCATCTAAACTTCCTCTCATCATCGAAAATCAAGAAGAAGTATGGGTGGGATGTGTATGTCTGCGTGTTGTGGTGGTGATGACGACAATGGTTCAAGTTTCATTACACATCTCGCCATAATTCTGGTCGTTTGTCTTTCTCTCATGGCCGTCTTCACCTCCAACGAACGCCGTACTGCCGTTCGTGTTGTCCGCTGCCGTTGACCAAACGTGATCGGCTTATTATCTTATATATCAGATCAAAATTTTACATAATATTTCTTCCGATTCTCTTTATGTATGTTTGGTTCTTGATTAGTGATGAAATAATCCTTTTTTGTAAGTCAAAACTGAAGGATCAAATTGTTACATCAGTTAACTTCCCTCTGATTTCAACACACAAGAAAATATTGGGGCGTAATATACATAACATGAAATATTGGGCTGTTTTCGAAAATTTACTTATGTTTGTGTTTGGGGATGAAGAAGAAAATCAAACGAGTGGATACAATGCATCTCACATATCACTTGCACTTTCTTTGTCTCTTGAATAATTTTCCTTCACTTTTCTCACTCTTTCCCTCTCATTTTTTCTCATCATCGAAACAGCATTGTACAGCGATTTAAAGAATGTCCCTTTGTTCTTCCTTTAACGTATTCGCTTCCTACTTCCCCAAACCAAAAAGCTTCTCCAGAGATTCCAATTTCGTTTCACAATTTCAGGTAAACTTGTCTCCTCTCGCTTCTACGTTCCGAATCCATGAATCCTCTGCGAATCTTAGGTTTAAGAGAGCGAGACTCAAACCAATTTCATCTCTAGACGCTGGAATTTCAGAAATCGCTACATCATCTTCCTTCAGGAACAAAAGCCCTGAGGATATAAACGTTCTGGTCGTTGGTTCGACTGGGTATATAGGGAGATTCGTAGTGAAAGAGCTGACCAAAAGAGGGTTCAATGTGATTGCTGTCGCGAGAGAGAAGAGTGGGATTAGAGGGAAAAACGACAAGCAAGAGACGCTAAAGCAGCTGCAAGGCGCGAATGTTTGTTTTTCTGATGTTACTCAGTTAGATGCTCTGGAGAAATCTGTTGAGAATCTTGGGTTAGGTATCGACGTTGTTGTCTCCTGTCTCGCTAGCCGTAATGGAGGGATTAAGGATTCGTGGAAGATCGATTACGAAGCCACCAAGAACAGTCTCCTCGCTGGGAAAAAATTGGGTGCGAAGCATTTCGTCCTGCTCTCTGCGATATGCGTGCAGAAGCCTCTGTTGGAGTTTCAGCGAGCGAAACTGAAGTTTGAAGCGGAGCTGATGGATTTAGCAGAGAAACAAGACTCGAGCTTTACTTACAGCATTGTGAGACCAACGGCGTTCTTCAAGAGCTTAGGTGGTCAAGTCGAAATCGTGAAAGATGGGAAACCTTATGTGATGTTCGGAGATGGTAAGCTATGCGCTTGTAAACCGATCAGCGAACAGGATTTAGCAGCGTTTATAGCGGACTGCGTGTTGGAAGAGAACAAGATCAATCAGGTTTTGCCAATTGGTGGACCAGGGAAGGCATTAACGCCATTGGAGCAAGGAGAGATTCTGTTTAGGATACTTGGTAAAGAGCCTAAGTTCTTAAAAGTACCTATTGAGGTCATGGATTTCGTGATTGGGATTCTTGATTTTCTCACAAAGATCTTTCCTTCAGTTGGAGAAGCTGCTGAGTTTGGGAAGATCGGGAGGTATTACGCTGCAGAGAGTATGTTGATTCTTGATTCAGAGACTGGAGAGTATAGTGAGGAGAAGACACCGAGTTACGGGAAAGACACACTTGAGGAGTTCTTTGAGAAAGTGATCAGGGAAGGAATGGCGGGTCAAGAACTCGGCGAACAGTTCTTCTAGTAGGAAAGTTTGTGCAAAATGAGTTGGGATGTTGTAACTGATAAGATTATAAAGATATTCTGTGAATTTGAGAGATTCGCTTATTCAAACAACAATAGTGCAGAGATGAGTATAGTTTAATTGTTCTTTTTGCAGAGAGGAGAAGTAAAGAGTTAGAGATGAATGTAAAAAGAACATCAAAAATTGAATAGTGAGATTGAGACAGTGACCAATCGAAATGAAGCTTGTATGTAAAGTTACTACATAACTTGACAGTGTTTTGGCCAGGTAATTTTTCTGGATAAAAAATATGTAGAGTATTATTACTTAGACATAATCACACCCAAACATAAATGGTAAAATATATATAAAGAAGAAGCAATCGAATCATGAAGAATACAAATGTGTGTGTTTGGCTTTTTGTGACAATAATCATATAGATCATTCTTTTGTTTTTATATTGGTTCTGTCATTGAGGAAGAACAGGAGGTGCGATCGCTCTCGTGTTGTAAGATCTGCAATGTCCACATTTCTGTCCGATTACGTGGAAGTAAACTTCCGTTGTGTCGTTACAGTCGTTGCATAGTACCCAAACCTGTAATTTTCCGTAGCCATTTTTTTCAGATTCTTTCATGAAGTCTGCAACATTCCCTGATTATACTACGATTAATTGACAAAGAAAGAATCTTATTTACCTTCTTCTCGCGATAATCTGAAGGCATAGCAGTAGCTTCGATCTGACCAAATCGATAAAACAATTTGATGTTTTTATATCAGCAATTCATTTACAAGATTTTAACATAGTTAAGAGTGATTCAAGCATGGATTTAAACTAACCTCGTCATCCATCCTTTGCCATGTTTTTGACATATCAATCACTGACCTTGAGCAAATCGGACAACAAAACCTATGCAAGGTTCACACTTTTTAAAACCATCACAAGTACACTTTTTAAAATCCAGATTATTTTTGGTTTTAAACAGAGAAATAATTAACCAAAAGTAAATTACTTGTCACGTTTGATCATCTCCTGGTAGCATTCACAGTGCATTGTGTGTCCACATTTCATTACTGTTGTGTCCTTTAGAGAGTCAAAGAGATACTGCAGCCACAAAATATTTCCCTCAAACACATTTCAGTTAAAGTCCCAATACGTCTGCTGAAAATTTCACTTTTACTGGTAATAAAGTGAATCCTCTTTAACAGACATACCTCGTAACAAATAGGACAATGATGTCGCATTGAATTCTCAACACATCGATGGTTGTTCCGCAGAGCGATTGCATAACAAGATCCTAAAAGCAAAAAAATGGATAACTTTATGAGTCAAGGACACATGATTGTGTTCTCTGAAACTGAAGATGAGAAAGTTTGGTGCTTTTTTAGTTTACCACATTTCTTGCAATGGAAGAAGTTCTCACGCCCACCAACTCTGCAACAGGCAGAAATGAAAAATCATCACACAACTTCAAACGAATCTGAGGAACATAAACTAATTACATTGTATGAATCTCACCTGCAAATCCCACAGTCATCACAATGGAACTGTAACTTTTCAGTCTGAAGAAACACGACAAAATAGGAGCATTAAGCATAATCATATACCGATAAGGAAGAGATTCAAACAAGTGTAAGATCAAAAATCTTTACATCATCATCATAGAATTTGCAAACATTGCAAAAATATTCTCCCATGTTGACACCACAATTGGAACAAACTTGAGCTGCCTGAAAACACATTGAAACAAACCCAATTTCTCACGTGATCATCATAACTCATATGACAAGTTAATAGCAATTCAAACTCTATAACGATGAGAATTACCGGCTGTTCTGTATCACACACAAAACAAATCACCTGGAAAAAAACGCCATAAGATGTGCAACAAATAAGAAAAAGAAGAAAAAGTGCTAAATTGCTAAAGAACACATAATTCTTTAAAGAATAAATACGATCGTACTTGTTTAATATCTTGACGAACAAGCTCGTGTCGATCGTAGATATTGCGTAATGTACTCTGAAATTCAAAAGGAATGCTTTTTTCTTTTACTTGGGACATAACAAGAAAAGTAATTTAAGACTGTAGATAAGTTGAATAGAGACAATACAGTGCTCTCGTTGTGACAATGGCGACAAGCGAAGACTTCGTTGCAACATGGAGCTCGGATTTGGCATCTCCTACTGTAATGTTTACACCTAAAACACATGGAAGATAAACGGTCTTCAAGATCAGACACGGTTAAATGGATTGAATGTGATTAAATGTTGTGGATCGAGACAGATCTATGAATCTCATATCGGAAAAGGAGCAAAATTTCTGAATCAGAGCTTAAAATTGTTGGAATCTATGGATCAAGAGACAAATTTTCGTCGACCATACGTGCAAACGCAACACGACCCACAAACCAAGAAACATTGGAGATAGCAAAAAGAGATTAAAAAGACTGAAAGAAACAGAAGAATATTAATTTACCCGAAACTCATCTTGCCAAAATGAAGGCGATCATTGGGTGAAGCTTCCATGAGAACAGGAGGAGAGAAGCCGATAGAGAGAGAGGGAGAGAAATGGATAAAGGTGACTCACACACACTCTCTCTATCTATAGTATTTATATATGTAATGTGCAGAAATCGATTTGGATTTAATGGGCGTTAAAGCCTCAAATTTTATGGGAATGGAAACAAGACCCCACGACTTGTTTTTAAAGAGGAAGGTAAACCAAACAAATGGTTCGATCTTCTACTGCGAAGGTAAAGAAAAGCTTCGATCTTTTCTTGCTTTTGTTTTCTCACTCCTTGTGAATGTTGTTAGCTTGGAATTCGTGAAATTTGTAGCTTTAAAGAACCAGAATAATTAAGTGAGAGAGGAAAGAGAGTGAGAGATAAGATGACATGGATACAGCCATAACAGACAGCGCCGATTAATTGACCAATCACAATTCGAGACCGTTATCAAGCAGACATTTTTATTTACTTCCCAACACTTTCTTAGTAATAAAAAAGACAGTTTTTGTTAAATTGTAATATTAGTATAATATAATAAATGACCTATTTGCTTACCAATTGGAGTTTTTGACGACTTATAAAGTTAGTAATTTTCGCTATTTAATTTTATGTAGAATTTCTTCTCAAATTTCTCGAACATATTAAAAGAGGCACAATATTATATTCTGCTGTTTAATTATAGGATTTTTAATAAAAATATTTTAATCATAAGGCGTTTTCTATTTTAGATCCTACTACTATCTTCTGTTCTACGCATATAATTTATGGCTAAAATAAGAATTTAAAAGGCTAGTTTGAAAGATAAATTAGCTAAAATTAATGTGTACAAATGTTAAAAAAATCTACTATGAAACTACATAAGTATATTGCTGTTTAAAAAGTATATAATTATTTATTAATATTGCTTCAGTCAGTTAAAAAAGAAGAGGAAGAAGATTGCTTGAGTGAGTTACATTCCTCCCACCAAGCCCATAGGACCACGTGATGGCATCACGAACCTATCCCTTTTACGTTTATGGTTATTATTTTATTATGTGACATCAGTTTATGATTTTCGTATATTACGATGAAAAATACAACTTGTCGATTTCAAAATTAGAATTATGATGTCGGGCTCATTAACAATGGCTTGTAACCCATATGGGGACAATAAGTTGGTGGTACACTGGCTTGGTACACTTGTCGGTTCTATTGCAGCATAGTTTGGGCTACCCGGTCCAAGTTAAGAGTGAACCGTGTGTGTCGAACGAAAGTTTGGCTCAGGCGGTTCCTACAGTTGGAGGGCAATGCGTGAGGCTGGTTTAACAGAGCAACAATTACCTCCCTCTCCCAACAGTGGGTGGATTACAGCTCGACGCTGCTCGGATCCATCATGGCAAGCTGGCTCGTGCCATCTGAACCACCAATTTTTAAAAAAATGGGTGGTCGAAAAAAACTATTCTTTTTTCTTTCGACAACAACACACAAAAACTCAAAACAAAAGAGAGCATGGGCCGTTACGATTTTTCAAAATCGTAATCGGTAACACTTCTAGGCTCCTTCTTCTCCGGCGGGTTCGATGGAGCGGCCCACCCTGCAACCGATCGCCGGAAATGGAAAGTGCGATCGTTGGAGAAGCACAAACTCGAGGAAGGAGAGTAAAATCCACAGGAGATTTTTACTCTTTCCTTTCTTCGATCCAAATCACCTCTATTTCCATTTCTATGACGCAAATCTGGCTGATTGGAGATGGGAATCGAGTGTGGAAATCTCGGGATTGCGGGAATCAAGCTATGGTGTTTTTTCGGGAAAGAGAGATCGAAATCCCTCCGTGAACGGCGTCGGGTGATACCCTATAAAAGGGAGAGCCTATGCAAGCGAATCCTCACCGAAAAACCCATAGCCCTCTCACCGCAATCACTGTCTCTTTCCGTTCACAGAGCGTGTCTCGAGAATCCTCACCGAAATCTCGCCGGTTTATCTCTCTGGTTCCTGCAATACTGTCGGATCCGACGGAGCTCAAGTCACCAGAGGAACCATCCTACCCTACTCCCTCGTCAAGCAGAAATCGCTGGGCTATCACCGGAAGAATCCCTGTCCGACGGAGCCCACCGATCCTACCGCCGGCCAAAGCAAACCGACCTCACTCCACGACGCCCGGGAAAGGAATCTGGAGGCCCACGCCGAAAAGGCCCATTTACGCGAGCCCAAATTAGAGGGGGGAAACCAAAACCGGTTTACTGGTTTAGCAATCCCACTAGTTCGGTTCTCGGTTTACTGAATCACAACTCTGCTAGTTATATTCCTACCCAAATTAACCAACTAGCCATATCCATGACTATCTCAGGCTTTTTAGTGGCAAAAAATCGTGGGGATCTCAAAAAATTGTCGCCCATAAAAATAAGGGCCTTTGATAACTCGGCCGTTCTGAAACGGTTCGACTCAACCCTTGTGGGAAGAGTCCTGAACATGACCATGCAATGTCATAGGGTCCGGACCTTCATGACCCTCTTACCATCCATTTGGAATTGTGAGGGACGGGTCCAAGGACAGGAACTAAGCCATGGACGATTCATGTTCCACTTCAACTCCGAGGCGGATATCCAAATGGTGCTGGATAAACGACCCTATCATTTTGACCAATGGATGACAACTTTGGAAAGATAGGTCCCAAGCGTCAGCCCCAACTTCCAATCCACAATTCTGTTCTAGATCCGAATTGTTGGAATCCCCACCCATTATTGGGCGGAAGAGACAATTGTGGATATTGGTAGGGCTATGGGGGATCTCCAACAATATGATGTCGAGGAGTCCAAGATAAGGGTGTCAATCAATGTGGATGACCCCCTAGTATTTGTTAAAGACCTGGAGTTTGCAAATGGAGATGTAGTCATGGTCACCTTCGATTATGAGAAGCTCATAAAATTCTGCGATCGCTGTTTCCGAATCACGCATGACGAAAGGCATTGCCCCAACAAGAATGAAGGAAATCGCCCAGACCTTCCTCCACCACCTCCCCCGCCGGCTCCCAGGCTCCCCCCTCCACCCCCAAAAGTCACAACAGACGGAGGCCGACCAAGAAGGCCGGACCTACGACCCATTACAGGGGTGTGGAAATCAAGAGCAAAAGCCCCTAATCCCCCACCGATAAAGAAGTCCACAAAGCAACCCGCGCCCAAGCGAGCTCTAAGATTTGACGATCATGCAAGGGAGAAGCCCACTCAGCCCAG
This sequence comes from Pugionium cornutum, assembly GCA_018901935.1. Classification (NCBI taxonomy): domain Eukaryota; kingdom Viridiplantae; phylum Streptophyta; class Magnoliopsida; order Brassicales; family Brassicaceae; genus Pugionium; species Pugionium cornutum. Next base: position 14,253,621 of record CM032158.1, on the reverse strand, counting down.
GACCTCAGCACTGGGAAGGATTAGGATGCAGGAGCCGGATACCGGTCCAAGTAGGACGAGAGACGACAAAAGGCCCTCATGGTACAAGGAGACGGAGGAGGAGGCCAGGGAGGCAAACAGAAGAATTGTGCGAGGATCATCCTCCTCTAGTCAAGCAATCCAGCTAGGAGAAAATGCAATCCTCCCTCAATTCCAAGTGGAGACAAGGGATCGCATGAACCCCAAAAGAGATTATTTCCCCCATGAGAGATATTCTGACAGGGGGAAACAGCTGACCTGCAAGGACAACTGCATAGAAGCGGGATGAACACATAGCCAAGGCCCTCCAAGCAAGGAAAAAAATCGGAAGGAGCCCGTTTTGTGCATCGAAGGTTAGGAAAAGCTCAATCATGTACTTCGGAGATACCAGATCACGGGGAAGGGCAAATCAAGAGAAGGACAAAGGAAAATCAACGTCTACCTCAGAGACGGACCCTACAAGAAGGGGGAAGACTAAGGAACTTAAGGATCTGGTGGCCAAGGAAAGGTCACCGGAGGGTACCTAATGCTGCTTAGTTGGAACTACCAGGGAGTTGGGAGCTACCTGGCAGTTCGGCGGCTGCGGGAACTATAGAAGACGCTGTTCCCAGGGCTACTCTTCTTGATGGAAACGAAGAGAAATCAAGATTTCATCCAAGAACTTCAAATGCATTTAGGTTATGATTTTCTGTTTACGGTAGAACCATCGGGACTGAGCGGAGGCTTGGCACTGATGGCTCTAGCGGAGTTTAACATTCAAATTTTATTTTCCAATAAGAATATCATCGATGTAATAGCTACAATTGGTGATAATAAAGTTTTTCTATCTTTCGTTTATGGAGACCCGGTCGTGAGATCAAGAAACAATGTCTGGGAACGACTAACCAGAATTGGAATAAACAGAACGGATCCATGGTTAATGGTCGGTGATTTCAACGAAATAAATGGAAATCACGAGAAATCGGGTGGTAGAATACGCCCGGAGAATAGTTTCCTCGATTTCAAAGCAATTCAAGAAAATTGCGGAATGATAGACTTCCCTTTCCGAGGCAATAGTATGTCATGGTATGGAAGACGGGACGGTACAATAATACGGTGCCGCCTGGATAGAGCTCTTGGGAACGAAGAATGGCACAATCTATTTGCACAAACAAGAGTAGAATACCTACACTTCTGTGGATCACACAACCGCCCGGTTTGGATCCACAATCTAGCCGGGAAAAGGAAGAGACTCACATGGTTTAGATTCGACAAAAGATGGATATCCAAACCAAACTTCGAGGAAATTGTTAAAAAGGATGGACTCAGGACACGAGTGGAAATCAACTATCGATCACAGAACAAATTACGAGATGCCGGACCACTATCTCTCAATGGAGAAGGAGGGAGAATTTGGATTCTGCAATGGCCATAATCACACTAAAAGAAGATCTAGAAAAGGCCCAATCATCAGATTCGGCACTAGTAGAGGACTTATGTCTCCTAAAACAAAAGCTTTGTGGGGCAATACACGAGGAGGAAATTTTCTCGCAGCAAAAGAGTCGTGCCCTCTGGTTAAGAGAAGGAGATCAAAACACAAAATTTTTCCACGCTTCCACCAAGCAGCGTAGAGCGAGAAATCGAATTGCAGGCCTAATGGATAAGAATGGAATGTGGGTGGAAAAAGACGCAAAGGTGGAGAGAGTGGCAACGGAATATTTTACTGAGCTCTTCACATCCTCACACACCTCGGATACAGAGCTACCGCCACCTCCCCTAGAACCAAAAATCAGTGAAGAGATGAACTCCCGCCTAGTAAGGCCGATAACGAAAGAGGAGGTAAAGAGGGCGGTGTTCTCCATGAACCCAGAAAAAGCCCTTGGGCCAGATGGGATGACCGCCCTCTTCTACCAAAAATACTAGAATATAGTGGGAGACCAAGTAGTCCAAGTAGTTACAGAGTTCATGATAAATGACCACTTCGATCTGGCCTTAAATAGAACAAATATTTGTCTCATCCCTAAAAACAAAAACTCGCGCAGGATGGCGGATTTCAGACCTATCAGCCTCTGTAATGTTTGTTACAAGATCATTTCCAAGGTCCTATGCCATAGGATGAAAGAAATCCTACCATTCCTGGTTTCAGAAACCCAATCAACCTTTGTAGCTAGGCGCGTGATCTCAGATAATATCCTTATAGCACAGGAGATCTTTCATACTCTGAGAACAAAGCCAAGCTACCAATCAAAATTCCTAGCAATCAAAACAGATATGAGCAAGGCATACGACAGAGTGGAATGAGGCTTCTTATCGGCTTTATTAGAAAAGCTAGGCTTCTCGAGGAAATGGGTCAATTGGATCATGACCTGTGTCACAATTGTGACCTATAGGGTTATCATTAATGGGACTCCAAAGGGGGCATATAAACCCTCAGAGGGGTCTTCGACAAGGGGACCATTTATCCCCGTACCTGTTCATCTTATGCACAGAGGCTCTAATAGCCCGACTGAAGGAGGCGGAGGGTAGGGGTGCTGTCACAGGCATCCGGGTAGCGCCCTCAAGCCCACCGATCTCGCATCTATTATTCGTAGATGATAGTCTCTTCTTCTGCAAAGCAACGACAGAGCAGAGCGAGACAATAGTTAAAATTCTGGAGGAATACTGTAAGACATCAGGACAATAAATAAACTATGACAAGTCATCGATTATCTTCGGTAAGAAGATCCCAAGCAGTATGCAATCCACCATAAAGGATAGGATCGGAATCAAATGGGATGGAGGAGTCGGGAAATATCTAGGAATCCCGGAAACAATGAAGGGATCTAAAGCACAAATCTTCGCATACATCAAGGAATGGATTCAACAAAAAATAAACGGATGATCGTCAAGGCTTTTGTCCCGAGGCGACAAGGAGGTCATGATAAAATCCGTAGCTATGGCCATCCCGACATATGCGATGTCCTGCTTCCTATTTCCCAAGAACTTGTGCAAAAAGATAAATAGTGCCATCAGCAACTACTGGTGGGCATCAGGCAGATCAGAAAGGGGCATACACTGGCTCCCATGGGAAACCCTATGCTTTCCCAAAGCAGATGGGAGCTTAGGATTCAAAAGCCTGGAGAGTTTCAATAAGGCTCTACTAGCAAAACAATTATGGCGTCTGGAGAGATCTCCCACGTCATTAGCAGCTCGTGTTCTGAAGGGACGATACTTCAAAAACACGCATGTATTCCAGGCAAACACCCCATATCAGGCATCATATGGCTGGAGAAGTCTCTGCTCAGCCAGAGATTTAATAGAGCTTGGGACCAGAAAGATCTTGGGCACCTCTTCCGAGGATAACATTTGGACGGATAAGTGGATTCTGGACAAACTCCCAAGAGGACCAGACAAAGAAAAGCAACCACAGTACCCGGAGGCAAGGGTATGTGATTTGATCTGCCCACGGGGGGGGGGGGGGGGGAGGATGGAATATCCCAGAATTGAGGAAGTTATTCAACTCCGAGGACGTAAGACTAATCACTTCCATCTCCCCAAATACTAAGAGGGAATACAGTACCCTTTGTTGGCACTTCACCAAAGAAGGGGAGTTCACTGTCAAGTCAGGATATGAGGTTCTCTAGAGATAAAACATATTAAAAGTAACAACTGGGCTCCAACGACCGTCTATATCGCCTTTAAAACAAACGACATGGAAATTAAAAATTCCTAGGAAAATTCAACATTTCCTCTGGCAATCCCTCTCTGGAGCGATAGCCACCAACGGACGGCTCCACTATCGCCATATCTGAAGCGAAGCCTCTTGCGAGATATGTGGTCATGCAATGGAGGACATCAACCATGCCCTTTTCATGTGCCCGCCGGCGTGCCAAACATGGGCAATATCGACCATCCCCTCAGCACCACACATCTTCCCTGCAAGTGGAGTCTATAGTAACATAGATTACCTATTAAGAAGGCAAAAGGCGGAATCACGGACAGAACCGGATTCCAACATCTTTCCATGGATTCTTTGGTTTATCTGGGAGGCTCGCAACGACAAGGTATACAACAACATTGACCATACTCCCATGGAAATCCTGGCAAAAGCCCAGAATGAAAGCAAGCTCTGGGAATTGGCCATGGAAGATAGTGCCAAAGGAGAACAAGTGCCAAGAGATGAGACATCACTGGAATCGGCACCAGTAGCTTGCTACGTCGATGGTTCATGGAAAGAGGACAATACCACATCAGGGATTAGGTGGATCCTGAAACTAAAGGATGGGACGAGTGACCTTCTGGGAATGCGAGGCACGTATAGAGGGCAATCTCCGTTACATACGGAGTTTTTTAGCCTTCGATGGGCGATGTTTAGCCTACATAAGAGGCGAAGATTCTGCGGACTTTTCTGTACCGATTCCTTTGATCTTATCAATTTAATCAACAATCAGGACAAATGGCCAGCTTTTTCAACGGAGATAGATGAATTCAAAGAGCTTCAACAGCACTATCCAGAGTTCGCACTCATCTACCAACCAAGGGAGAGGAACATACAAGCGGACATACTATGCAAACAAGCACGGAAAAGGAACACTATCTTCTCATATATAAGCACATTAATATCGCCTTGGTTCGAAGACACGTTAAGTATTTTCTGATCAAATAAGAATTGTAATGCTTATGATAAAGTGACAAACAAAAAAAATTATGCGTTAATGTCCATAGGGTACAAAATATTAGCATATGGCTGAAAAATATATATGTGAATCTTTTTTTTGCAAAACGTGATTTTTCTCCGATGATCATATCCAATTTTCATATAAAATCAAATTTACAAAAATGAATTTCCATGATTTTGTATCCGACATAATATTTTAACATGTTTCAAATCTCCAACATAGCAAATGTATGGGTTAAACGTGAAGTGTGGATTATGTTAGTCAAAGTCTAGAAAGTATTCGTTTCGTATACATCTTAAACATGCAGGCCACCTGACATTTTGATTTCCATTCAAGATAACTTGTAAAATGCTTTTATAATGAAGCTTCTATTATTAAATTACAACCAATAAAATAAATCACGTGACAGTGTATTCCATACATAATCTTTATCCACAGCAAATTGGATATCATTCATTCATATTTACATAATTGAATCCAATATCTAATATGATCATGGATTTTAATACATGACTTATTTTACTACATGCTATCAACCTACACCTATTTATACAGTCTTTGATTTTATGATGTGTACGAGAACAAAGAATCAAAGAGTACTTCTTCCTACAATGAATTTACCATTTTCCCTTTCAATCAAGTCTTTTTGTTCAGCTTTTTGAATCAACAAGCTACTATAGACTAGAGAACCCAGTTTTGGACCGAGCTTTCGTTACGATTACCTCCGTGGAAGGAACTGTCCGCGACAGGAATATGTTACCCTTCGAATCTTTCCTGCTGTAACTTTCCAGCTCACTGCTCATCACTATGTTGCATTGTCTCCAAGTCTCACACATCATCTCAACCCCAAAGTACCTTAAGTGATCGGATATGCTAATGCCCATTACTGATCTGAAACAACAAGAGCCAACAATTGTACTGGATACTTCATTTCTGATTATACAGCTTAAAACATTAAACATTCAGGCGTGCTGTAACAATGGAACGTCAACGTGGTAATAGTTAATAAATAATGACCCTATGTTTCTATCCACGGGTTTGTATTCGCTAGTTAAGGTGTATTGCAGGATGGAATTTTATCTGTTCAGAGAGAGAGAGAGAGAACACAAACCCGAAAAAGAGTTATTTACCTGCTGCATGTAGGGTCTTCACCTGTGTTATCACAAACTTTCTCCATACCAAAGATAACAAGATTTGAATAATTGAGTTGTTTCACCCACACCTGCAACCGAAAAGATACCATTGCCAAATGTTGTATAAAAGATCTCAAAACTGTTATTCTGATGAACATAAGGTGTATTGGAGAGCACTAAGAAAATATTAAAAGACTTTACCTCTGTTGGGAAGTGATGGTATGTTTTATGAGGGAAAATGTAATAGTAAGGAGGCAGATGAGGAACTATATCACGATCATGTGTGATCCGGAAGGTATTAGGCACAAGCAAGCTATAATAAGATGCAAACACGGCATTCCCGACACGGGGTTGCCCAAATGTCATAACCTGTACGTTTTCTTCTCCTTCATTCACCTGCGATTTAGATGTCAAATGACTAGTTAACTACAAATGACAGAACGATGAGGTATAGCAAAATTAGTTCACGCCAAGGATGATTACAACTAGGTCTAGACCACAAAAGGAAGCCATGGCTCCTCCCATTGAATGACCAATCACCATGATTTTGATGTTTGCTCCATGGGATTTCTTTGCTCGTTTTACTGCAGCCAAAACTGCAGGCCTTACAGTTGTGTTGTGATAAGCACTATAAAAGCCATGGTGCACCTGCCAATATAGACAGCTATTACAAGTTCTACCTTACTACATAACCAGCTTCAAGACAAAGACTTGCTGTTAAGGCGTACCATTGCATCTGGCATACCAGGGTAATTTAGATCGAGCTGTTTCCAGAACAAGTCTGAGACCCAATTTTGTATGCTGCACAAGCTTTTGGTTGATTAAGCATCAACCACGTTTAGGCAAAGGTATTGCTTTTTTAGATTACAATGACTAGAAACAGCACCTGTGTTCCTGAGTTCCCCGAAATGCAATAATGATAGCATTCAAATCCTCTGCCACCCCAACATATGCCTGTCGTTGCAAGTTAAATGCACTAATATTCATAATTGTTGGATGAAAGAACAATTATTTCAATATAGTTTAAAGATACCGGGGAAAACCTGTAGGCAGTGCTCAACGTCAAATATTACCTCTATTACTTGGAAACCCTGCACCATCATAAATAACGTTAGGACTCAAATTGGAGCTATTCGGTTTATACATACTGTGGCTTCAAACAGTAATCATCCCCTCAACCTATGTTATACCATTGTCAAACCATTGCATCTTTCACACGTCCAAGTGAAGAGTTCTGTCAAGTCAGACATATATACCTGCATATAAATATCAACTTGATTCATCCATCTGGTGCATTTTATCAGTACAAGCTCTCTTCTAGCAATGCTAATAACGACAAATGAATATATGAGGACAAGAGCTACACATGTAATAATTATCTCTTATCTCTTATCTGCAAAGTATTAGAGATAAATGGCATGTATACTGTAGGAGAATGAAGTTGTCAAAGAAAAACAGTTTTACATGCCTTTTTTGGATTACTGTAGTAACTTACCGCAGAAACATACTCCACAAGTGTTATGGCAAGTGTATGGTTGTAAACAGGTCGACCATCATCGCTCTTCAACTTCAAAACTGCAACTAGAGAAAGCTTACCGTAAAAATTCACTTTGATTCATTGGCAACCTAACAGCTACATTAAAATTGGCCCTCAATGATTCATCACTATGACAGATTGAGAATCCAGGTAGCCACAGTAATCTTTTATCTTTTCAAGCACTATCATTACACAGATGTTTTAAATCTTGATCAAGCTCAAGGGAGATTCATGGCAGGAGTTGAAAACTGTAAGTACCCAGAAAGGAAATAGACACAGAAATAACAGAATCATTATAGAAGTTGCATTATCACCTCTTCCACACGAAAAGAAAAGAAGACAAGCACAAATTGCGAGCAACAACAACCATCTCTTTTGTCCCATAATCTGCAAGTTGACAAAAAAGAACCACTATCATCTTTCTGTTCATCAACCAATATAAGCGCAATATAGAGCTAGACAAAAGCAGAATTCGGAAGCAAACTAGACAAAAAGAAATACAGTTTACCTTATAAAACGAGACTCAGACAAACGAAGCTAACGATAATTGGGAAAAAAGCCAAGAGAGAACTTTTGATGAACGCACGAATGCAAATTTCGAGCAGTGATCGGAGAAAATCTCCCGCTGAAAAATAAATGACGATTGCGTTCCGCGAAAGTTGAAAGAAGAAACGGCGACAAAATACGAATATTCTTCTTTGTTATTTAAATATCCAGTTTTATCCTTTAAACGCAAAGGCGAGTGACGGGCGCGTGTTGGCTCTGAAGGGTATTATTGGAATCAAAAGGAAGCACCGAGACGCCAGCAATTTTATGCGGTTGCGTAAGTCTTCGGAACTTCGCGGCTTATTCGAGAATCGAGGCTCAGTTAAAGACTCTTTACTATCTAGAGGGTATGCTTTGTATCTTATTTTTTTCTTTAAAAACGTATCTAGAAATTGAACTGAAAACAATAAAACTTTTATACTGCTGTCAAGTTTTCTATGTTTTTATATTTCATAATTAATCTCTGTTTTCAATACTTAACTACTCTTTTATTAGGGTTATCCGGTTGTTAAATTAAATATAACCAGCTTGAAGACAAAGACTTGCCGTTAGCAACAATTGATTTTTGTGTTAGTTTCAAAATTTAAAAAAGACATTTCAATAGTGTCTAGAAGATTTAATCATTTGAAGAAAAGCACAATGAACAAAAATATATAGTTAGTAAAAATAGGTCCGGCTCTAACTTTTTTAAGATGTAAAGCAACAAAAAATTAAAAAATAACAAAATCATTGTGGTTAGTTCATATTACGTGGCTTCTGAACAAACACATGATTTTAACTTATTTATGTCGTAATTTTCATGCGAGGAAAAACTACTAGTAGAAGATATTGTTTAATATATAAATATATATATAAACAGCATTACTATAAGCTATGATATTATGGGCATGGACACATATGATTGAAGCAAAATAAAGAGATTCATTTCGTATATTTACATAGCTGGATCCGATATGTACGTGATCATAAGCTTAATGTATTAACAATTTAACATGGTTTTTCCGCTATCGACCTACGACTTAATTTTACAGTCTTTGATTTTTGTTCGCATTCTTTAACGACCACAGAAAATCAAAGATTTCTTCTTCCTCCTCCACATAGAATCTCCCAAACATCCCTTTCAAGCCAGCTTTCTTGTTCAAGAATCGAATCAATCGACTCTTATAGACTATAGATTCTGATTTTCGATATCAGATGTCTGCGGAGGAACTGTCCGCGACAGGATTATGTTGCCCTTTGAATCCTTCTTGCTGAAGCTTTCCGTCTCACGGTTCATCACTATGCTGCATTGTCTCCAAGTCTCACAGTGCAACTCTACCCCAAAGTAACGTAAATGGTCAGAAATGCTAGTTCCCACCACTGATCTGAAACAACAAGAGCCAAGTATTACATTTGATTCATGTAAACATGAAACATAACACGTGTCACGTGTTGTAACGATTCCTGACCAATAGTCATCGGTATATGGTGACAATTACAACAGTGACAAGTTATGGGTTTGTTCTACCTAGTGTAGATTTCCTGCAAACTGGAATTATATCAGCAAGTTGTTCAAGAGAGATTGATAGTTTATACCTGCTGCATGTAGGATCTTCACCGGTGTTGTCGCAAACTTTCTCAGTACCAAAAAGAACAAGATTCTCAAAACTTAGATCTTTCACCCACACCTGCAATCCAAAACACACCATTACCATTTTCTTTGCTTTTTCCAGATAGTTAGTTAACAAATCAAAACAAAGAAATTACGCCCAAATCTTGGAAAGATCACCCGAGTAGTCCAGATTTTTGAATAAAATAGCTTAAATTATAAATTCTGACGACCATCCACAGGTGCATTGAGAATGTGATGCTACCTACCTCTGTTGGGAAGTGGTGGTATGTTTTTTGAGGGAAAAGATAATAGTAAGGAGGCAGATGAGGAACTATATCACGGTCATGCGTGATCCGGAAGGTATTAGGCACAAGCAAACTGTAATAAGATGCAAACGCAGCATTCCCAACACGAGGTTGTCCAAACGTCATAACATGCACGTTGTCTTCTCCTTCATTTACCTGCAATTTACATCCCAATGGAAGTCAGTAACAACTTAAGGACGAAACACAAAAATCATAAAGGCTAGTTCAGTTCAAGGATGTTTACAACTAGGTCTAGCCCACAAAATGAAGCCATGGCTCCTCCCATTGAATGACCCGTGACCATGATGTTGATGTTTGGCCCATAGGATTGTTTAGCTCGTTTTACTGCACTCAAAACTGCAGGCCGTACAGTTGTATTGTGATAAGCACTATAAAATCCATGGTGGACCTGCCAATGTAGGTAACTGTTACAAATGCCACCTTACTACTTGACCAACTCAGTGACAAAATTTTGCTGTTAAAGCGTACCATTGCATCTGGCATATCGGGGTAATCTAGATCAAGCTCTTTCCAGAACAAGTCTGAAATCCAATTTTGTATGCTGCAAAAGTTTGAGTAGATTAAGAATCAACCAAGTTTAGGCAAAGGTGTAGCTTTTTATTACAATAACGAGAATAATACCTGTGTTCTTGAGTTCCACGAAATGCAATAATGATAGCATTCAAATCCTCTGCCACCCCTACATATGCCTGTTGTTACAAGTTGCACGTACTGATATTAATTATTGTTCAACAGAACATCAAATCCTCATATAGATATGATACCAGGGTATACCTGTAGGCAATGCTCAACATCAAATATTATCTCTATTACTTGAAAACCCTGCACCATCCATAAGAACGTTATAACTCAATTGGAGCTATTAGCTTTACACAAACTGTGGCTTTGAAAAGTGATTTGCCTCAACACACGTTATACCTTGGTCAAACCATTGCATCTTTCACATGTCCAATTGAAGAGTTCTGTCAAATCAGACATATAAACCTGTAGACACATATAAAATTGATTCATTCATCTGGTGTACTTTATCAGCATAATCCTTCTTCACTATTAGTGTTAATAATGCTAAATGAAAATATAAAGGGGACAAATGTTACAGATATAGTAATTCCTTCTTCACAGACTATTAGAGATAAATAGACTGCATTCTGTAGGGAATTATGTCGTCAAGGAAAATTTGGTTACATGCATTTATAATCACTGCAGTAATCTGCAATTAACTTACCGCAGAAGCATACTCCACAAGTGTTAGGGCAAGTGTATGGTTGTAAACAGGTTGACGATTATCGGTCTTCAACTTGAGAACTGCAACTAGAAGAGAAGCTTCGCTAGTTCAAGTTTTAATTCATTTGTAGCCTCACAACTCATATACCAAAAAAATATAATTTGCCAGCATCATAAAGCTTTGAAATCAATATTTTGAACTTCAAGGTTCCTTATGCATCTGATACTAAACGGATTACGGGCTGATTTGTTCCACTTAACAAGTAAAAAGCATAATATAACATGTAGCTAGCCTTCATTAAGTTACTACTCCACTAGGAAAAGCCAGCACACTGTATTGCATTCAGATTAAATATTTTTATCTTCCAAGCACTATCATTACACAGAAGTTTCAAATCTTTCTTTGGGTCAGAAATATAAAGGAGAATCGGAAACTAAGTTCCATTATCACCTCTTCCACATGAGAAGGAAAGAAGACCAGCAAAAACTGCCAGCAATAATAAACATCTCTTTTGTCCCATATTCTGCAAGTTGACAAATAAGCATCATCTTCTGCTCATCAATCAAAATAAGGGAAAAAATGAGCTGAACAAAGCAGAATTCGGAAGCAAACTAGCCACAAAAAACAACAGCTTACCTTATATAACGAAACTCACGAAATCCAAACTAAATAAATTCGGGTAAAAGCCGCAAGAGACTTCAGCAACCAATTAAGTCCAGAAATATAAAAACCACGACAATAGTAGGGATCAAAGCAGGCGAACCAAAGCTTTGGTTAACTTCTTTCAGCACGAATTGAAATTTTTTTGGCCGATGATCGAAGATAATCCCGGTTAAAAAAACTAACGGCGATTTATATGTACTGAAGGAGCCTGATCTGCGATTGGGAATCGCAAAAGAGAAGGTGAAAGAAGAAACGTCGATGAAATACGAATATTCCTCTATTTATTTTGATATCAGTTTCATCTTTCATACGCAAAGGCGAAGGAGATAAGCGTGTGGCTCCCCTAAGGGTACTATTGGAATTTAAGTTGTAGCGTGTCGCAGTTTCAAGTGCATGAGGTGTCATGTACGTGATTCGGCAGGTTAAATGGGTAAGACTATCACGTTTGATCTTTTGACTTTTTTACTTTCATCTGATATCCCATGGGCCTTTTTTGGGCCCATCAGTGCAAATCAAAGTGAGGCGGGAATTCCCGAAATTCTCTTTCGCAGGTGGCGGGAAATTTCATTATGCGTCGAGGCCACGTGGCACATCACAGCCGTCGATTTGCTCTTTGAAAACCAACGGGTAAAATCCATTGAAATGAGACTACGGTCGTTTCAAACGTCGGTCTCTGTTATTTGCTGCTAATTTTTAGTGACAAAAGCAAACGCAGGAACCCTCGATCTCAGACGAAAGGACATTTAGAGGCGTTCATGGCCAGGAATTCGAAGCGGGAAGTTTCTTCAGACGAGGCTTACTCGTCGGAGGAGGAGGAGCAAGTTAACGATCAGGTCAATGTGGACGAAGATGATGAGGAGCTCGAAGCCGTCGCTCGCTCTGCAGGCTCCAACGAGGAAGATGTTACCCCCGATGAAGCACCTGTCTCCGAAGATGATGGTTCCCCCGCAGAAGATGACGCCGACGAGGTAGCTCTTCGTTTCTGTTTTGGCCTCTTCGATTCACATTGTCATGTCCGCTGTGATTTCGAGACTTGTTGTCTGGATATCATCTAAGTACGATTAGGGTTTCCTATGGGATTCCTGTGCGTATCATGGTTAATGAGTGGCCTGTTTTGGGTCTTGTATTCTATACCTTACCTCTTGGGCGTATTTTAGTTTCGTGTTTATAGGGCTGTGCTTTCTTCGCTTCGTCGCTGGAAAGTGGAAAGTATATCTAGTTTTAGCTCGATTGTAGGCTCTATCCTTTTTTTAAAAGGGACTTGCTTAGAACTACTCAAAGATGCTGCATCGTCGCTCATCGTGGTGTTACATCCATGTGACTCAATATTTGATGATGATTTGTAGGACGAAAAAGATGAGGAAAAAGCTGAAATTAGCAAACGTGAGAAGGCCAGACTTAAAGAGATGCAGAAGATGAAGAAGCAGAAAATTCAGGAAATTTTAGACGTCCAAAATGCTTCCATCGATGCAGATATGGTAAGTTAGTAAAAAATGTAAGGTTTTGACCTACTTGTCTCCGTGTACCCAGGGGTATTGAAAATTTTTGTTCCTTCTATTTTTGTAGAACAATAAAGGAAAGGGGAGACTGAAGTATCTTCTGCAGCAAACTGAGTTATTTGCACATTTTGCTAAAGGTGGCCCATCTCCGTCCCAGAAGAAGGGGAAAGGAAGGTTTGCTGAGTGAAACTGCTTTCATAATCAATTGTTTGAAATTTTACAATAAATTAGCACGCTGCCCTGAGGCTTATTTTTTTGGGTTTCACTTTATCTTTAGGGGTCGTCATGCATCCAAACTAACTGAAGAAGAGGAAGATGAAGAGTGTTTAAAGGAAGAAGAGGGTAGTGTATCTGGATCTGGAAGCACACGGTTGGTCACACAGCCAGTTTGTAAGTACCTATATCTTTCTCCTTTTATCTAGAAATGGCTCATATTTGCTAAAGTTCTACTGTCACCAGAAGTTATATTATGATTTGACACCTTACCTCCTCTTCTGATGTTTAGTGCTGTGACCTTACATGTTCTAGGTGGTAATGCATAAATTCTGTAGAATTTTAGAAATCTGATATGTGTACTCTTCGTACTGCAGGTATTCAGGGGAAAATGAGAGATTACCAATTAGCTGGTTTAAATTGGCTCATTCGCTTGTATGAGAATGGTATAAACGGAATTCTTGCAGATGAAATGGTAAATCATTGCTTATCCAAACATCAAATAAGGTTTTCAGCTCTCTGTTTCCTCTCATATTTATGTTTATCATTTTTGTTCCATGATCTAGGGTCTGGGGAAGACACTTCAAACAATTTCGTTGTTGGCTTACTTGCATGAGTACAGGGGAATTAATGGCCCTCATATGGTAGTTGCTCCAAAATCAACCCTTGGTAACTGGATGAATGAAATCCGTCGATTTTGTCCTGTCCTGCGTGCTGTGAAATTCCTTGGTAATCCTGAGGAAAGGGTATGTCACAAAATGCTCATTTGAATGGCTGCATTTATATATGTGCCCATCAGGATTCTGAAACATCTGTTAAATAATGCAGAGATACATACGTGAAAAACTGTTGGTTGTGGGGAAATTTGATGTTTGTGTTACAAGCTTTGAGATGGCTATCAAAGAAAAGACAGCATTGCGCCGTTTTAGCTGGCGATATATAATCATTGATGAAGCACATCGAATCAAGAATGAGAATTCACTCCTTTCAAAAACCATGAGACTTTTTAACACCAATTACCGGCTTCTTATCACGGGCACACCCCTTCAAGTATTTCCTCAATCTCATAATCTAAACTTGCTTAGATTTTTAAGTTCTGGAAAATTGATTCTGACTGCATAGTTACTGTATGTTAAAAATATGTTTTTGTGAGTCTGTTTGAATATAGCCATTTTGATTTTACATTCTTTGTACATGCTTCTTATTATCGTTTGTACCTTGTCTGTTTTAGATAATCTGTTATCGTTTGATATATCTCATATTTGTTTCTTATTCAGAATAATCTCCATGAATTGTGGGCTCTTCTCAATTTTCTTCTGCCCGAGGTTTTTAGCTCAGCAGAGACTTTTGATGAGTGGTTCCAAATTTCTGGTGAAAATGACCAGCAAGAAGTTGTTCAACAACTTCATAAGGTATTTACTCGTGGTTATAAAGTTTATTCTTTTAGGTTTTATGCTAATCATTAATCTCCATCCTTTTAGGTTCTTCGACCATTTCTTCTTCGCAGGTTGAAATCCGATGTTGAGAAAGGCTTACCTCCAAAAAAAGAAACGATACTCAAAGTTGGCATGTCTCAGATGCAAAAACAGTACTACAAAGCTTTACTGCAGAAGGATCTTGAAGTGATTAATGGTGGTGGAGAACGCAAACGTCTGTTGAACATAGCAATGCAATTGCGAAAATGCTGCAATCACCCTTATCTCTTCCAGGGTGCAGAGCCTGGTCCCCCTTATACCACAGGCGATCATCTTGTAACCAATGCAGGTAAGACTTGCATTCAACTTAGATCCTCCAGATATCCACGGCTGTCTTAATATTTCTGTTAGATTCCTTTTGTTTCTAGGTAAGATGGTTCTATTAGATAAATTGCTACCTAAGTTGAAGGAACGCGATTCAAGGGTTCTGATATTTTCTCAGGTAAACATTAACGCAAACAAAAATGGTTCCTTTTGTTTGAGTGCTATTTTTCTTGTTTCATTGTGTTTGTTCTAACGATTTTCCTCATATATATCAGATGACAAGGCTTTTGGATATTCTTGAGGATTATTTAATGTATCGCGGTTACCAGTACTGCCGTATTGATGGAAATACTGGTGGTGATGAACGAGATGCTTCCATAGAAGCCTACAACAAGCCAGGAAGCGAGAAATTTGTTTTCTTGTTATCTACTAGAGCTGGAGGGCTGGGTATCAATC
Organism: Pugionium cornutum; assembly: GCA_018901935.1. NCBI lineage: Eukaryota > Viridiplantae > Streptophyta > Magnoliopsida > Brassicales > Brassicaceae > Pugionium > Pugionium cornutum. Next base: position 14,238,038 of record CM032158.1, on the reverse strand, counting down.
TTGCTACTGCAGATGTTGTTATCCTCTATGACAGTGACTGGTAATGTTCTTTTTGTGTCCATTGTCTGCTGTATGAATATTTTTTCTTCATGCCTAATGAGATGGAGGAGTCTGGCAGGAACCCCCAAGTTGACTTGCAAGCTCAAGATCGTGCACATAGGATTGGTCAAAAGAAAGAAGTTCAAGTATTCCGCTTCTGCACAGAGGTTAGTCTTCTACCCATGTGTCTGAAGCGAGAAAAATATTGAGAACCTAAAATAATTATGCATTTGTCATTTACAGAATGCTATTGAGGCGAAAGTGATTGAGCGAGCTTACAAGAAGCTGGCACTTGATGCTCTGGTAATTCAGCAAGGGCGATTGGCAGAGCAGAAAAGTAAATGCTTGTGTACTAAAGTGTCTAAAATGCATTGTTTTGTCTCTTATAGATTTGACTCTTTTCTTTACTTTTCAGCTGTTAATAAGGATGAATTACTCCAAATGGTGAGATATGGTGCTGAAATGGTGTTTAGTTCTAAAGATAGCACAATTACAGATGAAGATATTGACAGAATCATCGCCAAAGGAGAAGAGGCAACTGCTGAACTTGATGCGAAGATGAAGAAATTCACTGAAGATGCAATACAGTTTAAAATGGATGACGGTAAGCGTGTCATTAATCTGTTATCCTGTTGTTGAAGGTAACTCCCTTGCATTAGTGATGGGAGATCCGAACAATTTAATTTCTGGTATGTTGCAGGTGTTGACTTATATGAATTTGATGATGACAATAAGGTATTCTTGAATAAATAATTGCAGAGGTTTAAGGAAATTTTAACCCATACTGTGCTTACACTCTTCCACTATTTTTTTCGAGATTTGATGTACTGAGTTCTTTTCTAATATTGTTTGGTAGGATGAGAACAAGTTTGATTTTAAGAAGATTGTGAGTGAGAATTGGAATGATCCACCAAAACGAGAGAGAAAGCGCAAGTAAATGTTACTTCTACTTTTTCATTGCATGGTGTATTCCATCTTCCTAAACAGCATCTCACCTCAAAAGTTTACTCTTATCTACCTACCTTTCAGCTACTCTGAAACTGAATACTTCAAGCAAACGTTGCGACAAGGTGCTCCAGCTAAACCTAAAGAGCCTAGAATTCCACGCATGCCCCAATTGTGAGTACCTCAATTGTCTTTTCCACTCTGCGTTTTGCCGCTTTCCTGTATAGAAATGCTATCCTGTAAATCTAATTTCTTTTCCATCCCAGACATGATTTCCAGTTCTTCAAAATTCAAAGATTGACCGAGCTGTATGAAAAGGAAGTGCGATACCTTATGGTTGGTTTTTTTTATAAAATAAGCTATCAACTTATTATGTATTGTGCAACTTTTCTCTCTGATTAGTAAGCGTTTTAGGATGATAGCAACTTTGATCACTTTGGTTTCAGCAAACACATCAGAAAACTCAGTTGAAAGACACAATTGAAGTTGATGAATCTGAAGGTCAAGCTTCGTTCCTCAGTCTGTGCCCTCTTTTCTTACTTTATTCCACTGAACCTTACTGATTAAGAAATACTTTGCAGAGGTTGGAGATCCCTTGACTGCTGAGGAAAAGGAAGAAAAGGAGCAATTGTTGGAAGAGGCAAGTGAATCCATTTGAGGTTTCTGTGAGTTGATATTTGTTTTGATGGGCTTTGTATAATCGATAATTTTTCAGGGTTTCTCAACTTGGAGTAGAAGAGATTTCAATACCTTCATTAGGGCTTGTGAGAAGTATGGCCGGAACGACATAAAAAGTATTGCCTCCGAGATGGAAGGCAAAACAGAGGAAGAGGTTGAACGATATGCTCAAGTTTTCAAAGAGCGATACAAGGAGCTGAATGGTAAGGAATTTTAGAGTGTTCAGTAAGTTTATGAATGTGTGCAGTACGATAAGATTGGATGTTTTGTGTTGCGAAAATATACTTTGCCAAGTAAGCTTTACCTCTTTCAACTTCTAAAATTTGTAGATTACGATAGAATCATCAAGAACATTGAGAGAGGGGAAGCAAGAATCTCTAGGAAAGATGAAATCATGAAAGCTGTTGGGAAGAAATTGGATCGCTACAGGAACCCGTGGCTGGAACTGAAGATTCAGTACGGTCAGAACAAAGGGAAGCTGTACAATGAAGAATGCGACCGTTTCATGGTCTGCAATCTATTTATCCTTCAAACTCTGGATTGAGATTTCACTGTTATGGTTTCACTCGTAAATGACATTGACCTGAGGAAGTTGTGATTAACAGCTATGCATGGTCCATAAACTTGGGTACGGAAACTGGGATGAGCTAAAGGCGGCATTTCGGACATCCCCCTTGTTCAGGTTTGACTGGTTTGTAAAGTCCCGTACAACTCAGGAACTTGCCAGGAGATGCGACACACTGATCAGGCTGATTGAGAAAGAGAATCAAGAATGTGATGAGCGAGAGAGGCAAGGCCGTAAAGAGAAGAAGCTTGCAAAGGTGAGGTCTTGAAGGACATCTTAAGTTAACATTGTCAGACATATGTAGTGTTTGGTTAATGGTGAGAAACAATGGAATTGTTTTCATGTGGTCTATAAATTATTTCAGAGTGCAACACCATCAAAGCAAGCAATGAGTAGACAAGCAAATGAGAGCCCTTCATCTTTGAAGAAACGAAAGCAGCTGTCAATGGATGACTTTGTGAGCTCGGTACGCAAAATCATTTCCAAAATATAGAATTGTTAAATTAAGTGACGCAAATCAGATTTGGAAATGTTCTTTTTAGAGAACACAACTGAAAGGGTGAAACATTTTGTGTAAAGCTTTACAAATTTGAATAATGTTGGTGAGTCCCGTTTGGTTCTAATCATAACTCAAAACTTCATCTCTCTGCAGGGAAAGCGTAGGAAATAAGGAGACCTTATTTGATGAATCCACTCGGCTAATGCGTATGAAGTGATGTGGTCACTTTTTAGGTATGATTCGAAATCAGAGAATTGGTTATAGGTATTAGGGCCAAACTGATCTTTTGTATTCATAAATATCCTCAACAGCATTATCTTTTTGTAGTATTTTTCATTTCTGGTTTTTTACGTTCCCTATGTTCAGCATTGGTAGTAATTATCAAATCTGCTTTTGTGGTTGGATTTGCACCATTCGGGAGATTAGTAAGAAGCCAACTTGTATGTTAGGATTTGTTTAGTTTCTTTCTTTTTCTGATAAATTAGAATACAGAAAAGAACAAGAGTACAGAAATATATAAACCGACTCAAACTCTCTTTCTCATATTACATGTACAACCAATTTAAAGGAAAAAACCCCAAAAAAACTTCAAGCCTCCTCCTAATCGCCCAATCTTTCTCTATATCATCGTTTCCTCGAAATATCTTGCTAAGTTCTTGAGCTTCAACCACAATATTGAAGAGAATATCTCTCTTCACTCAGACATCAAATTAGACAACTGACCAACCTGACTCGACACTGACCTCCATAGCTCTCCCTTTGCCTCTTGGCACAAAGACAAATGTTCTCTTCTTTTTCAACACAAAGCTTTCCTCTTTCCTTTTCAGTCATTTGTACTATCAAAGCTGCCCGGTCCATTTGTAGCTCTCTTCCTCTCCCTCCAATTCTCTCCCCACACCTTTGCTTCTGCCACCGCTCTCTCCCTATCTAAATCGCGGTTCCTCGGAGTCCCTCTCGCTGCTCTTCCCACACTTGCCGGACTGTCTCTCTGTGATTCCGTCCCTTCCACATCGCTTAACCCCCATTTCCTCCCTGATCCGCCTCCTGTTTCGCTCCCTCCTTCTGATCCCGCATTGACTTCCCTCACCATATCCCTTCTTCTGTAATCAGGAGAGTTCTTGTGTGTTGCTGGTGACCCTAACCTACTCCGAGTCTCCGCAGGACTATCCAAGCTACTCCCATCCCCTATGCTTCTTCGCTCATCCCTCGTCCTGATAAATGGCGGTCCACCACCACTTCTACTGTTTTGACCGCTTGATGCGTTTGGGTCAAACGTTTGGGAAGCTAAGTAAGTTAGAGCTGTCACCACGTCGCCAATCAGCGGTCTTGTTGCTGCTTGTTCCTGTAAACACATTGCTGCAACCGCAAGCGCTTGATATAGACCACGCATCGGATACCGCCCTTGCAGTGATGGATCCGCCATCTTTGGAAACTTCCTACGATCTTTGAACAACGGCCTAGCCTGTGTAACCAAAAGCAAAGACTAAGAAGTGAAAAAGAACCCCAGCGGTTCAAGAAAAGACGTTGCAGATTCAATAAGTTGATATCACATAGCGCAAAAGAGTTGAGATTTCTCTTTTCGGTGATAGGCGTAAAATTTGAGGTTTTTAACATACCCATGCGACGAGGTTGTGCTCTCCGGGTGCTCGAGCATTATCAATCGCTTTTCGACCCGTGATGAGCTCAAGAAACACAACTCCGAAGCTATAAACATCGGATTTCAAAGTGAGTTGCCCGGTCATGGCGTATTCCGGTGCACAGTACCCATATGTGCCCATCACCCGGGTTGACACGTGTGTTTTATCACCCACGGGGCCTAACTTAGCTAAACCGAAATCAGATAACTTTGGGTGATAGCCATCGCCGAGAAGAATATTGGATGATTTCAAGTCTCTGTAGATCACAGGTGGGTTCGCCTTATCATGCAAATACTCCAGTCCCTTTGCTGCTCCTGCTGCTATTGTCATCCTCGTGTTCCAGTCTAGAGGCTCTTTATCCAGTGGAAGATCTGAAATACCAACATTATAGCTGTTACATGCGCTACATGGTTTGTACCATAAAAATAAATTTCGACGAACAGATTAAGAAATTTAAAGACAATCCCATTATTTCAAACACAAAACAAAGCATCCTTCCATGAGAGTGTGACACGGTTTCTGTATATGGTAATTTACGAATAAAAATGCTAAAGTTTCTTCTCTTATGGAAGAGAAATCGTAATTCTAAATGTATTTCCATGCTAAAAAGCAGGGAAATATGGATAGGCTTACCGTGTAAATGATCCTCCAATGATCCTAGTGGCATATACTCATATACAAGAAGACGCTGGTCCCCATCAGCGCAATAACCAATCAAATTAACAAGATTGGGGTGATGCAGAAGGCTCAGCATAAGAACCTCTACAAGAAACTCTCTGTTTCCCTGTAAACCGTTTCGATCTAGCTGTTTAACAGCTACTATCTGCAAAACATCAAATTAGACAATGTGTTTGGTTATGAGAATACAAAAACATGATTCTGTCGATTAATTTCAAGAACTTCACCTGTCCTGTGCTCTCTAGACGGCCCTTGTAAACTCGTCCGAAACCTCCTTCTCCAAGAAGACATTCGGGTCGAAAGTTTTTAGTGGCAGCAGCTAACTCTCGGAATGTAAACGTCTGAGCAGCGATATGAGCTGTTGGTCCTTCTTTTGGAGGAGCTACCTCCTTCTTGTTATCTGGACCTCTTCGAGACTTTGATTTGTCTATAACGAAAAAAAAGAAGGAAAAGTTAGTACTTTCTGTTACAAAACAATGTGGAAGCAGCTGATAAAGTAACTGGCTACTGATAGAGAACAAAATAACACTGATATGGTTATTTTTATTATCAACTTAAACCATAAAATTTACAGATTAAAAGAGAATGAGCTTCCACTTAAGTTTCAATCAACAGAAGAAAATTCACCAGTCTTCATTACTATTCTTAAACTAGTGATGTCTAGAGTTTAGAAGATCCTTGTCGATAACTCTTCATTCTGAAACTCTAAAGCTAACATTTTACTGATTCACTGTTTGTTTGAATAGCATTGAGAATTCTACTTTGGCAACTCTTAATTTCATTCCATATACAGAGAACTAAACAGAATCTGGGTGCTAAGTGCTGTAATCACCATTTATACAAACCACAATTTGGAGCAAAATTGTATCACTACTCTAATCAAAGCTCCCAAAACAGTTCAGATCTCAAGAATTTAAGTCCAGAAACTCCATAACCTCAAGCTACAGCAGATGAATTAGATCGGAAACATCAACATTTCTTTCTAAAGGTAGAAACTTTATGAGAACCCAAAAACTTATATCGATCTAAGACACGAAAATTCCACAGATCCCAAAGTATCAACCACAAAGTGTGGTGAAAAGATCACCTAAGCTGACATGGTGAGACTGAGTAACTGAGCCGTCTTTACCAGAAACTTCCTTCTTCACCGAATCTTTTGCAGTATCGTTCTTAGCAGAAGATCCAAAGCACGGAAAACACCCACTCATCTCCGAAACTAGGTCCTCGGAGATATTGAAACTCACAAAAAAACCTACCGACAAAATCAATCAACCGGAGAATCCCAACATAAGCTCAACACATCTCGAGATTTTTTTTTACTGTAAGCCCAAACGAGAAAACAAAAAAAATAGAGACGAAAAGCCTCAGCCTTTTTTCAATGCATCTCTCAAACTCACTGGAGATCTTTGGAGAGAGATCGAGACCAGCGGCAGATCAACAAACCGAGGAAACTTTTTTTTTTGTTGGGATGCTCCGCGGAGTGAGAAGGGAATGGAAGGGAAGGTAAAGGAAAAATAAGAAAAGATATGTAATTTTATTAAAACGATTTGACAATTACTAAATCATCCAAGCCAAAATCTTTTTCTTCCTAATAAAGATAAAAACTAAAGAAGAATCATTATCCATTTAAATGAGTTTCTATAATTTAATATTATTTTATTTTCATTTAATTAATATTACTTTAAAATAATTTAATATAATTTTAAAATTTTAAATATTATTTTAGATTTTTATAAACAAATGTAAATGAATTAGATATTAGAATAAAATAAATGTTATTTTTTAGTATCTACAAAATTTAGTCGACATTTATAATAAAATAAAGACAATATAATTACGAAAATACAAAAAAATTATTAAAATGATATACAAAGATATCCAAGTTTAGCAAACCAAATGCGATATCAATTACGTGAAGTAATGTAGTATGTTACAAAATTATAAATAAAATATTTTATAAGTTGGTAAAAAAATATTTTAAAACAAAAAAATTATAGAATATATCATTCATATTCGTACTAATGCATTGGATCTTATCAAAATATACGTAAATATGTTAACAAAGAATATGTAAGTAATGATGATATTATATTTGAAACAAAAATTTTAAAAAAATATTATTTTTATCCATTGCTATTTGAAAAAAATCCCAATTGTAATAAAATTGACGATATAATGTATTTTCAAATATAATGTTAATTGACGATAAAAACACATTACAGAATGATACAATTTGTGAGAAGTCAATTTATTAATATATCATAAATTATAATGGTTAACCAAAAAATTCATAGACGAAAACAAATAATTAATTAATTAATTGAGTTTGAGGCTAAATTAACGGCGTCGGGTGAGAAAGAGGAATCATTATGGTCGGAATGTTGTAGGCTCCTTATTCTTCGATAATATGGCCTCACGCTTTGTAAGCAACATTCTCAACCCCACGCTTCCTTTTTATATTTTTTTATTTTTTGAATAAATTTAGTTTCCAAATTCTGTACTTACGAATTTATATGTAAACATTTTATATTTTTAATTTAATACTGCGACTTTCTTTTAACAAACATCCAAATACTTTATGTACTTGTATCTTTAAAATGATTATTCTGAAACAATTAACTTGTATTGTCATTACATTTTGTTTTACTTAAAGATTAACTGTTGTCGGTGTTAATGACCAAAAAATTGTTGTCGGAGCTATTCATTCGTATTTTAGTATTATTAAATTTGTTCATATTTATTAATATTCGGAAACAGAAATTATTCGAAAGCAGAAGAAACATATGCATAGATATGTTTGCTAATATCAATGAATTTCAGAATTTACAATCTGTGTTATAATATTACTCACAGCTATAAAAAAAACGTTCAAATAATTTGAACGTCTAGAATATATTAAAGTAATTCAAAAAGAAAAATTAACGTCTAAATTCTGAAAATATATTAATTGATATCACTCTATGAAAGAAAGAACCTCTGGAATTTTTAGTTGTATTTGATTTGAGGATTATTACGACACTTCAATCCAATAATTCGGTCAACGGTTTGTAGACGATGCATTTATACATCCAATATAAAAAAGAAGTTGCATGTGTAAGTGCTAATCTTCATATTACGTAATCTATGAATGTAATTTGATAATATAATTTAAACCTAAAATAATAATTTAAACGACTACCACCAGACCGTGATTTAGAAAAAAACATTGCAGGAAGATATCATGTGCATCTCCATTATCGATTATTAATCATAGAATTACGATACGACACTTGGTTGATTAACAGCTAATTAAGAAGAGTTTATTAAAAGACAAATGCACATGAGCGTTGTGGATAATTGCCTCTCTTATGGGAGAAACATTATGGATTTTGTTACCTCATCAACAGGGCGGTTTTTTTTTCTTAAGCGGACCACCGTCGATCCTCTCAATTTTTGACACGTGCCATATATGTTCACTACACTCCTTACGTGTAAAAACAGTTTATAATATTTTCTTTACGTAAACTAATTTATAATTTATAATTTCAGTTGTAACACATATAGGAATAAGCAGAAAACAACAAAAAACCCCTAACCTAATTTAATAACTGATTAGCAAATTATAATCAGACTGACGTATGCTAAACTAACTTAAATTTGATTATAAATTGAGTGTGCTTAAATAATTACATGATTTATAGTTAATTAATTCAGAAACCCAGGAACGTGGTCGGGAAATAACATTGACGTGTTTCCCAAAAATCATTTAAAATATCTAAAAGAAAATGGGACCGAATAAATTCATGAGTATTACATTACACGTAACGAGGACTAATGGTATGGAGGGGTTCGTTTGATTTAATGATTCCCTGTTTATGACAATGCAATATCAACCCACACATATACCAGATTAAATTTTAAATAACAATAATGACATTTTGATCAAAAATGGGTTTAAAAAATTGATCAAAATGACCATAGACTAATCATTTGAATTTAAACCTCGCATGTTGATAAAATAAAATTAACCAAATGATATTTATGTGGCTTATGTGGTAATGATCCCATGATTTAGGTTTATTACAAGGAACCGTGTGGTAGACGTTATCAAAACGCAGCCTAAAGGTAGCGTACTAATCTGGATTTACACGTAAATACGTAATCGCTGCGTCGTTTTGTTGTTGCTGTGTGTGTGGATTATTTTACCCAATTTGTCGAATTTTCATCTTCTCGTCTTGTCGTAAATTTTGGGTCATTGTCGTTACTCAGTCAAACGAATAACTTCCTGGTTATATTATGATTTGTAATGAACATACTTGTTTAATTGGAGTGAGTAAGCAGTTTTTTTGGGTAGCATGGGCCTAATATTCTACCAAGGCTTATCCCTAAAGCTAGGCCTTATATGATCGCGATTTTCTTCTTCATTATACAAAAAGATACTAATATTTTGATCATTTTCTTTTTATATAAAACTGATAAGTTAGTTTAAAAAAAGGAGAAAACATAGTTGTTAAAACAAGATTGGACTAAGGATCTATTTTTCTTTTATAACTATCGTATATCATAAATACCTTTTATAAATAATATTACCGTTTATATATCGATACTGGATAAGTTGAAAACAAATTTATCTTCGATTAAAAGTTAAATAAAGAAGAACACGTAAATACTACTTCGAACACGCGAAACCACGTGTTTTTGGGATTGAGTTGTAATGGCAGTAGGGCTTGAAGTTTTAAGAGATTGTTGTCGGGTGAATATCGACAACTTTTGCTGATGTAAAAGGCATTAATTTTTGTTTTATAATCAATCAAGTATTAAAACGATAATCTCGAATTTGTTTCAACGAATTAATTACCATGTTTAAATTAACATTTATAGGCTGTGGTAATAAAAATTATGTGTATAACATATCAGGCATTGTGATAATTTCGGAAATATATTGAAAAGCAGAAATGCCACGAAAGACAAAATATTTGAAGTCATATTTTTCAGTGATAAAAATTAATAATATATAAGATATAAAAAGTTAATAAAAATTTATTACAAAACTTATTTTTAATTAAAAACAATCAACAAAAAAGTATCATAATTTCTGTAGAAAAGTATAAAAACAATATCAGAAGAAGAAAAAAAATTGGAATCATAAGTTGGTGACGATTTTCTGAAAAATAAATTAGATGGAAACTCAAGTCAAAATACTCTTTTAGCCACTATACTAAAATTGTTTTTCTTCTTAAGTTTAGGGTCATTAAAAATTATGGGGCTTGAAGCAAATACCTCATTTGTATCAATGTAAGCACCGATTTATTATTGCCCTTTGGGATGACTGTATAGCCACTTTTGTTTGATGCTTAAAATGGGGAATTCAAAAACATGGGAATTTTAATTAACTCATAACTTTATTTTGTAAAAATAGGAATTTTAATATGGGGCAAGAAAATAAAAGAGGAATATGATTCGGGATCATTTGTGGGAATACGCCAAAGTCATCCATCTTTATTATCTCAAGACATAAAAAGAGTGAAAAATACAGATAGATATTATATATACACGAATATATGTAAATAATGGTAACAAATCGGTAAAATGTATGTAATAATTTGAGTTGCAATCACACGACGTACGGACGATAGTATGGCAGGTAATATGTGATGCCACGGTCATCACGATCTTTCTTATTATCATCGGCATTGGTTATAAACTTAATTTAAATATATAATATTAAAGATCGCAACCTAAAAATAGAATATTTTTCGAATAGCTTTTATTCAAGTTGCATGAGTTCCTATTTTATAATTTATTAATAAAAAATCACATCCACCATACGAAGGCATATATACATATTGATATCCATGTATATCTTATCCTATAATTAAGTCTTTAATGTACTTTTCATTTTCTTTCCATATATATATATATATGCATATGTATTTTGTTCTAATTTTTGATCACTATACAACAACGGAAACACTCTTAACCACCAACTTGACTATTTGTGTAAGCATAGACTTTGGTTTGGTCCATCTAAATTTAATTCATAAATGTGCTGTAACCAAAAATGTCTAGGATTTAATGGGAGAATAGTATTTTGTATATAATACATGCTTGAATCACATTTCTATTAATGTATTAGTACTATATTCGAATCTGGATTCGATCGAGAGTTTTAAAACAATATCTAAAAAGTTGATAGAATTAGTTGGGATTAATTAGTAGTGTAAGAAATGTTCATGTAGCTTATCTTATATGGGTCATGATATCTTTTGCAAATTAAAATTGAGTCAAGATTGGAATCTATGTTCCCAAGATCGAATTCTCTTTTACATTGAAATTAATTGATTATTGGATCGGTTAATTATGGTATAAATCAATAACAAAATTCATTAGATAGATTTCACTATGCATGCATAAACCCATATTTGACCATGTGTGGGAATATTTGTAAACTTTGCATGGTTACAGAATAGTGTTTGAAAGTTTTGTCATCAATAGAACTAAATGGTAATTGGATGGACCTGCTTGTCCTTTTCGATTGGCACAAAATAGTTTAGCATCATGTTTGCAGCTTGAAACACAGCTTTGCAGTAACAGGAACCCTATTCGAAACAGATTACCTATTTAGAAAATTATTCCTTTCGCAATATTGCTGTTGAGAGGACCACCAATAGTTTCAATGTGATTGTACTAAAAATGTTTGGCATATTGCAATGGCCCATGCATATAGGTCACACACATCCTATCCGACATCATGGACCCGACAGGGTCTAGTGAGAAGATTTGCATATCTAAACTGATCTTAGCTTTCATCACTGCTGCAATGTCTTCTTACATCTCAAAGACCGTAGGCCAATCCATGTCTTTGATATGAGCATGAATATGCAAAACAATCATCATTAAACCATTTAGATTGGATGCTTTTAGATTTAAAATAATAAACCATGATGAGCAAATCTATGAAACTATCTAAATCTAAATACACACTGCAAAAACAATTATTTGAACCGGGACCTCAAGGGCATTATATATAAGTATATATTTTAACTTTCATAAGTATTCTCGATTCGTTGTCCTTAAAATTCTTTAGACACCATGAAAGCAAAATGAAATGCTTATGCTTATGCTTATGGCTCATATAGAATCTCTTCCTCTCCCTCTCTCTCTCATAATTATTACGAAATACACTTTGTGTGTGGAAGTGGCGAGTCGAGAATAGAATCCTGCCGTAGGAGAAATGGACGTGGCTTATACAAAAAAAAGATTATATTTTAGATAACTATTTCTTCAACTCATAAGATGCCTCTTGATAAGCTTTACATATTCTACTTTGAGAGCGAGAGAGAGAGTTTTCGACTGTAGATAGCTCAAGTGCAAACACAAGGAAACCACTAGGCCACGAGATCGTCGGTCGGCATCAATTATTTAGGATTTTTGTTTTATATTAGATCGCTTTATGGAACCGTACGAGCTAACGATATTCTCACCTTTTAGCTTTAAACTCTAAAATACATTAGATTCTCAATTAATCATATCTTGTGATCCAAAAAAATGGAACTTTGTGTCGCTTTCGGACACGATAGAAATCGTTAGCAACAAAATCCAAACATATTTTCCGATCTAATCCAATAATAATCGTTTTCTGCCTCTATATAAACAAACATTTCCTACCTATTTCATACTACACAACATTCTCATAAAACCCTTATTCTCCTAGCCGAATCAAGAGTATAATTTTCACGCATTACGAAATACACATTGATTTCATAGACGTATTCAAAAAGCGACTTAAAGAATCAGTGATATATATAATATTATCATACAAAGCAGCAATGGAGATGATAACAAAGATGGTGTTGGAGAGACCAGTGGTAATTTACAGCAAGAGCTTATGTTGCATGTCCCACACGATCAAGACTTTGCTTTGCGATTTTGGAGCGAATCCAGCTGTTTACGAGCTCGATGAGGTGTCTCGAGGAAGGGAGATCGAGCAGGCTTTGTTGCGGCTCGGATGTAGCCCAGCCGTTCCAGCGGTTTTCATCGGAGGAGAGTTGGTCGGTGGAGCAAACGAGATTATGAGTCTACACCTTAACGGATCATTGATCCCTATGCTTAAGCGGGCTGGTGCATTGTGGGTTTGACTTACTATATATATAATTAACTTAATAAGTTGCTTAACACTAATTTAAGTGCGCATAATAATCTTGAAGCATATGTATGATCTATGACATGGTACTATGAGTCTATGGTGGATCTATGATCATGGTGTTGATGATGTCTTTTTTTGAGGTTATCTTAATACATGAATTACATGAACTTTTATGTAATAATATATATAACAATGAAGAAAAATCAGGATTACAAACTAATATACCAATAAAGTTTCAGAAGTCAACCTTATTTCGTAGAAATTCGTATAAAAATGTCAAACTTTATAACTTTAAACAAAAAAACACAAAATATACATCAAAACGACTTTAATTTAAAATAAACTAATAATTCGCTTTTGGTATATCAGATTGCTTCGAGAACCATACAAATTGTACCCGTAATTAATATTTGAGTTCTAAATAGCTTAAAACAAGTAAAATTATGATTAATAGTTCATCTATATACTGTTTGTTAAAAAACCCTATAAAAGTTTACGTTTTAGGAGTATGAATTTATATAGTAGTTTTAATATAAAAAATTATTAAATTTGTATATATTTCGAAAACCACTACATTGAATCGATATAAATGAAATTTTAATTAAAAGAAATATCATACTATGGATTTCAAAGGAAAAAATCGAAAAGTCTGAGAGAAAGAGCGAGTTGGGACCCCAAGGGGTCGCAAATCGCGAGAACTAAGTATCTTCGGACAAACTCAAATCACAACTTCGCAGAAATAGACAAAACAAGTCACCACAACTCGACGAACCATCAACCATGTCATGCAAAACATGACACATGACACATGACACATGACACGACGGTTGTTTCCGTCTTTCTCTCTCTAGTTACTCTCGGACGGCTACGTAAGCCCAGATCGTTACAAGATTCGCGTTTTTCCTTTTTGTTGATTAAAGCACGAACTTGGTCCCATAGTTACTACTTAAAGACAACAAATTTATATGCTTCACGTCAGCAAAATCGATATCCCTGCCTATCATTTCCCTACGCTGGCCCAGGCAGCTTGCAACTATTCACTACGGCGTCGTTTGATTAGCTTCGAGCTGTGGATATGGCTATTGTGGTTCTTGATCCTCTCTAAAAATTGATTCTATTCTCTCTTTTTTACCTGGGATTTTCTCGGCAAAACGAGTTTCTTCTGGATCTCTGTTTTGTTGGATTTGGGTCAGCTTCTGTAAGCTTCTGAATCTTAGATTCGTAAGAAGTTAAGACGCGGAATATAGATTAAAAAATTTCAGTAATTTTTTGCTTTGGGCATGTCACGATGATATGACAATGTAGCTTTTTCTCTGCCCATTTTTTGTAGGGTTTTTAATTTTGGGGTTTCTGAGAAATTGGAAGGAAATGTTCAACTTTTCTAAGAGGCGCATGAGGCTTGGAAGGTTAGTCTTTTACCCTTTTGTAAATCAAAGCACCTCTTTTGGGTCTGTAATGATTTTTCTGAAAGTTAACAACTTTTTTGGGTTTCTTAAACTTTTTTTTCTTCATATTTTAAGCGCATAACGATCAATTTAGGAATCGCCTTTTTTGGAGTATCCTGTCTGTAAAAGCAACTCCTTTTATAATATTGTTTCAGGATCAAGTATTCATTAGTCCTACTTGAATATTTGGTTTGTTCTCAATTTTGGGTTTCTATTTTTAGGTTGATAAGCAATTTTAATGAATGTTTTGGTTACTATAGAGTCAATTAATTATGCTTGTGGAAGAAAATTTTAATAATGCGTTTCTTCTTCTCTGAATATGGATGTAATTGGTCAGGGTCAAGAAGGCGCAGCTCTCTGATTCTGTTCAAGGATCTAAGAGTCCTTTGCCAGCAACCAAACGCATAGATATCTCTAGTGTAAGTTAACCTACAATTGTCAATTGTATTTTTTGTTAGCGTCGACTGTTATCTGATTTGTAAGAAACATGATGCAGAATGAAGTTGCTGAGCCTTCAACTAGTTATTCCGATGAGCTTAGTTCCCAGACTTCGTCAGGGAATTCTGAAAATTGGATGGTGCTATCGATCAGTGGGGAAAAACCAACTCCACGCTTTAATGTAAGTAAAGAGTTTCTCAGTTTCCAGTCGTCTGTTTTCAAAAGCTTTGGGGAAATAAGTTTAAAACTTATTTTTGACTTTCATGCAGCATGCTGCAGCAGCTATTGGTAACAAAATGGTAGTAGTTGGTGGAGAATCTAGTAATGGCTTGTTGGATGATGCACAGGTAAAAGAAGATGGGGGTCAAATCAACGCCTAAAGTATTGGTTTTAGAGGGATTGATATCCTCAAGTTTCTGTATACAGGTGCTTAACTTTGATTCATTTATATGGTCCACTGCGTCTTCAAAAGTTTACTTATCCCCAAGCAGTCTGCCTCTCATGATCCCTGCCTGGAAAGGCCATTGCTTGGTAAATTATTGTTGGTTTAAGAAAAAGTTGTTTCTAGTATTTTTTTTGTTTCCTACCTTCAGATTATAATGTCCTAATCCGTTGTTAGGTCTCTTGGGGTAAAAAAGTGCTATTGGTGGGCGGAGAAACAGATCCTTGCAGTGATAGAGTTTCAGGTTTCATATTGTTGTTTGGATTCTAAAGTTTAGATTTCGATGTTTGGCTCTGCCTAAAATGGTGTTGTATATGTATATACTATTGGCAGTATGGGCATTTGATACTGATTCGGAATGCTGGTCACTAATGGAGGCAAAAGGAGACTTACCGGTAAATTTTGTTGAAGTCCTCAATATACAATTAAAAGTTTGTGGCTTTATGGTTTGGATATATGTGAAAGCTTGGAGGCAACAATCTGCATCGTCTTATTCAGATATGAAATTGCAGGTCAGTCGTAATGGTCACACAGTGGTGAGGGCAAGTTCGGTATTGATACTTTTTGGCGGTGAAGATTCTAAGAAGAGGAAACTAAACGATCTTCATATGTTTGATCTCAAATCATCCACATGGCTTCCTCTTAATTGCACGTAAGTTGTTTTCGCTTGTCTCTGATGACAGTTTACATTATACTCTTTCCATGTGAATTCTTAACAAGGTTTTTCTTAAAAACCAGAGGAACACAACCGTGTGCAAGATCGAACCACGTAGCCACGCTATTCGACGACAAGATTCTGTTTGTATTTGGAGGTTCGGGCAAGAACAAAACACTAAATGACTTATACTCACTCGACTTTGAAACAGTAATCCTTTTTGCCCATATCCATCTTTCAATTTTATTTTCTAGAAATTTAACCCTTTTTGGTTTCTTGATACAACATTTTTTATCTTTTGGTATCATCAAGATGGTATGGTCAAGAATAAAGATAAGAGGATTTCACCCGTCCCCAAGATCGGGTAGTTGTGGAGTTCTTTGCGGTACCAAATGGTATATAACCGGAGGTGGAAGCAGAAAGAAGAGTAAGTTCAACCTCGATACCGTGCTGAGTTTACTAAGATCTTCCTAATTTGTTTTGCTTTGCAGTACACGGGGAAACATTAGTCTTTGATATCCTAAAGGTCGAGTGGTCTGTGGCAAGCATCTCCTCTCAATCTTCTATCACAACCAACAAGGTGGATAGATAAATAACAAATCCCTAACTTTCTATTCTTTCATGTTAAAGCTCAGTTGATATGTTTGATATAGGGATTTAGTCTAGTTCTTCTGCAACACAAGGATAAAGATTTCCTTGTAGCCTTTGGAGGAATGAAAAAGGATCCTTCAAATCAGGTCCGAGCTCATCATTCGCCTGTATTATACACACTTCTCTTTCAAACTCTCTACCTTTGTCTGTGTTAGCAAAGTCTGAATCGTTTCTATGAAAAGGTTGAGGCTTTTGTCATTGACAAGCACAAGAGTGAATCGCCACCACATCCACAAACAACTTCCAGAAAAAACCCTGGCCGGTTACTTTTTGGCAAACGATCTTTGTCCGCAGCAGCTTTAACCGCTAAGGAATCAGTCAAGGCCTCTTCACAGAGGCTGATTGATTCGGTTGCCAGACAGAAACTTGCTTCGGCCATTGAAGAGCACGGAGGCTCTGGTAGAAGGTCTTTGTCAGAGATTGCTTTCGCTGATCATCTAAGCCCATCTTCTGGTAATGTCTCTTTGCGTAAACAGTTTAGCACCGAAGAGGTATACAGAGCGGTAATTGAACCCGCAAAGTGCTCAGAAGATGAAATTTCTGTGCCTCGGGTATGTATTGTTAGTTCAAGATTCACTTGCATTTACCAGCGTTCTTGTATCGCCTTAAGATAGCTTGTCCTGATTTCAGACCGCAGATGACAATATTGGAGGAGGAGCAAAGATAACAGCTGAGAAAACACTTTCTATGGTGTCTGACCGTGAAACATCAAATCTACAGAAGCAATGCTCCGAAACATTTCCTTTAGAAAACGTCGATGGCGCCTTGATATTCCCGGGAGTGGAGAATAATAATAATAATTCTGTAGGATCAGCGTCATCATCGAGCGTATACCAATTCCATGAGGCTAAAATGATGGCTCTTATAAGAAGAAATGGTATTCTGGAAGGGCAGTTAGAAGCAGCGTTGGCAGGAAGAGAAGTGGCTGAGAGGAATGTATCGGTTGCCTTGAGGAGTAAACAAGAGACTGAGAAAAGGCTATGCGACGCCTTGAGAGATGTCGAGTTGCTTAAGGAGAAGCTCACCGGGTTAGAGCTCACTCAAGAGGAAGCTAATAGTCTGTCAAACATTGTTCACTCCGACAATGTCAGGCTCGAGCATGATGTAGCTTTCCTAAAAGCTGTCCTAGACGATACGCAAAAGGTAAAAAATCCTTTTGGACTTCTAAACGTTTTCAAAACGTAAGGATTAAAAGTTTAGTAGAGTTTTATGTGTTATGGGTTTTGTAGGAGTTGCATTCAACAAGAGGAGTTCTTACAGGAGAAAGAGCAAGAGCGTTCCAGTTGCAGGTATCATTATCATCATCAATACAACTCTTTTCAGTTTAGTGTTTCCAAAACGCAGCGTTTTCTTAAACTTGATATGAATGCAGGTTGAAGTGTTTCATCTGAAGCAAAGGTTACAATCCCTAGAGAACAGAGCTGCTACACCCAGAAAGCCTTTCCATGTCTAAGCACAGACCAGCGATAAGACAGGACATAAACCTTCACTTTCTAATGCTCGAGATAAAAAAACCCGTCTATGTTGTGATTTATGTAAAAGAAAAGGTTCAGAAATCAAATCAGATTCCAAGCGGAACAAGACAATTGATAGTATAAACAGCCATTTTTTCATTTCATTAAACGTTACCAACTCATAAGAAGCTTCTTACATAGAGATACAAACACATCCGAGTGAAGATGAGAACTGTTCACTAGAGGAAGACCGACTTGTGGGTTTCTCTCTGACCTAACTGATATTAGTGATTAGCTTTTTTTCTGTGGACAAAATAACATTAGCCTGAAAACAAAGACTCTTCATTACCTAAAAGTTGTAAATATGACATTAGTTTGAATATTGATACGTAGTTATGGAAAGCATGTTAAGATTAAAGAGAGGTGATTTTTGTCACCAAATATTCGATGTTTATCAGATGTATTATAGTTATTTGAGAATATGGAGTTTTAATGAAGGATCATGATAGTGTTTTTGGTCTTTATACATATGTGTTTTGGTCTTGACTTTGTTGGTCTTTAACTGTACATTCACTGTTTCATGTCTATATTTTGCCTTTACTTTTGTCTACAACACCTCAACATCACAACTCTTCTTTACATTTTTACATTTGTTAAGGTTTTCGACTTTCTGCCATAAAACTCAATAGTCCCTTTTTCAATGTTGATCATCTAAACTAATAAATTAAGACCCAACCATAGTTGTATACATAACAGACAAAATCGTTCATTATTTTAATCAAGAAAAAATGACTAAAACTTTGCTTTCGTTGCTAAGTTCTTCATGCATTAAAGTAACGATTTAGGCAAAATGGTTCATTATTTTAATCAAGAAAAAATGGCCTCGATATTGAAAAAGTATATTTAGGTATTTTTTTTCCGTGATTAGTATTTTAAAACATTAATAGTATATATTTTTATTTTTAATCAATTCTTGCCTTTAGTATTTGACATATACTGTATTTTAGAAAGTGTTAGCGCAAACCTAGACAGAATTTCACGTTCACATTCAGCTTTTACATAATAACAAGATGGCTTCCAAAAACAAAAATAAAAAGAGAGAGAGATGTCCGTATGAATGAATAATATGAACATGGTAAGGGAGACCTAAGAGGAGAGACATTATGTAACAATCCTGGGCCTAAATTTAAACCATGGAGTCCACATAAATTGAAGTGAGGATATAACGGACAATTGTTTTGAAACCCTAATTAACCCTAATGACTATATAAGATGTTGTCAAAGGGGATTAGAGGCAGCCGTGCATCAGAAACAAAAGCAAGAAAAAAGAGAGAGATTTCGACAGATCTGAAGGGTAGAAAGTTCAACGTTGGAGAGCCACAGTGTTCGTGTGTACCATCGTTGGAGGAAGAGAAATCTATGCACAACCGACGATTTCAACATTCCATTAACCCAGGTTTCGCAGTGAGGTGAGACATGACCTATGATTTTCATTATATAATTATGTATATGTATTTTGATGAGTGCTTCATTTAGGGAGGAAATTAGAGGTTGAAATCATGTGTGGTGTTAGAGTTTTAATTAATTGTTGCAAGAATTAAGGGTGTTTTTATCAGGAAAAAGGAGTTAAACCTATTATGGATTTATTAAATAATAAATAAATAAATATTAAAAAGATGAATAGGAACGTGGTGATCTACTTGTGTGGTGTGATGGGAGAAAATAGTAGAAATATTATGTTAATTTATTATTTTAATGGAAATTATTATATTGACTTAATTATTAAAAAAAAGATAAATTATTATGTGTTGGTTTATTGGTTAAGGATACTAAATTATTTATGGTGGATTATGGTATAGTAAAATGAACCATAATCAATTAATTAACTGAAATAAACTAATATAATTATTAGATAAATATTAAACATTAGTCTAAGCAAGTATAATGGTTGATTCATTAATGTGGGAATAAATTTCTGGTGAATGTGATATTCACGTAACGCGGGTATGGTGGAATCGAGTAACGTTAGTTGGTTTAACTACGTTGATGGGTGTTGGGCTACGACAACAGCGGTGTTGAGTCGTAGTTCATTAACGGCTGGCAGGCCGGAAACAACCATCGACGTGACGGGAGCTCGACGTGAGCGAATAGGCCGACGTGGCCATGGTGTTAAGCCGACGTGGCTTTGGGGGTTCCAAATCTTAAACCGACGTGGTTAGGGATGGGGAGGAGTGGTTGTGACTTAGACAAACACGGTTTAAATACATATATCTTGGTAGTATTTGTGTCGACTTTTGTGGAATCAATCGTGCTAGTTTCATTCTTAAATAAAGTAATTATCAAAATTATATATATACTTGTATAATGAAAATATGTGGGTAGGCGTGATTGTTTCACTGAGTAATTATATTACTCATGCCTCCTTTTGGATGCAGATGAGTTCGAGCAATAGTGATGCAGTGACTCGGGGTGGTGCTACGTTTTGAGAATTTTTAAACATTATTTATATATTTTTATTTTGAATCTTGAGTATCGTTAGATTTTTTTTAAAGGTTATTTTCTTATGTTTTTTTAATAATAATTTTATACTTGGGTTTGACGAGAATTCTTTTAATAAAAAGAATTATCACTTATACTTTATATGAGATTTCAAATAAATTATAAGTTAAGTACAAGGCGATGACACGTGTCATGTATTTTGGAGACGGATGTTACAATTTTGGTATCAGAGCGAGGTTGCTACTCCGGTTCTGATCCGGAGAGCTCTGTTTTAAAGTTTTAGTAGTTAAAAAAAAATTATTTTCAATGGGGGAGCACCACTCAAAGTAACTTGCGTGAAGTCATTTAAATTTCGTTGATTTATAATACTATTGTAGTATAATGTGTGAACCGAGTGTTTATGTGGAAAATATGCCGCCGAGTAGTGTTATTCGTAGGACTTATTTGCGTATTGGAGATCGTTAGCGAGACTATAATGGTTGGCCACTTGAGCAGGAAGGTGTTGCTCCAACTCAACAACCAGCCGTTGTTGCTCTAGTGGTGGATTATGCAGTGCTAAATGCAGCTGTGATGTGAGAAATGCGTGAGGCGTTAGCGTTTTAGTTGTAGCAAGTTCCTGTAGCAAATCGAATACCAAGAGTTGTAGTGCCCAAGCATGCAGCTCTTGAGTTCGCTGCACTCGAGCCTCTTGTTCAAGAGTTTGGGGCACCTCAATACTCACCACCACCCACTCTAGTGCCAAAGATGCAAGTACGGGATCAAAGCCCACATATTGGAATACTTTGAAGATGTGAAGGAATTTAAATAATTTAGTGGAGGGATGGATCCGATTACAACACACAACTGGGTGAATATGTTAGATAAGAACTACGAGACCATCATGTGTTCGATTGAGTTTTGGAAGCAATTGGCGATTTAATATTTAAGGGACGAAACACAAGTTGGTGGATAGCGTTGTTAGTAGTACTCATGCAAATCACATGCTTAGTTGGCACGACTTTAAGGAGGAATTTGCACGGGTGTTTTTTCCACAAGAGGCAGTAGACCAAATGGTTATGTTGTTTGTCGGTCTTTGACAGGGGTCTAAGTTAGTACGGGAGTATGATCTAGAATTTTTGTCTATTTATAAGCTTTAGAGGGAGAGGAACAAACGAATATGACATGATACTCAAGTTTCAAAGATGTTCAACGCTAGAGGTGAAAAAAAAAATCGTTGCATAGTGCAAAAGTACAATAACATGGTCAATTTAGTGGGAACAACGTTCTTAGTGGAACAAGGCATTTAGGCGGAAACCAAACAGGAAAAAGTGACCCAAGCAAGGATAAGAAAATTAGTTGAGTTGTAGAAATATACCATGGATAATTAGAATATCGGCTTGTAGAGATTAGAGGGGTGCTCACTTGTTTTAAGTGTGGTTAGAATGGACACATCCAGATGTATTGTTCATACGGATCACTTAAGGGTAGTACTAGAAAAGTTACGAGAATACAAGTTATATGCTAAGTTGAGCAAATGTACTTTTTGGCAGAGGAAGATTGGCTTTCTAGGTCACGTTTTGTCTGACGTTGGAGTATCAGTGGATCCGGAAAAAAAATTGCAGCGATTATGGGATGGCCGACACCCAGAAACGCAACAGAGGTCCGTAGTTTTCTGGGCATAACAGGTTACTATCAAAATTTTGTTGAAAGATTTGCGAGTATAGTCAAGCCTATGACTCAACTTATGGGATAGGATGTGAAATTTAATTGGACCAAAAAGTGTGAGGAGAGCTTTCGAAGGTTGAAAGAGTATTTGACTAAGACTCCAATATTTTTTTATCAAGGACTAGGGTACCATATTTGGTATATACTGACGCATCAGGGTCATGATTGGGTTGTTTGCTGATGCAGCAAGAACGAGTAATTGCCTATACATCTAGACAGTTGAGGAAATATGAGATAAATTATCCCATCCATGATTTATAACTCGCAGCAGTTGTTTTTGCTTTAAAAATTTGGCGTGCGTATTTATATGGGGAAAAAGTCCAAGTTTTTACTTATCACAAGAGTTTAAAATATATATTTACGTAACTAGATCTTAATCTGAGATAGAGGAGATGGATGGAGCTACTAGCAGATTATGACTTAGCAATCGCATACCACCCGAGAACGGCTAACATGGTAGCAGATGCATTAAGTAAAAGGAGAAATGACATATCAAAAGAACGAGAAGCAGAGGAGTTAGTGGCTTCCTTGGGAAAAATTAAGTTTGTGTGCTACTACGATTACCAAAGATGCCATAGGATTGGAAGCCATAAACCGGGCATACTTACTTTGGAAAATATGTGAGGCTCAAACGGTAGACGATGCACTCGGAAAAGCTGTGGATAATAATGTGAAAGGATACCATACCGCAGACAACGGAACCTACTTGTACAGGAATGGGGTATGTGTTCCCAATGTTAAGGAATTAAAGGATGAGATCTTATCGTAGGCACACCACTCATATTTTGCAATCCATCCAGGGTCGACAAAGCTATATTGAGATCTAAAACGTTATTATCATTGGAACGGTATAAAACGGGATAGCGCAGAATGGGTAGCCAAGTGCCAACTAGTAAAAGCAGAACGTAGAGTACCTGTTGGGTTATTGCAAAGTCTATCGTTGCCTAAATGGAAATAGGATATGATCACTATGGATTTCGTGAAGTGCTCCCAAGGACAATTAGTGAACTGGATATGGTTTGGGTAATTGTTGATCGATTTACGATGTCAGCTCATTTTTGGCGATTAAGAAGACAGACAATGTGGACCACTTGGCAAGAGTATATGTGGAGATGATTGTTAGGTTGAATGGGGTTCCAGTGAGCATTATTTCGGACCGAGATCCGAAATTTACCTCAATATTTTGGCAGACATTCCAAAAGGCACTTGGGACGAAAGGGCATCTGAGTACCGCGTATCACCCAAAGACAGATGGACAGTCGGAAAGAATAATTCAAACTCTTGGGGATATGTTGCGAGCGTGTATGTTGCATTGGGGAGGTCGTTGGGAGAAATATTTACCGTTAGCAGAGTTTGCGTACAACAATAGCTATCATAGGAGCATAAAGATGTCACCATATGAGGCTTGTATGGGCGACTTTGTCGGAAACCACTTTGCTGGAGAGAAGTGGGAGAGCGTAGAGATTTGGAGCCTGAGGTTGTTCAAGAGACAGTGGATTAAGTGGAAACTCTTCGTGCTAGACTAAAGGAGGCTCACGATTGCCAGAAGAGTTACGCTGATAAAGGGAGAAGGGAATTGGAATTTAGAGTGGGAGACGAGGTGTATTTGAAAATGAGGGTATTCAGAGGAGTAGATAAGAATAAGAAGTTGGGAAAACTCAAACCACGTTTTATGGGGCTTTATCCAATTATTGAAAGGATTGGTACAATTGCATATAGATTGAGATTACCAAAGGAGTTAGCAGCGTTTCATGATGTGTTTCATGTATCAGTCCTCCGAAAATTTATCAAAGAACCCCAACTCATTATGCAGCAACCCCAAGAGGAATTGGAAGAAATTTGACAATTCTTAGTAAACCGATAAAAATCGCTAGACAACGAAAATTTGATATGCAAGGGGGGAATGTTAAATCAGTACACGTTCGTTGGAAAAGAGACAAAATTGAAGAAAAGACGTGGGAGTCTAAACATCATATGAGAATTAATTACCATGATCTTTTTAAGGACCACGACGAGAGGGAGGTGGAACCATCGAATTCGGGGACGAATTCTTCTGTGGTGGGGGAGAATTGTAACATCCTCGGCCTAAATTTAAACCATGGAGTCCACATAAATTGAAGTGAGGGTATAACGGACAATTGTTTTGAAACCCTAATTAACCCTAATGACTATATAAGACGTTGTCAAAGGGGATTAGAGGCAGCCGTGCATCAGAAACAAAAGCAAGAAGAAAGAGAGAGATTTCGACAGATCTGAAGGGTAGAAAGTTCAGTGTTGGAGAGCCACAGTGTTCGTGTGTACCATCGTTGGAGGAAGAGAAATCTATGCACAACCGACGATTCCAACATTCCATTAACCCAAGTTTCGCAGTGAGGTGAGACATGACCTATGATTTTCATTATATAACTATGTATATGTATTTTGATGAGTGCTTCATTTAGGGAGGAAATTAGAGGTTGAAATCATGTGTGGTGTTAGAGTTTTAATTAATTGTTGCAAGAATTAAGGGTGTTTTTATCAGAAAAAAGGAGTTAAACCTATTAGGGATTTATTAAATAATAAATAAATAAATATTAAAAAGATGAATAGGAACGTGGTGATCTACTTGTGTGGTGTGATGGGAGAAAATAGTAGAAATATTATGTTAATTTATTATTTTAATGGAAATTATTATGTTGACTTAATTATTAAAAAAAAGATAAATTATTATGTGTTGGTTTATTGGTTAAGGATACTAAATTATTTATGGTGGATTATGGTATAGTAAAATGAACCATAATCAATTAATTAACTGAAATAAACTAATATAATTATTAGATAAATATTAAACATTAGTCTAAGCAAGTATAATGGTTGATTCATTAATGTGGGAATAAATTTCTGGTGAATGTGATATTCACGTAACGCGGGTATGGTGGAATCGAGTAACGTTAGTTGGTTTAACTACGTTGATGGGTGTTGGGCTACGACAACAGCGGTGTTGAGTCGTAGTTCATTAACGGCTGGCAGGCCGGAAACAACCGTCGACGTGACGGGAGCTCGACGTGAGCGAATAGGCCGACGTGGCTGTGGTGTTAAGCCGACGTGGCTTTGGGGGTTCCAAATCCTTAAACCGACGTGGTTAGGGATGAGGAGGAGTGGTTGTGACTTAGACAAACATGGTTTAAATACATATATCTTGGTAGTATTTGTGTCGACTTTTGTGGAATCAATCGTGCTAGTTTCATTCTTAAATAAAGTAATTATCAAAATTATATATATACTTGTATAATGAAAATATGTGGGTAGGCGTGATTGTTTCACTGAGTAATTATATTACTCATGCCTCCTTTTGGATGCAGATGAGTTCGAGCAATAGTGATGCAGTGACTCGGGGTGGTGCTACGTTTTGAGAATTTTTAAACATTATTTATATATTTTTATTTTGAATCTTGAATATCGTTAGATTTTTTTTAAAAGTTATTTTCTTATGTTTTTTTAATAATAATTTTATACTTGGGTTTGACGAGAATTCTTTTAATAAAAAGAATTATCACTTATACTTTATATGAGATTTCAAATAAATTATAAGTTAAGTACAAGGCGATTACACTTGTCATGTATTTTGGAGACGGTGTTACACATTAACACAGTAGACTAGAGCTCCATTTGTCTCTCTCTCTCTGCTTTGCTTTGTCTCCACCCAAAAAAAAAATCCTTTTTAATGTTCATGATGAAAGTTTGGTTAAAAGAGAAGAGAGATAGCAGAAAAGAGAAATTTTAACCGAAGAATAGAGAGAGATTCTCCTATCTCTTTTGAGTTTTGTCTCTTTAACTTGAAGTCTTGGTCTCAATACTAGTTGAGTCGCCTTTGTTGGTTTCAGCAGGCTTGGGATGGCTCACAGTCACACCACTGGTAGCAGAAGAAGAAGAAGAAACTCCAGCAGCCAAAGTTTCTGAGGCACCATTTGTTGTGGTTTTCGATTTAATGGGGCTTGAAGACAGAAGCTTTGTGCGTTGGTCAGACGAGGATGATGATGATGATGGAGCTAACGTGCCAAGCGGGGAGGACCCGAGAGGGTAAGGCGCGACGGGCACTTCAGTGAGAGAAGAAGCGGACGGGATGTAATTTAGTGAAGAAGAGCCCATGGAGTGATCAAATTTACAGGCAGGGCCAAACTTGCAAATCCCGTGTTGTGCAAAGTGAGTGCATTGCGCTGCACCCTGCAAAGTTACTTTCTTTTTATTATCAGATGCATCATTGTACAGAAAAAAAGAGTGGAAAATTCAAAACATTTGTATAAAACCATGAGAAAACTACTTGTCTCCGAGACCGAACAAATGAATGGAGAAAAACAGGCTTTTTAATCACATCAAGAAGCAGAATTTCTATATGGAAACCAAAGATTCTGGTGTTGATGAGAATTTCATGACCGCTCTTTTCATATAAATCATGGCGTAAAGCTAATATATGGCGTATGCTTTGGCAATGAGACTTACAGGACGAAGTGGGAGGCCAATGTGGCTGAGAGTAATTGCCTTTGGTGATGCTACTTCTAAAGGATGATGGTATCTGCAAGAAAATCCGAATTTACAATCTCCGGTTCTCATAAAGTATTGACACTCAGGCTGTCCGAGTCGCTGAGGAAATTCCTTATTTGAAGTACCGGCAGGATATAGACCGGATTGATAAGCAGGTGCTGAAGGAGATAAAGGCGTAATTCCATAAACAGAGCTGGATCCCACAGATTGTTGAGTCCCAGGCGAAGGAATCTCATTTCCAGAAGCCTAAATAAATGGAATGACGTTTATTAAGATAAGAGAAATAAGAACCAGAAAAGGTTTCTTTCAACATTACCTGGTAAGGGTTCCAGCCGGAGTATGGAACCATACCGGAAGGAAGCACCATTTGGGTGTAACCGTAAGGGCTTTGAACATATGAGCCTGGTAAAAGCTGAGGCCTTGCTATAACTACTCCGTATTGCTGCGATGAAGGAACAGATTGAGACTGAAGCGACGAACAAATAACTCGAGCTGCGGATAACTGCTGCTGCTGCTGCTGCTGCGATGGAGCTTGTACACCAGGAGGGACGGGATGGTGAAATCGACAGGTAGAACCGAATTTACACTGACCGGTTCTCATGTAATAGCAGCATTCTTTCTCCCCCTGTCAAATTCATTAATAAGGAAACTTTGAGAGCTCACTCATTACGATGGCCGATGAAACCGAAACCACAGAGAGACTGCACAAACCGAGCGCAATGGAAATCCCATGTGATTTAATGAGATAGGAGTAACAAAATCTCTTCTTCCTTCTCTAGGATGGTGATACTTGCAAGAAGCACCAAATTTACATGTTCCCGTTTGCATAAAATGCTGAGCGGGGAAAGCATCAAAGTGAGAATTGGCTACGTTAAATCACAGTGTCATACACAGAGCAAACTAAGTTTTCTCTGACATCGAAATGCATTGCTTAATCCGGAACGCAATCAAAGAGATACCTGACACACGGGCTGTCCCGTCCTGTCCGGGAACTCTCCAGCTTCTGTTCTGAGACCTTCCAAGACCTAAAAACCGACACCAAAAACATCCAATGACAGAGCTTCCAAGCAAAATGAAATCCTAGGTTCTGGTTCAGTGATATCAGATCGTAGTTTCAACAATGCATCTGATAAACTAATCAAAATCAAAACACATTGGAAGCGACAAAAAGGCAGTAACTTTATAAAAAAACCAGAAAATATAAAACAGAGAGAGAGAGGAGAGAGAGAGAGAGGAGAGAGAGAGAGAGATTTTTATTACCGGTGCAGGATTTCGTGGGTGATTGAACCGACATCTGGACCCGTACCCGCAAACACCGGTTCGTAAGAAGTATATACAATCAGGCTCATTGGGTCGCTCCGGGTACGATTCACTTCCTCCGCCTTGCAGCCCTAATCGCCACATCGAAGCTACAAACACCGCATTTTAAAAACCGAAACTTTCAATGCTCACTCGAACACCAATCACAGATTTAATCCCGAAAAATCAAGCATTCACATAAAAATAAGAGAATGTAGGAAATCTAGAAACGTTACCTTCAATACCGGTTTCGCTTCCTGGACCGGTCCATTCAAGTGATGGACACGACCGCAACCGTTCTTCGCCGGCGCGACCGTACCGCTCCATTTCTTTCCGCCAATGTCGAGCTCCGACCAAACGGGAGTGTAGAGAACGAACTATTTGTTTGGGTGAGGTGGGAGAAAAGATAAAAAAAAAAAAACACAGATCGTGGTTTGTTCTGTCTACACACCACTCTCAGTCACTTGATCTCTTTCCTTTTTATGTCGTTTGATCTCTTTGGCTTAAAGCTGAAACTCGTAAGAAGTATAATTTTGCTGGATTTTTTTGGGGAAGGGAAGGGGAGTTTTTGATCTTTCTTTAAGCGTGCTCGCCTTTTTTCTGGGTGTTTTGCCGGTGGTGGTTAATATACGCGCCAAGCATAGATTAAGTGACTTCTCTTCATTTAATAGCCTTTTCTGTTTTTTATATTAACAATGATTTTCTCCTTTTACGATGCTTTAAAAAAAATACAATGTGTGCGAAGTTAAACCTCAAAAACGTTGACAAAGTTTAAAAAAACTACTAAACAGTTAATGTTCAACTGGTATGTGATTACTATTCCAAAATTTTCACCATATCAATCGTTTCAAACTAATTTAGATTGAATCATGTTTAAGTGATATATTATTCTAGAAGCGTTACTGAAGATAGCTATGTATTTTGGTGATACAAAAGATTTTTAACAGCTATATTCCTCGGAAGTGATTTGACTTACTCGTTACACGTATATGGCACATTCTTCGTTTTATATTTTATGTATTTCTTGACACGTTATAGTTAAATAAATTTAATTATGTGTAAACATACGTCTACAACATTATATGAAGTTATAGCATTTCAAAATAGTTATAGGGTGATGAGCCTTTTTGGTTATTAAATAGTAATACAGTGATGACTAATGAGACTAAGTATAAACATTGAGCTAAGCATTTTTTTGCCCGACTAAGATTGTTTCCATGATTTAATGACTAAAAACAAGAGAAACTACTCAGAAATTTGTCGACAAAAAGGAGATTTAAAAATCATCATGTAGAAAAATAACAATAGTAGTCTAAGAAAATCATAGAAATTTAATAAGTTAAAATGTTCTCTTAGATTTATATTATTATGTCTACTCTGGTCCCTTGAAATTGGTACAAACACTTATACCCATGAGCTCTGTTATATATGTTGTTCCCGCAATGAACTAATGTAGATCATTACTATTTTGGAACTGGTCTCATAACTGTGAACCAAAATGCTCAAACCACAAGCAATGGATCCTCAACCAAAATTCATGAAAGCCAGAGAGAAAGCTAACCCACATGAAGAAGAAAGCTAATCTTAAAACCATCCCACTAACTAAAGCTTCAACTTCTTATTGGGTCTCTTCAACTTCGCATCTTCATCGACTGTGATCTGTTGCTTTCAAACCAACGGAATCCAGAAAGTAAAGTAAAGATCGTGTGGAGAAAACGAAAAGCAAATAGAAAGATGAGATAAAGGAAAAGGGTGTGAGGGAGATAACCTCATGCTTTTTGTTTTTCTTCTTCTTTTTCTTCTTTGCATTTTTCTTCTTTTTCTTTTTGTTCAGCTTAGTGTTTTCTATCTTATCGTCATCAGAAGATACCTAAACATGATCAAGAAGGCGTACAAGCATGTCAGCTGAACATATTCTAAGAATTGTATTCCCTATCCAGATATAATGAAGGAGAGTAAAGAGGATTAGATACCTCGGGGTCTTCAAATGAGGCAACGTGTTGAATTGTTCTTCCTGAACTCGAAGCCCCACCTGAGACCAGTAGAGAATCAAAAAAATTACGCATTCACATTCGATACTTACCAGAGCTTAGGAAATGCTCACCCTGCAATATCTCTCTCTTATCTTATTATATATTCCCCCAATAGCATAACTATTGCAAGCATTTTCGTTCATAAAGATTGAAGAAAATCTCTAAGTGCTAGTGTGCTATGTTGTTTTCATCAATCATATAAGAAATAATATGATTATCCTAAAACTTTGAAGTAAGCTAAACTTAAGTCCACAGTTACAATGAATTAATAGTGTGAAAATAGTTTCCGGCAGACAAGCCAGACAGTCAGTAATGCATTTTCATCTAACGAATGCTACACATGTTTTCCAAATTCTCTCAAAGCTACTTTGAAACTCAGGAGACCCCATGGAATGTATCAATGCACACTCTCCAGATACATATATGCCAACGTCTGGCCAAACTTATAAGGTCTCATGTTTGGTGATACCAAGAGGTTCTTTCTAACCTATCCCACTTTTGATAGACCTCCTCCACCATCAAGGTGAGAGTCAGGCGGTGATACCAATTCCTATGCATGCCTTAGTTTGGACTGAGCTACAATTTTGGAAGAATTTGTACCCACAATGCCCAGCCAAAACACTAGAAAACCCACAACACTTCAACAGATTCTGCGTACCACCTCTATAATCAACAATAAACTCCCCACGGCTAGTTACATGGACATCTACTACACTAACAAGAGAGCCTTAAAATCACAAGAGATGTCACAGGAAAATGTCAATGCCACGTTCCAAATACTATAAGCCTCTTTTCAAACTAATCCTTTTTCGTTCCAATTCCAAATAACAAGTTTTGGCTAAACATTATCAAAGGAATCGTGTTTTAAAAGTACTCACTCGAAATAACGGTGTCTCGGGCGTTTTTGACGGCCAATTCGAGAAGTTCTGGATCAATGGAAGCCAACCCATTAGGATCTTGTAGCTTCCTTTCTAGAAACTTCGCTAAAGCCGCCGCTTTGTTCGTCTTCAAGGGTCCACCTGGATGCGCTAATCTGTAGACATAAACGCAGGCAAGTCAGAATCTCAAATCGAGAGAAGAAGATGAAGAAAACAAAAAAACCCTAAGGAGCGGAAAAAAACCTGGGCTGAGAGCGAGAAGACGACGGAAGAGAAGTGAGCGGAGCGAATTTGCTTCCTCTGAGAGCTCTCTTCTCATCTTCGGTTAGCTCGTCAATGGCTCCCCCTCTTCCTCCTCCCATTGGAATTGGGCCTTTTGAGACGGCAAAAGACTCCGTCGCAGAAACTTTGACGGCTGTCTTCAAAAATTTTGTCCCATCACGAAACTATTAATGTTTATGTACTTAAATATATCCAATTTCCATTTAGACTAATATAAAATTTCACAGAACTTCCGGAAATTTTTTCTTTGTAATAAAAAACCAAAAAATTGTTTCTATAGATTTTTGGACAGGAAACTTTTCCAAAGGGGATAGTTTTCTATTGGCGGTGTCTTGGCCGAGCTCTGTTTGAAGAAGCCGCAAGTTAACACAGTGTCTTTGGCTACTTATCTGAAAGGTGGTGGCTTATCTGAATTGATCAAGGAACTTCCTCCTCTTCCTCAGGTACTTGTCTAAGCATGTATTCCTCCGTTTTACATGTTCCTCAGGTACTTGTCTAACCATGTATTCCTCCGTTTTACATGTTCCTCAGGTACAGTTATGCTGTAAGTTTTGCCAAAGGTGGAAAATAGCAAACTGGTTTATCTGTTTTGTTCAAGAATGTGAGGATGATCTGTTTTGTTCACTTGACTGGAGGATTGTCATAGCAGATTGTACACAGTAAAATGGCAGAGAAGGGTGGAAGAATTAGATCAGATTTATCGATCATTTGTGTTGTACCCGTACTCTAGATTGTTCATAGTTGGAGCACATGATGGTTACTTGAGGATTTGTTGTTGAAATTATATACAAACTATGTACCAATACCATATATTTCTTTTTTACAAATCCTACAGCCTCTGTAAATTTTGTATTCAAAAATTTATGTTTTGGGATCAATTGATATGACTCTGATGAAGGAGGCAAAGCGGAATGGACTGTCAATGGCTGATGGAGTAATGACTAATGACTGAATGTAACAAAAAAGAACAAAAGATGTAACAAAAAAAGAAGAAGAACAAAAGGAGTTTGTAAGATTAGACGACTTTAAGATAAACAATAGACATACTCTGTCTTCACGAGCTTTCATAAACATACTACAACAAAATTGTTGCTTACCAATGAAAACAAAACCATCATTTTTGCTTTTGAGTTTTCAAAGCTCAAACTCGTCGTCCCTAAGTGCCAAAGCAGCAGCTTCTTCTTCATCATCATCAACAGCAAAGTACTCATTTTTCTCCACAGGCCTAAACATATGAAACATGATCACATAGAACACCAGACTCACAACCTCCTCCGCTGCAAAACTCACCCACTGGTATTTATATGCCGCAATGGTTTTAAGCGCAAACACAACGATTCTTGTGAAGTAGAGATATCCGATGACAACAATATAGAATTGTCTGAACAGTGTCAGCTTTGATAAATTTCTCGCAGCTTTACCATCTGTTTTCGAGGTTTCTCTCAAAGATCGAATCGACCAGACGATTGGGAAGATAATGGCACAGCAACAGATGATATCAACCAGCAAAAACACTTGGTTCCATGTAACCCAATCTTTGATGAAAGGACCAGTTTCACCAATCACAATCGAAGCAATGTTGGCTAGTACCTGAAGTGGGATCACAATGATCAATACGTTCTTCTCTTTCTCCTGCAAGAATGGCTTCAAGAACGACCAACCTGTTCCCACCAAGATGATCACGGTGAAGAGCAGAACGACACGGATGAACTGGAAGATGTAGAAGAGTATGTCCCAGCCATGAGGCGTCCCTGTGATCTTCACGTAATGTTTGTCTTCAGCTGCACATATCAGATTTAGGGATTTGATTAAAAGGAGACCTGCCATGAGGAGATGGATCCGATGAACGACTCCCTTGTTGGTCCAGCAGGTGTAGCTCCAGAAGCCGAGGAAAGCGAGGTAGCAGAGGAAGAAGAAGGAGTAGAGAGTTGGTAACTGGGTCGATCCGGCGGGTAAATAGTCCTTAGATCCGTTGGGATCTTTGTTGTACATCTCCGTGCGAACCGCCATGGAAACCTTAGTTTCAGGGACGCAATTCGCGAAGAAGAGAGAGTACTCGTTGGGAGAAGTAACCGGATAGGATTGGTTGAATCGAGAATTCGGCGGTGGAGATAGATCTCTGAATGTGAAGAGATGTGTGACGTAGTGCGAATCCAGAACGCAGAATCTGGGGTTCTGCTGGATCTCGAGGAGGACCTGGAGAAGAGATTCTTCCGAGAGGAGGAAGAATCCGAGACGCGATGCCTCCGGATTAGGATCTGACGAGCTGGAGACGACGGAGACAGAGGAGACGGAGACAGTGACGTGACCGGTATGCGTGAATCCGAATTTCTCAAAGAGGATCATCGGACGAGCGTCA
Source organism: Pugionium cornutum (assembly GCA_018901935.1). Taxonomy (NCBI): domain Eukaryota; kingdom Viridiplantae; phylum Streptophyta; class Magnoliopsida; order Brassicales; family Brassicaceae; genus Pugionium; species Pugionium cornutum. Next base: position 14,204,212 of record CM032158.1, on the reverse strand, counting down.
TCGTAGATAACCAGGGATTTGATCTCCGCCATAGAAGGCGGAACACCGGCGAAGAAAGCGACGGAGAAGAGGAGGAAAAAAACGGCGGAAAGGGGCACTTTCGTCATTGTACTGCAGGTGTGAGAGTGGTCGATCGATGGAGACGGCGTAGGATCGAATAACCGTCGGCCAGTTTGATTTTCAATTTTTATACCCTTCTCAGATCTTAAATATCATTTTATCTTTTTTTCCATGATCTGCATCATTTTAACTATAGTATTTAACGATACATTGACATTTCAAATTAAATTAACTGTTTCTGGAAAATACATAATAATATTATATTATTATATATGTAGATTTTTTTACCACCATCTTTCAAATATGAACTAAAATACTACATGCTATGCACAGATTAAAATAATATTTTAAATTTTTTTATTATTTGAATAAAAAAATTATAAATATATTATAATTTAAAATATTATATATATATATTATAAAAGAATGATATATTATTGCATTATTTTATCGTTGTTTTTGCGATATGTTAATCAAAAATATATTTATAAATTTTTTAGTAAAATATTTGGAACATATTTTAAATTAAATTAATAAAATTAGTAATTTTAATTAATTTTGTTATGTTATAGAATCTATTTATATATAGAGTAGTCATAATAAAAAATAATTATTAGTTATTCAAATATAATATTACAAACAAATGATATAATATAAAATTTTATTTGTAAATATATTGATTGTTTGAAAACAAAAAAAAATTGAGTGATACAATTTCTATATGATTTGTAATTTAGATATGCCGACTATATTATTACATAATATATATATATATATAATTATTACTACAATATATTGAATTTAATTATAGAGTTAAAAAGTAAAATTGCATATAATATAAAAATGAAATTAAATAGTGTTAATGAAGTTTCCATATCTATAAAAATTCGACATATTTACTTTCATTATATATGTGTACAATAATTAATTATTTATGTCAAAATAATCTTCTATTTTTAAAATTGGCGAGTAATTAAATGTATAATTTACTAACTCAAAATTTCTTAATTTTTGAATTCCTGTATATTTGAAAATTAAATAGTATTTGAAAAGTCATTAAATTCTATAATTAAGTTATCGATGTTTAGATAATAAAATAAATAATTTATATTTAAAATTAAATTAATTAATAAAATTATTGAGAATGAATATAGTGATAACACCTAAACAATTTAATATATAGTAGATACTTACTATAAGTTAGTTGGCAAAGCCTAAAAAATTGTGAAGTAAAACCCCAATTCATTTCATGTTTCGAAATATTAATTTGATTTGGACTTTTAAGTCCACCCTATTATCACTATCAAGATTGCTAAATTCATATGGAAACGTAATAATTAGCCGTCAACCTTTGTTTACTTTACAAAATCATCCACAAGCAAAACTACAAGGTGTTTTTCTCAAAGATCTAACTTAACACCTACAAAACCTGCAAATGGCGTTTTCTTGGTCCAAAAACAACCTACATTTCAAAACATTGAGAAGCAAACGACAAACAAACACTATACAAGCAAATGGTGACAAAACAAACTAAACCATCTTTGTCAAACCTATGAACACTCTCTCTCAAAGAAGAAGAACACAGAAAATCTGGAGAAGAACAAAGACTTGCTTCATATAAAGCTCGAAACTTAGTACACCTCGATTATTTCCAATGCTATCCAGCTTCAGGCTTCAGATCAAGGTACTCACTCTTGTCAATGTCTATACTGTTCCTAGTAGGTTCTGAATCTCTAGTTGTCTCATTCTGACTCCTTCGTCTTCTTCTATCCTGAAATTCTCAGAATTGTTGAAAGCTTTCAGCACCAAACTCAACAAAAGGATCAATTGGGTTAATAGCCACAAGAGACAGTTTCAAAAGTTGTGATCTTTTCCCTGTTCATACCTCTCTGGGAATTGGGTATTCCTCGGATTCAAGCATACGGGCAACTTGGCTCATCCTTGGTCGTTTCTCAGAAATTGGATCAACACATCTCAAAGCAGTCAAGAGTGTTCTTTTTAAGGCACTTGTAGATGGTTTTGTGTCGAGGTTCGGATCAATCACTTCTTCTGATCGTCTTTGTTGAACCATCATCTTCAGCCATTCCACCAAATGAACCTACAAAATGATATAAAAATATTGTCAGATAACTCTCGTGAGGAAGCAGAGTTGATGTGTTCGAAGGCTTCTTATGAAAAAATTTAGGGACTTTACCTCGGGTGGTGGGCGAGCATAGTCTACCGGATATCTACCTGTTATAGCTTCCAACAGTACAACCCCAAAGCTGTAGACATCACTTTTCTCATTCAGGAGCCCGGAATTCGCATACTCTGGAGCTACATAACTGAAAGCGAAAACAAGTTATATCCAAAGATCAACAACAGTAGAATCTTCAAATTTGTTATGTCAAAAAATGTAAAGAGAGGAGAGGCCACAACTTACCCAAAGGTACCCATCACTCTAGTAGTTATAAAACTTTTATCAGCACCAAGCAGTTTCGCGAGTCCAAAGTCAGAAATTTTAGAATTGAATTTGTCATCAATCAGAATGTTGCTAGACTTTATGTCCCTGTGTACTACTTTGGGTTCAATTGCCTCATGAAGGTATGCGAGCCTGCATCATCTCCAATCACCTTAGAATACAAAATAAACAAAACATCGAGCCGCCACAAGAAAGGGCAAAGCCAACTTACGCTTTGGCTGTTCCAATAAGAATTTTTAACCGTGCTTCCCATGTTAGATACTCGTGATTTTGATTGTCTCCACGGAGCCATTGCTCCAAATTTCCATTGTTAACATACTCATAAACCAGCATCCTAAATTTCAGAACCATGTGTTACAGCATACGGATGTTTAGTGATATTAAGAATACAACAGAACATACAAACCTCTGCGTTCCCTCCATGCAATATCCGAGAAGACGGACCAAGTTTTTGTGTCGAACGTGACCTATTGCTTCAACTTCTACTCTGAAATCTTTGTCAGCTTGCCCTCTGAAAAATACAAAAATCTCCATAATTTAAACAAAAAAAGAGAGATAGTAAATGAAATCTTGAATTTTGATTTGCCATTTCTTAAAGACTTACAGATTATTGAGCAACTTTTTAACAGCAACAGGAGTACCATTAACAAGGTTACCACGGTAAACGACTCCATATCCACCATCGCCTACGATGTTGTCTCTGGAGAACTGATTAGTAGCCATCTGAAGATCTCTAAGAGTGAACCAATGTCCCCATCCGAGGTGAGAAAACTCAGGAAGACCAGACAGAGGAGATGGAGCTGTCAAAGGGTTACCAGAAAATGCACTCAATCCATCCTTTTTCTCCAAGTGATTAAACGAGCCTGATTGGCTACTAGTTGCATCACCATTTTCTGAATCTGTTATTATTCGCTTTTCAGGTTCTTTATCCCCAAATTTCTCACTAATAGAGGGAATTCCATTGCCACCATTGCTTGACGAAACCTGGTCGACTCTAATCTCTTTAATTTCTTCGGGTACACTAGGAGGAATCTGGCGGCTAACAGGGATTTGATAAGGAGAAGATTTAGATATTTTTCTTCTGAAAGTAAGCCATAACGATATAGCTACAACTACAACGAATATTGCAGAGAGAACAATCACTATTATCTCCCATAGCTCCAAACCACTGTACTTTCGAGATAATGCGTGGTTTAAACCAGATCCCATCTTCGACCTGCCCTTTATTCACCTGCAAAGAAGACAAAAACCTAAGAATTCAGAACACAAGACAGTGAAAACTATGTTGTAACCATAACTTCTGCTGCTTAGACAAAAAAAAAATATGAGCCAATCAGAAGAATTATTTCTAAACTGGAATCAAACTTTATACCAAAAATGGAAACATATCAGATTTGAGCTAATTAAAAATGCACATAACCACTCTCTTTATAATCCAAATTGGAAAGGAACAAGCAAAAAGACAAGGAACCGAACAGAGACTAGGAAAAATCAGATTCATACAAACCAACTTTGTGCCTAAGTCCCAAGAATTGCCAGCTGCCAGATTTTCAGTTCTCAAGACCAATTGCCAGCTAACTATTAAGCTGGAAAGATAACTCCAGGTAAACAAAATACACTTCAGAAGCTAATCTAGAAGCTACCGACAACATAAACTATCAGAATCAGTCGCATTGTCTGACATACACGACTTAGCAGATCGAAGAATACTATAAAAGGATCTAAAAACTCTAGAATTAAACTCGAAAACTTATAATCAGAACCTGATGGACAAAATTTAGGGGATTTCAGAGCGACATTAAAGGAAAAAGTCAGATCTCAAGCAGCATTGATTGGAAATTCCCCTGCTTTGGATCTTTGTAGTAATCTCTAACCTAGAGACAAGACCCAAGCACAAGAATAGTTATTAAAAAAAAAACAGAAAATCGAAGAGCAGAAATGTGAGTGGGAAAGATTGAAGCTTTACCTTTTTTAGCTGTGTTTCAGAAAAATAATTATAAACAGTAAGTCAAATATGATTTTATCTGAATATTTAATTATTCTGGCTTTTAAAAGCTTGCACAAGTGACGACCGACGAAGACGAACACAAGATGAAGACTTTTTTTGGTCTGTGAAGACTTTTTTGGTCTGTGACGGAAAAAAAACTCACGAAAGTTACAAAAGTTACAGACTTTTTTGGTCTGTAACTGACAGACTATAACTAAGGGAATGTGTCAAAATAATCAATTTTCTCAAACTCATTACTTTTGGTCTTAAATTGTTGAATGAAGTTGTCTTTTGGGTTTGTCTGATTAGAAGAAATAAATGTCGAATTAGTTCCATTTACCAAATATTGGAAAAACGTCTGATTTCTTGTTTTCTCTTTTAAAACTTTTTGTTATGTAGCTAAATTATCTCGTTGAAGTTTCTTGACCTAGAAAAAAACAAAAGTAACACACAAACCCAAGTGCCATGTTACATAATGCATATTTGGCTACACTTTAAAGCATTCCTTATTTCAAGCTCATATGATCAATTCTTGAGTTAGCATTTGGTTCTGAATCAAGATCAAGTTGGTGTTTGATTGAATATAATTGTTTTGAGCAAGACTATACAACATGGCTTCCTTGTGTTGACATTTGTGTTCAAGATTTTGTTCACTGGTCAAAGTTTCTGGACTTCCAACATTAATAACACTGAAAGAAAAAAAAAATGTACGGATCGATACTATTAACTGACTTTTGTGCCAATTATGTAATCTTCACATATATAGTTTTGGTCAAAGGTAGGTTTTGTGAGCTTTAATGGGGGCAATAATGTATGACATAAAAAGAAAGAAACACAATGAAATTAACTTGTATTATATTTTAAACATATATTGATTCTTTTATTATTTCTGTCTCAAGATCTCAACCACCCATTGGATGACATTGAGTAATGGTTTGATGATGATATGATTTGATAACTCAGCTATGGTTCACTAACATGTTTCAATCTGTTTATTAAAGATGCTTACCATGTATATAGTCAAAGGTACTCTTTTGAGAATCTATTGTTTCCTATTGAGCTTTATGGCTATAGAGGAAAGTCTTCCGGGGACCAAAGGAGAAAGATAATTTGGAGGGAGATGAAATGTGTTGAAAGCTGCTTTTTGAGCTAAAAGGTTTCATAATTTGTTGGTTCGATAAGAAGTTTGTTTTTTCTTTATAAATAATTATATATGCATCCGAAATTGGATCTAATAATTATGATAAAAATAGATAGCCTTGTGAATTAGAGTTCCTCGATTTCAATTGATTTGTAAAATGTAGTTTGACGAGCATGACTTTATACACGAATTTTGGTCTAACCACATGACATTATTTTCATATTTACTAGATTTATTGAAATAATTTGTATATAAATTTAAAATTAATTTAAAATTGTATATATGAAAATGTATTTGGAAATTAAAACAAAAGTAGTTTTAGTTAAAAAATTAAATTTTGTCTGATAATAAAAGTAATAGTTGAATAAAAAATTAATAAAATAAAAAATGTAAAAAGGGTTCAATTTTAATATTTTATTAATATTAAACAATTTTTGTTGCGGTAGACTTTGTCGTAGGTTATAAAAACTTTCTCGGTTTCTAAAACGACGGCGACGAAGAAAGACAAGTCCGATACAAATATCAGATGAGCGGAAAAAAAAAATACAAATATCAACGAAGAAACTTCAAAAGTCTATTTCAACTTATACTATCCTTAAATTAGTATTTTGATTCAATTTTCCTCAAGCAAAAGAAAAAAAATTAGTTCTTCGGGGATACCGATACAAAAGAAAATTTTAGATCCGTATAATTATGGTGAGACTTAAGGCGAATCTCTGGGTTCTTCTCTTCTCAATCTCGCTCGTTTTAATTCAGTTAAATGGTTCGTTTGGATCTCAATCAAGTAAGGAAGCTTATGTGACACTTTTGTATGGAGATGAATTCTTATTGGGAGTTAGGGTATTGGGAAAATCCATCCGGGACACTGGATCCATGAAAGATATGGTCGCTTTGGTCTCTGATGGCGTCTCAGACTACTCTAAGAAGCTACTCAAGGTTTCGGATTTCTCTTTTCTACATTTATGTTTTTTATTCAACAAGTTTTGAGCTTGAATCTTGTTTTTTTTCTTTCTGGAGCTTGATCAAATCTGCTCACTGCTGAATTTAAAGATGTTTGTATGATTGTATATTTTGTTTTTGATTCTGCAGGCTGATGGATGGAAAGTAGAGAAGATCAGTTTACTGGCAAATCCAAACCAAGTTCATCCGACAAGGTTCTGGGGTGTTTATACAAAGCTAAAGATCTTTAACATGACAGATTACAAGAAAGGTTAACTGTTTTGGTGTTTTTTGTCGTAAGAGATTTCTACGTTTTTTCTTTGGATTTGTTTGAGAACCTAAATCTCTAAACTTTTGTTTTTGTGCAGTTGTGTATCTTGATGCTGATACCATTGTGGTAAAGAACATTGAGGATCTGTTTAAGTGCTCGAAGTTTTGTGCAAACTTGAAGCACTCCGAGAGACTGAACTCTGGTGTCATGGTTGTCGAACCATCTGAAGCTCTTTTCAATGACATGATGCGCAAAGTGAAGACCTTGTCATCTTATACCGGAGGAGATCAAGGGTTTCTGAATTCGTATTATCCAGATTTCCCAAATGCGCGTGTTTTCGATCCTAGTTTAACTCCTGAAGCTCTGAAAACTAGACCAGTTCCTGATATGGAGAGGCTTTCAACATTATACAACGCAGATGTTGGTCTTTATATGCTTGCTAACAAGGTAGTTTTGCCTCTCTCGGTTAGGAAACAAAATTGTATTAGGAGCTGGTGTCTATTTGCTTCTCTCTTCGTTTTCTGTTAAATTCTATGGCTTACCATGAAATTGATGTGAATTGGATTATGTATGGTATATTTGGGATTGGTTTTAAGGTATATTCGTCCTTCTCTTCAGCATTTTCTATTGTAGAATCGTGATTTTCTCATTATTTGTGCAGTGGATGGTTGATGACAGCAAACTTCATGTTATTCACTACACTCTAGGCCCTCTTAAGCCTTGGGACTGGTGGACAGCATGGCTCGTGAAACCTGTTGATGCTTGGCAAGTAGGTCTTCTTCTTCTCTATGTGGGTTTAAGATTTCCTTGAGAGAATTTCTCTAAGTCTGATATCACTGGGAACAATTGCAGAGCATTAGGGTAAAGCTTGAGGAAACTCTTCCTGGAACTGGAGGTGGCAAAAACCAAAACGATGAACTCCTCGTCAAGTTCCTTTTCATCGTACCGCTTTGTGCGCTTTTGTTCTGCATCTACCGATCCATTAAGGTTCAGACTTCTTTGTTGCCCTCACCTCTGCTACATTCATCTTATTTGGATCGTAATTTCGTTCCTTTTCTGTTTTTTCTCGCAGGGTCGTGAGGGTTCGTTGTGCAGGAGCTCGTTATGCAATCAGTTTAGATATCTTTATCACAAAATTAGATCTAATGGAACACTTGGTTATAACGGTGTATCTACACTGTCGACCATGAATCCCAGCTATCAAGTGAGTTTCATCAGATCGTTGTGTTTTAATTTTAGAAATTTTGGATCTCATGTGAGCATTTCTATTATTGGTTCCATCTTAACAGCTCCACAATGGCGGCTCACACTCCAAAGTTCCTCAACACTTGGGCTCTGTTTCAGTTGTAATTTGTTTTACTGCTGTTCTGATATCCCTTGGGATATCCTTTGTGATTGTGCCGAGGCAAATCATGCCATGGACTGGCTTGATCCTGGTGTATGAATGGACTTTTACAGTTTTCTTTCTTTTGTTTGGTTGCTTCTTGTTATTGGTGCATCAACATGGCAAGAGAGTAGCAATTCAAATAGAATCTTCGTCCTTGGATGATTCCGGAAAAGGTATGGACTTGAGAAAAAAGAAAAACCGAGATAATCAGTAATCATACCGTTCTCTGCAAACTTGAGTATTTCCACAATTTTTTGGGGGTCTTCTTAACAGGTCATCAGCGAGCTGGTGTGTCTTGTGACGTGACGACTTTGTATTATGGATTAGGGACGGCTTTTCTGGCTATTGCTGCAGTTTCTCTGCCATACATTTTAGGAATCACGGCTTTATTTCTAAGGTAATGTTCCCAAACAACTTGCTAGGAACGGTTCTTATTTTGATCTGCTTGATGCATTGTCATTGATTCACATTCACCACGCTATTGTCCTTAGATTTTGACTGATTCATTTTGTAACATTTATCATTGATTTGAAAATTTCTTTGCTGATTTGTTACATATTGAGCAGGTTGGGTCTAATGGTGGGTGTAGCCATAACTCTAGCTTCGTTCATGACTTATGCTTCAGAGCACCTCGCAATCAGATGGTTCTTGAAAGGTCTAGAAGACCGTCGTGAGACATCGAGATCAAAGTCCATATGTTTTATGTGCTGACACAACAAAAAAAGCAAACCATTTTTGTTGTTCTGTCTTGAGATTGTTTTTGCTTTGTAGCTTTGTTCTTTGTAATTTTCTTCGCTGTATTTCCTCTTTTGTGACCATTGTACAGATTTATTTGAATCTCTTTAGCTTAAAATAACACAGGATTTTCTATCAGAACTCGGAAACAGAAGACAAGTCTGTCAAAATTTCGTTGAGTCATATGTGAAAAATTCACAATTGGTTCATAACAAGAACCAGTCAAATATACAATTTAAACCAAACCGTCAGTTTACTTTTATCATCCGAGAACTGGTTTTCCACCATCGCCGTCGTCACTCGTCAGTCTTTCTCTCCACATTCGACATCTCTAGTGACTTTTTGTTTGTATTGATTTCGATTTCTCGGGAACTCATAGAATCGCAAGAGCTTCAGCCTAGAGAATCGATTCAAAACACACTCGATTTTGCGCAACTTGCATCCTCGTTGAATATAGTAAGGTGGGCTTGTGTATGACCTAGAATCTTTGATTCGTCGCGTCATTGATCAGCATTACGAATCTGTTAGAGGGAATACAATGCGCCTCGCAACTTCGATTATCAATAAAAATCGCCGGTTTTCATCGTCTTCACGTTCATGGCTACCTCCCATTTGCTTTTCAGAGCAGAAGAAACCAGATTCACCACCCGAATCTTCAATATCACCTGTTGAAATAAACCCTAAAACCAAGTTCATCTCTCACGATTCTGCTGTCAATTTGATCAAACGGGAGAGAGATCCTCAGCGTGCGCTTGATATCTTCAATAAAGTGTCTCAGCAGAAAGGTTTCAACCATAATAATGCTACATACTCGGTTATTTTGGATAATCTCGTTAGGCACAAGAAGTTTCAAGCTGTTGATGCGATTCTTCATCAGATGAAGTACGAGACTTGCAGGTTCCAGGAAGGTGTGTTCCTTAACCTGATGAAACATTTCTCAAAGTTCGATTTGCACGATAAAGTGATGGAGATGTTTAACTTGATTCAAGTTATTGCTCGTGTGAAACCTTCTCTCAATGCCATAAGTACTTGTCTCAATCTCCTAATCGATTCAGAGAAGGTTGAGTTGGCCCGGAAACTCCTCTTGTATGCCAAACATCATCTTGGGTTGCAGCCAAATACTTGCATTTTCAACATTCTAGTGAAGCACCACTGCAAGAATGGAGACATCGACTCTGCCTTTGGAGTTGTGGAGGAGATGAAAAGATCTGGAATTTCTTATCCTAATTTGATCACTTATTCGACCCTAATGGACTGTCTGTTTGCACACTCAAGATCCAAAGAAGCAATGGAATTGTTCGAGGATATGATCTCGAAAGAACGGATTTCGCCTGATCCCGTGACTTTCAATGTTATGATTAACGGATTCTGTCGAGCAGGGGAAGTTGAGAGAGCCAAGATGATTATAGATTTCATGAAGAAGAATGGATGCAGCCCAAATGTGTACAATTACTCGGCTCTAATGAATGGCTTCTGTAAAGAAGGAAAGACTCAGGAAGCTAAGCAAATCTTTGACGAGGTAAAAGAATCTGGGTTGAAACTGGACACAGTTGGTTATACCACATTGATGAACTGCTTCTGTAGAAATGGTGAAATTGATGAGGCTATGAAGTTACTTGCAGAAATGAAAGCATCTGGATGCCGAGCTGATGCGTTAACTTACAATGTAATACTCAGGGGATTGTCTGGCGAAGGAAGATCAGAAGAAGCTCTTCAGATGCTGGATCAATGGGGATGTGAAGGAGTTCATCTAAACAAAGGTAGTTACAGAATCATACTGAACGCGTTGTGTAAAAATGGCGAGCTCGAGAAAGCGGTAAAGTTTCTGAATGTGATGTCGAAGAGAGGGGTTTGGCCTCACCATGCGACGTGGAATGAGTTAGTGGTTAGGCTATGCCGATCTGGGAATACAGAAATCGGGGTTCGAGTTCTGACTGGATATATGGGAATAAATTTCAAACCAGAGCCCGAGTGTTGGGGAGCTGTGGTTATATCAATTTGCAAAGAGAGGAAATTGTTGTATGTTTTTGAACTGCTTGATTCTTTAGTTTCTTGATAAAACCTTTTATTCAAACACGAGTCTGGGTGAGAGTTTTGTATCACTTGGGCTTGTGGCATGAGATCAAGGCCGAATATTACAGTTACTTGTCTTAAACTCGATATTCAATATGGTTTACCAAGAAAACAAACAAAAAGTCACTCCTTGATATTATTTGTGTAATTCAATCATTAATTTTGATGTTTTGATTATTTTATTGGAGTGCTGATTTTTAAATCTTGGATATATTAAGGTGCCTCAAAAAATAAGATTTATATCTGTGCTAATAAAAAATATTCATAAATTATATAATATTGTTTATTAGTAAATGTAAATTAGATATTTATATAATTTTAATTCTTATTTAAATTATTTTTAATTAATTTTTGTATATATAAATTAAAGAAATAAAAATAATTATTTTTACGAATTTAATAGTATTTTTGGTTAGTTTAATAAAATATATTAATTTTTAATCAAATTAATAACAATAATATATATTATTCTAATAATTTAAATTAATTTATATATTTATTTCAAATTTATTACGATGATAGTACGTCGTATTCTTTTAAATGTCTTTCAAATAATATATCAAGCATATAAATAAAATCTTTTAACATATATATATATATATATATATATATATATATATATATATATCATGATTTTGGAAGTCTATATTACAATTATTTAAATATACGGTTTAGAGAAATATATTTTGAAATTAAATGGATGTAAAATCAAATCAGAAAAAGAAACAAAAAGATGTAATATTAAGAAGCTTTGATATAGTAAACATAGAGATTCTCTGAATTTATTTCAGTCCCCATATGATTTTATAATAGCGCTGTTCGTTTGTCTGCCGCAGCGTCTGCGGCAGCGACCTGCGGTCAGACGCTGCGGTTAGACGCAGTAATATTGTTATTCGTTTGATCGCCGCATGTTGTATCGTAATTGTTTGATCACAAACGCTATAATTTCGCAGCGATTAAAAATTTTGATCGCAGCTTTCTGCGGTCGACCGCAGCGTTTGACCGCAGGAACCTGCGGCGGTCAAACGAACAACGTTTGGCCGCATGACGCAGCCGCAGGTTCCTGCGGCTACGAAACGAATATGCCTAATTTCCAATAAGTAGGGAAGAGGAAGACAACAAGTGTCGCACGCTCAGCAACGTAAGAGTGACACTGGTCTCTCTCTTTATGGTGACAATTGGGAATATTGTATATGATCATATGTTTGAGAGACGAAAAAGATCATATATTTGAGCGTTAATTTTATCACTTTGGTGCAAGTAAATGCGTTATATTTATGCGTTTTTAACTTAAAATTTAGTAGTTTATCTGTTTATGTTAATTTATTATTCAATGTTCAATCATCATATTTTTGCTTTAGAATTTGAAACACATATCCACAACAAAATAATAGTTTTTTTGTGTGAATCTATTCTAAAAAATCAGCAATAATCATGTCTATATAATCTTACATACTTGTGTCAAACTCAGAATCTATATCTGTATTAAATTTCATTGATTTTTAACTCATCATCTATAAAAAGATAGATTAATTATATTAATTATATATAGCTCGAAAACTTATCAAACTTTTGTTAGAATATTCTTTATAGAAAAACATTTTCTGCATTTATATATCACCAACTTCTAGTAAAATCTAGATAAACAATAAGTCTTATCTGAGTCTGAGCGTGATAGTAAAAATAAAATATTTAATAAGTAGTGGTATAAAAACAAGTACTTCGAGCCCAAGCATGTAACGCATGGTTCAGCCACGTGTCCCGAGTTCTTTGCCAGGGCGTCGTCCATCTTGACACGTGACATACAAATATGTCACATTCCATTTTCGCATGTATGTATTATATACTTGTTCTTGTTTTTATTATTTATCTAAGATGTAAGAAAAACAAAAAGATGCCATTCCTATCCAATTACAAAACAAGATAAAATATAAGCAAACTTATAATTCAATTTCTATTGACTAACTACATTCATTTAATGTCTTAATCTGTTCATGAATTATTCGTCCAAGGGATTTTCTATAAAACACGACGACAGGTAGTAAATTATAATCAAAATGTGTAATGAATATAACATAACATCGTTATTGATAACTACTACTATGGTATTTTATCATAATTTTTTACTCTATTAGTTAACTATTAAACATTCCAAAATCTATTCCTTTATATTATTTAATTAAATACTTTATTGGTAGACGAAGGAAAAAAATGAATGGATTGATAATCTGGTCAAATTTCAACGGTATATTATTATACTAAAATATATCGAAAAGGTTTTAAATTTCGCTTTTAAGGAAAGGGCTTCGAGAGAAACACGTGAGTCATCATCAAGACAGTGGTCGGGGTAGCGAAGATGTTAAGTTAAATAAAAAGAGAAAACCAGATTCCTTACCTTAGTGTATATACACACACACGTAGACAGTATTCATACATATACCACGTAGGCACGTAAGAATACGTATACTTATGACGTGTCCACCTATATATAAACATGCACGCTTCAGTTTTCATTTCAGTCCTTAATACTCGTTTTACAAGATTGAAACTTGACAATTCTCAAAAAAACACAAACCATGGAAGAAGAGCAACCTCCGGCCAAGAAACGAAACATGGGAAGATCTAGAAAAGGTTGTATGAAAGGCAAAGGTGGTCCAGAGAACGCCACGTGTACTTTTCGTGGAGTTAGGCAACGGACTTGGGGTAAATGGGTTGCTGAAATCCGTGAGCCTAACCGTGGGACACGCCTTTGGCTTGGCACGTTTAATACCTCACTCGAAGCCGCCATCGCTTACGACGAAGCTGCTAAGAAACTTTACGGACTCGAAGCTAAGCTCAACTTGTTGCATCCACAACAACACGAACAAGAAGTAATAGTGAATAGGAGCCTGTCTTTTTCGGGCCACGGGTCGGGTTTGACGTATAAGCCTGATACAGCTCGTGGGTTAGACCTTGGTCTCGGCCCATCACGTGGGTTACGTGGTTCGTGGTCTGGTAGTTTAGATTTTTTACAAGAAAACGATGATTATAGTTATAATCGATGTCTATCTTCAAATGGGTCGAATCTTTGTTGGTTATTACCAAAACAAAATGTTTCACAAGCTCAAGAAAGCTTTCATGCTTCGAGTGGTTGCGGCGGTGATGGCAGTGGCGGCTCTATGCTATCTTTTTCGACAAAGTTGAAACCGAAGAACTTAATGGTGAGTCCGAATTATGGACCATCAAATGGAGCTTGGTCAAGATTTCTTGTGGGACAAGAAAAGAAGACGGAACATGACGTATCATCGTCGTGTGGCTCGTCGGACAATAAGGAGAGTATTTGGGTTCCCAGTGGCAGCGGAGGCGGTGGAGAAGGAATGCATAGGCCGGAGGTGGAGGAGGGAACAGGGTATTTGGAGATGGAAGATCTTTTGGAAATCGATGATTTGGGATTGTTGATCGGGAAAAATGGTGATTTCAAAAATTGGTGTTGCGATGAGTTTCAACACCCATGGAATTGGTTTTGATAGTTTTATTATTGTTGTGTTAAAATTTTATTATAGATATCTCTTAAATTCGAATTAGGATTATTAATTTGTTTGTTTCTTCTTGCATGGAGTCTCATGTGTATAAAAAAGGTTCGAGCATGTTTTAATTTATCTATACACGACATTCACAAAAATATGAATAGACTAGTGTATTTTCTAATAGACTAAATGTTTACAGGGTCTGGCAGATAATTAAGAAGATTATATCTTCTTCTCAATCTGTACTTTCATTATTTATGACTTCTCTTGCTTTTTCTCCAAGTATCTCCCAGTTTCTCCGTTAACTTCTTCCAGGATTTATCCATGATTCTACTCGTTTTTTTACCACTGAAAAGTTGTCTGTTGATTTGCAAGACTAGACACATGAACCATCAGCAGCTTATTTTTACAAAGTTGATGTATTTTATGTTCGAATTAAAATTGTATTTTCTATCTTCTTTTTGCGTTTTAACAAATGTACTTTTTTCCAGTGCTTGAGGATGACGGAATCGGTAAGTGCTTTCTCCTTTCTTGTTGGGAAAGTAACCTCGAAATGTTTCGTTTTGTTTTATATCAATGGAGTTTTTGTGTTCTTATAAATCGAAGATAAAACGCATCTGTATAAACACAACTATCCCAACCTCAAAAGAAACCTCTTTTATCCCAACATCCGAGGTTAGTCGATGGCTACCTTCTGTCGTTTTAGAAAATACGGATGATAAAAGCGAATGATAAAGAAAAGAGGATCTGTTTGTGAACTTTACAAAACATAGGGACTTATTTGCGAATTCTCAGTAGCTGTAAAATCATGAACCCGGTTCAACCAAACCTCCTTCTATCGCAGAACCAAGAGAAGAAGTCGGCGATACACAAAGAGAGGAGAGAAAAGAGAGAGAACGAGAGGAAGAAAAGGTTAGAAGATTTTATTTCTCTTAACTTACGGATAGAGATCTCAGGGCTTTTTGTGCGTTTCGCGAGGTTTTACAGATAAATTCCAATATGGTGAGTTTGTTTTCCCTTTTTCAGTTTATTTTCTGAATTATCCCAGATCGATTGTTGTTTCTAGTAACATTTTCGACTCGCATGCATTTCGTGCTTAAACTTCCGAAATTTTCACTTGCGCGGCTCGAATCAGTGACTAACATTTTTTCTTCTATTAATTCATTTGTTTGTGATAAGAACTTAGGCCAGAATATTTCTCGTTTGTGTTGTAAGATATTTTAAATTTCTGTGACGCAGTTTGATTTCTTTAATGATTGTACCTTTAAAATCAAGTTGTTAGCTTCTTTGTTTCTAGTTAACATGATCTGTTGAATTTTCGTTTGAAACTCAAGTCGTCAATTTTATCTCTTTTCCTGGACAAATGTTTGGGCTTTTGTTTTGTAGGATTCGATGTTGAGTCAAACAACTGTTTTAACCGTGACGGATGATGTGGCGTTGCATGTTAGCTCTGTTCTAACTATAATGAAAGAGCTCGGAAAGGAAGGGTTTGAACGGTGTGAACCTCTGATTATTACTCAAGCATCCACAATAAGTAAATCTCGATCCTCATTACTTTCTGGTTATTTAATTTGCTATCTTGTATTAATTAGCTATGGGTAATTCGGAATGTACGTAGAGAGCGGAGATTCATGTCTGTAATATGGAGTATGGAGAGGTGAACAGTTTTAGGCAACTAGATACTAGATAGTGGTTTTGTTGGGCGAGAACAGTAGAAGTCACGCTGGGATTTTCTCTTGTGTGTTCTTCTCATGATGTTGGACTGTTGATCATTTTTCAGATCAGTTTCCTTTGGATTCTTCCTCAATGGATGCAGTTTTAGCCATTTCCAAAACATCTGCTTTTCCCAGCGATAAAATATTTGATGAGTTCTCAAGAATCTTGAAGCCTGGTGGCATGCTTTTTGTGTGCAAGAATTTGGAAGGTGAAACAGGAGAAACACAACAGGTTTGTGTTGTGTGTTTGGTCTATATTCTTTGACCTCTTATTGCTTAATCTTGTGGCATCTTCCTCGCAGGCTCTTCAGAGGAGAGTGACGTTGGCTGGTTTTCTGGAGCCACAATGTATTGATTTGAAATCAATTAGTTTGTTGACGTTCAGTTTATCCTTTGGGGTGAGCATCTTCAAACGTCTTCTCTTTCTTTTAGCATGAGAAAACTTTTGTTATTCCCAAAAGAGAATAAAAGCTTGATTTCTAGGTTCAAGCTTATGATTGGCCTTATTATTAAGAATGGAATATCTACATACTATTTATCTGTCAAAGTTGCATATATACTCTAACTTTGGTTGGCTCATCCATTTAACAGAGAAACGTGTTCTCAAATGCAGATTATGGCAAAGAAACCTTCTTGGAAGATTGGTTCATCATTTGCTCTCAGAAAGCCTGCAAAAAATCTCTTAAAGGTTAATCTAGATGATGACTTGGATCTTATAGATGAAGATTCTCTTTTGACAGAGGAGGACTTGAAGAAGCCACAACTTCCTGCTGGTAATTAAAGACAACCACGTGAACTTTGGTAATTGTTATCCTTAATCATACCTTGTGTGTAAGATATGTTGCATTTCCTACAGTCAGTGGTTGTGAGACCACTAAAAAAGCTTGCAAGAACTGTGTGTGTGGTAGAGCTGAAATAGAGGAGAAAGCTGTGAAGTTGGGCCTCACAGAGGATCAAATTGAGAATCCACAGTCAGCATGTGGCAGCGTAAGCTTCTTTACCCATCACTTACTCTCTACGCATTGGATATTTGGTTCCACGAGACTGAAATTTTAGAAAACAATTTTTTCAGTGTGGGCTAGGTGATGCCTTCCGCTGTGGTACATGCCCTTACAAGGGTCTCCCACCTTTCAAACTAGGCGAGAAGGTAACTAATCCTTTTATATCTATCACCATTATAAACTCATGTTAATCAATTCGAAGAATGCAATCTAAGCATGTAACTTTTCTTCTTCCATAGGTGTCTCTATCTCAAAACTTCCTCGAAGCTGACATATAAAGCCTTTGAAAAGTGCATCTCCATGTATGCTTGTTTACTCTGACGGCTTAATAGAAAATTGTTGGTGACTTGGTGTCCTCAGAAAACAAATTTAAACCCTTTGTATCAATGAAGAACAAAATAATCAATGTATTGCACCAGGGCTTGTGTTGTCTCGTGCTTCTCTGGTTAAAACGTTGTAAAAACAAAAGCCTTTCTAAGCTGAACTTCCAACTGCTCTATTCGCAAAGCTAAATCATGCTTGCTGCTATTCGCAAAGCTAAATCATGCTTGCTGCTATTCGCAAAGCTAAATCATGCTTGCTGCTATTCGCAAAGGACCTTGATATTTGAACCACACCGAAAACCATAAGAACCATTAACACACACGTTAAGTAATTCATGGAGGAGAGTTTGAACATGTTAATCGTGACCAGCTGATTTTGA
Source organism: Pugionium cornutum (assembly GCA_018901935.1). Lineage (NCBI taxonomy): Eukaryota > Viridiplantae > Streptophyta > Magnoliopsida > Brassicales > Brassicaceae > Pugionium > Pugionium cornutum. Next base: position 14,186,233 of record CM032158.1, on the reverse strand, counting down.
GAATCAGAGGAGTTTGCGACAAGAGTCATACCGGAGGTAGAGGTGGAAAGAGAATGAGGCATTGGCTGAGATTGGATCGATTCCTGAGTATTCAGATTAGATACCATGTAATGATGTAAATGGTGTATTGATTGATTTATAACATAGATAGAGAGATTACAATCGTATATATTTTATATAACCAAGACAGAGATTATACACATTCATATAACTAAGAGATATATACACATTTATATAAAAGATAGATAACAAAAAAAAAAGAGATATTCTAGGAGATATGCAATCTATAAAGATATTCCAATGACGTTGGGGTGTAAACTAGGGTTTGATCGAGCCCAGTTCAAGAAGCGGAGTGAATCGTTGGCGGAGCGTGAGGTGGCGCGGACGACTCTGAACACGAATTCTGATGTTACAGTCAGATGGAGACGATTCAGCGATCTCTCCAGGTGAATCTCGCGGAGGACGATGTTGACGACGTGGTTGATCGCGGTGAAGTAGTCGCCTTTGGCTGGAGTCGATTCGGAGCTTCGCAAAGGTTCGAGACGGTGAATTGGCGCATAATTAATTTAGTGAAGGCTCTGGAATCGATGGTGGAGATCGAAAAGAGGCTTTCGCCGGAGGATTAACATTTTCACCGGGAAAAATTATCCGGTGGACTGGAGATGAGTTGAGCCCAGTGACCTGGAATATTTATCTATTTATTTTGAGTAAGTTTCCATCAAGACGCCGCGTTTAAGAGGATGCCCTAGCTTGATTTTCTTGCTATATAGTCCTAAATTTCTCATTTCTACTCCCACTCTCTCTGCACTTGGTTTCTTTGAGCGGCAGACAAGAGCAAAAGCAGGAAAAGCCATTATCATGGCTGTTGAATCTGTACAATGCTTTGGAAGGAAGAAGACGGCAGTTGCTGTCACCTACTGCAAACGTGGCTCTGGTCTGATTAAGCTCAACGGTTCTCCGATCGAACTGTTCCAACCTGAGATTCTTCGATTCAAGGTGTTCGAGCCCATCTTTCTCCTCGGAAAGCACCGTTTCGCAGGTGTCGACATGAGGATCCGTGTCAAGGGTGGTGGTCACACTTCCCAGGTTTACGCTATCCGTCAGAGTATCGCAAAGGCACTCGTTGCGTTCTACCAGAAGTATGTGGACGAGCAATCAAAGAAGGAGATCAAGGATATTTTGGTGAGATATGACAGAACTCTTCTTGTGGCCGATCCGAGGAGATGCGAGCCGAAGAAGTTTGGTGGTCGTGGTGCTCGTGCTCGTTTCCAGAAGAGTTACCGTTAAGATGGGTTTTTTCTCACATTCGATCATCGCAAGGGTTTTGGAGTATTTGAGTATCTACTTGTGGGACTTAGATTTTTGTTTTCAGTTTTGAGCTTATTGGAGAATGGACACTCTCCAAAAACTTGTGTTTTGTTATGTGTTCCCGTTTGCTATTTGAAAGTTCTCATTTTTATTTCATTGTATTATCGTTTTCCCTTGTTATTTCTTGCATTGTTCCATCGATGGTTATGTCAAATTACTCTTTATAATCTACATTTGTGTTGGAAAGTGTGGAATTGTTTTTATGAGAAGGTTATAGCTTGATGTAACTGAGTTATAGTTGAACAAATATCTTCTAACAAAGGGTGTGATTCTACATCTTAAACCTGTGATCTTATCTGTGTAAATATGATTTCTACTTTGTTTGCGAATTCTATGAGTTCATACCTCTACTTCAATATAACATGGTTTAAACAATGAATTCCACATTTTTAGCTTTAGTGTGTTCTTTGCTGTTGAGTAGACTCTGTTAAGGCATTTTCTTTCTATACTCCAATATTATTTGATCAACAAAACTCTGCTCATATTTTCTGTATATTCAAAACTGTAAGAAATCGTGTAATCCATCTTTAATATTTATATAGAAATTATATATTATGATATAACGTATTAAAACAAGTATAATATTCAATAAGCATCAATGCTGATCCACATGGCATTGTTTACCAATGATCTACATTACCAAAACAAGAGCATTTATATTTACGTTACATAGAATATAGATATATTTGAACTTTTGAAATATGAGTTGATTGGTACATTTACGTTTAGTTGATTTGCTAAATTAAATTTATATTTGATAATAAATTGTATTAGTTGATAAGTTAATATGATATGAGTTTATTTTTTAAAATATTTTTCAAATAATATATTAAAGATTGAATTTGCTTTTTATTAAAAACAAAATGATCGCAAAATGTGGATGTTCTTTCTCGTAATTTGATTCCCAAAATAAATGCAAAAAATGCGCGTATGACGTGGCCGCCTAATTACACAGGTGGCGTACGTAATTAAAACTAAATTAAAAAGAGAACAAACAGATTGAATAACTGATACATATATATTGTTTCTTCGCTTCTTTGATTCTTTCTCCTCTCTCACTATCTCTCTCTCCTGCAAACTGAAAATTTCCCCTTTCTTCCTTTGTCCCAGTTTCTAGGGTTTCTCTTCGTTGCTTTGGGGTTCTGTGTATAGGCGCTTTCGCTGAGAAATCTGCAGCTGAAATGGCGGAATCAACGGCGGAGTCGGCGGACGCAACGGAAGCAAACGCCGATACTCTGAGGGGGGAGTTAAAGAAGACACTGACAGTGATTTTCCACGACGGATTAAGAGAATATGGCGGTGAGACTGACGGAAGTTTTGGAGTGTTAACAGCAATTGATGAGGCTGTTAGAATCCTGACTTGTCTAAGGAAAGTAGAATCGAAGAAACTGGAGTCTCATCTTTCTTCGTCTTCTCCGTCGCCGTCGGCTTCTTTGGAAGTTCCGAAGGAGTTTATATGTACACTCTCTAAAAATATCATGATCGAACCTGTAATAATAGCTTCTGGGCAGGTTTGATTTTTTTTCCCTTTGTCGTAATTTTTTTACTATTTTTTAAAATTCTTGCTCGATTTTGCTGCTCCATTTATTCGCAAGTGTAGATTTACAAGTATCCGTACGAATTCTATTCATGTGTACGTACATGCAACTTCGCTAAACAAAGTTTCAGTATCATAGAGAAAGAAACAGAGTTATGGTTTATTGAGATTGCCAAGAAAATTCCCTGATTGTGGATGTACTATGCGTATCGAATGTGTGGCCCATATACAGAGACATTTCCTAGGAGTAGATCGTACATGTGGAGGATTTTTGTATACAAATATTTGAACTTTTGTGTTTTGCAAATACAGAGTCCAATCGAGTTTTTTGAAAATCAGGATTCAAGACACATTCTGGTGTTTGTGCTGATTCTGCTCTTTTTGTTGTTTGTTTTCTTTTTCAGACGTATGAAAAAAGTTATATCACAGAGTGGCTGAGGCGTGACGTTACATGTCCCAAAAGCAAAGAAGTCCTCTCTCACTGTTTGTTGACGCCAAACCATTTGATCAATGAATTGATTACGCAATGGTGTCTAGTCAACAAAATTGATCGGCCAAAACCATCAGAAGAAGTAGCCGTTGAGCTGTTTACTGATGACATAGACTCATTGCTTCAGCGGATTACCTCTTCCTTCTCGGTTGCAGATCAGACAGAAGCTGCAGTAGAGCTGCGTCTTCGGACCAAGAAATTTCCCACTGTACGTGTCTTCTTTGTCACTAAACTCCATGATTCGATCACCAGATTGCTCTCTCCACTGTTTCTTTTGGGCGAGGCGGTAGAACCAAATCCGGAGCTTCAGGAACATATCATCACAACATTGTTCAACATCTCGGCTTTTGAGAAGAATAAAACAGTAATTGCTGAAAACCCTCATGTGATCCCAATGCTAACGAAGTCTCTGAAGCAGGGGACAGCTGAGACACGAAGAAACTCTGCAGGAACTTTATTGTCACTTTCAGTCATTGATTCAAACAAGATAATCATCGGGAACTCGGAAGCACTCAAGGCTCTGATAGAACTTATCAACGAGGGTGATATCTTAACCACCAGTGCAGCCGCTTCTGCGGTTTTCAGCATCTGTGTCGTATCAGAGAACAGGGAAAAGGCTATTTTAGCTGGATTGGTTCCCGTGCTAATCAATAAGATAAAAGAAGGAAGCAATGTGGATGAGTTGGTATCCATCTTGGCATTGGTTTCTACACAAAACCGGGCTATTGAGGAAATGAAGAATGTAGGATTTATCTACGATCTGTTGAGTATCTTGAGGACACAGAGTTGCTCGGTGACTGGTGAGAACGGTGTAGTGATCGTCTTTAACATGATTGAAAGAAACAGAGGAGATTCTATAGTGAAAATGGTCGGAAAAGAGGAGAAGCAACACAGGATATTTACGAAACTTGCGAGGCAAGGATCAGATCGTGCGGTGAGAAAAGCAGAGGCGATTTTACAGTGGATTAAGAGATTCGATGCTGGTAAAGAGACACAGCTAGGATGAAGGAATCACCAAAATCAAATCTTGTTGATGTACATAAACAGCAAGGCAAGTTTCCTTTGATATACAAGTAGAGATCGAGAATTGATCGTAAATATCTGGTTGTAGAAGTGTAAAAAGAAAGAAGGAAAAGTTGTATAGAACGAAAAGTGCCTAAAGAGACATGAGGTTTTGCTACTCTTGATTGACCTTCTGTTTCCGATCTGATATTCCGGCTAATGGCACGATCGTTAACTGAGGGGCGGAGGGGGTTTGAAAAGTTTACAAAAGCAGCAGCAGGTGTTTTAGGTTTAGTTAATGACATTAACGGCCATGTCGAATCCAAAGGGAAGGCAATGGCAAATACGTAAATAAAGGTTAACGGTCTGGGTAATTTAGGGATTTTGTAACAGGCGACGGCTTTATAAGGCCGGTTCTAGCTCCTAGCAATCGGCTTAAGTGTGGACCCATCGAGTCGACACCAATAAACCGAAAAGCAACAAACGAAATAAGATAAATAAAATACCGGTCATGTTTAAGGAATTTGATGATGGTGTCGATGCTAATTAGCTGAGCTAATTAGTAGTGTGGGTCTAAAATTGGAAAAAGGAAATGTTGATGTTACCATGGACAATCGAAGCAATGTTATGACTTTGTTGCAAAATCAAACTCACCTTCTCCACCGTAGATTTTTCCGTTTGCTAATTAGAATATGATGTACCAAAAAACAAAATTATATAAAAACAAAAGAATTTTGTTTTTATTAATTTTTTTTCGTGTAACTATTACTTTTCTTTTAATGGTGTCCCATTGTACAAAATATAAAAGCTTCAAATTAATTAACATAGTATGCTCATAAATTAAGGTCACTGAGAGATTCAAAAATTAAAAGTGACATGAGTGATATTTGACGGTAAGGGCAAAATGATAGAGTGGGGGTTGGTTAGGCCATCTACCATTGACTTTTATTACTTTAATTATATTACAAGTTCTTTGTGGTGTGAACATTTTTAGCCTACTCCCAATGATAATTTACAATACAGCTATTTTAGTTTGATCAACAACCATTATGTAAGCGTTCCCTTCAAAATTTGAGTTATAAATCAATCCTATATATTAGTTAACTTTATCACCTATTTATTCTTTAATCATCTCTACTATATTATTTGAGAAACTTTTTAACAAAGTAACATTTGACGTGTTAATAACAAAAATATCATGGTGACTTGTTAAAATCATAACGAATTTTAGCTTAAATATAGAAAATGGTTTAAGTTAATATAATAATTACAATACATATCACTGATATTAAATTGGTTAGAGAATAAATATCATTTATTCAACTAACCAAAAATTACTATTACATTTGCAAAAACAATAATTTTTATTTCTTTAATTTTTTTATACGTTAATTTATAAATAATTTTAAATAAATATAAATAGATTTAAATTACTACCGTAATCCCTAATATATTATTTGAGAAATATTTTAAGAATATCATCTTATTCTGACGTGTTATTAACAAAAATATCATGCTGACGTGTCATCATTACAGTAAATTTTAAATAAATATATAAATGAGCTTAACTTATTACAATAATTACAATTATATCATTATTATTAATTTGGTTAGAAAATTAATATATTTTATTAAACTAATAAAAAAACTATTAAATTCGTAAGAAAATAATTATTTTTCTCTTCTTAATTTATATATATATATAAATTAATGTTAAAAGTAATTTTAAATAAAAATTAAATATTTAATTTATATTTATTAATAAATTATAATTTATAAATATTTTCTCTTATAACGGAGGTATTAATCTAGTATAATATATTAGATGAGATCGACTTTTATTGGTCAAGCATTGACCACTGTAACTTTCTTTATGGGTAGCCATATTTCCATGTTGGAATGAATACTTCAAAAACAAATTAGCTTGATACCATACTGATTAAGTATAATTAACCACACCGATTTTCTTCAGTGATTATTAAATGATTTATTATTGCGTTTGATTGCTAATTATTTAAAAATGTACTCTCTTCATCACTACAATTCGTTTAAAAATAACACAGAGAAAATGTTGAGAAGTACTGTGAAATAATTATACAAAGTAGAGATGTAATAAGACCAATACGATAGTCCCTTGTCGATAAGCAAAAGGACCACTACGATATTAATTACTTTGTCCCTCATTTCTCTATAAACCATTAGTCCATTAGTATACTCTCTCTTTTGTCTTGCAAGCCACGTATATATCATATGTGTATATAAGTGTAATTAAAAAAAAAAACAGATTACATTAATAATTCAAGCTCCTACTTTTTCTTCTCCTTTTCTTCATTCTTCAATTCAAGACGAGCATGGAACCAAACATGCTAAAAACCCAGGCATTCTCTTCTGCAACACCAGATTAATATAAGAATTAAGATAAATTTTTTAAACATATATTTTAAATAATATAAATTTTGATGTCAAATTGGGGAGTTTGGGTACATCAATGAATCTTACCCTTCTTGAAGAATGGATAAGCTCAGGAGGAATCTTGTAGAGATCTTCATCAACTGGCTTAGGTGGCTTCGAAGTCGGTGCGACATCGTTTTGGAACTGCTTCACTCCACTGACGTCTACATAATACTTGTCAGTCTGTGCACTGACGTCACGCACGCGCCTTTGTGGGCCCTTGTTTTCCTTCCTCCCCACCGTCTACGGCAAGTCATTACATTAAACAAAGACAACTCTTTAAATCAATAATTCACATAAATAAAGTAAGAAAATTTGATTAAACGACGACGTACCTGTCCTGAATGATGGAGTTGACGTGGACGGGGATGGTGTGAAGCTTGTTTTATGGCTTCTGAAGAAGAAGAGGAAGAAGTAATTGTGGAAGGAGAAGAAGAATTATTGAAGTGATTATGGTGACGAAGAAGACCAGCTTGTCTTGGATTATCGAAGTATTGTGTTATTGGCATTTCATTTGCTTCCTCCCATTCTCCAAACCTCGGAATCTGTCCGCTTTTCCTCTTGTAATTTTCATTTCTCATCTGTCCCTATTTTTTATTTATTATTACTCATTAGTACATATACTCCAATATGCTAATTAATCTCTAATCAATAACCCTTAAGGACATAACAATTAATCAGATATTCAAGAAACTACAAGAATCAGGGATTCAAGTTTCAATATAACCCACAAGAAACAAGGATTCAATAGTCAAGACCATGAAGGGCCAAACACGTGACCAAGTTTGGCACATAGCGGATCTATCTATGGATGTAGATAGTAAGTTAGAGAGAGAGAGAGAGAGAGAGAGAGAGAGAGTAGCTAGGTTTCAAGTTAGGAGAAGATAAGATCTTCAATTCATGAAGAAACTAACGATTTGCCAGAAAAACGATAGAGAACGTTTAGAATGTTAAAGACAGAAAAGAATCAAGAAGATAGGATTAAAGAAGTTCACTTACATGCGCCATGACGATTTCTTTTCTGTATCTACCTTTCTCCACGCACTAACACACAAAATAAGAAAGAGTTAACTCCAGAAAGGTTACTGTCTTTTATAAGAAAAGTGGGGTTTCTACAAACAAAAAAAAAGTTTGTCCTTACCTATAAACAGTCAACCATGAGAGATAGAGAGAGAGAGAAAAAAACAGTATTACAGATTTATCGTTACACTGGCGATACTAAATTGAAACATCATAATTAAGAAGAAAAAACAAAACAAAAAAGTGAAGAGTGTAATGGAAGGTAGGGAAAAAAATTCAGAAGAGAGATTTAGTCTTGGGCTATTAGTTAAGTTTTGACTGACATATTTACTTTACGTTACTATCCATTTAAAAAATCTACCCCATTTGTTGACAAAGATGTCCACTTTATTAACTTTTGAAATCAATAAGAATTCTTACTCTACGCTATAACCTATATGAATACGTATCTCACCAAGATTTATAGCGTCGGCATCCAAATTTAATATTGCATATTACATATAGTTAATAAGAATAATTACTTAATTTTTTTAATGAAGACGAGAGTTTTTAACTATTAGCCGACGTATATTGATGACACTTTATTTATCATCATTTATAGTTTTCCATTATGTGCAATCAATGAACCTATCACAAATGAATAGAAACAGTTAAGTGGCTCCCCTATATACTGTATATATATTCATAAATAAACATTGAAGATAGTATAGGATATTAATTAGGATATCTTGATTTCAATAATTCATATATATATATATATCCATGTTTTACATAATTCACTTTTTAATTTTTGAAGTAGAAACTCAAAAATTAATTGAAAACATATAATTGGTGGAGAGTATTGAGTTGCAGCGTGGCCTCGTGGAGTGTTATCCGGTCAGAAATAAACAAGTCTTGACTTTTTTTGTCGTTGACCAAATTGCTATTTCCCAATGGGAAAATTAGAAATCTATCCACACCTTTTCAATCCAATTATTTCGTTATAAATTTCAATAAAGAAAATTAATCTACTAACCATAGTCATTTGACTAAACCATAGCTATCTGTTTTCTTGTTAATCAAATCATAGATATCGGTTTTTATATCTGAAATCTATATTAATTTTAAACCACATAAATTATTTAATATTTTCATTTACTACTAGACCACATAAATTACTTGAGAAAAAAAGAGAGACAAAAGTAATTTATGACTTGCATGCGAATAAAACGCACGCTTTAAAAATAAAAACATGTAAACTAAACTATTAATTAAAGTTTCTTTAATTAAACCAAGTATACTAAATCCAAAAATCTAATAAGGCGTTACATTTGGAAAAAGTAACCTTTTTTTCTTGTTGTTTGTTGCCTTTAATGAAATAAGTCGTTAGCATGAGCTTGAGGAGGGCGGTGAAGAAGTTGGGAGTCTTTGGGAAATTCGTAGTCAAAGTTCACGTTTTAAAAGTCAAACCTTTTTTTTGCTGCCATACTCCAACCAACCATATTTGTCAGTTGTGTGCATTTATCTGTCGGTTCAATATGTCTTTTATATATATTACCAAAAGTTGAAGTTTATATTTAAAATTAATTTATTCTATAACATTTTTAATATTTATATATTTATACCCATATATTTTATGATATCACTTTTGATCTAAATGACTAAATGTTAATTTTTTATGGGTATAAAAGTAAAATAATAAAGGATTGAAGGTATCACATACAACTTAAGGTGCATTCAAAGCCGGATCTGAATTTAACTAAATCACAAGCGAAAAAAATGGCCGTTAGCAAAATATTGACAGGATTTAAACCAATAAATTTGATGAAAAAATTATTTTTATTTATTATGATAAAAATATTTTCAAAATGAGTGATGATTTTTTTGTATCACTATCGAGTACCGCAAACACGAGTTTGTCCTGTTTGTGTTTAGGTCCGGTCCTGAAGGCATTTACGGTCACATATTTAATCTTATTCTTTTGATTTCTTCTAAAGATTTATTATTTTCTCTACCTTAATATATAAAATATCAAGTTTTTAAATTTTTATTGTAAAAGTAGTATTATTAGTTTAGTTTTTTTAATAATAATATAAATTAAGATTAAATTATATTAACATCTTTTTAACAGTAAATATTAAATTTAAACTGAAAAAATCTCAAATATAATGTTTAAATTTATGTATAATCTATTTAAAATAAATAATTATTTTTACGTAACAAATTTCGAGCTCATTCAAAAACAATTTATAACATCTAGAAACATATCCAACTCAATTACTTTCACCTTCCCTAAGTAATTTAAAGAATACCAAATCTCATACAGAAAGTAAATAGAATGACTTTTTTTTTTTTGTCATTTGTGAATGTGGTGTTTCGTAAATCCACGTGGGGATTAGACTACAATTATTTGTCTCTAGAAAGATGGCCATTACTTGCACACAACAAATAATGAATCACCAATTTGCATTGTCTATTTTAATAAAAACAATGATCTTCAGAAAACAAAAAAGCATAACTAAAATATTCATAAAAACAAAATCTTCGGTCTTTGTTATATATTGGGGTATTTTTCTTAATATACTGTAGAATATTATAAGCAGTATAAATATAAAATAAATAATAATTTAAAAAAACATTTGAAATCTACATGTCATGCGGTATATTCCCTAGTAATCACTTAAGTCATGATCATTAATATTTTGTCTTTAAGAAAATATGTCTTTAATACAACTCAGTTACCTCTTGTATGGGCCCGAGATGGCACACATATGGCCCAAACTATAAAATACATTATGAACGCTGAATAACAAAGTTGCGGTACGCTTTACGATCGAACCGGCTTACCAAAGCCGTCTATTAAACCAGAATATTATCTATCTCATAGATTCTATTCCGGTTTAAGTTTTCAATTTTGACATTTTTGCCATTATTTTGAATCATATATAAATTGAACTAGTTATTATGATATGGTATTGAAATATTAATCATTTGTATTCGATATTGGTTTTAATTTGGGACTAAAAAATTCACGTACGATCAATGTATAGGAAAAGAAGACTTATTTTCAAGCGTCATGGTGAAGCTATGTTTTATTTATTTTTGTCAATGAATTATTGGGGAATCATTTGAATTTCAAGAAATAGAATAAAGCAAACTCAATAATATAAATTTGTCCATATAGCATATTTATTTTCAAAGTAGAATCGTACAGGTTACTTTCACAAATTTAAAAGACTACTCTTTGATGGAAATCATGTTATGATCACCATTCTCGATTTTTTTGCGATTTTTTTCAGATTATTTCATATTGATGATTATCACAAAGTTTCAAAATGCAATTTAAATAATGGATAGATATGAGTAGAGATTTTCAATGATAAAAACTAATCTATATGAGTTTTGTAGGATATGGTAGCTTTGTTTACTGTTAACAAATAAAAATCGTGGAATAAAAGAATGGTCTTATAAGGGAAAATTCGATGAACACGCATGAATAAGTATCAGGCTTTGATTGGTGAGCTAAATAATTTTGTAGATGTGACACTTACTTATGACTCATGCCTTAGCTAAAAATAATTGAACTGGAGGAATATTATCCTTTAATTTGTTTACTTATTTTGTGTAGCGTATATTAATGTAGATGCACACAAACAGCATACATGGAATTATATTATTTGATGTAATAAGATTTGATTTTTGATTGTAATTGGATATCCATAAATTTTAGATGTGTGTGAGTGTGTTTGTGTGACGTTAGGAAAATACATGTATTGTCTTGTAATGGGGGAGCAATAACACAGAAGATTGAACAAATCGTTTTCTAATTTAACTTAATCTCGAATTAATTTGAAATGCCATAGTTTTTTTTTTCTCTTTTACGCATATTAATTTTACATTATGTTGTATTTTTCAATAAAAATTTGATGAAAAAAATCCATATAAAAATGGCTTGTTTTTACGTAATAATTATGTGGGGAAGAGGAAAGAAAAAAAACAAAATTATAAGAAGAGTAACCCTACTAAGGTGTGTCCAAGGCATAATCTTATGCTATTGTTTGCACGTATAAACATTAACTAAATACTTATATATATATATATATATATATCTACGTGTTACAGATGTAATGTATACACGTACAGTATGGTTCTAATTCAGACCATATTTACTAATCATTTTTATTCATCCACAACTTATAGATTAGATTATGATTCATATGTTATCATATTAATTCGAGACCAGTTCAAAATAACGAAACTAAAAATTATAACTGTAGATGTAAATGAAGATAAAAAAAAAATCTGTGGATATAATAGCGACAAATATTACAAAGTTTTACAGAAAGAGGAAGAGATTGTTAAAACAATGTAATCCCACTGGCAGAAGATCTAGAAATGTGTGGTCTATAAAACGATCGAGTATCTTATACACACTATGCAAATAATTAAAACTATTTAGATCTTATCATAAAGAGAGACAATTATTGTCATGATTGGATTTCAAAAGAATTTATCATTTATTTGCAACCAAGGCTATATATTTTCTTGCAACCACTTTTAATTTTTTGAGATAATTACAAAGTGAATGTTTGATTCATATCTATAGAAATGTTATTGTAAACTTTTTATATATGAATTGACATATAAGTAGGATTGGTAGGAACATAAGAGAGAGATGGAACATGTATGACAGAATGGCAGTAACCAGCTATTGAAGGAAAATGTTGGCAAATTGACTTTCGAATTTTACAAATCAAATTTCCAAACTATTTGATAAGAGAATTATTGTAATTGTATTTTGAATAATTTTTTAACTTTGTTTCCTCCAAATGACGTAAGACAATCATATTTAATGTTTTAGTGAATCTACAGATACGATTATTAAAACATATTCTGATGTTTAAAATACAACTGCCAAAATACATAGATTTGATCCATTTATTTAAATATAGATGAAGTTCTGGATAGAAATTCAAATATGTGACAAAAAAAATCAAATATATGAATAGTTTTGGCCAACAATGTATACGTATCTTCATAAAAATAGATAATTGTCAAAACATATATTCTCTCTATTTCATTTAAGTGATGATTAAGATTGTTAGACATATTTAAAAGTTATTTAGTTTTGTTTTTCTAGAATTAAATATCATTTTACTATGTATCTAAAATCAGTTCAACCAATAATAAAACATATGCAGAGAATACAAATAATTTAAACAAATAAAATTTAATTAATTTTGTATGGAAAACTAAAAATCACTTGAAATAAAACAATAAAATTTGGTTAAATATCTATTAATATGAACAAAAAAAGTAATGATTAGTTACCTGTAACTTAGTTTATGAATTTTGACTTTAGTCTTTCTTTTTTAATTAGATTTTTTTCACTATTTTTTTCTTTGTCCAAACAAATGGTTTAACATATCGTCATGCATTGAGCTTAAACAAATTGCAATAGTGAAAGTAAATAAATTACCTTTACTTTATACACAAAATGATAAATAGTAAAGCGTTTGGTCGTCGTCGGCAGTTATGGTTGTGATTAATACTGCGATTGTGACTATAACATATATTATTTGTTTATTTATAGTTTATAATTGCGGTTACGATTGATCGTAGATTTTTATTCGTATTACTGTTTTAATCACTGGTCAAAAAAATTACGACACAAAATTTAACATCTAAATATTGCGTTTAACCATAGTTAATTACGACAACTGAAAAAATAATAATCTATCATAACTACAATTGTATTTTCTGCAAACGAATATAACTATTAAATTTGAACATCAATAATTTAGTAGAACCATTGGACAACTTGTAATAAATTCAATTTGATCCACAAAGCCGTACATAAGCTAATATTTTAATTAGTGAGATTAACTTCTAAGATTTCCAATTTACACATAAATTATATATATACAGAAACATAGACGAATACCTGATATGTAGTGGTGGTGACCTTGACTTTGAGCAATGTTGAATGACATCATTTCCATCATCATCTTATCATTATTATCTTTAGTTTTTCATCATCATCATCATTATGTTACATACTTACTTACATCCGCTACAAGCCTACATATTTATCGTTATTTTTTCCCCATATATATAACATTTCCTCCAGTAAAACAACCATATGTAGAATAAGATTTCGACAAAAGAATAATGTAATCATACATAAATTAATGTTTACTTCACCAATACAACTACACGTTACTTATGCAGCCGTGCGTCAATTATATATATAAATTTTAACATATTAAAAAACAATTAAACAAGAAACTGTAAACATTTGCAAAAGAGAATTGTTGATTCCGTTGCAGCCACAGATATCAACGGCTTACGGTGGGTCCACGTAGCCCCCATTAAGATACGTCGAACGGGAAATTGATGACGTAATAGTTGACGTCAAGGAGCTCTCATCCAATCATATGGCTCCTTTGGCTTTGCAGTCTCTTCTATTTCAGACATTGTATAATAATATTTCATCTCTCCTTTGGGTCCACACGTAAACAAAAAAAAAAATCATAATATATCAAAGAAATTTACCAGGAAAATGTATGATATTGATTTTGCTATTGTCATCACATTTTATTCCATATCTTTAAATTATTAAATGATCTAATCCCTGATTTCATTCCATATCTTTCGGTCATATTCTTATCCAATTTCCTTAATATAAGCTACACATATGATTACAAACGCGTTTAATTGAGAAGTTTACGGGCTAAGGAATATTAATTTATGAGAACGATATATTTTAATCCAAACTTTATTAAAAACAATGTTTATATGGTTAAATTTTTTCTAAATGTTTTTATGTTTTTAATCTCATCAATTTATCATCAATTTTGTATTTTTAATACAGAAACGCTGTATAATAATTACTAATCATTTTGTAACCGTAACTGAGTTCGGATTTCCTATTTAAAGGTATATATCAGTTTATACGAAGCTCAAGTAAACGATGAATGATTCACAAAGTTCATAATAGTGTTGTTAAAGATAAATATAAATATAGAATATAGACTTGGACAGTGCAGTATAAAAGAAGACAATGATACAGTTAATTTGGCTGGAGATTAGATGTCACACGTTTCAGAAAATCTAGCAATTTTTGGCCTGAGCCTCTAAGGTAGGAAATTTGTTGTTTGAACAAATATGAAAACACGACATGTGATAGATATTTCTAAATTATCATCAACAACAAAATTGACTTTTTTCAATTTTTGAATATACAGATAATTTTGAGAAATGTAAATTAAAAACAATGGTTTTGCTACGAATCTATATTTTTGTAAAATACAAACATAAAATTGTAACTTTTTGCAATTTCACATATAACTAGATTCATACCCACGCCATGCGTGGAAAAAAATATTCGCAAATTATAATTTATTAGTAAATATAAATTAAATATTTAAATTTTATTTAAAATTATTTATAACATTAGTTTTTGTATATACAAATTAAGAAAAGAAAAATAATTATTTTTTACTAATTTAATAGTATTTTTTGTTAATTTAATAAAAATATATTAATTCTCTAACCAAATTAATAACAATGATATAATTTTAATTATTTTAATAAGTTAACCTCATTTATATATTTATTTGAAATTTACTGTAATGATGACACATCAGCATGATATTTCTATTAATAACACGTCAAAGTAAGTTTATTTTCTTAAAATATTTCTCAAATAATATATTAGCGATTACGGTAGTAACTTAAATCTATTTATATTTACTTGAAATTATTTATAAATTAACATATAAAAAATCTAAAGAAATAAAAATTATTGTTTTTGCAAATGTAATAGTAATTTTTGATTAGTTGAATAAATTATATTTATTTTCTAACCAATTTAATATCAGTGGCATATATTGTAATTATTCTAGTAACTTAAACCCTTTTATATATTTAAATTGAAATTCGATGTGGTGTTGACACGTCAACATAATATTTTTGTTATTAACACGTCAGGGTAAGATTACTTTGTTAAAAAGTTTTTCAAATAATTGTTTACATAATTTTTTAACTCCCTGAATTAACTGTAGAAAAATAATATTAATGCACAATTGATTAACCATCAATGAGACTGCCACAAATTGATTGAGATTAATTAATTAAATTACAGTTTAGTCTTTCTTCGGCTTCACTGGAAAGGCTTAAACAAACACCACCGAAAAGGCCATAGCCTTTATAATAACTTTAAGTAGAGGAACCTATGCTAATTAATATTCAGTTTATTATAAATTCTTTATAACATACACGAAAACATCTTATAACCTTTATAAGATTAGTACAAAACTCATTATATAACTAAATACGGAAAAGAGGACACGATTTTAGGATATTAGTCGAATTAAATAAAAAAACATCAATAATGTGCAACAAGTTAAACATGTTTCAAAAATACTACAAAATAATTTAAATAGTATTTTAGGATAATTCTTAAACTTATAATTGATAACACTTTTAGTGAATTTCTTTTCCATATAATATAATATGGTATCATTTTTCCATGCGTTTTCCCACTGTTTTTGTTTTTAAAAAATAATTAGAGATGAAAAAACACTAATATTTTTAAATAACACCTTTCAAATATTTTTTTCAAATCTATCATTATAAAATTAAAATTCCAAAAATAACACTAATAATTATGTAAAAATAATTTTTATTTTGAATAAATTATACAAAAACTTAAAATATTATATTTAAATTTTCCAATTTATAATTTAATTTTTTTTTATTAAAATATAGTTTTAATACATTTAAATTTTAAATTTGTGATATTATTAGAAATTTAAACTAATGATACTATTTTTGAAACAAAAATTTTAAAATATGTAATTTTAGATAATTGCACATAAAAAAATCAACAAAATAAATCAAAATTTTCGTATGTGAAACTGTTAGCGATATTGTTTCTACTTGAATTAATCGAAATTGAGTATGGGAAATTTCTTTAAAAAGAAAATTTAAATTTCAAAAGTTTGTTAAATGTATTATCAGTGACTAAATTTAGGTTAGAAATACTACGAACCGACATTCATAGCTTTTCAAATTATATATATAAAAAATAAAAAAAAATGGAATTGCTGTCAATGTGAAGCTTGTTCAACAATTCAGGAAGTTGCTTGGCGCCTACGTATCTTTCTAAATCACCAAAAAGAAGGAAAAAGAAGAAAAAACCAATAATAGTTGTATCTTTATTTATTTACAAAGCTCCTCCATTTCCTCTATTTAAGCCATTTTCCACCCCTTTCGATACTTTTACTTATCTTCCTTTAACTGCCCAAAAGATTTTTCAGCTAGCTTTCTCAAATCATTGTCTTTCTTTATCCTTATTGGGTCTTTCTCTCTCTCTAAATAAGTAAATCACTTCTCAGAAAGCTTCTGGGTTTCTTTCTTTTATTTTCTAGTTTTTGAATCTTCAAACTTAATAAACACATATACACAGTCATGGCGGTTGTGGTGGAAGAAGGCGTGGTGTTGAATCATGGCGGTGAGGAGCTTGTGGATTTGCCACCTGGTTTCAGGTTTCATCCAACAGACGAAGAGATCATAACACACTACCTCAAGGAGAAGGTTTTAAACAGCCGATTCACGGCTGTGGCCATGGGAGAAGCTGATCTCAACAAGTGCGAGCCTTGGGATTTGCCAAGTAAGCAGATACTCTAGAAATCTCAGAACACCTAAAAAAGTTTCATTTCTTCTTAATATTTGACCATTCAGAACACACAAGGCTTCTTTGATCAAGATTTTGATTCTTGATTATTGTTTTTTGTTTTTTGTTGATTGGCTGCATAGAGAGGGCAAAGATGGGGGAGAAAGAGTTCTACTTCTTCTGTCAAAGAGACAAGAAATATCCGACCGGGATGAGGACGAACCGGGCAACTGAGTCTGGATATTGGAAAGCGACCGGAAAGGATAAGGAGATCTTCAAAGGCAAAGGTTGTCTCGTTGGGATGAAGAAAACACTTGTGTTCTATAGAGGAAGAGCTCCAAGAGGTGAAAAGACTAATTGGGTCATGCATGAATATCGTCTTGAAGGCAAATATTCTTATCACAATCTCCCCAAATCCGCAAGGGTAAGTTCATATAAACTACTTTATATATTCTCATGTCTTTGAAAACGAGATTCTAAAAGGAGAAAGATTATAATAACTTAATTATTATTCATAGTTTTCTTAATCCAAAAGTGTGTTACATTTGGTAAAAAAAGTCAAGTCCTTTTCAAAAGGGTTTGATACCTAATTCAAGTTATAATCCCAAAGTAAAGACATGAAATATAATCTTCAATTTTGTTTGTTTATGATCTTGATTACAGGATGAATGGGTGGTGTGTAGGTTTTTTCACAAGAACAATCCTTCGACTACAACCAAACTAGTAACGACGATACCCATTGAAGATCTCACAAGAATAGATTCTCTAGAAAACTTTGATCAACTTCTAGACTTCTCATCTCTTCCTCCTCTCATAGATCCGAGTTTTACGGATAAACCCGACCAACCCAACTTCAAAACTTTCAACCCTCCAACCTATAACATCTCATCACCAAACCAACCCCATCCCTTCAACTACAATTACCAATCAATCTTTAACCACCCGGGTTTTGGTTCGAGTTATCAGTACAACAACAAGGAGGACAGGAGCAAGATGGAGCAATCACTTGTAAGTGTGTCGCAAGAAACCTGTCTGAGCTCAGATGTGAACGTGACCACGACGATGGAGGTATCTTCATGTCCGGTAATGAAGCAAGAGATGAGGATTATGGGAACAGTGAACGGCAGCAAGTCTTTTGAAGATCTATGTGACTTGGGGATCTCATGGGACTCAGTTTGGGATAATTAAAGTTTATTTAATTGTGATGAAAGAGCAAATTGGTGGAGTTTGAAAATCATGTAGTTAATACATATACATGTAGGAGTTACTAGGGGTTAAATCTTATTGAATTAGTTGATTGCTTAATTAGTTTATAGTGTGGGGGAGAAAAGGGAAAAAAAGAAAAAAGAAATGTGATCAATTCGGATGATTCGTGCACAAATTATATTTTATCTTAATATACAGTTCTGTATCATATAATTAGTCTACATATTTATGGTTTCTTATAGAGTGTTAATCATTAAAATTTTCGATATTTATTCGATATGTTCTATTGATATGAGTGTTGGGGTACAATTATATATATGCAAAAAACATCGTTTGCATTTTAATATAAGTAGCCATACGATCCAAAGTATGTGAATGTTATAGTATTTATTTGAGAAATGAAATAAAAAAATGCGTAGAGGGGAATCTTTATAAAACTCAGAGAGTAGGAAAAAAAACACAGCTCATGAAGCATGTGAATGTTCCCCGAATCTCGGCAACGTATTTGCCATATGTCCAATAATTTAGAGTATTATGATAAGAATACAAATTAATGATTTTTCCATAAATAACATTCAATATTTTAATTAAATATAATTCAACCAATCATAAAAGATATATAGTGCATAGTAAAATGATCACAAAAATATATATTAGTAGGAAAAATAAATGAGTTAGTCGTTGTATCAACTTTATATTCATGAAATTCGACTGCACTTCCACTCCTACAAATATATTAAATTTTCGTATGAAAATATTAGAATATTAGATTCGGCCGTTGTGACCCAATAATAATAAAAAATATATATGTACTAGTGTTTCATACTATTAAAATTGTCCACCATTTGCATATTAAAAATTGGAGATGAAAACGAATTCTATGTTTAGCTTTCCACAAACACAAAGCATGACTTTACACAGAAAGATATGGTTAGAGATCTGTGTTTAAGATTTGGTAGTAGATTTGTTTTGTTGGTTGAATGTACTATAATATTCCTTGGAATTGAATTCCTGATATGTTTATATCTAAAACGACAAAGAAATACAGCTTTTTTATTAAAAAGAAAATGCATGCACCAGTTTCAAAAACACCAAAGAAATGGAATATTAGTAAGCTTTATTATAATATATGGCGTTATTACCAATAATGTTGTAAGATACGTTTAAAATGTTCATAACCGACAATTAAACACACAACCAAACTCAATTAACCGTACAAAAATTGAGAAATTAACGTTGTCTCTAGTTCAATGTACTAAGTGTTAGTTATTTGGAAATAAGCGTGTGAGACTCTTCCTCCTCAAATTCCGGGACATGAATCTGATTTTTTTTTTTTTTAATTTGGATTTGAATTTAATCATAAATCTTCATATTTTCCACTATCAAATTTTCTTCCATTGCTTTCCAAAGGGATTACTATACCTTAAGTGGGCTATATATATCTCTTGTAAATAGATATTAGAACATTATTGGTTCAAATCATATGCTATTCTTTATGAATGGTTTTATAAGATTAGGAATCGGTTATAAATAATAAGAAAATATCAATTTCGAAAGTGTATGAATGTAGGCATTATTTGAATAACGGGACTTTCCATTTAAAGCGAAGCTTTTAGATCGATACTTGCAGCAAAGCTAACCCTTTCTCTTCCACTTTTTTCGGTTTCTAGATGATTACTATTCTCTTTCTTTCTTTCTTTTTTCGCACGGCTTCGCATTTATAGTGTGACACAATACTTCGTACCAAATTGCAAACCCGGTCCAAAACGGTTAATTACCGGTTTTTCTATATACGGTTGAAATTTCTCAATGTTGTTTCTTTTATTTAAGCTGGTTTTTTATACCACTGAGATAACTTCTAAAATACGATTTGTATGTTAAAACAACCATTACAAAATGATAAAAAAATTTAAATTGTCTCTTTGGTTTTCACCTGTTTAGTGGTTCAGGTTATTCAATAAACAGTTAACACTAAATATTGGGCCTATTTGATGGGTTTTAACAAAAGAAGGCCTAACACTAAATATTGGGCCTATTTGATGTCCATATTCATGTCTGACTAGTGATACTTCCGTTTTGACGAGATTCTATCCTGCTATTTCCAGTGATTATTAGTACTCAAAACAGCTTTCGAGTCTGAATCTAATGTTGTCTTAATTCGGTTCTCTCTTCTTAAATTGTGATAGTTACATTACTTTTTTAGAGAAGAGCTTTGCTACGAACTTCTGTTTAGCTTAAATGTGTTCTCTAGTTCTTTGCTTCTAAATTGAACTGCATAATCAAGAAGTATTAATTAACTCAGCTTTCCACAGTATTGAATGTTACAAAGGCCTTGGAACTTTGGTTCTATATACATATTTCTTGTTGATGTGTAGAAAGCCTTCTCTGCCGAACTGAAAATCCGTGAGAGAAGATTTCTTCCTTTCGGCAGTCAATATTGTTTGGAACTGAAGACACGGTGAGAAAACAGAGCACAAAACGGCGTGTCACTCTCTTGTGTTACCATCTCGCAGCGTATCAAGGGATGAATCCCTACAGTGGCAGAAGAATCTAAGCATCTCACCTGCATTATATATATATATCCTGGCTTTGAATCACTGATAGTGCCTGAAACACTGCAATGACTTTGAGATATAAGAATCAGAGCCTCTTAGTAGCTCTTACAATGAAAATCAATAAAGCCTTAAATGGGGAAAATTCAGATGATGCCTGACTAAAAAAGGTTATCATCTTCTTCATAGAATCTAGCATGACAATCCGCTTCTTCTATAAATCTTAGATGGATGTAATCGTCATCTTAACCACATCCTTCTCTTTAATGATTTAGTATGCCATTATAACAAAAAGGTTGAATCTTTAAACTCTTGAAAGCAAGTAGAAAATAACAGAAGCAATATGCATTTTTTGTTTACTTGTAGAACAAAATGAACCTGCTGCATATTTGCTTGAATTAGATTTCTTAAAAGAGAAAATTCTAGATGATAGAAGATACGATGTGTTCAGAAATGCGACGGATCTCAAAGTAAAATTGAAACAAAAAAAGAAAAGGAAAAGAAAAGTCGGGAATGAAAATTCCAGAGAATCCACATGAATCATATCATTGACGATACGGAGAAGAAACAAAACAACAAAAGAAAAACCTTTACTGAAACACATATTTTGTTGGGTGTTAAAGCCTGCAAAGCCATCACAGCGCCGAGATATCGTGCGCTCAGGCAGCAAGCAGTCTTCATCGCAGAAAACAAAGGGAAAATAAGGATAAGACATCGAAACCCTTTCCGTCACCGGAGCCGTCAACCATCTCTCCACGGAGATGGAGTTGCTCTTTGGCCGCGCCGAAACTGACGACGGCAAAGCACGGAAAAAAGCCGAAACACTAACCTTAAACCTTTTTCTCAGCTCAGATAAGATCAAGTAGTTTTGAAGCTAGGGGAATCCGAGCTGCTCGGGTTTTATAATGCTTCTGGTCGAAACCCTACTCCTAATTACATCAGGAAACTCCAAAAATGCCCTCGCTTTAAAAAAGAACTAACTTATAAAACGAAACCACCACAGCACTTGAAACGATCAAATAATAATAAGGAATATAGTTTTATGTTTGAGTGACCAGAAGGATCCATGTACATAAGATGGAAAGTGATAATTCCAAATCCATAAAGCCCTTGACATGTTTTGAGCTTTCTTTAGCACCAGAGAGTTGTATAAAAGAGAAGCATTTACACCAAAAGAGAGAGAAAGAGAGAGCCGTGATGCGTGTGTTTACAGAGGAGAAGTCGTAGACTTGTGCATTTTGTTACTCCCTTGTGCCTGTGGTGGCTGAGATGAATGGATTGCGGCTCGGTATGAAGATGAAGCTAGCTGAGCCAGTGCTGGTACAGTGCCACCTGCAAACATTCCTCCAACGAAAGATGCATCATTTCAAGATTTAAGGCGGACAACAAAGATTACATCATATGAAAATGAAATGACTGGTTTCCTTCTTCCCTCCCATAGTTTAAAATTGATCATAAGTAACTTATGTTCCACTATAAAGCAATGATGAAGGAGGAGAAGAGGATCTCAAACCTGCTAGTCCAGCACAGGCCGATGAAATAACTATAACAGGCGGTGCCTGCATTGATACAGAAATGAAATATCAACAGATTCATAAGAACAGAAAATGATTTAAACATTATTTACTGGTCTTTTCCGCGGATAGTTTATGCACGTAACATGTGTGGAACATAAGAAGGGAACTCTGCAATCTGCATCTTTGCTGATAACTTACCCCAACAAGAAAATGTAACCACATGGGTCCTTTTATCCACTTGCGTACAATTGGCATAACTGCGTATTCAAAAAGAGCATTTAAACAGACTTGGACTCTTTTGAGCAAGCTCTTAATCTAATTGCTATCACTACACTCTATAACCAATACGGCAATAACTAGATAACAACAGAATACAGATTGTTACAGAGCTGGAACATAAGCCACACAATCGGGCATCAAATACACATGAGCCTTTCCTTGGACTAATTAGAAATCTACTATTAATCTTAAATGACTAAGTCCTTCTTCTCTTTCTTTCTCAAAGTTAGAAAAGAATCCTAAAGCGCGCATATAAGAAGAAGGTAGAAGTCGATTACAGGCAGACATAATCAATGAGAAAAGAACAAAACTCGAGAGTTGAAAGTCATATTCACAAGAAGATACTAATTCAGACAAGAATAGATGCGAGATATAAAGTCAAAGAGAAACCTCTACATACCATGGTTAAATCCAATGAATGCACTTGCAGTACCACCAACCGCTGATCCAATCTAAGATCATATCAAACATTCAAAACATAAATAACTAATCCATAGTCCATATACAAAACAAAAGCAAAGTTCAAATTCTCCAAAGGGGCAAACTTTTTTCCTGATAAAAACCATTGCAGCAAGCTACAATTAGACAAAAAGAGTCAAATTGGCAACAAAAGACCAAAATTTATTCAAAAGAAATCAATTTTACCATAGAAAAGCTATCCCTGATGAACGGAGCCACAGCCCATTCACTGGTTTCCTGAAATCAATCAACTTCCGAATTAAAAGTAAACTACTCTATAAAAATACAAAAACAAAGAAAAAAAATCAACTATCATCTGCAGTAGAGATCTGTTAAACATATTCATGCTGGATGCAGAAAATTACCAAATCTTTCGTAAGAGGGCCTGCACAATGATGGCATCTGACTCCCATCTCATGCTTAGAATTTGTCATTTTCTTCGCAGGCAAACGAGATTTTATTTCTTTTCTTCTCTTTGTTATTGTTTTGGTTGTAGGGTTTATACTCTGTTAACTATTTGCTTCCTCCTCTGTTCGACAAGAAAGAGCCCACCGATCATATGCGGTTGAGTCTACTCTACTTCCGTACTAGTTAGCCACTAACCCATAGACACGTCATCTTAAACAAACCGAGCCGATCCAACCATGAACTTGCGGACACATTTAATCAAAATCTGGACCGGTCAAAACCGGTTAATTCAGCTCCATCTACTTTTAGGTGATAGTAGTGTTAAAAGGTGAAGAACGTTTTTGCTTATCACAAGTTTATCTTTGGAATCTTACTTCATGTTCCAAAGAGTTAAAAACAACTCTAGAAATAAACTGTATAAACGAATATGAAAAGAATCAAAACTCATTAATACAGCCTTAAAGAGACTAAGTATAAGAGGAAATAAGTAGACCCGAATAATAGTTTCTCCTATTTTTTTTTCTGAGTTCGCGTAGTGATGAACAAACAAGATTCTCGACTTGCGATTGCGACTCGCCAAGCTTTCTTTAGTTTTGGATTCTCATATTCTCATTCTGGAGAATCTCAGGAACCCACTTTTCATCTCCATTTTCTCTCCAAAAGAATATAGTTCACAGTCTTTTTCCCGTTTATTGGCTGTTTTATGTATTGAATCCTCTCTCGTTCAATTAAACATTATCACAATCCCACGATGCATCCAACATGTTGAATTGTATTTCCTATGGAAAATTAAAGAGTAGAAGTTAGTAAGTAAACAAGAATAAGAATCTGTAATAGGGATATGAACGAGTGCCAATTCAATGAGCCAGAAACCTGGAGAAATATGTTACAGTGAAACCCTTTCTTCTAGTTCTTTAAGTGCATGAAGAACAACACTGCTGCAAAAAGCATACTCAAAATTTGTCTTTTCTGAAACTACATTTGATATATGTTCTTTTTTTTTCTTTCTGAGTGAAACTACATTGACATAGAACAGAGAATTAGATACGAATATCTGGTAAAACTGAAATCAATCAAAAGAGTTTTAACATAGATTTTGCTTCGTCTAATTTACTTTTGATGTTATTCAAATAAACTTTTGAAACTTGCAGCACACAATATGAAGCCTCTCTTTGTGGAAACATATTCCTACTGTCCCACCACATTGGCATCAACTATTTAGGCAATATGCTCAAAGATTTTTAACTGAACGTTATGAAAGGTTCTTCACAAACAGAATAAAGTTTTAATGAGAAAATAGAAACATAAGTTTACGCCAAAAAAAGATTGAAAAAAAAAATGCAAAGAGATGCACCATAAACATGTTATGTTGCCTTTAGAACAGACAGGAATGGTTACACGCTTACATACATACATGCATGCATGCATAGATAACACAACATGGAAGTGCCAAAAATGTTGT
The DNA here is from genome assembly GCA_018901935.1 of Pugionium cornutum. Taxonomy (NCBI): domain Eukaryota; kingdom Viridiplantae; phylum Streptophyta; class Magnoliopsida; order Brassicales; family Brassicaceae; genus Pugionium; species Pugionium cornutum. The sequence goes on along the minus strand of CM032158.1, from coordinate 14,160,824 downwards.
GGCAATAAAAAAATGTAAGATATGGTTCTTAACTATTCTTAATACTGTTTAGACAGGATAATAACTAAACTTGTTGATCGAGACAACATGAAGTATTAAAACTTTCATCTCCGTGCTATCACATAGTTGGGTATTCTTCATCATGAAATCATAAGGACATATCATCACTATACACTCTTGAAACATGACCAAAGAAGCTTGTTCAAATCTCAAAGCTTCAATAGACAATGATAAGACTTAAGATGTATCTAGAGACTGAAAATTGACTCTCAAGTAGGTACAAAAACAATACAGACAAGTGGAAAGCATTGAGAATATACCTTGAGAGATAGAAAGGTTGGAGCTGGACTTTGAAAAAATTGAGGAATAACGACAGAGAATGAATTCCCCCAAGTAGAAAAGTTGTCAAAAGATTTGGAGAATAAGATACTTTCGTATACAAGAATGGTTAAAGAATGAGCATATGATGCATTATTTGTGGATCAATTCTGGTATCTAATGCAATATTTGAAGTGCACTAAAAAGTTGTAGCCTAGAGGAATCAAAACAAGAGAAAAAAAATCTACGCAGATAACCTACAGATTAAACGATAAGAACACAAACAACAAAGCGACGATTGGACCAATTATTCATATTCCATACCTTAGTTATGATCCTCTAATTTGCCTTTTTCTATTCAACTTTCTATATAAAGCAAAGTTGCAAAGACCTTTTACTCTTCAGAGACCCTAACCTGAGAGAAACAAGAAAGAGCATAAACAAGGTAAGCAGCAAAGACATCTTCCCAACTGAGAGCAGCAAGCTGCATTTACAAACTAAGATTGTGTCAGGTAAAAGAAAAACATTTGGTCTTTACATTCATTATCACTGTTGTATTTTCTAGGTGGGATAAACTAACATTTTTATTTTGAAGACAGACTTATGTATTACCATAACCAGCATCAAGGCAAGAGCATCGTCTCTTCATCGAGAATGCCCATTCCTTCTGACAGGCATCCATTCCTCCGAGGAAATGAAACAGGAGATTCTGGACTCATCCTCTCAACAGATGCAAAGCCACGACTAAAATGGACACCAGATCTTCATGAGAGATTTGTTGAAGCAGTCAACCAGCTTGGAGGAGGAGATAGTAAGTTATATTATTAGCAAACAAACCACCTTTGAAAATCAGGATCTTTAGACATGATGTGTACACATTTGTCTCTACAGAGGCTACTCCTAAAACAATCATGAAAGTCATGGGTATTCCAGGCCTTACCTTATACCATCTCAAGAGTCATCTTCAGGTAAGCTTTCAACACTTTATACATATACCTAAATTTTTCAGGTTTCTGTATATGTCTCCTTCATCAATTCACTTGGTAGAAATCTGTTAAAGTAGCGCAACAATTACGACATGTCAATAAGTGAAAATATGTAATCATTTTTTACATAGGTTTTTAATTTCATGATTTGACTACAGAAATATAGGCTGAGTAAGAATCTTAATGGGCAAGCTAACAGCAGTTTAAACAAGACAAGTAAGCTTAGTTATTCATTACTCAGATACAATAATTTTTTAATCTAAAGATTCATTTTCTTTTCTTTTTGTTTCAAAATACTTTCCTTTCAAGAAACTAAAAGTAACCTGGTTTAGGTGTGATGACGATGGTAGAAGAGAGCATTCCTGAAGCTGATGAAAGTCACACCGAAAGTTTAAGCATTGGACCACAGCGGAGCATGTAAGAATATGGCTATATGCTTACAATTTTCAACTTATTAATTTTCAGAAAAATGACGTAATATTGTGCACTCAGGAACTTGCCCATAAGTGATGCACTTCAAATGCAGATAGAGGTTCAGAGAAGTCTACACGAGCAACTTGAGGTATCATATCATGTACTCCATGGACCTAAAGCAGCTATCAGTGTTTGGAATTTATGTTCCTATATTTGTTCTAACAAGACCAGTCAAGCAAGTCTGGTTCACTAACTGTCATAAAACGCGTGTTGTTCATTTATCTTCGAATAGGAAAAATTTACTCAACTCTACTCAAGCATGTAAAACACACACATAAATCAGTGAAAATAGTAAGTGTAGAGGATGGAAATACTATATAGAAACAGAGAGTACAATGCATTTAGTTACAATTTCATTGAAATATTTTAAACTGAGCCAGGTACAGCGACATTTGCAGCTCAGGATAGAGGCTCAAGGAAAGTACCTGCAAGCGATTCTGGAGAACGCACAAGAGACTCTTGGAAAACAGAACCTAGGTGCAGCTGGGATTGAAGAACCTAAAGCTCAACTCTCAGAATTAGTATCTAAAGTGTCAGCAGAATATGCAGACTCTAGTTTCCTAGAACCGAAAGAGATGCAGAATTTACACCATCAACAGAGGCAAACAACCTATCCACCTAACTCCTCCTTTGAGAGTTGCCTAACCTCAAATAAAGGAACACAGAAAGCCCCAAAGATGCTTGAGAACATATTGGGGTTAAGAACATATATCAGAGACTCAACTTCAGAGCAGAAAGACATAATGGAAGAACCCTTCTTTCACAGAATGGAGCTCACACGGGCAGAAACAGACAACCTCAGAGGGAATAGTAGGCCATATCTACCCACAATAGTTACCAACTCAGAACTGAGAACCTCATCTTCAAGAAGAAGCCCAGGAAGATTGTCGATAGATGTGGGATTACATGAACACAGAGGACGGAATATCAACAGTGAGTATACACAAGTAAAAGAGAATGGTGAAGATTACAAGTTTGAAACACGCGCACGAACAAAGCTAGATCTTAACACATATGATGAAAACTGTGGCACAACGCGTCTGAAAAAGTTTGATTTGAATTGTTTCAGTTGGAACTGAGAAGAACTTAAAGCTAAAAACTGCAGCAACTATTGATTTCCGTATGTTAGTTTGAGGAATTCGTCTAAAATTGAATTAACAGTCGAACCAAAGAGACATCTTGTGCAAAATGTACACCATTATTTTAGTGATATCTCATATCATATAGTACAGATGATTTACTAATTTCACTGAAGAAATTCATATTCTCAAGTAAAAGAAAGTTCATGGAGACATCATTGTGGGCACCAAATTCGACCACAAGAACCAGACCAATTGACTTGAATCGAACCGGGTTCAACCGGATCACCTAATCTGGTCAAATCTATTTATTTCGTAACCGTCAAAATTTATTATTTTGTAACTTACTTTGCAATTAATTCTCTAGAAATTAATTGTCCAAAATAGTATAAAAGGAGGGAGGATATCATTTGTAAAGGATTCCAAAAAATCATTGAGAAATAAACAAGAACTATTCAGATCATTCTTTGTGTGAGAGCTGAATTGTTTATTCGGTTCTAACATTTGGCGCCGTCTGTGGGGAGAATTCACCCTAAGTAAAAAAAAAAATAATCATCAATCACAATGTCGAGCTCCGGCGAAGATCGCTCTGATTCCCTCTCGGAAATTAAGGCTCTGTTGATTGACCTCAAGTCAACTGCCGACAAGCAAAAAGAATCCAATGACAATCTCGTGGCGCGGTTTAACGCACACGAAACCCAAGTCTTGACGCAGCTCAACAACCTTGCGACAGCTCAAGCCGAGCTCGAGTCGAGAGTAATGGCGCTCAACGCACCGAGCGGTTTCCAAGCCGAGGAACACCCTCAGCAGGGATCCGCTAGAATGTGCCTCGACTTTGGCACCCGACCCGAGGATCGAGTCATTTTCAGCACGACTCCTCGCGCCGATCTCCTCCCAGGAGAAACATCGGGAACCCCACCACCATCGCAACCCCACACGGGGTTGTCGCGAGAAGAACCCACGCTACTCCCTGTTCTTGGACAGGGTGTAGACCGTGATCAAGCCCTACCTGGAGGACGCTACGAGAACTCTCAGGAAAACCCCAATGTGGTGGGATACGAGAGTCTCCGGAGATCCATTGAAAGAACTAACGCCGGGCTCGCGGCAATGACCTCTAAAGTTCATAAAGCATCAAGCGCAGCCCTAGAGATCGATCGCGTGATCGAAGAAACTGAGAAGTCACCATTCTCATCTCGGGTAGCGAACACGCAAGTGAAGGAGACTGGCAAGCTGAGATTGCCGGTCTATGAAGGGAACTCAGATCCGAAAGCATATATGACAGCATTCCGAATCGCCGCGAACCGAGCCCACTTCAGCGAGGAAGAAAAAGACGTGGGATATTGCAGGTTATTCGTAGAAAATTTGGTGGGACCTGCACTCGATTGGTTTTCTCAACTACCAGAAAACTCGATCGATAGCTTCAATCAGTTGTCGACGGTGTTTATCAAGCATTATTCCATCTTTATGGGAAGCGGAGCAACCGATGCGGACCTGTGGAATGTCACGCAAGCCGAAACGTTGTCGCTACGGTCCTGTATAGACAATTTCAAGAAAGTGAAGGCCAAGATAGCTGGAGTCAGCGACTCGACAGCACTCGCCGCCCTGAAACACGGACTCTGGCACGAGTCCCCTTTCCGTTTTGATCTGACGATTCATAAGCCAGAAACGATCGAGGACGCATTACACAGATCGACAAACTGGATAGTAGCCGAGGAGGAGAAGTTGGCACTCGCCAGAAAGTTCAAACCAAGCAAAAATGGAGCAGAGTCTTTTCCAAACCAAAGGCGGTTCGAGAAGAGAGACGGAAAGGATACCCGTACGTACGGCACTGGAAAACTAACATACGCTATAGATCGGACCCCTGAACGAAATGCAGAGGGTAGTCCAAGAAGAATGGGCCGAGACGAGAATTCATACTGCGAGTTCCATAAGTGAGAGCTCTTGGGCTGCGGGGCCAAGATAGACGAAGGAGAAGCCCAGCGCAACGAAGAGGAAAACGCGAATAATAAGCGGGGCAGGCCATCTTCCGAGAAGGAAACGAGGATTCAAACACAGAAGAAGCGAATAGATTTCATAATGGGAGGATCAAAATACTACCGCGACTCTGTAACATCAATAAAGACCTGGCAACGAAAAGCCGACTTCGGACGATATAAGTTTGAAGAAAGCTCCAGGCCCGTTCTATCTTTCTCCGAAAAAGATGCCGCTCACCTCAACAGCCCGCACGATGACGCGCTAGTCGTCGAGCTAGACATCGGACCCAATTGCGAGGTGTCAAGAGTCCTAATCGATACCGGGAGCTCAGTCGACCTACTTTTCCTAGAAACACTACGAAAGATGGGAATCGACAAGGAGGAAATTCAAGGACCTCCCCTCCCCCTGACCGGATTCAATGGGGTGACCGAGATGTCATTAGGTACTTTGAGGTTACCCGTCTCAGCTAAGGGGGTGACTAAGATGGTCGAATTCACGATGGTGGACAGACGAGCAACTTACAACGTCATCCTCGGCACGCCTTGGATCTACGCAATGAAGGCAGTCCCCTCGACATATCAATAGTGTGTGAAATTCCCAACACCAACAGGAGTAGGAGTATTACGAGGGAACCAAAAGAGCTCACGGATATGCTATATGAGCGGGCACCGTCTCCGACTTCAATAGCAATTAACAAGAGGGGACGAGTCCAAAAAATCGGAAAAGACAGAAAGTCGGAAGGGTCCCCTGTCCAACTCTATAATTCAAGTCCCTCTCGATCCAACAGATCCGGATCGGAGCGTCGCCATAGGGGCAGACTTGGACCATGCGATCAGACAAGAGTTAGAGGCTTTCTTAAAAGAGAACAAGAATACCTTCGCTTGGACCACCGAGGACATGATCGGGATCCCCGCCGATGTAATCACCCACGAGCTGAACGTTGACTCGGCATTCAGGCCGATCAAACAAAAACGGAGGCGGACAGGGCCGGAGAAAGCTCAAGCCGTGAACAAAGAAGTAAAAAAACTTCTCAAAAATGGAATGATTCGCGAAGTCCGATACCCAGAATGGCTAGCTAATCCAGTGGTAGTCAAAAAGAAAAATGGGAAGTGGCGATTCTGCATCGATTTCATAGATTTGAATCGAGCATGCCCAAAAGATAGCTTCCCACTACCACACATAGACAAACTGGTGGATTCAACGGCGGGAAATCAATTGCTAACTTTCATGGACGCGTTCTCTGGATATAATAAAATTCTTATGCATCCAGACGATCAAGAAAATACGTCATTCATCACCGATATGGGGACGTACTGTTACAAGGTCATGCCATTCGGGTTAAAAAACGCTGGAGCCACTTATCAAAGACTAGTGAACCGAATGTTCTCGAATCAAATCGGGAGAACTATGGAGGTTTATATAGATGACATGCTCGTAAAGTCTGCTCGTGCCGAAGAACACGTGGATAATTTGAAAGAATGCTTCGATATCCTGAATCAATTCGGAATGAAGCTGAACCCCACGAAGTGTACATTCGCCGTAACTTCAGGGGAATTCCTCGGATACTTAGTCACGTAGCGAGGAATCGAGGCCAATCCTAGCCAAATCTCCCCTTTCCAGCAAATAAGTTCTCCAAGGAATATTAAGGAAGTCCAGTGCCTGACAGGGAGAATCGCAGCCCTGAACAGAATTATTTCCCGATCAACGGATAAGAGCCTCCCATTCTTCGAGATACTAAAGGAAAACAAATCGTTCATTTGGAACGAAGACTGCGAACAAGCCCTCACTGAGCTGAAGGCCTATCTCTCCAACCCTCCGATATTGGTCAAACCACAGTCAGGAGATATCCTTTACCTATACGTAGCTGTATCTGCCGTAGCAGTCAGCGGAGTGCTAATCCAAGAAGACGAAGGGGAACAAAGACCGATTTTTTACGTGAGCAAACGATTGGTCAATGCTGAAATGCGATACCCAGCCTTCGAGAAATTGGCTCTCGCAGTGATAACGACAGCTCGGAAGCTGAGACCCTATTTCCAATCGCACACGATTGTCGTAATGACAACCCAACCACTACGCGGGGTACTCCATAGTCCGAATCAATCGAGACGGTTGACAAAATGGGCAATCGAGCTGAGTGAGTATGACATCGAATACTGGATAAGAACAAGCATCAAGGCCCAAGTTCTTGCCGACTTCGTCATCGAACTACCCAAGGACAGCTTTGGAGAATCGTGCCGCAATGGGAGGTGGACTCTCCACGTGGATGGATCATCAACGAATCACGGATCTGGTATTGGGATACGGCTCACGTCTCCGACTCGGGAAGTAATCGAACAGTCTTTTCGCCTATTGTTCAATGCCTCCAATAACGAAGCAGAATACGAATCGTTAATCGCTGGCTTGAGGTTGGTGAGCGGAATCGAGGTAGACGAGCTAGAAGCATTCACAGACTCTCAGCTCGTAGCTAGTCAATTTAACGGCGATTACGAAACCAAGGACGAGCGAATGGAATTATACTTCAGAATAGTTCAAGGACTCGCGCGACTGTTCGACCACTTCGAACTCAAACGAATCCCAAGAGCAGAAAACGCTCAGGCTGATGCTCTGGCGACCTTGGCTTCCACAACCGAACCAATGATAAAAAGGGTAATTCCGATCGAAAGTATTGAGACACCAAGCATAAAGTTCCATTCAAACATCATCTTCGAGATCAGCGGAGACACCGAGAACCAACCCAATGATCAACAATCTGTTTTGATCGAAGAGGAACATCAAACCGAAGATTGGAGAATCCCGATAAAGGAGTACATAACAACGGGAACAATGCCAAGCGATAAATGGGATGCAAGGAAACTCAAAGTAATCAGCGTCCGATTCTGTGTACTCGAGGATAAGCTATACAAACGGAGCATAGCCGGCCCGTACCTCAATTGCGTCAACAAAGAAGACGCAGAAACAATAATGAGAGAAATGCATGAAGGCTTATGCGGAAGCCACTCATCAGGCCGTAACCTCGCACTCAGAATCAAACGACAAGGGTATTACTGGCCAACCATGCTGGCGGACTGCGAACGTTACACAAAGCATTGTGACAGCTGCCAAAGGCACGCACCAGTGAATCACCATCCGACCGAGGAGCTCCAATAACTTTTAGCCCCGTATCCATTTATGAGATGGTCAATGGATATCGTCGGAGCTCTGCATCCTTCGACAGGAAACGTAAAATACCTATTAGTAATGACAGATTACTTCTCGAAGTGGGTAGAAACAGAATCATACAAGTCGATCGTGGACTCAACGGTACAAAGTTTTATATGGAAAAATGTTATATGTAGACACGGTTTACCGTACGAGATCGTCACGGACAACGGATCGCAGTTCATCTCGAAAAAGTTTGAAAGGTTCTGCGAAACATGGAAAATTCGTCTAAGTAAATCAAGCCCTCGTTACCCGCAAGGGAACGGGCAGGCCGAAGCCACAAACAAATCGATACTAAGCAACCTAAAGAAGAGACTCGGAGCACACAAAGGGAATTGGGCAGACGAGCTGCAAGGAGTGTTGTGGGCTTATCGAACTACTCCACGAAAGTCTACTAGCGAAACACCATTCTCCCTACTTTACGGAATCGAGGCAGTTGTACCGGACGAAGTCGCAATCCCGAGTCATCGAAGGGAGTCAGCTCCGGAAAACGGAGAAATTAACGAAAACATGCTGCAAGACAATCTCGATGTAATAAACGAAAGACGAGACCAGGCCCTGATACGGATACAGAACTACCAGCAGAGCGCAGCAAGATATTACAACTCAAGAATCAAACCACGGAGATTCGGCATAGGCGAGCTGGTACTACGAAGAGTGTTCGAGAATACAGCAGAGCTCGGGGCCGGAAAGTTGGGTACCACGTGGGAAGGTCCGTACAAGATCGCAAAAATAATCAAGCATGGAGTGTACGGACTAGAGACCCTCGGCCGAAAACCAGTGATGAGATCATGGAATGCGATCCATCTTAAGAAATACTTTTGCTAAATTAGTTTTATTTCAATATATCTGATTCGGAAAATTAATAAAGTTTCTTTTTCTACGAATGCTATCCTAGATAACACTACGTGAACAAGAAACCAAATAAAACGAAGCAGCTCCTCGTAAAAAATACGAACAAGTAGCCGTTACAGAAGCAAGGAACACTTCGCCGAAATATAAAAAGAGCGCAAGCAGCTCCTCGTAAAAGAATACGGACAAGTCGCCGTTACAGAAACGAGGAGCACTTCGCCAAAACAAAAAAAAGCGCAAGCAGTTCCTCGTAAAAAATACGGACAAGTAGCCGTTACAGAAGCGAGGAACACTTTGCCGAAATATAAAAAGAGCGCAAGCAGCTCCTCGTAAAAGAATACGGACAAATCGCCGTTACAGAAACGAGGAGCACTTCGCCAAAAAAAAAAAAAAGTGCAAGCAGTTCCTCGTAAAAAATACGGACAAGTAGCCGTTATAGAAGCAAGGAACACTTCGCCGAAATATAAAAAGAGCGCAAGCAGCTCCTCGTAAAAGAATACGGACAAGTCGCCGTTACAGAAACGATGAGCACTTCGCCAAAACAAAAAAAAAAAAAAGCGCAAGCAGTTCCTCTTAAAGAATACGGACAAGTAGCCGTTACAGAAGCGAAGAACACTTCGCCGAAATATAAAAAGAGTGCAAGCAGCTCCTCGTAAAAGAATACGGACAAGTCGCCGTTACAGAGGCGAGGAGCACTTCGCCAAAACAAAAAAAAAAGCGCAAGCAGTTCCTCGTAAAAAAAATACGGACAAGTAGCCGTTACAGGAGCGAGGAACACTTCGCCGAAATATAAAAAGAGCGCAAGCAGCTCCTCGTAAAAGAATACAGACAAGTCGCCGTTACAGAAACGAGGAGCACTTCGCCAAAACAAAAAAAATGGGCAAAGCAAAGCAGCTCCTCGTAAAGAGTACGGACAAGTAGCCGTTACAGAAACGAGGAACACTTCGCCTAGAGATGAAAAATATTCTAAGCTAATACATGAGCTCGGCCCGACGGTGGTGGCAGCGCGCACATAGCTCATCTCGACGCTACGACGTCGAGACCATCGAAGCAAAAGAACAAAAAGCAAATATAAAAGGAGTTCAGCCGCCTCGAACTTAAAGCTCTATGTGACTTTGGCATATGCTAAGAAAAAGCAAACGACACGAACAACGCGCCCGTCATCGTGGGTCAAATGATAAAACACTCAACAAAATAATAAAAAGTCCATTGCGATTTCGTCCAATAACAACAATAACAAAGCACCAAAACAAAAGGAAACTAGACGACAACGAGGAAGCGTATCAAGTCGCCAAAACAGAAAACAAATACAACATGAAAAATCAAATATCAGCAAGAGGGAGCCGGAATGCAAAAGTTGCCGATGCACGCTCCAGGGAGGCAGATGGCCCCAAGGTTGGAACCAAACTCGTCAAACGATGTATCCATGGGCTCAGACTCCGGAACTTCGGACCCCGAAGCGGGGACTAACTCTGGAGAGTTCAATGTCAAAAACTCCAAACGCGACAAATCAATCTCTGGAAGCGCGCCCTCGACATCGAGCAACTCGCGAGCACTGATCTCTTTGTCCGTGAGGACAACTTTAAGCTCAGCGTTCAGATTCTCTATTTCGCCGTTGATAATCTCCTCAAGAATCTCTTAATTCGCTCTCGTTTTAGCGCAACGAGACAAGGAACCACGCAGCTTCTCCACCCCAGAAAGATACGATCAAAACCGATCAATGAGAACCTTCACCTCGTTCTTGAGCTCGACCCGAGCAACACGAGCGGCACTCAAATCTCGAATACGAGCCTCAAGAAGAGCATTGTATTTGATCTTCACGCTCTTAACTTCAGCGACAAGTTGAACGTCGAAAAGCTCCGAATTCTGGGCAATGGCATTCGACAGCTTGACCTCGTAATCATCACGAGAAATCTCTGCTTCCCTTAGCGCGTACTCAGAACGATTCAATTGGAGGATAACTTTGTCAACAGACTTGACCTTATCAGCATCTTTCTCCCTGAGAGCAGAAAGATTCTTTACTTCGAATTCTAACGACTTTATACGCTCCATCGCTGCGCGAAATTCCGCTTCGGTAGGAGACCGCACACGCCTCTCGTACAAATCCATCGAGCGATTGTACTCTGCCATCAGCTACACGAAAAAGAGAGAATCTTTTTCACATCTCCAAAGGTGGGAATGAAACGAAGATGAAACAAAAAAAAACTTACATCTCCAAGGCGTTTCGAGAAACTCAGGTAGCTCTCTACGTGCTCCTTTCCCAACGTGTCGAATGACGGTAGTTTACATCCAGGCTTTCTGAAATGTTGGGCGATGCGCGCCGTGGCGTCGGGGTCCTCTACGATGTTAGCATCAGAGTTGTACTCAAACTGGAAGAAGTGTCTTAACCTTTTGGCACCACCCAAATACCTCGCGCGATTCGGAGCTGGATGTTTGCGCTTGATGCCGCGGCGGTCATCGGCCTCACCATCAATTGGAGGATCCACAGAGCAATCCACAGCAACAGGAGCCCCGTCAACCCGCGTTGTAGAAGGAACAAGGGAGAGCGGATCGAAATCAACGACAGCGCGAGAAAAGTCACCACCCAAAGCAGGAAGAGCCGCAACAATGGAGCGCGGAGGTGAGGCAGGAGGCGCAAAGCTGGGAGGGGAAGCTCGGGGAGTTGTCTGAGGATCAGGAAGGGTAGAAGATCAGGAAACTTCGCCCAAATCTGTAGCAGCCTCATCGATAGCCCTATCAGCAGCAGCCCTCTCAGCAGCACGCTGAGCCTTCCGTTCGGCACGATAACCAAGGCCCGACATCGTGTGTGGTGGAGAATCAGAGGGAATACCTGAAACAAAAAAAGGGGGATGGAACATTGAAAGCTAAACCGCCAAAGTAAATCAAACAAAAAACGACGGAACGAGACGAACCTTGGTCAGTGTCAAGCGAATCGGAGTCCCGAAATACTCAAAAATCCTGATTGCAGAGACGATGCTGGGACCTACGAATACGACTCTTAGAAAAAGAACTCCAATCCGTTGAGCCCTCACGTAGGATAATCACCAACACTTCGAGGTCGTCGCTCGCCGGAGCCCTCTTCAGCGCAACTGCAAAGAATAAATCAAACATCAGGGAAACGAGAGTACTAGTAAAGTAGGAGACGCGAAAAACACAACTCTACCAGGCCGCTGCGACCAGCGGGCCGAGGCCAAAGAACATAAGTCGCCATATGTAGTTCTGTCAACGCGAAAATAAAAAAAGGAACTCCGCCACCTCACGTCTTTGTCGGGAAGACCAGAAAATACTGCTCGTGAAGGATTGGGAGTCAAATAGAAGGTACCATAACAAGCAGAATTAGCCCTTACAGCATACAAGCGTGCAACAGTGGGAACGTCAAGGGGGAATCCTTCCTCCTCGGCCCGTGTTTGCAATCCGACCACGATCTGGACGAAATTGGGGCACAACTGCGGTAATGCAAGTCCAAGTTCGTGTATCAGACGAACGAGGAGTTCGGGAAGTGGGAAAGACAACTCGTAGGCACGAAAGTAAACCTCATAAGCGCAACAGTAACCCGGAGGAGGAAACTCAGGAGAATCGGAAATGCCGGGAATAATGATCTTAGTAGATCGGTCAATCAGGCCAGAAGATCGGAGGTCGCGGATACTAGACTGAGAACTAGCGGATCTCAAGTGAGGGCCAAACCGATTTTGGGAGGCCATACCAGCGAAGCCAAGAGCACACCCAAAAAGTGCTCTTAGCACAAATGTTCAGCACAGCTCGGCACGATCGAATGCACCAGCACGCGTGTTAGCCAGAGGCGAGCACAGGCGAAGAAGGGGCGATGCACGCACCGAGGCGAGCTCGCGCGGTGGGAGGCGCAGTCCGACCGGAGCTCGCGAGCCAGAGGCTAGCACAGGCGAAAGAGTAGTGCGCGCGCCGAAGCGAGCTTGCGCGGCGGGCAGGCGCAGTCCGACCGGAGCTCGCGAGCCAGAGGCGAGCACGGGCGAAGGAGCGAGAGCGAAGTATCCGACCGAGCTCGCGAGCAGGCGAGCACGGGCGAAGCGAAGCATCAACCGAGCCCGCGAGCGAGGCGAGCACGGCGGCGAGGGGCGAGCGAAGCGAGCGCGCGGCGCAGATCGACCAGAGCCCGCGAGCGAGGCAAGCACGGGCGAAGGAGGCGACGCGAGCCGGCGAGCGGCGGCGGCAGCGAGAGCCCGCGAGCCAGAGGCAAGCACGGGCGAAGGAGGGGCGACGCGCGAGCCGAAGCGAGCTCGCACGATAGACTAGCTCGACCTAGAACTCGCGCGGCGGGCAGGCACGAGCCGGAACTCGCACGACGGGCAGGCGCGAGCAGGAGCTCGCCGGCGCGCAGGAGGTCCGAGCACGATGACCTAAAACTCGCGCGGTGGGCAGGCACGAGCCGGAACTCGCACGGCGGGCAAGTGCGAGCAGGAGCTCGCCGGCGCGCAGGAGGTCCGAGCACGATGACCTAGAACTCGCGCGGCGGGCAGGCACGAGCCGGAACTCGCATGACGGACAGGTGCGAGCAAGAGTTCGCCGGCGCGCAGGAGGTCGGTCGCCGGAAAACAACAGCCGCCGGAAATAAAAAAAAATAAAAAAGCAAAAAGAAAGGAGGAAGGTGGACGAGAAGAGGAGAAGAAAAAGGGAAAAGAGAGGAGCTTACCTTTAGGGTTCCCAGGAGTATTTTTAAATAGGGGAAGGAGAACCCTATATTAAATAAGCAAAGAGCACCAAAAATAAGGAAAAAAAATCAGAATCTGAAAGTTTCATAAATCAGATTAGGAAACTTGGGGGGCAGATTGTGGACACCAAATTCGACCACAAGAACCAGACCAATTGACTTGAATCGAACCGGGTTCAACCGGATTACCTAATCTGGTCAAATCTATTTATTTCGTAACCGTCAAAATTTATTATTTTGTAACTTACTTTGCAATTAATTCTCTAGAAATTAATTACCCAAAATAGTATAAAAGGAGGGAGGATATCATTTGTAAAGGATTCCAAAAAATCATTGAGAAATAAACAAGAACTATTCAGATCATTCTTTGTGTAAGAGCTGGATTGTTTATTCGGTTCTAACAATCATGATGAACAACTGCGTACGAGTACATAAAACTTCGTGATTTTCCAATTAAATTCGGATATCAACATACTAAAAACACAAAATTGTATGCTCCAAAATCAAATTTGGATTTCGTTTTCTTAGCTACACCTTTCGTTTTCTTAGCTACACCTTTCGTTTTCTTAGCTACACCTTAGTACTCACAAATGTATACATAGAGATAGAGATCATGGACACCTTTGCATAAAATGCATTTTCTATTGTTTTAAATTTTAACATTGAGATCCACAAACGTTGAACGACAGCTGAGATTTGGCACTATGTTTCTAAAGAGAGCGACATTTGGTTAGTTAATTCCAATGGTACGTTTTGACAAATGATCGTGATAGTATTAGCACTACGGTTTTATGCAACCTATGCTCACAATATACTTTTTCTTCTTTGATGGTTCTTTTTGTTTTTGTTTTTGGTCACTTGTATATAAGCATTAGAAACATCTGATCAGAAAATCTGATCAGAAAATACATGATTTATATTGGAACTAGTGTGATATTGAAATATTTATATATGAGAAGATTGAGTTTTTTTTCTATGTTTTTTTATGGTTATTTAAATAAAAGAAAATTGAATGGCATAATTTGGATAGATTTTGAAATTGTAAAATGATACAACATATATTATTGGATTGAAGAAAAGATTCGAAGGGAATTCCCGTTTGGCACATAGAATTATTGAGCCTTTCAAAATTAAACTAAACCAAAATTTAATCTAAAATAAAAAATAAAAACCGGAAATAAAACCAAACTATAATTAAATTTGAATTGAATGGAACTTTTTTAAAAATCTAAAAAACCTAAAATCCAAAATATCTAAACTGAATTGATATGAATAAACGAATGTCCATTTCTATATAGGAACATCATTTGGGAAGTAACAAAAGAAAGGGGGCAAATTGGGAATAAAAAACTTCTGTACACTTTATAATTTTGGGCCGTCAAAATCGAACTCGTTTTCAACTCGTTCTGATTTTGTTATCATCCTTAACGATCCAATCAATTATCATTTCATCGTCTTCTTTCTCTCGCTCTAAAGTGAAACCCTATTTTTACTGTCAGCGCGAACCAAAATCTGAGGATTCTTTTGTTTACATTTACGGATCAAAATTTTCGGAGTCTCATCTCTGGTTGGGCTGGAATGGGTGCGAGCCGCAAATTACAAGGCGAGATAGATCGGGTGCTGAAGAAGGTTCAAGAAGGTGTTGATGTTTTCGACAGCATCTGGAACAAGGTATTTTTTTCCCTTAATTGTTCTCGATGATATTGAGAATGCAGTAAGATCTATATGATAAAGCTTTATATTCGCGCTCGCGTGTTAGGAAATGTGACAATATTATAGAATTGAGTTTACTGAAGCAGTGTATGAGATCATCTATTCGCGTTAAAGCAAGGAAAAATTTGATGGGCCTTAGTCAAATTCAAAGTGGATACTTCAATTGTTCCAGTCTATTTTGTTGGGATTGGGAATGTATCGAGTTTGAGCAATCCTTTGGAATCTGTGGATCAATTTTTGTTTCCTTTCCTAATTTTGGTTTTGTTTTAACCTTTTTTTTGTTGTGAGTAAATTTTCCACTGGAACTCAATATCGAGCTCCGTTTGTTGTTTATGCAGTGGAATGTGAGCAGAATGTTTGTTTTCGAAGCAGAAAAAGTTTTTTACTGGACAGAGGAAAAACCCAGTTTCGGACTTTTTTGGTGTTTCAGGTCTATGATACAGATAACGTAAACCAAAAGGAAAAGTTTGAGGCGGACTTGAAGAAGGAAATCAAGAAGTTGCAGCGGTATAGAGACCAGATCAAGACATGGATTCAATCTAGTGAGATCAAAGATAAGAAAGTCAGTGGTCTTCATTTTAATTGACTAATGGGGTGCCATGGCTACATTGCATTCTCTTAGATAGTTAGATTGCACCTGCGAACCATAATCTATGGCTGTAGTTACTTATCTCACTGGTCTAAAACTACATGGTGCTGATTTCAATCAGGTCATCATCATCTTATCATGTTATAACTAAAGGTTTCCTGACATCTTAAAGAAAAACTCTGTTTTTGTTTGTTTGAGTTAAAAACTTTGTTTCAATAGTTTTGCCTGTCATACTTTTGCTTACCCTCTAACTAGTTTTTTTTTTGTTTCGTATATCTGAAAGGAGTAGCTTCATCCATATTTTCACCTATATATTCCTTGTGTACTGTTCTATTTTGAAGGAATCATATTTTCCATTTATTTTAGACTGAACTGAGGAGATTGTCTGTCGTTTGACTTAGGTCAGTGCATCATATGAGCAATCCCTGGTTGATGCCCGCAAACTTATTGAGCGAGAGATGGAGAGGTTTAAGATCTGTGAGAAAGAAACCAAGACAAAAGCCTTCTCCAAGGAAGGACTGGGTCAGCAACCTAAAACTGTAAGAATTTCTTTACATATCAAAGTGTTTGAACTTCCAATAATTTC
This sequence comes from Pugionium cornutum, assembly GCA_018901935.1. Taxonomy (NCBI): domain Eukaryota; kingdom Viridiplantae; phylum Streptophyta; class Magnoliopsida; order Brassicales; family Brassicaceae; genus Pugionium; species Pugionium cornutum. Next base: position 14,144,371 of record CM032158.1, on the reverse strand, counting down.
TCAGGACGATCTGATAGTCTTGCTTCTCTGATCATTTGAATCTGATTAAGGCAATTTCTCATGCATTGTTCTGATTGCCACTTATATTGCAAAATACTGTGGTTCAATTTGGAGAATCTTGCAGCACTTCTTTCAGAGAAGTATAGTGCAAGCTGTCTTTTTCTCATCCTTTCATGTTTAACGGAGATGTTAGAAGGTGGACAAATAAGTATCAATGAGTGTTTTTCTACTGCTCCATTGTAGATATAAATAATACGTCATTGAGTTACTATAGAAGCATTTCTGATCTTGTGATATCTGTTGGAAACACTTTTAAGTGGATTTATATATTTTGTAAAATTCTTTTGGGCAGTCAGGCTACTGATTTTTTCAGCTCATGTTTAACAGGACCCAAAAGAGAAAGCAAAGTCAGAGACAAGGGATTGGTTGAACAATGTGGTGAGTTATTCTGGTGTGTTTTTGATTCTTAACCCCTACCTTTAACAGAATCGTCCAAACAAATTAACGTCAATGGTGTGAAACTCCTAGGATAATTATGTTTGATGTTTCAGGGAAACTAGGTATTTATTCATCCTAAATAAATGCTATATCTGATTCATCACTCATTTTCTTGCTTTTGATAGGTGAGTGAACTCGAGTCACAGATTGATAGCTTTGAAGCTGAGTTGGAAGGACTGTCTGTAAAAAAAGGAAAGACAAGGCCACCCAGATTGGTAATTTCTGAAAATATGTGTCATGCATGCAAATGCTTTAATTCTTTTTCTCATGGTGCATCATGTCATTTGTTTTGTTTTTCCCTTTTAGACACATCTTGAGACATCTATTACAAGGCACAAGGATCATATCATAAAGTTGGAATTGATCTTGAGGCTTCTGGACAATGATGAATTAAGTCCAGAACAAGTAAATGACGTCAGAGATTTTCTGGACGATTATGTTGAACGAAATCAGGTCTGTTTCCTCATAACCTTGAATGTTTTGCTTATATTTCTATTTTAATATAATCTGAGTTTCCAACATTATAAGTAAGCTGGTATTCTCCTGGATTATGTTTAAATCTCCCATATGTAGGATGATTTTGACGAATTTAGTGATGTCGATGAGCTCTATAGCACGTTGCCACTAGATGAAGTGGAGGGTCTTGAAGATCTAGTTACTGCTGGCCCCCTCATCAAGGTAACTTTTTGCCGCATTTCTTATTGTTCCCTCTACGTGGAAACAAAAACGCACTGTGTCCGTCTGGCGACAATGACATAGGAATTCAGGACTCTTTAAGAGATCAAGTTCAGGAGGAGGTTTTCACTGTAATCACCAGTCATTTAGCTTTAGCTTGAAAAATAACATGAATTAAATTTTCCAGGGTACTCCTTTGAGCATGAAAAGTTCTTTGGCAGCGTCAGCATCTCAAGTTCGGGTAAATATTCCTGTATCCCTTTTTGTGAAGATTTTTGTGCTTATGTTTCTTTATTTTGGCATTCTTTCAGAGCATAAGTTTGCCAACGCATCATCAAAGTACTTCTCAAGAGAAAACAGAGGATACAACTTTATTGGATAGCAATTCTGAGACAATTCCAAAAACCCCTCCCCCAAAGAATGGCGCAAGCCTTCACTCAGCACCATCAACCCCTGCCGGGGAACGTCCAAGTTTGAATGCGCCCACGAGTAATGTTTCAAATGCATCAGTTGCCTTATCAACTTCTATTCCTGTTCAAACTTCCACAGAAAGCTTGGGAAGTTTATCTCCAGTGGCTGCCAAGGAAGAAGACGCAACAGCCTTGCCTTCCCGTAAACCACCCTCATCTGTTGCTGATGCTCCATTGAGGAGCGTTGGTCGAGGTGGTATCTCCAACCAACCACAACCAAGTCAGTCTTTGTCTCCTGCTAATGGAGCTCGCATTAGTGCTACTTCAGCAGCTGAAGTTGCAAAGAGAAATATAATGGGAATTGAGAGCAGCGTCCAACCTCTAACTTCGCCACTGAGCAAAATGGTATTGCCACCAACTGCAAAGGGTAATGATGGAACTGTTTCTGATAGTAACCCTGGTGATGTTGCGGCTAGTATCGGTAGAGCTTTTTCACCATCTATTGTATCTGGTTCGCAGTGGAGGCCTGGAAGTCCCTTTCAGAGTCAGAATGAAACGGTTTGTTATTTTAATACGATTATAAGCCCAAGGATCTTAAGATATTTGCACTATATTTAAGTCGGTAATCTGAATTAATCTATTTTTGGCTATACATCCCATGTGCTTTCTCAAGGTGTGTTAGGTTCTACGGCCTTGTTATTCTTTATGAAGTTCTCACATGTTTTTGGTTTTTAGGTCCGTGGGAGAACTGAAATAGCACCAGATCAAAGAGAGAAATTTTTACAGCGGTTACAACAGGTACAACAAGGCCATGGTAACCTCTTAGGCATGCCTTCTCTATCTGGAGGAAATGAGAAACAGTTTTCTTCACAACAACAAAATCCTCTTTTACAGCAGGTAGCATATTTAGCAGGTCTTGAGCATGTTCGTTTTGAATTCTATGGAATAATCACATGATTAATTGTACTTAGTCAATACATTCCATCATAGTAAGAGATTATCTTTTATTAACTATTTATCAGAGCTCTGCCATCTCTCCTCATGGTGGCTTGGGAATTGGAGTTCAGGCACCAGGTTTTAATGTGATTAGTTCTGCCTCCTTACAGCAGCAGTCAAATGCCATGATTCAACAATTGGGTCAGCAGCCTTCAGTTGTAGGTAAAATCACTGGTTATGTAGTCTCGGTGGCTTACGGTATCATTATATAGACTACTTTTGGGTTTAGCAACTAACATCTATGGTAAAATACAATCTAAAATTAATATCATTTGATTATTCTTTGTGAAGGAGTTCTAACACATCGTGGCAGTTACTTAAATCCTAGAGGCAGTTTTTGGTTTCTAGTTCTGAATTTACGGATGAAATTATAAGCAAAATAATAGATCTATTCTTGATGTTTTGCAGATGTTGATCATGCCAGAAATGATGATCAGCCACAGCAAAACTTACCTGAGGATTCTATTTCCCTAACAGCTTCAAAAACTATTCCAAATGAGGATGATTCTAAAGTTCTGTTTGATACTCCAGTAAGCATGGTCTGTGCTCACATTTAGTATGTTTTATATACGCTTTCCGTCAGATATATTTTAACGAAATTTTAAAATGAACAAAATTATTCTGTCGTTGTTGGTGAGTATTTTGATTTTTCATTCCTTCGCTTAAACTTCACGTGTGCAATTCAATAGTAAATGTGGTCTACCGACTACCGGTACATGGAATAGTAATAGCTGTGGCCTCTTACCTTATCTACTGTGTTTTTTCGTTTTATCTACAGTCTGGAATGCCCAGCTACATGTTGGATTCAGTACAGGTAACTCGGGATGGTCCTGATTTCTCTCCTGGACAACTCATACAACCTGGTCAGCCATCAAGCAGCCTTGGGGTGATTGGACGTAGAAGTAACTCTGAATTAGGAGCCATTGGTGACCCTTCAGCTTTAGGGACCATGCATGATCAGATGCACAATCTACAGCTGCTTGAAGCTGCCTATTATAGACGTCCTCAACCCACAGATTCAGAACGTCCTAGACCCTATTCTCCGGTACTTTGGAATTCTCTTTGACCTCTTCACTCAGTATGGTTCCCTTGAATTTCATATTCTGTCTTTTGATTTTGAACAGAGGAATCCAGCAATTACACCTTCATCATTTCCTCAAACACAAGCACCAATCATAAGCAACCCTTTGCTCTGGGAACGTTTAGGCAGCGACGGTTATGGAACAGACACTTTGTTCTTTGCGTTTTATTATCAGCAGGTGCCAACTTATCAGCGCCCGTGCTCTGTTTATCACTTTTTTGTTCCTCCGGTCAGCCTTATCAATTAAGTGTTGACTTATTCTTTTTGTTTTGTATTTTCATGGGTTTGGTTAGAACACATACCAGCAATATCTAGCTGCAAAAGAACTGAAGAAACAGTCATGGAGATACCACAGAAAGTTCAACACTTGGTTTCAGAGACATAAAGAGCCAAAGATTGCAACCGATGAGTATGAACAAGGAGCCTATGTTTACTTCGATTTCCAAACCCCCAAAGACGAGAATCAAGAAGGAGGATGGTATGATTTCATTCTTGTTTTCGATTATTATCGGTTTAGTTATTGGAGATGATAAAATCTTTATGCTCTTTTGTTTTTATTTTCCCTAACGTCTGTGTATAGGTGCCAGAGGATCAAAAACGAGTTCACGTTTGAATACAGTTATCTTGAAGATGAACTTGCCATTTAGAAAAGAGATATATGTATATACTCTTGAGCAAATGTTGTTTCCTGCGCCAATTTGTAATCTTCCTTTCAATAAGCTTAGCTACTTTTAGTCTCAATGTTAAGAGTTCTCTCTTGAAGACTCCAGACTAAACCCATAATGAAATTATGGTCTTTAATGCTTTTCACCAGTGTTTTTGAACCGGTGATTGTATCGGGTTCAACCATGAACCTGGAATAAGCTGGGTTAGGTTAGCATTAAAACTACAAAAAGGTTAGACCGGTTTAAAATTAAGGTTAGCTAAGATTTTGAACACGAATCAACGATCCTGAATTTATAAAGAAAATATTTCGGCGTTTATTTTGTCATTTCTAAGTTTTTAAATATATACTATTTTACCAAATAGTAACTATATCCTTCAAAATCTAAGAATGTGCATGTACCGAAAATCATGCAATGTCGGTTTGATAAAACTTATAAAAAAAAAAAAAGTAAATTGAGTAATGGGTTACGAATATGGGAGTGTTGAGTAGATCGGCGAAATTTCGTCTATCACAATCACGTGCAGAGTGTCGCTTTCGGAATTTGACTTTAAAACGGCGTCGTTTTGTGTGCGAAGCAGGCAATTACTTACAATCCAAGCAATTCACTTTGCGGTTTGCTAAATCTCAAAGACCGACCAAAGGAAAAAATATTATATATAAAAAATCAACAGATCTACATTTTTTTTTCTTTTGGTTTTATCAACAGATCTACATTTATTACGACTAATAAGTCATTCAATCATTTATACCACAATTACTGGATCGTTCATCTAATGGTTAGACATATCTCCATTTTAAGAATTTTCCACTGTTTAAAACCTCAAATTCTAAGCTATAAATTATCAATAACTTATCTTTTAGTTTGTACTCTAGTAATTATTTTATCTGCTTTAAATTTTGTAAGCTGAACAAATATACTTAACCAATTCCTTCACTCTGATTGTTATTCATTTCTCCAACTTTTCTCATCGATTCTCTACTCAATCATTAAACCAATACTAAAAACCCACTACTAGTAGTTTTTGTTCATCAAAACCCAAATCTTCATATATTTTCCCAAGAATGAGTAACCGATGGAGACAAAGCAACATCATATTCTTGTGCATGACTATCTTCGCCGTTTCTTTCTTTTCTGGCGACGTCTCCGGCTTGGGAGTAAACTGGGGAACGATGGCAACTCACCAGCTACCTCCAAAGACGGTGGTACAGATGTTGAAAGACAACAACGTAAAAAAAGTAAAGCTTTTTGACGCCGACACAAACACCATGGGAGCTCTTGCTGATTCCGGCATAGAAGTAATGGTTGCAATCCCTAACGATTTGCTCAAAGCAATGGGAAACTATAACAGAGCTAAAGATTGGGTCAGGAGAAACATCACTCGTTTCAACGACGTTAAAATCAAGTACAAAAGTTTTCATTTTCACCCAAACCCAAAAAGGAAAAACAATTGAAACTAAAATTAGTTTCTTTGCAGATACGTAGCCGTCGGGAATGAGCCGTTCTTGACAGCTTACAACGGATCATTCATAAACCTAACTTTCCCAGCACTCTTCAACATCCAAAACGCATTAAACGAAGCGGGAGTCGGAGATTTCATCAAAGCCACCGTACCTTTAAACGCCGACGTCTACAATTCTCCGCCGGATAACCCAGTTCCTTCCGCTGGAAGATTCCGTCAAGACATCTTTGAAGAGATGGAACTCATAGTCAACTTCTTAGCTCGTAACAAAGCTCCTTTCACAGTCAACATTTACCCTTTCCTAAGTCTTTACCTCACAAGCGACTTCCCTTTCGATTACGCCTTCTTCAACGGCCAAAACACTGTCAACGACAACGGTGTTATCTATACAAACGTCTTCGACGCCAATTTCGATACCCTCTTGGCTTCACTCAGAGCATTGGGTCACGGAGACATGACGGTTATAGTCGGAGAAGTTGGTTGGCCAACGGATGGTGACAAGAACGCTAATATCCCAAACGCTGAACGCTTCTACACAGGTCTGCTTCCGAAGCTGGCAGCCAACAGAGGAACACCTTTGCGTCCCGGTTTCATCGAAGTTTATATTTTTGGATTCATCGATGAAGATGCAAAGAGTATAGCTCCAGGAAACTTTGAACGTCACTGGGGGATATTCAAATACGACGGCCAACCAAAGTTTCCAGCGGATTTGTCTGGGGAAGGTCAGAAGAAGATCTTGACCGGAGCTCAGAATGTTCAGTACTTGCAAAACCAGTGGTGTATGTTAAACCCCAATGGCCACAGTTTCAGCAACAACACTAACCAGCTCGGGGATAATGTAAACTACGCGTGTACCTTCTCTGACTGCACCGCTTTGGGGTATGGTTCCTCTTGTGGTAATCTTGATGAGGTTGGCAACGCCTCGTATGCATTCAACATGTATTTTCAGGTGCAGAATCAGAAGGCAGAGGCGTGTGACTTTGAGGGGCTTGCGATGATCACTACCCACAATATTTCTCGAGAACAGTGTAATTTCCCGATTCAGATCGGAGATCCAACATCAGGGCATTCTGATCATAACCACTGGTATGGTTTGATTGTCAGGTTGAGTCTGGTCTGTATGTTGGTGCAAATTATGGCACTATGAGCTTTCCGGTTTTGCATCGTGGTTGGTTTTTGGCTTTGTTTAAGCGTTGTAGTATATTGCTGATTCTTGAGGTAGCCATCAAATATAAGAGATCGTGTTAGAGCTGCAGCTAAAACTTCTTCAGGATATTTTAATTCCATCTTGAAATTTGAATCCTGCAGTTCCAAACTTCTTTGTAGATGATTAGAGCAATATTTTTATATACTTCAATTTCAGTAGCTTAAACATTACAGTAACAAGACATTCCAGTATTGAAGAAATGATTGTGAATACACTTCAAAGTCTAAAGCGTATTCATTTGAGGAATGCACCATTAGCAACAACGACTTGACCATTGATCCACTCACCAGCATCAGTAGCTAAGAAACCAACAACAGAAGCAATGTCGTTGGTCTCACCAAGCCTACCAAAGGGACTCCTCTCTATGATGCTCCTCACCATTTCCACGCTCTTCCCGTCGAAGAACATCTCAGTTGCAACAGGTCCTGGAGAAACACAGTTCGATGTGATTCCTGAACCTTTGAGTTCCTTGGCAAGAATCTTCGCCATTGTTTCAACAGCTGCTTTTGATGCTGTGTAAGCACCTTGTCCAGGGATTAGCGCCTCGGTTAATGAGGATGTTAGGAGTATGATCCGACCACCGCCTCCACGTTTTAGCCTTTTTGAAGCTTCTTTACAACACAGGAATGATCCTCTTGTGTTCACCCTGAGAAAAGAACAATTCAAGAATTACAAGCTATTGCCAGGAAAAATGATAACACAGTCTATATACATAGTCTCACTCATTTGGTGATCATTTTCCAAATGCAGCCTCTGTTTATTAAAAATGATCAAACAGATATAGAACACTTTGTTTGTGATTCTTAATACACTATTATTTCAAGGGAATCTAACAATTGGAGAACTAATGCACAATACTGTGTTGTAATTTCATGAATCAGCGTAAGTAATGTGACACAGATCATTTCTCAGCATGATCATTGATATTCATACTCTTAAATCTAATCAATACAGAACGTTCAAGGAAAATTAACTGAGCAAAGGTAAGAAAGAAAGCTTTACCTGAAGATGTGATCGAAATCTTCAATGGGAGTGTCTGCGATAGTAGGGTAATCGGGATCGTTGATTCCAGCCGAGTTAACCAGGATGTGAACCGGCGACTTAAAGGCTTTCTCCGCCGCGTCGAAGAGAGACTCAACCTGGCTAGGGTCCGAAATATCGGCGCGGACTACGATGGCTACCGGTTCCCGACCGGTGGCGGCTGATGAGTTGATTACAGCCGCGACCTGATCGGCCTCAGTGGATCTGGTAGTGTAGCTGACGACAACCTTGGCGCCGAGCACTGCGAGGTGTATGGCTACAGCTCGGCCAATTCCACGAGAGGAGCCTGTGACTATCGCGACTCGGCCGGCGAGAGAGGAAACTGACAAAGCTGCAGCCATTGCTGTAGCTACGAAAATGGGCGTCGTTTTGCTACTTTTAGAATTGCAAGGAAAAATGATATGCTTTGTAGAAAAAAATCTTATGAAGGTAAAAAAGATTAAAAAAAAAAGTTAAAGAAGAAGAGTCTAGAGAGTGAATTGGCATGCACTGGCACAGCCATGTAAGAGAAGATCAATTGATATTATCTTTTTGAAGATAAAAGTAAGAGAAATCTTAATGGTCTGATATGAATTTGAAGGAAAGAAGACAAGACGGATACACAAAATGAGTTAGTCTCTTGTAATGGGTATGATGCTCCGGGACAAAGTTTAAAGGAACGCTGCTTCAACAAGAGAAGTAGATGCATTGTTTGCATCAATGTTTCTTTAATTTAAAACCTGCAACATCTTCCTCTTCAACAGAGGAAACAAAGACGATGAACCGTGTTTTCTGAAAACCTTCACATCAAGCCAATAACTCCACAATAATCATTCCCTCAGAACGTCAGGTTGGGAGAACAAAACCGAATTTAAGTAAGGCTAACTTCCCCCAAAACCTTTGCTACATCCTCCGGGAAAACTGGGTTTATGTAACACCCTGTACCAATTTCAAATCCACCTACTCCAGAAAGCTGGGGTACAATCTGTAAGAACCAGTGCGTATAAGGTAACTGTGATTCTGTAACCTTGAGGGGACAAGTGTGGATCATGTAATTATACGGAGGATCGTTTAGTTGCTTTGCTATCTTCTGTAGCATGAGTTTCAGAAGTCCTCCAAGGTCAACAGCCTGTTATATTATTAAAGAGAAGTTGAATAAAGTGATAATCCAAGGAACTTGCACTGTATCTAACCAAAGCATGAATGGAACTTAATAGCAGTAAAAGGTTACCTTGACGTCATCGAGATGATGGAAGTGAGAAGAGTGATCCTTGGGAATAATCCAAACCTCAAAGGGAAATGTAGCAGCAAATGGAGCAACAGAAACAAAATGGGACGACTCGTCGATCATAAATTCTTTTGATTTAGCTTCACAGAGATAACATTTGCCTGTCTCGTCGAAATAATCTTTTGTACCATCGAGGCGTGAAGAAACTGTCGGAGGAACAACTGGGAGAGCCATTATCTGACTGTGGGAGTGACTCATCGATGCTCCAGCCGACGCACCTTGGTTCTTGAAGACCTAAATACAAAAACCAAAAGAGCGTTCATTCGGATGAAAATGGAACTGTATAAGCTTGACTACTCGGTTTCAAGTAAGAATCTATGAAATACATACCTGAATGTAATTGATAGAATCATGTTGCGCGATTTGCTCGATCCTCTTCTTATACGCGATCAAGACTTCGCCTATACCCACCGGATCGATATCACTGAGCTCAATGGAGTGAACAGGGGACTCGATCACCACGTCGTGGAATCCAAACCCGACTATAGTCCGAGCTGTACCCGTCTCCCGCTGCTTCGGTTGGATCTCGAGATTCCTACTAAGAGCCGGGTACAGATTCTCTATGACTCGGAGTTTCCAGTTCGAGTCATCTGGCACACGAAATATCTCCGGAGCGCACTCGTGCTCACGGCCGATGCAAAAGGGGCACGAGGAAGGTTTAGGATTAGGGCTCTGGGGGGATTTGGATTTAAAATCAGTCGGCCTCTTGGCGCGAGCAGGAGAGAATATGACCCATCGGTTAGCTACTGGATCCTTCCTGAGCTCAGGATACCGAGTCTCGACCGAGTCGCCGTCGTGATCAGGGGCATGACTCGGTGACGCCATCAGAAGCTACAAAATTTGTGCGATTTCCTTTTAAAGAATTCGAGCCTTAACCGATCGGTTTCGAAGAATTCTAAATCGAGTTAATCGGATCTATGCTAACCAAACCGAACTTAGAAATTCGATTAATACGGCTTCCGGATGAATTACTTAGGGAATGTTTTGGTTGAAAGCGAAAACAATTTTGTAAAAAAGAATATTAAAACAACAATTGTACATAAAGTAAAAACAAAACGAATATCCCTAATATATTATTTAAGAATCTTTTTAACAAAGTAACCTTATCCTCATGTGTTAATAACAAAAAAATCATGCTGAGTTGTCAACATCATAGCGACTTTCGGCTTAAATATATAAAAAAGTTTAAATTACTAGAATAATTACAAAACATGCCACTCATATTAATTTGGTTATATAATCAATGCATTTTATTCAACTAACCAAAAAATATTGTTACATTTAAAAAAATAATAATTTTTATTATTTTAAATTTTTTATACGTCAAATAAAAAAAATTCAAATAAATATAAAGATATTTAAGTTACTACCATAATTATAATTACTCTACTACTATTAATTTGGTTACATAATCAGTATATTTTATTATATTAACCATAAATTATTACTAATTCCCAAAAAAATTCTATTTTCTTTTAATCATATATAAACTATTACAAATTCAAAATTATATCTCATTAATTGCATATAAATTTTCTAAAGTTGTCAACACCATAGCGACTTTCGGCTTAAATATATAAAAGAGTTTAAATTACTAGAATAATTACAAAACATGCCACTCATATTAATTTGGTTATATAATCAATGCATTTTATTCAACTAACCAAAAAATATTGTTACATTTACAAAAATAATAATTTTTATTATTTTAAATTTTTTATACGTCAAATAAAAAAAATTCAAATAAATATAAAGATATTTAAGTTACTACCATAATTATAATTACTCTACTACTATTAATTTGGTTACATAATCAGTATATTTTATTATATTAACCATAAATTATTACTAATTCCCAAAAAAATTATATTTTCTTTTAATCATATATAAACTATTACAAATTCAAAATTATATCTCATTAATTGCATATAATTTTTCTAAAATTTTTATAAAAATTTAAATATATTATTTAAACTGTTACTATAAATATGCTTACAATAGTTTTAATATATTAGATTTTAAATATAAATATAATTAGACTCGAGTAATAAATTTTAAATTACTAGAACTAATCTATTGTACTATTTCATGCTAGAAGACTAATGGCTTATATATTCTTATACATATTAGTCTATGATTAAGAAATGGAAAACAACACTTACCAAAAAAGATAGAAAAGAAAATTGAAAAATATGTAAAAATTTATATGAAAATATATATTAAATATATGAAATTTAATTTATAGATACCATCAAATATTCGCTCCATCAATACCTCATAATATCAATGTACCTCCATACAATTTATTATACTTTATTTTTCATAAATTGCCTTTTCTTTTTGTTTCATTTTCGAAAAAAAATTTATGAGCACTAATCATTGTTCCTACTATAAGCTAGGGTTTACTAATCCTAACGCACCTCTATAAAATATTACACTTTATTTTTAGTAATCATATTTACCGTAAACAATTCTCTTTATTGATTAAAATTGCCTTTCCTTTTTGTTTCATTTTCAAAAAAATATTTATGAGCCCTAATCATTGTTCCTACGATTAAATTTAAAAAACTAGGGTTTACTAATCATTCTTACACTATATAAATCATACATTTATCCACAATCTCTCTCACATTTTTTTCAAAATCAGTAGTATCTCCAAACTTTCTGATCTTTATTTTCCATGGTTTATTTCAGCTTAGTGTCTGATTTAAAACTATTCAAGAATATGTGGAAAATAAAGATCAGAATTATATGATTATGGAAGCAATACTCAACTGGTGTTGGATTGACTATTGAAATGGTTCTTATTGATTCAACTATAAGTTTGACTTTTACTATTTTTACATATTATTTCATTGTTTGTAAAGCAAAAACTAATTTCATAGAATTTTTAATTTTATTGTTTTAAAAAAAAAATTATTTCGGTATACAATATTGAAATATTGGTGATAAAGAATATTGTAATTTATTATTCTTCTTATTTTTAGACATTTTTATTCAATGCCGAAATATGTAATCCAAATTTGAAATTTTTTTTATTTTTAATATTTCATATTTTTCAAAAATCATAATAAAAATTAAAAAGAATAATCAATAATCTTATTTTTCTGTTTAAAATTAAATTTAATTAACAAAATGTTTTTATAGCGAGTTTTTGAATAAAATAATATTTTTTTAATTTTTTATACATTTTTTACATACTGAAATATTTAATCCAAACTTTTGGATTACTTTGAAGTTTTTTAGTTTTATTAAACCGCAAATTAATTAATTAAAATTTTAATTTAGGATACTAAAATTCAAGCATCCGTGAAAAAAGAACTTGTGAAAAAATTTGAATCATATCTTCAAGAAGGTGGTTTAAAGATTTTTATCAATTTTTTCTTGACTCATTATGTTGGAATTTAATCTAGAATTTTTATATTAAATAATATAATATATATGATTATTAATGTTATATATATAAATATTAAATACATAACTACAAAATAAATTAAATTAAATTATATATGAATAAATTATTTAAATATAATTGTATTTAACGAAATAAAAGTTCTATATACGTTAAAAAAATTATGTCAATATATAATTTTTATTTATTAAATAGTTAATATAATATACGAATATGTTTTCCCGCGCATGGCACGGGTCTAAATCTAGTTATAAAGTAAAATGGTCAAATATTTATCATAAACTGCAAAATGGTCAGAAATTCAATTATTATTGGGGCATTTGCAAAAATGACCTAAAATTTATCTTCAATTGCAAGTTTGACAATTTACACATTTTTTTGCAAAACTATCTTTTTATCCCTGTTTTATCCTTTAACAATAACATTATTTACAACTTTGCCATTAACTTAAAAAAAAACAAAAACAACACAAAGACCATTATGACCAAATTTTTCAAAAATACTACGAAAATGCCATCGTCTTCATGTCACACAACCACCATTGTCGTGGTTGTTGGGAGCTCTTAATTCCATCGATACACACCCACCTTTATACCTCTATTCCTTCATCAAATCTCATTCATCTCAATCTCTTTCATTTTCTCTCTCATTTTCTTCCAATTTCTCTCTTCACTCTACATTCAAAAGCTTCCAACTTTGCAAACATTCATCATTATCCGTTAAATCAAGCTTCTGGGAGTTTATATTGGTCATCATTTAAGTCGCGTAGCTAAAAAACCAAGATCGAAGGTTAGTTTTCGTGTTTTGCTTTTGGTTATTTTTTCAGTTCATATAGTTACGAGAAGTCTGCTTTGTAAATATATTACAAAGCAGACTTCTCTAGCAGACTTCTCGAAGTCTTCTTTGTAAGTATATTACAAAGCAGACTTCTCCGAGAAGTCTGCTTTGATAGGAATAAACGTCGCAGACTTCTTGGAGAAGTCTGCTTTGACAGGAATAAAACGTTTTTCTCGACAAAGCAGACTTCTCGCAGTCTGCGATGTTTATTCTATCAAAGCTTTCGAGAAGTCTGCTGATAGAATAAACGTCGAGAAGTGCTTTGTTAGAATAAAATGTTTTTCTCCAAAGCAATGTTTATTCTATCAGCATTTCGAGAAGTCTGCTGATAGGAATAAATGTCGCAGACTTCGAGAAGTCTGCTTTGGCGAGAAAAACAATTTATTCCTGTCAAAGCAGACTTCTCCAAGAAGTCTGCGACGTTTATTCCGATCAAAGCAGACTTCTCCGAGAAGTCTGCTTTGATCGGAATAAAAATTTCTTTGGAGAGAAAAACATTTTATTTCTATCAAAGCAGACTTCTCCGAGAAGTCTGCGACGTTTATTCCTATCAAAGCAGACTTCTCCAATAAGTCTGCTTTGATCGGAATAAACTTCGCAGACTACGAGAAGTCTGCTTTGGCGAGAAAAACATTTTATTCCTATCAAAGCAGACTTCTTGGAGAAGTCTGCGACGTTTATTCTGATCAAAGCAGACTTCTCCGAGAAGTCTGCTTTGATCGGAATAAAAATTTCTTTGGAGACAAAAACATTTTATTCCTATCAAAGCAGACTTCTCCGAGAAGTCTGCCACGTTTATTCCGATCAAAGCAGACTTCTCCGAGAAGTCTGCTTTGATCGGAATAAACGCAGATTCTGCTCTTTATTCTATCAGCAGACTTCTCCGAGAAGTCGCTGATCGAATAACGCCGCATTTCGAAGTTCGCTTTGATAGGAATAAATTGTTTTCTCGCCAAAGCAATTTTATTCTATCAGCAGACTTCTCGAGAAAGCTGATCGGAATAAAAATCGCAGACTTCTCCGAGAAGTCTGCTTTGATAGGAATAAAAATTGCTTTGGCGAGAAAAACAATTTATTCCTATCGAAGCACTTCTCTGAGAAGTCTGCGACGTTTATTCCGATCAAAGCAGACTTCTCCGAGAAGTCTGCGATGTTTATTCCGATCAAAGCAGACTTCTTCGAGAAGTCTGCTTTAATAGGAATAAAATGTTTTTCTCGCCAAAGCAGACTTCTCCGAGAAGTCTACTTCAGTAAAAAATTTAGTATGTGTACAATGATCTAATCAAATTCATTAATTTTTACCGCAGATAATGGTCCAAATCGTTGTTGTTTGTGGGGAGTGGAGTATTACAGATACTTGGAATTTTTCTGTGGATAATATAAGAGGAGGAAAAATGTTTGTAATTGAGGATGATTGCAAACATCAAGAACTTGTCGAAATGATACAAGATGATTTCGGATTCGATAGACAATTTGATGTGTTGGAGATAAGTTATGTTCTACCACCGGCGTTGTTAGATCAAATGCCGTGCGATACTCCTCCTATGAAAGTAACAAATGATAGACAAGTTCGTAACTTGGTTGAGTTATGCAAAAATCATGTTATAAGTCTTTGTGTCTCTGTGAAGCGTGAAAATAATTTGTCTGAGGGTGATGATGTCTCTGAGGATGATGAAGATTTAGTTGAAGATGATAAAGTTTACTACGATGGTGAGGATTACAGTCTTTACGGTAAATTGAAAAATGAAGATAGTGATGAAGATGATAATAAATGTAGTTTTAGTGTTGAAGATCTCAAAAAAGGAAGTTGTGATCAACGACAAGAGTTAACTCTAGGATGTGTTGAAAATCATGGACACAATCATTTCAATTTCAATTAGTTAGAGGGCACAATGTTATCGATGGTGTGTTACAAAAACATCCAACACCATCCTGCACCATAATTACAATATATACATTCTACACAACAACTTCATACAACTAATTATGCATAATACTAAGTCATACTACTAAGTCATATTACACATCACCCATAAATATCAAGCAGATCATACGACCTTTCCTCTGTCCCACATTGATTAGTCTCATCGAATATCTCGGCAGCTAACTTCTCTCTAATAGCTTTCATGTTTGCATCACATAAGGCACTAGGAAATGGCAATCCAAGCGCATGACACTCAATGTACTTCAATGTAAACACCCCACAGTCTCCACTCTTGCTGTTCTGAGGAACTCCATGACCTTTAATGCGTTCATGTGTGTATTCATCGCATGGATATTTACCTTTCTCGTGCTTAAGGGATAACTCATTCAAAAGAGCTGGAAGCATCTGAGCAAATGGCTTCACAGCCGCGGATATACGATCATCGGTCGTGTGATTGATGTCGCTGTCCCATATTACGATGTGACGCATCGGTATTGATATCCACATAGCGACCCAATGGTTACCCATTACATGCAATGGTGAATATATGTCATCCACTTCGAGGCCCCATATCTTTCCGGTTTTGCAGTATGATGGTTTAGTTCCTGCATGATAGTCAAATGCTCCTGGAGGGAGCAGTCGTCCTGAACCATCTGCATTCTTGGTGGAATTCAAGAAATACTTGTGATGGCTAGACCAAACCATCTGGAAGATGCAATCAACGAAGCAAATCCGAGTGCTCCTGAACCATTCTGGATGCTTGTTGAAACGAAGCCGCAAAAGGTTAAGCCCAGCGTCCATATGCTGCATTTACACATAAAATTTGCAATGCTGATCAGAAGTCTGCAATGCTAATCAGAAGTCTGCAATGCTAATCAGAAGTCTGCAATGCTAATCAGAAGTCTGCAATACTAATCAGAAGTCTGCAATACTAATCAGAAGTCTGCAATGATAAAAATATACCAAATCGTTGAGCCATTTCTGAGGACCCCGGAGAGTGAGAAACCACGCGTTTGATTCCTTTGAAGTATCACTGCACAAAAAGATTCTAAAATAAGATAACTTGCACGACAAGATTCTAAAATAAGATAACTTGCACGACAAGATTCTAAAATAAGATAACTTGCACGACAAGATTCTAAAAAGATTACTTACTTGTCAAGTTTCAACCAATCATTGAGCACATTTACTTTCTGTCTGTCAACTTCAGCGAAGGGATCATACCCACCACCACGTTTTTTGTTTGTAATTATTTCTTTCACGGTGCTATTTCCTTGGAACGGTGATTGTTGTGTGGGACCAAGTTTACACATTCTAACACTTTTGGCGCGTTGAACAAGCATTGCTGCCTTTTTTTGTGTTTTGTTTGTGTTTTAAAG
Source organism: Pugionium cornutum (assembly GCA_018901935.1). Taxonomy (NCBI): domain Eukaryota; kingdom Viridiplantae; phylum Streptophyta; class Magnoliopsida; order Brassicales; family Brassicaceae; genus Pugionium; species Pugionium cornutum. The sequence continues at coordinate 14,127,517 of CM032158.1, read as the reverse complement.
CAGACATATCAACTTTCGGCTTTTTTTCTGTGCGTACGTATTGTACACTGCTCTGCTTCCCTCGGTAGACACTTTCACTTGCTCCTCCTTGTTTTTGATTAACGCGGGATCCATCCTTAAATAAAATTCCATAACACAATCAAATCTTTATTCAAAATCTGTATAAATCTGTTAATTATGAAACCATCAAACCACATAGCGAAATAAGTTCAACCAATAGTATACACAAATGAGAACCAAATAAATCACTTCTTTTTAAAAACCGGGATCGGGTTGTTCGAGTACTAACCGCACCAAACGCACCACCTTCCCCGACAATGTTCAGACCTCCCTTAAGCTGCTCCAGATTGCTCTCCATGACGTCCACCTTCTTCGACAATGCATCCACTTTTTCCTCGACATTTTGAATGCCGACCATCACCTTCTCGGAGAAATTCGAGAAACACATCTCGAAGTTGGACTTCATCGCCTCTAACATATCTGTCTTATCCACATTCCGTGGCGCACCCTGGGATAAAAATGGTGAATCTTCATCCGGTTCGTGCCTCCTTTTCTGAGGAGTCACCTTACCAATATCATCAATCTGAAACAACCCATTCATGAAACCTCTAGGGTGCCAATGGGAGGCATCAAACTCAAAAGGCCCAAAATGCTGGAAATGCGCCTTGATGATGTTGGTACAGCTGTCATCAACAACGTTATCTTTCCAATATGGAAACATATCGTCGAACTCCTTCACAACAAAGTGCTGTACGTTCTTCTGCACAACCAAACACAAAAATTAGAAACGTAGGGAGATGCAATATAAAAACACCAAACGTACCTGACTCTGAAGAGCAACTTTGATGTTCTTCCTGCCTCGGGAGCCTCGGAAGGAGAGTAAAGGAAGAGTATGGGGAGGACTGATGGGTTCACCATACTTTAATGCAAAGTCTGGTAGAGCAAAATAAATCCAAATCTGAAAAACTTGAACAAACCCATCAATGGAGTAAGCAGACCTACCCAAGTCCTTATCTCTTATGGATAAAATTAGCTTTTTAAAAGCTACTCTGCCCCATGGGTAGCTCTCGAATGCAGCGAGATTCATCACCAGTCTAGCATAGTTGACATTGGTGGATGCTCTACGATCACGAGCGTCAATAAAAGTCGCGAAAATGACCAAATATCCTAACCTAATCCTATCATCACGAGACCAAGAACTACATTTTGAACAAGCCTCGACCAAATTCCGAATGCTAGGGCCTTCAGAAATACGAACCCCAATCTTCTTCCAGAATAACCTCATCTCCATCGTGACTTCAATATCTGGCTCTTTAGCTAAATTGTCATCATATTTGCAGTTAAACCCAGTTAAATGCTCGAACTCATTAAGGGAGAACCTTACAGGATTATCACCAACCAAACACCAAATCTCGTATTTGGCAGTAGTTAGAAGCTGGAAGGTGAGCATGTGGTGCACAAGCCTAGAAGCCCATGCGAAATCCAACTTGTAGAATTTCAGGCATACACCGAGAGGAGAACTGCATAAGTACTCCCATTCATCAGCATGGAGCGCAGCCTCAAGTGCAGACATGAGCTCAGCATCGCAAGAATGATATCCGATGCTTTTCTGTGGGGGTGGCTCAGTGTTTTTTGTAAAGAGGCGAATTGGGAGACTATCTTTCTGCATTTTCAATACTGCAATCACAAAAAAATAGTTAAACAGAATAATACATTGTTGTGCATAATACAAAAAATGTGAAGCAGACTTCTCGAGAGAAGTCTGCTTTGAACAAAAAATGTGAAGCAGACTTCTCGAGAGAAGTCTGCTTTGAACAAAAAATGTGAAGCAGACTTCTCGAGAGAAGTCTGCTTTGAACAAAAAATGTGAAGCAGACTTCTCGAGAGAAGTCTGCTTTGAACAAAAAATGTGAAGCAGACTTCTCGAGAGAAGTCTGCTTTGAACAAAAAACTGTGAAGCAGACTTCTCGAGAGAAGTCTGCTTTGAACAAAAAATGTGAAGCAGACTTCTCGAGAGAAGTCTGCTTTGAACAAAAAACTGTGAAGCAGACTTCTCGAGAGCAGTCTGCTTTGAACAAAAAATGTGAAGCAGACTTCTCGAGAGAAGTCTGCTTTGAACAAAAATGCAACAAAATAAACCGCGAGAGCAAGCACAATCCAGAAATCACAGAAAAATGCAACAAAATAAACCGCGAAAGCAAGCACAATCCAGAAATCACAGAAAAATACAATAAAATAACCGTCAAAATAACCGTCCACGCAAAAACAGCCCCCGAAACCAATTAAAAATATCAGTGAGACAATTAAAAATCTTCAGAAAATCTATGAAATGAAAATCACATACCTTTGACGGTGGGGATTCTATTCGCAGTAATTTCTGGAAAAAAAAAAGTTCAAATAATAGAGTAATTTTTGAAAAAAAAAATTTCTAAAAAAAAATTCAAAACCATTTTCGAAGTATTTCTTACCGCGAAAAGGGTTGCACCGGCCCCCGAAACCAGTTAAAAATATCAGTGAGACAGTTAAAAATCTTCAGAAAATCTATGAAATGAAAATCACATACCTTTGACGGTGGGGATTCTATTCGCAGTAATTTCTGGAAAAAAAGTTCAAATATCACAGTAATTTCTGAAAAAAAAATTTCTAAAAAAAAATTCAAAACCATTTTCGAAGTATTTCTTACCGCGAAAAGGGTTGCACCGTAAGGGACTCCGAAGCGTCAGAATATCTATGAAGGGGAACCAAAAAATTGTCAAACATCAACTATAAACCGTCAAACATCAACTATAAACCGTCAAACATCAATTGAAACATGCAAATCTATGAATGGAAAACAAAAAACTGTCAAACATCAACTGAAACATGCAGATCTATGAATGGAAAACAAAAAACTATAAAACATCAACTGAAATATGCAGATCTACTCATATCGTCGCGGGGGAACGAGAGGGCGTCGGGGGAAAAGAGAAATACAAACAAAAACTTACACCTTACCGCGGGGCAAGAGAAAAAGAGACGGCGACAAGAGATAAATATGAGGGCAAGATAAACCAAAAACCTTACCGAGAGAGGTATGACGGAGAGAACGAAGAAAACCTTACCGCGGTAACGAGAAAGCTGGTGAACGGTGAGAAAGACGGCGACAGAGTAAGCGGCGTCGAGAGAGAGAACCAAGTTTTTTTTGTTTCGGCTCGAAAATAAGTGGTAAATTATTAGGGTTTTGGCTTATATACTTGTGGTAAAAATCGGTTAGGTTAAACTGTCAAATCACTAATTCCCGGTTTGCGCAGACTTCTAGATGTCTGCTTTGTAAAAAAAAATACAAAGCAGACTTCTCGAAGACTTCGAGAAGTCTGCTTTGTATTTTTACATTACCCTAAACTCTAAATTGAAGAAAACCGGTTTAGTTATATTTAATTTCCGGTTTGTGCAGACTTCGAGAAGTCTCCTTTGTTAAATCTACAAACAACATCTCGAGAAGTCTGCGTAACCCTAAACCCTAAATAATAAAATTCACTAAATGTGCGAAAGTTTTGTTAAAAATTGGATGAATATGTTGAAGATAGTTAAGTAAATGCAAAACTCAAACAATTTTCCTATAAAAATTTGTAAATCTAAATTTTCAAATTTATCACATGATATTTCAAATTCTAGCATGAATTCTCTACACAAACATCAACTATTAACCCACAACACATAACAACAAAAACTAGCAAATCTTTTATACCATTAGATCGAATCTAATCTCCTTATTTTTGAATTCATTATAACTTTTACGTGCTTTTGATATGTATATAACTTATGTTAATAGCAATTTTAATTTTTTTAAATATTTCAAAATTTTTATTTGATTTATGTAATTTATTTACAAAGCAGACTTCATGAAGTCTGCTTCATCCGGAATAAACTATTTTTCTCACCAAAGCAGACTTCTCGGAGAAGTCTGCGAAGTTTATTCCGATTAAAGCAGACTTCTCCGAGAAGTCTGCTTTGGTAGGAATAAACTTCGCAGACTTCGTGAAGTCTGCTTCAGTCGGAATAAACTGTTTTTCCTACCAAAGCAGACTTCTCCGAGAAGTCTGCTTCAGTTGGAATAAACTGTTTTTCCTACCAAAGCAGACTTCTCCGAGAAGTCTGCTTCATCCGGAATAAACTGTTTTTCCTACCAAAGCAGACTTCTCCGAGAAGTCTGCTTCAGTCGGAATAAACTGTTTTTCCTACCAAAGCAGACTTCTCCGAGAAGTCTGCTTTGATAACAAAAAAAACACGCAGGGACTAAAACGTAATTGACATTTCGACATTATTTTTTAGTCCAAAGGAGTGTTCAGTAATTTCTCCACCCCTACAGGTTAGTTTTGCAAAAAAATGTGTAAATTGTCAAACTTGCATTTGAAGTCAAGTTTTAGGTCATTTTTAGCAATTCCCCCATTATTATTCGCTTCTGTTAAGAAAAATAACATTAAACATTTTTCCTTTTTTGTAGAAAACATACGGAGGTGTTCACGTTGCAGACAGCCTAACACATGCGTTTTATTGGAAAGAAGTGCCATTTCAAACATATGGAGTTATGGACATTTAAATCATACGTATGTGTTTAATATTTTTTTTGGCATCGTTGTATTAATACTTTCAAAAATTAAATCATGCGAGTAAATCTAATTAAACAGCAATTTTAAGTATTGCCCGAATTTACAAGAAAAAAAATGGCCAAAAAATCCTTCCCCAAATCTGTACCTCCTCTCATCTTCATCTCCATCTTCGACTTCATTTCTTATAGCCCTAAATCTACCTGCAGCTTTCTCTCTCTATCTCTAACTCCGTCTCCTTGTGTGCTTCACAGCTAGAAAGTTCTCACGTTTAAATCGCCGCAGTTGGAGAAGGCCGTCAGTTTCTCATTCTGAAATTTCGAGGGAAATATGAAAGTGTTGTTTTTTCGATCGATTTCATCGTCACCATAGTCCGATCATCGTTGTTTTGAAGGGCTTATCCCGAATCATTCATCGGGTAAAATGTTTTTTGACGTCTTTGGTGGTGGTTGTTTTTGGATGTTTTTTTTTTGTTTTTCAAATCGTTTTGTTATCATTTTCTTGAATTTTTTTATGATTAAATATATTTCTTTTTGTGTCAAAGCTTGGGTAGAATCTATTGTACTTTATATTTTCTGCTTTGTATGTTTCTGTGAAGATGAGAATCACCAGCAGTTTGTATTGATGGTGTTTGCTCAATATCTTGAGTAGCAAATCGACTTTTCATAGATGCTTTTGATGTATTGACCATCATCGGCCCTCTTTGATGGTGTTTCCTTGACAGTAGCAATAATTTTGATTCTCTCGAGCCGAAGTTGATGACTGTAAGGTCTGAATTTGGTTACAGGTGCTTGTGATTTTGATTGCGTATATGTTTGATTGGAATGCGTCTGTATAGGGATGGCAATAGTGTGCTTTGATGGGGAAAAAAAAGAATGCTCGAAGTTCAAGCCACTGTTTCTTGAATTCTATTAGATTGTATTTTACTTACTATCACAATAGATTGATGTCCTCTCTTTTAGGAATGCCATTTTAATTGTTTCCTTCATTTTTTCTTCAACTAAATTGTTACCATCTGCTCCCGTTTTTTTATGCCACAGGTTAGGTAAAAGGGTTCGCTGAAAGAAAAGGTTTTTCTTACTCTTTGTATGGAGTAAGAATGCCAGAGTTAAGAAGTGGAGCACGTAGATTGAGACAACCTAGCCCTCAGGTAATTGATCAGACAGAAAATATTGAGATTCCTCCTCAGGCTGCAACCAGGAGAAGAGGCACTGGTGGTAGAGGAAGGGGAAACGCTGCAGCTTTAGCCAAAGCCGCTGCACCTCCAAGACCAATTGGTGCTGCCGGTAGGGGTCGAGGCATCAGGCTAATAGATTTGGAGGCAGAACCTTGTGAGGTTCGTCCAGCAGTAGGTGAACCTGCTTTTCATCAGGTCGTAGGGGTAGCTAATAAGGATATCGCTATGGAAGGTGGTAGCGCAGATAAGATAAAGGGTGTTGAAGAAGATTCCAGCACAGCTCCAGTCCCTGAAAGAGTAAATTTCTGCTGATCTTCTGACAATTAATCACCTTTTTCTTATGTAAGAGATGTTGACTTCAATTTTTTCGTTGTGCATAGGTACAAGTCGGAAATTCTCCGGTTTATAAGACTGAGAGGAAACTTGGTAAAGGAGGCTTTGGTCAAGTTTTTGTTGGTCGAAGGGTGAGTGGTGGCAGCGATAGGATTGGAGCGGATGCAATTGAGGTATGGTCAAAGAAGCATACTGAAGATTTTCGAGGGTTATCGACAAAAGAATCAGATCAGATCTTTTTTAAAAATTTAATGTTTCTTCTTTCTCAGGTAGCTCTGAAATTTGAACATCGAAATAGCAAAGGGTGCAATTTTGGTCCACCTTACGAGTGGCAAGTGTACAAGTAAGACTTGCGTGTATTCTATCTGAAATTTTCTGCAAAGTTTCTTTTTTGAACTTATTTGTCATCTCAATTGTTTCTTCTTTCCTCTGGTTGTTAGTACGCTCAATGGTTGCTATGGAATTCCTGCGGTACATCATAAGGGTCGTCAAGGAGATTTTTACATTCTTGTATGTATTGTAGTATGAGCTTATAAAATATTCTTTTGTGATTGACCGTGGTATCATGTAATGAGAAACATTTTAATAAATACTTCAGGTCATGGACATGCTTGGTCCGAGTCTCTGGGATGTTTGGAATTCTTCTGGGCAATCGTAAGCACTCTTCTTACACCACACTTCTATTTGCAAGATTCTTCATATGATCCATGTTCATGACATCTGTCAGGATGTCTCCAAATATGGTAGCGTGCATTGCAGTTGAGTCCATATCTATTCTTGAGAAACTTCATATTAAAGGGTTAGTGAAAATATTTTCATGCTAACTTCTTGGCAAATAGTTACATCGATTTTGAGGGCACAATTTGCCTGCATTGCGCTGAGTGTCATGACATGTTCCATCTCTATATCAAACTAGGTTTGTCCACGGAGATGTGAAGCCCGAAAACTTTTTACTAGGTCAACCCGGAACAGCAGATGAGAAAAAACTCTACCTTATCGATCTTGGTCTGGGTGAGTTTTTTTAATGATATTTTCAAAGCATACATTTTTTCTGGCTCCCTCTTTTCTGTCTACAACGTTTTATTGGATGTTTAAAATGGTTCTCTTATTTAACCTTTGCATTAGTGTTCACGTAATCTTATTTTGTTTCAGCATCAAAATGGAAAGATTCACACTCAGGCCAGCATGTTGAATATGATCAAAGACCTGATGTGTTCAGGTATTGTCATTTGGTGGATGTTATTTTTACATGTTTATTACATCTTCTTACATATTTATTTTGTTTTTCTTGTAGAGGAACAATAAGGTATGCAAGTGTTCATGCACATCTAGGTCGTACTGGAAGTCGGAGGGATGATCTCGAGTCGTTGGCTTATACATTAATCTTTCTCTTAAAGGGAAGATTGCCATGGCAAGGTTACCAGGTCTGTTGTTTTTTTTCATGACTTATTCTATTATATCTGATAGATCATCGTGATTAATTGCAGTCAATTATATAATAAAATGTTTGCTGTTTTTGCAGGGTGACAACAAGAGTTTTCTTGTTTGCAAGAAAAAGATGTCAACTTCTCCTGAATTGATGTGCTGTTTTTGTCCACCACCGTTTAAGCTATTCCTGGAGGAAGTTACTAATATGAAGTTTGACGAGGAGCCCAACTATGCAAAGCTTATATCAATTTTTGACTCTCTTATTGAACCATGCGTTCTATCTAGACCAATTAGAATTGATGGGGCTCTTAAGGTTGCTGGCCGTTTTCTCATTCCTACGCAGCTACGCTTATCTTTTTCAACTTCTTATGTATATTTCTGAAAGTTACTTTTTTGGCATGATTAGGTTGGGCAAAAACGAGCAAGATTGCTTCTTAATTTGGAAGAGGATGAACAACCGAGAAAGAAAATCAGAATAGGCAGTCCTGCGACTCAGTGGATTTCAGTGTATAATGCTCGTCGTCCCATGAAACAGAGGTAAATAGTACACTTGGGAAGTTTTGAATACCTTTGTTAGTCATAGTCTTCATCATCGGTTTAATGTTCATTTCCTTTTGTAGATATCACTACAACGTTGCAGAATCAAGGCTGCACCAGCATGTACAGAAGGGTAATGAGGATGGCCTTTTAATTAGTTGTGTAGCATCAGCAGCCAATCTCTGGGCCCTCATAATGGATGCTGGAACTGGATGCACCTCACAAGTTTATGAACTGTCATCGGTGTTCCTTCACAAGGTAATATTCGATCAGCATTGACGAATCAATCAATTTTGTAGTAACTCACCATTTGCTTTTTTATTTGCAGGACTGGATTATGGAACAATGGGAAAAGAACTACTATATCAGTTCAATAGCTGGTTCAGATAACGGGAGCTCGTTAGTTGTTATGTCAAAAGGTTGGTGTTAATAATGGTTGTAATCTTCGAATTTTTATGTCGCTATAACAACTGTCATACTTAAATAAGAACCTTAGAACATGAAGTCTTCTTTACTTGTTTCTATTTTTTGTAAATTGGTAGGAACATCTTACACTCAGCAATCTTACAAAGTTAGTGACTCATTTCCTTTCAAGTGGATAAATAAGAAATGGAAAGAAGATTTCCATGTAACCTCCATGACAACTGCTGGGAATCGTTGGGGTGTGGTAATGTCGAGGAACTCAGGATTCTCCGATCAGGTAAGCTTCCCATCTCTTCACCTTAAAAGCCTTTTTTAATGTTTTCTTCTAACATTTACGCATTTCCCCTTAATGAACTTGTTTGGTAATGCGTAAAAAAAGGTTGTGGAGCTCGACTTTTTGTACCCAAGCGATGGAATACATAGGAGGTGGGAAAATGGGTATAGAATAACATCAATAGCAGCAACTGCAGATCAAGCAGCTTTGATATTAAGCATACCAAAACGTAAAATGATGGATGAAACTCAAGAGACTCTTCGTACCACCGCTTTTCCAAGCACACATGTCAAGGTGGGTTTTCTTTGTTTTGTACAAACATTGGAGTTTTCGTTTGTTTCCATAAATTCTGAATTAGGGATGTGTGTGGTGGTTTCTGTTGACTTGCAGGAAAAATGGGCGAAAAATCTGTACATTGCGTCAATATGCTATGGCAGGACAGTGTGCTGAAATACTCTTAGCATCATATGTTCTGTAAGAAAGCCAAAGGGTCACAATTCAATCAAAAATGAAAAAAAAAAAAAGACGTGACTTGTTTGTTGAGTGTAATGAGAAATGGATGTCTTCGTATGTATGTAGAGTTTCAAAAGGACAGAAAAGAAGAAAGATGAATTAGTAATGGGATCTTTTTAGGGCTTTTTAAGCCTTCAAGTGTTTGATGTGCGCCTCCAGGTTTGTTTTTTTTTTCTAAGTAACAGATAAGTGAAATGTGAAAAAGCCAAACGAAACATAAACCAACCTAAATAAATAATTCCTTTTAACTAAATTTGTTTACCAAAAAAGGAAATTAATTAGTTTTCTATTCTTTTTGTGCAATTCGGTATGGTTTAAGGACTCCTTTAATATTATTCTAAATTGGAAAATAAAATCTATCTGAACAAATATTTATAATCAAGACGACCATTAACCTGTCTGCTTCAATGCATGATAAAATTCCCGGTTAAGCGAGTCGCAACCGGTCTGCTAGTAGTCTAGTCACTACAATTCTACACTCCGAATGCTTCGCTCAGTAAAACCTTAGAAACCTCTGAGGAGCAGAGTCACTGTAAGTTGAGATCACCACGCGGCGGCAAACGCGGAGGAGGTGGACATTTTGGTGGCGGCGGTTTTCCGTTTTCGTGACGGACTCCAGCGAAGTCGTAGGTTCGTTTTCTGTCCGCTTAGAGGATTCTTATTCTTGGTTTGTTCTTCTTTTACCAAACAAGCAAAAGAATTTATTGACAAAGTTCTCGGTTTTGACATTGATGAATTCTGGTATCCGACACTTTGGTTTATAAAGAGATTAAAAAGTCCATCAATTATCTGATTCCATGGTTTTATTTGCATACAAAAGCATCATCTGGTTATAACACAAAGAGGATTAAAAGTTGGCTCGTTTTATTCACAGATTCTTCTTAGATAGTAGAGACTCTCAAGCTCCCCAGCCTCTGAGAATGGTAGCCTGAGCCACACGATTGACACCGAGTGTGAAAGCTCCCATCCGAAGATTGCTGGAGTGAGTTTTGCACATCTCTTTCAAGTCTTTGAATCCACGAGTCATGTAAGTCTTTAGCTCATTGTTCACCTTTTCTTCCTCCCACATAAACCCTTGTATGTTCTTGCACATTACCAGAAACAACTCATCTGATCAATATCGGTTAGGTTAGGGTACCATGTTTGTCGCAAGGTTAGGGTATCGAGACTCATACCTGAACCCATTCGAAGTAACTGACAATGACTCCCCCAGAGTTTGCATATATGTCTGGGAGAATAACCACACCTTTCTTACTCAAAATCTGTAATCCAAGAGGTCTCCATTACAGATTTGCAGTGAGAAGGTAAAAAAAGTAATGAGAATCGAACCTCATCGGCTTCGGGATCAGTTGGATGATTAGCAGCTTCAATGATGAACTTTGCTCTAATCTCATTTGAATTCTCCCTTCAAACAAATCCAATTAATAGTTTCAGAGAAAGTTTGTAAAGTGGACAAGAAAAAATGTCAAAGCATTGTGAAGCAACGACACTTGAACCTGTTGATAACACCCCCAAGTGCTGCAGGGATGAGGATATCACAATCCTCGAGCAGTATAGATTTTGGATCAATAGGATCCGCACCATCAAAGCCTTTGACACCTTTGTGTTCTTTGTTATGCGTGAGCAAGGCGGGGATATCGATACCATCCTTGTTCTTGATTGCTCCGGTAATGTCACTCACCGCAACAATCTTCCCACCCTTTTCACTTATCAGCTTGGCCGCCCAAGAACCCACATTACCAAATCCCTAGAGGAACCAATATGTAAAGCTGATTAAGAAAACTTTTTTTGGCTCACAAGAATATGGAACTTTTTTAATAACTTCCACCTGGATGACAATCCGCTGCCCCGATATGCTCTTTCCATGTTCGGTAAGTAAAGCTTCGGTTGCAAACATCACTCCTCTTCCAGTAGCCGCGTCTCTCCCGAGCGATCCACCAAGATCCTGGCTCATGAACATCAATACCATTCAGGTAAATACCAGTGATTAGCAAAAATCAAAAGATCTTGATCACTATTACTTACAATGGGTTTTCCAGTCACAACTGCAGGTGAATATCCGTGGAACTTAGAGTACTCGTCAAGAATCCAAGCCATTGTCTTTAAATTCACCAAAGTAATGTTGAAAATGACGCAAAAAGGAAAACAAACAAAGAAACGTGTTCAAGAGAGTTTAAAAACCTGAGGACCAGTGCCCATATCTGGAGCTGGAACATCGGTGTGAATCCCAATCAGATCGTGAATCTTCTGAGTGAAAACACGGGTCAATCGCTCGAGCTCAGAGATACTGAGCTTGTTTGGGTCGCAACCAATCCCTCCTTTGGCTCCTCCGTACGGAATCTTAGCCACAGCTGTTTTCCATGTCATTAGCTGAGCCAATGCGTTCACTTCGTCTGGATCAACCTGTTAACCGAAAACCGGTTTGTATCACACCGGTCAGAAATTGTGTACTGGTTTTTGCGACGAGGAAAATAAAAATTAGAAAGTCATATCCAAAACCTCGGGATGATATCTGATTCCACCTTTCATAGGACCTCTTGCATTGTCGTGTTGGACTCTGAAACCAACAAATGAAGCCAGTGTCCCATCGTCTTTCGGTATGGTACATTCCACCTGCATAATTAGAAAACCGGTTGGTCTTTCATTGGTTCGTTCCGATTATATCGTCGTAAGAGACCCGTAAATAGCGGGTCAGGTGTCAAATAACAAAACCGAATTTAGGTAATCATATTTCCTCCGAAACTGCCTCCTCCGTGGAAATCCGCCGATAAGAATCATATCCAGCGGCGGCGGAGACACGGGATCAGGGTTAATCATCAAAAAGACAACTAATTTCGGACCCCAAAGAAATTGGGAAAGAAGAAAAGGGAAAGTGAAGTAGGAAAAAGGATTGAAATTGATGAAATCGAAACCTTGATTTCTCTGAAGGGAATGAGAAGACTTTTCTCGAGCTTAGAATCCAAACCCAGAAGCCTAGAAGCTAGCTTGAAGTTTCTGTTTGTTGCAGCTAAAGCATTCATGGCTTCCTCTTTTTCTTCCTCTTACTTTTCTCTGTGTTCTTTATTTTCTGGAACTGGGGTTTGATCAGAAGACTGTCCTAACACGACTGTTAAAACAAGATTAGTGTCAGTGTTAGTGTATCTTGTAAGTGCGTATTTACCTACACACCATAAATAAATTATTTAATACTTTAAAATACATTAAAAAATTCTCTTTAAAAATACTATTACAAATCCTTTTTTAAATATCACATACACTAAGAATGATTTTTAACAATAAGGCTTAACGTTTTAATTTTAATTTTGTTATACTTTTGATAACAGTAAGATTCAGTGGAGGTGGAGCTGAATTAAAAAGATGCTAAAACATCAAAGTTCAAAGATATAATTTGATAAACATACTTTAAGATACCTCAAGAGTCGCTTAACCTTTCACAACATTTAAATCTAAACATACTACACATTATTTCATCTGTTTATTCTCTAGAACAACATATGTGCCTAATGACCTTATCTTTATATATATATATATGTTTTGATTTAAGAATATGGTTGCATCGTCATGTTAGCATCAAATCACAATTTCTTCGAATTTTGAAAAATGGTGTATGCTGACTTGTAAACAATCTTATCCACTCTATTTCTTTTGTTATCCCAATTAATATGTCCACATGCAAGGTTTCAAAGACTTTTTTTTTGTTTAAAACAAAAACAAGACTTTAATTTGGAATATATGAAAACTTATATTGGTAGATGACCATATAAAGGTTCAGAATTAGCCAAAAGAGAAAAAATATTTATATGTTAAATATATAAGTAGAATCTTAGTTTTTGTTACTATATTACAACAGAACGATCCAATAGTCTGATATCTTTATACGAAGATTTAACACTATCGTACGAGAAAATGTGCAGTCGAATTTCACACTTTTATGATGGAAATAGAAATTGTCCATCTCTAGAATTTTAGTTATATGTATTTTTTATCATGATATCAAGATAGTAATATTTAATATCTTTGAATAGTTTTTGTTTCAAATTTATCACGAAACTAAAACTTTTAAATAGAATAAATTTTTTTATTTTAAATTACTTATAAATTAAATTAAAATATTATGTTTGGATTTTATTTTCTAACTAATTCCTACTAAAAGATATTTTAAGTTATTTTAATACTAAATTTTATGATATTATTAAAAAGATAAATTAATTGTGTTGGAGTGAAATTTAAAAATAATATTTTAGAAAGATGCGTGGAAGACAAATTATAATATTATGGTTTTTAATTTGAAAACATGCACTCTTGTATTTACGAAGATTGTAACTGATAATTAATATAAAAATATTGAATAAAAGGATAATGATAAATGGAATAGAATAAAGATTTCACATATTCATTTCTTAGATAGATATGGGAATTCACCATTTAAGAGGTTTTTATTCCATTATAATGCATTCCAGTTACACTGAAAGACAATATATCAATTTTGTAAATAAAATTATGGAAAGAGAAGAATAAGGCAAATGCATGCATGCATGTGTTTTGACCTACGCAGCTTATTAATAGATTCGGCTTCATCTCGTATACACACGTCTCGTGGAACCTTTAGTTTGCTTATGGATGTTCTCCATATCATCAACTAAATGCGCTTATAAATGAATGATTAAAATAGAATACAATAATACAACATTTGTTTGATTATTAATATTCGAATTGTTCAAATTCATAATATTCGAATTGTTTAACCTCAAGTTTTGCCTTATAAATGTTATGATATAAAATATTCATTCAAATCAAGTATTTATTGGAATACATTGTTGGTTTTTATATCATTGACATATATGTCAAAAATTGACAAATTCAGAAATGCGTTTCCTTTTTCCGCATGTAGAGAGATATGTAATCCCACCCTTAATTTTCTTTTCTTTTTTCCTTTAGCTTCTCTTTCGTTTCCCAGAATTTTCACAAACACTTCCATTCTTTGAGATCAATTTCTTTCTTTTCCCCCCTTTTTCCATCACGAAATATGTGTCCATTAAGGTTTCTATTGGTGTTCTTCTCCGCGGTACTCGCCGGATATTTCGCATGGAAGACGGTGAGTTCTTCGCCGGGAATCATCTCAGGCGACTCAACGGTCGAAACTAAAGCGAAAGAAGGACTCAGTTTTAAAAAGGTGAGGAGAAATCTCGTTGCTTTTAGCTAATTTCTCGAGTTCTGGGATTTTTAATTTCTTATTTCTTTGTTCACGGGCGATAAACAGAAGATGGAGAATGGGTTTTGGGTCTTAGTCGATATGTCCAGCGGAAGATATCTTTGGAGGTATCTCAACGAGATGAATGAGAAAAGTCAATGAAGAGGATGAATACAAAGATTTCGTCTTTTTGGTCTCTTCTTTGTTCAGGAATTTAAGAATAATAATATGCATTGACGAATTAATAACTCTCCCTCAATTTTTTTCTAATTCTTCCGCTGAAGTTTTGTAATTTACTTTAACTGATACTCCTGTTTGCTTGTAATCTGGAAAAAGAAAAACGAGTTGTAATTTTGAAGCAACTTTTTTCTCTTAATGATTTCAGCTTTATCCATACCCAAAAGCAAGAATACATATTAGCATATCACACGAATAGACAAGTATACAATTCCATGAAAGATGTAACTTTAGCTATATACACTTTTGAGATTAAATCGACGTAGCGAGACTTGGAAAAGATTCAGCTTGAGTCGACTTGAAGCTTGATTGACATGTAAAGGAGGGTGAGAAGAGCTCCTTGTGGAAGAGGAGCATGTCTAGCTAAACTGGAGCCAACCCACGTGGCCAATACCACAAGAACCACAACACTGCTGCTTCCTTTTCCACAGAGCCAGCTTGCAAATGTTAGGCAGAGAGTTAGCAAAATGCCGCCTTTTCCGCCTAGTACCCAAGCAATCATGAACCCGAGTTTGTAACCCATGTCGAGTTCCTTGTCGAGCAAAGCCGTGAAAGTGCTAAATGTGAGAGATGCTAGGCACCCAAGTGTATATAGAAGAAACATGGATAAAAAGGCGGATTTGAGAACTTGGACAAAGGAATCTTGCTGTTCTTGTGTTGTTTCATCTTCTTTATGTGGCTCGCTGTTGGTTTCACGGTAGAAAGGTGAGTTTGGATATGCATGATAGTGTCCATAGAATCTATCGTATCTAGATCTTTGTCTTTTCTCAGACCAGCTGTAATAAGACTTCATGTCATCTTCACCCTCGGGGCTATTATAGTGCCTTTTGACTCTACAGAACCGGGAATTTTCTTGAAGTTTAAATGCTCGGTCGTACTGAGTCCTTGAAGCTTCGTTAGATAGTACCTTTTTGAAAAAAAGATACAGGTAAAGTGAACCCGGTTCAGTCGATTAGATATGGATTCCAGCAAATACTCAAAAAACACATTCATATATGAGTCATGGAAGGAAAAGAAACTTTAGAAGGAACACTCACTTCGTAGGAACAACGAATGTTCTTGAATAGCTCTCCGGCTCTAGAGTCTTTATTCACATCAGGATGAAACTGCAACAGCAACACAAGACTACAGTTAAACAAAGCTGAGGAAAATAGGAGCATACCTGACTGGAAAAAAGGAAGAAGATAAGATATTCATGCTATTTATTCGGATTGTATTGAATTCCCAGAAAGAAAGAAAAACAGTGATGAAAGTGTACAAGAGCCTGATTTAAGTGTAACTAGAGGAGGATACAGAGAAGATGTTCCACCAAACTCCAGACACTAGTTTCTGATTTTGCTTTGATGATAAACAAAGGCAGTTCGATAGACAAGATTTTACCTTTTTAGTACCCCAAATAATCATCATTGGGTATAAGCATGGAAACTTTCCTGTTACTACTACGCAACTAATGTCAAGAAGAAAGTGGTCATCTTCTATATTAGTCTTGTCTGATACTGATTGCAATTTCACACCTTAAACAAGATCGAATCTCGAACAAACATTCACATCTTTTTCACAGGAATTAATTCAACCGACGATGACAAACAAGTAAAATCAAGTGAGATCCTTCATTGCTTCTTTTTTTTCCGGAAGCAACAAAACGAAAAGAAACCCAAACAATATCTTACCTTTCGAGCGAGAAGGCGGTAAGCTCTCTTAATGTCAACTTGTTTGGCGTTGCGAGCGATGCCCAAAACAGCATAGTGGTTCTGCACGAAGCCATTAGAAGCCGAAGACGACGCCGCAGATATAACAGTCGCCTTCCGACGACGGTGGTGACATAGGTCTCGGCCAACAGGACTAGACGAGGGAAGGAGGCGATCGCCGAAGATGGCCGAAGAGAATCGACGGCAGCCCTTGATTGGGATGGGTCCCACCATCAGGTGAGTCTGCATTATCTTCTCATACACACTCACAGATCTGTCAACGGACCGCTGACGTTATCTGCTGAGATAGAAGCGACTGTGACGGAAGACCGTTAAAATTAACTAGCGGGTCAGATATTCGGTCTATTCCGTAATCTATACTAATGGGCCTTTAGACTTTGGGCTTAATCCTTTTGTTGACAAAATTAAATATTCATTTTTTTTAAGGATTTACTAGTTAACACGAAATTATGCGATTAAACCTATTTCTACTCGTATTTTTTAGATTTTTCATTAACTACATAAACTATATTTTTCTGCCAACTTTCTCTCTCAATTCTCCTCTGTAATTTTCTCCGAACACGTCTTCCTTAACGTCTTTGTCGGCGGTTTCTTCCTGCCCCCGGCGAAGTTTGTCTTTGTCTCTTTTTATCTTTCTGAAAAGAGTTTTGTCGTCGAATTCAGTTATCGACGTTATCGTCGTTTTTCTCGGAGAATCGGTTACTAATATAACCGCCTTCTCTATTTAACTTCTCTGTTTCAAACACCTTATTTTCCTGCAATTGCGATTTCTGTTCAGAATCCTTACCATGTCGGATTACTTAACCAGAAAATTGCAAGACATTGATTTAGGAATTAATGAACCCACAATCTCTCTTCCTCCGGAACTATGTTCCCAAGCCGCAACCGAAACACGTTACTCCTTGATCGGCAAACCGGTGAATCCAAAGAAGCAGAATCTTCGTGCAATGATGACTACGCTCCCCCGTCTTTGGAGTGCCGGAGAGGTGATCACATCGCGTATAATTGAAGGAAATCTGACGCAGTTTCTCTTTCAAACCGAAGAGGCCCTGATTTCGGTCCTCCGGCGTGGACCATGGTCTTTCAATGACCGTATGTGTGTCCTCCAGAAATGGTCGCCGACGATAGATGCAAACGAGATGAATTTCATCCCGTTTTGGGTCCAAATCCGTGGAATCCCGATTCAGTTTCTAACATATCAAATGGTGGTTTACATCGGAGGAACTCTCGGTGACATCCTTGAAACCGACTTTAACACCGAGAACTCGCACCGGGTCGAGTTTGTGCGTGTTAGAATTCTCATGAATATCTCGGTTCCCTTTCAATTTCAGAGAAAATTCCGATTTCATAATACGGAATATACTCTCAAATTCCGATATGAAAAGTTAAGATCCTTCTGTCCAAAATGTGGGATTCTATCACATGATGCTATTGACTGCCCACGTGATGCGGATTCCATAAATCCGAACATAAATCCATCCGGTGATGATGTTTCCGGCGACGACGGGGCAAATACACCGCCACCGGGTTTTCCGCCACAACAACAGTTTCCCCCGAATCAACACGTCTCTTCGGCTGGGGATGATTCTGGAGAAACCACCCATGAACGACTTCTCTCCCCGAGGAATACTCAGGCTGAAAAACGGCCACGCCCGTCGGAATCCATGGCGTCCACCGAGACTGCAAAACGCCCAAAATCGACCCCGGTTATTTCTCCCGGTTCACCAGGTACGCTGGAATTGAGATCCGGTTTGAAATTCGATTCTGGTTTGGAATTAGAATCTGGTTTGGGTAGTTCCTGGTTCAATTTAAGTGAACCTTGGTTTATGCTGCTAACCGATATTTATGACATAACCAACAATTTCTCAATAACCGGGTTAAGGAAAATAATTGATTTCTGGTTTAGGATTAATGATTCGGTTTATGATCATAAAATAGTATATGTCCAATATATTAACCGGTTAACGGGAAATATTTATGCTGGTGAAATTCTGAGTTATCTAGGTGACGGCTTGGTGGGCCATAAACCACCACATACAGAATGAATATCGCATTTTGGAACTGCCGGGGTTTGGGAGGGTCTCTGGCAGTTCGACGCCTAAAGGGAATAAAGAAGGCTTATTCCCCGGACATACTCTTCCTAGTGGAAACCAAGAACAACAACAATGTGGTTCACGACGTCGCTAGTATTTTAAATTACGCATGTGTATTGTGTATCCCCCCAAAAGGAATTGGTAGTGGACTGGCTTTATTATGGAATAAGTCTGTTTCTGTAAACGTTATCAGTTCAGACGAAAGACTTATTGACTGCAAGATTAATAAAAAAGGCTATGATTTCTATTTGTCATGTGTCTATGGGCATCCTATACGGAAATATAGGATTAATCTTTGGGAAAGATTACAGAAAATAGCTCCTCTACGGAATAGCCCATGGCTCTTATGTGGGGATTTCAATGAGATCTTAAACGTACGGGACAAAACTGGTGGTGCTATTAGAGAACCGTGGAGTTTATTTGATTTCCAAAAAATGGTCTCAACTTGCCAGATTTCTGATTTACGGTATATCGGGAATAATATGACTTGGGCCAGAAAAAGGAATCATCAAATGGTCCAATGTTGGTTGGATAGGGCTATGGCTAATCACGAATGGAAAGCTACCTATCCGGCGTCAATAATTGAATACTTGGATATGATAGATTCGGACCATCGTCCAGGGTTGATTAAAATTCGAAGACACTCAGAATCGGGAAAAAGAATTTTTCGGTATGATCCCCGATGGGCAGACAAAGATGGTTTTCACAGTTTAGTTAGTAATTGCTGGAACAGTTATGATCAAAGTAATACTTCCTTATCCTACCGACTTCAATCATGCAGACAACGAATTTCCTCTTGGAAAAGGAATTCTATGTTAAACTCCCAATACCGTATTCAGGAGTTAAGTAAAGATATTAATGCAGAAAAGAGTAGGGTTAACTGTGACAGTGGGAAAATTTGGTCCTTACAGAGAGATTTAGCTAAGGCCTATGCAGACGAGGAACTCTACTGGAAAATCAAGAGTCGAAATGATTGGCTACAAGCGGGAGATAGGAATACAAAATTTTTCCATGCAACAACGAAGAATCGAAGATCGCGAAATACAATTACTTCCATTCAAGATGAGCTCGGGACCGATGTCTACGGAAATGAGGATATTGCGCATCAAGCCTTAAAATATTTTGCGGATTTATTTAAATCAAGCTCTCCAACAAATATGGATTCAGTATTAGAAAATGTTACAACAGTTGTCACCACTGAAATGAATATGGAGCTTACTAAGACAGTTGCCCCTGACGAGATTCGTGAAGCTGTTTTTTCTATTGGCTCTAATAAAGCTCCAGGACCCGATGGTTTTGTGGGATCTTTTTTCCACCAACATTGGGATATTGTTGGACACTCAGTAATTGAGGAAGTTACTAGCTTTTTCGATACAGGACACATGTCACCGGGTCTCAACCATACGAATATCTGTCTAATTCCCAAGACTAACTGCCCTACTCTCATGAAAGATTATAGGCCAATCTCCCTATGTAATGTTATCTACAAGATCATCTCAAAAGTATTGGTATTACGTCTCAAAAAAGTTTTGGATGCTCTTGTTTCAGAAAATCAGGCCGCTTTCATACCAGGACGGCTTATTACCGATAATGTCCTTCTAGCCCACGAATCTCTACATGCTTTGAAAGTTCAACCGACTTGTGCGAAAATGTATATGGCGGTTAAAACAGACATGAGTAAAGCCTATGATCGAATTGAGTGGAATTTCTTGGAAGCAGTAATGCAAAAGAAAGGTTTTTCGAATCGATGGATACAATGGATAATGCAATGCGTCTCATCTACATCATTTTCTGTACTTATAAACGGAAGTCCATATGGATGTTTCAGACCTTCCCGGCGATTAAGACAGGGTGACCCACTATCTCCATACTTGTTTATACTATGCTCTGATGTACTTAGCTCAATGCTTCACCGGGCTCAAACAAGAAAGCTTATTCAGCCACTACGTTTAAACCGATCTGGACCTTCGATCTCTCACCTACTGTTTGCTGATGACTCCTTATTTTTTCTCAGAGCTGATTCTACAAATGTGATACAGTTAAAACAAATATTTGAAGACTATGGCAGAGTGTCTGGGCAGATTATAAACCTCGATAAGTCATCCATTGTGTTTGGGAATAAGGTCTTCCCTCATACACGAGCAACTGTACATCAATTGCTTGGAATCTATAATACAGGAGGTGGGGGAAAATATTTAGGTCTACCTGAACAGTTTCAAAGAAATCGACGGCAAATGTTTCATTACATTGTTGATAAAGTTGAATCACGAATATCAGGATGGCAATCGAAATTCTTATCTCAGGCAGGCAAAGAGGTTTTAATTAAAGCAGTTGGGTTTGCTATGCCAGTCTACTCGATGAATGTATTCAAGCTCCCGAAAGATATTTGTCACAATCTGGATAAAATTCTATCACGATTCTGGTGGGGGTCATCGAATGATAAGCGTAAGACTTCATGGGTGGCATGGAAGAAAATAACTAGACCGAAACTTATCGGTGGCCTGGGATTTCGAGATTTTGAAAAGTTTAACCAAGCACTATTAGCAAACCTCAGTTGGAAAATACTACAGAGACCACACTGTCTACTTTCAAGGATCCTTAAAAGTCGATATTATAAATCAGGGGATTTCCTTACTGCTACACGGGGATCTCGTTCGTCTTACGGCTGGCAATCAATTCTCCATGGTAGACAGTTACTAACATCAGGTCTGAAGCGAACTATTGGTAATGGTACATCTACATATATAGGGGATTCGACGTGGTTGCCTGTTTGTCCTCCACGTGCCCCAAAATGTTTACCTTATACCAATCCAAGGCTCAAACTCGATGTGCTAATAAATAGAAACACAGGCCAATGGGATGAAGCGACAATTAATGACCTAATTGAGAAAGATGACCATCACCTCATTTACAAGATCTTTATTCCTCCTTTACATATAAAGGATGCTTGGGTTTGGCGTCACACTACTAATGGATCATACTCTGTGAAATCGGGGTATCGATATGCGGTTGAAACTTCTACTCTAGATCCAGTTGGGTTTCTTCCTCCACTAGCTCAGTATCCTGATCTCGCCAAGGAAATTTGGTCAATACAAATGCCACCAAAATATAAGCATTTTCTGTGGCGATTATTATCTAAAGGTCTACCGGTCAAATCTCATTTATATCGCCGGAAGATAACTAATGATGATAAATGCTATCGCTGCTGTGTCTCGGAAGAAACAGAACTCCATACTTTTTTTCTATGTCCGTACGCCCAGATGCTATGGAGGAAGATGGGTATATGCACTACTAATATATGTGATAACAACTCCAACATCTATGATAATATCAGATATATCATGGGTAGCTACAAAAACTGCCCACAAGAATCTTCAAATAAATACCTTCCATTTTACTTACTATGGCGGATATGGAAATCAAGAAATGACTTGGTGTTTAATAAACACGATGTGTCTGATGATATTTTGCTACGAAGAAGCCAAGAAGATGCACATGAATGGTTATCTCACCTCACATCTTTGGGTCAGAGTGAGGTATCACAAGGTACAACAAACAATCGTGTACAATGGCAAGTACCTCCGCACGATTGGGTCAAATGTAATTATGACGCAGCTCATCATAATGGTAATAAAGCTTCAGGTCTCGGGTGGGTTATCCGGAATGATCGTGGATCATTTATTACTGCGGGAAATGGGAAATTTCAAGGCAGAGAAACAGTCATTGAAGCTGAACTATCTGCTCTGATTTGGGCTCTACAATCTGTATGGTCCCTCGGATATCAACATGTTATTTTTGAAGGAGACAACCTTACAATAAATAATATTCTCAATGGAGTTAATAATAATCGACATGTTCAGCAGTACATTCATACGATACAACAATGGATTCCTAAATTTCAAGACATTATCTTCTCCTATCAACAACGGTCAGGAAATAGAGTTGTTGATATGTTAGCATCATCTGCTATTAAATCTCCTGTTGAGTGGAACATTTTTATTGCTTGTCCTTTATTTTTATTACCCTTTGTAAACAACGATATTCAATAATATATATATTTTGAAGGCAAAAAAAAAACTATATTTTTCTTTCATAAATTACACAAACTTCATAAATTCTTCTAATTGCAGAAATTTTGTTAATGTTTATGCGTTAAATAGCTAATAAATCTAATTTTAATTCGAAAATCTAGTTTTAACTTGAATTTATTTTGAAATTAAAACTAGATTTTCGAAGTAAATCAAGGTTTAATAACAATTTAACGTATAAACATTAACAAAAATTTTGTAATTGGAATAATTTATGAAATTTATGTAATTTATGGAAAAAACACAGTTTATGTAACTTATAAAAGATCCAAAAAGTACGAGTGAAAATATGTTTATTCGCATAAATTCGTGTAGTTGACAGAAGTAAACCTTTTTTTAATGCATTGTTTCTTCGCAAACTATCCCTTTGTTTTATGCATTACTCAGAATAATTACACCAAAAACATCATCACATACGTTTGTTTTTTTGTCATGCATTCATATTAACTATATAAATTTACAAACATTATGTAATGAATTTCCTAAATTCGTTTATATATATATATATATATATATATATATATAAGTTGTAAAGCCCGTAACTAAACAGTATACATTGGATCTAGTTCAAATTCCATCGTAGTATCCTCCAAAAGATATCTGAGCTCTTGCCACAGGAAGACTTTTCATCATCGATATTGCTTCATTTAGCTTCGTTGTGTGCTTCACTACTTCGTTCATTCGCTGCAATAACAAAATTTATATATATAACGAACAAAAAGGTTGGCTCATAATACATAAGAAATCTATATGAACCCATTGTCTAGGATACCAATCTAGTTAATTGGGCGATCGATTAACCAACTAGTGATGATTAATTGGCTAGATCTCAAATCAAACATCTTTAAATTCTAATATTAGTATGCACAGATTAATAACTCGAAAGTTAATGTAAGGAACATTTAACAATGACTTTTAAACGGTTATGAATGTTCAAAGTGTGACGGTGACGCAAAGAAAAGATAAACACAAAACGTAAAAGAAAAATAAAGAGAATCTTCTCTACAATTATTGATTGTTCATTTAGCCACGTAATAGGTCACACCGCCTAACGCATCCTTATCACTTTGGTCGGAACAAAGACACACCACTTTTCTATTTTTTTCAATTCTAAGTAGCCAAACACGTAATTTTGCATAGTTTGAGATTGACCTTTAATAACAATTAGCCACTTAAAGAAGCATACCAAACTTAATAATCAATAATAAATAGTCTCCAGTTATCCAAATTTATAGATCAAAATCCCAAATAATTTTCCCTTTACCTGTTACTGTAATTAATATCGTAAAAAATAAATCTTGAATATAATGAAAAATTGTATTCATAATCAAATAACCTAAGGCTTTTTAATTATAAAATTAAAACTTTAACAGTGTTTAAAAAAATTAAAACTTTAACAGTGTTTAAAAAAATTAAAACTTTAACAGTGTTTAAAAAAATTAAAACTTTAACAGTGTTTAAAAAAATTAAAACTTTAACAGTGTTTGAAAAAAATTAAAACTTTAACAGTGTTTAAAAAAAATTAAAACTTTAACAGTGTTTAAAAAAAATTAAAACTTTAACGTAGAGTAACCTGGAATAATAGCGATGAAAAAAATACAGAAAATGTCAATCTAACTGATTTTTTAAAAGTATTTGATATGGGTATAAGAATCAAAATTAAGTAGAATATATCTTTTTTACCTTATTATCATCAGAGTAAATCTGGAACCTGAGGATCTGGTTCTTGTTCCGAGAACCTTGGATGCTGTTGTGTCCTAGTGCGAAGACACAGATGGTGGCAGCAGCAGCTGCAACACCAAATGAGCATATAGTTCCAATTCCATTAAGACCCATCTTCCACAAATTCGTTCTTTCACCACTTATTCTCTCTTCACCATCCCAATCAACATCTTTCTTGCTCCTCAAGTCACTGCTTTCCTCAACATCTGATCCCGTTATCTCATCATAGTACTCTTCTCCAAAGCCTCTTTCCGAGTCTGAGTATTTCTTATCGTTCTGAGGTAGAGGGCTTGTGAACATCGCTGGTGAGTCTATTATCATGTCGGCAAATTCGGTTTCTTTCGTTTTCGTTTCTTCCGTGTGTGGATCCGAGAAAATCGGATACGTGTTCTTCTTGTCTTTGTTATCTATGTCCTCTACGGTGGATACAGGTTCCCAGTTCGTGGGAATTTGGAGGAGCTGTGTGGAAACCACGCTCGATCTTTGATGAAGCTCTGTTTTTCCCACAGATTCTTGTGTTGAGCAGACGGAGAAATCCATGTCGAAGCTTTTGATCATCTTCGTCGCTTCATGATCATCGTCCTGGCCGATATCAAAATCAAGACTTTTGTCGTTATTTTTGGGGAGTAATTCCCATTCTTCTAGATCCATCTCCTCAGATTTGATAGATTAGAGAAATGAAAAGAGAAGAGTGATGGTTTTTTTTCCTTTCTCCCTCTCATCGTTGTGAAATGGTTCAAGATCCTTTAATAGAGCAACGAAGAAGAAGAGACAAAAAGATAGTCAGACCTCCTAATTGGTCATAATAATTTACGAATGGAATTCACAGTTACAAGCAAGATTGATGCAGGTAGTGTGGTCACTGTTAAAATAATTCTACAATATAATTTCAGAAATAAAAAAAATTTGTGTACTTTCAGAAGTATCGATTATCTTCTTTGGCAAGGTTATTACAGGTTATTGGGTTATGGAAATTTCTGTGATGAAATTATGATTTAGTTAGATGATGATTATAAATAAACTTTCGTACTAAAACTCTACTAATAAAAATTGGATGATTAAGACGGGTATATGTAATTTTCTTATTATAAAAAGTTATTGGTGTACAAATTTGTTAAAGTTGACAGATAGAGAAAGATATGGAAGAAGAAACTTCAAGCACAAATTTGGTATCAAACTATGAACGTTTTTCATACTTTGTGTACGTCTCTTAATTTTAGTTTTAAATCAGAGGAAGCAACGTGTTCTTTTCAAACTACAAGTAACAAATTTAAAGTCCTTTTCAAGTAAGAAAAAAATTTGTAATGGAGGTTGCTTGCTTGCAATTACTAGTGTTATTCCACATAAAAGCCAACAAGCGAGATTGTTCTTGATTATATGATCTAAATTTACGTTTGAAATTAAGTTTAGTATAGAGTTTAAAGCTTTTCAGATTCTCAATTAAGGATTCATAAGTTGAAAACATCTTAATACAGATTCAACTAATACACAAAATTGGCCCGGTAAACAACAACTTCAACATGTGAACTAGAATGATTCACAAGTTCATTTAGAGATATGACCCCATGTGTCCACTTCTAAGACCAATTAAACTAAGCCGTCCATAATCAATATAGACAAAAATGTAAGCAAAACAAAGAATGGAGACAGAACAAGAATATTCAAAAAAGAAAGTAAAATATTTACAAAATGGCAAAAGCATCTTATGAGCAATAGCATCTTGTAATTTAACCACATCGAACTCTCAAAAACAAAGTGAAAAAATGCCAAAGAACTCAGACTTAGGAATTTTATAACACAAAAAAATGAAGATATCATTAGTAATTTTTATTATAAAAATATCTCTTTTGTTGTTGTTAGGTGTGGTTTATACTATACGGGACGATTCTAATTTATCTGTTTACTTTTTTATTTTATTTTCTACGACAGTTTTTCTACACATTATATTTTCATTTTTTTTCAAAGAAACATAATTTTCTTGTTTGAAAAATAGATTATAAAAATATTACAATAATGAAAATAAAATATGGATATTAAAAACTAATTTAGCAAGTGAAAACTGCATATAAAACATATTGTAGTTTTGTTAAGAATTTTTATAGTAAAAAATATTTCAAATTGAAAGTTTATAGTGAAAAATATTTCAAATTGAAAGTTTATAGTAAAAAAAATTTAAATTGAAAGTTAATAGTAAAAAATATCATAGTTAATTATTTTGCTAAGCGAAGAGGAAAGACTAAAGAATAATGTTGTAAGGCCCATTTACAAGGCCCATTTACAAGGCCCATTTACAAGGCCCATTTACAAGGCCCATTTACAAGGCCCAGAAGCCAATTTTCTCCAGATTTTGACCTTCATGTATTGACCGAGTAGTTAAAGAGTGCTTCTCTCCTCCTCCTCCTTCAATAGACATATTTAGGGCTTGAAGCCAAACGCCTGAAGTTAAAAATCGAGGAAATGGAGGTTACGCAGAGGAGGGATGAGGAGATCAAGGACGGCGGAAACATGGATAACATTAAGTCTCTGTATGTTACCGACTCTTTTGCCGATGAACGCCACTCTCGTGAGCTGAAGGCTGGTCTGCATCCTCTACGGGTTGGTCCTATATTCTTTATAGCAATTGATTTCCACGCGTCAAATATTGGAAAATTTATCTATGACGCCTTAGAGCTTGTGTATGGAAGATTCGGATTGTAAATCTTTGGAGGTTTTGCTGTGAATTTAGTCTTAACGATTTTGTTTAGATGAATGTGAGCTCAAATATTAGAGAAATTTCCATTAATGGTGGGGGCATTTGTATTCATGGTACTGATCGCAGCTCTCTATCCGTTCTTTCCATTTGTAGGGATATAAATCTTAAGTCATGCAAGTTTGAGTACAATTCAGAGTTATTTCTAGAGAAAATGAATATAATCTACTTTGCTAAGTGGCTCTAAGTTTTTATATTTTGGAAATGTACAGTACAAGTTTGCAATTTGGTACACCCGTCGCACACCAGGGGTACGGAGCCAGACATCTTACGAGGATAACATGAAGAAGATGGTGGAGTTCAGCACGGTAAGCTCTAAAATACTAAAATGGAATTCCATCCTTGAAGCTCTTTGCAATCTTCTCTTGTTCATTTCTGAGATCTGGCTTTGTTACTTAGGTTGAAGGGTTTTGGGCCTGCTACTGTCACCTTGCTCGTTCTTCTCTCTTGCCTAGTCCAACAGATCTTCATTTCTTTAAGGATGGGATTCGCCCGTTATGGGAGGTCGGTATTTCCATTTGCTGTTTTTTCTCATCTGCTTTCTGTTTGTTCATATGTGGATTATCGTTAAAGCAAAAATCTTTAATAAAACGAAGGTTTCTCAAAAGTTTTAGCTTCTTCAGTAAACCTACTAAACTAGCTAAAATCACCTCCTTCAGGATGGTGCCAACTGCAATGGAGGAAAGTGGATCATACGTTTCCCAAAAGTTGTATCCGCTCGCTTCTGGGAGGATCTGGTGAGTTTATTTTCATTTGACACTTCTATTAAGTATTCACATCATCGTACTTCATTCAAAAATAATCTTTTTGTGGTTGTTATATAAGCTGTTCATTTCCATATTTAGAGTCAAGAATGTTACACTCCTCCAATTAATTGTTTCTTCAGCTTCTTGCGTTAGTAGGCGACCAGCTTGACGATGCTGATAACATATGTGGGGCAGTTCTAAGTGTACGCTTCAATGAGGACATCATTAGTGTATGGAATCGCAACACTTCTGATCATCAGGTAAGAAATTGATTCACAATAAACTATCTCTCTCTCACCCTCGTTTTTTTTTGGTACTTACACAGTGCAATGTTTTCTGTGAACAGGCAGTGATGGGTTTGAGAGACTCAATCAAGCGGCATTTGAAGTTGCCTCATGCATATGTAATGGAATACAAGCCCCATGATGCTTCTCTTCGTGACAACTCTTCCTACAGAAACACGTGGCTGAGAGGATAGGCCCATTGTATCATGCGACGCAGAGAGGATTCAAGAAGCTCTTGTGCAACCTGAGGAGAGGTATCTGGACTGAGCCCTGTATTCAAAACCATACTGCCCCAAAGGCTTTCTGTATAATCTCCGAAATTAATATCCCGGCTACTTCTGTATCATTTAGGTATTTAATTGTTTTCTTTATTTTCTAAATCTTGTTACCTTCAATGGTTTGAGTCTTGTGTAAGACTAAAATGATTCATTTTCAATGGAAACCCCAGAGCTCATGTACTACTACTCTACGTTAAAAGTATGTCTTAAAACAGTATATCAATATACAAATTCACTTCCTGGTATGCTCTGAAACAACTACGGATGAAACATTGAGCGTGGCTCTGGTCCGGATAGCCCATTGATTTCAACAGCTATAATTTAGCATCCACAGATGATTGAAGTTCGATGATACTTCGTAAAAAATCGAAACCTAGAGTGAATTACTTCACACTTTAAACAGAAAAATAGTAGAAAATTGTTAGCTTTGTAGCAATAACCACATCAAACTCTTGCTTGTTGATTTGCTAAGCTTGTGTCCTGTACCGTAACAGCAGCAAAGAGATTAGCACGATGCTACCCTAAGAGAAGCTCTTATAAATGGGGGAAATGTTATCAGAGATATCAATCTGCAAAATATAAGAAGCTTAGGACTTGAGAATGTAGCTGAAAGAAGGTAAAAGTTTATTTTGCCAACGTTAACAGGTTAAAGAAGGAAAGATAACAATATCCTTTTGTACCTGTTTGTCTTTGATTGAGATTTCAGCAAAACCTAAAAACAATTATCATCAAAATATGCTATAGCATCATTCTTCAAAAGGCACAAAACTATGTATAAACGATGGAAGAAAGTTATACCTTCTGATCCTGCAAGAATGTTTCCCAAATCAGGTGCATGACGCTCGATGTAGTTTATGTGTTATGTGTTTTTGGGATTAATATGATGTGTTTTGATCGGTTTAAATGTACTAAAACCCGAAACAAACGCTCGGTTAAGAGAAATTGTAATTCCAAACCGGAGAGAAGAAGCATAGAATTGACACAAAAGTCTCAAGAGAAACAATGTAATACACACCACACGACTAAAAGATTTAGCGCTCCTAACTAAGTCTGAGAGTGGGATCAAATTGAGATCACCTCACGTACATCATCATGGATTCTTTTATTTGGAGACTTCGAGAAGCATCTCGGTCGGTTTAATGAGCTTGAAGGTGCAAACATCTCCGACCACTAAACCTAAGTCTCTGGCCAAACGAATCCATCCAGCAGATAATCTTGATTGTATATCACTGACCACATACGTAACCTCCCATGACTTGGTCTGATTCAGATGATGAATCTTGAACTTTGTTGTTTCCTTTGGCATATGCATATCCGAAAACTTCTTGGGGACCCCCTGAATCACAATTTTTTTTGAAGTGGATTAATTCACATGAAAAACAAACCAGTTTTGACATTGTTTTTGCTTCTCTTACCAAGAACACGAGGTATGCTTTCTTTATGGAGAGAGTGAATTCTGGAACAAGAGACGAGGTGTTGGTTTCAGATTCGTTACATACAGTATTCACCTTTTTCTTTGATCTTTCAGCTTCCTCGGCTTTCCTTTTTCCCGAGCTAAGTATTTGTCCTCTTCCTGTAGATTCAGTTGTTTTCGGGCCAGGACATCTCAGTTTAGACGATGGACTCTCTTCTTTCTTTACATCTGTGTAGATGTTACTCTCTTCTTCTCTCTTCTTCCCGCCTGATTCATCCAAATCAACAATAAAAGTAAAGACTGTTCTTCTTCTTCTTCTCCTCCTCCATAGGCATTAAAAAAGCAAATCACAAAGACGAAAACTTACAGGAAGAAGAAGCAATAGTTGCAGATTTACGTGGTCTAAGCATCTCCGTACTATTTATCTGGTAGATGTCTACACTGAAGAGCATATTTCCTTTGTGAGTGAAGGTAAGAAGCTCGTTATTACCTAAAGCGTTGTCACTCAAAAACTGGTCCCATCCACTTTTCTCCATGTAATAAAATATTGGGTTTCTGGAGATTTTGATTGTCCATGAGCTTCCCCATGACACTTTTAAGACCATCTTAGCCGATAAATCCTTGTCCGAGATGCTTTTTATGAAGTCGTGAGGAATGCCTCTCTTTTAACAATATGAACAAGATATGTCAAGAAAATATATCAGTAAAAATCACTGAAAATTTCACTGAGCCCAAAGTTTCAACCTTTTGACCTTAATTAACTTCATCCGATCAATTTACACAGAGATTCATCAAAAACTGAAAAGAAAAGACAACAGACTCGTCCCTTACTAACAGAGAACCAAAAATCTATGTTCATAGACCTCTTTTGAAGATAAAAGCATAACATTTTTCTATGAGAAGGAAAGAAAATAAGTTTTAGGAATGAAAAGAGAAAGATACCATGGCTTCAGACGATAGATCTTTCTTCCAAAGAATCTTGTAAAATCCTGGCTTGTCTCCTTCTTCCATGATCTGACCAAAGCAAGTGTTAGTCTCCATCTCTCTCTCTCTCTCTCTGCTTCAAATCCTTTCTTTCTTCAACCTCCTCTCCTTTGATTTCCTCCTCCTCCTCCTCCTCTCTCTCTCTCTCTCTCATTGTGAGAATGGGAAAAAGTTAGCTCTGTAAAAGACAAAAGTTTTTATTACTAAAAACAGGCAAAGCAGCTCCTAGGATTCAAAGTCTTTTCTTTTTCCTCAATAATTTTGAAATAAATTCACATGGCCTATAGTTGAGAAATATTCCCATGCATCATCATTTTATAAGAGCAATTATCTTTGTACATTTGTTCATGAGAATGCTGAAATCACGAGCTGTGTTCTGTGACTTTGAAAACACGCAAAAAAAAACAGAGCAGTTAGCTAGTTTTAGTAACTCAATTCACTCAACGGACAGCGACTTATATTACTGTAGTAATTTTTACATCATTTACTCTAAATGTTTTTGTATTACTATTAAATTCTACCGTCTATTATTAAATCTAACCTTATTTTTAATTCGATTATTAATTCATTTGAAAACATTAATGTTAATCCAAGTTACTAGCTGTTCAAGTTCATAAATGGTTTTAACAAACAAAGGAGGTTCATATATGGCAAATCTGTAGTTAATTATTCAATTAAAAATCTGAAAGTTGAGATTACTAATTGGTTCACTCACACACTACAGCTACGGAAAATATTTGTAATATAGTTTCAATGCGATATCTGTTAAAACAATTCTGGGTATTCGGAAATTTACATGACAAATCAAATCTTTGAAGCTACATTATTCAAATTTTTGCTTTATTAGTTAGAAAACTAGTGATCAAAATTAAACTAGTTTTTTTTTTTAAACTAAAGACAACAAATTAAACTTATTAACTAAGAAAACAAATTAAACTAAAGACATTTCTAATGATCAAAATGATAAAATCAAATGACTGAGTTTTATGTACGTTTTTAGAATTATGCAAATTTAAATTTTTTTAATTAATAAAGAAAAAAAAACTTACCTTGCATTTTTATTATTTGATTATTGATCTCCATCTCACAAGTTTTTGATCTCGAAAACTATTAAAAACAAAAACGAGTTTAATTTATACAAACGAGTTTACAATTATGTACATTCAAATCTTTTTAATTAATAAAAAAGTAAAGAAAGAATAAATTTACCTTGCATTTTCATAATTTGATTATCGATCTCCATCTCACCATCTTTTTGATCTCCAAAACCATTAAAAATAAAAATGAATTTAATTTGTGAATTATTCAAATTTCATTACACATTTTTATTTTTTCCCGGATTAGTTAAAAAATGAGTAATTTACATTAACTACATGAACAAATTGAACTTAAGACATCTCTAACGATCAAATGATATAATCAAATGACTGGAGTCTATATTCGATTAGTTTCATGAACAAATTGAAGTTAAAACATCTCTAACGATCAAATGATATAATCAAATGATTGGAGTCTATATTCGATTAGTTCCATGAACAAATTGAAGTTAAGACATCTCTAACGATCAAATGATATAATCAAATGATTGGAGTCTATATTCGATTAGTTTCATAAACAAATTGAAGTTAAAACATCTCTAACGATCAAATGATATAATCAAATGACTGGAGTCTATATTTGGTTAGTTCTCATAGTTGTGTAAATCATTCGAATTTTTTAACTAATCCGGCAAATTGAAAATGTTAATTATTTTGGTGACTGAATGGTACTACCGGAGAATTGTATAAGAAAAACTAACCTTCCATAATGCTGATAGTTTGTGCAAGATTATGGTGAAAGAGCCGTTACACTTTTTGAGTATCTTCAATAGTTCTTATTGAAGCTCCTTAGGTGACTGAAAACAAAAGCATTTGGTTTAGCAATTTTCAGAGGGTAATGTTACATTTTAACAATCTGAAACAAATCAATAATACGACCAATCGATGAAATCAATTAAGAGAGTGCACCATAACCGGCCTTATGGGAAGTCTTCCCGGCTCTTGGTTCCAGTAATGTTAAAATCTACACTAATCTGTGATCATATATCAGAAAATTCCCTTTGAAAAATAACTCAAACAAACTGTTAATCTGAAAACAAGTGATCATAGTTAAGGTTTAAATCAACGTATCTTACGCTTTCATGAAAACAAACACGTTTCATCATCACGTTTCATAAAATTCCAGTTTCCCCGAAAATCGTTCGCAAATTTATCATAGAAAAGCTAGGTAAGAATCAGATCAAACCTGTTCCAAGACACCCCAATTCAAATACACAACTCTGATATGCTTCACTCGACGAAAGACCATTTTCCACCAATCACATGAGTATTAGCCTCTGAATTTCAAAAACAAAAAAAATTCCAAATTAGTATTCGCTATTCAGAATGATAACCGTACATACTTGCTCCAACCAGATCCAAAGCGCGAAGGAATCTACCTTCGACATCTGAGCGCAACCACGTTCGGAATCCCATTTTGATTTCATCGTCTCAAGCGGCGTGGCGGGATCCTTCTTTTGAGCGAAGAATGAGCACCGTATTCGAAAGAAAGGATTATAACATTGTGTTTTTTAATTTTGTAAAGAAAAAAACTCACAACGGTCAAAAATAAATTACCGTCTGATGGCATATCTCCGATCAATTTGTATAAATGATTTGCGTCTCTGATGTAACATTCATAATGGGCCGAATACAAAACAGGCTTCCATGGCCCAATTTAGCAGAAAAAGACGACGAAGGCCCATTAACTTGCCGCTTAAAACCTCTAGCGTTCTCCTTACTCAGAGCCTCATACAAAACATGCAAAATCCATCTTTTTCTAATGCAGTAACCGAGGAGATAATCGGGAATTGCTGCTGTACATGGCAAAGAACTTAGGTAGGTGAGGCAAATCATACCCATTTTTCAGGTAAAGAAGATAACCGACGCAAGTCATTCCGGTCAAGTAAACCCCAGAGATTCAGTTGATTTTCTGTTTCACGTGGGGTAAAGAATTTGTAGCTATTTACGTACTCTCATGTTCCTCATTTGTTTTTTTTAAGAAACGATTGAACACACAATACACACAAATATGCAAATAAATATATATAATCGGTTACATTCTCTGAAACTAACTGTCATGGTAAATTTCGAAGAAGAAATATGAAACTAAACGAAGCGTTTGTCAATTTTTATTGTCGGTGAATCGATCGGAAAAAAAGCCGTGGCAGTCATAATCGATTCAGATAAGTGATTGTGCTAAATTCCTGTGAGAACTTGAGAAGTGCGAACAAAATAAATTGGATCGCGATTAAATGGACCTTAATGATAACAGAAAGTAGATGGTAATTACTTAATTTACGAACTTCCGCTAAATTACCCGCACGTTTCAAAACGAGTCGGATGGTGAAAAAACTGAAACCTCCAGATCGTTTTAGCGGGTCTAAACTCAATTCCAAGTAAGTAACAATTTTGCAACTTTCTCTTAAACGATCAACATCACATAAGAAAGGTTTCTAGCAGAGAAACATTACGTTTCCTACCCTACAAAAAGCTTATTCCAGTAACATATCCATTGCTCGCTGTTCCATAGCCTCCTTGAACTTCATAGAACCAAGTAACCAACCATGATCTATAACCTTATCTCTTAAGTCTTAACCCAAGTGACAAGAATTTATGCAAGCTCTTCACTTTTTCACCTCCTCGTACTCTGCCTCCGGAGCTTGATCACTGCCTCCCTGGGATCCTCCTCCTGGTGCAGAACCGCCACCAGAACACCAGACATGTACTCTCCAATCTTAGAAACAGCTTTTTTTTTTGTTACACTTCGACAAAATCAAATATTAGAATATATCATAAATATGACGTAAAATATATATCATAAAAAATATAAGATTGTAATTTCTACTCTTAATTATGATTTTCTAATTATTATTTTTTAAATTGTTGCACAATGTATTTCTTGGAGGTGGGCTACGCCCTCCCGAGCGAGTCCGAGCTCGGCATAATGCGGGTACGGCCCAGTGCGACGAAGGTCCATTCTCTAGAAGAGTAGGTGTGCCTTTATTAAGGAGTCGCCGGACAAATCAGATATTCGTCCGATCTCACCGACTACCGAAGACGGCGGTGAGTCCTTAGTGTCAGTATTAAATGGCATTTATGAGCATTTATTATTAATAATGACTAGGGCATTGAAGATTAAGCTGCGAGTATAAAAGTAGAGGCTCACTCCATAATTGAGAGATAAATTTTAATAGCTCGGACGCATAAAGAACACTAACGGTTTGTAACCGATATCAATAAATCAATATTCATAATCATTCGTTCTCTTAAATCCTCTGCCTAATCCTCTGATCGATCTCGACAAATATTAAAATTGATCTACCGCATTCCAGCCGTGGAATCTAGGATCCAACAGTATTGACATGATCGTTTTTGTTGCATAAAAATGGCATCCATTCTATAAAAGTTTAGAACAAATCTTTCAAGATGAAAGAGAGAAAATTTTTTTTTTTACAATGAATAAGTCTATTTCTAATTGGGAAGAACTAACAACTAAATGTTAAATCATCATCACTGAAGTCGAGAAGTCACACTGATGAAAGTAGCTTCAGGACATGGGATCGTTAAGCCACCCATTGGATGATCGAACCCAAACTCTTCTTCGGATTTACTTAGAAGAGCTTGAAACGAAGGTTGGTTCAAGTATGAGATTGGCACCAAATATCTCTTCTTTTGGATCTCTCCTACGTACACCGCAAGAAACCCTTTTGGCGCTGCGGAGGCTGCCCTTTTGCTGCTCATAGTTTCTGCTGCCGTGGATCTGC
This sequence comes from Pugionium cornutum, assembly GCA_018901935.1. Lineage (NCBI taxonomy): Eukaryota > Viridiplantae > Streptophyta > Magnoliopsida > Brassicales > Brassicaceae > Pugionium > Pugionium cornutum. Next base: position 14,091,908 of record CM032158.1, on the reverse strand, counting down.
TTAGAATCTTCCTGGCACCTAATAAACTTCTCACGAAAGCCATTTCTAGTTTTTGAAAGGAAATTTGATTTTTTTTTTAAGCTAAATCTGAAGATGTATGAAGAGATTCAAGTTATTGGATTGCTTGTTGTTGGTTGATTATAGAAAGACTGGGCTACGTGTATATATATAAGAAATATCAATGAATGATCGGTACGAAATCTCTAAAACTTGTGGTGTACAATTGTGGGACAGAGCAGAGCGTAGCTTCACATGGTTCTTCTGTCTTTTACCATCTGGAACAAGATACATTAATGCAAATGCCTACTTGGATAATCTCCATATGCAATTCACAAGGGCTTGTTTACTCGATGTTTCTATGATGATTGAAGTAGTTGGTTCTTAGTCCTATTCTTTAGTCTCTGCGGTCAAAATGGACATATAATAAGAACCAAAAGTGGGGACCTGTTGTTGTTCAACAACAGAACAACAAGTCTCTGTCACTGTTTAAGCTGTTCTTTGATCATACATGACAGTTATAAGTAAAGAAAATACAAGCATCTCTCACTTCATCATGCCAGGAAGACAAGAAATCTTTCGGTCTTTGAGAAAAGCAGAGTAAAGAACAGATTACTTTATTTCTAAGTTTCATTGAGAAGAGTAAAATGGATTATGAATCAGAAACCAATATAACGGTAACATTATTAACTAGATGACTTTTTGTCTATGTTATATTTTTCCATTTCCAATTCTATAATAAATGAGTTATTTAATCTTTCACTTGCATCGGTCATGTGTGATCCTATTTGTGAAGTTAACCAGTGACATATCTTGTTCAGTTGTTGAGAAGCTTCAAGTCCCTACTTCGAGTTATTATTAAATCCATGTAGACCACAGAGATGACGGAGGGAATAGGATCATCACAGAACATGAAGAACCGTACGATACTTGCTGGTCTTTATTACTGACAATAGCATATGTCTTCTCTAAAAGAACATTGATAAAAACAGACCCTTGTGAATTGCATATGGAGCTTGCTTTTAGTTTATTGTCCCACACTCAAGCAAATCATCTCATCAAGACAAAACCATGTGAAGCTATGTTCTATTGTACCCCACAATTGAAGACCACAAGTTTAAGGGATTACGTACAGAGAGGTTTCAACTCATTCATTAATCTCTATATATAACACACAACCCATTATTTCTATCATCAACCAACAACAAGCAATCCAATAACTTGAATCTTTTCATTTTTCATACATCTTCAGAAGTTTCAATAAAGAATTCAAGTTTTCAGATTTAAAAAAAAAATAGAAATGGCTTTGGTGAGAAGTCTATTGGGTGCCAAGAAAATTCTAAGCCGCTCCATCGTAGCAACTTCTATGAACAAAAAGACAGCCTCAGCAGCGCCAAAAGGGTTTCTTGCGGTGTACGTAGGAGAAAGCCAGAAGAAGAGATATTTGGTTCCAGTCTCATTCTTGAACCAACCTTCTTTTCAGGCTCTGCTCAGTAAATCCGAGGAAGAGTTTGGGTTCGATCATCCAATGGGTGGTTTAACTATCCCTTGTCCTGAAGATACCTTCATCAATGTGACTTCTCGGCTCCAATGATGATGATCCAACGTTTTGGGTTTCCCGAGTTAGAAATAGACTTATTCATTGTACATTGAGGAATTTTTTTCTCTTATTCAAAGTGTTGCTATTTTCAATGAAGTAGAATTATATCCAGAAATAGAAAAAACTCTTTATAACATCAACAACAAGCAATCCAATTTCCTTCACAAGTCTCTTCTTTCACTTTGCGGTTGGTCCAATTGAAAGGCAGAACCCTAAGAAATTGTCTTCTTGTAGGGCACAACTTTGAACTCATTTCATCGATTCATCTATATATTCTGAAACAGAACAATCTCTTCTTATCATCAACAACAAGTAAACCGAAAACTCGAATAATTACCTTCAGAATTATTTTTATAAAATCAAAACTTTTTTATAAAAAAGGAACTGGCTTTGATGGGAATTGTATAATGGGTGCAAAGAAAATTATTGGCGGCCTCAGTGGCACCTTAAAGATTTCCTGGCATGTGTCTGAGATCCCACTTTTCTCTTTATAAGCATTTGACAACCTTTAGCTTGCTTTGGTGTAATTTAGTTCTCTAATGAAATCACTGAGATTGCAAAAACTCGAGGAATTCTCGACCGATAAGAATGTTTATGCTTTATATATACAACAGCTTAAAGCTTTTCGTAGACACCTTATGCAATTTGCATTGACACTTTTGTTTCTCACAAAAAATGATGTCATTCATATTAAGTTTTGTTAACAACTCTTTTCTCATTAAGAAAGAGGAAAAACTTTGACCTATTTACATTGAATAATTCTATCTCTAGCTTATGTCTCATCATTATTGAATATGAGAAGTAACACTGATGAAGGTATCTTCAAGACAAGGGATCGTTAAGCCACCCATCGGATGACTGAACCCAAACTCTTCTTCCGATTTACTAAGAAGAGCTTGAAAAGAAGGTTGGTTCAAGTATGAGAGTGGCACCAAATATCTCTTCTTCTGGACCTGGTCCTTGCCAACATACACCGCAATAAACCCTTTTGGTGTTGTAGCCATCAAAGAACGGCTTAGAATCTTCTTTGCACCCAGGAGACCTCTCATGAAATCCATTTCTAGTCTCTGAAATTCTAAACTGAAGATGAACTGAGGATAACAAGTTAAATGCTTAGAGTCAAGCTTTGGATTGCCTTATTACTTGGTGATGTGAAGAGGTGGTTCTGTTTATAGATGTATAAATAGATCAATGAAAGACTTAATAGTTAATACCATACTGAAACCTTTGAAACTGTGGTCTACAAGCGTGGGACATACAAGAACAGAGTTTCACGTGATTTTGTTTGCCAGATCACATCACAAGGGTTTGTTTTCTCAATGTCTGTCCACTTAATAAAGAGAAGTAAATGATAGATTAGCAGGTTTGGTTTCTATATGATGTGGTGGGACCTTAAGTTGCCTACCAAGAGAACAAGAATGACTCGTTCATACTGAAAGGACATGATCTCATGTGGTTAAACTTAAATTTGATTGAAATGTAAGCTAGACTAACATGTCAGGCTGTTACATCAATGTGTGATATAACCTTCAGCTACTTCATCGAAGCTGTGAGCATCAGATGGGGCCTAATCAGATCAAAAATGTTGGGCATGACTTGACAAGGCATGTGTCAGTACATATTAGTTGAGCTTCTCAAAGCGAAAGAACTCAGAGAATAATCCACAAAACATGAAGGACAGAAACCTTACGGTCGTTGTTATTGACAATAACGTATGTCTTATCGCAAAAAGACATTGAGAAAACAAGCCCTTGTGAATATCATATGAAGAAATCTTTAAGTTTCTTACCCCACACTCATTTGTATATCCATCAAGACAAACTGCATTAATGGTAAAAACACAACCATGTGAAACTCTGTCTGTTGTATGTCCCATGCTTATAGACCACAAGTTCTACTTCATCCATAGATCTATCTTATATATATATATACGCATAAACCACTCTCTGTAAATCATCAAACAATAACCAATCAATAACTCAAACCTTGTTCTCTTCAGATTTTCCTTTAAAAAAAAAAGAATTCAACTTTTCAGATCAAAGAAAAAAAGAAAAGAAATGGCTTTTGTGAGAAGTCTTTTGGGTGCAAAGAAGATTCTTAGCGGCTCCGTGGCCACAGGAAGCAAAAAGGCAGCCTCCGCAGTGCCCAAAGGGTTTCTTGCAGTGTACGTAGGAGAGAGCCAAAAGAAAAGATATTTGGTGCCAATCTCATACTTGAGCCAACCTTCGTTTCAAGCTCTTCTAAATAAATCCGAAGAAGAGTTTGGGTTCAATCATCCAATGGGTGGCTTAACAATCCCTTGTCCTGAAGATACCTTCATCACCGTGACTTCTCGGATACAATGATCATAATTCAACATTTTGTTCTCCCGAGTTAGTTATTGTAATTATAGGAGTTTTTTTCTCTTTCTTCTTGAAAGAGTTGTTCTAAAATTTTATAGAATGAATACTATTTTTTATGCAAATTACAAGATCTTGGTAATACATTCCGCAACGATCTCTGAAATCGAAAGATCACAACGTTTGAAGAATCTATCATTAATTTTAAAATGAGATTAATTTTAACTAAGTGAGCATAATATTCATCCGGATCCGTGGCGCAATGGTAGCGCGTCTGACTCCAGATCAGAAGGTTGCGTGTTCGATTCACGTCGGGTTCAAATTCCCGATCCCTTTCCGGATATTTTTTTCTTCTGCATATTATTATTAACCAGATTTGTATTTTGCTCCCGGCTCGAGTTTCTATCCATTAACCGAAAATTCACATCCGGTTTGGTTCGTTTTTCGTTTATTGTCTTAACCAAATACACGATTCCTTCGGTTGCATTCTCATCTCTTATTGTCGGCGGTTCGTAGAAGAAGTTGCCGGTGATCGTTCGTCTCTCCCTTTATCGTAATTAAAGATCTAAAGCTATTCAAAATGTGCTTTTTAGTTTCTAACAAAAATATGTTAGATTATGGAAAGAAGAAGTGATAGTGGAAAGGTTGAAGAAAGAAGAAGAAAAGAAGAGATAGTGGAAAGGTTGAAGAAAGAAGAAGAAAAGAAGAGATGGTGGAAACAGTGGTTTTTGGTCAGATTATGGAAGAAGGAGACGATTCACTAAAACTGTTAAATCGTAATATATGTGAAGTTATCCAATAGAAATTTGGGATTCAGGGGATCCCCAAGAGGTTTGTAGAGAAGAATATGCTAAACAAGACAAAGATGTTCAAGATTCATCATCCCATAGAGGAGAAGAAGTCATGAGAAGTTTTGTATTTGGTCACTGATGCACAGACAAGATTTCTCTACTGGATGGAGTTGTTTGGCCAATGGGTTTAGAGGTCGGAGATTTTTAAGCTCATTAAACTGACCAAGATGTTTCTCAAAGTCTTCAAAGAAGAGACTCCATAGTGATATGGTGCATGAGAGGTGAATTAGTGAAGAACTTGTGTTTGGGGCAATATTATAGTTTGTGGTATCCATGGATGAATCTGATTTCTGTTTGAGTAAAAATATCACAAATTAAATTTGGTCCTGATACAGACATAAGGAAGTAACATCAAATTTGATTATGGTTGAGATGGATCATATATGATGCACATGAAGAAGTATGACTGTCGACTACAATTTTCCATCTATACCATCTGTTTTTTTTTACAGACAAATGTAAATCAATTCATTTCTTTAATTAAAGATGGTTGTTTTAATGTTTACATGGAGAATGTGTACCTCTTTCTTTGGCACATTTCCATGATCTTCATCTACAATAGCAGAGGGGGTCCATCGTGTCCAATATCCAAAAAAATGCGTAAGTATCTCTGGTCACTGAGTTTTCTGAGCTAAGTTAGAGACGTGAATCCATGAATCAAGAGTCTTGATAGCTTTCCCAGACGATTGTACTTCACGGGCCAAGGTTACTCCTTCAGCTAGTGTTTGAACTCGGTTACTAACCAGAAGAGCTGCAGCTGCATTTAGAATCTGTAACAAGATTTTTGGAAAAAAGATGAACAAATTGCAGAGGTTCACCAAAAATGGGAAAATTATCAGAGAGAGAATGTTGAATCTGCTGTAAATAAAGCATACCAATGAATCTGCTATTGGCCCACTCTCCCCTGATAGCACACGTCTTAACACATCCGCGTTGTAGTCTGGACCTCCACCTCGCAAATCCTCAAGTGTACAACGAGGAATACCGAAGTCCACTATCAAAAAGAAATAAGCTTTCATCTAACCAATTCCCTATAGTTCACCAAGCTGCATCTGCAATCTTCATTTTAGAGAAAGAGGATAAAGAAATTATAGAGTTGAAAGAGAAATCTTTACATGGGTCGAATGAGAATTCTTCAATCTTTTCTGGGGTTACATCATAAACTAGCCCTCCTCCTGTTTGCATTAAGCCATAATGGTTAGTCATCATTGGATAATGAAAGTCACCGATTTTGGGACGGGATGTTAAAATGTAAGAATCTTACCTAACGGACTCATTTCGTCTAAGCCATATGAATGAACCACCAATGCTCTTCTCATACCAAATCTTTGCAGCGTCTTTGCCATCTTAAGAACCTAGAAACAACCGTAGAAAATGATAAGTATATGTCTTTTTTTATTTATTGTTGATGAACAACCTCAGCGATAAGTGTACCAGATTTTTGTGGTACACACCAACGACAGCATAAGATACGCTAGCAGGATTAAGCATAGGTCCCAATATGTTAAAAACAGTTTTTATTTTAAGCTTTTTCCGCACAGGACCAACGATCTTCATAGCTGGATGATACATTGGTGACATCATAAAACCGATCCCTGATTCTTCAACACATCTCTTAATACCCTCTGGTCCCAAGTCAATCACCACGCCTAGTGCCTCTAACACATCAGCACTTCCACAAGCAGAAGAACTCGAACGGTTTCCTTGCTGCAACATAAATATCCATTGTTAAGATAACAAAAAGCCGGATGGGGTCATTTACCATTGAATGTTTTTTGCATTTTTCAATATATCACTTCTTTTAAGGATTTTCTCACTCCTTATACCTTTGCTACTTTTGCACCACAGGCTGCAGCAAGTATTGAAGATCCAGTTGATATATTGACTGTGTTTGCTCCATCACCACCTGTTCCAACTATGTCCACAGCATAACCTAATCCTTCCACTTTCCTGGCATGCTTCATCATTTCCCTAGCCAAGCCCACAATCTACCCAACACCAGATTATTTAAAGGTAAAAATGTTTACTAGTGAAGTGCTGTAATTCAGAATTACGTATATGTTTGAACGACTAGATTTACTTGGTTTATACTTACTTCTTCGTATGTCTCTCCTTTAGCTCTCAGCAGAACCAGAAACGCACTAATTAGCGCCTCATTTGCCTCGTTTAGCAAAAACTTGAGAGAGGATTCAGCCTCGGATTCAGATAAATCAACCCGATCAATCAAGTTTTCAATCAACTGAGAACAAAAAAGGTTAGAACAGAGCAATAACATTATGGAAACATGGTAATTTCATGATCTCTAAACCTTTGTCTTCAAAGCCATTGGAAGCTCAGCAAAACTTAAAATTCTTTTAAACCTATCAAGTAATACACTTTCAGTCAAATCTATAGAACCCAACAACTTCTTCCAAGCCATACAAATGAAATCTGAAGAAAATACAGAACCAGAAATGTTTAGTCAGGTTGAAGCAAGTGAGTCAATCCAATTAAGAAAATTAACTACTACATTTATTAAGACCCTGAATTGTTCGGAACGCAGAAACATGTGATAGGAATGACAAACTCAACCTGAAAATCGAAATGAAAAATCACCTTGTTGAAAGATTTCGTGGAATAAGGGCTGGCATTTTCACAAGCACTTGGCAGAGCTTTCGGTGCACTGAAACCACCGCTCAAAACGAGTTTTCGAGGGTGAGCAAATGAGCTGCAGAAACTCACGGGATTAAGAACACAGTCAGATTCCTAGATTCAAATCAATGGCCACATACGACTTCAAGGGGGTGTGTTTTACTCTAAGCAGACACCTAAACGAAAATCGAGGGTTACCCGTGAATTGAAGACACAGCTCTGATCGATGAACGTCGCCGACTGAAGGCCAGAGAAATTCTAACTCGGCTGAGGTTGGTTCTTCCGCAACTGGAGCCATCATCTGCGGCGTTGAACGAAGCTACGATCCCTGGAAGTTTGATGCCGACAACTGTAGAGCTCGACGCCGAAATATCCATGGATCGATTGCCTACCAGAAACTAGAGAAAATTGAACGAGGGAGTTAAGCTATGATAAATATTTCCTGTAATGGCTAAAGCTAGCGCCTTTGACTCATTCTTTAATATTCAACCAGAGGACGATAAAAGGCTTTGAATACTAATTTATTGAGAAACACAACAAAAGAAAAAAGAATAACTATAATTTCAACCTCATTCAAAATGTCATTAGTTCTTCCCATTCTCGGTCCCTACTTCCCGTCTTGTATGCATATCCATATCCTGAAACGGAATATGATGGTCGGAAACGGAATATGACGGTCGGAAACGAGAATTCCCAAAATTTCATGCGGGACAAATTATATACTAAATATAAAATATTTTACATATATTAATTAGCGTTAGGTATATGTTTAATATGTTACTAAAATTAGTCATGATAATATTATTATAAATATAATTTAAATATCTCTAATATATTAATTCAGAAATATTTTTTTTAAATAATCTTATTCCGACGTATTATTTATAATAATATCATAATTATTTGTTATCAAAAGAATAAATTTTAAATAAATATAAAAATATGTTTAAATTATTAGAACAATTACATTATTTGTCACTCATATTAATTTGATTACAGAATCAATATGTTTTAAACCAAAAATAATTATTTATTTCAAAAAAATAATCTTTTTTATTTTTTTAAATTACACATATAAAAATTATAAATAATTAATATTCAATCATAATATGTTAGTATGTGTTATAGATTTGATATTTTAAAATTTGAATAGTTGATTTAAATAAGAAAATAAATTATCGTTTCTAATATTTTACGAATGAAATGTATTTTACATATAAATCATCAACCGAATAAAAACTATCATTACATTAAAAATAATAAAATAATATTTTTGATAGATATAATCAGATTTTAAATCTTAAATAATAATATTTCATAAATAACTATAATATATTTTATAATTAAAATTATATTATACTTATTTAATAATTATTTGCACACATATAAATCTAGTTTTATATAAACATAGTTTTAAAACCTTTTAAAATCTTCACACGACCACATCACTGACTTATTTCATTATGACACATTAAATGGATTAGCACAAACCAGTTGAATAATCCGAGTGGGATAACTTTGGTAACCTACAATGTCTTTGGTTGATAACAGTTTATATTTAAAACCCGGGTGTGAACTTAGACAAAGTGAAATAAGCACCTATAGCTTTAAATCCAAATAATTGCCCATAGTAACACAAGAAGGCCCAATTATCTTTAATCCAAAATATTTATGAATATGCGCTAATATTTATATATAAAAACTTAGCACGCAAAAGAAATACACCAAGATCGGATTTTTTTATCACATGAGCCGATCAGATAAAGAAGGCAGTCGCTGGAAGAAGTTCAGCACCGGAGAAGGTTTCCGATCACGGAATATTGGATGTCGGAAGTAATAAAACCCTGACGCCATCGCCACCATCTTCGTCGGCACAAGGTACAAAACTAACGCCACCAGAAAACACAGCCCCACGAATATACCTGTAGCTCTTGGGTCTCTCCACGTCACCAATGCTTGCATTTTCTCTCCTTGCGCCGCTACTTCACCAAGAATCGTTTGAACACGAGCCCCGACCGCTCGCAGCTTATCGTACCTTGTTCGAATCATCTCTGGCGGCCTGTTGCTTGGGACAACGTCGAACTCCTCGTCGAGCTCGTCTCTATCGGCTGCATCAGCTAACGAAAGTTTTGGATCGAAGTGCGGGAGAGCAGCACGTGACCTGAACCTGTAGTTCCATGCGCCGATCACGAATAAGTAAAATGCTAATGTCGGAACAATTAGATCCGGGAACCAAATCAGCATCACGACCACCGCGTGAACAAGAAGGGTCGACGTCGGATTCTTCCAGAAACGCGTGTCATCCACCCACCGCACCACGTCGATCATTCTGGCGACAACATTAACTATTCGAAGCCAATTCGCTCGGACTTTACGCATACTGAAAATATGCGACTCCGCGTCGAGGATATACCGTACAATCTCCGGCTTTAAAGGCGGCTCAGATCGGGACAGGTGTACGGCCAATATCTTGACGGCAGTGTTCCGCAACATCTCTTCTTGAAACAAAGTCAACGGCTTGATGTGGTGCATCAAAGGCAACAACGGTTGAGTGTAAACGTGTAAGAAATCCAACGGTGGAGCTGATCTCACGAATCTAACGGCCAATTCTATCTCTCCGAATTTTTTAACTCCGCCGTTAACTAACATCAACAGCGGATACGTACTTCGATACGCTTTACCCGTTTCCAGCGTGGATATACGTATACGTACTTTTCCGATCCGTAAATCTTGACGCGTGGCTTCTTTTCCACCGTCGATCTCGTAAACTCCCCAGCTATCAAAGACTCCTAAGGTCAAAACCGTACACGGATCGTATACTTTCCACGTATACTGCTCGTTCCATTTTGGTTCTAAAGAATCCGATATGGTACGGGTACGGACCCATTTGTTGCCGTATTTTGCCACCGTGTAAGCGTCTGTCGATCCTTTTCCATTCACCGTCTTCATTGGCAACAAGTTTTTGCAACCGATTATACCAAGCTCGACGATTCCTACCGCCGGTTTCCATAGTTGCCTCGCCGTAGGTCGGTAATCACTGCACACTTGCGCCGCCTCGTCCATCACGTGATAACCGCCATCGAAGCAAAGCCTCAAGTGTACTCTAGATCTGTTTCCTCTATTCTCGTCGTTTGGATCTTCGAAACCGATCCATCTGGAGGCAACCAAACGCTCGTCGACGCGCCTCTCAATAACGGTGAGCGGCACACGAGCCATCCCAACGGTGATCGGTCCCTTAGATGTTCGGTACTCCAAGGTGAAAACCAGCTGATCCGTGAAAGGCTCGGCGGCTACGAATAGTAGATCTTCATTCCATGATGGTGCGCCGTTACGAGTAATGGCGGATTTGGTTTTTTGCACTTGGAAGCCTAACTGCGCTTTTAACTGAAACGACGCCTCCTTAAACGGCGTTAACTGGGGCGGTAATAAGTCTTGAGCTTCGATCACGGTGGCGCGTAGATACCACAGCTTCGACGACATATAGACCTTCGCTCGGGCAGTTACGTTTCCGGCGGTGTCGGTCTTCCACGCATCGGGGAATGATTCGTCTGCCTGAGTCCCTGTCCACGTGGCAAGCATTAGATCGCCATGATGAGCTCCACCTCCTTCGAGGCGATACCATTGAGGTGCCAGTGGACTGTCGGGTGGGTCTCTGAGCGGAATCTCCGACACGTCGAAGCAAATTCCACCAAGGAAATGGCTAGTGTCGATTCCCGTGTCCCACACGGAGATCTCCAGAACTGGAGAGGAGGATAAATCCGGCGAATCGCGGAGGAAAGCGAAGGTTTGATCCCATTCGAAGCAAGAGGTTTTTCTGGCGGGTTTTGATTGAATCATTGTGCCGGAAAGTGAGATCTTTGTAATTGGACTACCGGAGGTTGGTAGCGACCGAGCTTTCACAACGCGAACGAAGACGTAATGCATTTTCTCTACCAAATCAAATGCAGATCGTTCGATCGTCGATACGTCCGAGATATCTGAGGTATAGCTCGCGGTTTCCGATACGCTTCTCCGTAGTGGTTGCGGTCTCCCTATTCCTTCGTTGTTTTCTGGAATGGAACCGGATACAGATCTCGAAATGGTGACTTCTGGTAATGGTGCACGCGGCTGCGAAACTAATCTCGCGGCATCTCCGCGCTCGAGAACAATATCTTCACCATCCGGTTGAATCTGCGATGGCATTTCCGCAGGTAGTTTCGGTTCTGCCTCAGCTTCATTCTTATTTGCTTCCGGTGGCAGATTTGGTTCAGGATCCGCTGGAACTTCTCCACCAGCCGTAGCATTTTCCTGTAACACCGGTGATTCCTCCTCCTCCGGTTTGGGAGTCTCGGGTGGCAAAATTTCCGACGGTGGTTGTGGCGGTGGATCCATTGTTTCTTTTACTTTAGCAGAGCCGACATTAGTCTCTGGTGGTGGCTGAGACTCGTTTGGAGCTTCCACCGTCTCCCCTTCCGCCTTTTCCTCCACCACCGGCTCAAGAGGAGTCACTGGCGGGTTCGAAGCAGGAGTCTTCTCATCGGCATAGTAAACCCTAAGCCCTATCTCGCCCTGCACGAGATTAAACAAACTCTTCTTCTCCAAAGGATAGTATATCAAAGCCTCCTCTCCTTTACCAACGAACTGATCTGACCCGAGTCGGATCCTACCGAGAAAATTGTTCCTCCTGGTGGGTCCAAAGTTCTTGTCATGGTACATGTCAAGCTCAAGAACATCTGTAAAGACCTGATGAGAAGGTTTCTTAGCAAGACTGAACTCAAGCGTCTCGTTCCAAATAGGGTTTAAGTCACGAACTATGGTTCGAGTCCGTCGTCTCTGGCCGTAATAGTCGACGACAACGTAGGGACTTGATGTTCCGTGGCCATCTTTTGGTGTGAGGTCTTTGGCATCTACTACTTCTACTACCAGTTTCCGAGTTGCTGCCATCTTTTTCACTTAGTGAAACTATTGTTTCATGCATACATAGGATTCGCTTGAAGCTGAATTTGCCTGAAGATTTAGGCTTCGTGAAGAGAGAGAGAGAGAAAAAGAGAGTGAAGAACAGAGGAGACTGTTGTGCAGAATTCGTGGCTTATGTTAAGAAAAGAAAGACAGAGAATCATAAAGTAAAAATATTTAGGTGTATCTGATAGGAAAGAGCCTGTGTTTGAGAATATATGTTCAATATAGTAAATATGAAATGAATTTTATTGATATATATTCACAGATGAAATTTTTAGTATTAAACATATGAAAATGTTTAAATTGGTGCATGCACATTTCAGTTTAAGGATATGTGACTTTTAATTTTTTTTATTGAGTGTAATTTCGTGCATAATCTATAAATCTTATGTTTCAAAAATATGGTACGCTTTTCTTAACTTGTTGTAGAAGCAACTCCTGTCAATTCAAACAATTTGTTTCTAATTTTTTTTTGTCCTTTTGCTTTCCCTTTTCTGCTTGTTAATTGAAAATACATTCACATCTTTTTCTTTTCGGTCAGAGTAGATTAAGTGATTCCTCACTTTCGGCTTTAGGTTTTTTCTCGGTTGCTTTTGACTAATTGAGGATTCTCTTATAATATTCTTTAATAGCCTTACGACATAAGGAGATCGAAGGTGGTGGATGACACTCAATGCCACCAAGGACATGTCAGATTTTTAGACAATTGCTTTTGTTCTCTCTTCAAAAAGAGATTGGTCTCTTTTGTTTGTCTCTCCCTTTTTTCTCGAATCTCACCGACCTTAAGCTTAAATTTATCTTCTAAATAGTTCCTCTCAATCAACCTCACTCATATTCCAATGTAAGACAAGATAAATTAACTTTGGTTCAATGGTTGGCCTTCAACTCTATGAATTATAGAAATACAGTATGTGAACACATGAAAGAAAGCTAGGAATTTGTTGATTATATATTCTTCGTTTAACATCGAGGTTAGTTGTACCCATTTTTTTTTCCTTTAACGTAGATTCATTTAACCATGAAAGAACATTACATGTTCTCCCAACCAACAATATCTATCGTTTATGTAGAAACTTGAATTTCGAGATTCAGAATATTGTTAAATGTTATGTGACGTTGTCACTCAATATCAATAGAATGCAAATACTTGAAATTTGTCTTCTCAAATATAAGAAGACATTTTCATCAGACTATAGCTTGTAATTATGACAGTCATTTATATTAATCCGATTAAATGTTTCTCTATTCTTGGATCTGTGTTTTTATTAAAGATTTAAGCTTTACATGTCTAGTTTGGGGTCTCCGGAATATTAATCTTGGAAATATTTGGGTGGATGTCGCTTAGTGTAATTTGTTGATGAATTTCAAAACTCTCAAAAAATTAGAGGAACCTTGAACAGACAACAAAACAATAAAAAAAACCTCATATAATGAAGCAAAACTACTTATGCTTCACTAAATAGAACGAAAGCGTAATTCTAAATGCAGTAAGGTCAAGCAATCAATGCCTCGGTATAAACAAAATCAAAATTCCGATCGAATTTGTTGCACAGAGACGAGGAACTGACGTGGAGAGGCGAAACCAGAGGTCCCAATGCCCGCAACTTGGCTACCTGCTTGAGCCGACACACAACAGATTTGGAAATAATGAAAAAAGGCTAGTTCAAGGGAAAACTGAAGCATAAGCAGACAAGCTACACCATCGATCTATTGATCCCATACAATACCATCAGCTTCCCGATAGCGCCAAAGCCAAGGTGAACAAAAAAGGGCTATCGGATATTAATCACTGGTTGAGGCGAAGAAAAGCTTGCGGCACACAAAATAAAAATATTTGTATAAGAATAAATCCTTATTCCCTTACAAAAAGAAATTCCATCAGAGAAATAAAGGAGACAAAAAAAAGAAAACCAAATTCATAGGATGCAACATTCCCTCTCTTAAAGAGAGGGAAACCACATGCATTAAATCTAACTTCCTCTAAAAGATATTAAAATTATTTAAACCAAACAAAACACAAACCATTTTAGAAAGAGAAAACAGTTTCCTTGTTGTTAAAAACAAAAGCTTTCACTTCACTTGGCACTTGCGAGCTGGGAGCGGATGAGCTTAGCAGCATCAACCATGTTCTTCAACGCTGGCTTAACCTCAGCGTACTTACGGGTTTTAAGACCACAGTCAGGGTTAACCCAAAGGATGTTCTGCTCAAGAACAGCAAGCATCTTGTTCACCCTGTCGGCAATTTCCTCTGAAGATGGTATCCTTGGGGAGTGGATGTCGTAAACACCTGGACCAATTCCTGCACCGTACTTCACTCCCTCTCGGAACACTGAGAGAAGCTTCTCGTCAGAACGGGAGTTCTCGATGGTGATGACATCAGCATCCATGTCGATGATGGAGTGTATGATGTCATTGAAGTGGGAGTAGCACATGTGAGTGTGGATCTGTTTAAATAAAAAAACCAGATACAAAGTTATAGCAAAACTGAGAAAGTCTTTTTCTTTCAAGAAACTCTGGTATGTGTTTGAAGAAGCAGACCTGGGTGCTGTCTTGGACGCCACAGTTGGTGATTCTGAAGGAGTGTACAGCCCAGTCCAAGTAGAAAGCATGCTCTGCTTTCCTCAATGGTAATCCTTCTCTTAGTGCAGCTTCATCAATCTGAATGACACCGATTCCACCTTTCTCAAGATCCTCCACTTCATCTTTGATGGCCAAAGCAATCTGGTAACAGGTTTCGTGTCTACAACAACATATGTTTCAGATATTTTGTTCTTTTCTAGAAGATGTGTCTGTGCTTTTTTTAAAGTAAGGGGTCAGTTTTTATGTACCTGGGCTGGTCGTTTCTGACAAAGGACCAGTTGAGAATGGTCACAGGACCGGTAAGCATTCCCTTCATTGGGCGAGAAGTCATGCTCTGAGCCATTGAGGACCAGAAGACTGTCATGGCCTTGGGACGGCTCACATCACCGTAGATAACTGGTGGTTTCACACAGCGAGATCCATATGATTGGACCCAACCGTTTGCAGTGAATGCAAAACCAGACAACTGCTCCCCAAAGTACTCAACCATATCGTTTCTCTACAAGATTGAAAAACAAAACATGACCCGTCAGAACCTTTGAAAATATAATATTTGTGTTCAGTCGATAGCATAGAAAACTTAAACGAACAAGCTCACCTCTGGCTCTCCGTGTACAAGAACATCGATGTCAAGTTCCTCCTGGAGGTCAACAACTTTCTTGATCTCCTCCTTGATGGCCTTAACGTAGTCCTCCTCAGACACCCTTATAATAAAGGCGTCAGTGAAAAATGTTTAGCATCACACATTTGAGGAAATACAAGGTATTTTATTTAGGAGACTAACTTCTTTGCCTTGTACTCTCTGCGAACTCTCCTGAGTTCTACGGTCTGTGGGAAGGACCCAATGGTTGTGGTTGGCAGGATTGGGAGGTTTAGCTTCTTCTGCTGAGCATCTAGCCTAGCACTAACATTGGTTGCACGACGATGGTCAGATCCCTTCAAAGCAGCAGCCTGAGATAACAAAGAAATCATAAGACACCATCTAGATCAACAAAAGATTAAGGATATAAATAATTGAATGTGAACATGGCTTCAGCTTGACGTCAAACTTACAGCCTTCTGAACAGCCTCGTTGGTGACTCTTGGGGAAGACCTCCTTGAAGCCAAAGCAGCAGCGTTGGCAGAGAAAAGGGCCTGAAAGAGAGAAAAATATATAATTGAGTTTTAGTGTTTTATCAAAACATTTACATTGCAGATTATTCAAGGATCTAATAAAGAAGCAGGTGGGTAAAATTTCTGCAAAGGATACCTCATCCTTCTGACCAGCCAAAGCCTTGGCCAATGCATTCACTTCAACAACCTTCTGCGAAGCAAAGGCCATCCATGACTTGATTTCGTCGTCAAGCTTAGTCTCATTGACAAGATCGACAGCGGTGTGGAGAAGAGAGCAGGAGGTTGAGACCACAAGCTTGTCTGCATCAATGCAGGCATAAAGACAAAAGATCATTGTCTTTTGAGTAGTCCCCTAGTATTGTCGGGCAAAACGCATATGATTCTGGAAGGACATATTACCTTTTCCAACAACGCCCTCAAGTGCCTGCAAGGTGCTGAGAGACGCAGCAAAATCATTGGCCCAGATGTTCCTTCCATCAACAACACCAGCAAAGAGGTACTTTTCTGCGGGGAAACCTGCCTTGACCAAATCAAGAGTCTTTGTGCCACGAACCAAATCAAATCCAAAGGCAGTCACACCCTTCAAAGACGTTAGGGTCTTGTATGCTTCAGCAGGGATATCAGCGAAGTAGGTCTCCACAAGAACATTCAAACCAGAAAGAGTTGATTCTAGTTCAGCATATGCCCCAGTAAAAGCCTGGAGCTTGTGACCCTCAAGATCCATAACAAGGACAGGCTCATCAAGCTGAATCCAGGTGGCACCAGCTGCCTTAAGCTCGTTAATCACTTCCCTGTACACAGATCAAAGTCATCATTTCAGTGGTACATCAAAGGATCATTCATAACAGCATGAAAATGGATGACAAGAAAAAGAAGAAAAACGAAATAATTTCTTACTTGTAGACAGGTAGAATTTTGGGGAGAAGAGAAAGAAGATCAAATGACTTCTCCACACCCTTTGCAGCCTTAGAAAGCAGCAAGTAAGAGACAGGGCCAACAAGTACTGGGACGGTCTCAACACCGAGCTGTGTAAACATACGTTGATGAGATCAGAACTTTAAGAAGCAGAAGAAAAAGAAATACAATTTAGGTGTACAAAGACGACCAGAGTCAGATTTTTAAAGTTCAGTGAATCTAAGCTCAAACACTAAATTCTCTGACCAAAGCCTATAATTTTCAATAATTAATCTTCAAGAATAAACGACAGTGAAGAACGATACGTACTGCCTTGGCCTCCTTGTACTCATTCACGGCCTTGTGAGAGGCGTAAGAAAAGTTGACCTCAGGGCCCAACTCAGGGACGATATAGTGGCTGCATCAATATAATATTATTATATTAATCCACAACTCAAAAATGCCCAACTAACAATGTCAATGCAAGGGTAAGAAGAGTGAGGTCATCGAGACTCACTAATTTGTGTCGAACCACTTGGTCATTTCCATGGCAGGCACAGAAGCATTTCCTCTAGCCATAGAGAAGTAAACATCAAATCCAATCTCACCACTGCTATATCCGTATCTGGGTGGAACAGCACCTAGCATTGCGGTGGTGTCGAGAACCTGGTCATAATAAGCAAAGGTGTTGCTTGGGATATACTTAATCCCAGCCTCAGACATCTGCTTCCATATGGCAGACCTGAGATCAGCCGACACCTTCTGAAGATCCTCAGCACTGCTCTTACCATCCCAGAAAGATTCCAATGCAAATTTGAGCTCTCTTTTAGGGCCCATACGAGGATATCCAACAACGTGCGACGCCATTTTGGTTTTCTGTTACTGCATTAAACATGAACCAAATCAAATACGTTTTCTTTTCGTTACATTGTTAATTCTAATAAATGATTTAGTCGACAATACATACTCCAAGAGAGCCGTAAAGTGGCAAGGAATTATATAGTTCACATGTTGATTAAAAAAAGGTGAGAAAGTTTAGCAGCTTTTGTCGTATTTACGAATTACATAAACAAGACGAGTCCACTTCAAAGTAGAATCATAAACTTCAGATAAAATCGCATGCAGCATTGAGATTAAGCGGATCTAACGCACACTAACACAGTACACCAATCATATCAAAATGACAACAGATCGAATTCAGATCCAGAACCAGATCTAAAAATCAAACAACATCAAATAGCCAGATCTGTGTCCAATGAACTCACTCACCGGATAGATCTCAGTAAAGAAAGCACAAGACGAACAAACAGATCGCGAAGAAACCCAATCAAATACGATATAGTGAAATGAATCTAAGTGATGGTAACGTGGATAAGAAAAAATGAAAAAAAAAAAACGACGAAAGCTAAACAAGAGAGCGGGAAAGGAGACACGGGGAAGCCATAGAAACGCGGAGACGTACCTGGTGGAGGAAGAATCTAAGAGGAGAAAAAGGTTAGGCTACGAAGAGATGGCGAGAGCGAGCGAGGAAGAAGAGTGGGCTGTGTGAGTCTATTTATAGCAAAACAAATGATAGATGATCCTTCCTCGGGCTCCCTATGTCTTGTGTAGATCTGGTGGTGGATATTTTCGGTATTAAGTTTTTTTTTTCTAATCCCTATTTTAATAATGCAATCTCTTTATTATTATGTGTATTTTTCTGAGATTAATATTTTCAACAAAACAGAGCACACATGCCTTCAAAAAATAACAAAATTGAGTACAAATATATATCAACATAAATGATATTATATCTAAATTAGTTTATAAACATATGTACATTTAAATGCGTATGATTATTAACGGTTTAACCATTTAATTAACGAATAAATAAGAGTATATTAAGAGATTAAACAGAGTATTAAACCGTGAGGGGGAGTTGGTGTGTTACGTGGGGGGGATTAGTGGGTGGCTTGGGACCCACGGAGGTGGGTGAAGATTCACAATTCACAGTTAAGTTTTGTATCACAAGTACGACAGCGTTTAGTGTCAGTACGAAGAGTATCGAGATCGAAATTAAAATTAATTTTTGATCTACAAAATATATTTAATTTCTAAAATTAAAAGACCAAACTAAATATTTATTGCAACCGTAAATTCTCAAAATTCATGATAGTGTTATTATCTTTAAAACTAAAAAAAAAACTAGTTTTCAAACCTTTTTTAAAAGATATTAGTGTTCAAAGTATATAAATTTTTTAAGTATTAATTCAAATTTCCTCTTAAATCTATAACATCTTTTCTTTTTAATGACACCGATCTATAACATCTTGTCTAACCAAAATCCACTTTGTAGATTGGTATAGTCGGATAAAAACTAAAAGCACTATGTTTCTTTAAGTAAATATAGATTATGGTTTGGCTACCAAACATTGATTTCTGAGTTTTGTTAATCTCAATGGTTCTCTATCACTTTCCCTTTCCCTTTCCCTTCCGTGCTAAACTCTAAATATAAAAGTTTGGTCCGAAAATTAACAATCCAGAAAAAATAAACATATAGATATGTATAATGGTAACGATATTTTAATGTACTAACTATAGTTTATAATACTATATAGCAACTGAAGTTTAACCAATCAAGACGAATAGTATTGTAAGTTTGGAATATAAAATTATCTTCAACTACTTCCACAACTACTTGGAGTATTTTTTTTTCTTTGTATATGGGAAATTGTGTACGTCAATTTTAAGTATTAAAAAAATAAATAAAGAAAAGATGATGCCAACACAACAAAAAGAAAAATTTCATGAACAACAGTCGCATGAGGACTTTTCATGGACAGTTGAAAATGCGTTCTTGAGAGTAGAGACTGGTTTGTCGGTGGATGTAGATCTCATTTTTTTCAAAGACAATCACACAAAGCATTTAATGATAGGGAAAAAGCATATTTTCATTTTTTATTTCATTTTTTTGTACGACCCTAAAACTTGTATCTTAATCAAGCCAAACGAACAAAATTACGTTTCATTTAAAAATTTCGAGCTAATTACTATGTGTATTAATATTATACCAAGGTAGAAACTAGTCTTCGGTGTTTAATCGTTAAATAAACTTTGTTACTCTTCGGTGTTTACTTTAGCAATCTCAAATCTTTAAACTTCTTAAGGAAATCCAAATTGCAGTACACTTGTCATTTATAAGGTTTAATACAAATTATTCAGAATAAACCAAGAAAAGGAGAAAAAATTGAAACTCTCAAACCAAAACTCTAGAAAACACAAAATAGTTTGAAGAAATACAAATCAATCGAATCAATAAATACAAGAAAAATGAAAAACAGACACAGAGAAGAAACTTGGTACGAAAATTATGATTAACGGTTTCTTCTCGCCTCTTTTTACAACACAACACACAATCTGATGAAACACACAAAAAACCCAAAAATGCGTAGCAATACTACCCTTCGATTTTTCAATCTGAGTCGCTCGAACTAGAGCTTGAGCTGGAGCTTGAAGAATTGGACTTCTTCCTCTTCTCCGTCTTTCCTGTTTCCTCTGCAGTGCTTTCCCCCAATTTCTCTAGAGTTTCTTTGGACTCAGGATTCTCTACATTTGCATCAGCATTGCTTGCAATCTCAGCTTTCGGTTCCTCGGTCACAACTTCATCACTTAGTGTTACATTACTAGAATCAGTGCCTTCTGAGGGAATCACCACTCTTTCAGAGATTACTTCCATTGCCATCCCCTCTTTTGGTTCAGAAGGTTTTGGAATTTCCTTTGGTGATCGAGTTTCGATAGAGGAAACATAGGATGACGTTATATCTTTCAATCTACTTACGTCTTCTTCTTCTTCTTTCCCATGTGTGTTGTTCAGAGGAACGTTTGTCTCATCGAGAGATCTTCCTTCAACCAAAGACCCTGATGGTTCGGTTTCAACTGCACACTTGATTTCTCCAGACCCACCGTCTGATTCTGGTGACTTTGGTTGCTTGCCCATGCTATCAACAGTAGCCTGATTCATAACAGTATCTAGATCTTCCTGCGACGTAGCTTCCGCGACTGCTAAATCTGATTTGCTCTCTGTTGAATTTCTATAATTTTCTTGAGCCAACTGATCTTGATCGGTGCTTGGAAGAATAACACCTTCAACCGATCTCGTTTCAAGAACACTGAGAGCTCCACTCAGTTCATTGGCAGTGTCTGATCCTACTGAAGATGGCCCAGGTTCAGAATCTGTCACAACTTCCTTAAGATTGAAGTCTCCAATCGTGTCCAGTTCAGACAACAATCCTTCATCAATCTCTTTGATCTCGTCTGCCTCTTCAGTGATAACTTCAGGAGGACTTTGAGATATTGCATGTACATCTGTAAGCTGATCTAATCGCTCTACCACATGGACAAGCTCCTCATAAGCAGCCTCTTGGAAAAACTCCGCCCTTGGGCCTTCACCAACCATAGGTGTTGTGTACTCAGGAGATTCTGCTGGAGATGAGGATGTGTCAGACGTCAAACAAGAAAACTCTCCTGTATCCTCAGGCGCATCGTGATACTCGTGGAAAGTAATGTTTCGAGAAAAGACCACAGTTACAGGACCTGCACGAGTTGGTACCTACAATAACGCAGCACAGTGATAAGTAACTCCTGGTTAACAAATTGTAGAAAAACAAAAAAGTCCAAGCATTTTGGAGGTATCAGCCTGTCCAGTTTCACCTAACAGACCACAAATCTAGTCTATCTAGATGACGTAACATTTTCAAATACGACATTTGAATAAGAAACAGGATATATCAGATTGTGTCGAACATATGTTGTTGCACACGTATCAATGCACCATCAAGTACATGATTCCGTGTATTCTCTCTATTACTTTGTATGTTATGATGCTCATATCACATAGACTACTCTTAAACTTAGAGGAGATCAGTAGAAGATAGTATGTTAAACGCATCAGATAAATGTTGTAATAATGTGCATACGACAGTACGTAAGTTTCATGACTTACTTGATCATCACCAGGTTCAACAGATGATTGTTCTACCACAGATTTATCAGACCATGTGAGTTCTCTATCTGATTCAGATGGAGTCATTTCGTCAGATCCCACGTTTCGGGCACTAGCATTTACAGGGTCTACTTCGATATCCATAATTTGGTTGGGGTGAGTTTCTTCCTTGGCATCAGAATCTGATGACTGAACTGGATCTTGTTCCAACTGCTGAACATTTTCCTCACTAAATGAATGCGTCTCAACATACTCAACTGCTCCAGAAGCCAGAGTGGAGTAACCATCTATTGGGATGTCTGCATTGGATGGTCGAGGACTCGCTTCATCTTTTTGGTTTCGGGCTTCCTCTTCCTCGTGAATTATTCCTTCAGCTACTGACGTGCTTACTGAAGTTTCAGCTACATCATGTACCACATCAGGTGATTCTTCCCGTATTGTCACAACTGGGAGATGTTGTTCAACCGTCCCTGTAGATACTGCTTCCTCTTCTGTAGGAGAAACCAAATCCACCAAAGATGCACTAACATGTACCGCTCTGATATCTAAGGCCTCTTTCACGTCTTCATGCAGCTCTTCCAGGTCCTCTTGACTAGAAACAGACGAAAGGTCATCCTCCTGGTGACCAGCATTCTCATTCTTAGTCGAAGGCAGAGAAGATGGATCAAGTAAGGCATCCACAACGTTAGACCCTGAAACAGTTAAGTTCTTTTGACCATCAACCCCAACCTCTGCAATGATAAGGCTTGCTTCTCCTGTAACATGCGTGCTACTCTCTCCCACTTCCCTTGTCCTTAT
Source organism: Pugionium cornutum (assembly GCA_018901935.1). Lineage (NCBI taxonomy): Eukaryota > Viridiplantae > Streptophyta > Magnoliopsida > Brassicales > Brassicaceae > Pugionium > Pugionium cornutum. The sequence goes on along the minus strand of CM032158.1, from coordinate 14,069,186 downwards.
TTCAGTCTCATCAGAAGTTGAATGAATTTCAGCAGGACCTATGCTTTCAGAATAAACTTTGCTTTCTTTATCTGCGTTTTCTTGTACTTTTTCCCCAGTCTTTTCAGGAAGATCTAGTTTGGAATCAGACGATACAGAAGAAAATGATGGGAATCTACTGGCTGAGGGAGGACTCGCATCGTAAACAGGTTCTTCATGGTGGCCATCCACCAAACCACAAAGATCATGAATTGCTGACTCCTCAAGCGAGGGATTTGCAGCAATGAAATAGTCTTCAGCATACGTTTCATCATGGTGATAATCATCACCCACCCCTCTTGCCACATGGATTTCTAATTCTCCAAAAGAAGGTTGGGAAGATGTACCTGATTCTTCATGAAGAACAACTTTCCGCTCTGAAATCAACATTGATTCATTGTCACTAATATCCTGGATCTTTTCTCCTTTCCCAGATAACAATGAATCACTATCACTGGAATCCTCTTCATCAAGTTTTCCCTTATCAGAAGTTTCTCCTTCCATCATGTTTGATTGCTCATGGTTTGTTTCTGCACTTCCCAGTACTATCTCAGCCACGTCATGATGAAGATTTATGCTATCAGCTTGTCCATCAATATCGGAATCTTCTGACAAATTGCTTTTTTCTTCATCATAGTCAGAAGCTGAATGGCTTTTTTCATCATCATGGTCAGAAGCCGAAGGGCTTTTTTCATCATCATGGTCAGAAGCCGAAAGGCTTTTTTCTTCATCATGGTCAGAAGCCATATCAACTTTAGTGATTTCGGATTCTCGATCAGCATCATGTTCATCCACCTTCTTTTCATCATCCTCCAGGACTGTGCACACAGATTCAGTATCCGGAACAGAACTGATTTTTGACTCACTAATTCCACTGAGCTGCCTTTCAAAGGGATAATAGCTCGTTCCCTCGTTTGCTAATCTTTCTAGCACAAAGAAAGGCCGTAGCCTATCATGCCTCGGACCTCCAAGCATTGATGGACCGACACTGAAACTTTCATGTCTTCTGAACACAGAATCCTTTGGTTGTTGAGAAGATAATTCCTCGTGGAAACCATCACCCTTGAGGTCTGGCTTTTCTTCATCTCGCTCATATGGAAGATCGAATGGGTTTCTCCTCGCAAGCATAATGGACGGGGCAGAGCCAGGGATAGGTGGTAATCCCAAATCATCATACGAATCATATGGAAGATCAAATGGATTATGCCTTGCTGTTGAGATTGGAGGCATATTAAAGGGAATATCAGCACTGTCAAAATCAATAAGATTTCGTTCTGCCATCAGTTTCATATTGTGGCGAGCCCTTCTCCTGGCAATAAGATTCTCCAACCGTTGGTTTCTTTCAAGCTCAAGACTTCCTAGATCCATGACATTTTTTTGGTCAGCCTCTGTCCATTTTATTGCTGATTTATTTTCATCATCCTTATCTTCCTTCTTTTCCTCTTGCTCTTCTTCATCCTCTTCGTTCTCGTTGTCACCCTCTTCTCCGTGACTTTCACTATCAACATCAGACTCCACCCCTTCATCACTACTCCTATGTGAACCCTCTGAAGCTGCATCAGATCCCTCTGAAGCTGCATCAGATCCCTCTGAAGTTGCATCAGATCCCTCTGAAGTTGCATCAGATCCCTCACCATCTGCAATACCACGACTTGGAGCTTCTGAATGTAAAAGTGGGTGAAGCTCGTCAAGCATCGGGATGATGTCTGTCATAGAGGCATCAGGTGAAGAACTTTCTGCACCATCAGATCCAGAATCCAGCGAGTCATCACGGTCGGCATCATCATCCTCATCCTCCTCATGCCTCATCGGTCTCCAAGGCGAAACTGGAGATACATCCATTTGATCTTCTTTCGAATCATCCAACATTACACCTAAAGATCCACCATTTTTCCTCAATTGTTCTGCATCCGAAACTTGCGTCCCACCATTTTCAATCAGTTTCTCCTCCAATCCTTCTCCCTTCTTGTCCAACTCCAAAACAAATGCTTTCTCCTCAAACCTTACCTGAGTATTCCATTTGATCTCATCAACTAAAGGCCTATAATCAAATGATCGACCGTCTTCCTCAACCTCACTGAGTTGGTTTTCCCCTAATTTATCAGTATCATCATTTTCCTCCTCAGGTACGCCTTTCTCTGTACTCTCGAATCTCTCTACTGTAAAACTCTTATCGCCTTTTTCAACAACAGTAGCATCTCTCGAGACCTCTGTTCTAAAAAGAGCAGCCTCTTGGACAGTTTCCGGTTCTTTTCCGATTTCAGGTATGTTTGGTTCCCCGAAACTCAAAATTGTTCCAAGCAAAACGAAAGTACATACCAAAACAGGAGATGCAGTGATCAACGAAGAAAACAAAAGAGGACAAGTTCTGTGCAGAAAATACAAAAAACCAACAAAGCTAAGAAGAAAGGGATGATTGCAAATCCATCGGTAGGACACTCTGATCATAATGACAAATAATCGCCGAATCTGAGCTGTGAAGTCCGACCGATCGCTGATCATCTTTTTTTGTTTCAGGTTGTTTCTGTATCAGAATTAATAGCAATAATCAAGAATCAGATTTTGAAGTTTCATACTAAAAGAAATCCGTAAAGCGGAAACGAACTTGACAGCTCTAAGTTCATATGTTCAAAAAAAGGTGAACATTTAGCAACTTTTTTTTACCATAATTACACCAAATTAAGATATCAACGTAATATCCCTCCTGTAAACCTAAAAACGGATCTAATAGACACAAGCCCCGAAAGCAAATCATTTCAAAGATGAAAGAAAAAAAAAGAATCAGATCGAGCACTAAACCCACACAAATCGAATTACACAATATCCAGATCTGTTTCGGGTGACCTCACTCACCAGGTACGAATCGTGGAGAAGTAAAATCAAAAACGATATTCAAAAGTATCACTTCGTAAGCCCTAAACAAGTATTAGCGTGAAAGAAGAAAAAAAATGAGGGAGGGGACGTGGGGAAGCCATGGAAACTCGGAGACGTACCTTACGAAGATAGAATTGGAGAGAGAGGAAAATGGTTGACTAAACAAAGAAATGGCGAGAGAGAGAGAACGAAGAAGATGAAGAAGAAAGAAGATGGGCTGTGTTATGTTGTTGGTTTTCTTTACAGCAAAACAAATGATAATCGTTGGGCTCTTTGTATCTGTAGATTACCTTGGTGGCTACTTTTGGCACCATTATTTTGTGTCCACTTTTCTTTGTTATATTATTAACGATAAAAAGAAAAGATTCACGAATAGGGAAAAGAGAACGAAGATGGGAGGGAGAAAAGAAGAGGATGATAGGGTTAATACAAAGTAAAAAATATATGCAAGTGCAACAACCGCATATAAATGTTAGAAAAAAAAAGTGATAACGTTTTAAATATTTTTCTACCTTGGAAATAAATGATAATGCTTTCGCAATACAAGCAGAAATATAATAATGATATCTTGATTGATACGATACAAAAGATCTCTCTTTGTCCACGAGCTTATGTGGTAATCACAAAGCAATAACAATAACTCATGCGATTTTGGAGTAAGATGTTTTTTTTTTTTACTACAACGTACCACTTTGCAACAGTTTTGGCTTAAACTCGCGATTTATGTTTCCCAATCTTTCATCTTTTTGCTCCCCCTTGGTTTTGCAATAGGAGCATTCATGCCGGCCATTTTCTTGTTGTATTTTTCACGTAGAGGATCATTGGACGTCCACCTGCATTACCATTCATTATGCAACATACACATTCAAATTCTGCAGCTCTGTAAACGAAAAACAGATGCAAGATTCTCCCAACATAGCCTGGTTCACGTTCGCATGCATTGATTCAGTTCAGTTCTCAGCTTAATGTTTCATGTTTCTACTTAAATGCTAAATAAATCAGATTCCAGAAGCCTGATAAGAACTATTCTCATATCAAAAGTCTATGACTAGCCAAATCTAAGATACGAAACTCTGAAACAATAAACTTACGGGTTACTCCAGTCTGTTGTATCCTCATTGACAAGGTGAGTCCATTTAGTTCTTCCACTGCGACCAAAGTGCTTGACTTGCATGACTTTGGGCAGAATCGATTTGTCCAGCCTATCTTCTCCAGTTGGAGCAGAGAAGTCCCGCTGAAATATCCCATCGGTTCCAACAGATCCTGCCTCGTCATCTGGATCTGCCTGGAAGAAGGCACCCTTGTGGTAGTATTTTTGCATAAAATTCCATTTCTTTTTCGGTTGAGCTACTGAAGGTTTCGGATTCTTCCTTTCCCAGTCTCTCCTCTCCTGCTCTGTCATGTTCCTCAACTTCTCTATCTCTTCCCTCTCTCTCAACATAGCTTCCCTTGCATCTCTTTCTTTCTTGATTCTAGCAATCTCTCTTGTCTTCCAAACTTCATACTCCTCAGCTTCATTGATTTCATCATCCGTTTCCACATCTCCAATATTCGCTTCTTCCAATAGCATGTTCTTCCGTATCTCTTCATCTTTCCTAACTTCCTCAACCACTATTTGCTTTGTCTCTATTTTTCTCATCTCCAGTTTTCTTTTTGCTAGTTCCTCGAGAGCTTGTTCTTCAGCTTCAAGCCGTTCGCGCTCTGCCACTGTATCTCTCTCAGCTTTTGGTACAAAAACAGGCTTGATCATCGTAATGCCAGGCATCTCGTCTTCTGAATCAGTCTCGTATTCAGACTCCTCCTCCTCCTCTTCTTCTTCTTGTAGATCTTCTTCTTCTACAGGAAGTAGAGCAGCCTCCTCTTGCGCCCTTTTAAGATTTTTTTCTCGAATTCTTCTTCTTCTTTCTTCCAGGGCATCTTCATCTTCTTCCTCATCCCTAATCTCTTGAATCCTCAATTCTTCTTCTTCAGTCGATATAATCTCAGCCTGTCTAATTCGCCGATGATCAGCTCTAACTTCTTCACGGTTTTCAATTCTGGTATGAGCTAAACGTCGCAACCTTGGATCATCCTTCTCAGCAACCACCAAATCACCATACTTAGGAAAAGCTCTATCCAAAACAGCAACCTTCTGCATCCTAACATCCTCATCTTCTTCGGCTTCCTCGGCCCACTCAGGAGCTTTTCCAGGCCAATATCTTTTCACTTTAGTCTGTCCAATACCACCCCGTAGTTTTTCCCTTGCAGCAAGTGCAGCAGCACTTACTCCCGCTCTGACCGACATTGTTGAACTTGCGAGTAACCAAACTCGATTACGTTAGCTATTTGTTTCTGCAGCATGAAAGGAATTTGCATCAATAGTATTCACAAGGAAAATACATGACTTTCTTCCAAACTATTCATCAAAAGCAAAAAATCTCAACGAGGCAACTTATAACCGACAAATGCATTCTGTAGAATCCGTGTCAACAATATATGTGTGGATGAGTATATCTCAAACCCATTCTGATCCTGGCGTAAGCATACAAATACCATTATGTCAAGGTGTTAACAAGATCAAACAAGAGACGGCCAACCAAAAAAATGATTTGTAGGTTTTTAACGAAATAAAAGGAACAAAAGGATCGACCTCTAACAAATCTGAGTCATTTGTTGAATCTTGGATCGACGGAGTTTACAGCTCAATCGGCACACAAATTCACAAGAGTAATAAAAATGGACAAATCCAAACTACGAAACTCTCTTAAACCCAAACCCAGAAGAAATTGACGATAAAAAACAAACTTACTCTCAACAGAAGACTATACGAATAGATAATGAGAGGAATCAAATTCGGCGACACTGTGCGAACGAACCCTAAGGAAATAGTGGCGGGACGGAAGGGAAGAAGACGGTGGAAACCGGAGCCGTTAGCTAAATTAAAGACTAAACGGCTTTAACGGGCCCAATAGACATTTAAAAGCCCAAATAGAGAAAAACTTGGAACAAGATATGATGTCTCTAATCCGAAGGTAGAGGCTCATACTCACTTCACTGCCACAAGATAAAGAAACAATGTCTGTCTCGGCGATCTTTGGGACTGGAATCGTCACCTTCGCTGCATCTACGGCTCTCCGCCAATTCCAGGTTCCGAAATTGGGGAATAGGGAAGGATTTGGGATGGTGATAGAGTGTTCGTCGAGGCCGCAGAAGAAATCGACCGCGCATCACAGGAAGACGAGACCGAAGAAGACGCAGCCTTGGGACATTAAGAGAAAGCCTACTGTTTATGCTCCTCTTCCTCCCCTCCCTCCGGATTGGGCTCCGTTGGCTCTTTCTTCCGATGACGGTGGTGCATCAGCCGCTTCTCCTGCAGGAGATTTGGTTTCAGACACCGCCTAGTTAAGTTATCTGCTGGTAACTACCGTTGGTGTTTTTATTGTTTCTGTTAATGTGTTTCAGTTTTCTGCTGTCCGCTCCTTCTAATCAGATTTGTACTTGTTTGGTGAATGAATGGACCAAACTGCGAATCTTCAAGCTTCAACCTTTCCGCTGTTTTAAGTTTAAATATCTTTGTCTCTCGGCTTTATGTATATGGAAACTATGAACATGAATGGTCCAACAAAGAAAAGATAGGACTTGGAGTAAACTGAATTTGAGTTTAGGGTCAACATTATATGTTCATATTCTATTAAGTTTTGCATATCTCACATAGAGACATAGAGAAGATACGAACCAGGAACAATGTAGAGCAAACAAAGAGAGACCAACAAATGTATAAATTACCATTGTTTATGTATTGGTTGTTATAGGTTCATTGTTCATTGATTTAAATACATACAATAATACATCACCGTGTACACCAAATTCAGCTCCGACATCCAAACCCGTTGATCCGAAATCCAGAACCGGTCAACCCGGATCATAAAGACTCTATTTACATATTAATTTAGTAATCGTAGAAATTAATTACATTTGTTGTAAATTATAAAACATGCAATTAATTCTTAATATAGAATCAATTGCAAAATGTAGTATAAAAAGGGGACAAAACTCATTTGTATGTGGAGGAGAAAAATCAGATTGAGATATATAAATAATTATTCAGAATTATTTTGTTTGAAAACTGAATTGTTTATTTGGTTTTAAGTTTTAACAATCATTACTATTAAAATTTCCAGTATCATTCTAAATGGAATTCTCAGAGGTTGTTATTTTATTACACGAACATACCTTCGTTAGGTAAAAGATATCAGCTTTTGTTAACTTCTAGATATCAATATTACGTTTCAAAATTGTCTAGCAAAGTTTAACTAAATTTCATGTCTAGTCTTGTATGATTGGCTCAATCAAATCTACTAAATATGTATATTCTACGTGAATTAAGCATTACCAATTCACTCGAATGAAGCACTTTATGATCTTATTATTAACTATTTGTATAACCCATCATTTTATTTTAATTTAGAGCTTTTATATAATGTATAAAGTTATAACTGTTGAATTGTTTTTTTTATTTTGGTTCAACCATTAATATTCCTACTTGGAAAAAACGGTCTAAAAATTAGAAAAAGAAGTTTTTAATTTTAGGTGAAATCAACCAAATATGGCCTAATTAAATGTAAAACTTATATGTCCTGTAGTCGAGAAATAAATAATAAGCTAATTGTGTTATTCAAATCCATTTTATTAAAAACAACAAGAAAAAGCCTTTCATAACTGAATTTATAAATGACGAAAAATAAACTAAAGTGTAAGAAAGCATTGATCTAATTACTAATCTTCTCAATTCAATAGTACTGGAAATTTGGAACCTTCTTTAAACCACATTTTGCATATAGATTTATACATGTACGGTAACTTCATATAGTTAATTTCATTTATAGACTTATAATCTACATCAGTTATCCATATGTACAAAACTAGCTCTCGTACAAGATTATACAAATCCATGTTATGTATGAAACTGTGAACTGAAAAACAAAGTTAGTGAGAATCTCCAACTGTTTGTATAACCCTTAATGAGAGTGAAGCCAAGTAAACGACCACAAGCCCTATGCCCATCACACCACTAAGCCTCATTCGGTTACTAAAAAGAACCAAGAACGACCACACCAGTCCTATGACCAGAAACCCAAGACTCTCCAACAAACAAGGATCTGTCTTTATCACAATACTCGACGGATAAACCTCCCACGCACATCCCACAAGCGACATCCCGAGGGCGAACAATGTATTGAAGATTGGACCGGCGTAGCATCCGGATACAGCCACTTGAGCTCCTTCATTCCCATCATGCAACGCCATTGTCACATTGGTTATAAGATCTCCAATCGAATTTCCCCAAGCGAGGACTGTTAGGCCTAAGATGGAAGGGCTTACACCAAAAATGTACCCTAGTGAAGTCAAAAGCGCAACTAGCTCTTGCGCTGATATGTAACTCCATGTCATGCTCATAACAAACCCGCCTGCTAACCAAGGTAATAGCCATTTCTTTGGTGGGTTTGATTTCTTCGTTGTGGCTCCTGCAACGAATCCAAGAACTGTACCGATCAAACTCCCGATTAGATAAACAATCCGCGCATCAAGACTTGTAGGAGTCCGCTTCCAATTCCATAGAAACGACAACAGAACTGGAGCAAATGTTACAGAGGCAACGGCTATTGGTTTAGACCATTTGGTTTCACTCACAACAGGAATTGTCAATCTCCTTGGCAAGTTGAGAGGAAAAGTGATAACACAAACGACCAATTTTTTCCAGTGATATCCCTGATGATGATCATCATCAACAATCTGATGCCCTCCATTAACAACACCATCTTCAATATGATCAAGACCGTCTCTCTGCAAGATTGGTTCACTAAGACTACTACGCTTATGAATTGACTCAAGATCGAAATCAGAATCTTCTCCACCAAATTTCCAAGAGAGATACACAAATGCAACATAAACAGCATACAATGAACAGAAGACAAGAGCACCCCAGAAATTGATTTTCCCATAGACCAAAATCAAAGCCAGGGACCCAATCGCGGTACAGAAGAAGCATATGTCCCTTATAAAAGCAGTTTTTTCGATCCGAATACGTCTCCTGTGTAACGCAATGCTTATGAACCCAACAACAACGCAGGTGACAAAAGAAGAGCCTCCCACAACTGTGTTGAGACCAACATCGTAAGTGCCCTTTGATTCTCCCATGAAAGAGACCAAACTGGCGAACAAATCAGGAGCGCCATTACCGAGCGATAGAAGAGTTACGCCGGCAACTGTTGGAGACAAATTGAGCAATTTTGAGAGACTTTCGAGAGATGAACAGAAGTACTCAGAAGCTGTATGGCCCAAGAGATAGAACAGGAGAAGAAGCCAGATGAAGAGGAGAAATAGACCAACTATTGGAAATCCGTCGAAATTGCAATAGAGAAAGGAGAGGTAATCGACGAAACCTTGATTTGCACATCGGCCGATTGATTTCAGGTAACCGCACTTTGATTTGTAGTCATGAAAGTGCTTCAGAGCACTACAATCATGCTCAGATTTAGGTCCTAAGGCACTGGAATCAACAGGACTCGCGAAGAACCCCAATAGAAAAGAAGAGATAACGACGAATGTGATTGTCAAGTAACCGAAACAGGTTGAAGAAAATGAAAAGCCCATCAATCAGGTAACACCTGGAATTCAAAACAGATAAAAACGAAGAAAACTATGAGGTGGGTTTTCACGAAACAGAAGAAAAGAAAATGGGTTTCTCGTCGATAATCTATAAATGGATTTTCCTCACAGAACATGAAACGAGAGAGAGAAACAGAGGGATAAATGTAGAGAGAGAAAGAAAGAAAGCACTGACCTTTAAGGGAACGAACTTGATGGGAAAGAAGCGAAGAATACAAAACAAACTCACGCACTTGAACAACCTGCCGAAGACAAACGTCAGAGTATTGATTTTATTTATTTTTTATAAAGAATCCGAAAATTTTGTGATTTTGATGTTTGCCCGTTTTGGGTTTCGGTGATTTGGAAGTGGCATATGCCTATGTGTCAGCTTCACAATCAACTATGCGTCATTTTCTTTTTCCATTGGAAAAGGAAAGGAAAAACGAGAAAGCTTAGCGAACAGAAAGCTGAAAGCTTTTCTTAAATTTTAATAATAATTTAAGAAGCCGGCCCATCAATTTCAGTGCTTATTCCTCAACCACAACTATGAATTATGAAAAAACAGAAACATTTCGGTTTGGTTCATAATCAGCAACCGATCATAATCAAACCGTTTTACAGATTAAAACATGTTGTCGTTATTGAATCCGGTTTCTTAAAATTATGTTTTTAAGGAAAATATTCTTTTTATTTTATAAAATATTTAATGATTTTTTGTTGTGTCATATGCTTTGCAAGTTCTACATATTTTATATACTTATTTTTTTAATCATTTATAGCATGCCATATTTCTTGTGATTGGTTAAATTTTTCAGATTAAAATATTAAATGATATTTATGTAAAGATTTTTCTAATATGCCCACTTTTAATTTAAAATGAAACGTATACATAAAACATAATATTTTCCTACATATTTTAATATTTCAAATCTATTTAATATAATTATATAATTCAGATATAATAATGAATTTGAAAGTCACTCAGTGTTAGAATGCTTTTTAAAAAATTGCACATTAGAACATTAAATTTGATATTTTGATCAAAATAATCTTTGTTCTATTGAGCTGTATGGACTTAATTAACTATGAATTGTTTCTTGCTCATTGATCTTTTAATACTCCATCCACTTCACAATAAGTGATGTTTAAACTATATTTTTTGTTTATGCTATATGTTTTCAATGTAAAGTTACTTGATTTTTTATATTCTTCAGATTGTTTTTTATTATTTAAAATAAATTTTAAATTGATAATAGATAATGTTTATTCTAGAAAAATAGAATAAAAAGGTTTTTTAGTTTATCTATAACAATCTTAAACATAATTAGTGATATTTATTGATAGTGAAAAAGTAAAGTTTTTACTTTACAAAGCGAGACAATAAAACGATTAAGCCAGTCGAACAATTATTATGATTTTGGATAAGATTTTTATTAAAAAAAAAGGGGTTATCAGTGTGCAAATGTGAACAGTAAAAGTACCAAGTCGTGAGAACAATGGGATCTTCATACGAGTTTACTTTTATTTACATAAATATATCATTTCTAATCATTCTCAACAACATATATTATATATGTTTTTATAATAGTAAGCAGAAGATCAATAACATTTGATCTTGTCAGCAAACAAGATATCAATGTTGTAACTACTCTTCTAAAAAAACAGTTAATTTTCTGTTTCTTTCTTTCTGGTTCTACCGTAAAAATCTCTTATCATGCTCCAATATTTCTTGCAAATCAAAAACACACTCATGTGTCTTTGTCTCCATGAAAGAAAATCTCACTCATCTTACTTAAAAACAAGAATACTGAATTCAATATTAGAGAAAAGGGAGGAATAAGCTTTAGCTCCAACCCATTTCATATTTCTCCGAATCTTTTAACCGAGACTACGTTTTAAACACGTTGTCACAGAAAAAAAAAAAGTGATGTATTTAAATAATTCTTTCCGAAATAAACCACTATTTTTTCAGGATATGCTTGGTATTTTGACTTTATGAAATGAATCAAAATTTTGCGTGTAATTTGTTTAATGTATAAGATAGTGAGAAATTCTGTTCTTATCTTATGATCCAGTCCATTCTCCAATCCAAATTTATTGATTGTATATTGGTGGCCACAAGACAATTCCTCCATTCACTCAGAGAAGACTCATGAAAACATTGGGCTACCATTGCACGGTTTACTCATTAATACGAAGAAATATATTTAATTCAAATCATTATTACGATGTTTATGTACTTCGGTTTAGCTAACCGGATCTCGTCCCGGTTATTAGACATTCTGATCTTCTGATTTTGAAGTCTTTTTATTCCCCACAATGAATTCTACATCTGAAAGTTGAGTGAGTTTTCACATGGAAATTTGAACATGTTTAGTAAGTTAACATTCATATGTTGGTGCCAAGACTCCAAATCCTGAAAAACATTATACTTGTAGAATCATAGTGATGAGATAATGATTATTGACATTAGTAAATGTATGGAGTCATGAATATGTGTTTGATCCTATGACTTCAAATCCTGGAAAAAGTATAGTGTTGCTTGGTTGGTTTGGTAAAAGCATTACATCATGGACAAGACAATCGATAATCAATTTTTGGTGCAAGAACATTCAAACAACATCATCAAACATAAAACACATTTTACAAATTCGTATTTCTTGGTTAGATAATCAATAAGCATTACCAACAAATGTGTTGGATTAATTCATTATAATGATCCTCGAATCAAATTTTACTGGTTAAAGATGAAAACTCCATTTGAGATTGGTTTAAAGATATTCACAAACATATTTCGACCATGAAATGCTAATGCTCTAGCTCGTATATGTAAATGATGAAGACAAAACTAGAATTAAGTATACCTTCTACGATGAAACTGACAATTTATCTACCATGTATTAATTAGAATTCTACTACTATATACTTATCTGGATCAAGTTTTGCAGCATATATTAATATAAAATTACAACATGGCAGCAACACTATGTTCACAAAGTCGCTCGCACGCCTATAACAAACGTTTCTAATTAAGCTGAACTATCTCAATATTATTTTAAAGCTTTGACTTTCGCATGTATTCGGAATTTTATACTGTTTTTATATTATTTTTCGACGGTTGAGTTAGTCGTATATAAACCTTGTTGATCTCAAAAGGATTCGCAATAAAATTTCCACGAGAAGATTAACATTCATCAAAAAGAAAAATGATGAAGTTTACTTCTCTTATTGGGTTTTTCTTTATTTTCCCGATCGCATTTGCTCAACTGCGAACCGGGTTTTATAGTCAGTCATGCCCGCAAGCCGAGACAATCGTACGCAATCTGGTGAGCCAACGGTTCCGAGCTGATCCAACCGTCACAGCCGCTTTGCTTCGTATGCATTTTCATGACTGCTTCGTTAGGGTAAGAATTGGTTATGGCTCAAACATTTTCCAAACATGCATGTCAGTTGCATCCTTGTCTATATAGAATGCATATTTTTTAGAAAAAAGATTTCATTAGTTTACACCAATGAAGCTTAGTAAAAAAAATCGTGTTTGGTAGGGTTGCGATGCATCTCTCCTCATCGACTCAACCAGCGGTCGTCAATCGGAGAAAGCCGCCGGACCAAACTTAAGCGTGAGGGAATTTGACCTAATCGACAGCATCAAAGCTCAGCTAGAGGCCGTGTGTCCCTCGACAGTCTCATGTGCCGACATAGTCACATTAGCCACACGTGACTCGGTGGCATTAGCCGGAGGCCCAAGCTACAGCATCCCCACGGGAAGGCGCGATGGTTTAGTCTCGAACAATGGTGACGTTGCCCTACCGGGTCCAACAATCTCCGTCTCCGGTGCTGTTAGTTTCTTCACGAACAAAGGGATGAATGTGTTCGATGCAGTGGCTCTTATGGGTGCCCACACCGTTGGTCAGGGAAATTGTGGTCTGTTCAATGACCGTATCACTAATTTCCAAGGAACAGGACGACCCGACCCATCCATGGACCCTGCTTTGGTTTCCAGGTAACAGATCGATTTTCATAATTAACTGCTGCATAATACCAAGAAATAACGTATTTATTTGATCCATGAAAACCTAACCAAATTGTTAAGAAAATTATTATTATATATAACTCATAAAAAAAATGTATTCTGACTGTAGCCTAAGGAGCACATGCGCAAACAGAGGATCGGCGGCACTAGACCAGTCGACTCCACTAAGGTTTGACCACCAATTCTTCAAGCAAATCCGTAAAAGGAGAGGAGTCTTGCTGGTTGACCAACGGCTCGCAAGTGATCGACTAACTCGTGGTATTGTGGCTCGATATGCGTCCAACAACGCTTACTTCAAGCGTCAGTTCGTTAGAGCAATGGTGAAGATGGGAGCTGTTGATGTGCTTACCGGCCGTTCTGGTGAGATCAGAAGAAACTGCAGGAGGTTCAACTGAACAACTTTTATTATTCTACAAAACTGTTGATATATTATATAATATTATTGTATTTGTGACACATGGTTTCTATTTCTTGTTTATGTTTTCTGTTTCACTTTTTGTTGTTGGTTTTTTTTGGTTGCCTAAATAAGGTTTTTTCTTAAATCGGATATATAGTTTCGATTTTTGAGAAAGATAACTATGTTGGTCTAATTTGGAATTTTGTGGTATTGACTCTATTGATACATATCTTTGTAAGGGTTAATCATTTATAAATTTAATTTAATTTTTTATTTAAGTTGTTGGTTCTCATATACAACGATTGTAAAATGATGAAATTGGTACATGTATTCAAATAAAATGATAAACAATATTCATGCATTTTTTGTGGATACAAAAATATCGGTTTTGAATTGGGCTGATGTTTTTCTACGACAAATGGGCTAAGTAAACCAATTCACAGCTTTGATCGGGCCTATGGTCGTTACCTTTTAGATAATAACATTTTGTTTTGGGCTATTTTTGTACCTTGCCAAAAAAATAATATTACAATTAGGAAAAATATTTATAAATTATATAATATTTTTACTAGTAAATATAAATTAAATATTTATATAATTTTAATTTTAATTTAAAATTATTTTTAATATTAATTTTTGTATATATAATTTAATAGAAGAAAAATAATTATTTTTTACGAATTTAATAATATTTTTGATTAGTTTAATAAAATATATTGATTCTCTAACCAAATTAATAACAATTACATATATTGTAATTATTCTATTAATTTAAGTTCATTTATTTATTTATTTAAAATTCATTGTGATGATTAAAAGTTATCATGATATTTCTGTTAATAATATGTTAGAGTAAAATTATTTTTTAAAGTATTTTTCAAATAATATATTAGGAATTTATACTTGAAACTCTAAATGTATTAAAATAAAGAAATCGAGATGAGATTTTAGTTGTGATAATCACATATTAAGTAAAAAAGGATTTAAAAAGTGGTTGTCTAATCCAGAGAAACATAATACATAACTATAACATCAATAAATATGATTTTAAAAGTTATGAAACATTATGCCTTTCTATTTAAAAACAAGGAATAATAAAAAAAAGAAATCTCTCGAGGAACGATCCAAAACTCATTGAAAAAAATTGTAGAAAATATGCCAATCATCAAGTGATTAAATAATTTTGTTTAGCTTTGTATAATGTATCTCAAAGTTTTATTTTCCTGTAAAAAGATAATTCAAAGTAAACGTCTCAAAGTTGTGGTAGTCTCAAAGCCGGAAATTATATATTATAAAGGTTAACATTATTTAATAGAGTATTATAGACATATGATAAGTGCATGAACCTGTCAAAGAAATTATCATTCATAGGTTTTTACGTAATAAAAATACATAAATACAATGTTGCCTTTTGGCACTTATTGTGATTGCTAATCATTCAAGTGCGTGACACATCAGATGCACTTAGACTAAACAAACTTGCGCCGTTTGTTTGGTGTGATTTGGACCAAATTAAAGCTAAGAGTTTATATTTGTTGTCAAAGAATTATATATACGATCATTTGAATTTAAAATGTTTTAAACTGAAACATCTAATTCATCTTCTTATATTATTGTCATTTAGTTGGTTTGTTGATTTAGAATAATGTGTGGGAAAAAAACTTAGTTATTATACACACTACATATGTCCATATTCGGCCATGTGACCAACAAATGATCATCTCATACATATATATTAAGTGTGTATTTATGTAGGTGAATATTAATATCATACAGTCAGGACCACATAAGTAAGATTTCAGAGGTAAAAAGTCTCAAATCTTACAAGATTTTTGGTCATCAGGACCACAAAGAGAAGTGACTTAAGGATAACTTTTGTGAATCCTCGTACAATCTCTGCTCTATCCCTATTGGTCTACTTTATTCTAACTGTAAGACTTTTACCAATGTCAATGTTTTGTTTTGTTTTATAGTAACTATAGAGCTCCACATATCTCTCTTTCTTTTTGTAAAGTAGAGGTATCTTACAATATATCTAGACTCTTTAGTCGGAGATGTCTAATGACTCTTATTATTGTTATAATGCGATCACCTTTTTTAGTTTGAAGTATAGAGTAATCTGCGTACGTGATAAAGTTTGGAAGACTATTTGACAAAAAAATAATCATTGTTTTTGCTCATTATTCAATTTTCTATTAGACAATTGTGTTCCCCTATTAACCATATTTGCATATTGATATTTTTTTGATTTTGTCATTGAAACATTGATATCATATATGTGTATAGAAATTTTTTATTATATGATGGAAAATTCTTTATTTTCCTAAACATAAAATGACTTCTCCCACTAAAAATTGTTATTATAGAAGAGAGAAAAAGCATCATAAAACGAGAAAATTCTAAATTGATTTTAAATTGGTTTTGAGTTATAAGCAAATAAATGTTAACAGTATATTGTATCCATTAACAATATGTGATGAAGACAATGGCCGGTACCTAATTAAGACATTGATAGAACGTAACATAAAAAAGGAAGAAAAAGGACAAAGCAGCTGGGGAAGTTATAAGAGACAAGTAATACCAAGTTAGAATCAAATCAGTCACAGCTAATAACCAAATATTTATATTTCAGAATCTGTTAACTCTTACAAATATTTGATGTGAGAAAAGAAAAAGAAAACTGTGCAGCAGGCGCAAATCACGGGAGGGATTATTTCACTACTACTAGTTGTTTGGCTGTTTCCTAATTTGCATGAATTTCAGTCTTATATAAAACAATTTTCAAAGGGAATTTCATTCTTTTTTATAGTGATGAGCGTATCTATACATAGTTTACATGTTAATGTTATGGTAAATTCTTGCATGTGAAATTCTTACAGGTTCTATTAAGCTTAACATTTATATAAATCATCTTATTTTTGCAGACGAGACATACCAGCATTTGGGATACAAATGTGAATCGTTTTTATCATCAACGTATGACAATGAATATACGCAATTAATACATATAAGTTTTGTTTATTTACTATTTTAATCAACGGTAAAAAAAATTACGATACATAATACAACGTTTAATCACTGCGATTAATCATAAATAGATTGAACGATTAAACAAACAATAATTTACCGTATCTACAACCACATAAAAATATAATTCACAAACGAATATAAGCATACGGGCACTAAAAACTTTTTTTTAACAATAAAAAAAACTATATAAAATAATAGTTTTCAAATGTATGATAATGATTACTATTTTACCAATATATTTACAAGGGTTTATTTGTACACGTAAATAAAAACACTTAGATATAATAGTATAATTTTTAGAAGATAAAAAATATTTTAATCATAAAACAAAGAATTATAGTGTTGTATGTTTGGTCAGCGCACACGATTGTAGTTGTGGCTGCGATCAATACTGTGGTTGCGGTTGCGACATATGTTGTTCGTTTGACTACTGCCGGCGATTGCGATTGTGATTGATCATAATTTTTTAGTCGCACAATTATTTTAATCAACGATTAAAAAATTGCGATGTAAAATACAACGTCTGACCGTTGCATATGATGCATATATTTGCGGCAGTTTAACGAACAACAATATGATACAGACATAGTCGCAAATTTATATGGTTACCAAACGAATATAAACTATATTTAATATATTTATATATACTGTTTAGTAACGAAAAAGAATTCTTTGAATTATGAGCTGTTAACATATTGTTTTATTGTGTAACTAAGAGAATACCAAAGTACTTTAAATTAAGTCATTGGTTAGATACAACGCAAACGCAAGTAACTTTGGGAAACTAAATTCACAGTTGAAACATAATCCTAAGTATCTATTTCTTGTCATTTTTATTATTATTTTATAAAATTCTCAATCAACTTTGATGTACTTAAAAAAAAAATCATTTTCATGCGACCCGAGAGAAAGAAGTTGGCAAGAAAAATATTAGTTTTCAATATTTGAATGGGACTCGTGCATGATGGGCAGTGCTATCTAACAACTGAACCTTATAAAATTGATCATATGTGTTTTTTTAATAATGATTAAAGCGAAACATAAGTTGTATATCTTTTAACCATCAAATATCTTATGGTTTTCATCCTCATTGAATACTGAAAATATTTGTTTAACAATTTTAATTTTGAAATTATTAATTCTATAATATGATTATGATTTATAGTCTAATAGTTTGCGTGAAGTTCTACTTGGACAAACAAAATCTTTTTGGCCTCTATTGCCATGACAAAAATTTAACATCATCCATATGAGAAAATATAGAATCGAACTCCACATTTATAAAATATACATAAAAATTGTACAACTAGTAAATCAATTATTTTTTTCAAACCTTTACAATAAGGTTTAAAGTTCTATCCACGATTAATTCAGTCGATAATGTACATATATCACCGTAGACGAACCAGTCTTTGAAACATATATGCATGTATGATGTTTTACTTTTAAACGTTTGAGAAACAAAAGGAATTTGAATAGGGAATTTATTATGCGTTATGCAATACATATATTTGTTTTTTTCGTCTAATGACATCTAAAAGATATTGTATTACACAAAAAGTTTCCATTAATAAAACTAAGTTAACGATTTTTCATATAAAAAATAAATCTTTTCAATTAAATTAAATCTGGATGGTAAAAATATTAGAAATCGTATAAAATGTTGTGAAGGGATGACATAATATATAGTTAATGATAAAAATAACACAATTTTATATGTCATTGATATTTCGAAATCATATAACAAAATGTGTAAAACACGAACCAAGTTTTGTTTGTGAGTTGGTCCAACAATACAATGGTGGAAGCATTTCTTGATAGTTTTGTTATATCATCAGATGATAGGTAACCTGAGTTTATAATTCATCTGCCGACCTTACCTTTTATCTATATATTAAATTTATGTGAGAGCACTAAATTAGTGTAACTTAATATTTAAGGAAAACAAATAAAAGATTCGTTAAGAAACTCTCTCCTATAAATTCATCACAAATATGTATCTGTTCTCTCAGGTCACCAACAAATAAACTAAGAAAAACAAAGCAATCTTTTTATACCAAATGAATCAAGAAGGAGCATCGACTTCAACCGAACCGGTTCGGTCACGTTGGTCACCTAAACCGGAGCAAATCCTGATACTCGAATCGATCTTCAACAGTGGTATTGTTAACCCACCGAAAGACGAAACCGTGAGGATAAGAAAGATGCTTGAGGAAT
This sequence comes from Pugionium cornutum, assembly GCA_018901935.1. NCBI lineage: Eukaryota > Viridiplantae > Streptophyta > Magnoliopsida > Brassicales > Brassicaceae > Pugionium > Pugionium cornutum. The sequence continues at coordinate 14,049,987 of CM032158.1, read as the reverse complement.
TCGGAGCAGTGGGAGACGCAAACGTTTTCTACTGGTTTCAAAACCGACGGTCAAGATCTCGCCGTAGGCAACGGCAGCTTCAAGCCGCCACCGCTGCAGCCACCACCTCTAGAGGAGCTGAAAACCACCACCATATGGCGACGATGGGCATGCATCATCATCATGGTGCAGCCGAGATTGATTTGGGATATGGAAGTTGTAACAACTCATTAACTCATCAAGTCTCTTCTTCTTCTTCTTCTTCTACGAGTGGTGGGTTTGAGAGCAACAATGGCATGGAGAATCTCTTCACAATGTATGGCCATGAATCTTATCATCATCACAGCTCAAATGATCAAAACTCCAATTTTCACTACGAACAAGGTGAATGATTTATTTGCAATTTTGCATGGCTCATATCTTCTTCTGTTACCACTGTAACAACATTTTCCCAACCAGTAGTTATATTTGGATGCTAAAGATCTTTAAACCCAAGAATTCGATTTTATGTTAGGCTAATTAACATCATATACACGTATTTTCAGATCTCACACTCAAATATTTGCTTTTTTTCTTATATATTACGAATTTGAAACAAAAATAAAGTGACTGTGTTCATAAATGGAGTTCCGACGGAAGTGACAAAAGGAGCAATAGACATGAAAGCAACGTTCGGTGAAGATTTGGTGTTAATTCATTCCTCTGGTCTTCCTCTTCCCACTGATCAGTCTGGTTTCTTGATGCATTCTTTACAACATGGCCAAGCTTATTATCTGGTAACTAACTAAATTCAGTTCATCGGAAAAAGAAAACTTAGGAATTTTATACTTCCTCTTGGTCAAATAAATTTAAGACGGTGTCAACATTTTTCTAGAAATATAAAATGTTGCTACCCATTTCTCCATAGGATTTTTCAGTATTAGCATTTTATTAATTAATTATAAGTAGTATTCCTCTATTTATCTAATTAAAAAGTATTTTGGTTATTTGTTTTTATTTTTTGTCATCGACAGGTACCGAGACAAACATGAACTGGCTGGTCTTATGTCGCAACATATACGGTCGATTTTTTTTTTTTTAACTTCTATTGATTTTGTGAGATTAAATATCTGTTGGACTCTCAGATCTTTTGTTTTCTTGTCGATTCTTGCTCGCCTGAACACAAACCTTTATTAACAAATCAAGCAAAATCTTAATTGGAGACCTCGTTTGTGGAAAGTATGTCCATATTAGATTCGATCATTTAACAACAATAATCCAAGTTTAAATCTGAGAAAGTTTAATTAATCTTAGTCTATTTAGTGTTAATTTAAACAATAGATCTCGGTATGCAGCTTAATTACGCCGATCGATTGTTTTCTTTGTTCATCCTGCATGTGGATGAAATTTCCCAAGCATATACGCAAAATGAAACCTTCTATGGCAAAAAAAAAATTGGGAATTGATGTGTATTGATAGAAAGGCAAAAGTCCATTTTCAAATTTTCGATGTAGAGAATCCATTTCGTGACAAAGAGAAGCCCATTTAGTGTAGGTTTTGAAAGGGCCTTTGTCACTATATAAGAATTTATGCTGTATTTCTAGGCCCAACTAAACTATATGGCTCGTCCAAGTAATTGAATGGACACTTGCGACCCGATCCGACCCGACCCGACCAGACGACTTGAGATTTTATTTTCCATTTTTCACATCGGTTAGTTACTTCTGATGTACAAAGTAGTAATAAAACGAATATTTTTGTTGATCTGTTAATTTGCCTGTACCGATTACGGTTAAAATTTTAATTACACTGTTATTTTAATTACTGGTTAAAAAAAATATAAAATATAAGATATCGTCTGATTGCTACGATTAATCGTAAATAAATACGATAAATAAATAAACAATAATCTATTAAGATCGCAATTTCGAACATAACTAATATATATTATCTTTCATAAAATTTGTTTTTCTTTGCATAATTTTACGATCAAAACTTGTAATTTAGTCATTTGTACTAACATAGTCGTGTCATAGGTTTTGTTAAAAGTATGAGGTATATACCAAAAACAATTTAAAATTGCTTGTTTAACGAAAACTTAATCTAATTCTACTGGACGATGATCAATTGTAATATATTAATCTTTATATTTCTTGATTTAATGACTTCTAGGAAATTACTTAATTTTTCTTTTTTTTAGTCCTACCGGGTAACTTCGACCATATGGTCCAAATCCCAAGTTAAAATGTAAAACAAATATGCATAAAATAAAACCCATGATTTTATATAACAATTTCGTCATCATGAACCCAAGAAAGCTCCAACTCCAAGAAAATCAAAGAAGTAAAAGCCATTTTTCACATTCACCTCCACCTTTCTTTCACTGACTGTGATTTTGTGGTGATTTTGATGGTCCATCTCTTTACCATATTTACCATTTACTTCTGCTCTCTGCAACCACTGACCATCTTTACTTCCTGCAGAATTGTAAAAATAATTTTTTTTAGTCCCCACGTGAACTTTAGTTGTATTCAAATATTACCTCACCTCGTTATATAATTACACCTATAGGTACTCTTACGATGTTAAAAAACACTGTTTCTTTCTCTCTTGTCATGAAAATTTGTAATTATTGTCATATATATGAAAATTATCAAGTTGTCTCTCGACTCAGTACTCGACGTTGACATCTATGCCAAATTTATCATTTAACATGCTTTTTACACATAGGAAAAAAATCGTTATAAGCTAGAATCAAAGCTAATTCGATCTGGAACAAAATCAGTGGTTGGTAATACCAGTGAAAAGTATAAACCGATTGTGATCAGCAAAACACTCGTAAAAATTAAAATCTGATTTCGACCAACCGACAGATTCATCAAAACGCTTCTCGAGAAAACCGGTAAAAAAACATTCCAAGTTTCTATACTTTACATATCTCAAGAAGCTCATGAGGATAATTTCTTTGAAAAAGACACAAAACATAGTAAAAATTAGAAGTGGATAAAAGAATTTTATCCTAAATAATCTCACCGGAAATAAAGGAATAAAATGTTTTTAACAAGTAAAAATTAATAAAATGTTACATGGTGACAATATAATATAAAATGTTACCTGAGGAAAGTGTATTATCGTAGCTCAAAAAGCCAGGCTGGTGAGGTAAAGAAGGCGGAGTGAGAGAGAGCTCCGTCGTACAGGTAGAGACCGCTGAACCATCTTCTTCTTCGTCGTCGTCATCATTTTCTTCATTGACAGAACTATCCTTCCTTACTTTACTGAAGAACTCACTGTGATTATAGCGAGACGAGGACGAAACCGTCATTTCAACGTCTTTAGACGGCGTCGGATTACACTGTTGACGTTGTCGTTGACATTCTCTAGTCCGTCGGCCCATGATGACGTGCCAATGGTTCTTGACGGCGTTATCGGTTCGACCCGGGAAGAGACGTGAGATTGAAGCCCATTTGTTGCCATAGGATCGGTGAGCCGCTAAAAGCCTAAACTCTTCTTCTTCAGTGAAGGCTTTCTTGTTAAGCCTCGGGTCTAGTTGGTTAAACCATCTCAATCTACAACTCTTGCCTGCAATCAATGAAACAACATTAATTAATTTGGTGAAATATAATTAACTCATTTTCTTCTGCTTAAAAGGAAAAAAAAACTCATTTATGGAATTTTGAGTAAGAGAAACGAAAATAATTAACTAAGAAAAAAAAAAAGAAAAAAATGTACCTGATCTACCAAGAAGGTTGTGAGCAATCAAGTTCCAGTTTTGGGGACCAAACTGGGCAACAAGCTCCTTGAGTTTAGCATCTTCTGTTGGTCTCCAGTGTCCTCTTGAGCATACTTTTGTCTTTATTCCATTTTTGCTTCTCATGTTAAATCTATTTTCGTTTTCGCCCTTCTTTCTCTCATCTTTCTCAGCTTCCGCCTCCATGACTGAAACTGATTTGTTGTGGGGATGGGTTCTAGAGAGAGATAGGCTGGTTTGTGAGTTTGGTAGAGTTCCAAAGTGGTTTACTTCTTCGAATCTTCGAGACCCTTTGATAGTTTCATTACCTCTTACATCTTTCTCAAGGAGACTTGGATTCATTTTTAGGGATCAAAGGAAGAGAAAGCAGGAATAGGAGAGAGAGAGAGGAGAGAGAAGAGAGTAGAAAACTTAAATGGCCTTTCACTGTCTATATGGTGAAAGACTAAAAGAGAGATTCTCTAATTTCTTAATGAGTTATATTTGACTGGCATTTATGTACAAGTTAATATAGAATTTTTTAAAATGATGACGAATGGTTAGTTATTCAAAGTAAACGAAAAAAATTGATTGCTATTTATTCACACACCAAAAAGGTGTATGGAATTTCTATTATAGCATATTCAACCAAATATTAATGTGGTTGTTATAATTTTCACAGCCCTGATTAACAATTCCATATCAACGGTTTTGATCTAATTACGTATACCATTTTGACTCATTTGAGTTTCATTCTTTAGTTTTAGCTTACACACTTACATATTATTTTATCGATTTTGAATACAAAATAACACATAGTGAATTGTTATTGTATACCATTATATATTTTATATAGAATAGTATGAAAGAAATTGAAAAGCAGTTGTAATCAAAATCATGCACACCTTGTTATTGTGTCTATCAAACTATAAAATGTTTAGTTACCAAATTTTCAGAGTGAACTAGTTATAAACTTACTTTTCACACCTACCATGCATAATATTGGTCCAATTGCTCTTTTCAAAAAGTTAAACTCAAATAGGGAGTGGAGTATACCTTTAGCACTTTCTCTCTACACGTGCAGAATTAAGGGTTTGGAAAAGTCGGTGAGTACAGTGCATGCAAACGAGACTCACTCGTGCGTGTGGTGGGGTTCGACGACGGTCCCAACAAGCTCAACAGTCTCGGAAACTCCAAAAAAAACATTTTTGAACCGCTCGTGTGGCTCGACTATTCACATTTCACATATATATATATATATATACACGTATGTACGTGTGTGTGAGAGAGAGTTAAACTATGGAACAATAACAAAACAATTTATATTTAGGACACAAAGCAATAAAATATCTTAAAGGAAGAGAAGAAATTGCTTTTCTGTTCGCCATTACATATAAGACGAGCACAGACAATATATACATATACACATGTTTTAAAACTAATTTTGCTGTAAGAAGAAAATGATTATTAGTTTTAAAACTAATTTTGATATAATTCCTTAAACTAAAAAACCGCTGTATTTTATTTATTTTTCAGGTAAGATATCATATTTAGATAGACTTTTAATGTGCTTTTATTAAACATTAAGATAGAGTTTAAAATTTTTATTAGAATTGGGTGGTCACACGCAAATGTTTTTCCACGCGTAATTGCTTTATGGTGTAAAGACATAAACGTACCCAAAACGAATTATTTAGTATTTATTGTGTCTTGTTCCACGTGAGTTTCGGTTATGAGAACGGTTTCGAGAATTTTGAAATCTTATGCTGACGATAGAAATAAACAAAAATCTTGTACTACCACTGTATGAATGACGACATCATGAACTGTTTACACACGAGTGGATCGTGTGTCCTACCTAACACGTGTCCCCTCATCACAATTTCTGTTTCCGGTTCAGAACAAAAGATTCCCGAACCGTTATGGACCAATTCCATCTTTTCTTTTATGACGTATAACAATTATCTAATTACATTCTAAAAATCATATTACGATTGTACTTCAGTTTTCTTATCAGAATTTACTGGATAAACTTAAAATTTTAAACTTAAACGATGAAAATAATAATTTAAATGGTCTATTAATCGGTTAGGTTATAGACCAAATAACTTTGTAAGATAAAAACATTTCTGAATTAATTAATTTTGTTTCTCCTATTTGTGGCGTTATCGTTCTTCTTTTGTATTCTAATTTTCAACATTATAATCATTACTCGGTATTAATGCTTATAAATATTTATAAATACAATTTTATAAAAACTGATTATCGTTGTTGATAGTTAGTAAAATTGAACGTGTTACTAAAATTTTCCAGTGGCTACTTAAGAGTGGCGCAACCACTATATGATATTTAATCTTTGGAATAATGAGCTAATTTTTACTGAACCGAAATCTTATTGCAAAGAGGGTGAAACTCACTTCCAAAAATTATTATTATAGATTTTTTCAACGACATGAACTTGTTTGGATTGTAACCTTTAAATTGTTTGTCAATCTATAAAGTCGAGGATGAATTTTTTGAAAATCTGTTTCTTTTCTAATATTATTTTCTCTGATTTAAGTTTTTATACGTGATAATGAAAAAGTAGAGCATTTGTTGATTAGTTTTAGATAAGACACTTTAACTAATTTGAGAAAATTAAGGCTTTATCTCACGATGTGATTACATAAAGACTCTTTTTGTATAGGATTTAATTATGTAAATAATGTAAAAGTTGTTGTTAGCCGGTCCATTGCATTTTATAGCATAGAACTTATAACATATCACATCAGAGTATGAATAGAAATTAACCATGATAAAATACATTTTTGGGGATTTAGTGAGGTTATGCTTTACAGACTAGATAATTGAAGTCACTATATATCGAGGCAGTTAATTTCCCACAGACTCACCAATGAATTAGTCCACATGAATCCAAACAAATGTTTTCGCTCTCACTGTATAAATAGCCTAATGCAAAAGTATTAACAAAAAAAATCATTAGTCAAAAGTTGATGGCAGTTATTGGCAACTAATCCACACTTAACTTTAACTTAAACCTACAAACTTGGATGTTTTTTTGCTTCAAGAAAATGAAAATTGAGTAACAAAATGTTTGCATGGGTGTTATATTTTCAACATGCCATGTCGTAAAAATGTGTCAAGAATGACGTGCAAATTATTTATCTTTTCAAGATTTCAATAAAACCCAACTTTAATCTTGAAAACATACTTAGTAACTCTTACATTGATATCACTTGGGCTTTACAAACAATGTGAGCCCATATAGGCCCATTCCTCTTCATTAGATACTTGCCAACAAATGCAAGCAACTCAAATTTTTATTCATCTTCCCAAAAAAATGTTTCTATGGCTTCTATAATTGATGACAAGAATGTTTCTTCCAGGAGGTTTAAATCTTCTCAGGTAATTAAATCCGATTTAGTCGAGTTCGTCCCACTACAGGCAGATATGTGTTGCCAAGAAGCCTGAGAAGGAGGAAACACTCATAGGTCTGACCGCTAACAGCCAAATGGATGGTGTTTCAGGCGACAAGGACAATGTCTATCATAAGTACAAGTAAAATGCAAATATCTTAGGTGAAGTAACAGATTGTCCTGAAATGATTGTAAATGCGGAAATGAGCAGGAAGAAAGACTGTTCATTGACTTCTCCACCAAACAAGAAATGTCCACTGAACCAAAAGATTCAGACTTTTTACCTTTACCACCTGACTAAACTACGAGGAAAACGCTTCTCGGGTAGTAGAAGAACCAAGACAATCTTCACGCAACAATCCGGAAACAATGGCAGAGAAGATCAGAAATGAAAATAGCTCGGAATGTTTGATAGTGAAGGAGCCTGACTTGTTGGACATGTCGGAGGAAGCAAAAGCAGAGAGATGATGTAAGTGAGTGGAAGATTAAGAACATATCGGAGCTGAGTCAGATCTCAATTTCCTTACGAGGAAAGGAGTGAATGTCAGCAAGGAAGACTCCACTAGAATGTTTAGCTTCTCAACGACACCTCTTAATTAATGTCCTCCACAATTTGCTTTTTGCTGTTGAGTTTCGAGTTCCATAATGTGATTAGATAAAGAAAAACTTAAACATCAATGTAGAGGCAACATAAAGCAAACTGGTGCAAGATGTTGTAAATGAAAACAGATTCTTACTTAACGACGCAGCATGGAATTGAGATTGTGTCCCTGAAATGATCCCTTCTTTTATTAGAATCCATCAAATAAACGCTAAAAAAAAAAAATCAAATGTTAAAATATGTACCAATGTTACATTTTCATAAACAAACCATATTTTAAAAATTGATGGGTTTTTATTTTCGAGGATTTTTTCATTGACTAATTTCATGAAAATAAAATAAAGAAATCTTTTCTATTATTTATTATTTTGTATTATTTTTGATATATGAATTTGAGAATTTGTTTAGGGAATAATTGTAATAAATGTTCCAAAAGAGGCAACTCTAACGTCATGGGGTTAGGTCTACCAGATCCCATCACCCCAAGTGGTTTTAATGGCGGAGATAACAAGGGAAAGAGACCACTCCAGAACTAGGCACTGATACTATTCACTCTTCCTTGAGAGTCGTTGATTCTTTTCTTCCTTTCATTTTGGGTTACCCATGGATACCGAGTTTCTCCGAACCCTAGATCGTCAGATTCTCTTGGGTGTCTTCGTTGCCTTCGTCGCCGCCGGTGCTGGTGCTGCGTATTTTCTTTCATCCTCTAAAAAACGCAGAGGTTTGATCTCAATTTCAAAAGTTCTATTCGTTTTTTTCTGGGCATTCAAATAATGGAATTTGTGTTAATTTTAGGTAAAGATTTTTGTAGAATTCATATGCTTGGAAGGTTGAATTATCCCACGGCAAATGAAAATTGAGCCTTTTTGGTCTTTACGTGGATACTTTTTGCAATTGATCTACTTGAAAGATTGACTAATTCTTGTGATTGTTTGGTTCTTAGGGTGTTTGGATCCAGAAAATTTCAAGGAGTTCAAGCTTGTTAAAAAGCAACAACTTAGTCACAATGTGGCCAAATTTGTATTTGAGCTTCCAACTTCTACCTCTGTTTTGGGTCTTCCCATTGGACAACACATTAGTTGCAGGTTTGACAATCTATTAGATTTCCATCCCTAAATTCGATTCTCTGTAAGTTGCTAGATACTAAAACCTGTATGAAGTGTCTGTGTGCATACTCCTTTGTAGGCTTTAGGTTAGGTATCTGTGTCGAAATCCACTTTAGAAAGTTTCAATGGATGTCGTGATGAATATAGTGACTTTATCAATAGGGGAAAGGATGCTCAAGGAGAGGATGTTATTAAGCCATACACTCCGACAACTTTAGATTCAGACATTGGACGCTTTGAACTTGTCATTAAGGTACACACGTAAAACATTTCTCAACTTGACGTGATCTTTGATTCTTCATGTTTTTTCTCCATAATTCAATCGAAATTTGCTGGAAATTTCCACTTGCAACTAGATGTATCCACAAGGAAGGATGTCGCATCATTTCAGGGAGATGCGTGTTGGAGACTATCTTGCTGTAAAGGGACCTAAGGTACTTTTTATCAGATGTTTTGCTAACTTGATCTTACGATCAAAAATGTTTATTCTATAGTTTTCATGAATCTTATACTATTTTTTTTATTACTTTTTACGTTTCAGGGGAGGTTCAAGTATCAACCAGGTCAGTTTAGGGCATTTGGAATGCTTGCCGGAGGTTCAGGCATCACTCCAATGTTTCAAGTATGTTGATACATTTGCGTTTGATATCATTTTGAAGCCAATCTATATGTTTAAACACGCTTTATTTTGCATCTGTTAAGGTCGCAAGAGCGATTCTAGAGAACCCAACAGACAAGACAAAGGTGCACCTCATTTACGCCAATGTCACATTTGAAGACATTCTTTTAAAGGTAAAATGTCTCTCACCTGCGGACCTACTATAAGTAAGGAAACAAGCTTTGCGTTTTTGTAGACTCTCTTTACTAACAAAGTATTATGTGAATCAATATGTTTTATTAGGAAGAATTGGAGAGTCTTACCGCCAATTACCCAGATCAATTCAAAATCTACTATGTTTTGAACCAGGTTAGCTACGAAATTCAAATGTTTTGGCGTTTCTCTAATGTAAATATCTTTTAAAAAGCTTGCGTTGATACCTTTTTACTTGTGTGGCGATGATTAGCCTCCGGATATATGGGATGGTGGTGTTGGATTTGTATCGAAGGAAATGATTCAGACTCATTGCCCCGCACCGGCATCCGATATTCAGGTAAACTTTCCTGTCCTTGATCCTGAATATAGCCGATCATTACGTATTCTAAATCTAAAACGTTATCTATGAGTGAAGCAAAAACCAAAAAATATCGGTTTATGTTTCAAACAAAACCAAGAACAACACTGCAAGCGACTAAGAAAGTGAAACATTGGACAAGAAGTAATTTTGAGTGATGAATGTAAAAGTTTTCGGCGGTGTTTTGATCTTTCTATGGTTCATGTTAAAATGGCAGATCCTAAGATGTGGACCACCGCCGATGAACAAGGCCATGGCTGCAAATCTTGAAGCCCTTGGATATTCTCCGGAGATGCAATTCCAGTTCTGATCTAAAATCTTTGTTTTTGATTGCTCCAAAATGGAACTATCTAAAACTCATTTCTCTGTTAAAAATAATTTAGTTACAATCCCAACTGAGAGTTGTGCCTTAATTGAGAGAGTTGTGCCTTAATTGAGAGAGTTGTATTTCTGTTGGAAGTTTCAATTGATTGGTTTACAAACTGCTTACACATATGGTTTACTTATATCGGTTTGGCTTAGTGTACGCAGATTTGAGTGGTGACAGACATTACATACCAAATTTTTTTTTGGTATGTTGCCACTAATTTGGGCTACGAGACTCAACACTAATGATGGGATGGATATAATTATAGTGATTTCTTTTATCATCTGTTTTTCTTAACTGTTTATAACAATATATTTTGTGTTTTCCATGAAACATAATAGCAATATATTCATGTTCTAATCTTTGCAATCTATTTTTATTTTTTAGAAGATATAATAATATATTTCATATCTAATATTTGTAATCTATTTTTATTGTTTAGAAGATATAATAATATATTTCATATTTGGTTAGAGAAAAATATAAATTTTTACTAATTTTCAAGACACTTCATCTTTTTTCCATGACCAAGTAAGTGCCAAAATATTTCATTGCATCATCGTAAAACGAGTTTTTTCTCCTATTTTTATTTTTGTCCTTAATTATTAGCATCATCTTCGACGAACAAGATTGGAGATTACCACCAAATCGTGATAGAACATAAGATGTGATGAAGCGTTGAACCAAAAGTGGAATTGATCGTTTTCACTGTCATTATGTACGCGACCACCGAGAAAATTTTTGCCAGAGTAGAAAGCATAGTGTTATTTGATTTCGAGAGACAGAAAAAAAATTTCCTAATAAAATTATGTTTTATGATTTGGGGTAGTAATTCGATTTCAAAGAATTGGCGGAAAAAACCGTATGTTAAATGGAAATAATCTTTTGTGTATTTTCCATGAGTTCTAGTAAATAATCATCCGAAAGATATAATCATCCGAAAATTATAATTATCCGACGGATATAATCATCGACGGATATAATCATCCGATGGATATAATCATCTGACGTATATAATCATCCGACGGATATAATCATCGGACATATATAATCATCCGACGGATATAATCATCCGACGGATATAATCATCCGACGGATATAATCATCCGACGGATATAATCATCCGACGGATATAATCATCCGATGGAATCATCCGACGGATATAATCATCCGACGTATATAATCATCTGATGGATATAATAATCTGACACATATAATCATATGACACATATAATCATCTGACGCATATAATCATTCGACAAATATAATCATCCGACGCATATAATCATCGGACGCATATAATCATCAGACGCATATAAAGATCCGATATATATAATCATCCGACGCATATAATCATCTGACGCATATAATCATACGACACATATAAACATCCGACGCATATAATCATCCGATGCATATAATCATCCCACGCATATAATCATCCGACGTAATCATTCGGCACATATAATCATCCGACATATATAATCATAGTAATTTTATTTCTATTTCTTTTTCAGCAACTTTACTTTATACATAGAAAAAGTAAATGTTTATAACAAATGCATTTGTGTTTTTCATCAAACATAATAACAATATACTCATGCCATAACACTTGTAATCTATTTTATTCTTTGAAAGATATAAGAATGTACCTCATATTTGGCTAGAGAGAAACTCAAGTTTTTACTGTCTAATTCTCGCGACACTTCATCGTTTTTCCATGACCAAGGAACTGTGTGCCAAAATACTCCATTGCATTATCGTAAAACGAGTTTTTTCTCCCGTTCTTGTTCTTGTCTTTGATTATTAGCGTCATCTTGGACGAACGAGATTGGAAATGACCATCAAATCGCGATAAAACATAAGATATGATGAATCACTGAACTGGAGGTGGAATTGATCGTTTTCACTTTCATTACGTACGTGACCACTGAGAAAATATTCCCCAGAGGAGCAAGCATGGTGTTTTTTTGATTTCAAGAGATGAGATAAAAAGTTTTCTTAGAAAATTATGATTTGCGATTTGGAGAAATAATTTGACTTCAATGAATTGGCAGAAAAATTCGTATGCTAGATGAAAATAACCATTTGTATGTTTTCCAGGAGTTCTATTATGTAATTAAATATAATTCGATAGATATAATCATCCGATGGATATAATTATCCGATAGATTTAATCATCCGACGGATATAATCATCCGAACGATATAATCATCCGAATGATATAATCATTCGAAGGATATAATCATCCGAAGGATATAATCATCCGAACGATATGATCATCCAAACGATATAATCATCTAACACATATAATCATTCGACGCTTATGATCATCCGAGCGATATAATCATGCGACGAATATAATCATCTAACCGATATAACTATCCGACGGATATAATCATCTGATGGATATTATCATCTGATGCATATAATCATCCGACGTATATAATCCTCCGACACATATAATCATCTCACGCATATAATCATCCGACGCATATAATCATCCAACGCATATAATCATCTAACGCATATAATCATCTGACTCATATAATCATTTGGTGCATATAATCATCCGACACATATAATCATCCGACACATATAATAATTATAGTGATTTTATTTTTATTTCTTACCTCAGCAACTTTACTCTCTATGTAGGGGAGGTAAGTGTATAAAACCAATGTATTTGTGTTTTCCATCAAACATAATCATTGCATTTGAATGATATAATCATCTGAAAGATATAATTATAATCATCTGAAGGATATAATCATCTGAAGGATATAATCATCTAACACATATAATCATTCGACGCATATAATCATCCGAGTGATATAATCATGCGACGAATATAATCATCTGACCGATATAATCATCTGACGGATATAATCATCCGATATATATAATCATCCGATGGATATAATCATCCGACGGATATAATCATCCGATTGATATAATCATCTAACACAAATAATCATATGACACATATAATCATCGGATGCATATAATCATTCAACAAATATAATCATTCGACAAATATAATCATCCGACGCATATAATCATCAGACACATATAATTATCGGACGCATATAATCATTGGATGCATATAATCATCCGACGCATATAATCATCCGATGCATATAATAATCCGATGCATATAATCATCCGACACATATAATCATCCGACATAATCATTTAGCACATATAATCATCTGACATATATAATCATAGTAATTTTATTTCTATTTCTTTTCTCAGCAATTTTACTCTCTACATAGGAAAAGTAAATGTTTATAACAAATGTTTTTGTGTTTTTCATCAAACATAATAACAATATACTCATGTCATAACAATTGTAATTTATTTAATTCTTTGAAAGATATAAGAATTTACTTCATATTTGGTTAGAGAAAAACTCAAGTTTTTACTATCTAATTCTCGCAACAATTCATCGTCTTTTCATGACCAAGGAACTGTGTGCCAAAATACTTATTCTTGTCTTCGATTATGGGGTGAATTGTTTATATAAGGATTGATTTACAAAATGTGTTTCTACTCCCGTTCTTATTCTTGTCTTCGATTATTAGCGTAATCTTCGATGCATGACGACCAAATCGACCAAACCACGATAGAAAATAGGACGTGATAAAACACTGAACCGGAGGTGGAACTGAAGCATTGATGATTGTCTTTAGTGTCATTATAAAACGAGTTTTTCTCCCGTTCTTGTTCTTTTCTTTGATTATTAGCGTCATCTTGGACGAACGAGATTGGAAATGACCATCAAATCGCGATAAAACATAAGATGTGATGAATCACTGAACTGGAGGTAGAATTGATCGTTTTCACTTTCATTACGTACGTGACCACTAAGAAAATATTCCCCAGAGGAGCAAGCATGGTGTTTTTTGATTTCAAGAGATGAGATAAAAAGTTTCGTTAGAAAATTATGATTTGCAATTTGGAGAAATAATTTGATTTCAATGAATTGGCAGAAAAATTCGTATGCTAGATGAAAATAACCATTTGTATGTTTTCCAGGAGTTCTATTATGTAATTAAATATAATTCGATAGATATAATCATCCGACGGATATAATTATCCGATAGATTTAATCATCCGACGGATATAATCATCCGAACGATATAATCATCCGAATGATATAATCATTCAAAGGATATAATCATCCGAAGGATATAATCATCCGAAGGATATAATCATCCGAACGATATGATCATCCGAACGATATAATCATCTAGCACATATAATCATTCGACACATATAATCATCCGAGTGATATAATCATGCGACGAATATAATCATCTGACCGATATAATCATCTGGCGGATATAATCATCTGATAGATATAATCATTTAATGCATATAATCATCTGACGTATATAATCATCCGACGCATATAATCATCCGACGCATATAATCATCCTACACATATAATCATCCAACGCATATAATCATCCGACGCATATAATCATCTGACTCATATAATCATTTGGTGCATATAATCATCTGACACATATAATTATAGTGATTTTATTTCTATTTCTTACCTCAGTAACTTTACTCTCTATGTAGGGGAGGTAAGTGTATATAACAATGTATTTGTGTTTTTCATCAAACATAATCATTGCATTTGAATGATATAATCATCTGAAGGATATAATCATAATCATCCGAATGATATAATCATGTGAAGGATATAATCATCTGAAGGATATAATCATCTAACACATATAATCATTCGACGCATATAATCAACCGAGTGATATAATCAGGCGACGAATATAATCATCTGACCGATATAATCATCCGATAGATATAATCATCCGATAGATATAATCATCCAACGGATATAATCATCCGACGGATATAATCATCTGATTGATATAATCATCCGACACATATAATCATATGACGCATATAATCATCTGACGCATATAATCATTCAACAAATATAATCATTCAACAAATATAATCATTCGAAAAATATAATCATCTGACATATATAATCATCATACACATATAATCATCGAACGCATATAATCATTGGATGCATATAATCATTCGACGCATATAATCATCCGACGCATATAATAATCTGATGCATATAATCATCCGACACATATAATCATCCGACATAACCATTCAGCACATATAATCATCCGACATATATAATCATAGTAATTTTATTTCTATTTCTATTCTCAGCAATTTTACTCTCTACATAGGAAAAGTAAATGTTTATAACAAATGTTTTTGTGTTTTTCATCAAACATAATAACAATATACTCATGTCATAACAATTGTAATCTATTTAATTCTTTGAAAGATATAAGAATTTACCTCATATTTGGTTAGAGAGAAACTCAAGTTTTTACTGTCTAATTCTCGCGACAGTTCATCGTCTTTTCATGACCAAGGAACTGTGTGCCAAAATACTTATTCTTGTCTTCGATTATGGGATGAATTGTTTATATAAGGATTGATTTACAAAAGTGTTTCTACTCCCGTTCTTATTCTTGTCTTCGATTATTAGCGTAATCTTCGATGCATGACGACCAAACCGACTAAACCACGATAGAAAATAGGATGTGATAAAACGCTGAACCGGAGGTGGACCTGAAGCATTGATGATTTTCTTCAATGTCATTATATACGCAATCACTGAAGCGCTAACTGAGAAAATTGTGGACGGAGGAGGAAGCATGGTTTTCGATTTCGAGAGAGAAAAAGTTCTGCGAAAAGAATCTATTTCACGATTTGGGGGGGAAATAATTGGATTTTAGAAAATTGGCGGAAAAACATAATATGACAAATTTTGAGATTAAACATAAAACGAGTTTTTTCTTCCGTTCTTGTTCTTGTCTTTGATTATTAGCGTCATCTTGGCCGAACAAGATTGGAAATGACCATCAAATCGCGATAAAACATAATATATGATGAATCACTGAACAGGAGGTGGAATTGATCGTTTTCACTTTCATTACGTACGTGACCACTGAGAAAATATTCCCCAAAGGAGCAAGCATGGTGTTTTTTTATTTCAAGAGATGAGATAAAAAGTTTCCTTAGAAAATTCTGATTTGCGATTTGGAGAAATAATTTGATTTCAATGAATTGGCAAAAAAATTCGTATGCTAGATGAAAATAACCATTTGTATGTTTTCCAGGAGTTCTATTATGTAATTAAATATAATTCGATAGATATAATCATCCGACGGATATAATTATCCGATAGATTTAATCATCCGACGGATATAATCATCCAAACGATATAATCATCCGAATGATATAATCATTCGAAGGATATAATCATCCGAAGGATATAATCATCCGAACGATATGATCATCCCAACGATATAATCATCTAACACATATAATCATTCGACGCATATAATCATCCGAGTGATATAATCATGCGAAGAATATAATCATCTGACCGATATAATCATCCGACAGATATAATCATCTGATAGATATAATCATCTGATGCATATAATCATCCGACGTATATAATCATCCGACGCATATAATCATCCGACGCATATAATCATCCAACGCATATAATAATCCAACGCATATAATCATCTGATGCATATAATCATCTGACTCATATAATCATTTGGTGCATATAATCATCCGACACATATAATTATAGTAATTTTATTTCTATTTCTTACCTCATCAACTTTACTCTCTATGTAGGGGAGGTAATTGTATATAACAATGTATTTGTGTTTTTCATCAAACATAATCGTTGCATTTGAATGATATAATCATCTGCAGGATAGAATCATAATCATCCGAATGATATAATCATGTGAAGGATATAATCATCTAACACATATAATCATTCGACGCATATAATCATCCGAGTGATATAATCAGGCGACGAATATAATCATCTGACCGATATAATCATCCGACGGATATAATCATCTGATAGATATAATCATCCGACGGATATAATCATCCGATTGATATAATCATCTGACACATATAATCATATGACGCATATAATCATTTGACGCATATAATCATTCAACAAATATAATCATTCAACAAATATAATCATTCGACAAATATAATCATCCGACACATATAATCATCAGACACATATAATCATCGGACGCATATAATCATTGGATGCATATAATCATCCGACGCATATAATCATCTGACGCATATAATAATCCGATGCATATAATCATCCGACACATATAATCATCCGACATAATCATTCAGCACATATAATCATCCGACATATATAATCATAGTAATTTTATTTCTATTTCTTTTCTCAGCAATTTTACTCTCTACATAGGAAAATGAAATGTTTATAACAAATGTTTTTATGTTTTTCATCAAATATAATAACAATATACTCATGTCATAACAATTGTAATCTATTTAATACTTTGAAAGATATAAGAATTTACCTCATATTTGGTTAGAGAGAAACTCAAGTTTTTATTGTCTAATTCTCGCGACAGTTCATCGTCTTTTCATGACCAAGGAACTGTGTACCAAAATACTTATTCTTGTCTTCGATTATGGGGTGAATTGTTTATATAAGGATTGATTTACAAAACATGTTTCTACTCCCGTTCTTATTCTTGTCTTCGATTATTAGCATAATCTTCGATGCATGACGACCAAACCAACCAAAACACGATAGAAAATAGGACGTGATAAAACGCTGAACCGGAGGTGGAATTGAAGCATTGATGATTGTCTTCAGTGTCATTATATACGAGATCACTGAAGCGCAAACTGAGAAAATTTTGGACGGAGGAGGAAGCATGATTTTCGATTTTGAGAGAGAAAGAGTTCCGCGAAAAGATTCTATTTCACGATTTGGGGGGGAAAATAATTGGATTTTAGAAAATTGGCGGAAAAACATGCTATATGGCAATAATCGTCTGTGTGTTTTCCACGAGTTCGGATTATGCGAATGACACTTGGCTAAAGAATATTTTGTAAATCAATCCTTATATAAACAATTCACCCCATAATGTTTCCTTTCCCCATTCTCGAGCTTTCTCTCTAAATCTCTTTTCATCCTTTCAAATATGTAAGTTTTTTCTTTTTTTATGTAAATTTACTTTTTGTTAGTTATGTTTAATAGATTTTAAAATATATATATAGCTTTTCTTTGTGAATTTATTGTTAAATATTCAAATTGTTAGATTTAGAATTAGCTTTTTAAATTATATCTTAAATGTTTTATGGTATGTGATTTAAATTCGCTCTTATGAAAAATATTTTCCTAAATATTATAGAGAGCTATTTTTAAAAGAAATTTTGTTATAATAATGTTTTACATATAAAATCTCTTCCTTATATCGTAAAAACTATTTTTTTATCAATTACTTTTATAATTTAAAATAGTTTTTATCTTTTACTTCTACAGCTTTATATTTGTAATATTATAAAACTATTTTTATAATTTAAAATTGTTTTTGTAATATTTATATTTTTTATAATTTAAAAACTGCTGTTCATATTTTAAGAACTATTTTTTCTTTGTAGTTGAGAAATGTTATTATTTTGTATTCTGTAAAAACATTTTTATAATTTAAAAACTGTTATTCGTAGTTAAGATATTGTATTAGTAATTTTAAAAATTGTATTTTGTAATTTAAAAACTGTGTTTTAAATTTGAAAAACATTCTTTTCAAAAATACTATTTTCTTTTTAAAAAAGTTCTTTAAGATAATTTTCTTTTTTCTAAAAAAATTCCCTTTATCTTTTCAAACAAGATTTTTATATCCCATAAAAACCTATACCTAGTTGGATTTTAAGAAAAGGAAATACACATTTTTGTTAGGAAAGAAAAGGAAATATACATCTTTGTTAGGAAAGAAAAGGAAATATACATTTTTGTTAAGAAAAAAGGAAATATATATTTTGTTAGGAAAGAAAAGGAAAATATTAACCGGTGGTTTTTGCACGTTTCTAGGCACGAATCTTGTCTCATGGTCTTCGAAAAAGCAGCCTACTATCTCGCGCAGCTCAACAGAAGCTGAATATCGCTCCCTTTCTAACACCGCCTCCGAAATCACGTGGCTAAGCTCTGTTCTCAAAGAAATCGGTATTCCTCTTCTTTCAACCCCTGAATTATTTTGCGATAATCTCTCCTCTGTGTATTTAACAGCAAATCCGGGCTTTCACTCGCGTACAAAACACTTTGAGCTCGATCACCACTACGTTCGTGAGCGTGTGGCATTAGGAGCATTGATTGTTAAACACATCCCAAGTCACCTTCAGCTAGCGGATATATTCACAAAATCATTGCTAACTACTACGTTTGAATTCTTGCGAGCCAAACTCGGTGTTCAAACTCCACCCACACCGAGTTTGTTGGGGGGTATTAGTACTGAAATCACAGCTTCAAAAATGAAGCTTCAGAACAGAGGTGAACATAGGAAAGAGCAAACAGACAAGGCTGCTCGTCAACAAGTGTGGAAGAGAAAATCGAAAATGGGCATAAACGAAGACAAGCCCAAATTGCAGAAAGAGCCCAATCACATCCAAGAAGAAACGACGCCGTTACCCAAAATGGAACAGCTCCGTTGTCCTGCAACTCACGTACGTGAAGACGACAACAGAAATGCAAAAATCATGTCTATGCAGAATACGGAAAGCATCTACGGTGTGGAGACGACAAATCGATTCAACGCTCTCGATCTGTTGGCGTTGGACAGGCTGCCTAGCTAGGGTTTTCTAAGTTTATCTATGTATAAAAGAAGCTCGATGTAATGAAGTTTTCTTAAGTTGAAACAAACACAAAAGCTTAGAAATGGAAAACGTTTTCTTTCTTTAAAACTCTCGGCTTACAAATATAACTAAAAATTCTCCATAAAAGCTAAATCCTAAAGCGCTTCGCTTCTTTGTCTACAGATTTCTCTACTTTTTGCATTGAATTTTCCCGGCGGGCTGCATATCATATGATGATTAAGTTGATCAGATCAATGATTCACATCATAACTCGTCCGATACAAAACTTGTTAATCTCTTATCTCGGGTCTCTTGTCGACCGTCTTTCATTGACTCATCACCACCACGATACAAATCTTGATAACCATATAACTCTTATAATCAAAGGCTCAAACGAGCTTTATGCCGCCACTCGAGCTTATCTTTTCACCAAAATCAACCTTGATCCCACCAATCCGTTGAAGAATGCAAGTTGGACGATCTATACCAAGGGGTCGAGGTCAAGTGGTGGATCTTTGTTGATAAAGATATTTGAAGCATCACAAAGGAAAGTTTTGAGTTGAGGTTCGAAAAAAGGCACAGAGACTTGATCTTCAACTCTTACCTACCTTTCGTGTATTAGAACGCAATTTTCTACAATATGGACAACTGATAATTGTGAATAAATTACATATAATAAAATGTAAAAATACCGATACACGAATTTGGGAAAGACTGGATTTGTAGAGGCGAGACACTCTTTCTTTAATTTTGAAAACGCCCCGTAGTGTGACGGTTGCATGGCGTTCCGAATCCCAAGATACAACTGCAACTATTCTGTCTTGCACAACCCAAGAACAAAATCTAACGAACGCTTTTCTATGTTGCACTCTCAGACTCAACATAAGAGGGATTTTTTATCTGTATTTTTTTTTACACTCTTAGAATGAGAAAACCAAAGGTTTATTTTCTTTTTTTTTCATCCTCATTTTTCGTGAATCATTTACATTATCATTGTTTTCTTAATGATCAATATATGAGTTTATAAAAAGGTTATTCCATTTTTAATGAGAATTATTCTCCACTAAAAATCATTATGATTTTTATGTTACAAATGTTACAAAACAATAAACCAAATTAATTTGGTTGTAATTTGTAACTTAACTCAATAAAGGAGATGTTGAATTTGACTTAGTCAACAAATAACAAATGAGGTATGAACCAAACCACAATAAAAATTGTACCGACCATTAGTTCATTTGCTAAATTCCGAAAACTCGAAACTCGAGTTCGGTTATCTCCTTCCACTAATAAATTTTGAGTTTTGTAACAGTTTCTCCGCTTGATATACAAGAGAAATTTCAACTCTAAATTATAATGTGTGACAAATTACATTTGTTCATTTTATGCTTATCAAGCAACCCACTTTAAATACTCATTTCTCATTCAAACGAACTTCGATTTTAACGTCTTCTTTAGAAAACTCACCGGACAATGATCGACAGCCACTTCCGGAAAACCGAGTTCCAACAATCCCCCACATGAATAGAAATGACTCTAAACACGTGATGACTCGATAGACTTAAATAACTATCTAGACAAGACTCGACAAGATTAGACATAAAGACTTTCGAGAGTACAAACGAAAAATCTATTGTATATGAGTTGGTAGCATTTTTCAGCCTTGAACCAATCATTGTTAATAGCTATCGGATTTACTCGACCAGAAGGTGAACATGATGTCTTGAACCCTCTCGGCTTTTATGTAAACCGAAACATTAACTATAACACAATTTTTTTTTCTCATAAAACTAGGTTCTCTATTGTGTTCATTTTGGCTGTGAACATGTCTGGTTAATCATGTGTGAACTTGGAGAATATAGCCTTTCCTTTATCCTCCTAGAAACGGCCCCATTTCACACTCACAAGGTGATTTACCATTAGCTTTGTTTTAAGGAATATCCTGTAGTACTCCACTTATATCTCAAAGCTATGGTCTCAAATCATTAAAAGCAACGTTTATCCTACACACATACAGGAAGCATTGTGCATCATCCTAGGAACTGGATAGAAACGTAAGTCTCACAATGCTCTTTCCGATTCCGTTTGACTTAGTTGTCCTTTTGAACCTACATCTTGGGATCTCCAGTCACGTAGGTAGGGTTACCATCAAACTTTATCTTAAATCATAGGCTTAACCCATTTCTCTTGATGATTTTACAATTTAATCTCATGACACCTTTAATATATGGATCCTAGGTTGTCATTCAATTGGATATAATCTATTAAGATTACACAATTTGAGATTAATTTTATAATGGTTATTTTTTTTTCAAAAAAAAAACAACTAAACCACTTATACAATCTATTTTTTAGTTAGATTGTGACTATTTAGAAAGTTGTACTATCATTTTTGTAGACACCCTCAGACTTTTAGGTATTTGTACGAATGTACTTTACCTTCCAAAGTTCATATGACATCTTGTCAATAACTTTATGTGGTAAGCAACGTTTCCCCCACATTTTCTGATACAACTCAGAGTAATGCAATTTTGCATTCATCATTTTTTTTTCCTGTGAGTTTGAGATATTTTTTTCCCATTCCTCCATTTGATTCGAATGATCACAGAAATGATTTTTGATAAATAATGTTATTTATTCAAAATAACGTATTATTTTTTATCAAAAATATTTTCCTTTATCACATATAACTATTTTCATAGTTTTCTCAAGTTGGTTTTATTTTCCAACTTTTTTTTTTCCGCTTTAATTTTTTTTTTAAAGTCATATTCATGCGTCTCAACAAATCTATACATCTATTAAAATAGATATCAATTTTGCTAGACATGCATAAACTTTTTGACATATCACACTTGTGATATTTTCCACTAAACTTCTTTTAAACATTTTGCTTGTGAAGTAAGTGATGATTTTTAGAGGTATGTCTGTTCTTAAACATTATTGACATAGTCACATGTGGCAGACCACTACCAATACGAAATTGGTGCGTCGACTCACAAGACTCATGGTCAATATTACCTCTAAATCAATAGGATTTGGACATTAAGATAAAAATCAAAATTTCATCCGTATTGCTAACAAAGTCGTTAGTGGTAGACCGCTCCCAATTTGGGGTATTGACTCACTATATTTGTTGCCATAATAAAACGTTATTGTTAACGTTTTATTTTATTGATACTTTTTTTTTCCGTTTTGCACAATTGCAAACCCAAAAAGGTATATTGACAAATTATAATGTGGGACAAATTACATTTGTTCATTTTATGCTTATCAAGCAACCCACTTTAAATACTCATATATTGATCATTAAGAAAAATGGTTGGGAAAGATTAAAAATGAGAATCAAAAAGAAAGGAAAAGAAACATTTGGTTTTCTCATTCTAAAAGTGTAAAAAATACACATAAAAAATCCTTCACATGTTAAATCTGAGAGTGCAACATAGAAAAGCGTTCGTTGGATTCTATTCTTGGGTTGTGCAAGACAGAATAGTTACAGTTGTATCTTGGGATTCGGAACGCCATGCAACCGTCACACTACGTGGCGTTTTCAGAATTAAAAAAAGAGTGTCTCGCCTCTGCAAATATCGAGTCTTTCCCAAATTCTTGTATTAGTATTTTACATTTTATTATATGTAATTATTCACAATTATCAGTTGCCCATATTGTAGAAAATTGGGTTCTAACATCGTGGAGAGCAAAAAGGAGAAGGAAATCCTCAGGAAGCACACATATTCTCACTGCTTTCAAGCTTGGGAAACAAAGAGACTAGAGCACCACTCAACCTTTGAAACGATTGTTATGAATGAAGAGGTCAAGCATGGCCTCAATTTGGCCGATCTTGATCGGTTCATCAAAAGGAAAGATTTCTACAGAAAAGTTGGAAGATCATGGACGAGAAATTACTTGTTGTATGGGCCACCAGGGACAGGGAAGACTAGTCTTGTGGTTGCTATGGCTAAACATCTCAATTTGGATATCTATGATTTCAATCTTTCGGGAGCACTGAAAAGCGACTTTGATCCAAGGTTACTAATTATAGGAGTCATGGACAGCTCGATTATCATCAGATAAGATTGATGTCCAAGACAATTGACATTTGTGGAGACTTATGAGATATTATACTTTGAAGTGCATTTAGGAACTTTTTTGCTCTTAAGGTTTTAAATTTGGACTCTATTTATTTATTTTTAAAGTAGTTTAGTTTTTGTCTGAAATATTCATATTTACGCTTTTCTTTTAGATTACTTATGCATACTAAACTTGTTTTTTTTTATTAGAAAAACTAATATATATTAGTTAATAACATTTCCTCAAAATATTATAATATATGTTTTCATTATACCACATAAATCAAATCGGTTATGGTATTGCGATTTTTTTCCTCTGTCTGGCTACATGATACATTGTAGTTCAGTCACTATTTCAGAAATTTTTTATAACATATGAACATGTTGATATTTTTATAGCACATAGTTATTTGCAAAATTCTAGAAATTTCTGTTTCAATAAAATCTAGGAACTTCCCTACAATACTTCCGTTAAACAAGGACCGTTCGCTCAACATAGTAAAAACAACATCCAACGGTTAAAATAAACCAAACAACAGAGATAACTAGATCCGACCTCTCTCCTTATCCCTCTCCGCCACTCTCTCCTTCTCCGAACTCTCCAATGGCCGGTCTACTCAAAACGCCATCATTACATCTCGCTCCAACTCTTCTTCATGCACCCTATGTACCCTTGAAGCCGTTTTGTGTCTCCTTCGCCGGAGGAAGGAACTCTAGCGTCTCACTCTCTCGCCGAGCTTCTCTCCGGTTTGTCTCTAGTGGCCATCCTTTCCGGTATCTTAACATCGTACCTTTTGCTTCGGGAGAAGCAGAGACGACGGAGACGGAATTGGAAGCGAGTGAACCCGAAGTCCAGGTTTTTCGATATCGGCTCCACTCCTTTTGTCTTTTGGGGTTTTTTTTTACAGTTAATTGGTGATTAGAATTTCAAAATTAGGATACTTATCAATTTACTTAGAATTTTATGATTGTGTCTGTTCAAATCTTGAGAACTTGGGATGTGGTAATATAGGAATTGCTTGTTATTTGCTTAAAGGTTTAAACTTTTTGATTATATTATACTCTGAAGAAACGTTCACATGAATTTGAGAATTGAACATGATTCGTTTTCGGTCTCTTCAGCCGCCATGTGGTGAATGGCAGATTTCAGATTCTTGTAGCATGAATCCCCAAAATTGTTTTATTGATTGTTGCATTGGGGTCACAGGGAATACCCCGAAGCTTTTGGTGATAATGTGATTGTTTAGGTCAATAGATTATGTTTGTATTGTCTATTGTGTGTGTTTGTGTTGAGATGCTGTTTTTCCTCAGGTATCAGGAATTTATATGCAATGTCTGCGTAAATGGTTTGCTTTCTTCTGATTCTTTTTTCTTCTGACATTATGGAGCAGGAAGCTGTGGGTGTTGAAGGTGAAAATGCCGGCGCCGAGGGGAGTGAAGCTGAGGAAGAAGAAGCGGCGGTTACCATAGCATTGCTGAATTCATATAAAGAAGCTTTAGCAGAGAATAATGAGGGAAAGATTGCTGAGATAGAAGCATCTTTAAAGTCCATAGAAGATGAAAAACTTCAGCTTGAGGATAAAGTAGCCTCTTTATCCAGTGAGTTATCGGCGGAGAGGGATCGTCTCATAAGAATCAGTGCAGATTTCGACAACTTCAGGAAGAGGACGGAGAGGGAAAGGCTGAACCTTGTTACAAATGCTCAAGGAGAGGTTGTAGAGAATCTACTGGCTGTTCTGGATAATTTCGAGAGAGCTAAAACCCAAATTAAGGTGGAGACTGATGGAGAAGAGAAAGTCACTGAGAGCTATCAGAGCATATACAAACAGTTTGTAGAAATTTTGGGCTCACTTGGTGTTGTCCATGTGGAGACAGTTGGCAAGCAGTTTGATCCAACGGTAAGTTAGTTATATATCTTTCTTCTTTTTGGAGATCAAGTAATATTGGGGAATTTTGGTGATGTGCTTATATATGTGTTATCTTTAGCTATGGAAGGGATCTTTACAGTCAAAATATTTGAGTAACTCATTGGTATAGTGCCGCCCAGATGCTTTTGTTACTTTGCAAGATGGGTAGATGGATCAAACGAATTCTGCTTAATGATCCTTGTGATGAGAATCAGTGAACCTAATAGGCTTAAGATCCCTTATCATAGTGAGATGTCTTCTGGTTAACACAAATTTAGAGAAACATAACTATTCATGTGTCTAGTCCTACGCATACACCTCAATACAGTTTTAGAGACTTTACGGAGTGGTGATAGGCTTCAGTGAGTTGGTGGTTGAACTTGACCTAATCTCTTTGTTTGTTGGTCTTTTCAAATTTCTAACAGCTGACATCTCATTTGTCCATTTTCTTTTTTCTCTTTGTCGTGTAAAAGCTTCATGAGGCAATAATGAGAGAAGATTCTGCGGAATATGAAGAGGGCATAGTACTCGAAGAATACAGGAAAGGTTTCTTGCTCGGGGAAAGGCTTTTACGGCCTTCAATGGTGAAAGTATCATCTGGACCCGGACCAGAAAAGCCCCGTGAAGCTGAAGGAGAAGAAGACAGTGCACAAGGAACCGCAGAAGAAGAAGCAACTTCTTGAAATGAAAGACAATACTCAGCAGTTTTGTGTGCGTATTTGTAAGAGAGATAGTGAGAAAGCAAGAGAGATCCGTTTACCATTAATTGTTGTTATTGTTATTGTGATACGTTATATCATTTCTACAGTCTAAACGAAATAGGACAAGATTTTCACAAAACTCCTAAATTTTGACGTAGGTAACTTCATCTTATACTTTACATTTATTGTGCATTTCTTAATCAATGGTGTGAGAAATTGGCTGTTTTAGTTAATTGTAGTACTCCTAAATCGAAAAGTTTGTAAGGAAGTAAAGTTTGATGCTGTGGTTGTTATGCTGTAGGACGAAAAGGGTGATTTTGCACCATGTGATGCTGCATGGCTAGAGCCTTCTACATCACATGATGCTTCTGAGAAACCTGACTCTTCTACATCCCTTAGCAACTCTAGCCTTTCTAATAACCCTTTTCTTCCTAATCAACTCTTCAACAATTAATATCCCTGGTCCACTTGACCTCAGTGGTTATAGTCTACTAAAAGGAGAGGGGGAAACAAAGAATACTTATGTAGCCAACCAAGTTGAATCTCACAGCGACTGTTGGGATGAGAAAGTTAGTTTGGTTGAAGATGAGAAAGAATATGATCCGACTATTAACGAGCTAAGGAGGACTAGTCAATAACAGTAATGGTGTGGACTGTTCCCAAGGCTGAGGCATTGGTTCTGAAGGTGATAATGTAAGACCAAATGGACCTCTCAAAGGTTTATCCTAAGGAGCTTGATAAGAACAGTCGTAGCATAGGTGCTAACCGGAGGAAGTCTGGTTCTGTGAAAAGATCTAAACAAGATAGTTCAACAAGTAACAACTACACAATAGCTACGCTTCAGAATCTGAGAAGAGATTTGACTACATTCTACTCTTTTGGTAGAACTGCAAGGATAGCAAATGAGTATCATAGTGTGTTGGAAAATAACAAGTTGTCTCAGAAAAACAAGATGGAGGAATTAGACATCGCAAAGATCCTTAAGCCGATGAGTTTTTCGGCATCCATATCAGACAGTGTCCAAGACATGCTGGTAACTTTTTCCTGGCGCTGAGGTTTGTGTCATTGCTCATTGGTCAATTTTCACATTAGGAGTTCATAATTTGATTTATTTGGTTACTCCTCATAGGTCTGATGGGAAAGAAGTTATAGTGGACAACAAGTTTCTCAAGGCTCACAATCCTCATCTGGTAAGAATGGTATCTTAATAAGTTTTTCTTCTGCATTTATTCATTTGAAAGATTCTAAAAGCTTTTCTGTTTTTCTGTGTTTCTAACGCCAGCTGATTGAATTCTATGAACAACATCTCAATTATAATTACACGTCTTGATTCATCCTGAAAGATGAGAATTTGTTTGCACACAGCACTTGTAGGCAGAAAAATATTAGATGGTTTATTTTGGGTCTAGCAAAGTAATATGTAGAGTGGGGGAAATTTTTCAAGAAATGGAAATGATCTCTTCCAAGAATTTAACCAGTTTAGAAGCTATACATGATCATTACACAACAATAAATGTTAAACCTGTGAAATTACTTAGTTAGAGGTCTCATGATCATTGCTTTTCGGTTTGGCTTTATGAAACTTTTGTGTTTTGTATTTACATTGGCATGCATAAAACTATCCTTAATAAAAAAATGTAAAAGCTCATTATATGTAACATGGACATGTACGACCGGCAAAGAGACATTGCACATAAACATCATCCAAGTATGAATAGATTTAAGATTTGTCAAACTCAGAGGCTAAACATTATTTGGAATTGTATATATTATACATAAATGGAGAGAGGGAGAGAGAGTATCAGATGCTTTTGAGTTTGCTGCCAAACTTAGGAAATAACAAAAGTGGCAAGACAAAAATGCCAAAAGAGTAGAAAAAAGTTGCTATGGTTTTTAATTTTTCTTTTTATTGACTAACTTATATATATAGTGACTTAATAATTTATCATACATGCAACGTGATATTTTATGATTATATAAAACAGAATAAATATAGATATTGATTTTCACTCATATGGATAACATGTCTTAGCGTTTGGTTTCTGTTTTGAATTATATATTTGTTATTCGATACCAAATTAACAGAAGATGACAAAAGATTAGTTAAACCAAAATTTGACATTGTTCATTTATCTAAACTTCAATGGATGTTTACTAACTATATATATATATATTTCTTAACATGTTCTTGATCATTAAAATGGGCCGAAGATGGATGCAAATAAACTCTCTAAAAGAAGAAAACAATGGAAGAATACTTATTCCATAAAAATGCTATTAGAGGGATGAAAATAAGGGTTATAAATAAATCAAAGAAGCAAAGATAAATTAACATAAGAATAAGATTGAAAACTATTATCTGTAGAAATGTTTTAACACCATTAATTCAGAGAACCTAGACATGATTTATTCAATATAATATTAGGAAGAAAGAGGGCAAAAGAAGTGTGAGATTGATGAAGTAAATGACAACAAAGAGGCACATGTTGAAGATGTCAGCTCCTCGAAAACCCATCTCTCTCTCTCTCTATCTCTTTCCTCTTTTGCGGCTCTTTCCATTTTTACTAAATTAATTTGATTTTGCTTTGCAATTTTTATATTTAGTGAATCTTGGATGTTTTTTTATTATTAAGTCACAAAATTTTGATATATAAACTAACACATACACAGAATATCGATGGTGGCAAAAAATATTCTAAATGTCGAATGTTTTAGAATCAAAATGATCTATTATAAATAATATATGTATATATAATTGTAACTATAGGTTTAAATTTAGAAAATCGAATTAAGAATTATAACAAAACTGTAAAACACAAGTTCGTTATGTTTTTTTTTTTGCGTTGAAAGTGATTTATTCGTTCATCATAAATAACATGTGACTTATAACAAAATAAATATTTAAAACATTTTATAATAACAATGAAGATGTGATATTTTTTTAGTGTTTTAGATATTTAGTTTTGTGAGCTATATAAAAAGATAATTTTAGAATTATAATTTAAAGTTTTACTAGATAATATATCCAATCGAGTATAACATATTATAAAGTTATATCATTATTATATTTGATTAAAATGTTATATATATATATGTTTAAATTGATATGTTACACTTGATTAATCGTCATTTTATAATATTTTAGTCATATCATATTTTATGATATGTTATTATTTTTTTTCAAATTCACTTTTAAGGATAAAAGAATTGGATTGTTGACAAAAATTTAAATTTATAATTCTAAAAATATTCTTTTTATCCATTATTTTGATTTTAGTTAAATTATATGCTTTTACAAAAAACAACATTCCAGATATCATCAACTTTTATTATTAAATACATATAACAAATAAATATTTATATCATTTTTAAATATTCTGTTACAATAATTTACAAATTTCGATGGCTACCTCTTCTAGACTACTACTACATTATTTCATCAATACTTGTAATTTGAAAGATAAGAATAATTGTAAATGCATTCTTAAAAAACCTAATAAAATAAAGTGGAGAGTTGGGATAGAAGTCAGGCTTATGTGTATGAAAGTGATTAGATTTTGATTTGCATTTCGTTATTTCATATTTGTATATGAATATTGAATGGAAAAGAAGAATTAGAAAGATGGCTACAGCTGTATTCACGTAACCATTCCTCACTCGCCTATATTTTAAAATTTTGTTTATTCCTTAATATTAAACTAACAAATAAACATTGTATCTGTTTGGTCATAACATTGCATTTTCTGTTAACATTTTATTATTGACTTCCAATATTGCATTATGAGTGGTATTTATTTTCCACCAAACATTTTTGATTTACTTGAATTAATTGGAAAACATATTAGTTTTGTTCGATTTGTAACCGTAAAAAGTTGTGATTGTATCATGTGGCTAAATATTATTTGTTTGACCACCACATCTTCGTGCGGTTAAACAATGTGGTTGACCGCAGAAAACTATGATAAAAAATTTTAACCGTTGCGAAATTGTATCGTTTACGATCAAATGATTGCGATAAAACTTGCGACGATAATCTGTACTAATCAAACAAATAACAATAATGCATCATATAATCGAAATGTTTGAGCGCAGTTCGATCTCACAAATAATGTGACAGACAAATGAAGATCGCTATTATACGTTGGAGTTTAGACCAATGAATGGCCAAATTTTTATAGTAAGATGCCTTGACGTTAAAAAAAATAAAAGAGAAGATTATATTTGGATATTTTACAAACAAAAATAAAAGCCATTTTGCATTTATATTCTCCATAGCAAATATCATAATTTTCTTTAGAGGGTATAATATTTACTTACGTAGCAGATGAGATAGAGAGAAAGAAGAGAAGAAAAGTTTCTCTCTTTGTGCTCTGTTGAACCCAAATCGAAATTCCATCGTAATCATTAATCTCCGTTTTTTCTACGAAATTTATGTTTCTATCTTTCTTTATTCTACCATTTCTCACTACTTTTCAAAAGTTTTTGGTTTACGAGAGCAAAAGGATTTTCAAGGGTCTAGCTTTCTTGGGATTCTATCAGATTGTCTTGAAATTAATGCTTACCGGTTTAAACAGGTTTGTATCTCAATTCTAATTTCTTTCTTTCTTTTTTGTTCATTTTCCTAAAATCCTATTTCCATAAAGTCTGTAGCTTTCTTCTGGTACTACTCATTGTTTCTTTAATTTTGAGCTCTTCTCACTTGATTTCGTTCTCTGCTTCTGTATGTTTTTCTCCTTGATTGTCAGCTTATGTTTTAAATTTTGAAAATTTTATGAAGTTTTTCTTGTGGTGTTGTTAAATCTTAAGTACTCGATCTTTTAGAACTGTAGCTTGAGTTTACAAATTGTAGAACTCATGTGATCTTTGTTCTTGGAGAGATTTGTTAAAAATATAGACATCGAGCTCTCTGACTTAGTGGTGCTGTAATAAAAAAACAGAGAAACGCAAATTATCTATTAGTTTCTTGGCAGTAGAGCTCACTCAAGACTGGTTAAAATTAACTGTCCAGTGAGGACCATTTCAAATCTGTATTGCTTCATTGTTTTGGGTGCAAGTAATTCCTTATTTTCATTGTGTTTTCAGTTTCTGTTAGTATTGGTTTAGGATGAAACTAAATTTAGTTTAATCTCTTTTGTAACTGGTGTTGGCTTCTCAGGTTGATTGATCATACCACCATGGATATGACTCTTCTATGATTTAAGGAAACGTTTCTGACATTCAATGGATCCCCAAGCTTTTGTCCGCCTTTCAGTAGGCTCTCTTGCCTTAAGAATTCCCAAGTTCCTCTTAAACTCTTCTTCAAGATCTGACGAGAAGAAGAACTTTTCTTCCCAATGCTCTTGCGAAATAAAACTCAGAGGCTTTCCCGTTCAGACAACATCTATCCCTTTGATGCCGTCATTAGATGCAGCTCCTGACCATCACAGCATTTCCACAAGCTTTTATCTTGAAGAATCTGACTTAAGAGCTCTACTGGCCCCTAGATGCTTTTATTCTCCTAATGCTCATTTGGAAATTTTGGTTTTTACGGATAAAAAGAGTTCGCATTTTGGGGTTGGTGTTAAAAGACTGCAGATTGGAATATTTAAGTTGGAGGTTAGTCCAGAATGGGGAGAAGGAAAACCAATGATTCTCTTCAATGGCTGGATTGGTATTGGAAACAACAAACGGGATGGTGGTGCAGAGCTTCATTTGAGAGTAAAGCTCGATCCTGATCCTCGATATGTTTTCCAGTTCGAGGATGTTACTACTTTGAGCCCTCAGATAGTTCAGCTCCGTGGCTCGGTCAAGCAACCTATCTTCAGTTGCAAATTTAGCCGAGACAGGTGATATTTGATTTCTTCGTAGTTTGCTCAAAGCCATCTCCTCTTTGTGTTCTTACTTATTCATTGTGGGCTTTTGATTCTTTAGGGTGTCACAGGTGGATCCGTTGAACGGATACTGGTCAAGTTCAGCCGACGGAACCAAGCTTGAGAGTGAGAGACGTGAGAGAAAAGGCTGGAAGGTGAAGATACATGATCTCTCTGGCTCTGCAGTTGCTGCTGCTTTCATAACAACTCCTTTTGTCCCATCCACTGGTTGTGATTGGGTCGCCAAGTCCAACCCTGGAGCTTGGCTTGTAGTCCGGCCTGACCCTTTCCGGCCCAACAGCTGGCAGCCATGGGGAAAGCTCGAAGCTTGGAGGGAACGGGGGATCAGAGACTCCGTGTGTTGCAGGTTCCATCTCCTATCAAACGACCAAGAAGTTGGAGATGTTTTAATTTCCGAAATTCTCATCAGCGCTGATAAAGGCGGGGAATTTTTTATCGACATGGATAAACAAATGCTAACATTTGCAGCTACCCCAATTCCAAGCCCGCAGAGTAGCGGAGACTTCTCTGGTTTGGGACAGTGTGTCTCTGGAGGCGGGTTTGTAATGAGCTCGAAAGTGCAAGGGGAAGGGAAAAGTAGCAAGCCCATGGTGCAATTGGCTATGCGGCATGTAACTTGTGTGGAAGATGCAGCCATTTTCATGGCGCTTGCTGCAGCTGTTGATCTTAGCATTTTGGCTTGTAAACCTTTCAGGAGGATGAGCCGGAGAAGGTTCCGGCATTACTCCTGGTGAAAAAAGGAACACTCTTGTGTGGGTTTTTGTGTACAGTTTTGGAATTGGACTCAAAATCATTGTATTAGGAAGAAATTGGTTTGAGATTAAGAAATCTAACTCTTCGAAGAATCAGAGCAACTTCATAAAAAATGGCTTAAGCAAATCAAAGTCTTTGAAGCATCTTAAACAGTCAACAGAAATGAAGATTTCAAAAACAACAAAAAAGACAAAACTGAGAAAGAATCAAAAAGCTTAATTATTAAACCTTGAGTTGCCCTTATTTAGTTCTTCTTATCACCCCCAACATCCATCTTCTTCTTCTTTGCGGTGGCTTGAGAGTATAAGAAAGTACCGAAAATCGCAATGGCTGATCCAAGAGCATTCAGAGGCCTAACAGGATTTCTAAACACCAAAACCGTGGAAACAATCACCACGACTCTCTTCATCGTGTTCCCAACAGAGAAAGTCAATGGACTGATCTCGTCGAGCGCCTGATAAGAAGATTGGTTGTACAAATGGTAGAAGACACCAGAGAGTAAAACCCAAATGTAAAATGTTGTTGGTTTCCCAACAGATGCAATGGCTTTATGGTAACCTTGAACCCATTGTGATCCTTCAACGAAAATCGCCACAGGAAACAGATAAATCAGAGAGAGTATACTGATCCAACCGTATAGATTCAATCCATCAATCTCTTTGAAATTTTGAAGACTTCGTTTAGAGTAAATGTTTCGTAAGACGAAACCAACGTTACTAATCATAGCTCCTGATAATCCACCAAGATTGAATGAGACTTCAGTGACGGCAGCTAAAGAACAACCCATAACGATTGGGAGAATCGATAACCAGACGGCTAATGGGTATGAATCTCCAAGGAAAGACGAGAAAATGACTGAGAACACAGGCTCTGCTGATTTGATTACATGAGTGAAAGAAACAGCGACTTTGGAGAATGATACACAAGCTGAGATGTGTCCGATTGTGTGGAATAATGCAGGTCCGAGGAGAGCGATGATGAAAGGTTTGGATATTTTAGGGCAAGGATAAAGCTTAAATGACCATAACACTAGCATCCAGATAGAACCTGCAAAGAGCTGAAACGAAGCAAGAAGCCATGGATAAGGGAAGACATTGAGTGCCTTTTTGTTGAAGATGTTGAAGACGATATTCTGGAAATACCAAAGACCGAATACGATCCCTAGCTGAAGATTCTTCGCTTTCTTCTCCTTCTTCGTTCCTTCGTCAGAATCTGATTTCTCATAATCGCCGTCTGGGTTCGGCTCCGATCCAACGGCAGCGATGGATCTTAGTCTTCTCGAGAACCCAAATGGGTTTTTCGGGTTCGCGAGTGAAAGGAAGGGCTTTTCAGCGGCAGATTCGCGAATCTGAAGATTGGGAATCGGTGAAATCCCTAGTGGGTATCTGCAACTGAAGGGTTTATCCCCGGTGACGAGAAGAGCAGATACAGGGGTCGGATTTTGCCGGGCACGGTTCTTGTGGAGAAGACCCGAGTTCAGGGAAGCAGATAGATTGAGGGAGATCATTGCTTAAGCAACAGCAAGCACAAACACAGAAAGAGAGAGAGAAAAGATATTACACATCGTCGGCTCTGGACTAAACGTCAGAGATCCGTTGGGAAATACAAAATTTTGAAAGCTCTGTTCTTGGACCTTGTTCCTCCTTCCAATATAATAGTAATCTTTTATTCTTCCAACTGCTTTTGTTTATAATATATGGTGAAATAGCTCATCATTTTCAAAGAAATTATTATTTTTCATAATTCACACCATCTCTTAAAACTTTAGTTTGATTGTATAAAGTGTAAGTAATCAAAAAAAACTCCACTATCAATATTCCGTATTCATGTATATATATTTCCCCTCTATTAAATTTGATATGAAGTATAACAATTTTAATGTAGTCTTTGGGCTGTGAATTCAGATTTTTAGATTTATAACTTCATATATGTTTCTATATTTTTGTCACTATATGTGTTTTATATAAAATGTTGTGGTTTCCACTAGAAATAATATCACTGTTTTATGGAATTTGTATTTGATTCTTTGTGTTAGCCATTTAAAAAAAAAATATCTTATCCAAATGAAATAGTTAGTTGCTCTATTATACCATTTACATGTCTACTAGATTTATACCCATGCCGTGTGGGAAAAAATATTCGTAAATTATATTTTATTAGTAAATATAAATTAACTATTTATATAATTTTAATTTTTATTTGAAATTAACTTTAACATTAATTTTTATACATATAAATTAAGAAAAGAAAAATAATTATTTTTTACGAATTTAATAGTATTTTTTGGTTAGTTTAATGAAATATATTAATTTCTTAACCAAATTAATACAATGACATATATTGTAATTATTCTAATAAATTAAGCTCATTTATATATTTATTTAAAATTTACTGTAGTGGTAACACGTCAGCATGATATTTCTTTTAATAACACGTTAAAGTAAGATTATTTTCTTAAAATATTTCTCAAATAATATATTAGGAATTATGGTACTAACTTAAATATATTTATATTTATTTAAAATTATTTATAAATTAACGTAGAAAAAGTTTAAAGAAATAAAAATTATTGTTTTTGCAAATGTAATACTATTTTTTTGGTTAGTTGAATCAAATATATTTATTCTCTAACCAAATTAATATTAGTGACATGTATTATAATTATTCTAGTAACTTAAATCTTTTTATATATTTAATCTAAAACTCGTTGCGGTGTTGACACGTCAGCATGATATTTTTGTTATTAACACGTCAAGTTTAAGTTACTTTGTTAAAAAGTTTCTCAAATAATATATTAGGGATATGGTTATTTATTAAAGTGTAATAAGGATATTAGGCTGATACTCTCCTTCCTAATGTCTAAAGATTCATGATAAACATTCACATTTGGGAAAAAAAAAATACAAGAAATTACAATTTCTAGTCTTACCGAACTTCGTTTTTTTGTAAATTACAAATCCGTTTTAGTTTCTTCTTTTGGTTTGTTTGTACTTTTTACACGCTGGAGATGAAAGAGGCCAGTTTGGTAAATTAGGGCTTTTTTCTGAATTTTGAGAGAAACAAAAGACACGACGCCTAGTGTCAGATCTCGAGATTCGATTGGTGTTGTAACCGTCGCCGGAATCGGTGGGGAGTAAAATGGCGGCGAAGCAGATGGAAGAGATACAGAAGAAGCTGACACTACTTAGTTACCCAAGGGCAAATGCTCCTGCTCAGTCTCTCCTCTTCGCCGGAATGGAACGTTATGCTCTTCTTGAATGGCTCTTTTTCAAGTAAATCTCTTCTCTCCGAATTTACCGTTTTGCTTATTCCAGATAAATGCGGGGAACTCTATGGATTTTAATACCAATTGAACTCGCACATTTTGAGTTTCGAGTCTGATCAAAACGTCGAAATGTTTGTTGATTTGTTTACAATGCTTGATCAGGTTCAATGTAGAATTGGGGCTGACTGAATTTCTTGATTAACCCGGAAATGTAGATTGTAAACAAGTGAAATTGGGATGGTGATTAATATGGGTTGACGTGTTGTTCTTCTTTGCTATCTTGAAGGTTATTAGGTGATAAATCTCCTTTCTCACAGCAAAATCTTCAGGGAGATGCTGGAGTTCGTGATGAAGAAACTGTTCGTATTCAGTGTAAGCGTTTCTTTGATCTTGTTGGCATTTCGATAAAGTAAAAATGCCTTGCTTTTATGGTATACATACTTTTTATCTCTAGATTTGGCAGAGATCGCAAAGTTTCTGGGGATTACACCGACCGTAGATATAGAAGCCATTCAAGTAAGCTTGTTTAAATTGTTAAACCTTATTCGTTTATCTAGCTTTTCTGGAGCTTTGCATTTTAAGCTCCATGATTTTTCAAACTGGAAGCATGGTTTAAGTTATCCATGAGTGGATTTTCTTTGTTTTTAGGGACATGGAACCTATGAAGATCGGATGGAAATGCTTCGCAATATTGTTGATTTAGTGGAGGCAAGCCTCTTTTCAGATAATCCAGAATGGAGGTTGATATGACACTTATTCCGCAGTTTGTAATAATTCTAGTGTAGCATTTTGTAGTCTTTCATCTTCGTGATTCTTGTCTAATTCTAGGTTCTTCCTTTGTTCGAGCATAGCAACGAATTTTCTTTTTTTTTTCTTCAGTATTGATGAGCAGGTTGCCAAAGATATCCAGCTCATAGATGCTATTGCAGAGAGACAGTCTCTGATATTTTCTGAGGAATGCAAACTGTTCCCTGCTGATGTGCAGATCCAGTCGATATATCCATTGTAAGAATTATTTTCTCGGTTGTTACCTCCAAGTTATTCCACCTTTTGTAATTATGTAGTGGGTGTGGGATTGCTTCAGAGTAATTGACGTATAAACTTACTTTGCCAAATCAGCTTATGAAATTCTGCTACTATGACTCCCGATAGATGGCTAACAATGTGTTTTATTCATTTGGAGCCAATTAGTTACATTCATTTTTTCTCGACTTATGTTTTCAAAACCATTCTTGCCTTATGCTTTCAGATCTAGCTGGTCTCAGAGGTTTCAATTTGAATTCTTGCTTTTTAAGTTATATTACTATTGTACGTGCAAACCTTAGTCCTTACATTCTCGCTTCATATTTCAGCAGATGTAGTGACATTATGTACCTTAATCAAAGTTTATTTGCAGACCAGATGTTTCAGAACTGGAGACAAAACTTTCAGAACAGGCCAAAATTCTTTCTAATCTTCAGCAAAAAGTCGATGACTTGGCAGCAAAGGTGTGTTTTGGTTGCTCTATATTGAAAAGTTATGTTCTGACTGTCAACTAAATGACTCACGAGACCAAAATGCTGCTTTATCAAAGTCAAAAATATTCATGTGTGATGTTACATCTTTTATTATTCCACTCAAATGTTATAATTAAAACATGTCTTTTCTGCTCGGTTTCTATGTTCTAGCATGCCTACAACCCCGATGAAGAATATGCAGAAGTGGAATCTCAACTAAGGGCTCGTTTAGAATCGTTTCTTGAAACTGCTAGGACGTTCAACACAATCTACACAAAGGTATTGTGTTTTCATTCTCTCTCCCTATGAAAATCTGCTAAGGACTTCAATCAACATAAACAATTTTCCTGTATCGTTCTATCTGAATATTTCTTACTATTTGTCTTGCTTTTCCTGAAACTGGAAAAGGAAAGATTGTATCCTTATCGGTATGCATGAATCTTGCAGGAAATCCGTCCATGGACTCACATGATGGAAGTGCCTCAGCTTCATGGATTTGGTCCTGCTGCAAACCGTTTACTGGAGGCATATAATATGCTTCTAAAGGTACCCCAAATGTCTCCTTCTATCTTATTATTTTATGATATGGAGTAAATTTCAGTAGCTGCTCCCTCCGGTTATAATTTGCTTCTAGTAGCACGGATGCAAAAGAAATGAGTTGTGTGTGTTTTGGTTACAGTTCCTAGGGAACTTGAAGAACCTAAGAGACTCACATGCAGCGCTTTCGATTGGAGCATCGGGAACAGTCGCTGGAGAACCGTCCTCTGTAACCAGAATTGTATCAGAGTGTGAAGCGGCATTGACTGTTCTCAATCGTGACCTTGGAATCCTTTCTGCTTCTATTGCTCGTGAGCAAGGGGAGCGTCTCTAACTGTCTCAATCCTACTCGATGAATGTCATGAGATTTATTGTTAGATATCATTTTAGGGCTGTGTTTTGATCTCATTAATTTGATCTCAGTTTTCCTCTTCTGTTGCAAAGTTTGCTTAATCAAATCTTATTAAAATTAAACATCATTTATTATCTATAAAAAGAATTAGTTTAGTCAATAGCAAAAATCAAATGAAAAATATAAATAATCAAAACAAATAAAATTTCAACTAAATTTTAACCAAATTTTGGAAATATCACTTATAATAACTAATAAATAAATAAAAATGCAAAAGATGTTTGAACGACAGAGAGATTTTATCTCCGATGATCCCACTCGCTAATTCGCTAGTCTCAGCTTTGACTAATTCTAGCTGCGGAGTTCAGGAGTCAACCGAACCGGTCTGTCTATTCCGGTCTTATCAAATGGGCTTCATTGGGCCGAAATCAAATTATAATTTATAATATGAGTTCTTATTTGGGTTATGTATTTAATGTTTTTTCTATTGTTTTTAAGACTATGACATCATCATCACCGAGACAAAGTTAAAATTGCTATTTTGTGCTGCACAGTGAAAATTGGATGATATTAATCGGAGGATCGTGAAAGATTCTGTTTTATCGTTGCTATACCATTTTTACAATTAATTATATGATATTATATAAGAGTAACAGTATATTATAGTTAGCTGACTTTATCTATGGTATAATAATTTGAGTAGTGGAATTTTTTAATCACAAAAATACATTCAATCACAATTAACTTATGTTGTATATTTATGAACAAATATAAGAAAAACCGAATCCTTTTCTTTCTTTCTTTTTGTCAACAAGAATAACGTGACTCAAATTGAAGCATCAGAAACTTTATATAATACATCGATTCTCCTTGGAATTCGTCACCACGTGAATAATATACTTATAGATGTGATTATTTTCGTTACAAATCGATTTCTAACGAATCTAAATAATTATAATACAATGGTAGGCAGCAAAATGGTAATTTTTTCCTTCTTTGGTTAATCGATAATATTCAAAATTCATTATTTTCAATTGATTTTCTTCAAATATAAAAATCATGTTGATTAACAACCTTTCTCAAAGAAAAGAAAGTCAATTTAAAAAAAATCATGAAAGAGACATTTGCTTATCATTGAATGCTTAAACTTAGTTAGAAATCAAATAAAAAATGTTAGTTCAACTATCCCATGTTCGAGTGGGTTTGAAAATGAATTGTTTTTCCTCTAAATACGAAACATATATTAATCCATGCCATGTAAATATGTAATTGTAACAAAGTATTCATCGGCTATAAGCTCTAGAAACTATTGGAACATGAACATTAGAATGGCTCGTGGGGTATGAAACCACGTGGTTGGCTCATGTTCAATAATCAAGACTCCTTTAGGTCATCCTATACACCAATAGTTTACCAACTTTTATAAATAAATAAAAAAAAACAATTTACCAACTAATTTTATGCTTTAACTTAAAGTTACTTAACCTCTATATATATAAATTTTCCATTACCAAACAATAATAAAACTGTCATGTATTAAACGTATTTTCTTTAAAAATATCATTTTGTTTTTGTTTAATATTTAATATATATATATATAATCTTTTGGGGGTTAAAATTAGTTAATTTCACAAAAAAATGTTTCAATTTTATCCCTTTTTCTATGTCATCTATTAGCTCAACACTCTTGAAAATAATGTTTATTATCCACAAAAGATCATTGTGTTTGTATATAATACACGAAAAGAGAGACCATCTAACTACCTTTATATAAAGAAAACATACATTCTATGGAAAAAAAAACTATAAAACTTAATTCAGTTTTTAATTTTTTCCACTAAAAAATTTAATCATTTGCTTTGTCATCTTTGTGCTGATGAGATTGGAATCTTCTCTGCTCTAATTTTATTTGATGTCCCAAATGTAAGGTTTTAATTTTGTTTAAAGAAAGTTAGTTGTAAAATGATGTTAAAACATTTACAGTAATATAAACAAAAAGTCTCTTTTTTTTTATAGAAAAGATAATTATGTTTTGTCAAAGTATATTATTAATTAACAGAGGAAAAATTCAGTCTTTGTAAGAGTCCAAAGATAAGGAGAGAGAAAGGAAAAATACACTCTTTGTCAAAGGGTATTATTATTACCTCTGTTTCTTCTTCTTCTCTCTGTCTTCTGCACCACAAACACCATCAATGGGTTCTATGTCAAACCCTAATCCATGGGCTCCATATGATTCCTACAACGATTGTTCTCAGGGTGTCTGCAACATTTACTGTCCCCAATGGTGTTACCTAATCTTCCCTCCCCCTCCTTCTTCCTTCCTTGAAGACGAAGACCATTCTACCTCCTCCTCTAATTTATCTCCTCTTCTCATCGCTCTCATCGGAATACTCGCCAGTGCTTTTCTCCTCGTCAGCTACTACACTCTCATCTCTAAGTATTGTCATCGCCGCCGCGAAAACTCTTCATTCTCATCCGAAACTCTTGGACGTAATCGTGGCGGTGTTTTCTCCTCCGCCATCGATTCCAGTGAAGGAATCTTGAATGCGGCGTCTGGAGATGGCCTTAACGACTCTATGATTAAATCGATTACGGTTTACAAGTACAGAAAGGGTGATGGATTCGTCGATGGTTCGGATTGCTCTGTTTGTTTGAGTGAATTTGAAGAGAACGAGAGCTTACGATTGTTGCCGAAATGCAATCACGCGTTTCATCTTCCTTGTATTGACACTTGGTTGAAATCTCACTCTAATTGCCCACTCTGTCGCGCTTTCGTCACCGGAATTAATCCCACCACCGTCGGTAACCAATCGACTTATGTTCATCAAATCGCCACAGAATTGATTAATCCCAGCGGAGGAACTCCGGAAATCAGCTCGACTATGGCTGGTGACCATCACCA
This sequence comes from Pugionium cornutum, assembly GCA_018901935.1. Classification (NCBI taxonomy): domain Eukaryota; kingdom Viridiplantae; phylum Streptophyta; class Magnoliopsida; order Brassicales; family Brassicaceae; genus Pugionium; species Pugionium cornutum. The sequence continues at coordinate 14,008,052 of CM032158.1, read as the reverse complement.
AACCAGCGATTTCATCGTCGTAATCGAAAATCTAGAAATCGAATCTCGTAACACAAACGGCAGATCGCAATCACAAACACCAGAAGAGCAACGAGACACAAAGGAGAATGAAGATAGCATTTCAGTATCGCTGAACTCAGGCACTGTGGTATCCATTGCTGATGTAATATGCGAGATCAAAGAAGACGAGAGAGACAAAGAATTCGCCGGAGTCGGAACTTCGCAGCCGCTAAAAGAAGGGGAAGAAGATGGACATGCCAACGAGAAGACACCTTCGCCGACGGAGGGAAATCAGAGAAGCGGAGACAGAGCACAGTAGCGAAGAAGAAGAGATCCATATCTACAGGAAGATTCATTATCTCGAGGTACGATCGAGCTAGAAATTACAGTTTGCTGCCCAATTAAATACTTTTACAAATATTTACCAAACATAATTTCTCATTGACTGTTTTACTGTATTTACTTACAAATAAGCAATAATTACACAGAATCGATCACTTTTACCTTTTTTCCCTTTTTACGGCAATTCCATGAAATGTATTCTCGAAAATATAACTACATAGTCTACATTCAGGTAAGTACAACTGTGTTGATGAATATCATCAACAACCTTATCGGTTTTTTTGGGTTTATTTTGTCGAGTATATGTTTTTAGAAAATGATTATTTTAAAATAGGTGTACTGGTGAGTAATAAAAGGATTAATTCTAATAAAATAACTATTTTCATTAAACCAAAAACATCAAAAAAGGTATAAAATTTGATCATTGGGAGGAGGATGCATGAGTAAAGTTAAGTAAAAATAAACGTAAAGTTAGATTAAAAAGGAATCGGGACTTTACGGCAAAGACAAACCTAAATAAATAAAGGGTTAAAATTAGATTGGATAAAAAAAATAATTAAAGTACATCTTTATTATTAAAAGAATTTAAAAAATTATAATGAGGTTGTTTAGAATTTCTTCTTTCATGAAAAGTTATCCATCAAAGTCATTTTATTCTGTATGAAAATTGGTAATTATCTTGCTCTTCCTAAATTTATGGAAATATCCAATACTACTCTAAACCCTAAACTCTAAACACTAAATTTTAAACCCTAAACCTTAAATCCTAAACCCTAAACCCTAAGCTCTAAACCCTAAACCCTAAATTATTAACCCTAACCCTTAAATCCAAAACTATAAACCCTAAATCTTAAACCCTAAACCCTAAACCCTAAACTCTAAACTCTAAACCCTAAATTATTAACCCTAAACCCTAAATCCTAAACTCTAAACCCTAAATTCTAAATCTTAAACCCTAAACCCCAAACCCTAAATCTTAAATTATAAACCCTAAACTATAAATCATAAAACCTTAACTTTAAATCCTAAACAATGATAACTACCATATGTATATCAATTTTTATAATATTTTAAAAAGTAATATGTCAAAACAAAACAAGGGAGACCCTAAACCGATTAATTTTGTATAGCTTTTTATTAACAATATTATTGGTATCATTAACACAGTTAAAAATATTAAATTATGAGAAAACATTTACAATTCTGTAAATAAAACACCAAACATCAGCATTACATTCTTTTTCAAAATTTTCTGCCGTTCATGTTTACCACACATCAATCACATATTGTAATAAAATTCCAAAACACACATCAATCATCCCTAATATATTATTTGAGAAAGTTTTTAACAAAGTAACCTTACTCTCACGTGTTAATAACTAAAATATCATGCTGACATGTCAACACCACATGAAGTTTCAGTTTAAATATATAAAAGGGTTTAACTTACTAGAATAATTACAATATATGCCACTGATATTAATTTGGTTAGAGAATAAATATAATTTATTCAACTAACCAAAAAATACTATTACATTTACAAAAACAATATTTTTTATTTCTTTAAATTTTTTATACGTTAATTTATAAATAATTTTAAATAAATATAAATATATTTAAATTACTACTGTAATCCCTAATACATTATTTGAGAAATATTTTAATAAAATAATTTTACTCTCACGTGTTATTAACAGAAATATCATGCTAACATGTCATCACTAAAGTAAATTTCAAATAAATATATAAATAAGTTTAACTTATTAGAATAATTACAAATATATCATTGTTATTAATTTGGTTATATAATTAATATATTTTATTAAACTAACAAAAAATACTATTAAATTCGTAAAAAAATAATTATTTATCTTTTCTTAATTTGTATATACAAAAATTAATTTTAAAAGTAATTTTAAATAAAAGTTAAAATTATATAAATATTTAATTTATATTTATTAATAAAATATAATTTGCGAATATTTTTCCCCACGCCATGCCATGCGTGGATATGAATTTAGTTTTCATTTAAAATGACTAAAAATCTAGGGGTAAATGTGAACACATGGACCTTCGCATATAATCCAAAAAGAAAATGTTGACAGAAGAAAGTTGGATAATCTTTATTACATGCAAACAAAAGTAGAGATTTGAACGTCCTAATGAATAATGTTCACCGAATTACGAATAAATCCTAAAATGATGAGCATTGTGTCAAACTCAAATTAATTAGCCACTCGTACATATTATATGAATTTAGAAAGAAAAAACATAATGATGATCATCTTGGATTATGGAACATGTCTGAAAGAATCTCCTCCACATAAAATTATAAAACCAAGACACAGGGATACATAATATATCTACACTAGGTTTAAAACAAGCAAATTATTCAAACAAGATTTGAATCATATCATCTTCAAGATATGATCTGATCTTTGATGATACTCGTACGGTAGTGAAAGTAATGTTCAAGTTCATTGATTATTAGGTTTAAACCACTTAGTCAGCAAGAAGGCACATCCCAAGGTTTAAGGATACTCTAGCATTGTGGTTTCAATTTCTCAATAGATTATTAAATTCTTGTACATGGTTTTGTTCAACCTGAATAGCATTGTTGATGTGAGGTATTCTTCTTTTCTTCTTTTAATTATTCTTTCCAACTATGTAATCGTCCCTTAAATCTTTAGTTTCTTTCATGTATCGTCTCAGGAGGAATCCTTCTGGGACTTTACCTCCTTCTCTCTCTGATCCGAATCCTCTATTTCTACAAGCGGGTATGGTCTTCGTTGATGTCCCTTGGCTATTCTGGTTCTTGGCTTACGTTTACTCCTGCGTCCTCAAGCCTTGCATGGTCTCCGTTTGCAGGCCCAGGAGCGTCGCCAATTTCGATCCGGAGAAAGGAGAGGAGAAGAACAACAAGAATTCCTGGAAAACGCCATATCAGCTTCAGATCCCGTGGCTGTGGTCGAGCATATGGAAGGTGAGAAGCACGTGCAATTCGGGAATGTTGTGGTTCTTGAGGATGAAGAAAGAGGAAATCAAGAAGACGAAGATAGAAACGAGGGTAGTTCTAACAGTCTGATTCAGAATTGTACGCGAGTGGAAGACGAAGACAGAGAACAAGTTAATCAAGAAACTGGTAGATTGAATTCAAGAAGTGTTGATGAGGATTGCGATAACACTGCATTGAGATTATTGGTCGGGAACAAATGATCGGTTTTTAGCATGCGGATTAGAAACTGGTCGGATTTTTTTTTCTGGCTATAAACCAAGATTGAACAGAGAGAGAGAGGCTTTGAAAAGCTAACTCTCATTGACGTGTGAGACAAGAGATGTTAGTTCTTCACTTCTTTGATTAAGAACTAAATACATGTGAAAGACCCATAGAAGAATTTATCTCGTTACAGATTTATTTTATTCTTCTTATTGTTTTGATGAGTTAAAAATAATCAGTAACCAAAAAAACAAACAGTCTGCAAAATATATCTTCTCCAATGTTAGAAACAGAGGATGGAGAAAAAGAGCAACTTTTAAGAACAGAGCTTGGACAGATTGTAATAAACAAAACAAAAACAGAGTGAAATTATTTTAATTATTTATTTGTAGTGATATTGAATCTTCTTCTTTTTCTTCTTGACATCACAGGTGCAAGCATCAGCTGAAGAAGAAGAAGAAAAAGTCAAACAACCAAATTTCCTCTTCACTTCTCTCCACACACTTATCTTCTTCTTCTTCTTACAACGATGATTTTCAATCTCAAGCCCTAACAGCTTATTACTCATCTCCTCCATCTCATCTTCATCACTTGAAACCCCAATTTCTTCTTCTTCTTCTTTTTCTTCTTCTTCTTCTACTTTCTCTTCTATCACCTTAATCTCTTTAGCCACTGCATCGCGTATTTGAAGTTGAGAAACAAACAAAATCTGAACAACGATTCTAAGAGGAAGGTTCTGGTTTTTCGCAGCTTGCTCGCATCCTTCTTGTGAGAGTTTCTTACAATCAAGAATTTTACAAGCTTTCATCTTCTCAGACTCAGTCAAGTATCTGTGGCTTTCCAAGAAAGCATCAATGGCTCTGTAAATCCCATCCGAATAAATCAGAATACCTTGTGAAATAGCCACTGTGATATCCGCTAATGCTACAAACGCCTCGAGCTTCAGAGAAGCCTCTCCTGCAGCCAAAAAGAGAAACTCTTCCACCAGTTTCGCTACTTTCACGAAATGTGAGACATCTTCAGACTCTTCATTGGTGTAGTTAGTGTAAAAGCTCATGATTACGGTTTTAACGAGCTCAATATCTTCAAAAGTCTCAGCTTTCTCTCCGTAGCCTCGGGTTAGAATCTTGAGATCCGTTGATTTAGCCATGTCGAGTTGTTTGCTGATTCTGATACCGAATCCATTTCGACATTCGGAGCTAGCTTCTAACCAGATGGAAAGTTTTAGCGATTGGAATAAGAATTCGCAAGAGATTATCCCTCTCTGGTGAGGCAAAAGCCGCTCAACCGCCTCAACAGTTTCTCTCTTTTCCCCTGAAACACTTTCTTCCGCGTCGAAAACCCATTTCTTCGCGTATTTGCAGACAGAATAAATTATGTATTCTGTAGGAATGCTGCGCGATTTCACTGCTCGGATCATCAAAGGTTCGTATAACCGAATCGGGATTGTGATCAAATCTTCCGATTTCCAGTTGATAACGAACAAACGTCTCCTAGGGTTAGGTCTATACTCATCGGTTCCCTTTCTGTTCATGGTTGGTTCACCGAGAAGTCTTGGATCGTAGGAAACTTTTTCGATAAGAGAATCGAAGAATAGATCAACGAGTCCAACATCGGCTAGCTTGTCAAGACTCTTTTCCCCTGAACGAAGAGCATTTACTGTCTCGTTCCAGCAGGGGAAGATTCGTGTTTCTAAAAACTCAGATGCCTTTCCCAACAAGTTACCGGAGCTGTGTTCTTCGTTCATCCCTAAGTAATAGGAGATGCAGAGAACAGAGACGATGTTATCAGAGGAAAACTTGACTTCGTAGCCATAACAGAATCTAGCAACAAGCTCGAAGGTATTCGGGTCAGCTTCTATATCACGTAGGATCCAACGCAGCTCATCGATCTCGTTTCGCTCTAGTAATAAGCTCACTTTCGCAGATCTCTTAGCTAAAAGTTCCTTCAAAAACACAAAACCAACAAAAAAAATTAGGAAACAAAAGTCTAGTTTTTTTTTTTGCGATGCATTTTATGGAGAATCGAAACAAACTTACCTTGCTAAGATGAAATAGAGCACCCTTTACGTAGATATGAAGATCAGGTGAGTACGATGCTGACTTCGAATTTCTTCAAGCGATTAATATAGTTATGGAGATCATGTGTTAAACTGAAATTATGATAATAATTTGAAATAGAAGAGATTAAGAAATCTTACTGATTCTCGTTGTTGTTCTTCTTATCTAAATCTGACATTTTTTGTATCAGATTTTCGATTCTTAGTGAAGGATAGTAGAATTGTGAGTTCTATGTCTTAGGCTCCGAGAAACAGAGTACTCAGTCTCATGTGTTGTGCAACAATGGACGAAAAGAGAGCACTAAAGCCCAAACAAATTAAAATTTTGCAGAAACAAATCCAACTTTAAAATCAAATCGTTAGTTTAAAAAAAAAAAAGAAAGAAGCTTATCAAGAAAAGTAAGTTTCTTCCCGAGATATAGGAAAAAGTTAAGATACAGTGGGATTTTCTGAGAAAATGTAATTAGTTTATACATATTAAATTTGGAACAATGTTATTGTTACCAACTAGAATTATTCGCTTTTTTCTCTCTTAAACAATGCTTATATTTAGGTTAAGAATCAATTAGTCATGCATTTATGGTTTTTTTTAACATGTCTTCAGCCAAATCATATAAATCAGAAACTTTAATAACTTTTACAAAATTATACAAAGAAAAATAAGTCAATAACACAACTATATGTCTCGTAACATCTTCGTAAAGAAGAGAACAACCGAAGAGCATTCCTATAGATTAGCTCTGCGAATTCTTCGTCCTTCATGTCCAACAACCACGCTACATAACCGAGCACTTGAAACCCGTAACTGATTGGTGTTAGTATTCCACAAATACATGAGAAAGATGATTAGTTCATAAAGAGACATTGATACAATTTTAGCCTCAATTAAGAATATAAAGCAATAACACACACGACAGGAAGCAAAATATCATACTTTAGATCCCCAAATACGCGGACACAGTGAACTGACACCGGTTTGTTCAGTTCCTTTGCAAGTTCGACTGTAGCCGAAAACACTTACCAGCTTAAACTCTGAGCTTCTCCTCCTTTACTCATGTTTTTTTGTCTATGCATGTGATGTGCAGTTTACTATATAAACTCTGAGCTATCCCATTTTTTTCAATGTGGACAATAAAAATATTAGGATTGATTATTAATCATTGATATAAAGAAACAGATGAATATTTAACGGAGCATTCGTGTTTATGTAAATTATTGTTTTACAAGAAAACTCAAATATTTTTCAATTATTATTCACTACAAAATACGACTCTGACATTGGTTATTATAATTATTGGATCTTAGATTCCGAGATAAAAATACAGAAAATCAACTTTTGATATTTGGTAGGATCAAATAGAAAACTAGAGAGAATGATTAAATAGAGATCATAGAAAACAATATAAAACTATAGAGAATGAGAGATCGTTAATGTTGAATTATTGAGATTGGTTACAAACAGTATATGTTCTTTACAAATCCGGACTATTAAATGTGTCCCGTTAATTATAGTGCGAACCGGTATTTTTATACTTACAGATCATCTAATATTCAACGCAGTAATTATTAATTGTCATAAATGCTCATAAATGCTATTTAATGTTGACAATAGAAAATTCGCCGCCGTCCTCAATAATTGGTGAAATCATACGAATCTCTGACATACCCAGCGGTTTCTCGATAAGAGTGCACCCACTCATTTGGTAATGGACCTTCAACGTAATATACCGAATCCACACTGGGCTAAGCTCGGATTTTTTGGAGGAGGGCAAAGTCTACCTCCAACAATAATTATTTTGGGTTGTTGTTGTAAACAAAAATTTGGTTGAAACCATTTTGTTAAAAGAAGTCATTAATTGTTGTAAAACTAAAACTTAAGATTTAGGCGGTGAAAATTTTTAGAAACTTTTGTTGATTTTAAAATGAAATTGGGCTATATTTTTAACTTTAAAACTTTTAAAAGATTACATTAAAAAAAGTCTTTGAATAAGAAGTCAAAAAGGGTTCGATTCGAGACTGGAAAAAGTGAAGCAAATTAAGTCATCATTAATTAGAGGCTTGCTTTTCTTGTTACATAAACACTTGTAACCCCATAAAAACACCAAAACTCTGCCCAAAGTAATAAGCGTTACAACAACAACAACAATCACAAAGATTTCGTAATCATATATATATATATATACTGTTCGGGTATAACAAGAGACAAAGATTCTTCAGAAAAATCTCAAATGTCTCTCTCACAACTACTAACATCGCTACTTTTTCTTATGCTTCTCCTTCTTCCGGCAAAAACAGCCGGAGTAACATTCCGGTTACTGAACTGTTTTCAGAGTAATGCAAACACTGCCGGGGAGAAATCCGATCAGAGTCTTCGAGTATTTGTGGTTCCTCCTTCAGGTCCATCAAGAAGACATAACTTGACAAAGAGAACTCAACTTTCTTGTCAGTGTAACCGGAATTAATTCCAAGATGAAGCAATGCTATTATATGTTTTTAGATTACTCTCATTTGATCATAGAGAAAATGAAAGCATGAACATAGTTTGTGTTAACACAGTGTAGTGTTCATTCTTTCATTTTCTCCTTTCATTTCAAGACATTGTAAAATTCCAATTATTGTTTATAAATGTAATGCAAAATTTACTGCGTTAATTTGTGGGATCTTTAAGGATAATCTTTGACAACATTGTTTCCCAAAGTAGGTTCCTTGTAACAAGATTTATGAGCTTATGTCCCGAGTTGTAAGAAATAATTTAAGACTTGAGTAGTTTAAACAGTTTGGATGTGGTTTTGGGTGAGCAAATTTGAGGAAATAAACAATTCCATTTAAGTGTAATTGAAAGGTTTCTTCAACTCGTATAAAAGTGTGTTTGCGGAATATTGTTTTTTGGGGTAAAAATTTGTGGAATAATAAACATTAAATTATCACAATATCTTTCTAAAAGACGGCAAAAACTATAATATAATAAAATGTCAAAATCCTTATTAAAAATAAATTAAACCAGACATGTAACATATATAGACTAGTGCAGTTATTGTCCGGATTCAAACTTCATAATGTATATTCTTAATATATCATTTGAAAATTTTTTTAACAAAGTAATCTTATCATAACGTGTTAATAACAAAAATGTCATGCTGATGTGTCAACACCACAACGAGTTTCAGCTTAAATATATAAAAGGGTTTAAATTACTAGAATAATTACAATACATGTCATTGATATTAATTTGGTTAGAGAATCAATATATTTTATTCAACTAACCAAAAAATAGTACTACATTTGCAAAAACAATAATTTTTATTATTTTTAATACGTTAATTTATAAATAATTTCAAATAAGTATAAATAGATTTAAGTTATTACATAATCCCTAATATATTATTTGAGAAAAAGTTAAGAAAATAATATTACTCTCACGTGTTATTAACAGAAATACCATGTTTATATTTTATAATTACAGTAAATTTCAAATAAATATATAAATAGGATTAACTTATTCGAATAATTACAATATATGTCATTGTTATTAATTTGGTTAGAGTATTAATATATTTTATTAAACTAACCAAAAAATATTATTAAATTCATAAAAAATAATTATTTTTTCTTCTTAATTTATATATACAAAAATTAATATTAAAAGTAATTTTAAATTAAAATTAAAATTATATAATATTTTATTTATATTTACTAATAAAATATATAAAAACGAATATTTTTCTCCACGCATGACGTGGGTATAAATCTAGTTAGTTACAAACGATAAAACAATTCATACCATATGTAATTACAAATATTTTAGAAAAGGATTTCAAGAAGCCATACATATTATTTGTAGTTAAAATATATATCAAATATCTAAAAATTATGTACAATATTGAAGTTGGAGAAAAGATAATCACCCGTTATCATTAACCAAGACAAATATTTGAAAAAAGCTTTAAAATACTATATTTATAAAAGTTCATAAAAATATATTTAACGTGTTATATTCATATAGCATACAGAAATTAATCACATTTCGAGCGATTTTGATAAGAATTTTATTGCTATAACTCTTTTTAAAACATATTAAAATCAAAGTATAACCAGACACTATATAACTTCCTTAAAATCATTCAAATATTCATACAAGAATTCTCAACCTAAATAGGTTTTGTTTTATTTTCATGTATTTTTAAGTCCATAATTAATAATCTAATTTAGCACTAAATAATGTTTTAGTGACTAAATTAGCATCACAAACCTAAATTCCCACAAATAGCATTTTTTTAAGTGAAAAATACTAAAATAACCTTATGTATCTTTAACCTAATATTCTGCAAAATTTTGAAATCAACTTTTAAATTTTTTCTTCCAAATCTAGCATCATAAAATTAAATTCTCAAAAATAGCACAAATATTTATGTTTTTGAAAATACTTATTTATTCTTCAAATAAATTATATATAATACTTAAAGTATTGTATTTGATGTTCATTATTTCCAATTTAGGATTTAATTTTTTTCTATTTAAAATATAGTTTTAATGTATTTTAATCTTAAATTTGTGCTATTATTTGAAATTTAAACTAATAATTGTTATTTTTGAAACAAAAACTTATAATAGAAATGTGCTATTTTATGATACTATAGCTTGCCCACCCTAAAATAACACCTTTTAAAATTTTTTCTTCCAAATCTAGCATCATAAAATTAAATTCTCAAAAATAGCACAAATATTTATGTGAAAATACTTATTTATTCTAAATAAATTATATATAAACTTAAAGTATTGTATTTGAGTTCATTATTTCCAATTTAGGATTTAATTTTTTTCTATTAAAATATAGTTTTAATGTATTTTAATCTTAAATTTGTGCTATTATTTGAAATTTAAACTAATGATGCTATTTTTAAAACAAAAAATTAGAAATGTGCTATTTTAGACATTTGGACTTTTTTAAAAAGGTCACATATTATTAAAAAAAAAAGGTTTAAAAAGTCACAGCCATATGATTTAAAAATATCACAGCCATTCACGGCAACCCCACAAGTAACGTTTGTAAAAGGATTTGATAGAACCAATCAAACAAGTAAAACATCAGTAACAACAAAAATTCCAAAATCTTTATTTTCAAATTTGTTTTCGATAAACAATGAAACTAGCTTTGTCTGCTAATCAAATAATAGATATCAATCACTTTAGTGTTTGGGAAACTTCTAGCTTTAAACTTCTGAAGGAGTCTTCGTGGTCATTTGATCAACGGCATGAACTGCGTTCTGAAGCTCTTGCCAAATAGCTTTGTAGACCATCCTTTGTCTATTCACTGCAGATTGTCCCTCGAAGGCCGATGATACCACATCGATGCTACAAAAACAGACATACAAAGCAATTCTGTTGTTAAGTAATAGAATCATCCAATAAGACACGTTTGTGTAAGATTCTTGCTGGGTTTTTATCTGTTTTTGCATACAAGAATTCAAGCTTACATCAAGGGCAGAACATGGATTCAGTTCTATAACTTAAACCCCCAACCTTGATGATTCTACAAAGTAAAGATGAATGCTACTGGTTCAACTTGGTAAATTTTCTTGGATTTTGTTTCCAAACAATAAAGAGCAACCTAATCATCAATGTATTTACTATGGCCTGGTTTACGCTTTTTGTTTGATGAAACGAGACCAAGAAAAACGAAGTAAAAGGGATCTCAAAATGTGAACTTTTCTAAAATCCAACAAACTTCAATAAACACTACTCCTAACACATATATTATAGGAAACTTCAGTTATGTATAATAACTAATGAACCGATGCATAATACTTACCAAACATGGCGTCCATCTCCAGACATATCCTTCACAGAAACTGACTCTGCATTCAATTGTTCTTTGATCTGCACAGCAAAAACCGTAATGTGTTGAACCGAAAAAATTACAGCTTTAATCACATTTACACACAATCAGAATCCTCCTGATTCATGATCCTCTTTTATAAATTACAACCTAATCTTGATCCTTTGAGATACTGAGAGTAATCTTCTTATATTTTTTCCAGATTTAAGCAAACTTTCCAATCAAATTCCTTCAAAATTCACTAACCTAACCTATAAAGTTCGGCAGAATCAAACACACAACAAAGAGTACATTCCACTGAAAATTGACACTAGTTTATGTGAAGCAACCCAAAAAAAAAACTTAACCTTTTGCTCCATGGATTGCACAAGGGTTTGATCAATAGACCCAGCATCGTTGATTTGAGAGGATCTAGTACCGAAATTACGGTTTCTTAAACCAATCCCAGAAAGTCTAGAAACTCCTTTGCTGTAAATCAACGACGGTGCAATGTCTCCACGTGACAAAAAGGCGCTTACGCATCTTGAGTTGCTGCTTTTCACGGCGGAAGATGAAAGAGTTGATACAAATGAAGCGAAGGGTTTCTTTGGAGACTGAAAGAGTAGATGAAAGTTCGCTCTTGTAGAGGAGATAAGAACGTACGGACGAGTTGTCGCCATTAAGGACGTGGCCATTGCTGAGAGTGGAGAGCAAAATGATACGTTGTTGACAAAATGGCTGCGACATAATAAAGTTATGGTGTGAATTTTAAGAGGTCTCAAGTAAGTAAGAAAATATTCAATTTGTTTTCTATGTGATAATACCGAAATAACCTCTATTTAAAAGAGGAAATTACAGCAAACAAAAACAAGAAAACAAAGACAATTATAACGTTTTGCCTTACAAAAACGTGAACAAATGGTGATCGGTGGTTATTCAGTGATTTAATATGAAATAATTGAAATAACACATACGCTATAGAATTTAAAGGATCAAAGCTTCAAGAGGAACATTTGTAGTGAACCTAACATCCTACTTGGTAAACTGGTATTGTATTATCAAATGACATTTTAATGTGATAGGGGACACTTTAATGTGAGGTTTAATTATGTCATACAATTTCACTTGTCTTTGAGAATAATTTATGAGTTCATGTACATACAAATGATGTTCGAATTTGGAAATAACAGAATTCTATTTTGTTGAATCATCATGGAATATTAGGTCCAAAAATTTTAAAAAAACTCCTATTTTAGAGATAAAAAGTGGCAAAATTATGTTTTCACATAGAACTAATCAACGAAAGTAATAAAATTCTCATCTCTTAAGCATCATTACAGCCAAAAAGTCAACGAATTTTTCCTCACAAAATGATTCCACGCTTGATTTCTCATAGTTTGCAACAAATTCAAACTAAGCAGAATAAAAAAGCAGAGGAATTGATGGAATTTCATTTTGTTAAACACTAACAATTGAATACGTTTTAAACAATATTACCAAAGTTGAGCTCCACCAAAAACACATCTTTATTTTGTAATATAAATATATATATTAAAAGAAATCTTTTTTTAATCAATTTCATATTAAATTATAATATTATTTTGAAAAAAATGATGGTATATGTATTAAATATGATAATAAATTTTAAGTAAAACTCCAATAAACCAAATTTTGTATAGTTTTTTTGCAATTTCTCCCATTCTAAGGTCAATTAAAACGTGTTATTTAAAACATGTCAATACATAAAGAATAACATATTTTGATGATAAAAATGGAATGAAATAAAAAACATCAGCCGTTGGATTGAATCACCGTGACTCATTGACCATCAACGTATCGAAGTTATCAATTGAAACCGCCCTTCCAAATTGCTTTTTCTCCTCTCGCGATATCTTTCTCTCTTCCTCTTCCACATCTGTGTTTCTTCTGTGTTTCTTCTACAGTGAGAGGAAGAGAGGCTCGAGAAGATGGCCAACGACACTCATACCGATGACTTAGACGAGCTTCTCGACAGTAATTTCTCAACAATTTTAGTTGATTTCATATCCTACTAGCTAGTGAATTCTATGTGTCTATGGTGATTGGTGCAACGTTTTTGTCTTCTGATTTTTCGTTTTTTGGCGGTCGTTTCTATAATTGAGAATTCTTGGTTTTCTCTGTGACTTTCGCAGGCGCCTTGGATGATTTCAAGGATCTCAATCTCACTCAAAGGTTACTCTCTCCCTCTAATTGTATCGATGTCATGCGTTAACTCTATATTTTTTTTAAGATTGTGGATATTGTTGTAAATTTTCGTTTGGAGCTCTGCATCTCACATAAAACACGAATTACGAAGTTAGAGATTTGTGTTTTTTTAAAGTATGTTCTGGTGGGAATTGAGGAGGGGGAGGGGGTTGATTAGCTTTGGAGTTTTGTAGAAATGGAGGGTTTAAAAAAGAAGATGGTGATAAAGAAGAGAGGGAGTCCTTGCCGAGTGGGGTTCAAGGTCTTGGAATGGGGTTACCAGATATGAGGAGCAAGAAGAAAGGAAAGCAGAAGGCTGCAAAAGAAAACCATGTGGCAGAGGCTCTTGATAAACTCAGGGAACAAACCAGAGAAACTGTGAAGGGACTTGAGTCCTTGTCATCAAAGCAGCAGTCGCCAGGTTCTGATGATGCTATGGTCGAAGATTGGATCAAGCAATTCGAAGATCTTGCTGGATCTCAGGTAAAATGTACACACAATGAGTTGTTACTTCTTGTTCTCTCCATCTTGTTTACTTATCTAGTTTAATGCTCTCTCGAACTTCTAGTGCTCTGATTGGATTTTTGGTTGATATTCTCTCTTGGAATAAGATTATGTTGACCACTACTATTCAGTATGTGGTGGATTTGACTTGTCTCTTTGTAAATCCAATATCTGGATTTTTTTTTTGTACGTTTCAAGGTTTATTAGGATCCGGATTCTGTTCTTTTATTCTTCATTTCAGCTTTATGATCGTTTGGGTTGCTTTTGATTGCCATCCCAAACCATTGAGCTGAGCTTAGATGTTAAGTTTGTTTTTTTTACTGGTAAAGTTTCATCCAGTTAAGTTTATGGAAGAGTAGCAACACATGTTGCGCGTTGAAGGCTGAGTGATCATGAATCCATAGGACAGATTGCTATAATAATATCAAAAAACCGCACTTCAGATGAGAAATAGTTTGCAGAACCACATGAAAGAGATCTTTATTTTTTTATGATTTTCAACTTCATATTTTCCATGTTCAGGACTTGGAGTCGATAGTGGACACGATGATGCAACAGCTATTATCAAAGGATATTCTACACGAACCAATGAAAGAGATCGGTGCAAGATACCCGAAATGGCTAGAAGAGCATGAAAGCACTCTAAACAAAGGGGAATATGAACGTTATTCGCGCCAATATGAACTAATCAAAGAGCTCAACTTGGTGTACGAGAATGAACCAAACAATTCGACAAAGATAATGGAGATTATGCAGAAGATGCAAGAGTGTGGACAACCACCGAGTGATATAGTGCAAGAGTTGGATCCTGGCTTTGATTTCGCAAGTCTAGGACAAATGTAACTTCTTCTACCTAGTTGGAATCTCTGTGAACTTTTAAAGACCAATGGGACTGAGTTTTGTATATATGTTCACACAGGTCTCCGGATATGCATGAGTCTCCACCGAGTTGTTGTCTAATGTGAAGGTTGAAACAGGTTTTAGTGGCTTGGTCAAGCCATTGGAGAAGCCATTGGAAGAGCCATTGGAGACCATGTTTTTTTGTTTGCTCTTGTGCATTGTACAATGCAAAGCTTCTTTTAGGTTTTTTTTTAATAATTTGAATACTAGTTATTTTCTATGGGGATCGGTTCAGTTATTGTTTCACTTTGGGAATAATGTTATTATATTGAAACTGAAATTAGCTCTGTTTGGTTTGATTTTAATTCAGTTTGTCATTCAAAGGTATTTGATTGGTTTTAATACAATAAAGGGAAAAATCAAAGCTTGAAGAAAAGTTGCAAAAAGAAAAACAAAAAAGCGAAGAAAATAAAATCTAGGATCACTACAAACTAGCTACAATTTACGATAACACCATCCACGTGGCATCTTTTCCCTTCCCAAGACACCATATGATTTCGCTCGTATGCCTTCTTCGTTGTCTCTGTTAGTCTGTTTCAAGGCAAGTGGAAAAGTTCTCCCATTTCCATGGAAGCTAAAACCATCGGAATGTCTCTCCGTGGTGACCGCTTATTGACAATCCCCAGCTGTCCTCTCTCTTCCATAGTTTCTATAACCCGGTTGTCCCGCCTCTCGCTGAAGCGTGCGTGTATCACTCCTGTTGCCTCTGGTTCCGGCGTCGATGGCTACCGTGGATTGGCTCTGACTCGGTGGAATCCCATTGTTTCGACTCGCCGTCTCCTTCCTGTTCGTGCAATTGACTCGGACCTTCCTCAACCGGTTCAGCAGGTGAGGTTTGAAATTGAGCATATGACTGAAGGTCTCTTCTTGTTTTATATACTGAGTAAAACTTGTTATGAGTCTGTCTTCTGAAATCAACTGCTAACTTTTTATGTTGTTGCTGGGATGATTTGATTTTGGGGGGGATTTTGCTCATAGGGGTCTCCAGGCTTGGGGACAAATAAGGAATACGAAGAGTGGGATTCATGGACGGCGAAGTTCTCCGGTGCAGCAAACATTCCATTTCTCATGCTCCAATTGCCACAGATTATCCTCAATGCCCAGAATCTTCTGGCGGGAAACAATACCGCCCTTTCGGCTGTCCCATGGCTGGTAAAATCTTGATACATTTGATTTCGGCTTCACTAGTTTTTGAAAAATTTATAGAAAAAGTAAGCGCGAAGCATTCTAGATTGCATCTCCGTCTTTTCTGGGGGAGTTTCCGTTTGTGACAGATAGAATCTGAAAGTGCACATTTTGAATGCAGGGGATGTTGACTGGATTGCTAGGAAACCTTTCGTTGCTTTCATATTTCGCAAAGAAGAGAGAAAAAGAAGCAGCTGTGGTGCAAACACTGGGAGTGATCTCTACCTACATTGTGCTTGCGCAGCTCACAATGGCTGAAGCAATGCCTCTGCAGTATTTTGTTACTACTTCGGTCATTGTCACGATTGGTCTCATATTGAACTGTTTGTACTATTTCGGTAAGCTTAGCACAACTGTTTGGCAAGTGTGGGAAGACTTTATCACTATTGGTGGATTCTCTGTTCTTCCTCAAGTAATCTCTTTACCCTTCACCTCAAGTTTTGGCTTCGTACAGTGATTCCATGGATATTTAAGCAAAGACATTAGAGCAGGCACCTATATAGTTAGTTTGACACTGAAATTCTGAATTTGAAATTGCAGATCATGTGGTCAACTTTCGTCCCTCTTGTACCAAACAATATCTTGCCTGGGACAACTGCTTTTGTTATTGCCGTAGCTGCTGTGGTTATGGTAAGCTTTTAAGTACTTATGCTTTACTTTCTCCCCATAATTTTATCTTAAGTATTGGGTACACTTCTTCAGTTACTCTAGTCTCTTGGATATTATTTTGATGCTTATTTAACAAGTTATCATATTCTAGGTTCAATAACAGTTGAAATGCAATCAATACTTGACTAGAAACTAAGCTATTGGTTGCAGGAATTGAATTGTTTTAGATTTGACATGTTTTGAACATTGTGGACCTTGATTTTAAATTTAGCTAACTGCAGAGCGCCAAACATTTTCCGCATTTTCAGTCTGTGCTGTATTTTGGACTTTATGAACAAAAAAATACTATGCTAGGATATATAATTTTTCATTTATAGAAATGATGAATGGTGGCCTGGGCATTGTAAATGATTTGCCAGATGCTGTTCAATAGGTGTGTGTTTGGTTTCTGTGACCTCCAATTTTCAGGTTCATAGATCCTCTACAACAATTGTAAGATATGTAGTTGTTTATCTGAATGCAGTAATCTTTTTATCTTAACTTTCCTCTGGTAAGAATGCAGGCTCGAACTGGGAAACTCCCAGAGGAAGGTGTTAGGTTTGTCGGATCTTTATCTGGATGGACAGCGACACTTATGTTCATGTGGATGCCAGTTTCCCAAATGGTATAACAGCTTCTTTGTACGTTTTCCAAACTTGGATATCTGATGTTCTTCTATATTTCAGTGGACAAATTTCCTGAATCCAGACAACATAAAAGGCTTATCGCCAATCACAATGGTGCTTGCGATGATGGGGAACGGGCTTATGATCCCACGAGCTCTATTTATCCGTGATTTGATGTGGTAAAAACTAAGCTTTCTCAGCTTGCAACCTTTCAAAAAAATATACTCATCCATATTCCATAGTAACAAACTATTTGATATTAATCATGCTGTGACGTAGGCTCACTGGTTCAATATGGGCAACTCTCTTTTATGGCTATGGAAACATTGTATGCTTATACATGTAAGAATCCTTGTACACCTCTCTTGAGGCTTTGAATTTTTTTTATTGTTGCTGAGTAGATGAGTTTGTTAATAATCCGGAATTCTCCACAGGTTTAACTGCACCAGCAAGTCATTTTTCGCGGCAGCCACAACCGGGCTGATCTTATGGATAGGTTCACAATTCAAAGATACTCTCTACATTATCATTCTTTTTTTTCTGCCATATATATCCAAATGTGAAGTGTTCGTAAGCCACTTGTCTGAATAAACTTTGTTTTGACTGTGAAAAAAAAAACAGGAGTGGCTTTGTGGAGAGATGCAGTGGCTTATGGTCACAATTCACCGTTTCGTTCATTGAAGGAACTGGTTTTTGGACCTATAACTCAATAGAGTTTAAACACCGTTTAGTGCTACTTCATGTATTTGATTACTTTCGCTGAATCATGCTAAAACTTCATCTATCAATTAGCTAACTCCTACGATATTTTTAAGGAAATATTTCAAATGACGATCAAGAATAACGATCCTGCGTGACCCCTTTGAACAAAAAATTAATATTTGAACTTTAATAATACAAGTCATCAAACTTGAAGCATTCTCGGTTCAACTTGGTTATCGTTTGTTTGGTTAGACTTCCCGATTCAAGTCTGCGTAGTGCCGTAGCTGGCCTACAGATCTTGGGCCTTTATTTATGAAAAGCCCATTTGGCCAGGATTAACCACCAAAACCACCACTATTCACGGCGACGAATATTTTCCCAAAAGAAAGTCCCGAAAAGCACTGAAGAGAAGCACAAATTCAGGAGAAAGAAAGCAAAAATGGAGGAGACGAAGCCGATGGGAGCGAATAATCCTCAGCAGCAACAACTCTATCAACACCAATTACAACAGCAACAGCGACAACAGCAGATGCTTCTATTGCAGCAGTTGCAGAAACAGCAGCAACAAGCGGCGATGTCTAGATTCCCGTCCAACATCGACGTGCATCTCCGGCCGCCGGGATTAATTCAGAACCGACCCATTATTCCACCTAATCCTAGCCCTAGTTTAGGACAGCATACACCGAATTTTCAGCAGCAGCAGCAGAAAATGATGCGTCCGTTGAATCACATGGAGCTACAAGTCGCTTATCAGGACGCCTGGCGTGTCTGCCACCCAGATTTCAGGCGACCTTTCTCTACTCTCGAAGACGCTTGTGAGAGGTTGGTACTATCATTTCACAATAACTTCTTGTTTATTCCTATGGGTTTGTGCTCTTTGATATGAAACACTGCTCTGAGTCAACTCTCTGTCAATGGCCGTATAGAGGAATATGCAACTGGATGAATCTACTTCATTTTGGTTATCGTTTGTTTGGTTTGACTTTTCATCTCTTAAGGACAATACCAACGCTTTGCGTTGTCCTGTTTGGTATTAGAATGATACATGTTACCTTTTGCGTTATTTTTGTCTATGCAAAATAAAACGGGATGATTGTTCCCTTGAGGAAGATTCCTTTTTTAGCATAACCACCAAGTCCCTGGAATCGTAATTACTTCCTTGGCATATATTACCTGTACAATTTGCCAGTTTTCTTATATGTATGCTAAAAGTTTCCATTAGAATATTATTGGCTTTATAGTTGTTAGGTAGATTCATTGCCTTGATTGACGATTCTGAATGGGCTTTGTTTTTTTCATTACTCATCTGTATGTTTGCCAACAACCTTATGCAGGTTATTGCCTTATCATGTAGTAGCAGATTACGAAGCAGAAGAGGATGATAGAATCCTGGATTCAGACCCAACAGGTCATGCTCTATCCCGCTCTCAACAATGGGATAATAACATTGCCGCTAAAGTTGCTGAATTCACGGCAACATTTGAAAAACAAGCCCTAGCTTTCAACATAATAACTCGAAAACGAGCAATTGGAGAATTCAGATCCGAGGAAAGGTTGATGGTAGAACAAGCTTTGCTTCAAGAAGAAAGAAGGGCGTTGTTTGAACTGAAATCCGAAATGGATAAGGAGAAGGCTAAGTTGCGAATGGTGGCTTTGGCTCAAGCTGGACCATCACAATCCCATGCTGAGGTAATGGCTCGTAACCCATTAAGGGCTAATGCAATTGGGAATCAGGGCAGCAATATTCACTTAAGTCAAGAGATGGGAGAACAAGGACGTAACGTGAGTCCTGATGAGACGATGAATAGATGTGCAAACAATAGTCAGAGAGAGGAGAAGGAGCCCTCAGAAGATTTCTTGAATGATGATGAAAATGAAATTGGAGAGACGGGTGAACAAGAAAACTGGTGTGAAACAGGAGAATTTGATTTGAATAGCCGGTAAATGACCAAGGTGGATTGCAGTCTCATGTGCTTGCTATAACTCAAAATAACTAACTACAAGCTGCTATACCGTATACATGCTGGGCTCTGGGTTCAGGTCAAGTATAAGGATATGGATCATATGGCCAGGCTCAAAGCTGATGCTCCATCTGCTGCCAGGTGAATTATGACATAGTAAGCTAACTAAGAAACTTCTCTTTTATATTGTTTTGTAGCTTAAGTTAGATGTGTATTACATGCTGATGATTAGTGTCCTGAGAGAAATAGTGTTCTTCATTAGAGATGGATAAAAACCACCTTCTTGTATTCTAGTTCAATCCCATGTTCAATTAGTAACCATTCATTTTAAAAGCCAATTTTCTTACAAAACAAAACGAACTACTTTCCTTTTTCAAGAATGATCCATTTTTCCAACTCCATCACATTACATAGATACGAAATAATTTCTTTTTTTCCTTTTTAACGATGCTTTAGCACCAAAACTCCAAATATAGAACATTTTTCGAAAAGCAAGACGATGATGGCAAAATACAATTTAGAAAATCTTGGCAACATCTTTCATAAGTCCACGATTAGCACCTGCAAAATCTGTGAATTCTTGATACGATATGTTTCCATCACCATCAGTATCAATTTCAGCCATCATACGTTTGACATCATCGTTCGTCACCGAGCCAAGTGTCTTAAGAGCTTCTTCAAGTTCAGCTGCTGAAATTTTACCATCGCCGTTAGCATCAAATTTCTTGAAAATACGATCGTGCTCGGCTTTCTCCGTCGCATCAGCCATACTGTGTTGATGAATGCGTGTGTGTGTGTTCTTTTTAATGGTGTTCAACTTTCTTTCTCTAATCTAACTTCCTTTTAGTGGAGTTATCTAATTATATAAATACTTGAATGACATAAACAAATTGAGGATGTGCTTTTAATTAGCAACTTTTGGAGGAACACAACAATTGAACGCAAATGTTCTTTAGGGTAAAACTAAATTTAGCAAAACAAAAATTTGACTTGGTCTTTCACAAAATTTAGATTCAAATAGCTAAGGTAGCTTGTTAAGGTGAATATCCAGTCTACTTAATGCGAGGCAGAATGAGTATATATATATATAATAACTACATAAAAATATAATTGATTTAGTAAATAATATTAATTTTATTATTTAATTATTTAATTTCATACCTAACGTGGATACAGCTAATCTTTTGTTATAAACCATACCAATCTTAAAATCATTGTATCGAATAAAAGAAAGGAAAAGAGCCTAAGAGAGTTTCACAATTCACTCCCAATGATATTAAGCCACATGTATTATTCACCTTTGTACTCATCTCGACACGTGTCTATCTTCTGGACATCTCTATTAAAACTAAATCCGGCCGACGTAAAAACCCAAAATATCTGTTATATAATTGAAAATAGTAACTAAACCGACCCTACGTGGAAAGAATGAAGAAATTAAAACTCAAATGATCCATCTCTATAAAGATCCTCTAATTACTCTTTCAACAAATCACAATCTCTCTTTCAATCCCAAGAAAAAGTTTGTCTGCTCTGTGTTTATCATCCATCGATAGCATACTCCAAAAACGATGACGTTTCCTTCGTGTGTTCAGTGCGGGACGAGACAAAACCCCTGTAGGTGCAAAGTGGTGGGACCGACGTTAGGATTCGTTGCTCTTCTGGTGACTGGAATCATCGAGTGGCCAGTTGGTGCGGTGGTTTATATCTTTAAACATACAAAAGGTCGTCGTATAATGGGTCATCCGGCCTCCGTCGTCTATCCCAAAGTCTCGAGATCTATTCCAATTTGAGACTGCTGTCGTTATTATGCTTATGTGTGTGTTGCTTGACAAATGTTTTTACTTTCTTATATAAGTCCAGATTAGTTTCTGATATATACATATTGAACAAATAAAAATTAATATATGTAATTTCAGTCGAAAGATCTGTTTGATTCGCGAAAGCTAATAAATATTGTAATAACCAAAATAAGATATTGTAATGAAAATAAAAAGTAATTACTGACTAGTAAGAATAAAGCATCATAGCCGTCGATTAATAGCTGTTAACGAGAGAATAAGATGTTCTTTCGAAGACTCTCTTCTCTGTTCTCTATCGCAACCAAAAGGTTGGTTCTGCGATTCCATAGAGCAACAACAGTTTCGTTTTAATTAAACCCAAATGAAATTCGAAGCTGACCATCTGTTTAATTGTAGATCACAAAGTCGCTTGATTTCGGGTCCGGCAGCTTCTGCTCAAAATTGTGTATTTGCTGGGTTTCGCCAGAACTTCCAAGGTTCTATATTTCTCCAACATGTTTTGATCTTTAATTTCTATGATCACTGCTGAGCATGCTCGTATTTCGGGTCTTTCAGCTTTAGAAGTAGACGAGGTGTTCGTGGAAATGCCGCAAAGAATTATTTGTTACGATTTTAAGAAAAGTTCAATATTTTGGTAGAGCATGACAATAATGGGTTACACTGAAGAAGTTATTAGTCCATGGTTTTACCAGAAATGACAGAATGCTACAAGCTATCTGTGAAATTGGGAAAGTTGATTGATTTTATTTGGTCATGAATGATCAGTTTCATAGCATAGTGATTTGTAAAGAACGGTTGCAGCATATATTTTATGCATACTTTTTCTAATCCCATTGTTGTTTATTTGGGAACTACAAACAAAATTCTTTTGGGATTTATAATTGATTTAAGACATATATTAGTGTAGACGACTGCGATCTTGATCTACGACTAGTTGTATTGTCATCTTGTTATATTATTAATGGATTGTTTAGAGGGAAGAGTCAATATTCAAGTGTGTTGGTTATTAGTGATGTTCACGGCTCTATATATATGGCTTTAGTCACAATTGAGTTATTTCAATGTCTTGCAGCAACTCGATCATATGCAAGTGGAAGACGTAAAGACTACAATCTGTTTGGTAATGTGAAACCAGGTGATGATGCCTTTAGAAAAGCCTGGGAGAAAGAAATGGAGGATGATGACACTCTATGGTCGGGAAGTGAAGTCGAGAATGATGATAACAAAAAACAAGAAAATGGAAGAAACCAGCTTGAAAAAGAGGTTAAGAAAGCCAGACAACAAGCTAAAAATAGCTCCGATCTAATAGATGCAGATGA
Source organism: Pugionium cornutum (assembly GCA_018901935.1). NCBI lineage: Eukaryota > Viridiplantae > Streptophyta > Magnoliopsida > Brassicales > Brassicaceae > Pugionium > Pugionium cornutum. The sequence continues at coordinate 13,984,749 of CM032158.1, read as the reverse complement.
TAGTGATGAGTTATACAGTGTTTGGTCTGGAAGTGATGAGGAGAAAACGTTGTGGACTGGCGATGAAGGTGATGATGATGACGATATTCCAACAGATCCACACCCGAATGAGGCATCTGATAAGTACTTAGATAAGTTGTTTGAGTTTGAAGAGAAACCAAAGTACAGGACAATATCAGAGTTGTTGAAATCTGAAAATGAACCTGAAGAGCTTTCACCGGGTAAAGAGGCGAGGAAGCTTGCTGTTGAGAACGCGCTGAAGAAACTGAACAAAGGTCCGGACGGACGCTACACAAACGTGTGGGAAGTAATGAGTGATGTTGACATTCTGATTGGAGCGTTTGAAAACATTGTGTCAGGACCTGAATATGAAGAGCTAAGAAAAGGTGGACCCAAGAGACTGAACATGCAGTTCTTCAAGGATATACAAACTCGCATGAGAGACCCAAATTTCAAATTCACACCTGAAATAAAGTTGAAGCCAAAGAGTAAACTAGTGCCTAGGAAGAAATGGCAGAAGGCACAGTCCAGAAGAAGGAAAGCGCAGAAGCGATAAAAGCTCCCTTGCTGTGTTCAAGGATTTTGAGAAGAGAGTAGTAACAGGTAGATTCACTTATTCTGATTCTTAGTGATTCAAGTACCAAATCCATTTCCTGTAGTTTCTTGTAGGTGTAAACAGCTTCGACAATAATGAAGTCTTACCATCCTACTATCTTCAGTCAATCTTGTAAATAGTCTGTACCATGATTAAACAGTTTTCGTTTGCTGTGATTCTGAATTATATTCCTTCTTCTAAAGAAAGAGACTTTGAAACAAAAGCTAAACAAACCTCACATTCTTTCCCTCTTCAACATCTTATTTGGGTCCACGTGTCCGCTCACCGTTATTTAAACGGTATTATTTTAAACAAAAGCGAAAATGAGCAATGCTCTTTTTTTAACTCTTTCAAAATACATTTATAAAAATATTTTACTAAAATTTAGAAATAAGTCTTTAACTAGATTTTGATCCGCGCCATGCGCGGAGTAAATTATTTATTATATTTTATACAATAAAATTTTATAAAAATATTATATATAATTATTTTATATATTGAAATATTGTCTGAAAATTTAAAAATTATATTACCATGATAAAATAATATATCATAATTATATTATGTATAATGTAAAATATAGTCTTATGGATTGTTTTATATGAGTAAAAATTCATTTTCTATGTGAAAATATTTGAATATTTGAAATTTAAAAAAATTCTAGTAAAAAAATATTTTAAAACTCAATTAAAATCAAAATATAAGTGCTTATACTAAAATCATTAATAAGATAAGTAAAATATTTTGGTGTAGAAATTAAAATATGTTATCGATAAATATAAAAGAGTAAAAATATAGTTTGACTATTTTTCAATTAAAATTTAAATCAAAATGTTGGCATTGACATATAATAATTTATGTATTGATTAGTAATAGATAATATAGGCAAAAATTTATAAAATTTACTCTAATAATTTTATGTGTATTAATGGTGATTGAATGGCATATATAGTAATTTATCTAGTAAATTAAGATTTGTTTTAAATTTATTTTGAGAGATTATGAGGAAGCGACACATCAGCTGGTATAGTTGTAAATAACACGTCGAGATAAGGTTGTTTTTTTAAAATGATTCTCAATTAATATATTAGGGATGTCAAACATCATATAAAAAGATAAAATTAAAAGAAACATTGGAAGAAGTACAAAACACATACGAAAAAAAAAAAGAGTGCTTGCAAGTCCAGATGGATCCTAAAGGCATCTGTAAAAACCTCTTAAACTTGTTGCGATAGTCTCTTACATCATCTTAGTAGCGGTCATGGCGTCTGTAAACGTAGTTAAAACATAAAACAACAAAACTTGCAGTAAATAATAGCATGTGTCTGTTCTCTTAAACAAAGTTACCTGCGGCGATCATAATCCCTCGGTCTTTCCCTAGAACGGGACCGCGAACTGCGCCGGCTTCTTGAGTCATAACCACGAGACTGATTATAATTTCTGTCATGTTCACGGTGGTCATGATGGTGCCTATCACCATCTCTACTCCTACGGTCAACATCTCTTCCACGGTCACGGCTATCTCCTTTGTCTCTGTCTTTACTTGATTCTCGCTCTCTGCTCCTCTCCTTTGATCTGAGATTGGTAGTTTTTCAGAAAAAAGTCGACGACTTAAGGAAGCAAACAAAGAATGTTTTGAAAAGCTATAAAAAGTAAACCTCCTTTCTTCAATCCGTTCCTTGTGAACTTTGTTCTTTTCCTCCTGAAGAAAAACAGAAAGAATATAACTACACGGTTTACATTGAGAAAAAAACACGAAATTCACAGTAGATATATTCTTTTGTTTTTTTAACCTGAAGCTCTGCTAATTTGTCGCGGATCAGCATGTAACCCAAATGAAGCTTCCCTCCAAAATGATCAGATAACCGACGATCACTGCAGCAAAAAAGATTTCTGACGTTGCCAAATGCAAAACACAATTTGGTGACACATATATTGTTTAAAGCTCCATCATTTATCTCTAACAGGCATGATAAATCAAGAAAGAACGCACATTTATTAGCTGCAAAAGTAATCCTCGTAAAACTGGGCCCAAATAGCCTGCTGGTGAAAAGGAGGTACAATAGCTGGGGTCAAATAATGAACCACTTGCAACCCAACAATCTACTACTAGCTTTCTTTTGAAACGCCAAGGAACTATAAAGCACAAAGTGTTTTAAGTAACTAAACTCAACCTGTCATAGACGCTCAAAAATGCTCCGCATATATCACATAGACGCAGCTTCTGGTCTGTCTGAGACAACAAAGGAGCAGAGAGTGAGGGCTACCAATTAACAAACTGAGAAAAGAAATACACGGTCCATCGAGCATGCTATACTTCTGTTCAAAGGCAATTTACTTAGCTATTTGACAATTTGGAACATTGCATGATATGCTTCAAAAAAAAAATGGAAGTCTCCATTCAAATTTCTTTTTGGATACAAGAAGCAGGACTATCTCCCTTAAACATGCAAAGTCATCACGTCATCAGACAATCAAAATGTGAAATGGATACAGGATATATAAGAATCATGCATCGTAAGGGCCTCTATGAAAAATGAATTTCAATAAGGTGGTGAAAATGGTGATCTTGACTTACAATGCGCACATCAGCAGCAGTGTACTTGGTTGAATCGACTACAGGTTCTTGTCTGGCAGTAAGCTGAAACATTTAACGGCATAGCAATCTTAGGAACTAATAGCGAAAATATTATATGGTAAGTGGTGTAGGGTGAGACAAAAAGCCTGCCGAACTATTCAGGCAATTTACTCAAAACAAGACAAAAGAGAGATCCTGTTTCAATAGACTTCATAAACAACTACACCTATGGAGTTGGAGTATGAAGTAATTTGGAGATAAGTGCCAAATAGAAAACTAAATTAGGAAAGAACACAAACCTTCTTAAGAGCCTCAGCCTCTTCTAGTGCTTTCTGCGCCTCATCAACCTTTCCTTGTTCGCCTGAAATAACATATAGATAACGTAACTGTACAGTACTACAGTGGCTTTTTCCAACATTGAAAAACTTCAAACGTTCTTTATACAGATATTTAACCACATAATTTTTAACATTGCAAATAACAAATGTTACCTAAACTCAGTTTTGTACATTCATAATGATCAAATCAATAGGCCATGCAAAATTTTTGTGATCAGCCAACAGAATCTCCTATGCCGGTGGCAAAATTTAAAATGTAAAAATGATAAGAAGATTAAAAAAACACATAGGCTGCAAAATCGAACCACTGCAACGGTCACTTAAAGAATTATTTATTCAAAATCACAACATATAGCGAAAGAGATACAATTAGAAGTTTAGAAATCATCATCATACCAAACTCTTCCGCTTTCTTTAATTTCTCATTGATCATCTCTTGAGTACGAGGATCAGGCGGAGGTAATGCTGCAGCTGGCAGCTGAGATGGGACAGGCTGTGGCAAGGATGCCCTGTCTTTGTTGAATGCATCCAACAATAGCACAGCCTGTAGGGAAACAAGACAAAGGACTTTACTGTTAACAAAGTGCCAAAAATAACAAATAGCAAATCACATCACTACAGACCTGTAAGTCAGCTCTCTTAGTCCTCATATCTTCAACTAACTCCAGAGCTCTAATCTTCAAATCTGTTTTTCCTTCAAGATCTGTGATACGACATCATTGTCTCTAAAGATTATAGCACCATCGAAATTTTTATAACTACACAAAAATCATTAGCAGAAGCTTGACATATAACTCATTTAGTGAAAAGATGCTTTCTTTCAAAATTAGAACGGTTTTAATAGGTGAAGCCCCATCACAGGCAACACCACAAATTCAGCTTTAATAGCACAGGGAAGCTTTCCAGAAGTTGAGGAATCTAAACATATTCTAGCACTTCAGCATGGCTGATTAATTCTTAAGTTGAGTTAATGTGCATCATTGTAGCCTGAGTAAAATAAATCAACTACTTTGTTTATGTAACCAAGCATATATCAGGAAATTTCCAAGTTGATAGCCTACTCTAGATATTGTAAAGATGCCTATAAAAATATCAACGCAAATATACTGCCTACAAATTGCAACAAACAAGTTTCCAGATTCAAATGGGCTGCAATGAACTTCTAGTCATAAAACCCTCTGTCTGGGACTGGGTGTATCAGATGATGACATGAATTATCACGTATAACTATTTTGTGGAAATAGCAATTCGAAAAGCAAAATGGACTCAAAAACGGTAGCAGAAAGGAGCATAGTGGTCCATTTAGCAACTAAATAATTATAATATTCTTTTTATATTACCATGCAGGTCTGCTTCCTTCATCTTCTCTTTGATTTGCTTCGATAATTCAAGAATTTCAGGAGACTGCCATAAACAATGAAGTAGTGAGAAAAGCTTGAGTTTAAGTCAAAAAAATACAAAAATACCCCAACAAATTAAACCTAGATCATCACCTGAGTAACTTCGGTGACTGAAATTGCAATGGCAGCTTTGGCATCCTCTTCCTGAAGACGCTTAAGGGCCCTACTAATCTTTCTGTCACACTCTACAATTAGTCTGTCTATAGCATCTTCCAATTCCCTATCATAGTTGTCAACACCTTTTTCCTTTGCTTCTTTATATCTAAGAGGAGTTAAAGCAACACAGTGTAGGGAAAAAATAACGTTCCATTGACGAGCTAGAGTGTATATTAGAAAAACCATAGGCTCCAGACTTATGCGAAAATGAAGAAGACTCTACATTCTTACAAAAAGGATACTCTTTCCTCAGCTGCAAAGAGTGCACCTTTGGGCAAGGACCCATATCCATTTTCTGATAATAACAAACAAGTCAAAGAGTACTCATAAACTAAATTAGCAGACTCGCAGAAAGGATAAAAAAATTATTTGTGAGCCAACACAAGTATAGATGTACTACAACTTACGAATCTTGGACCCGAAATGCACTCTGAAGTATTCAATATGCATATTAGAGCAAAACGAAGAGTCATGCAGTAGCAATTTCAGGTAGCAACGTACAGCCACTGTGATGAAACAAAATTGCACACTATTGTTACCTAAATCAACAACCTCTCCCAATTCAAGCTAGAATTTTTTTGGAGAACATCAAAAGCACTAATTGATACGCCAGTAGCTCTCTTACTGTTATATCTCGTCGACCCATCCTCACCACGGATGAGAAAATTAGGGTTTTTCTTTGTACTAATACAAAAGCCATTCGGTGAATAAAAAAGCATGGGCGTCTCAAATATACACTCACCGTCAACTGAAAGAGCTCGTGAGGGCAGAGACCAGACAGATAGAGACGACAAACATCGCGGTCGTAGTACTTGCGATTCACTTCTGTCACATCGCCGTTTCGGTTTGCTCCCATAAGAACGTCAAGTTGCTTTCTCATGGCGTCCATCGTCGTTATCTCTCTTTCTCACGTTGATTCTCTGAATCGCAGAATCGATCCTCCTTGCGAACAGAGAGATTGGCTTTTGATTTTTTTTGTTCTAAGAATTTTGGAAATTAGGGTTCAGTTTCAACAATAGATTATAGACCCCTAAACTAAATTCCAACAAGAATTAGAGCTTATTGTGTTACAATTGAGAAATGTCGGGGTTTTATATGGAATAAAAGAAACTATAATAATAAGTTGATATATACAAACGTCGCTAAATTTGATTATCTGGTGAATAAGTATCCGTATAGACCCGACCCGTGAGCAACTCCAATGGATCCGAAGTTATCTCGCCAAATTTGCATATTTGTGCAGTTTTGGTTATAATTTATTGTGCTACTTGGGATTCTAGAAATCGTTATATTCACTTCATTTGACTAGATGATTCCAAAGAAACTGGAATGTGTTATCAAAGGAGTAGTTCTTGGGACAATGGCATGTCAAGCTTTTTTAAAGGACCGACAGAAAATTTCATTATAAAAATCTTAAGGAATAAAATAATTTTCTTTTCTAAGAAACAAAAAGATTAGATATTAGTTCTGCTTCGGATGATTTGATCACTGTTTCTGGTTATCAAGGATTTGCAATCCCGGTGGGAACATCGGTTAACTACGAGGCCTTCACTGTTGCTGAGATTGCTTACAACGCAAGAAACCAATTTTGTTTTTCTCAGCAAGAACAACAAACTCATCAGTCGCTTGAAGGAGATTTTCCGGTGGCGGGTTCGAATAATGTTGGCTCTGATAATATGTTTACAGTTTGGAACGACACTTGGAAAATAATTAAGGATCTTTAGTTGTTTAGCTTAGTTTGATTCCGTTTTTCTTTTCTTTGTTTTTTTTGGGTAAGTTTCTAATGACTTTATTTGCAATTATTTGGTTAAATTCTTCAGATTGAGGAACATATATCAATAACAGTAGACGTTTTAAGTGAGACGAATATGAAAAACAATTGCCAAATTGGGATAATTTGGAATTCGCATGGAACCCAAAGAGAGGCTGAAGAAACTCAAAGGCGTATATTATATATACGTTGTTGTTTTGTTTGTTTGTTTGTTGGGTATTCTTTAAGTAGCTTATCACATTTACATGTATGCAGAAAATTCACCTAATGGACAGGGGACCTAACTTGGCTTCCAATCCACGTTTTCTCTTCACTCACTAACCACTTTTGATAAAAAAAAAACATTGCTAATATGTTTGGCCAATCTCTTTCTATTGAATACAAGACTAATTTTTGTTATTATTGGCTTAAACTGCTAATGAATTAACAAATCAGGTTGTGTTATAATTCTCCACTAAATGTACTAAATTCTCTCACGTGGGTGCAAAGCCGATTCTTACACCAAACAATCAAATTCGTGTTTGCCGCCTTTTATATTGAGAAAAAATAATCGGCCCTTATTTTTAAAATATGTTTAGTATAATATTAAATAAAAATATTTTTTTTTCCATTAACTTGATGGATTCGAATCTTGATAATATTTTGTTAATAGCCTTTTTTTTTTCTCTAGTTTGCGGTCTTATTAAACTCCTAACCGGGTCTCCGTAGATGTAATATAAGAAGCTAAATCCTGCGGTTGCAGAGATATTTTTGGCTGGACTGTACCAGGGAACAACCAAATTGTGCGTGGACGGACCACTTCTTGTTTGGACGTTGGTCCGAATTCTTTTTTTTTTTGTAATTGTGTGAAACGTTATAAATTATGAGAGCAACTACAAAGAGGATTCTACAAGGATAAATGTGAAGCTTGAGGAAACCGCGACGATGAAATATCAGTTGATGGATGTGAGTGATCAGTTTGTTGCATGAAAACTATATTTAATATAAAAAGGGATTGTAAAATTAATATCAAAACGAAAGCTTAGCTTGAAGGCAATGGGAACTCTCACACTGAATGTCTGATCACCGATTTTGTTCTCTCACTCTCGACGTCGATCGTTGCTAATCTCCGGTCACCGCTATGGAAGCCAGCGCCGGTCTTGTCGCCGGTTCACATAACCGTAACGAACTCGTCGTTATTCAAAACCACGAAGAGGTAATTAACACTTTTTTATCTTAAAACTTGAAATTATATATAAAAGATTGCTGTCATGAGATTGACGTAATTTTAAAATAGTATAATGTTATTTTTTTTGTTCTCTGTATGATGGTTAAATAAATCGTGTATTGAGAATGAATTAACCGTTTAAATCGTTGACGAAAAGGTAACTTTCGTCTTCATGGAACTGAACTTTTTTCTGGGTTATTAAAGCCGAAGCCTCTGAAGAATCTGGATGGACAATTTTGTGAGATATGTGGAGATGAGATTGGTTTGACAGTTGACGGAGACCTGTTCGTGGCCTGCAATGAATGTGGTTTTCCGGCTTGCAGGCCTTGCTATGAGTACGAGAGGAGAGAAGGGACACAGAACTGCCCTCAGTGCAAGACTCGTTACAAGCGTCTCAGAGGTAATTTCCGCTCTTACGCTGTTCGAAGAAATGCCTGTATGAAACAAAAATCAATTTTTGTTGTTGGGCGTTTAGGAGAATGATCTCTCTTGTTTTCGTTTCTAAAGGAAGCCCAAGAGTAGAAGGAGATGAGGATGAAGAGGATATTGATGATATTGAGTACGAGTTTAATATTGAAGATGAACAAGACAAGCAGAAGCATTCTGCTGAGGCCATGCTTTATGGGAGCTATGGTAGAGGCCCTGAGGATGATGAGAACGGAAGGTTCCCACCTGTTATAGCTGGTGGCCATAGTACACCGGTACAAACATAAAGGCCTAACAAGATTCTTTTCTTTGTATGTGATCAACTTCTTGTAAAGTTTAAAATTTTTTGGACTTTCTGCAGGTAAGTGGGGAGTTCCCAGTTGGAGGGTATGGGAATGGAGAACATGGGATGTCTTCTTCGCTTCATAAGACTGTGCACCCATATCCATCATCTGAACCTGGTGAGTTTTTCTGCTCATCGTCCTCTTTAACTTGCGGTAACATGAAGTTGCACATGATAAAAAATGTTTTCGTTAAGCATAAACTTAGACATTCAGCATATATGTTTGTGCAAATATAAAAGTTATCAGGGAAACGTTACATATAGAAATAATGTGGACGTCTCAAATTGATGATTAGGGTCGGGAATATTTCAATATGTGTAAAATGACGTAAGGTATAAGGCTTGCCAGCTAGGTATTGAACAGTTTGGTAGTAGACAGGGACATAGTTTTATGAACAATAACTTTTGGCTCTTGCATCATTATATGAAATTCATTACCAGAGCCTTAACTGAGAAAGAACTGCTTCTTTTAGCAAATTTCACGCGCATATAAAATGAAATTAATACAAGCGAACAGCAACTGGAGAAGAGGTTTCTAACTACACTTTTCTTTTTCGTTTCGTAGGGAGTGAGAGATGGGATGACAAGAAGGAGGGAGGATGGAGGGAAAGAATGGATGACTGGAAGCTCCAGCAAGGAAATCTTGGGCCAGAACCAGATGATGATCCTGAGATGGGACTGTAATCCTCTGCAAACATATTTCTAATACGTCAGTTTTATATGATTGAGATTTTCACGCTTGCTTGGAAACGGCTGCAGGATCGACGAGGCACGGCAGCCACTCTCGCGGAAAGTTCCCATTGCCTCAAGCAAGATCAATCCATATCGGATGGTCATCGTTGCTAGGCTTGTGATTTTGGCAGTTTTTCTACGCTATAGGCTCTTGAATCCGGTGCACGATGCTCTGGGGTTATGGCTGACGTCTGTGATATGTGAAATCTGGTTTGCTGTGTCTTGGATTCTTGATCAGTTCCCCAAGTGGTTCCCCATTGATCGTGAGACCTATCTAGATCGGCTCTCTCTGAGGTAAAATTCACAAATTCTCAAGTAGGAACCTTAAAAACTATGAAGTTGGAGTTTGAATCTTCTTTTTTGTTTATACAGATACGAGAGAGAAGGTGAACCAAATATGCTTGCCCCTGTTGATGTCTTCGTCAGTACCGTAGACCCGATGAAGGAGCCTCCCCTAGTCACATCCAACACCGTGCTGTCAATCTTGGCCATGGACTACCCAGTTGAGAAAATCTCCTGCTACGTCTCTGATGATGGTGCTTCAATGCTCACATTCGATTCTCTCTCCGAAACTGCTGAGTTTGCAAGAAAATGGGTTCCTTTCTGTAAGAAATTCTCCATAGAGCCACGGGCCCCGGAGATGTACTTCACCTTGAAAATTGACTATCTTAAGGACAAAGTCCAGCCAACGTTCGTTAAGGAACGCCGAGCCATGAAGGTCAGTGTATATCACTAGAGATCTAGTTATATCACAATTCAGGTTTTCACTATAATCTTAATTCCATACTGTAACTTAATTTCTGGCAGAGAGAGTATGAGGAGTTCAAGGTAAGGATCAATGCTCTCGTGGCGAAAGCCTCAAAGGTTCCTCTAGAAGGTTGGATCATGCCAGATGGAACGCCATGGCCAGGGAACAACACTAAGGACCATCCTGGTATGATCCAAGTCTTCCTCGGCCACAGTGGAGGATTTGATGTCGAAGGCCACGAGCTCCCTCGGCTTGTGTATGTGTCTCGTGAGAAGCGTCCTGGTTTTCAGCACCACAAGAAAGCTGGTGCCATGAACGCCCTGGTACTCTTTTTGATCTACCTTGGACCAAACAAGAAATTTATCTCTGAATCTTGGAACATGACACAAGTTGTTTTCTCCCTGATACTTCTGTCAGGTTCGAGTAGCAGGCGTACTCACAAATGCTCCTTTCATGCTGAACTTGGACTGTGATCACTATGTGAACAACAGCAAGGCCGTGAGGGAAGCAATGTGCTTTTTGATGGATCCTCAGATTGGAAAGAAGGTCTGCTATGTTCAGTTCCCTCAAAGGTTCGATGGTATTGACAGACATGATCGTTACGCCAACAGAAACACAGTCTTCTTTGATGTAAGACGCAATCCATGTTGTTTTAACTTCTAGTCTATGAGATAAACATACCTACCCTTTTTCTTACGCTCTTTTGTTTGTTTCAGATCAATATGAAAGGGCTAGATGGAATACAAGGTCCAGTTTACGTTGGCACTGGTTGTGTTTTCAAACGTCAAGCTCTGTATGGTTATGAACCACCGAAGGGTCCTAAACGTCCCAAGATGACGAGCTGTGGTTGTTGTCCTTGTTTTGGGAGTCGCAGAAAGAATAAGAAATTTTCCAAGCATGAGTCGAATGGCGACATCGCAGCTCTTGGAGGTAAATTATCGGAATAAACTTATAGTATCGGTCCAAATCCTGAAATAGATTGGTTTCAGATCTGATGGTGTTTATTTGGCAGGAGCAGCGGGTGATAAGGAGCATTTGATGTCTGAGATGAACTTTGAGAAAAGGTTTGGGCAATCATCCATCTTTGTAACCTCGACTTTGATGGAAGATGGTGGTGTTCCTCCGTCATCAAGTCCTGCGGTGCTTCTGAAAGAGGCAATCCATGTTATAAGCTGTGGTTATGAAGACAAGACTGAGTGGGGAACCGAGGTAAAAAATACTGAACCGTTAGGTAGCACCTTCTCATTTGTGATTTAGAAGCTGGTCATTGTAACAAACTTTTTTGTCTCTCTGAAATGCAGCTGGGCTGGATCTATGGTTCTATCACTGAGGATATTTTGACGGGTTTCAAGATGCATTGCCGTGGCTGGAGGTCTATTTACTGCATGCCTAAGAGAGCTGCATTCAAAGGTTCAGCTCCTATTAACCTATCAGACAGGTTAAACCAGGTTTTGCGTTGGGCACTTGGGTCTGTTGAAATCTTTTTCAGTCGGCACAGCCCTCTCTGGTACGGATTCAAAGGAGGCAAACTCAAGTGGCTTGAGCGTTTCGCTTACGCCAACACAACAATCTACCCATTCACATCTATACCACTCCTTGCCTACTGTATCCTTCCAGCCATCTGTCTCCTTACTGATAAATTCATCATGCCTCCGGTTAGTAAATCATCAGATAAAAGCTTAAAAAAAGCTGCATTAAATTTGCTAACTATTGGTTTCCCGAATTTCTTTCAGATAAGCACATTTGCTAGTCTCTTCTTCATCGCATTGTTCATGTCGATCATTGCAACGGGAATCTTGGAACTGAGGTGGAGCGGAGTGAGCATTGAGGAATGGTGGAGAAACGAGCAATTTTGGGTTATTGGAGGAATCTCAGCTCATCTCTTTGCGGTTGTCCAAGGTCTCCTCAAAATCTTAGCAGGCATTGACACAAACTTCACAGTGACATCAAAGGCAACAGATGATGATGACTTTGGAGAACTTTATGCATTCAAATGGACAACGCTGCTCATCCCTCCAACAACTGTCTTGATCATAAACATTGTTGGCGTCGTTGCAGGCATCTCAGATGCTATTAACAATGGGTACCAGTCTTGGGGACCTCTATTTGGTAAACTCTTTTTCTCCTTTTGGGTCATCGTTCATCTCTACCCATTCCTCAAAGGTCTAATGGGAAGACAGAACAGAACACCAACCATTGTCGTGATTTGGTCAGTGTTGTTGGCATCTATCTTCTCTTTGCTTTGGGTCAGAATTGATCCTTTTGTGCTCAAGACCAAAGGACCTGACACTTCTATGTGTGGCATTAACTGCTGAAACAATTTTCTTAAATATATAAGTCAGTCGTCCAAAGTGTTTTCACTTCTCTTTTTGGATCATAATTGGATTTTGTTTACTGTATATTAACCTGAAAAACAGATGGATCTGGATTTATGTAATGCATTGTAAAAGGAAATTCCAACAAAATTACTCTCGAGTTGCAATGTAAAAGAAACACAGAAAATTCTCAAGAATGTACTTTTAGTAGTTGTGAAACCACACAAAACCAGAAAGCAAGCTTTAATAAAGATAGCCTGAGACTTTTTTCCTTTTTGCCGTGGAAATTCCCAAATAAAACAAAAATAAAGAAACAACAAAAGACTAAACACACTCACATCTCATAGTAACTTCAAGCTGGATATCATTTGATAACATTAAAAAAACAAATGAATTGCCTGAGTTTGTTTATCAAATGCTTCACTCTCATTCTTTTGAAACACCAAGGATCCACTGTGAGAGATGAGTCAAGTATGGCTCAGCCTGAGAGCCTTTGCTCAATACTGGTCCTAAGCTCTGCAATTCCGAGTTGAATTCCCTTTCAAAATTGCTGATACAACGCATAACCAACATGTTAGAACGATACAATATTTCAAAATTTCTAGCATCATCTTTTCTAGAGAGGTTGATAAAAGAAGGGGTCTTAAGGATCTAAATGATTCGCCAAGAGAAGAAATTAGCCTTAAAAAAAAAATCCTCACTGGTTACTACTACTTACAATATGGAATCTCTGACGGTCGCGTCTCTTATCATTGTCTTTTGGGGATGAGACTGGCTACTGATGTCGATAGACGACGATATCAGCCACTGTGTAGCTGCTGCATATTGCAGGCACACCGATTTCAACTTCTCCATTTTCTGCAGCATCAGTAAAGACGAGTGTAAATATCGAAAAACATCACTCCATTACTACTGCATTCAGAATTTTCTACAATCATTGCACGACAAAAAGACGTACATAATCACATTGATCCTGAGAAACATAACATTGACTGGAACAGCAACAAACCTTAAGGACATCGGGTAAAAGCAGCAAGCATCCTCTCAGACATTTATCAAGAAAGACGTCGTGATGCTGAATCACCTGTAAAATGATGGCACATTGTTAAGTGAAGCACGTTTTCCTTACAGCTATAACAAAGCAGATCTCTACACTTACCTCATCTACACTCCTTGTGGATTGTAGTCTACCGTGCATCACATGCCAATTTGGTTCGAGAACCTGAAGAGACATCCCACATAGAAGCACACAAATGCAAGATTGGAAGAAATTCAAAGAGCCAAAAGATGCGCAAAATTAAACACTAAAATCATCTCATAAAGGAGTATGTCTTCGAATAATCCTGATGGAATTTCTCTCAACTGTTCATTGATAGTGAACCTATATCTTCAGAATCTATAGCTCACGATTTCAAGAAAACAGATATCTGGAAACTCAACAGTTGCAAGAAGTTCCTACATTTATAAGTCTGATTCCTACAGACTTCAGAGATGGATTCAACATACAGAGTGTATGTGAGCAATTCTAGAAGTCAGACTTCCAGAGAGTTATACCACCAACAATGGAAACATGATCTAAGGCTAGAAAACCAAAATCTTTAAATAAAAAAACCCATTATTTTAGCAAACATATAAGTTCAAAACAAACACAACAAAGAAAAGTTTACGACTTGCCTCAAATGTAAGATAATGTAGAAGGCTACTGATGAATTTAAGCATGCTACGGCAGAGAAGCGATGATCTACGAATTGCTGTACCGTTAGAGTTCATAGACCGAATCCCCTGTAGAATCCCACAGCAATTTGTTAGAGAAGTTAACAGATTAAAAAAGTTTCGTAAGAAACAAAATCAAATTCCAGGCTACAAATATAGTATTCGTCCATACTTGATGTATCTGCCAAGCACAACAAAGCTGGCGTTCCACATGTTTGCAATGAAAAAGAAACCGGAAAATTAACTGGTACTTTGAAAGGGCTTTCTTTGATATGACAATAGATAGTGGCCATTGAACCTGAAACACAAAGCCACGAACAACATATCAAACAATTGAGTAGCCAATTTAATCTGCATTTGTAAATTACTTATAGAAGTATGAATGATAAATCTAGAAGATACTTTGCAGCTATTTATAAACATCATTGTTAGTATTTAGGCCAAGGAATTACTAATATATATATATATATATATATATATATAATATATATTATAAACATCATATATATATATATATATATCATGATGAATAAAATAGTTAGGACTCAGCAGACAAGGCAACAACGAAGCAGACCTTGTAGCTCAAGGAAAATGTCTCTAGACCAGTGATGCTCACTGGGTCTTCTATACCATTGCTATCAGGGTCCTTGTGCATTCCCAAAGCTGTAAGGAATGATGCTCGATCCTAAGATATGGATGCCAAATGAGAATAATTTGTGTACAAACCTGTTCAACTGATCACATCCAGGAAAAGGCAAATTGACTGCTTACCACACAACAAGTCAAGTCCTCATGGCGAGGATCTGCTGCAGCTGCTGTGGTCCGTAGAGCAAGATCTAGCAAAGACTAAATAATATATACATTCAGATTGCAGCAAACAAGTGTAGAGCTCTAGCGATTGAATAATTGTAGCAAGCTTTGTTTATTCTTTTGATTGTGTCTAGCGGGGAAAAAGTACCTGCAACTTTTCAACAGATATTTCATGCACTTTTTTGTTGAGCTCTTCTCGAGCAATGTCCATAAAATGAACCAAGAAATCACCCTGTAGTTCATTACATTGTTGTACCCAAAATAATTAGAGCCTAAACAGCTGATAGAGTATCAAATAACAGACGAAAACAATTCAACTACAAAATTTGTCGCATTGATAAATTTGTGCGTAGAAAAGTTTGATAAACTCTGAAGATAACTGGTTATCCATGAACAGAACAGCATACCTGGTCGAGAAGAAGATAGTGCTTTATAGATCGAAGCCTTCCAATGAGGTCATACTATATAATATATGGATGGTCAGAGAGGTGTATCACGAGGAATGACATCAAAGAAACAGTCATCATAACACAATCTTACCTTTTCCTTGATGAGACTCACAAGCTCTATACTGGCAAATTCGTGAGCAGCCTTTATGCATTCAAGATAATGATGATTTGAGCCAAATATTGTTAACTTAGATCTCTCTGAAATGGGAACCTGTAAAAAATCAGCCAATGTCATGTCCAATATCACAAACACTGTTAGTTTTATTTAATTACAAGAAAAGTCATCCACAATACTTGAACATTGTGTCCACATTCTCTCATAACGTTTAGATATTTCCCTGTAGTCAATATTGTTGCAGCAATGTTTGCAAGGAAACCAGGAATAGTATCCTTGAGGCTATATCTTTGGCTCCAGTATTTAGCTGTAGAGTCCTGACTGAGACTCTCCTGTACAAAAAAATTTAAATTTGTAAGATCAAGCACTTGACAATTGTTCAGGCGAGGTAAGCAAAATCAAGTTACCTTTTTAAGAGACCTGTTCTCTGCAATGAAAAATTCCCCATACGGATCATCAATGATCCCTTCATAGACCCACCTTAATTAAACACTAATTCAAGTCAGACACATCTGAGAATAGTATGAACTATCTAGCAAACAGGGTATAACCTATGTACATATATGTCAAAACAAAGTAAGTAAACTTGTTTACAAAAGGAAATCATAGGCATATGTTAAACTTAGATTACCTGAGCATTCTACAAACAATAACAAAAGGGAAAGACGAAAACAATAACAAGGGAAAGGGCAGAGATAATAGCACAACATTTTTTTTGCTTAGTCTATTGACGAGCATTGCAAGAAAGACAGAGGTATGGGGGAATCAACCTTTCCAAAATGCTCAGGTATGCATTGCTTGCACACTCGGTCATTTTCTCTAACAATGACCTCACCGAATTATCACCAGCCATTGCTTTAGCCTAGGCATGACACAATCTTCAACATTATGGCATATAATAAGAGCTAGTTCAAATACAAAAAGATCAAAAAGGTATTTTTATGACCAAAGCAAGAATCCACCTGACTCTGCAAGAGATTAAGCACACCCGAACCCACACACTGCTTCACTGAAGCCTGCTGAATTACTGCAGTTAATGCGCGCATGGATCCCATCATGGGCTGAGAGATACGATAAAAAATCAATCAGCATACATTTTACAGAAATTGTAGCTTGTATTGTCTGAAGAAAGATAGACCTGACAGTAAAACCATAATCCTTGGATAGAAAGTCTTCCAAGTCGAAATTGATGTTCCAATTGCGCCACCATGGCTTGATAATCCTGGTAAAAGAAAGGATGGTTAATATTTTCAGCATTAGCAAATAATGTTGTCAAATCACCTCAGTGCTATTATGAAATGGTATCTCTCAATCCAAACAATGCAATTGATATTGGTTAAGACACAAAATTCCCCATGAGAAATAGGAATAATCAGACTATTCAATGGGCAATTCTGAAAGAGGGATTACAGAGACGGCAAAAAACTTGGAACAAAGAAGGCAGTAGAAGCTATTCACGCCAGCTTAGTTATTCATAAGTATACATATACGCCCACTCAGAAATGTGATAAATACACCAATTTCGTGCTTCTCAGTAAATCTCCAAAGTGGACTATTAGTTTAGGCAATCTATATCCAGTTCCATAATCCCCCACATGAAACAGCAAGGGAAAGAAGAGTAACTCAAACAATGCATCACAATTACCACAAGCTAGAAACCTATATCACATACAAGGAGGAGTGCTCTGAGTGCAGCTGCGAATGCATGGTTAACTAGCCCGTTCTTGAAGTGCGAGCTTGACTCCACAAATTGGTCAATCAACAGAAAGCATTCACATAAAGGGAATATTCTTTTTGCCAATTCCTGCAAAGTTATTTGCATCAGTCAAATATATTTCAGAAGAGCCAATTAGAACTAGACTTGCAATGTTAATCTCTCATAGCATCTCTAAATCCTTGCACAAAAGAGAGAAAACCATTCTATAATATAAAATAGTAATGCATGTATCCATTTGGTTGGACTTAATAATTAAACTTTAAAGCAGTTCTAGCATCGGTAAATTGCCATTTACTTTCAAATAACACAGCATCAAGTGCCATGAACATACATGAAGAGGAAACACCTTGCAAATCAATATAACAGTCTCAAAAGTGAAAGTTTTTATATATGAGCTAATTCAGGTCCTTACTTGAGAAACTTTTCTCCCAAAAGAACTGCTCACACATGGTTAGAAATCAAAGGTCTTTTGCAGTTGACTGCTGTAGACCATATTGACTAAAATGTTTGGAATAAGAACCAGGATTTATTGTGTTGAGTACTACTTGCCTGTAGTGCCAAGTCCATTGATGGATCAACTTGGAAGGCTATACTATCCTCCTTCCCATGGAATCTTTTAATTGATATATATCTCCCTTCAATTCCAACCAAAGCAGATAAGAGATCATCAATGATAATAAGTTCCTGCATGCCAAAAAGGGACAAAAATGTTATTGAAATAGACATTAACATAAGAGATGACACCAAGTCTCAACATAGGCTAGGAAGTTACACAATTATTTGGCTCAGATCAGTTACACTAGTCTACGCCACGAAACGAGAAGTCATCTTCATCTACAAAGACTACAATTATGCAAACGAGAAGCCATCTTCATCTACAAAGACTACAATTATGCCAACTTGTAAAAATTACACACCTCAAACCCAATTTTAAGTGTCTCATAACCGGTTAAGGTTACGTAATACCAATCTCACAGAATAAATTGAAAGCAAGAACAAAAAAAAGAGGACACACTTGGTTTGTTAAATAACACAAACCTGAACCGGTGTATCATAGCAGCCAATTGCCTGCTCTACGCCAGAATTGCTGAAACATAAAGATCAGTTATTTTATGTAATGTGCTCGGAAGAGGAAAAAGCAACTGACGAGGAGGTTGAAACGTTTTAGCTGGAATTTCAGACTACCTTGACGAGTCTAAAGGAAACCGCTTAGAATCAGCAAATTTGGAGCTTGCCCTCGTTTCCTGAGATGATAAACCCATTGTCAAAAACTCTTTAAACCAAATAAAAAAATGTGGAAAATTCAATATGATTCGAAAGAAGAATTAGAAAACAAATCAAAACCACATAGAAAGATGGAGCACCTGGTGGAAGCGACCAGTGAGGAACGGCCTGTCTTGGTTCCAACGAGGAGTCATAGGGCACGAAATTGGCGTCATTGATTCCATTGCTTCGGTTCAGTGTCTACAAGTCTGCAATATGGGAAAAGGGGAAACACAGATCAGTTACCATGCCGGCTTTCTGTTAACCATAAATGCCCGGTTTGAGTGTACCCCATTCAGAAATTCACGGCGGATTACGAAACCGCGGGGTACAGAACATAGGTAGGATCGGTACCTACCGAAACAAAGCTAATGGGAAAGTTCGTGATCGATTTCCAGAAATAACATTGGAACCAAAAGTCACAAAGGGAAGTTATCTGACACTGAAATTAAAACCCTAGCACACAAAACCAAGTATAATAATAAGAGGAAGACAAACCAATAGATCTCGGCGGTTCGAAACTCAAGGAGGAGCGAGGAGCTTCGCTGCGAGTGGTGACTTCGAACGTTGAGCGAGTAAAAGGGATTAGCTCTCTCCGCGGCAAATTCCACTTGTATATATTTATCTTTTGCCAAAATTCCTTTTTCCAGATGGAATTTCTTTATAAATGAAGAAAGAAATTAAAATAGAAAAGGGCAACAAAAATTTAAGAAAAAAGAAAATCATCATTCGTCCAGTTATGTGTTCCAGCTTTCAATTGACAAAAGTGATTATCTCTTTTCTAATTTATTGGGTTCTAAAAGGAACAACAAAACCCGCGGCTCTTCTCCTGGACCCGGAAACAATCTTTCGCCGCCGAGTTTCTTCTCTCTGCGGTGAAAGCGAATAGAAGTGTCCAGGTTTTTCACTTCAAATTCTTCTCTTTCTGTTTCGTTTTTATCATTCTTGTTCTGTTTTATTTGTTGTGTTGATTCTTTAACGCCTTGAATTATCGTTAGGAAAATTTGTCCAAATTTGGCGGTTTTATCTGAGTGATGCTTTAGGTTTTGAGATTTCTGGCTCAGGAACCCAAAAAATCTATACTGATATAGGTGGGGAAAAAGAACAAGTTTTAAGATTTGGTATTAATTAGGTGGGGAACACAAGGCATGGCTTTGGTCGGAAAATCCGAGAAATTCTCTGCGGATTTTGTGATGGGAGGTGCAGCAGCCATTGTGGCCAAATCTGCAGCTGCTCCAATCGAAAGGGTGAAGCTTTTACTGCAGAATCAAGGGGAGATGATAAAGACAGGACATCTCACACGACCTTACACCGGTTTGGGTAATTGCTTTGTCAGAATCTTCAGAGAAGAAGGTGTTTTGTCCTTTTGGAGAGGAAATCAAGCCAATGTCATACGGTATTTCCCTACACAGGTACTTTCCAGGAACCGTAACTAGATCTTCTCTTGATTCCCTTTGGCTGAAATTGGTTGTGTTTTGGGAGAGTGCCCATTTAAAGACTGAGTGAGGTTGTGTAATATTTTCTTATCGTCACTAAATTTAATTGCTCTTAGGCTTCCAACTTTGCATTTAAAGGTTACTTCAAGAACCTTCTCGGATGTTCAAAAGAGAAAGACGGTTATTTGAAATGGTTTGCTGGAAACGTGGCGTCTGGAAGTGCTGCTGGAGCAACAAGTTCATTGTTTCTATACCATCTGGATTACGCACGGACCCGTTTAGGCACTGATGCAAAGGAATCATCAGTTAATGGCAAGAGACAGTTTAAAGGGATGATCGATGTATACCGTAAAACTTTGTCAAGTGACGGCATTAAAGGACTTTACCGGGGATTTGGCGTGTCAATATTGGGAATCACTCTTTACCGAGGAATGTATTTTGGGATGTATGATACCATCAAACCCATTGTTTTAGTCGGTTCCTTAGAGGTGATGTCATCTATCTATGATGTTATAATTGCTTTTTATCTAGAGATAGCTCAAACTGGTTCTTTGATTCTGTTACAGGGAAACTTCTTGGCTAGCTTCCTATTGGGTTGGAGCATTACTACCTCTGCAGGCGTCATTGCTTACCCTTTTGACACACTTAGGAGGAGAATGATGCTTACATCAGGACAGCCCGTAAAATACCAGAACACAATTCATGCCTTAAGAGAGATAATGAAATCCGAAGGGTTCTGTGCACTATATAGAGGAGTTACTGCGAATATGCTTCTCGGAGTAGCAGGAGCAGGAGTGCTTGCAGGATATGATCAGCTTCACCGGATTGCATATAAGCATTGGGTTCAATAGTTTTGAACCAAAATCCGAAGCAATTACAATGGAAATTCAGCTCAAGAAAGAAAACGTTGGTAAACAGCAAGAAGTCGCGCTTACATACCAATGTGTTGTGTTAATTAACGAACTCAGATAATCGATTGAAGTAGCCGAAGATAGGGAAAATTGTTGATAATTCTTGTGCAGATACATTGTTATTTAAATAATCGAGAAAAGCCTCTTTGCTTTTAATATTGGAGCAAGTTTGTTTCGTTCATCAGAGATGACAAAAGGAGAAAACTTTTTTTGATGATACAAACACAAAAAGTGGAAGTGTGTTTTAAGCGAGAAGCCAGAAGTTTTTGTGGCGTTTGGTGGTGATTAAGTAACCACCGAGCTTGCGGTTCTTGGGTTTAACTGCTATTGTCATGCAAGAAGCATTTTCGAGACAGTATTTGAGAACACCGCTGTGTCCACGTCGTCTCTTCCAAGCCCATCTCTTCAATAGCCTCCATACTGGAGGTTTCTTCTCTTGTCCAACCACTAAAAGACTCACTTGTTGTTTCTTTGATTCTTCAACTATCTTCGCTCCTTTCTCTTTGTCTTTTCCTTCTAGCCTCCTTATCTCCACTTCTATCTGCCATATATAGACAAATCCATACCTCAACACCTTCTCATTCCTTAAGAGCGCTCAAGTTTAACAATAGAAAACTTTTGTGTTTTAAAAGCAGAGTTTTGGGTTTATCACCTTTTCATAACATGTAAAAAACAAAAACAAATGTAGAACAAACAGTTGGGAGTGAACTCACCCCGGGTCGTTTTGTTTGGCACAGTTTCTTCAACGTGTGGACTAATTCATCAGTTTTCACCTCACGTTTCCGGTTCTTCCTTTTACCTAAAACCAAATCCCAAACACATTAAGAAAACCAAAGGAAACAAACCCTAAACAAGAAATATAGAAGAAGAGAAGAACCTTCTCTAAAAGGTCTTGCAAAGTACAAGAGAAAAAGAGTGTCTTGTGGTTGTAAAGTATGCGTTATAGCCCATTCTAAAGCTCCGGTAGAAGCAAGCGCTTTATCCACCACCACCATTACCTTGTTCCCGCTTTCCGCCTCTTTTCTTCCTTCGCTGCCTCCATTGTCAAAGCTCTTGCCATCATCTTGTTCCTTTTCTTCTTCTTCTTCTCCTTCTTCTAATATTACTTTGACTGTTTCTTCTTCTTTGCCTTCAGTCTCTTTGCATCCGCTGTTTTCGCCTACGTTTTCTTCTCCTGTGGATCCAGCATCATCGCCATTTTCTCCTAGAAACTCGATTCTTTGGTCTCTCTCTATAGAACTTGAGTCCGGCTTGTACCTAATTGAAGGTGAATTGATCCGGACTCGTCTTAGACTCAACTTGGCTGTTTTCTTGAGCGATCTTGCCATGTTTTGGTACTAACATTGGTTTTGCAACTCAGATTGAACATCAATATTGGTTCTATAAAATGTTTGAGCGTATGAACGTGTGGAAAAATTTGATACAGGACGTGCGTGCCAGTAATGATGTTTGATTGTTGGTGGTTCCACACGTTGCTGTTTTTTTTATAAAGTCCAGTTTATTATATTTTATTGTTT
The DNA here is from genome assembly GCA_018901935.1 of Pugionium cornutum. Classification (NCBI taxonomy): domain Eukaryota; kingdom Viridiplantae; phylum Streptophyta; class Magnoliopsida; order Brassicales; family Brassicaceae; genus Pugionium; species Pugionium cornutum. The sequence continues at coordinate 13,962,209 of CM032158.1, read as the reverse complement.
AATATTGATATTGTAAAACCCATTTCAAATTGGACGTATGAAGAAAAAAAAACTATATCAATGCAGATTATAAAAGTGTGGAATTCACCACAGTTGGAGAAATAATTTTATATATGTCTGTTCATGGGAAATCTTTGTGGAAAAAGCAAATCCAATTTCGAATTGTTTTTCTTTGCTAACTACAATTCTGGTGGCAACCCTCACGAATAGTCCAATGAGTAGTGGACAAAAGTTTCAATAAAAAAAAAAACTGTTCTATTTAAAATCTGAATCGGAGCGAACCTAAGCTAAAAAAAAGGTCATTTGTACCAAACCAAACCAAACCAAACCGAATCATATCATTTATCAAATTCAAATTCAATTATTGAGAAGATTAGGTGAACACTCGCTCGTGACCAAAAGATATACCTCCAATTTAAATTTTGGATCATAACACCTTTGTTTTTTCATATATCTAAACCTTTTATTGAAACTAGGTGACAGTCCGCGCGGTACTGCGTAGTATTATTATATTTAATTTTTTAATAATTTAATTTTAAAATATTTCTTTTTTTTTTGAAACTTTATCTTTTATCTATCATTATTTATTTCATTCATTTCAGCAAACCGTGATTCTTTAACACGGATTGATTAAACATTATGGTCTCTATATATAAAAGAACCATCAAGACTCGTTCAAATCTTTTAATTCCGTTGAGGAGAAGCTCTCACAACATATTGTAATTTTTTTTTGCATTTCAGTATTAAAAACATGAAAACTATCAAACCTTAATGTTTCCTTAAATTTTGTCCGGTACGACCGTATGAACCGCAATCTAGCTAAAATTTCGGTCCTAACTTTTAATTTTAAAATCGCTTTGTCTAAACCGGTCGATTTGGGTTTAACTCTTTAGTTTTTAAACTCTCGAAATTGATTTTCTGCGAGAACCCTAACGCTTTTAAAACAAATTGATATATAAAAAAACTATTATTTTTATTTTTTTAAAAAAATTTCAAACATAATTTTTTAAACATACCTTTTTGTCGAGTAGAAGTATTTCCAAACCCATAAGCGTGTTGACTTTGTTAAAATTTTGGGCTTCCCAAAAATGAAAAAGTCGCACCAATATTTCTTCTTTACAAAAATTTCCATCATAATTGTTGAAAAAACGAAAGTATGAGGTTAAAAACAATTTTTTGATGTCATGATTAATTTGTATAGAATGTGTGCAAGGTTTGTGATGAAAGGTATTATGTTTTATAATGTTAGGATAGTAGTGGACAATAAAATGTGAGATAGTAGTGGGGAAGGCAATAAAAGCGAAGGTGGTAGTGGTTAATAATAAGTGAGTTAGTGGTTACAAGTTTTAATTCGTGTAAATTTAATCGTCAAAATTTTTGTGAACTTTTTAGAATTTAGAGATTTAATTTTATAGAAATTATTAGTAAATATTTTTGGTTTAAAATAATGTGGATAAAGTTGGTGATGTGTCATAATTTTAAAACTTGTTTCTTGCCTTAGGTGCATAGCTTTAGAAGACTTAAATAGATACTTTTATTTAGTAAGATTAGCTGACAACCCGCACGTACTATGCGGTATTTTTTATTATTATATTTAATTTTTTTGAACAAATTATTTTTAAAATATTTTTATTTTAAAATTTGTTACCAAATAAGTCGGTTTTTGTATTGACAATAGCCGCAAATTCAATATATGTGCGTATTCTGAATTTTTGTGTACCAATTTTGTGTTCTTCGTCATTTACTTCAACCATTGTTGTTTGATCCCATTTTTATGGTCGGTGATTTTATAGAATTTTTTACCAGTGTTGATCATAAAATTTTTAAATTTGTAAACTGAATTAGCTTTCGTTCAAATCAAAAAATTTTGTTTGCCAAAAATAAATCTTTGTACTCATTGTACTTTAAAAATATAATAATATATTAGAAAAAATTATAATTTATTCTAAAATTAGAAAAATACATTAAAAATATTATTAAATATATCTTTAATTATATTATAAAAAATAGAGTAAAATTCTATTTTTAAATATTTAGAAAAGTTGACATGTAAAAATTCTATTATTTTTACCTATTGCAAAACAATTTTTTTATCTACATATTTCCAAAACATTATTCCACACTTAGATATATTAGTCTTGCTTAAAAAAGTTTTTTCTAATTATTTCAACAATGGTAAGCAAAACGTATATTAATTTTACTACACACATTATGAAGAAAAAATCGAGGTGAGAAGAAAAGTATTTCAAAATTTTGTAAACATACCTCTTTGTTGAGGAAAAGCATTTCCAAACCTATAAGTGTGTTGTATTTGTTATAATTCTGGGTTTTCCAAAAATGAATAAGTCGGACTACTATTTTTTCATTACAAAAATCTCTATCAAAATCGTTTTAAAAAGCGAAAATATGAGGTTGAGAAGAAGTTTTTGATATCATGATTAATTTGTAGAGAATGTGTGTAATGTTTGTGATTGACGGTATCATAGTTAGTGTTTTATAATGTTAGTAGTTGGAAATCATTATTAGGATGGTAGTGGATAATAAAAAGTGAGATAATAGTGGCCAAAGCAATAAAAAGTAAGATAGTAGTGGCCAAGACAATAAAAGATGAGATGGTAGTGGTCAATAATAGGTGAATTATTGGTTATAAATTTTAATTGTTTGGATAAGTTTAATCGTCAAATTTTTTTTGAAGTTTTAATAATTTAGAAATTTAATTTTATAGAAATTTATTAATAAATATTTTTGTTTTAGAATGATGTGGATTAATTAGATGATGTGTGATTTTTTAGAATTTGTTTTTGTGCATAAGTAGATAGCTTTATGAACTTCAAATAGTTATTTTATTTAGTAAGATTATTACTATTGCTTTATAATGGTTTTAATAAAAAGGAAATATCTCAATTAATAATAGCAATTTATGCAAACAAACATATGCCTATATAAGAAGTGGAAGCAAAACTGAAGTTGAGCAAGCCAAGAAAGATCTGAAAAATGGCGGAAGATTCAGCACCAGCAGCAGCCATACCACCGTCAATTGACGGCAACGTTCTCGTGGCGAAGTCACTAGCTCGTCTCGGCGTCACCCACATGTTCGGCGTCGTGGGCATTCCCGTCACGTCTCTGGCTAGCCGAGCCATGGCTCTTGGCATACGCTTCGTGGCTTTCCACAACGAGCAATCCGCCGGATACGCCGCTTCCGCCTACGGTTACCTCACGGGTCGACCCGGAGTTCTTCTCACAGTTTCGGGTCCGGGTTGCGTGCACGGTCTCGCGGGTCTCTCCAACGCTTGGGCTAACACATGGCCGATGGTGATGATCTCCGGTTCCTGCGATCAGAGAGATGCTGGACGTGGAGATTTCCAGGAACTTGATCAAATCGAGGCGGTGAAATCTTTCTCGAAATTATCGGAGAAAGCGAAGGATGTTCGTGAAATCCCCAATTGCGTTGCTAGGGTTCTGGATCGAGCCGTCTCAGGTCGACCCGGTGGGTGTTATCTGGATCTCCCATCTGATGTATTACGCCAGAAGATTCCGGAATCTGAGGCGGATAATCTGGTGGCTGAAGTCGAAATTTCTCGTAAACACGAACCGATTCGGGCTTCTCTGGGATCGGAGATCGAATCTGCGGTTTCACTGCTGAGAAAAGCGGAGAGGCCACTGATCGTGTTTGGCAAAGGAGCGGCGTATTCGCGAGCAGAGGATGAGCTGAAGAAGCTGATTGAAATTACCGGAATACCCTTCCTCCCAACTCCAATGGGTAAAGGTTTGTTACCGGACACACACGAGCTCTCGGCGACGGCGGCGAGGTCACTTGCCATTGGGAAATGCGACGTAGCTTTGGTGGTCGGAGCTAGGCTTAACTGGCTTCTCCATTTCGGTGAGTCGCCGAAATGGTCTACAGAAGTGAAATTCATATTGGTAGATATATCTGAGGAAGAGATTGAGCTTAGGAAACCTCATCTGGGAATTGCTGGAGATGCCAAAGCAGTGATTGGATTACTAAACAGGGAAATAAAAGATGATCCTTTTTGTCTAGGGAAGTCTAATCCATGGGTGGAATCGATTTCCAAGAAGGCAAAAGAAAACAGTGAGAAAATGGAGGCGCAGCTTGCCAAAGATGTGGTTCCTTTCAATTTCTTGACTCCTATGAGGATAATCAGAGACGCTATTTTGGCGGTAGATGGACCGAGTCCTGTTGTAGTATCAGAAGGAGCTAATACAATGGATGTAGGAAGATCGGTTTTGGTTCAGAAAGAACCAAGGACAAGGCTTGATGCAGGAACTTGGGGAACAATGGGTGTTGGTTTAGGTTATTGTATTGCTGCTGCTGTTGCTTATCCTGATAGACTTGTTGTTGCCGTTGAAGGTGACTCTGGTTTTGGATTCAGCGCCATGGAAGTTGAGGTAGTAAAACATTAATGTGAATTGTTGTCTTGTGTCTGAATCTTTTCATGGATAAACTTTTGTGTCTTTGATGATGCAGACATTAGTTCGATACAATCTTCCTGTGGTGGTTATAGTCTTCAACAATGGTGGTGTCTATGGTGGTGATCGAAGGAATCCTGATGAAATCTGCGGTCCTTATAAAGAAGATCCAGCACCAACATCTTTTGTTCCAAATGCAGGCTATCACAAGCTTATTGAAGCCTTTGGAGGCAAAGGGTATGTTGTAGAAACACCCGATGAGCTTAAATCCGCTCTCTCTGAGTCATTCGCAGCAAGAAAACCTGCGGTGGTTAATGTTGTCGTCGATCCTTTTGCTGGTGCTGAGAGTGGGAGATTGCAGCACAAGAACTAAAAGCTTGTGGAGAAGAGTTTAATAAAAAATGTTGAAAGTTGTATTGTAAGCGTTATAGTTTTACTATTATAAACCGTATCATAATACAAACTTGAATGTAAAATTAACACCCAATGTTTAATTAGTAAGACTCAAATTCCCACATTCTTGGGTGATCTTCATTCTCTTTCTTTCTATGTTAATTTCTCTTCTCTACCAAGACTATCTCTCTCTTCACAAGTTTGATATATGATATTCTAGATTAGTTGTTAAGGCACTTGATTAATATTGCAACAAAATTAATTAACCGACATGTCCAACACGAGTGATTACACATAACTCATCTCTATTAACCATCTCAGGTCAAACATCGCAGCCCAAATACCAAAAGTAGAAGCAGGCTGCAATACACCACTCAAGCCCAAATCAGAAACAACGAAATTACCACCTGCAACAGCTCCAAAATCAGAGGATCTTCGTACACAAGGACAGTCAGTCAATTTGCAGCTTTATAACAAATTTGATCCTCTTGGATCTCTCGCCGAGGATAGATTTTAACAGATGTCAGTAGATTACGTCTAGATTTCTTCTATATAAACCTATGATGTAATCGATTACATATATAATAAAAATTCAGAACTTTCAGCATACTCTGTTTTTCCTCTGTTCTTCTTTTGCTCTCATGGTATCAGAGCCATGGCGGCAGAATCAGATACATTTTCCATCGCCTCTCTCAGTATATCACAATGTGTCACAGTAAAGCTCTCTGAGCGAAACTATCTCCTTTGGAAGACTCAGTTTGAGTCCTTTCTAGCTGGACAACTCTTATTGGGTTATGTCAATGGAGCTGAACCATGTCCTCCCACAACACTCTCATCAAAAACAAGAGATCTGGTGACAGAAACAAGCAATCCGGCCTTCATCAGATGGTATAGACAGGACCAAGTTGTAAGGTCGTGGCTGCTCGGCTCATTGACAGAAGAAGTTCTGAATAAAGTCTATCATTTGACCACATCGCAAGAGGTATGGTTTGCTCTTGCCAAACATTTTAATAGGGTCTCAACATCTAGACAGTTTGAGTTACAAAGGAAACTCCAGACAATCACTAAGCAAAACAAAACAATGGATGAATACCTTTGTGAGTTTAAGGGAATTTGTGATCAGCTAAGCTCTATAGGTCTTCCTGTTGCTGAAAATATGAAAATCTTTGGAGTTTTGAATGGGCTAGGCAAAGAATATGAAGCCATTACCACCTGCATAGAAAACTCGATGAACAACTTCCCTGGACAAACCTATGAATCAGTAGTTTCACAGATCACTGGTTTTGACGATAGGTTACAGAAGTATGCTATCTCAACAGAAGTCAATCCTCATCTTGCATTTGCAACTACTCAAGGTCCTTATTCTGGATATTTTGCAAGAGGACAATATAATAACAGATTTGGACATCCCAGAGGACGAGGTAATTATTCTACTCGGGGTCGTGGCTTCTATCAGCAGATCAGACAGTCTGCTGAACCTGCAGTACCTGGAAATCCACAGTCTCGCCCAACTTGTCAGATTTGTGGCAAACTGGGACATATAGCTATCAAATGCTTCAAGCGCTTTGATCATGCTTATCAAAGTGATGATCTCCCTCAAGCCTCGACTGCTATGAAGCTATCTGACCACACTTTCGAATCAGGCACTGAATGGTACCCCGATACAGGAGCCTCCACCCATGTCACGAATTCTGTCCAGCATCTGCAACAGGCTCAGCCGTATGAAGGATCAGATGCAGTGATTGTAGGTAATGGTGACTTCCTTCCCATCACTCACGTAGGCTCTATTGCACTTCCTGCACTGAAAGGTACATTACCCCTTTATGATGTACTAGTTTGCCCAGAAATATCCAAATCTTTGCTGTCTGTTTCTAAGCTCACAGCTGACTATCCCTGCTCTTTTATCTTTGATTCTGACAATGTGTATGTTAAGGACAAACAGACCCACCAACTGATCAGCAAGGGAAGAAAAATTGAGGGGCTTTATCGGTTGGATGATTTTAAACTTCAAGCTCTGTTCTCTTCACGACAGCAGGCTGCTACTGAGGAAACATGGCACCGAAGGTTGGGTCATCCACACCATGGAGTTATTCAACATCTGTCTGCTCTTAAATCTATCATTGTGAATAAGTCGATTCAGCCTATGTGCGAATCCTGTCAATTAGGAAAATTCTGCAAACTCCCTTTTGTTAAATCTGAATTTCGAGCTTCTAGAGTACTTGAAAGAGTGCATTGTGATGTTTGGGGTCCTGCACCAGTTCTTTCATTTCAAGGATTTCGGTATTATGTCATATTCATTGACAACTACTCACGTTTTAGCTGGTTTTATCCACTCAAGCTGAAATCCGATGTCTTCTCAACCTTTAAACGATTTCAACAAATGGTAGAGCTCCAATATAATCAGAAAATTGGAAATTTTCAATCGGATGGAGGAGGAGAATTCATTAGCAATGAGTTTCTCACACACTTAGCTAATCATGGGATTAAACACTTACTCTCATGTCCTCACACTCCTCAGCAAAATGGTCTTGCTGAGAGAAAACACAGGCACCTCACAGAATTAGGCTTATCTATGATGTTTCAGAGTATGGTGCCTCAAGCTTTGTGGGTTGAAGCATTTTTTACGGCTAACTTTCTGAGTAACATCATTCCAACATCTGTTTTTAAGAAAGTAATCAGCCCATTCGAAGTCATTAATGGTTCAGCCCTTACATATACATCATTAAGAGTTTTTGGGTGTGGATGCTACCCTTATCTAAGGCCTTATGCACAAAACAAATTCGATCCTAAATCCTTGCTTTGTGTATTCCTTGGCTACAATGAAAAGTACAAAGGGTATAGATATTATCATCCACCAACTCGTCGGGTTTACATCAGTAGACATGTCTTATTTGATGAATCCCGGTTCCCCTACAGTGATTGCTATAAACAGTTCCTCCCTCTCACTGCAACTCCTCTGCTTTCAGCCTGGTTGTCAGTCTCTGCTTACTCTGTTCCAGCAGGTTCAGTTGCAGAATCTGTTGATGAAGTGACTCCTCCACAACAACGAGTTGTTATTCACACCCCAACACTGGTTGAAACAGTTTCAGACTCAACTATTCCTGTGACAGCAGCCCATTTAGAACCTGTGTCACCCGGTTCAGAATCAGCTGCAACAGATCCTGAAACGTCCTTATTTGCTACAGAGGATTTTCCTCCCTTGTCTGCCTCACCTTCTCCTCCACTTGCTACAGCTGGTCATCACATGAGAACACGGTTAAAGGATGGAATTGTTAAACCAAATCCTCGATATGTCATGGTAACAACAACTGATGTTCCTTCTGAACCAAAAACTGTTACTGCTGCTCTCAAACATCCGGGTTGGGCAGCAGCAATGCAGGAAGAAATGGATACATGTTATGCCACTAAAACATGGGAACTCGTTCCACCTCCTTGTGATATAAATCTGCTTGGCTGTCGTTGGGTTTTTAAAACAAAGTTAAAAGCTGATGGATCTCTTGATAAACTCCGCGCACGTCTTGTGGCTAAGGGTTTTGAACAAGAAGAAGGTGTAGACTTCTTAGAAACATATAGTCCGGTGGTTCGAACAGGGACAGTTCGAATGATACTTCATCTTGCTACTATTGAGAAATGGGAGATTAAACAACTTGACGTTAAAAACGCCTTTCTTCACGGAGATTTAAATGAAATAGTCTACATGTGTCAACCACCTGGATTTGTCAACTCTCAGTTTCCAAATCATGTCTGCAAATTACAGAAAGCACTTTATGGATTGAAACAGGCTCCAAGGGCGTGGTTTGATAAATTCACCTCTTACCTCATTGAATTTGGTTTTAAATGTAGTCAAGCTGATCCATCTCTGTTTATTTATCGCCATGGACAGAGTGTGATGTTTTTACTGCTCTATGTTGATGATATGGCTCTCACAGGGAATGATTCAGATTTAATAACTCAACTACTTCACACCCTCAGTGAGAAGTTTCGAATGAAGGATATGGGAGCTTTGCACTACTTCTTGGGCATTCAGGCAACCTTCACCTCTACTGGACTATTTCTAAATCAAGAGAAATATGTCACTGACTTACTTCATTCAGCCCAAATGAAGGATTGTTCTCCTATGCCAACACCACTTCCTCTTCAACTTGATCGTATCCCACATCAAGATGAATCTTTCTCAGACCCCACTTACTTTCGGAGTATTGCTGGTAAGCTACAATATTTAACACTTACCAGACCTGATGTGCAATTTGCAGTCAATTTTGTCTGTAGAAAAATGCACAATCCGTCTGTCTCTGACTTCCTTCTGGTTAAGCGCATATTACGGTACTTGAAAGGGACTCGACAGATGGGTATATATCTCAGTTCCAGCTCAGACTCTACTCTAAGAGCTTACTCTGACAGCGATTGGGCAGGCTGCAGAGATACAAGACGATCAACAGGTGGTTTCTGTGTCTTTTTGGGGTCAAACATTGTCTCATGGTCGGCAAAAAGACAACCAACTGTCTCTAGATCATCAACTGAGGCGGAATATCGAGCTATGTCTTATGCAGCTCAGGAACTCTCTTGGATTGCCTCGGTACTTCGTGATATTGGTATATCACAACCTGGTCCAGCAGAACTCTACTGCGACAACCTGTCTGCAGCTTATCTTTCGGCTAATCCTACTCTACACTCACGCTCGAAACATATCGAGACGGATTATCACTTCGTTCGTGAGAAGGTAGCTCTTGGTTCATTGATAGTCAAACACATTCCTGCCTCACTTCAGCTGGCTGACATTTTTACGAAATCTTTACCTCAAGCCACCTTCTGTTCTTTACGTTTCAAACTCGGAGTTGGAGATCCCCCCACCTCGAGTTTGCGCGGGGGTATTAACCATCTCAGGTCAAACATCGCAGCCCAAATACCAAAAGTAGAAGCAGGCTGCAATACACCACTCAAGCCCAAATCAGAAACAACGAAATTACCACCTGCAACAGCTCCAAAATCAGAGGATCTTCGTACACAAGGACAGTCAGTCAATTTGCAGCTTTATAACAAATTTGATCCTCTTGGATCTCTCGCCGAGGATAGATTTTAACAGATGTCAGTAGATTACGTCTAGATTTCTTCTATATAAACCTATGATGTAATCGATTACATATATAATAAAAATTCAGAACTTTCAGCATAGTCTGTTTTTCCTCTGTTCTTCTTTTGCTCTCAATCTCTACGTGAAATTGACTACTACAATTATATTTTTTAGGTCACATACTCTTCATGTCATATATTATGTTTATGTGTCCAAATGTTAGCGTATGCAACTAAACATTACTGCTACGTGAAAGTCTAATATAAATAATCATTTGTATAAGTTGAGTTTTTCCTGACAATATGATAACAGAATTCGAAAAGCTAATGTGTTTTAACAGCTGGGATTAACTATAAATCACGTTTCATATAAATGAATCAAAAATTTGAAAAGATCACATGTTCATCCTCGACTAATGTCTCTTTCTGTTCATTAATACCACAAAAGAGAAACCACTTGCGCAGAGAGGATTGAAAAAAAAAACAAAAGATTATAAAAATATAACATTTGAAAAAAAAAATCAAACTTTCATTTTTTGTTTGATTTAATTTGTGATTGAAGACAAAGATTCTTCAACTATGGTTTCTAACTTAGGCTTCTTAGATTTCGAAACTGAGATCCTATGCATAAACTCTGCCGCTGAAAACTCTTCGATGTCTTCTAAATTCAGCTTCGATCCCGTCGATATCATCCTGACTTCTTCTTCTCCGTCCGGCGAAACTCTTCCGTTGTGACAATGTTTCACAGCGGTTCCAGCGCCGGAAGAATTAGTTCTGATCCGGCGGCGCTTTTTATTGACAGCTACAAATAACCGAGCCATGTCGGAAGCATTAGCTGCTGACGTGGCACGTGTCATAGGGAAAGAGACGTACACGTGGCAGCCTCTGAGTTGAAGATCATCATCAGCGGCTAACGGGCTAAATTTCCGGCCGATTTTCAACGACTTAGCATCAACTAGGAAAAAGCTTGGAATCTCCAACATAAGCTCGGCGGCTTTCATCGGCGCGTGAATATGACGCACTTCACCGTCCGGGAGAATAACTCTCGCGGCCGAAGAAGAAGAAGAAGACGATGTTTTGCTTAGTGCAGAAGAAACGTAGTTTCCCATAACGTGAAGAAATAAAGATCGAAGATTGGTGAAGCAATAGAAAGTGTTTTAGGAGAGGATCCAAGAAGACTTAATTAAGCGTATATATACAAGAGAATGTTTGGGGGGGAAGAATAAATATTAGAATATAAATATATAATATAAGGTGGAGATAGACAGTTGTGCATAAACAGGTTGACATTATAAGGTTGAATGCGCGTCTTTCCATTATATTATATATTCAAATATATAGCCGTGTTTTCAGAAGTCTTATGGCCATCTCACCTCTTATTTTTTTATCACTTTACTATACATCAAAGTTAATGATGGACGAAAATATTAGCTAATTACTTGACAATAAAAATAAAAAAAGTTAGAAGTTATAACCTAAAGTAAGCAAATAAACAAAAATATTACTATAATTTTGTGTTTGCAAAGTGAAAGATTGAACCATTGAATGTTAATTTTATGGTTTAGAGGTTAAATATAAAAAATAAAAAATTTAAATAAATAAGATGAACATGGAGAATATGTAGAAATGTTTGTAGAGTCCAAACAGAATTTTATCTTGGTGGGCCATAGGCCCAAAAACGAAAATAATCTAGGGTTATGTGATTTTCTCTGGGTATAAATTTCCATGTATTGTCAAAAATAACCTAGGGTTCGATGCATGTTGGCTGAGACAGGTTTGGGACACGAGTTTTGGGCAGAAGCTGCATCTACTGCTGTCTACATCATCAATCGGTCCCCAAATACATCCCTGAATTTCAAGCTACCTGAGGAAACGTGGACAGGTGTAAAACCTGAGCTGACTCACCTTAGACGATTTGGTTGTTCAGCTTTCGTTCACATAGTCCAAGATAAGACAAGCCCAAGAGCAGTTAAGGGTGTCTTTATGGGTTATCCTTTTGGAGTTAAAAGATACAGAGTCTGGTAAAAAGAAGGTATCATTCAGCGATGACTTGATTCAAGGACCAACCCCAGGTGGAACAAGTCAAAGAGACATATTTGTTCAAGGTGGAGATTGTTCTTCTGAGGAACCTAAGAGTTCAGAAGAAGAAGAACAGGAATATGTCTCAGAACCAGAACAAGAAGTGTCTGACTACTTGCTGGCTAGAGACAGAGTAAGGAGGAACATTCGCCCTCCTTCCAGGTTTGAGGATTATGATTTCGTTGCCTATGCTCTAGATGCAGCTGAAGAGATCAACTTGGAAGAACCCAAGTCATTTGCAGAGATTAAGTTCAACAAACACAAGAAATTATGGGAATCCGCTGCTCAAGAAGAAATGGATTCATTGATGAAGAATCAAACATGGATCCTGCTTGATAAGCCAGAAGGAGCAAAACCAATTGGCTGCAAATGGGTATTCAAGCTTAAACCAGGAATTCCAGGGGTTGAAAAGCCAAGGTACAAAGCAAGACTGGTAGCAAAGGGATTTTCTCAAAAGGAAGGAATTGACTACAACGAGGTGTTCTCTCCTGTTGTTAAGCATGTATCGATTCCTCTCATTTTATCCCTAGTGGCAAACAAAGATTATGAGCTGGAACAGATGGATGTCAAAACAGCATTCTTGCATGGAGAATTGGAGGAAAGGATTCTTATGCAACAACCAGAGGGTTTTGTCAAGAAGGGAAATGAAAACAAGGTTTGTTTACTGAAAAAATCCCTATATGGTCTTAAACAGTCTCCAAGACAGTGGAATCTGAAGTTCGACAACTTCATTCATGAAGACTCAAAACTTTGTACGAAGCAAGCTGGACCCGTGTGTGTACATGAGGAATGTATAATGTATAAACCAAACAGGCAGTTTATCTTTTGCTTTACGTGGATGACATGTTGATAGCCTCACAGGATTTGAATGAGATAAAGAAGGTAAAGGATAGCTTGAATCAGAAATTCGAGATGAAAGACCTAGGGAAAGCTTCAAGGATTCTAGGTATGGATATTATCAGGGACAGGCAAAAGGGAACTTTGATTCTATCCCAAGAAGCATATCTGGAAAAGGTACTGAGGACATTTGGAATGGCAGAATCAAAAGCAGTAGTCACTTCAACATCTACTCAATTCAAGCTTAGAAGTCTAACTACTGAAGAAAGGAAAGAGGAAGATTGGCATATGGAAAAGGTTCCATACGCAAGTGTAGTTGGAAGTCTAATGTATGCTATGGTAGGGTCTAGACCTGATCTAGCTTTTGCAGTGGGGCTCATTAGCAGATTTATGAGCCAACCAGGAAGAGAACACTCGTCAGCTGTGAAGTGGGTATTGAAGTATCTAAGAGGAACTACTAGGAGATGTTTAGTGTTCAAAAGGAGTTCAAATTTCAACATTGAAGGGTTCTGTGACTCAGACTATGCTACTGATCTAGACAGGAGAAGATCGGTAATAGGTTTTATATTTAAAGTTTGGGGGAACACAGTTTGTTGGAGATCTAGTTTGCAATCAGTTGTGGCATTGTCAACAACTGAGGCTGAGTACATGGCACTCGCCTCAGCTGTCAAGGAAGCCATATGGTTGAAAGGTTTATGTGATGAACTCGGCTTTACACAGCAAAGTGCTATAATTCATTGCGATTCACAGAGTGCCCTATCGCTAGCAAAGAATGCAGTTCATCATGAAAGAACAAAACACATTGACACTAGATACCATTTCATCCGGGATATCCTAAACGAGGGCAAGGTTCGCCTATCTAAGATTCACACCAACAAGAATGCTGCAGACTTTCTAACTAAAGGCTTACCTGGCCAAAAGTTCGAGTTGTGCTGCGAGCTGGTGAACCTCAGCTAAGGTTGAGGGAACAGCTCCAGGTAACTCCATTGCCAAGGTCTCATCTTCGCAGAGACAAGGAAACAGAACTGGTTAGTAATCCAGTTTGACAATGGAAGGATAAATGAATAAGTAGATTCTTTTAAAAAGTTACATGTGAGCTAGCAGCGAGGGCAAGGAGCTGAGGAAGAACGGAATCACCTCCGTATCTCTCAAGGTGGAGCTCCAGACCGAGAAAGAGCTTAGAAAAAACCAAAAACAGGGTGAGAAATTACCCACGGCGGCGCGTCACCGGCGCGTGGACCGCCGGCAAGGACCACGATGGCGCGTGTCGCCGGCGCATGATCGGAGGAGCAGGCGCGTGAGATCAGCGCGTGGAGGTCGTCACCGGCGCGTCAGATCGGCGCGTGGAGATAGTAACCGGCGCGTGGACACCGGCGCGTGAAGGCCATCATCGATGCGTGGCCGGAACGTCACCGGAGGACCTCCGGCGCGTGTGGAGCGCGTGAAAAGCGCGTGGGACGCGCGTAATACTCAGCGAAGAACCGCGGCTTCGCGGGGCGCAGTTTCCGGCGACGCACGATGCCAGATCTGGAGATCTGGGAGCCTGAAAGCACCGTCAAAGCTTTGAAGGTGCTTCAATGGTGAACAAGGAGGAGAAGGAGGTCTTCTCGAAAAAGATCGCGACGGAGAAGGAGCCGCAAAACCAGATCTCAGAGGAGATCTCGTGGAGGAAGCTCCACGCAAGGCGAAATCGGACCCGAGACTCACGAAAGAAGCTTCGATGAAGCTTCAATGGCGGCACGCTCGGTAGTAGAAGTAGCCGTGGGAAGAAGCATCGAAGACGCCGAAAAAAGACACCGCGGAGAAGGAGAAAGCTTCGATCTGAAGCTTTCATGGCATCGCGGCGGTGGAGGAGTCGTCGGCTGAGAAGCAGAGGAAGATTCTCAGGAAAAAAGACGAAAAAGAAAGGGGGCAACCATGAGATGGATGCCGCGAGACGAGGAGAGAGGAAAAGAAGAAAAAAACAAGAAGAAAGAAAATCGCATGGAGAAGGAAAAGGAAAGAGACGTTTTTGAGGAGAAGCAAAAACGGAAAGTTAGGGTTTCAGAAGTCAACTTAAATACCCTAGGCCAACAAATTATGTTTGGGCCTTATTCTCTAATTTTAGGAAGCCCAAATTCAAAAATTAGAGAAAGGTGGAGTTTGTAGAGCTTTCTAAAAAGGTAGAGAGAGCTTTCTTTAATTCTAGAGTGTTTTTTCTTAGTCTTTCCTGATTGTAAACTTTTCTTAATAAAAGGTTTTTTTCGAAAGATATCTATAAGAGAGCTCGGGTATTTGTGTGTGTTTTGCCAAGTTATTATACCTCACAATGTTTCAATTAGCTAAAATTTGTGATGATGATGGAATGAAACTTTTGCATCAAACCGGTTAAACATAATTTAATTAAGATTTAACATTATACCAAACCACGTAAGATGAGTGGAATAACCGGACGCGAAAAGTGTGGAAGGACGCAACACAATAGTATTATTACTTCTGGACTTTCCAATTGGTCTATATGTCACAGAGTCACATGTTTGAAATTACGATAAGATTTATAAAATAAAATAATAAGGTTTCCACTTATATGAGTTGCGTGTGGGACCCCATCCCTCGTTTACTTCGTACTTTCGATTTGGTGATTGCTCTCTACGGAACCTTTCGTCTGATTTAGAGGATCTTTTGACTTGCAGATGCGAGTGTTCCCCTTATCTATGGGATTCATTGCTTCCTTTTCTTAACTTCAGTTATTTTTGCATTAGTTAAATGTTTATGTTTTGTATAACCCTGGGCCGATTGGGTTTCGATTTTTTTAGTTGAAAAAATTAAAAATTTATTCGGTTATTTTTATATTTTGATTTGATTTTGATTTGATTTTGATTTGATTTTGATTCGATTTTGATTCGATTTTGATTCGGTTATATCTCGATTTTGATTTTGTTATATTTCGATTTCGGTTCGATTATATCTCGATTTCGTTCGATTCGATTATTAAATTTAAAAATAAAAAATAATTGAAAATATTTTGGTTAACCAAAATAATTAAAAAATAATAGAAATGTAACATAAAATAACAAAAATAACAAAAAAATAACCAAAATTAATTTGGTTTGTTTGAATATTATTCCAGTTTTTGGTTTATTTCGGTTAACAGTCAATAACTATGATTTTAAAATAATATTCATTCAGTTAATATTGATAATCAAATACCAACTAATATCTGTTTTTTAGTTTGATTTTAATTCAGATTATTCGATTTTGATTATTTGCCTATATCTAGTTTTATGTTTTTTTTTTCTGGATGCCATTTTATATTAGTAAAATCAATTTTTTATATAACTATTCTGAAATTTTGAATCAACAACTTGTAATGGTTTAACTTCATTATTTAGATTTAAAAGCATTAATTGCTTATAATAAAATATTTCATTCTGTTGACAGCAACAATTCTCATATATACAAACAACTTAAAATTCATATATTGTGAATACATTTTTGTGAGATTAAGACGTTTTAATTTTTAATTATTTTTCCAAGACCAAAAGCAATAATAATAAACGAAATAACGTACTCAACTATAATGATTCTCATCCAACATTTCCCTTGAATCTGTCAAATTGTGTTGCCACTCGTGATTTCCTCCACTTGTGTGCCACCAGATCTTCCCAAACTTTCATGATTTTGGTCTCTACTCAATAACAATTTTATAATTAATACTATATACTCTTTTATTTTGACAACTATGAAAAATTACTAATTTAAGTTTCTTGAATTCCCATTACCGAGGTTTTATCTATGCTCATTAATATATTATCACATTATTGCTTTCTGTTTTTAAAATTTATGTATAACAAATCAATATATATATATATATATTAAAATGATTCGTAGAAAATTGTTATAATTATGGTTAGTGAGGTTGATAGACCATAATTCAAACTAATATGTGCTTTCATTTCATTTTATTTTGTTGTTCCAACAAAATAAAATAATTGGGGTAAAATCGAATATATATCTAAAAATTTACGTTTTACATATTCACAATTTTGTCGAACCAAACAATAATTCGGCTATCAAACACTTATAGATAATACATTGATTTTTTTAGAGGATTTTAGTTTTAGTATTTCCTATGAATAATAGAGTTATAGAAATCCAAAAAATTTGGATGAAATTGAAATGGATAACTGATTGAAACAAATCTGAAACAAAGGCCCAATTTTAAACTTTGATTTAGTATCCACTAATTTAAATCTCAGATTTGTAAGTTTGTTTTATTTTAATCCTCTAGGTTAAGTTTATATCTAGAAATTTTTTTATCAATGCATGGATCCAAAATAATACTTTCATAACTTAATATTTAGTCTTAATTATGTAGTAGCGCAGTCAAATTCAAATACGTAATTTTCTAAATTTACTTTCTATAAAGAAGAAGAAATATCAATGCATTGTAGACTACTCAGCTGAAATTAATAAATGATCCAAAAAAAAGAGTGAGGTTGAATGAGCTGCATGAATTCATTTTGGAGTTTAATTTTATAAATGCTGAATAATTATTTATAATTATTGGTAGGTCAACAAATTAACAATCACTAAATTGCATTATTCTTTTGTAAATGATGAATAATTATGACGAAACACTTCATATTGACTCTTATTTTTTTCGCACAATATCATTATGGCTTGTACGTACGATAGCATACAAAGAGGGACAAGTCATAAAAAATGTGGTTTGAATTTAGATTAAGGTAATATAATATTGCATGTTTTTGACCAATAAAATGGTTATGTATTATAAATTCGACCATTTTAGTAACCAAGCAGTAAAGTAGCATCAAAGTATCAAAATATTTTAAATTATTCAAAAATAATAAAATTCTCAAATCTGTAATATATTATTTGAAAAATATTTTTAAAAAATAATCTCATTTTAATGTGTTATTAACAGAAATGTTATACTGACGTGTCATCACCATAATAACTTTCAAATAAATATATAAATGAGTTTAAATTACTTAACAATATATCTCATTGTTATTAATTTGATTAAAGAAATAATATATTTTATTAACTATTAAATTCGTAAAAAACAATTATTTTATTTTATGAATTTACATATATAAAATTAATATTACAAATAATTTTAAATAAGAGTTAAAAATATATAAATATCTAATTTATATATACTAATACACAATATTATATAATTTGTGAATATTTTTTTCAATACATAACGTGTGTATAAATCTAGTTAGGTTATAAAAGTGATTCCAAAATTACATCTAAAAATTTATTACAATAACATTAAAGTAAACCTCTATATAAACCACATCATAGTTTCACCTGAGAACCATCCAAAACTAAAAGCTATTTTCATTGTCTACAACAAAACTCCAAAGAAAATGAAGAATCTCACACTTGTTATTGCAATCATTCTATTTTCAAGCTGTGTCACATCTCAATTGTTTAAGGCAACAGATGATGAAGACTTCCAGTGGTGGAACTCCCCTTACTCGCCTCTCTCGGATGCCAACGGACATCACTATCGTCCATCACCGGAATTGGCCAAATGTTTTTCTGACCACAAGAATGTAACAAAATGTCTCACTAAGGCGTTCAAAAGCAAACCAACCATTGATTCTAAATCTTCTGATTGTTGCGTTGCAATTAAAACTTTATATGAAGATTGTGAGAAGACAATGTTTGGATCATTCCGCAATCCTTTCTTCAACTACTATGTTAAACAACATTGTTCTACTTCGGAAGCTCCTTCTCCTGCTTAATTAGCGTTTGTTCTAAGTATCGATAATCTTTATATAACATAAGTTTTAGAGTTTATTACAATATTGTGAAACTTTGATGGATTATTGTTACACATTATGAAAATGATAATGAAAGTTCACATTTGATTTTCATCTCTATATTGTCTCAGATATTATAGTTATGATTTTGTCCTTATATATTAAAACAGAAATCATAAGTTTTTTTTCTAAAAATACTATCGCTAGTTTGTTTCACAAAAATACACCATTATGTGAAAATTTAACTCATATAAAAAATGTATACTCTAAACTGAAATTAAGAAACTCAGTAATAATTTTAAGGTTATTTAGGATAAAAAAATTCTCACACAAGTATTTATATTATTCAAAAACTGATGGTATCTTGAAACAATAAAAATAATAATTATGTTATTTAATCAAAATATAATAAAGAGTATATATAATATTTATGTTCAGTGTGGATATAATATATATTACACATTCAAATTAAGTTTTTTTTTTGTTTTTGGAGCTTGGTTTAGGTTAAGTTTATATCTTGAAATTTCTAAGGAATGCATGCATATGGATGGAATAATAATACTTTTGAAAACTATTGTTAACCAATGCAATAGTTTGTTGTTAAGTTAGCAGTCAAATTTCATGTAAATATCCAAAGTGAAGCAATGGTAAACTTAATCAGTCTTGGTCAGTGTTTTGTTAGAAAAACAAAATAACCAAAAAGAGTTGTTGATTGAGCTAAACGACAACGTTTAATGTGAAACATCGAAAACGTAGGACTTGAGGTAATTAACTATTTAACCAAACAATTTGTTAGGGTCAACAATCACTAATTATATTACTAGATAATAAAAATGATGAATAACATTTAACATTGACTCTCTTTTTTACACAATATAATTAAAAAAATGGACGTACCAAAATATACTAAAGAAGGTCGTAAAATATTGTTTGAATTTATATAAAAGGATAGAAATTAAATACTATGCAACTCTTTCATTTTATTAACGAAAAATAATCAACAACAAACATAAATTATTGTAAAACCTCTCTATATAAACCCTGACGTAGTTTCAACCACAAAACCATCAAAAAAAATTAAAACTTGATTTTTCTCATTCCAAAGAATTGTTAAAAAAAATGAAGAATCTCACATTTGTTATTGCTATAACTCTCCTTTCAAGCTGTGTCACATCTCAATTGCTTGCCCCAACAAATGATGAAGAATTCCAATGGTTGCCACTGTCGGCCACCCTCAAACACACCCCAAATTGGCAATTGAACAAATGTTTTTCCAATTACAAGAAGGTTACAAGATGTTTCATTAAGGCATTTACTCGAAAACCAACCATTGGTTCTGAATGCTGCCTTACGATCAATAAATTGAATGATAATTGTAAGGAGACGGTTTTTGGTTCGTTCCGTAACCCTTTTGTCAACTATTATGTTAAACAACATTGCTCTAACCAACGTGCTTCTACTCCGGTTTAATTACGTCTGTTTAAAGATTTTAGTTATTACTACATTCTGTAACTTTTTGTGACTTATTGTCACACATTATGAAATGGTTATAATAAAATTCGCAATTTGATTTTTTTAATAATTATAAAATATGAACTCTATAGATCGATAGTTTTCTATAACGCTGATCTAATTTAATATTACACGTACATGAATCCAAGCAAAATAAGTTTGTGTTTGCGTCACTCAATATTAATATAAAAATTCGGCTCTTATTTCAAAAATACTTTTATTACAATGACAAATAAAAATAAATTGATTTTTTTAGTTTTTCGGTTCGAGTTATTTTAACAACATAATTTTTTTAAAATTAGAACGACCTATTATTTTGTAGTATAAAACGTTCTATTATTTTTTTTCGCTTGCGATTGTGTTAAATTCAAGACCGACTCTGTGTATATATATATATAGTGGATGATGAAGGAGAAGCAAAACAAATAAACTTATTTCATAATGTTGCAACGATATTACAAATCAAAACCAAACGAAAAGTAAAGGAAATTAAACCTTTCAAATGTCCGAATTAATGCAAACGCATTATTAATAAATTGTTCAAAACATATTCATTGACATAAGTTAACAGATACCATTTGTCTTCTTCCTGTTGGTGACAAAATTCTTCCAGCCATTGATAATCTCTCTCTGCTTCTCCATATCGCTTTTCTTCACTGTCACCATCAAGTTATCACCATTAGCTTCACTCGTCTCCTCTCCTAGTGAAATTTTGTGGATCACTCGCGAAGGAAGCTCATCGAGCTCACGCATCACTTTCTCAATATCGATCACAAGTCTCTCTGCGAGTGTCCTTGAGAAATCTTCTCTGATGACAACTCGAAGAACAGTTATGTGTTGTGCATTTGCAGGCATTGTGTATGCCGGCACTATCCATCCGTACCTACATTTCAAATATGTATATCTGAGTTAAGTGTATATACATATACATTCTTTTAGAGAAATACAACATAGCAGTAAGGTCAAGAACAATCAATTTATCCAACTCATCGTAAAAACCCCAATCAATTTAATTTGAAATCATATCTATTTAAAATTAGTTCAGTTGAATTAAACAAAAATTAATCCTATAGTAAAATTACTAAAATATTTACAAAATTAATAACTATAGTAAAAACTAATATTATAGTAAAATATTGTCAAAATTAATAACTATACATCAAAAAAATGTGAACAATATTCCATATCGAACAAAATATATTATATATAAATGACAAATACTGAAACATCCGAACGAACCAAATTGATTTATTCGGTTTTAGTTTTAATTTGGTTTAAAATTTTAAACCAATCGGTAAATATTAAATATATAATCAATTTTTGGTTTGTTTTGGCCGAATACTAACCGATTGATTTTTAAAAATAATCAAATTAACTGAAATAATTTTTTTTAAACTAATTTTTTATTTTTGATTTAATTTGAAACTAATTTTAACAGCTAAAAATTAAAATGAAAAATTAAAATTTTGAACTGAACCAAACCGAATTTTTTTTCCATTTAATTTAACAATATTTTCAAACAAAAATTTTATAAATCGAATAAACTGATAAACTTAAAAAAATCTAAAGAAATGGAGTTAACATCATTCATAAACTAACTTTTAATCACTGAACAACAGTTTATTTTTAGACGAGTCACAATATTTGATAAAAATTGGTTTTGTTTTTTTTCATTTCGTATGTCTTTATACTAGAACAGTCACAATACTTTCGATACATACGATGTAATATTTTTGTTTGATGAAATGCATGAACCATAAAGAAACACGATGCACCTGATTCTAAATAAGAAATAGCTTGAAATCTTAGTTAAGACGACTAACCTGCGAAGCATGTCGGAGACTTCGAACTCAGTGTGAGAGCTGTTATCTTTCAAGGAGAAGGCCACAAGTGGAACTCCTTCGTCCTTCGATACGATGTTGAACCTCTCTGTCTTCTCAAGTCCTTCTTTTAACACAATCATATTCTCTCTGCAATTCTCCATCACATTTCTATAACCCTGTTTGATTTACATTGTTATTATCAATAAGCACTACCTAATTAATTTGCATCATATTGCTAATTATAAAAATATAGAATATTGTTTTATTTCTGATAATATAAAATAGTCTTCATTGAGCTATATAAAACTCACGTTAATAGCATAATTAATTCTCTACGGACTTTCACACTTACCTCATGGCCCAATCGGATAAGTTGGTAGTATTGAGCTATGATTTGACTCGAACCTGCGTTTATTACGAGATGAATTTCAATAAATAAAATACTTAAAAAGAGTGTAATTTGTAGTTTCTTGAATAAGCTGCTAATACTGAAGCTGTGATACAATTAATAGAAAACTCAGACTTTATATTCAAACTTTATCGAATGCGACAACAACGTCAAAGTTACGTTTTCCACTATTTTAAAAATGGAAACAAATTTGATCTCCATCACTTTGATGTTCATGCACTACAGATTTCGTAATTTATTCAAAGTAAACATGAATTTAGGTGATGTTTCCCTAGTTTAAATGGGAAAAATAAAAGTTTGGTTCATCACTTTGATGCGTAGCAAGAGAAAAACCAATTTAAATAAAATAAATAATACCTTTGGAGAAATTGAGGGTAAAAGTGGGTTGGTCAGCACCAAGATAATTGATATGGAAGATGAGTTCCTCAGGTAAATCTTCTTTGTTTCT
The DNA here is from genome assembly GCA_018901935.1 of Pugionium cornutum. NCBI lineage: Eukaryota > Viridiplantae > Streptophyta > Magnoliopsida > Brassicales > Brassicaceae > Pugionium > Pugionium cornutum. The sequence goes on along the minus strand of CM032158.1, from coordinate 13,939,430 downwards.
CCAAATCACCCAACCAATTCCTGCGTAAACAAGTCCATACTTGTGACCACTCACATTTATACTCTTCACCAATGGCAATCTAAAGTCCCATTCCAATTCCGGATACAGAAACGGTGCTATGAATCCTCCACTTGCTGCATCCACATGGATTGGTGTATCCCATCTATCACAACACATGCATATATATATATATATATATTTTGACTCAGTGTACGTAACAGATTTCAATATATACTATAGTGTGTGTTACAATCCATGGATATAAAGCTACCCGGTTTCTTTGTTCTTTTGGAGCAATAGATCGTTCAAGAGTTTAACATCTTCAAATTCTCCATTAAGAGTTGAACCAAGAATGGCTGCAACACATATAGTGTTCTCATCGACCATCTCAACCGCTTTCTCCGGGTCCATCACATAATATCCTTCACTTAGTTTCACTTCCTTAAGCTCAACCTCAAAGTACCTAGCGAATTTCTCCCAACACACCTAACATTTTCATTCTTTACTTTTAATAATTTGCTCTAAAAGTACAAAATATTATTTAAATTTGACGATCGTTAATTACTTGAACATTGGCTCCGGTGACAATGTTTGGTTTATTGAATGGTTTGTCTTCGGCTTTACGTTTGTTCTGCCATTTCCGCTTGAAGGCCAAACCGGCCAACATTATGGCCTCCGATGATCCAACGGTTCCTACTCCGACAGCTGTCTCGGTCTCTCCTAATGGTGCATTGAATAGATGTGCGATCATGTTCACACATCGGTTCTGTTTTTTTTTTCAATATTAAAACAAAATAGATTAATTTGTGAAAACTCCACTTGAATGACTTATTGACATTGAGATTGATGCTTGACTATAATAATATTTGTGAATATCAACGTGAAGGATCTTTACCCCAAAAAATATATTTTCTATTCGTTTTCATTTTCCGTGATGGCCGGATCAGAAAGTAAAGTTGATATTTTTTGTCCTATGAATTTCAACATTAGTGTGACCAAACATTGGCTGGTAATTCCCGGAAATAAAAAAGTAATAACATTCCCACCTAATTAATTACTAGCTATATAGTATAGTCAAAAGTTGATCATATGAGTCATACATACAGTATATGATTAAATACCTGGAGTTCGGTGGTGACGGGATACTCATCCATATCGACATAGTTCTTGTTCATGGAAGACATGATTAGTTTATCGCACTCAGGCTCCATCCACGTCGTCACGAATGAGGCTAAGTTTAGCCGTGGATTTCCGTCAAGCATCAGTTCGTCGTTTATTATCTGATACGCCGCTTCTTTCGGTATCGAGTTTTCCGGCATCTTGAACCTTATATATTCACGTTTTCAACTCCTCATTTTAATCCAAATTACGTACATATGTATATATTATATGATCAAGATCATTTATTTAATATGAAGATCAAGATTATTATATACTAATTGTTAGTTATGCGACTTATGTTGTATTAATTAATTATCACCTGGGAAGTGATGTTCTGACGTATCGTGATCCGAATGTGGAGTGGACGGAGACGTCCGAATCCGATGCGGCGTGAGAGAGCACCATGACGGCGATGAGAGAGAGAGAGAGAGAGAGAGAGAGAGAGTAGAACAGGAGGTGATGATGAAGAGAGAATGTGATTGGAGGAAGAAGAGAAACACTGTATGGGGTGGGTTTATATCAATAAATTATAAATGATATTTAATGGTAACCATGTGGGTTACTTATTGAGTGATAATTTACTTTTACATAAAACCATTTTTGGAAATTTTATTCTCAATGGACTATGTTTTTTTATTACCAGATAATCATTGATAAAAAAAAAAGAAATACAATCCACAGCTTTTTGGGAAACTAAAACCGTTTTACCAAAGTGACCATAATAGATAAACTTTATAATTAGCAGAAAATCAGAATATAATTTAAGCATAGAATGACAGATATTAGACACGTTGCAGGAGCCAACTACGAGTCCACTGTCCATAAATAATATCTGCCAATAGAGCACCACCATTCCAATCTCTTTTTTCTTCTGTAAATAATGAGGAAAAATTATATGTATTAGGAAAAAATCTTTCTATTTTTTATTTCGTTAAAAAGCATTTCTTATTATTAAAAATCTTTCCATTTTTTATTTTGTTAAAAAGCATTTCTTATTATTAAAAAATCTTTCCATTTTTTATTTCGAAATAATATTTATTTCTATTTTTTATAAAAGTAATACCATAATTTAAGTTTTTATTTCAAATTTATTATTTTCAAATTTATCATTTTAAATTTAAAAAATTTCAAAAATAACATAAATTATTTTCTGAACAAACGTATTTAACATAAATAAATTATAAATATAAAATATTATATTTGTATGCTTTTTCAAGTTAAATTTTAATTTTTTTTTTATTAAAAAGTTTTAAAATATTTTAATATTAAAATTTACTATTTTTAAAATTTTAATTTTATAACAAAAACTTTAAAAAAATACTATTTTATATTTTTTTATAACGGTTTAGTATTTGTATTTTGTATACGAGATTATCATATAAAGAATTCATTAGGATACAGAAGGATCAGTTTGAACATAGAATAGATTCAAACATTTAATGCACCTACTACTGATTATACTAGACTTTGGATTCACACATGGAATATTTGTACACAAAGAAATCAAATAATAGATAAACAAAGCTTAAAATATAGTTGAACAGACGATATTCGTGAAAAATTATATCTGTACCGGAAAATTATATACTGGAAAAAGTCCCATCGATCAATTGCTTTGACATGCAATTTTGATTTCAGGAGTTGGTCTCATCGATTTAAGAGAAAGAAATTGAAATTTTGAAAAAAGTTTCAACGTAGGAATTTATATTTTGATACTTCCACTTTCTAAATTTTGTTGATCAAATACTTCATATAATATTTGAATATAAATTATTAGATCAATTAAATAAAATAATATAATTACTAATATAATACATAATCTTCATTAACTTTATTTATTATGCCTACTTTTATATTTTGATTGACTTAGTTTTAATTTTTAATAATTTTTTTGTCATTGGATCACGATGGACTGATCTGATATGCCAATATCTTTATACATAAATTTAATATCGTCATACGAGAAAAATGTACAGTCAAACTTTATATTTATGAGATATACGTAAATATGGTGCAACCATTTATTCTTTCTAATTCTTTTAATAATTTATATTCTGCATATGGTGCATATTTTATTAATTATTTATACATATGAAAAATTTCATCAAAAGTTTTTCAAATTTGAAATAATATTTAAAAAAATTAAGAACTTGTGAGATAGTGACATGAGATACCAACCTGGGTTATCATTGATGAGGGTGTTCTTAGTTTTTTTCAACTTTATTTTCAACGATGAGGGTTTTCTTATAAAGTTAGATCTATCCATCAAAACGATATATGAACCCACCCACCATTCTTATTTTCTTCACTAAAATGTCTGATCCGTATATCTCTTATGTTATTTTCTACTAATTTTATACTAACATTACCGATTCAATATTGCGATTTCTAACTTCTACAATTCGAGTTAAATTCAATTGACCAACAAAAATTGGTTAACAGAAAACAATAGTATTTTGTAGTCATAACGAATGGTGGTGAAGAAAAAGAGAAAATATCATAATGGTGACTTCACATTATCCAGTAGACCAGTGCCTAACTTCCAGCCACTTAAGAAACCCTTCTTAGTTATTAGCTATAACCTTTTTATTTTATTTTAAATATTAGTTTAATTTTCTTAAGCCTCCAATTTGCTTAACATTTTGATAAATGCTATTTTGCCACCTGCCACTGAACTATCTCATCTGTTATCCTCACCGATGGTTGTAATAGCTATGGTTTCCAATAGAGGTCGGATTTTGTTGTATTTGCAAGTATGGCAATAACAAAAATATTGTTACTATAAACGACAGGAAAAAGGAAAACAAGAAATTCTTGAAGTAGAAAATAGCCACACACGCCAACCATATTCTCCTCTTTGAAATCCGAGGCTAAGACGAAGCGACAAGGAAAATATGTGGCTGAAATTTTTTGTGTAATCTTAATAAATCGTTGAACAAACTGAAAATAAGTGGCCTAGAACCAATCTTCCCACGTGTCCATTTTGTTTAGAACACACGGCTAATGTTGAAATCAGTGACATATTACTTTTTAGTGGCAGAAAATATTTAACTTACGATATTCGTTTTCTTCAGTAAATGCAGTTCCAAGACAAATGACAAAAAGAACTAAGAAAGAAAAGAAAGAAAAATATCTCATTTTACTTTCATTCGATTTTGGATTTTCACTTATGTCTCATTTCAAAGTTCACCTTAAGTTGAAATTATGACCATTTTAGATTATTCAGAATGTATAGGTCCGTGCAATTTTTTTTTATTAAAAATGATATGTTACAAGAATTCTAGTTTCTATAAATATACCAATTTTATCCTCTGAAAACAAAATGCACCATTTGTATGTGTAAATATATATTTAGTTGAAATTTGTTTCCTCTTCAACTTAAAGACAGATTAACCATATCTTAGATGAATTCTGTTTATTAAAATGATATGTATTTTAGAGACGATGAAAAATCTATTATTAAAAAATGTGAAGGAGACTACGCGCACACGAGTGACACGTGTCAGTGGTGTTATTGAACGTGAGCCACAAAGATTTCAACTGCTTCTCGAGCGTTCTATGGAAAACCAATAATATATCGGAAAAACTAAAGAAAATTGAAAAATAAAAAAAGCGCATATACCAAAAGCTGACGTGGCATCCCCTCATCTGTCTTCAGCACAGTTCTTTCCTCTACAGACCCCAAACAAACCCTCTTCCTATTCTCTCTCTCCCCGTTCTCCGTTTGTTCCTTCCTTCTTCCGCGAATCAGGACCATCAAAGGCTTTTCTTTAGTCCTGTGTGCATACTTTTGAGAGAATCTCCGAGAGTTCCATTTCTAATATTTCAGAAGGAAATCGTTTTTTACTGTCTAAGTGGAGCAGAGATGAATCAAATCATTTTCTAGGATCCATAGAAACGAACGGAGAACAGGAGGGAAACTAAACTGATTCGAAGTCTAGAATCGCTAATTTTACGTGTTCGGTTTGCTTTTACCTTTTTCCGATCCACACCTACGAGTTTTTTTCCTCCGGATATCTTAATCCGGGAAGCTATGACGTCGTTGTCTGCGAATGTTCAGGTCTTGACTCAATTCTTGTTAGTTTCTGCTTATTCAGATTTGCTGATTAATAGAAAGCTTCAAATTGGAGTTTTTTTTTTTCATAACTTCGACTTAGAGTTTTCGGCATCTGAATATAGTTATTGGCTTATTGCATACTCTTGTTTCTTTTGAGCTATGAGTTCCCTCTAAATTTGTGTTTTCGACTATAGTTTTAGGTTGTTAAGAAGGATTCATTGGTATGCAAGCAAATTGTGTTTTGTAAATGAAATTAGGATCTTTAAATACAGTTGAAATCTTTGGATTTTGTGAATGGAATGAACATTGAGCAACTGAAAAAGAAAGTAAATGATCCATTGCCCACTTTGTTTAAAGTGCATATATGTTGTAAGAATTAAGAATGTATTTCCTAAAACCCTTTTGCTTGGTGATGGTTTCAGGGTACGAAAGCTCTTTCGGGGAAGAGAGTTGAAAAAACGGCAGACAAGCAGATACAACGCAGTGAACAAGTTTCCGAGGAAAATGACTACGCACTCAAGGTTTTGTTTCTTTAAAATTTAATCTCACAATATTGTTATGTAAAATGAAGATCTTTGGCTCAATTCATCTTTCCTTTTTTAGGTACGGAAACCATACACGATAACCAAAGAAAGAGAGAGATGGACAGATGAAGAGCACAAGAAGTTTGTTGAAGCCTTGAAATTATACGGGCGAGCATGGAGAAGAATTGAAGGTAAATGAATGATCTAATAATCTCTCTTGTTACTGAGTTATGTATGGTCTATATACATAACTGAATCATAAAAAAATATGTTTGTTTCACTAACAGAACATGTGGGCACAAAGACTGCAGTTCAGATTCGAAGCCATGCTCAGAAGTTTTTCTCTAAGGTCTATTCGCTTATTTGCCATAACATCTCCACTCTTGTTGACAGAAAGTAGCAAGGACTGCTCAAACAAAAGATCATTGTACATACATTGTTTGGAGAGTTGGGTTCTGACTTAGCTCTGTTCTGTTTTGTTCCCACAGGTTGCTCGAGAAGTAACTGGAGATAATGGGAGCTCGTTGGAGCCAATTGTGATTCCGCCTCCTCGTCCCAAGAGGAAACCAATGCATCCTTACCCACGTAAGTCTGGGAACGAGGCATATCAAACAAGTAGATCGGTTTCTCCCTCAGAACTAGATAATCAATCTCCAATGTCTGTGCTGTCCACTGTTGGATCAGAATCCTTGGGTTCCTCTGATTCACATTCACCCAATCGAAGCTTGTCCCCGGTTTCTTCTGCATCTCATCCAGCTGCTCTTACAACTACTGCAAATGCACATGAAGAGCTTGAGACTCTGGTAGTTGACAAAAACAAGACCCATCTGAGAATTTATATACGTTCGATTTAACAACAATTCCCACCGTTAGAGACTTAATTTTTAGTGTCCTTTGTTTTATCAATTTGTACAGAAGCTGGAGCTGTTTCCAAGAGAGAGACTCTTATACAGAGAGAGCCTGGTCCAGAAACCGACGAAGCAAAGCCTTAAACTCTTTGGGAAAACAGTTTTGGCATCTGATTCAAGCATGTCCTCTTCTCTAACAACTTCAACTTGTTGTAAATCTCCAATTCAGCCATTACCACGGAAACTCTCCCGATCCGAAGCATTCCCCATGGTAATAATCCCACAAGAGCAACTATTGAACTGTTGGATACAAGTCCCTCATAATCAAGAAGTGGTGGAAAACAGATGCTTAGATACAGGAAAGGCTAATCAAAACGAAGGATCATCGACTGGGTCAAACACTGGTTCGGTTGTTGATACAGGACACACAAACAAGAACTCAGAACCCGAAACAATGGTATGTCAATGGGAGTTCAAACCTAGCGAGAGGTCTGCATTTTCTGAGCTCAGTAGAAGAAACTCTGAGCCAAATTCAAGAGGATTTGGTCCGTACAAGAAGAGAAAGATAGTTATAGAAAAGCATGAACAAGAAGAGATTCGCCTGTACTTATAACTAGGACACTTTCCCAAGTACCAAAAAAGAGGCTGTAAATTTACATTCATTCAACTTCTAAATGTTCATCAGTGTGTTTTTATTCGATGTTTTGTTCGAGGTGTTTTGCTGTTTAGGCTAAAATTCTGCAGAATTTGTAACTGTAAAAATCTTGTACAAATTTTACGGTACTAATCTAGTGATTAAACCCTACAAACATATATAAGATGTGATTGAAACACAAAAACAAAAAACGGAACCAACCCGAACACCTATTTCTCAAAACGTTACTGAAGCTAGTTTTCTCCGTTCCAGGTCGGCTTTAGTTTTGCTCGAATTTTTTTTTATTGATTAATAATTATGGATTGAATTCACTCCAACTCTGATATTCTAGAAAAAATAAAATTAATGTGATATTTTTAAAAGAGAATTGTTTTTTTTTATGGTATTTTAAATTATATTTCTATAAAAGTTATACTATAAAATATTATTTTTAAAGTTTTTATTAAAAATCTACCATTTTAAAAATAATACAAATAGTTATATGAAAATAATTATTTATTTTAAATAGATTATAAATAAAACATATATTTAGGTTTTTTTGCAATTTGGAATTATTTTTTTAATAAAATGACATTTAATATATTTTAATTGTAATTTTGTGTTATTATTCAAAATTTAAAGTAATGATAATATATTTAAAACAAAAAATTTTAAAAATATTATTTTAAATAATTGTCCGATCTTAAATATAAGAGCCAATAAATTTCCTCAGATTACGAGTCACGTGAATAACACGCGCCTTAGGGTTTTTTTCGACACCCGGCCTCATGGCACCTAACCACCTATAAATAACCTTTGACCAAACTTATGAATTCGAAAAAACAGTAGTCGTTCTTCTCTGTCGCTAGTTTTGTAATCCTTTCTCTCTTCCTCAGTACTTGCTTGAAATTCCCTGTTTCTATGGTTACATTCCGCGTCAATTTTACTGATTACCACCGTTCTTATTCATGTTCGTTGTGTATGAGCTGACGCCAAATCTTTTCCCTCTATTTGTTATTTCGTTTTTGATTTTCTTCGGAAAACCAATCAGCTCGAATTTACAGATGAGGGTAAATCGAATTTGCCATTCTTTTCAATGGATTTGTTCAATCACAGCATAGAATAAGCTGCTTAGCTTAGATTTCTAAGCTTTTTGTGAGAAAAGTTTAAAGAAGTTTGTAGATAGAGAATAATGGAGATTTGGATGTGATGACAATTTCCCCAGATGATCGAATATGATTATACTGAGCGAATATTACTTCCTCTCATCAGAGGAAGTCAAGCCAAATATTCTGATCCTTCTCCGTAATTTATACGAACTATGATAGATTTATTTATTAATTGTGATTTTCCATTGCTTTCTGTTACTTAGTTTGAACATTTAGTAAAGGAGATATGGAGGTGATGCCAATTTCCCCAGATGATCGAATCTGATTAAACTGAGCGATTTATATTTCCTCTCATCAGAGGAAATCAAGCCAATATTCTGATCCTTCTCCTAATTTTTTTGTAAAGCGTCGATTTGTTTTCTTAAGAATGTTGCATGACTGTTTTGCTCTAAATGGATTTCTTTGTTAAATTCAAAGTTTCCGATTTTTTTTTTTTGGATAGAACGAGAACTAACGATGGTACTAATGGAGTTTGGAGGTGATGACAATTTCCCCAAATGATCGAATCTGATTATACTAAGCGATTATTATTTCCTCTTCATCAGAGGAATCCAAGCCAATTGTCTGATCCTTCTCCTAAATTTTTATTTGAGCTTCAATTTTGGTTTTAAATGTTTAATCTTGAGTAATATTATTGTGTATTAATTTGTCAAATAATCTAAAAAACCAACCAAAACAAATATGAATTTTTCTGAAATTAATCATTTGAGTTGCTCTCTGGACTAAAAATTCCTTAAAATTAGATTATTTGTTAAGTTGCAGATTTGGGGTTTGTTTGCTGTAAAGCATGTCTTTAACGTTGTTGGTCTCATCCTTACAGATAGTTTACAATTTTTGATCGATAAACGTTTGGGAAAAACGATAATGTAACATTAAGTTATTAACAAATCTTTATTCGAAAAAAACGATAATGTAACATTAAGTTATAACAAATCTTTCTCGAATAAACTATTAGTGTCAAATTAGCTAAGTCATAACAAAGAAGAAAAGTTGATAGGTTAAGAAATATTGTGTTTTATTGTAAAATGTCACACAATGAATTCGTGTATAATGGAAGTGTAGCATGTCCATTTAGCTTTTTTATATATTCCAACTTTTTCTAGACCACTTTAGAAACTAGAATATAATTGATACAACTAAAGTTATAAAATATTCGTGAGAGGCAGAAAAACTTGAGCATTGAGTAACACTACGTGTCGAGCTATGTAGACATTTAAATGGTGAGTAGGGTCCATTATTGAAGTTGGTTTTATTATTTAAAATACAAATCGTTAAATTTTCTATTTATAACGAATTCGTGTACGTCAATTTCCATCACGCGCAAAACATTCAATGAATTGCATCTGATTGATTTACGCTTGATACCATTTTATTTTTAAATTAAGGTTTACAATCAATCTTATTTTACTTGATAAATTATTATATATGTCATTCAATCATTATTAATACACATAAAAACTATTACAGTAAATTTTACAAATTTTTCAATACACTACGTAATAATAATCAATACATAAATTATTGTATTCTTGACAATAATGCTATCATTTTGATTTAAATTTACTTATAACTCAGTTTAATTGAAAAATAATCAAACTATATTTATACTCTTTTATATTTATTTATAAAATATTTTAATTTTTACACCAAAATATTTTACTTATCTTATTAATGGTTTTATTGTAACAACTTATATTTTGTTTTAATTTTAATTAAATTTAAAAATATTTCTTCACTAGAATTTTTTAAAATCTTCAAATCTTTTTACATATAAAATAAATTTTTACTCATATAAAATAATTAAGACTATATTTTAAATTATACATAATACAATTATGATATATTATTTTATTATTTTAGTATGTATTTTAAATTTTCAGAAAATATTTTAGTATATAAATTAGTTATATATATTATTTTTATAAAATTTCAATCAAAACCTAGTTTAAGAAAAAATTGAAAAAACATATACGTGAGTGAGGTGGTGGGGCCCAGAACAGGAAATCCAGATTATATAACGTGTACCAATGAAACATTGACAAGTGGAGAAGCAGCGTCGCCCACTTTTACCTTCGGTGCTCCTCCGCACTTAAAAAGCTTATCGCTCTCCCATTGGCTGTGTATACCACGTGGCAACACCGTGATCTCTTTTTCTGCTTTCTTATCTTTAAAGCTTTTTAGTTGTTTACCCAAAGCCGGCACGGCCCCCACCTGAATAACATTTAGCAAAAAATATATCTCTCTTGCATCTTTAATATACAACTGCAATTTTTTGTGTGAAAAGGGATATCTGTATAGAGTACGATTTATTGAACAATATATATGTTTAGTTACAATTTTATCTTTAAAATGGATGGTGTAGTTTCTGTTGTTGAAGTGAGAAATCATAAACTATACTCTCTAGAAGTTTGCATGTAAAATTACTTTAAAACTTTAAAATCGCATCGTTATAATATATTGCTGTAAGCCATTAAAATAAAAGACAAAAGCTTAACACACAGACATAATGATTTTTTATCTAAAACATTATATCCAGACCGATTCTCAATTGGTGAATAAATCAAATATAGAATAGTAACCCAAACTTTAGAATATTAGAACAATTCAATTAAATAATAGATACGAATTTGGCCAAAAAGTAGAAAACAGGTAAAAAAGGTAATGGATTTTATAATTGGGATCGTTAACGTTATATATATGAAGGGTTTGATACATGACACGAGTCACACCTAAGAGTCTAAGACACTTTAACTTAGCCAGTCAAAAATTAAATTATAATAATATTACATTCACAAAAATTATAAAGAAATTTGTATTTATTCTGACTTCTTCATTAAATCTATTAAAAAAAAGAGACGAGTGAAAAGAAGAAGAAGAATTTGAGTGGGTGAGATTTTTTTTTGGGATAAAGGGAAGAGACATGTATTTGTGAATTGTGTGTGCATATATTACAATAAGCGTTGCAAAATAAACTTCTGGAGAATTTCTGACATTAATGGTCAAACCTTTTCCTCGTCTTTTGATTAATTAAGTGTTTGTAAATCTCCTCTTCATCGTTCTTCTTCTTCTCACGCTCACTGTGACTGCGTTCTTAGAGAAAGCGAAATTACGAAAAGAGATAAAAGGTATGATTTGTTTTCATCACTCATTTTCTCTCGTTTTGTCAGCTTACTTTCTCATGCTATATCACTGGGGCTCTTTTTTTGTTCATTTGTATATCTTCAAATGTTGAGAATCACAATGGAAAGCAATCAAATTTTGTCTTTTAATTTCTGTGTAGTTTCAAGGGGGAAAAACATAGATGTACCCAGTTAAGTATTTACCCAAAATTTTGGAGGATTTGCTTGTTTGTTTCTCTTTTTATTGTTTTTATTTACCTTTGAAGATCTTCTCTTTACCTTTTTGACTCTTTACTTGGTTGAACAAATTGAGTTTCTTTCTCGCTTTTATTCCGCTGTATGAGAATCAGAGATCTCGATTTCTCATTAACTCGTATTTTTTAATAATTTATTTGCAGGAAAGCATTACTGTGTTTACCAGTTTGATCCAAATCAAAAAGCTGGGTTTCACCGCAAAGCTGGGATTTTGATTCTTCTCAGTGAAGAAACAGAGTAAAAAAAAGCACCAAGAGAGAAAAAAAGTTGAGATTTTTCTCTCTTCGAAGAACTTGAGTATGTCTTCTGTAGCAGTGTTATGGGTTGCTCCTTCTTCTCCAAATCCAGACCCAATAAACACTTGTGGGTTGGTTAGGGTTCTAGAATCTTCTAGATTGTTTTCTCGTTTTCAGAATCAGAGAATAAACAAAGGTAGGAGGAAGGAGACAACAACTTGGAGTTCTTCTTCTGTAATGAGTTGCAGGAAAAGAAGTGGTGTTGTGTCTTCAAGCTTAGTAGCAAGTCCTACAGGAGAGATAACCCTCTCATCTGAAGAGAAGGTTTACAATGTTGTATTGAGACAAGCTGCTCTTGTGAACAAACAGCTTAAGTCTACTTCTCCTGATTTTGATGTGAAGAATCCACAAGATATCGTTCTTCCAGGGAATTTGAGTTTGTTGGGTGAGGCTTATGATCGCTGTGGCGAAGTTTGCGCTGAATATGCTAAAACGTTTTATCTCGGTTAGGATCCTTTTTTTCTTCTTTGGCTTTGGTGTAATGTAAATTGTATGTTCGTTTTCTGAGTTCAAATGGTTTTGTTGCAGGAACTTTGCTTATGACACCCGAAAGGCGAAAAGCGATTTGGGCTATCTATGGTGAGTTACTGCACGAGCATATGGTTTAACAAACTGTTTTAGTATATCTGCATTGTCATCATTGATTTGAATTCAGATTTAAGTGATGCTTAAGGTAGATTGCAATATATCGAATCCCAAAACATATTAATGTTGGAATTGATTGCTTCATCCTCGATCTAATGTATCTCTTGGGTAGCATTTCAGCTACATTTTCTTACCAAGAAGTTATGTAGACATAAGACTTCTCTAGTTGGCTTGTGTGTTATATGCATGTGTATCCAAATTTGTACCTTTTAAAGACTAAAACCCAAGATAACTGAATTAGCTTAGTTACTCATATGGGTTTTTAATGGGCTTTCTGAGCCCAATAGTCTCTTGGAGATTACTCATTGTTACATCATGACCCTTTGTGATACTATTAGCCAAAGGATCTGAGGAATGCAAAAACTATCATACATCAAAGTTGTTTACTTATGTGTTTGCTTGTTTTAGATTGATGATTTTACTCCCTTTTGTTTGTGCAGTTTGGTGTAGAAGAACAGATGAACTCGTAGATGGGCCTAATGCTTCACATATAACTCCCATGGCGTTAGATAGATGGGAAGCAAGGTTAGAAGATCTTTTCCGTGGCCGTCCTTTCGATATGCTTGATGCTGCTCTTGCTGATACAGTTGCTAGATACCCAGTCGATATTCAGGTCTTTTTAAAAAGTTACTCCATTTCATTCAGTATATTGTCATAAATCTTATATAGGTTTGTTCTAATGTTTCTTTGTTTTGCAGCCATTTAGAGACATGATCGAAGGAATGAGAATGGATTTGAGGAAATCAAGATACAAAAACTTCGATGATCTCTACCTTTACTGCTACTATGTCGCTGGAACCGTCGGTTTGATGAGTGTTCCGGTTATGGGCATCGATCCTAAGTCCAAAGCAACGACCGAGAGTGTTTACAACGCTGCCTTGGCCCTCGGTATAGCCAATCAGCTTACCAACATACTCAGAGATGTAGGCGAAGAGTGAGTCATTTCTTTCTTCTTAAAACTCTCAAAATTTGGGTTTCTTGATTTTACATGTTTCTCTAAAACCAGTTTCATGACTCACATCTTATTCATAAACTGGTTATGCTCTCTGTCTCCTACTCTCAGTACAAGAAGAGGAAGGGTTTATCTGCCACAAGATGAATTAGCTCAGGCTGGTCTCTCAGATGAAGACATATTCGCTGGAAAAGTCACTGATAAATGGAGAAACTTCATGAAAATGCAGCTTAAACGAGCAAGAATGTTCTTCGACGAAGCTGAGAAAGGCGTCACCGAGCTCGACGCAGCTAGCAGATGGCCGGTAAGTGTATCTAAAACTTACTTAAGGCGCAGACTTATACCGTTTACATTTTTGTTCCCCCCACAACTTCCTATATTTAACCCCCAAGACTTGAGTTTTCGAATTTTGTCAGGTATGGGCATCGCTGCTGTTGTACAGGAGAATATTGGACGAGATTGAAGCGAATGATTACAACAATTTCACGAAGAGAGCTTATGTGAGTAAAGTCAAGAAAATTGCAGCTTTGCCATTAGCTTATGCTAAATCAGTACTTAAGACTTCAAGTTCAAGATTGTCTTCTTCTTAGTCGACATGAATGAGAAGCAAGTGGAACAGCCAATGTTAACTAATATATATACATATAAATGGACGCTTATGATGTTCACTTAGTTTTCTCTATGTAAAAAGTCATTTAAAAGTTTTTCTGTTTATCTCTTGGCTACTGAAGAAATAGGGATATTTTGGTTAGAGGGTAGTTTTATGATATATGAAAAAACACAAGTTGTTTAGTTCAAAAGAAAAGTAACAGAGATTCATGGGGATTGGCTTAATTTTTTTTAATCTAAAGTTTCATGTGACGAAAACGTACTAGCAACAAAAATTAACATTGAAACTAAATCTGGAATCAGATTTGGTTCCGTTTCATAAGGTATCGGTTTAATTCAAATTTATAAATTTTGCTAAAGTGTATTAAGTAAAACAAATGATTCTTCCTGACAGAAGAAAAAAAATTGATTTTAAAGAAACAAAAGGTTTAGTTTGTCTTCTCATGCAAGTATCCTCATGGACAAAGACAAGATCTTCTACTCTCTCCGGAATCTAATCAAAAGCTAGAGTCTCTATTTATTTTTCTCGGAAGAACAATGATTGTAAAGATTCATCCACATATCAGATGCATCATATTAACCAACATTTTCGAACAGAATCAAACAAGGGTCCAAGTGTGAAATTTCATAACAAGTATCATCAAGGGAGAAGATTTATGGGTTAATCAAAACTCAACAGAGACCAAAAACAGATGGAAAAAGTAAAAGAACATATAGGCATATACTGAAAGTAAAATATATCCTCTAAATCTCCAGAAGAGAAAGAGCAGAGATGAGAAGAAACCATTGAAACGCAGAAACGAAGACATCATCGATACGACGAAGCTGGATTAATCCTTGCTCTTTAGCCTCTCGACCCTCTGGTTAAGTTGCTCGATCCTGACGACAAGATTCGTGACGGAGTAGAGAATCCAGTAGAAAACGAGAGCCGACGCTATGAGGAGCGCGTTACGCTGCGATTTCATGATGGATTTCTGGTGACGGAGGTGCTCGGAAGGGGTGCAGGAATCGCCATCGCAGGAAGGTCTAGTCTCGTACTTCCAGTAGATATCCATTAAGAGAAAGAGACAAAAAGGGATTATCGATAGAAACGGTTTCAGGAGATTACGCGTGACGGCGATCAATCCCTTGCGGAGAACGTCGAGTCCAGGCATCGTCAAGAGGATAACCATGATCGCTTCAGCCGCCGCGGCGTAGCCTAAGACAACCCATTCGAGAGCCATTGTTTTCGCCGGAGATTTAAGATCAAGATCGATGGATCGAAGGTTAGAAGACTTAGATCTGAGTCGGTCACAGTGATCGGATTTTGGAAGAATTTAGAATTCGATGGGCAACTTAATGACTTCGTAATTGGTACAGGTAGGAGAGTGAAGCACGTTGCGGTTTTGTGTGGTGTACGCGTATCCCACATTGACGCTTTAATGGGCCTAGTTTCAGCCCATTAAAATATTCGTTACCAATAAATTAAGACTTTTCTTTTGGTTAATCTATTATTGCGATGTTCGTTTGCGTTCAGATTAAATGCTTCAATATAGCACAGCATCTGATCATAATTAAGAATTTTTAAACAAACTTGTCGCCCACATACATTATTACATTATATGTTCTTTCGCTTCTTAACTTGACATATTTTCTTCGACTTTTCCTTTGTCAATTTGCATTACGTTCATTTATGTTTCTTGTGGTGGTTATGTTTTCCGTTTAATACTCGTAAATTGTTACAAAACGTTGACTAAGTTTAATATCACAATTCAGTAAACAGAAAAGGGGTAAAGTAGGGAATTGATTTTTAGATGAAATTGATGTATATTGGTTATTACAATATGATATTTACTTGTGATATTTCTTCTCCTCTCACACATTGTATTAGAAAATGCCTTTATATATATAAAAAAAATCTCCATCCTACATTTCCCAATAAAATTTTTATAACATGAAAACCAAAAATATTTAATAACAGAAAAAACGTTAAACCTAACAAAGTACAAACTAATTGTCAATGTTGAATTCGCTTTTGTTTATGAGAATCCAATCTTCTGTGATCTCTATATTTTCGGGAGATGAACTGTTCGGGATACCAAATTGATTCGTTTCTTTCTTTTCGTCAGGATTAAATACACAAAGCTCATTTTTCACACCTTCATTAACCACATCTTTGGGTTTAACCACAAGAGATATTGAACAAGTAGGCGTAACGAAAGTTTTGAATACTCGATCATCATCATCAAGTGTAAGCTCTCCAATTTTGTTGTCGACTTCAGACATCGTCATAGGAAGAGACCTGTTGAGTACCGCAGGCATATTAAACTCACCCCATGAGATCTCGCCTTTCGCATATTCATCGAATCTCTTGAAAGTTTCTCTGAAGTCTTCAGCATCACACATTGTTAATTTGTTTTGTTGATGATGTTTAACCTAAGGTGACTTATTGATAAGTATATATAAAGTTTTTAGTTACTCCCATATTTATGTGTGTTTGATAGAACAATTTAAATACGGATAGGAAAAGTGCTTTATATTTTATTAACCGAAAAAGAAAATTTCTATTTTTTCTTTTGAAACGAAGGTAAATCTCTTCTTTTTTCATTTTTTTTTCTTATACAAATTAAAAGATAAATCTTTCCTTTATCAAAAGACATTTAAATAAGTTTAAGATAAATCTTCCTTTTTTAAATGTAATTATCAAAAGACATTTAAATAAGTTTATGTAAAACGATAAACACAAAAACAAACATTCATTCTCGGTTTGCAATTACAAAGCTTATTGAATGTTTGTTTAATATATGTAATAGACATTATAAAATCATTGAAGACCATAGACGAGTAAAGCTCCAATGCCTCCAAGACCGGCTAATAAGCCGACAATCACACCTATCGGAGGCAAACCTCCTCCTATGGCCTTCCCTGTCTTCACGTCATATCTTGCAAATCTCTTCTTTGGTGCTATACATTGTGGACATGCGTATGTATCAGGCTGCAAAATCGAAACCCCGAGAGTAAACAATCATAAACTTAGTAATAAAATCATGACGTATAATGCAATAGGAGATTGATCAGACTCACCTGTTCATCAAAAGGTTTGGGTAAAGTGTATATGAATCCACAATCAAGACAAATGTGAGTAGCTCTTGCCTGCAAAAGAGAGAAATGATCAGAAAATCAACCAACTAAGCTCTTTTAAAAATGATTCTATGATACAATAACAATAGATTACTACTAGCCTTTTGAGTCTCAGTTAACTTCCTCCCAAACCGCGGAGGAGCAGGACGCTTGTTTAGTTTCTTGACATCAACTTCTGCTCCTCTGTGTGTGATCAAGCATCATAAATTACATTAGAAGATACCACAGTTGCTGAATATTTATGAAGCTTAGTCTTGCGAAAGAACTAAACCTACACTTGGGATTTCATGAGGACTTATCAACCATAGTATTAAACCATGGAAATATTTGATAAAGTCTATAGCTTTTCACCGATTCTTTGTGCCCAAGATTTGAGGAAATAAATCACACAGAACCCATTTGCTGCTAATTTGCATCATTTCAATCTAGTCCTTTTTAAAGACCGGAGGCCATAGTTCTATCAAGATGACCACCAAAATAAAACAAGAGTGGCAACCACACACACACACACACACCTGCTGACAACAAAGTAGACTGAATCAGGTTTTGCCTGAATTGCGGTTTTAGTGAAACCTAGCTTATCTGCAGGCCAAAGCTCATCTCCAAAGAAGCTGCTTGTGTACAGAACTTGATCTCCAGATTTAAGCCCAGCTTTTGCTGCGTTCCCACCTCCGTCCACACCCTGAAAAATTGAAAAATGAAAAATCCCCCAATCTAGCAAACAACATATTGACAAGAGTGCCACTCCATTGCGGAGTTGGTGAAAAATAAAAACTTACGGTGATTACAACTCCACCGCCTTGCTTCTGTCCTAGTGTCAGACCCAAAGGCTTGTCTACTTCAACCTCTATTGTCTTCGAGGCTGCTGTTCTCGCTTTGATTTCGAATCTTGTCGACGCGTTTAACCCTCCGATCTTTCTCTCGGAGACAGCGAAGATCTCTGATACACTCTTCTTCGAATCTTCTAATGAAATTCCCTGAAATCGAGTTTTCTAAACACAAACAAAAAAGGAGAAAAAAGATTCATACTTTCAGACGAAGCCAAGTACAAATCACAGTAGGAAACTAGAAACTAAGCTCGACCCTCCATAAGAAACAAAACTTGTAATTGAGATTTTAGATTCGTTTTCAAAGAGATCGAAAAGAAGAGAGACCTGGGAAAAGAGAGAAGAAGAGGACTGGAGTTTGGGAGATGGGTTTGAAGTTGAAGCAGTTTTGGTGAAGAAGGAAGAGAAGGTAGCTCCTGAAATCGCACCAGACGTTGCCATCTCTCTTTCTAATGTGATCGAAGGAAGAAGTTTGTTTGATTCTTAATTCGTGAAAATGTAAAACTTGGATCGTGTTTGCATGCGTTTGTGAGGAAGCTAGAGAAATTTTTAGTGGACGTGGCAAAGCTCCAAGAAGATAACCTTTTCGTGGTAAATGCAACATTTTCGTGTGCTATGCACGGTCCACTCTGACCACACTATTCTCATCTTCCTCAATAGAGAGTCATAAATGATTTTCTAGAAATAAGTTATGTAATGGTCCTAAAAACTATACATTCATTAGTTTGAAAATTGTAGAGTTCTAGTCTATATTTATTCGTATAAATGTGTTAAATATTCATATGAAAATATTTAGTTATTGTAGATTCGTTGTGATGCGATAACAAAAAAATGATTTTTATATATTATTTTCCAATTTCTTAATTATTATATATTAAAAAGTATTTTAAAAAACAATTTTGTGTAATTTATCAAGTGTTACCATCATAAATAAGTTTTAGAAATAAAGTTAATTTCTATAGTGATTATCACTAATATTAGTATGATCAGAAAATCAAATATCTTTCATTAAATTATTAATTTCAAAATTTTTAACATAAAACTATTATAAATATTAAAAAAATGAAATATTTCTAAAAGAGACTTGCATCAAAATTATTATTTACAAATGAAAAGAAAAGTATGATAAAAAAATGAGTGTAAACTATCCGAAATCATATATTAACAAAACATTTAATTTGGACTAAAATGTGGTTTATGACTATATTTTATTTCATCAATTTGGATATATTGTAAAATAGTAAATCGATGTTGGATGTATAGATTCAAGTAATATCATATCATGGTTTTATGAATGTTTATGATTATATATATGTATATTTTATATTTTATGACAAAAAGTCAATTTATTAATTAAAATATTCGAATGTAAAAGACCTAAAATGCTCTTTTAGTTTCCCAGAAATTCAAATTTCAAAACTCCGCTCCAAACGGTCACTTCCAAATTGTGGGGATTGGGTTCTCTTGGGAAAGAGGTATATATACCCCCATAACCTCCCTCCTATCTACTCATAGCAAAAACATCTTGTTTTTCTCTGTCGATTTCGAGAATATGGATTTTCACAGCCTTCTGAGAAGAGATCTTCAATTTCTCTGCAAGAGGAACAAAATCCCAGCCAACTTGACCAATGTTGCCATGGCCGATGCTCTCAGTGCTCTTGAGATTGTAAGTTTTTTTTTCCATTTCAATGGAATAAGAGCAGTTTTGTTAGCGCTCATTTGCATCGATTCATATGTTTTCCTCTTCCTGATTGCTGTTTCAATTTCATTCGAGTAATATGAATTGGTGCATGATCGTTTTATTAAGTCCCAAAAACGTTGGTTCACTAATGACGTAGATCTACGAAATCGAACAATTCACTTCCGCTTCTTAAATTTCGTCTCGACGTTTCTGTATCTAAAAATTTGTTGTTCTAGTCGATCATCTACCTCCAACTGTGTTATGCTTGTTCTTACTCTATGCAATGATGATTTTGGTCATCATTGCGATCAATTCTACTGTTGTAGATTCGTTGTCTTGAAATCAAGTTTGAATTGTGGTATTTGATCGTGAGTGATTGATCGTCATGTAACTCATGTTGGTCAATTGCTTGTGGTTTCGTTTAATTGCACAACTAATATGCTTTCTTCTGACTGTTTCTGTGATCTTTTTGGTTGATTTAATAGGTCGAAGGTCTTAGTGAATACATGAATCAATTCAACTCCAGTGCTCCTCGGTCTCCAACCAGTGTGGCAAAGCAGCCTCCGAATACTGCAACTAGAACAACGCGAAGGAAGACTAGTTCTTATCATTTGACGAGTAAGTCTCTTGCTGGAGAAATGGACCAAGAACCCAAGACTAACAATGTCAAGTTTGAGTCCAGTGTGCCCAAAACTCCTGTAGCACGAAGCACAAGGAAGGGTTCGTCAGCAACTTCTTGTAGCACCAAGGTTCAGGAGAGTAAGAAGGGCGAAACTGTCCAGTCGGTGTACAGCACAAGGAGATCAACCAGGCTGTTAGAGAAATGTATGGCTGATATGAGTTTGAAGACCAAAGAAACCTTGGATAGACCAGCGAAGAATGAAGATACCAAACAAAAAGTATCTGCACAGGAGAAGAATCCAGCTGGTTAGATACAATGCCTTTTTTTCTTCCCTTTCATGCTTGTGATTTAATCAGATGAATTGGGTTGGTCTATAATACGTTTAGTTGGTAATATGTAGATTCAGAGGCCGAAGTCATCCCAGGTAGAGATTTAACTGCTTCCATGGAAAAAGAATGGGAGATTGTTAAGAATGACAGTGACCAGGTAGTTGGAGATGTTGATCTTGGTGATATTACTGTTTTTGATGCAAACACTGAGACCAACATGGAGACGACAAATGTAGTCATGGGTGATGAAAAAGGTAATGCAAGTATTTATATAACATCAATGTCGTCTGCTATTTTCTTGTTTGAGATTTCTAAATTTATGAGGCTTTCTCCTGCAGAATCCAAGGATAGCTTAATCCAAGTAGTGAAACTAGAAGAAACATCGCAGGCCAATAAAGTTATCTGTGAGGAAGGTCCGAAGAAGAATGACATTGATCAGGAGATTGGAGATCATGAGATTTGTGTTGATCTTGGTGATATTCATGTCGTAGAATATGCAATCAATGACAATAATGGTATGCAATAAGTAGAGGCCTGACCACTTTTCTTGTTTACATTTCTAAAACTAAAATGTTTTTGGTTCGCAGAGTCCAAGAACGATTCTGAACAAGAAACAGAACATGCAATTCCGGAGAATGATTCCGAGCCTGAGGAAATGAACAATTTCAATGAAGACACATTGGTGAACCAAACCGATAGTGATGCCTGTGATTCAGAAACTGAACCGGAAGAAGATAAATCTTGTGTTGATTCAGTTGGCGCAATCTCGGAAGCTGATTCGAACAAAGCCATAATGGGATCTGATGAAGAGATGATTCTTTCTGAAGCAGAAAGTTGTGTTACGGCTCCAACTTCTCCTCTTCTTCTTGAAGAAGCTAAAGTCAAAACAACTCCATTGTCTCCATTTGTAGCAGAATCAATATCAATTCAATTTCCAAGACCAAACAAATCAACAACTCCATCGAAGAAGTCTGCTCTGAAGCTGATCAATGTCGATAACAACAAGGAGAACAACATGGAGATGATGGTGAATGTTGTTAACAATGATGATGGTAATGGTGAGAGCAAAGGTGAGGAGGCTAAGAAGAAGAAGAAGGTGGCGATAGATGAAGAGAACTTGAAAGATGTGAGCATGAGGCAATTGGTGAAGATGGTGAAGGAACTTTCTATAAATAGCAGTAAGAGAACAGCTTTGCAGATATTGCCTGGTAACAGTCAGATTCTGGAGTAGAGAGTAACTCAAAATTGCTGCTTTTTATTTTATTTTTGTTGCTGTTGTTGTTGTTATTGTTGTTTTTGTTGTGGTCTCCCAAAAAATATGCGTTGCCTTTTATGACGCTTTTGGTTTTGGATTTCGTTTTAAGGAAAATGTTACAGCGTTTTCTACAAACCAGGAAAAAGTTCCCACAAAACACAGATTGTTCAGTAATAAACTAATAAACCAGGTTAAAGTTTGGCTGCCAACATTTTTTATGCGATTTTCCCATTATATAATATAACTAATTAGTAATATATTAGCACCCTGCAATAAACCTCGTCGGGTCGGATTGGACTAGAGTCGGGTCGGGTCGCAATAAGCTAAAATGAAATAATATTCGCTTTTCTCGAGTTTCATCTGGCGAATTGTGGTTGAAGATTTTAGGGTTATTCGTGGAAGTCAGGAGATTGGTCGTCCAGTTCTTCAGGTCAAATGGAGAATTCAAATGAAACTCCAGAGAGTTCTTCTGTTTCTCCTCCCATTGATGGCGAACTTCGCCACGATCACATCGTCATTACTGAAGCTCTCGAGCATTCGCATCCGTATGTTTATTTCTCTTTCTACTCGAAATCTTTGATTCCGTTGCTCGTGCTTGCTTGGAATTTCTGTCCAATTCTTGCTTTTAGGTTAAATTTTTCCGAGTTATGGCTTTCTCTTTTGCTAAGTTGTTGATAGAAATTCGGTTTTTTTTTCTTCCAGTTTCTCGCCTTTCCTTAGGCCTTGTTAGCTTTGAGATATTGATCATTCAATAGGAAAAATAGTTGGTTTCTTGGATTCTTGAGTTTCAAATCGACGACTCACTTCTACATTTCTGATGTTGGTTCCGGATATAGGTTGACTGCGATTGATTTTATCATGACCTTATAAGTTTAGGATAATGCAAGAACGCTCGGGTTTATATTTTCTTTTCTGTCTGCTGGTTAGTTACCTTAGAATCATATTTTTTTTTCTGCAAGATGATTTTCTTTCTTCTAGCTTCATATATCTTGTAGTTATATTTCTAAATGAGAACCTCAACTAAGTTCTTTTCTATGTGTTCATAGTACCACACTATGCTAAAGCAGATATCTTTCTTTTGCAGTGTAGCTGAGCAGAAAACAGAAATGTCCGAGGAAGAAGTAAAGAGCACATTAGAAGCAATATCATCTACCGGGAAATTCTGGTAATGTCACCTTCTCAAGATAGCTGTGATATCCATTTTGGTTATGATTTAAATCTGGCGTCATGTCTTATCCTTACCGTTTTTTGTTGTCTTTAGAGTTGAATGAAGTTGATGAATGGTTTTCTTTCTGAGTAATTTTGGCTTTATAGTTCATCTTTTGCTACTTCTAGTTAAGTATTTTTTTTACCTTAAAATATTTCAGGCAGGACTGGGAGAAACTAAAGGGAATGCTATCTTTTTGGTTGAAGAAGGTATGTGCAGGTACCACCAGCGTGCTTACGATTCAAATGTTCATTATGCAACCTTCCTGATTATTTCAATATCTAACTATCTATATGGTGTGTTGTAAAGATTCTGTCAGAATATCCCGAGGCAAAAATGACGGACGAACAACAAAAGGAAGCCCTAGGAGAAACATACTCAGAGCTAGTTGGTCGATTGGATGAAGGTCTATACTACTCATTTCTTAGTTTTGTTATTTTTTTTGCTAGCAAAAAGTGCAAAATTGCAACCATGAGTGGAGGCCTGGCTTAGGGGATAAAATCAGGACTAATCAAGGGTTTCTTATCTCGTCGATAATTGTCTATGTAATTTCTAATAAGGTAGCTATAACTTCACCCATCCCCTTTTTCTGAAATTTGCTAACAGAAAAATCTGCATGTGAAGTTTCAAGAAAGTATCTAGTGTAAATGAAACGAAATGGCTTGTCATGGTACAGAGTGGGAAACAAATTTGGAGAACTGTCAGTCTGTCACTTGTGTCAAGGAAATTGTTCTTATGCAGTTTTTTAAGCTGCTTTATGTTTCTCTTACCTTCCCCGCTTTACTTTATGCCTTTTCAATTGAGTTTTTTCTTACCCAAAGACCTTTCGTTTTGCAGTATGAAATGAGTCTAAACTATAGTTATCTTCTGTTCTAATCTTATTTTGGCAGCTCTTTGTAGTTTTGATGAAGGCCCTCCATTTACATTGCAGAGGCTCTCTGAGGTAAGTAGATTCATTTAGTGGTCATGATTTACTTCAGTGTTGTTGATATCGTAATCTTATTAGCTTCAACCCGCCAAGTTTTGATAATAAGGTAAAAAATCCACTTGCATGGTAGTGTACGAGGCAGAGATGCAGCTGACTCCATACCATCATTATGTTGTGTCCATCCTCATGGATTTCCTAATCAATTTATTTCTTTGAATTTGAGATATATTAGGATTTGTTCAATTTTTCAAAGTTTCTACTTGTCTTAGACATATTTGTCATCTGTTAACTGTGGAAAAAGTTGTAATTGTCTAAGCATGCCTGCCATGCACATGTCTTTTAAAATATTCTCTCTTGTATGTCTAGAGGTTTATAATCTTTGAAACTCGACAAAGCTTTCTGATTTTCTTGTGGGTCAACAGATTCTTTTGGCTGCAAGGAGTATCTATCCAAAGCTCTCAAAACTCGCTCTTGCATTAGAAAAGGTGCGGATTTGAAATCCTTGCCTTTGTGATTTTATAAATGATATACAAAATATTCTTTATTGTTTTACATAGAAAAGTTATTCATTCCCTGCAGAATCTGTTGGTTACCTCTATGCTATCCATCAGTGCGAACCCACAATCACAAGCCACTGAGGATCCAAACGGAGCAACTCTAGACACCAAAACGACTGCAGCAAACTGGGCACCAAACGGAATTGAAGCCAGTGAAGGCAACAAGGATGAGATAATGACAGATGTAGAGGAAGCACAAGTTGATGATGCAATGACTATTGACATGGAAGCAATCGATGAACCATCATCAGAGACAATGACGGCTGCTGGTGAGATGCCAACCCAAAGCAGTTAAGTTTCTTCTTTTGTTGTTACTTGACTCGATTCATTTTTACCATTCCGATCTTAAAATTTTAAACTTTATTCTCTAGCTGCTGCAAAATCATCATTGGACTCGATAGCGCAATTGCCTTGAACGGCATACCTCAAGAGACAACATATCTCGAATATATGCTTGTTTTACGAGAAAACACGTTCTTATGTCGTGATCTTTCACTATATTAGTTTTAGTTAGCAATTTAGACTATCGCGTTTTTCATCAATTCCTTTGGAACATGCACTGGCCAATAAGCTTAGATCTAATGAGACTATTAGAAATTGACTATTCACATGAGTGTCTTGGGCCGAAACCACAAAAATAGAATGTCTTGGGGCGAAACCACAAAATTAGAGTGTCTTGGGCCGAAATCACGGAAATAGAGTATCTTGGGCCGAGACCACAAAAATAATGTGTCTTGGGCCGAAACCATAGAATGTCTTGGGCCGACACCATAGAATTTCTTGGGCCGAAACCAGAACAGTAGAATGTTTATGGCCGAAACCAGAAAAATAGAATGTTTTGGGCCGAAACCACAAAATAGTGTCTTGGGCCGAAACAACAAAAATAGAATTTCTTGGGTCGAAACCACAAAAAAGAATGTATTGGGCCGAATTCTCAAAAATTGAGTGTCTTGGGCCGAAACCACTAAAATAGAATAGCTTGGGCCGAAATCTCACAAATTAAGTGTCTTGGGCCGAAACCACTAAAATAGAGTGTCTTGGGCCGAAACTACAAAAATAGAGTATCTTGGGCCGAAACCACAAAAATAATGTGTCTTGGGCCGAAACCATCGAGTGTCTTGGACCGAAACTAGAACAATAGAATGTCTTGGGCCGAAACCAGAACAATAGAAAGTCTTGGGCCGAAACCACAAAAATAGAGTGTGTTGGGCCGAAACCACAAAAATAGAGTGTGTTGGGCCGAAACCACAAAAATATAGTGTGTTGGGCCGAAACCACAAAAATAGAGTGTTGGGCCAAAACCACAAAAATAGAGTGTTGGGCCGAAACCACAAAAATAGTGTGTGTTGGGCCCGAATCACAAAAATAAGAAAGGAAACAAAGAGACCCAAAAGTGGTCTAAGGAGGTAGATAGAAAAAGAGCTCTACTGTTTAAATCTACATTAAATTAACCAAATAAAACGCTAATTAAGATCTCTATTTTTTCTTTTGCTTCGCTTTTTCGATTCTCAAAATCGAATTCGAAAAGAGGCAGCAGAGATACAATCTGGGAAAATTAATGTCAATCCTCAACCCTTATGATGCTATCGAAGCCAAGGATCGAACACAGAGAGCTTGAGACCGGGTCTGTTGTTTATTTAATTTTTAAGAGTCTAACATCTCGTCTTGAATTTCATTAGGAGCAATAAGGCCAGGAATCGAAAGCATTCTTTGACGCTCTCGCTCTCTCTGCGCAGCTGCTTCCTCAGCATATAGATCTTTGTTATCCTGTACATTTTTATTAATTATTCAGTATTTCTGTCTCTTTCGCTTTTTCTGAATTTTAAACTTCTTCTTTTCTCATACCTGAGCTGAAAATTCCTTCGACTGTACAAGGAAGTCACGTATATTGTTTTTAAATCCATACGGGTCATTTCTAGACTCGTACAGTCCTTTCACAAATTGTGTGACCTGTATATTTTTATATATGATAAACACGAAGACTCAACATGAAGGATGATGTAACAAAACTTTTGGATTTTTTTGTTACTTACCTCTGCTGGTGTCATGTTGGGGAATGAAGAGCTCAATAGCTTAATGGTGTATTCACTGACAAAGGCTGCATTGTTCGGATATGGGTAAGGTACGGTTGCAGCATCCCACAAAGGTTCTGTCAATGAACCGCTTTCCACCTGAAATATACAATTACACAATTCCCAACCGAACCATTACTTAAGCAAAGAATAAGATAACATGAGTGAAGAAAGATGGTTTTTTTTTTACCAGGCAAAACAGATGCTGCAGCACCAACACATGCAACTTGAAGCCAGGCTTATGGAACGTATCTGTTAAAACTGCAAATATTTCTTGCTCTATTTGCATAAAGTATGACCGGTAGAACTGATTACAAAACTCAGATTGCTGTCACAATTAGAGGCCTATGTTAGACCTGCCAATATATGACCCACAGAGCTTAAATAAGGAAAACAAACTCCAAACCTGAAAGTTTTTCAGCATCTCAAGTAAAAGATTAAGCCCAGTTTCAGCGATATTTCTCTCAGTATGTCTAAATGCCCAGATAATTGAATCCATCACTAGCTTCAGTTGCTGATAAAAAATAACATGAAAGGTAAAAAATAAATATTGAGAGACAAGACGTAGAAAAGGAGGCCATAAGCTCCTCTTGCATCACACAAAGAAAAATATATGTGTATATGTATCCACCAACCTGACTTGATAACTTTATCAAGGCAGGGAAACAAAATGTGGCAATGGCACGGAGTAATGAGAAAAACTTGAGGCGGTGTTCAGGATAATCTTCGAAGTTCTTCGTTATCATCTGCACACGGATGTAAAAATGAGAAGTGTCAATAAAATATACAAAGCATAAGTCAGACCTCCATATAGGTTATTTCAGCCTGTCAATCACATACTGCACCAACGAAAATTTTCTGATAGTAGCAAGCAAAGAATCATCCACAGAAAACTATCCAACTAGACCCACCCACTTCCCATCCACTTCCCACCCAATTCAGAATAGCATAAGGTATTTGAAGACGTGATTATTATGAACTTCTCTATCTAAACTACTTCATCTCCTCCACCAAAGTAAAAATGCCAGATCTCATTTGTGTTAACTGTAGTGTGAATAGGAAGAGAGAAGAGTGGAGAGACAACAAAGAGCAGTCCATAAAATCCGTTACCTCCAATGTACACTGGAAAACAGCTTCAAATATGTGAGGCACGTCGTCTAACATTGTCGCCTTGTACCTGAAAGAATAATTCAAAAGCGTGCCAACTTTGAGGGGAATAAAGTTCCATATCAAATCTCGCAGCAATAAGTTTGAAATCACCATCCACGATGACTAGAAATAACATACTTCAAAATGGTGCAGATGGCACATCCTTAATGACTACAGCACACATCAATGAAAAAGAGGCATACTTGTTTATAATAGTTGCAAAGAGTGACAGAACTTCTGATTCCCTAGCATCAGGCACATTCCTTGCATAGTCACCAAGTACTGATTCCATCATTGGCGGCACAAATTGTTTCCCTATGTGAGGTTGGTCTTCAGCTTTGTATAAAAAGGTCTCTATCAGCTTAAGGGTTTCCCTCTTAACAGATCTGGGGGCAGCAAAGCATACTATAAATTATTCCAGTTTGTCAAAGAGAGGCATCAAGTGTGTCTTTGGTGCACAAAGTCATCCAAACCTTAAGAGTTTTACAAAGGATGTCTTGGAAGCATACGGCCCCCCATCAGTGATGCTGGTTGACACAAGCTCACTGTACATTCTGGTGCAACCAATGAAAAAAATTGAATCCCCAAATGAGCAAAAGAAGCACTATAACTCATAAAGGCTGATGTATCATGAATTTACCTGTACACATTCAACATATCCAAGAAGATCAAAGAAATTTGGGATAAGAAGTATGTTCCCAGTGAAGTAGCAGCGCTAGTGTTAGTCTACAAGAAAAAAAAACACATGTTCATAACTAACACCTTGCAATCAAATCAACAATCATCTTTCCTCCTCCACACCAACAAATCAAACATTTATCTTAACACTAACAGATGCACAAACTTAGTTATGATGATACAATAATGCATTGTGAGGAATACGTAAGAAATCCGACCTGTAAGATATTAAGCACTGTACGTATCACACCTGGATCCTTGAGGAAGTCTACACTTTGTCGTGCCTGTCCTATGATTTCTGCCCATTTCTACATTGTAAAAGGGAATTGTTTTACCCAGCTTTGTAAACAAAAGCTTAGCAGCCACATATGAGATTCTCATACCTGGTTTGGTAGTACCATCAACCTCTGGAGATATTCATCTCTCTTCTGAGGATCTGATTCTGCTTGGATCATATTACCAACCTGGAGATAAAGAAACCATGCATCACAACAGATAAATAACTATGAATGGTACACTAGAGACGTATCTGGAATATTTACTGATTCATAAAATGAGTGAATTTGATGCGGCTCAAGATCTTGAACAGTTGATGCTAGGCCTGAAAGAAGTTCAGATACAAATGGTTCGTTCTCTCCAACCTGAAAGCACAATGAACTGTAACTAAGAATTCATTCAGAGGCTAATAGAAGAATAGAGAAGATACATATTGATACATACCTGAACAATAACAAATTTACGCTTGCATTTTTGAACTATTTTCAAAAATGTATCACATGCCATGTCCTGAAATGGAAACATAAGTATTAAGCATCTTTAAGTGGAAAGGTGCAAGTTCTATGCAAGAATAATTAGTTTATAAACAATTCAGATGCTAGCTTGAGCAGACTATAAATAAACTGCTGCATCATGGACCTAACGAAACGCAAAAATGTGAGCATATATTTGCTAACAATATACTCTCTAAAAATTTAGAAGGAGATTATTTTGGACTTTAGCAGCAAAATAAATTATTTAATATGTGATTCCACCTGGAAACTATCTCATAAAATTAAGTTTGGGGCGCGATACCTGAACACCAGGATGTGTCTCATGCATGAATTCAAACAACTTATTCACAACTGTCTTCAGAAATTTCCAATGGGCCCTTAAGAATCTTGGATACTGGCCAACTACATACCTGCAAGAAATCCAAACCAGCAAGGTCAGATTAAATAACAAAAAACAGAACCTAGACAGAAATCAGCTGTAGTAAATAATTTAATTTACAAACGCAGAAACTTACATGATATTGCTTGCAATAACAGCTTTGTTATCTTTTCCTTTGGTAATCTCACATAAATTCAACAAATCACGAATGACCATCACCAAAAATCTGTTTTCCTGAAAACAAAACAGGAAGCTCAAATCACTCGTTGGCAGTGTTAAAAAGGCTGGACACACCATCCCAGACCACAGTAAGGAGAAGTCAAGAAAATATTGACAGAACATGAAATGACGAAGGTTAATGAGAGAAAACAATTAACATTGAATTCGAAACTCCAAAGTTTTTGAATACGTTAACTTGAAAATGAATATGGTATAGTAGCCAATACACGGATATATACTGATAAACAACACGGTACATTATTATGAACAGAAGATAAAGAATCAGCCTGAGCTCTAGGAAAAAACTTTACCTGATCTTCTGCCATAGATCCAGAAATAGACCCAATAGCCCAGCACAAAGTGTTCAAATTGTTCCATGCCCATTCCTCCCCGCTTAGTTGTTTGTTTAGCTTCCTTAACATCTTTTTTAGGAACCATCAGAAGTTTACATGAGCAAAAGCATGAAACAGACAGAACACAGCTTACATATATATCAGCAAATCTCATATCTAGTTACACATCTAGGTACTACTGACGCTACGGAAAACGAAAAAACTCATTTCACAAACACTACTAGATCATAAACCCTCTGTCTATTGATCCTTTATATATTTTTACAAATCAATATGCATAGACCAGTATCATTATGGTCACACTGTACCTGCTTCTCAGTATCATCATGATCAAGGTGTGAGAGGTAAATTAATGTCTCCCGCATTATCTGCAATTGTTGAAACAAAAAATGAGAATAACCAAAGAGTAGCATTCAAATAAAATACAATTTCTCTGAACTATATCATAGCACTTCTGGTATATATCAAACATAGCTGAAGAAGAGCAATATGAACTGGGGAAAAATAGTACCTTATACTGGACAAGGACGTCATTGTCCTTCATAGTTTCACGGACGATGTTCCCATTTTCATCTTCAACAATAAGCACTTCTTCAGGCTTTGCCATGCGGTTAATCATTAACCCTCTTAATTTGGACATTGGGTTAGAATAAAGTTGACGCCGTTGCATAACTTGAGAACCAAGACCATCAACAATACCAGGAAGGAAAGGCATCTGGGAATATGCATGTTAAAGCCAAATCAAAGCAAGGAAGATTTAACTACTAAAATATACAACTATTGTATCCACCTAATCTAAGAATAAAACATTATCCATATGCTACGTGCAATCACATCAGGCTTAAACTTACTGAAGGGTTATCAGAATAATGATGTGCATCAAACAGCTCCAAAACCAACGAGTTCCAATAGTCCAGACACACCTGCTCATTCCAGAAACAAGCAAAACCGTCATTCTTTCAGACCACAGTCATATTATATAAGCGCATCACTAAAGAAAAATGGTTTAAACATACAAATGCAGTAACAGCAATAATAACAGTGATGGCGGATTACATACCTTAAACACTTCAGTGTCGTCAACATATGATATACTGATAAGATATTCGAGGCCCGCAAGTAACAAAGTGACAGTCTCAGGCGCTAATTCTAAGACTCGTATATGAAACTGCATAAAAAAAATGCAGAGACAACTAAAGACTATATGAGGAAGCACAATAATACTGGTGGCATTAAACAAGAATTGTGGACGATCATAATACAACTCCTGAATTCCAGAAACACAACATGAGATACCTAACCCAACAAAGAAAAATATTTACCTTGAAAAACGATGTAAAAAACAGTGCCAGGTTCTGGATAAATGCCTACAGGTGACATAAGATAAAGACCGTCATAACCTTAACAAGTCATCAACAAGCTGCCTTGAAACCAAGTACACAGAAAACATTTACCTGTTCTTCACCACTTCCACTTAAATATGCCTCAGGGACATTTGTACTAGGTGGGAGAATGGTCTGCAGACATGAGAACAGGTGTAGGGTATCAGGCAAGAAGACAAGACACGAATAAAGTAGACCAATATTAACGTAAGGAAATGGAATAAGAAGAATCAGAATGTTACTTAAAAAGACAAGTAAAAAAAAGGCAACACAAGAGGACAACTAATATACCCGCAGCTGCCCTATAAATATGGTGTACATATTGGCATATTGGACATTGTAGAAGTCCCCGAAATTAAGAGCTCCAATCTGGAGGACAAAATTCAAGCAAATAGAGAATTAAATTGCCCATTTAATTGGTAATAGGGAAAGCTGAAATACAAACCGAAGTACCTCGGTCAGACATTGAAGGCTGAGGTTCCTGTATGCTGGCACAGGAAAGAACTTAAGGAGAATCTCAAGCTGTAAACAACCAGAACAGTTATCAGAAGAACATAATTGTGGTACCATTTAACACATCAATCTATATCATATTTTAAGCATATTACCAAAGGAGATTCAAAAATAAAGCCCAGCGGAATCCAAGAAAGATAGGCGTGCAACGCAGACAGTGTTGCCCGTATAAGATCCTGTCTTTGAGAAGCTGAGAGAACATATAGGCATAACTCGTGGATGAGTTTAAACTCGCTACACAGAGAAAAGGCACATTCAAGTACTTAATATAGTTTGAAAATTAATACTTCATAAAACTAAATATTTAAGATTCTCGAAAAGTTTAACATGCCTGTTTAGAGATTCTTTCAGCTCTTTAATCTTCTGCAGTGTCATTTCTCCTCTTGAGAAATCAAAAACCTCTTCGCTTAGGAGCTAAAAAAGGAAGAAATATTATTGTTTCCTGTGCAAAATGGTTATAATAGCATGTAAAGATTCTTACTTTCAAAATGGCCATGCAATTTTCACAGATAGTTTCGCTAGTTTTGGCAGCTGCAACTAGATCTGGAATGAAGCTTGTCCATTTTGCCGGCCAATCATGCTTCACTATCTGTGCATGTATCACAATATATGTTATGCCATAGGAGAAGAATGAATAGGTTGGAACAAAACTCTTAAGCAGTAGCTACCAAAAATAAATAGATAATAAAAGCTGCAACTAAGCAAATGCATTGGGTATTATCAGGCAATGATGAAGATACCTGAACCAAAATAACATTTAGCTTGTTGACATAGAGCCTTTCCGATCTGAAAGACACTTCATTACTCGAGAGCTACAAAATAAACACATTGTCAATCCAGTTTAGTTAACCTAGCTTCCCAGTTTTATCTCAAGAACAGCCTGACGCCCCAAAAAGAATATACCTGTACAATGACCTCCGAGATGTAATTCTTCATTCCATCTCGTTGTTCAACAGGCAGTGCATTCCATCTGTACTTTATAACACCTTCTAGAACCTGAAAGTAGATGCCAGGAAAAATATTTTGTTTGTCAAGTATCTAAAAAATATCTTTGACAGTTGGATAAGGAAACTTAGAAGCACTGGTGATAAACACAAGCAAATAAAATATACCAAAGATATTACAAGCAACAACCATTCTACATCAGCATGTATGATTTGCCAACTTTCTCTAAAAGTGAAGGAGACAACAACTTGGGAATTTAATGCATAATACTCACTGATCCTAAAGACAAATCTTTAGGCAGTTAATTTATACCCTACGAGAAAACCCTGAAAGCAATGTGTACATAAATCTGAAACAAACAAATTAAACTTTTTTAACAACAATGGGGCTTTGTTTATGTCAAATTAAGAGATGCCAGAGCCTAACATAACTTCAGTTTTCACAATATATTTGTTCTTGCTTCAAATACAGCATAGATAACAAGTGAGATGAACTTAATATCGTACATAATATTTGTAGTTGAATTAAACTATACATAATATCAAATGTTGTCTGTTGCATCACATCTGTCAAAATAATAGCATATAGCACTATGGCAGGATAGATGAGCAGATAAACATGCACAACTGATATAAGAAAAACTAGAAAAGTACCAAAGAAAAATGATGAAACTTACCTGAAGGGCAAAGAACTTGGTATCGGTGCTCTTTGTGTTTTGTAGAATATGAACAACTTGAAGCCACATATCTGGATTAGCTTGCAAATCCCGCAAAATCTGGTCAGCAGCTGCTCTCTGAAGATGTTTTTGAAGCAATGCCGATTAATTCAAGGTACAAACTCTATTGAAAATAATACTATACTGAGAACAGGATAACACTATCACACTCCATCAAAATTTCAAATTTGACTGAAAATAATACTATACTGAGAACAGGAGAACACTATCAACAATGAAACGAGTCATGGAGTATACACCGCAGCGTCTGAGAAACAACAAAAATACGGAAGAACAAGGGACTTAATTTACCCAAGGAAGATCCCAAACCCAGAAAGAACGAAGCGAGTTTCAGTAACCGTATAAGCAACTAAACCACTGTAATTCAATACAGTACTAAACCCTACGACAATAAAATCCAGAAAAAAACTCATATACTTAGCCGACGAAAAACAAGCGTCCTAGGGGACAACAACGTATCAGACTGCTAAAACCCTAACAACGAAAGGGCCTAAATGCAACTCTTTTTGGCAAATAAAGAAGAAGATGGCAGGACACTCGAACGATAAATAGACCCACAAATATGCTATTCTTCGTCCAATCCCTTAAAATTTTCTTCAAACCAAAAAGCACAAGTCAAAGACCAGAGAAATTGAAGCACCTCTTCCTTAGATCCGGTAACAAAGAAGGCCGCAACAGTGGCATCGAGCACACCGACGTCAATCGGCTGGCTCAAGTCCCTTAGCTTCTCAGCCGCCATGGCTGAGAGATGTGCAAAGTCGCAGTAGTATCTACAGAGGCAAAAGGGCCTCCGATATCCCGTTTACAGTGAACGGGACGAAAACCCTAGGAGAGAGAAACGAAGGGGACAAAATCTAGAGAGAGAAAGAGAACTGGTTTAACGGAGTGAAAAAGGAGAAGTATATATAGAGAGAGAGAGTTCTCGAAGACAGCTTAAAATTGACGCAGGGGACGGGGAGAAATGGAGTGACTTTGAAATTTGCCTTTAGAGAAATTAGTCATTTCCTAATTAATTAATTTGGAATGGAAATATCATTTACTACTTAAGCTTCTACTAAGTAGTAAGCGAAATAATAAATAAATTTGATACATCAAAAATATTTTTAAATTATATTTTATTAATAAATATAAATTAAATACATATTTAATTTTAAATTTTATTTAATAATATTTTTTAGTTAATTAATAAAATATATTAATTTTTAATCAAATTAATAACATTATATATTTTAATTATTTTAATAATTTTAATCTCATTTATATATTTATTTGAAATTTACTGTAATAATAATACGTACCACGATATTTCTCTTAATTACACGTCAAAATAAGGTTGTTTTTAAAAATATTTTCAAATAATATATTAGGGATTACGATATTAACTTAAATCTATTTATATTTGAAATTATTTATAAATTAACATATAAATTTTTTTTAAAATAAATATTATTGTTTTTGCAAATGTATTTTTTGTTAGTTGAATAAAATTTACTTATTCTCTAACCAAATTAATATCACTGACATGTATTGTAATTATTGTACTAACTTAAACTCTTTTATATATTTAAACTGAAACTCGTTTGTGTTGATACGTTAACATAATATTTTTGTTATTAACACATTAGATTAAAGTTAGTTTGTTAAAAAATTTCTCAAATAATATATTAGGAATTTGATTTATACCGACGTGTTTATAGGAAAAAATGTTCATAAATGATATAATATGATTTATTAGTAAATATAAATTATATATTGATATAATTTTAACTTTTATTTAAAATTAGTTTTAATATTAATTTTATATATGTAAATCAAGAAAATAAAATAATTGGTTTTTACGAACTTAATAGCACTTTTGTTTAGTTTAATAAAATATATTGGTTTTTTAACCAAATTAATAAAAATAGCATATATTATAATTATTTTATTATTTTAAGTTTATTTATATATTTATTTAAAATTTATTATAATGATGATAACATTTGTATTAATAACATATTAGAATTATGTTATTTTTTAAATTGTTATTCAAATAATATATTAAAAATTGTTAAATTATTTTTTTAGACATATTTTAAAAAATTTTATAATGTTAAAATAATAATAAAAAATTTCATATGTTATATATAATATTTTGAATAAAATAATATAAAAATAATATATATTTTTAAACATATATCATTTATTTATGAATCAAACCATATAATTATTGATGTGTATTTGTAAGTATTTATGACTCGATTGTACTATTTAATATTGTATTATACTAAAAATTATATGTCAATTTAATAGTTGTAGAATATAAAATTATGCATTTTAATCAGATGAGACCATTCATAAAATAATATACACATATCTTAAATGCAATGATTAGATTATGTATGTGTTTCATTTTTGATGTGTTTTATTGGCATAGATATCGTAGAGCTTAACGTTTATTTACTTTGATATAAAATTTAGGGCAAATGACTGATTTAGCACTAAAACAGCATCATAACTCTAAACTCTCAAATATAGCATTTTTTCAAAATGCAAAAGACTAAATTATCCTAATTTTAACAGAATCTCTTATATTCATATTATTCATTTTACGTGATACCTCTTTCCACCGTCACCAAAATTTTCTCTCTGGAAATATTTTCTCCACTGTTGCCTCTATTACTCCGTGGACTCTCTTACTCCTTCACCTCCTTACTCCGTCGCTTCTATTACTCCGTCGACTCTCTTACTTCGTCACCTCCTTACTCCGTCACCTCTCTTACTGCTCACTCTGCGTCGCATTCGCTCTCTAAGCGTCCCGGGTTAGCTTGTTTTCGTTTTGTTGTCATTTCGACTTCCATAGACTTTATACTACTCGTTTTGGTGTTGAATGTGCTAAATCTAGGATTTCGTTTAGGTTTTGTTTTCATATGCTTCCAAAATCGAATGTTATCAGATAATCCTCACCTTTGTTAATTTTTGCCCTCTAGATGTTTGATGAAATTTCTCTGAGAAATTAAGTATTATAAACATGTTTTAGTTTTGTTCTAATTTGTGTTATAATTGATTTATTCCTTAGTTTTTGTATTGTAATTGATGATTTACTTAGTAATATTTCCTCTTGGTATTCTTAAATGGTCGTTGTAGAGTATTTTTAGGATATTGTGATTCTACTATTAAGAAGCTTTTTCCTATTCTGAAACTGTCTAGATTTAAGGCTAAAAAAGTCATCTAAATATTTTGTATGAATGTTTCCAAGGTTCAGATTTGTGTGTATAAGAGTGTTGGTTTAGAAATGTTTTAAAATACAGGTAATATGTGGAGTTGTCCATTACATATAGATGTGGTTTGATAAAAGTCCATAAAATATAGCTTTTTAAGAAAATCATTATCACAAATAGCATTTTTTAGTCTGAAAGAATACTATTTTAACAGAACACAATTACTTTCTCTAGAAAAAATGTATGCCCACTGTTTTGAGTAAAAAAAGTGTGCTATTCAATTGTGTTTCATTTGGGTGGAATTAACCGTTCATTGATCAATATTTTTTTTATAAGTGATTGTGATTTCTGGAAAATCTATAATTTTGCTCCTTAACACTTTTGGTAAATGTTATATTTGTTTCATCTTTTGGTAGATGACTTTTTTAATGTATTAATGTTGCTACTTTGGATTTGCAGATCTTCTGTACAAGACTACAACAGCCACCAAAAAATCCTAATATCTGCACTTTTACTCTCTAGTTGCTATTGTATGTTTTATTTCGAGTTTCATGTGCTAATAAACTTAAAGTTAAAAGCTTGCATAAAGTCTTAGGAAAGAATTCCTAAAACATAAGAGATACTATCTAAAATTGCATAAAATCTTTCTAAAATTTAATATGTTTCTTTCTTGCATTACTTATTACACTATTATGCCATCAATTCAACTGGAATTAAGAAAGTTGATATAATTTTGGTAAATGTACTTTTCAGTTCAAGCCAAAGAACATCACTACTACTGATTTGAAAGTTTTCACTGATTCTTTAAATGTTAATGTTATTGAACACCAAAACACTAGTTTTTATGATATTAGAATGGAATTTGGGCATTATAAACTATGTAGTAGAATACATTATCATATAATATAGATTAGAATCGTAAATAGCATAAGTCCAAGAACAATCAAACATATGTGTTCTTTATTAACTAATCATAAGAAAAAAGTAACATCAAACATATGCTCATAAAGAACGTTTTAGGAATAAATTCTTAAAACATAAGAGACACTATCTAAAATTGAACAAAATCTTCCTAAAATCAACATTTTAGAAAAGGATTCCTAAAACATAAGAGATACTACCTAAAATTGCATAAAAATTTCCTAAAATTTAATAAATCCTATGTAACCTATCAATATCTGTCACATCAATAAAAGACATCATCCAAAAAAGCAAGAATTTATTCTACGGTGTCTCTTGTCAACACAGTACCAAAAACTTTTATTGAACCAGAACTTCCAACTGATTCTCACATTTCTCAAAATAATCATAGCAAATTTTATTCAACCGAGGAACTTCATGTCATTAGGTCATTGAAGAGAAACCAGGTGTAGCTATCAAACGTGATAGAAAAGGATATGGGACTCCACACAAACAACGTACCAGGTTAAAACCATAGTATCAAAGATGCATTTAGATGGGCCAAGAAAGAAGTGAAGTGCCATGTTTCAGTTTTTTTTCATAGGAAGACAAAATGCAGTCAATATATGTATCTTTGCAAGAAAACTATATCATTATTGCTGATACACGTCATCTAAAAAGATTATCAGGCAAGAAGAGTCGGGTGAAAGTGTCAAAGAGAAGGTCAACTAATTTCCATTATCTCATATAAAATGTCATGTGAAGGTAACCAAGCATTCAAAGAGAAATGTTTTTATCTCATCTGAGGGTAACCAAACATTCTATTATCTCATATAAAATGGCAGAAAGTTATTAGTCTTACCCGAAAACTATAAATTTTAGTGACAACAATGCTATGACACAATGATTCTACTAAAGCTGTCAATCTGGACAAGAAGAAAAATGGAAAAATCTTAGATTTGGTTTAGTTTTACTTTCGTTTTGCTTCTTGTGTCAATCATAACAGATGATGTGGTTGTTTTTACATATGATATCTTCGAGAAGGAGGTCGAATTTGAAGAGATCTAGCCGGAGATGACGTTGATGTTGCCAAAATTGAAGAGATCTTTCTGAAATCAACGAAATGAGGGAGACGAAATTGAAGAGATCTCGCCGGAGATGACGTTGCTAGAAATCACGCCGG
Source organism: Pugionium cornutum (assembly GCA_018901935.1). NCBI lineage: Eukaryota > Viridiplantae > Streptophyta > Magnoliopsida > Brassicales > Brassicaceae > Pugionium > Pugionium cornutum. Next base: position 13,900,156 of record CM032158.1, on the reverse strand, counting down.
AGAAGGAAATGGAGATCGCGTTTCCGCAGATCTTTCGTCGGAGACAAATCGCAGCCTCCTTTGGTATGATGCCCGTCAACACAAGTTCTATAAAATAAGGATATAATAGTCTTTTGTATATGTTTATAATGCTATAAGTGAGACTTTATAAACGCAGTGCTATATTTGTCTATAGAAGTTGATTTGATGCTATTACAAGGTATTTCTCTAAAATTTATGCATTTTTAAAAAATTTAATAATTTTTAAATATAAAATATTAATTTATAAGTATTTGTAAATCTGTTAGTTTTTTTCTCACGTTTTAGTTTTATATCATAAATACGGAAATCTTTACAAATCTAATAAAAATTATTAGAAAATTAAATATATAAATAAATTTGTATAATTAAATAACACATGATTTAAATTATTATTTATGAATCATAAAATCATAATATATTATTTTATAAATATGGTAAGAATTTTTAAATCCATTACAGTACACAAATCAATTATCCCATTAAAATCTTGAATACGTTTTGGTTTGGGTGGCTTCAACCGGAATATGGCGAGATAATTGTGTCTCTTTGTAAATACGGCTTAGAACGTCACGTGCCTTGTAAGACAATCGTTAGACAATTTTTATTTAACAAAATCTACAAAACCAAAAATAAATTTCTTCAAACTGGCGAACCATTTTGCGGTTAATAAGCGCCCTAATCGCTACATCGGAATCACCGTCGTCTCTGGCCAAGATTCTGTTGGACTTCAATAACTACGATGGCTGGTTCGTCCAGCGGCGGCCAAATCTCATCACCAGCAGCTCCTAAAATCCTTCTGGCTAAGCCCTCCGTCTCTCCGATTACCGGTAAATTCGGACGCGGAACCTCCGACGACGAGAATGCGCCACACCGCTCTCGTCTCCCTCCCGTTAGCTCTCTGAATATGCTCTCCGATTCCTGGGATTTTCATATCGATCGCTTTCTTCCGGTAATTCCTCGCTCTCTTTCTTTCTGTGGTTAACGGCTTGGTACGTTGCCGGTGATTGAATTGAACGAAGTTGATACATAAGATTTTTTAAGTGGGAATTTGACTTCATTTGATATAGTTATACATTGAAGTTCGTGTGCTTCATTTGAAGCTACATATGACTTTTCCATCTATGAACGCTTGGACGTGAAGTTCCATGCTATTTATTTTTAGTAAAGAACCCAGGCTCACTTTTCTTTGTGTTGGGTTTGGACAGTTCCTTACTGAGAATACTGATTTCACGGTGGTTGGAGTGATTGGTCCACCGGGTGTTGGCAAATCAACAATTTTGAATGCAATCTACGCCTCTGATGGGACCTCCCATGGTTAGTATTCACGGCAAATATCATATGTTCGTCTTTTCTTTGACAATATGTACATAAAGAGTAGCAGTGCAGTTGCAGTAAAGAATCTAGTGGTAGGAAGCATGCGTCTGGAAATTGGCTGCATTCTCTTCGTCGAAGTTTACCAAAAAACTGATGCTAGGCTGTTATTTTGCAGGAATGCTACCACCATTTGCCATACAGTCTGAAGAGATCAAAGCAGCGGCAAAACATTGTACTATTGGCATTGAACCAAGAGTGTCCGCTGAGAGGTTCATCCTTCTTGATACCCAGGTTTTGTGCAGTTTTTAATTTTTCAATACGGAATTATCTTGTTTAAATAGAACTTTGATTTGTCACTATGACTAAGCTAGCATTATGAATGCCTTAAAAGGAGATGAAACCAAAATGGAGTCCTGTGTCTCATGACCATTTTTTTTAACTGTTATATATCTCTGATTGGGCATATAGTTGCAATACTGTTCTTAATATTGAAGCGAATAGTCAACATTGAAACCCTGCTGCAAGTTGTGAGCTCAGGTGATGGCTGCGACGATTTGTCATTAAGACATTGCATGAACAACTTTCAACCGGGAGTTATCATAAGGAAACACATTATTTACTTAGTTACATAGATGCCTGTACCTATCTACGCATAAAATTACTTCAGTAGAATGCAATCACTGGGCATTACTCGTAACTCTGACATGTTATGAAATACATGGACTGTGACAGCAACAGCATCAGGCCTCTGGTCTACTACATTTTTTTCAATGTCATTTGACATCCTTAATTCCCTATTCCTTTTAGTGAAATGGAATGTATTTTGTATACTGAGCTTTACTTTCTCATTAGTATTCTCCACTTATTTTCTGCAGCCTGTTTTCAGTCCATCAATACTGGCTGAGATAATTAGACCTGATAGTTCGTCCTCTGTATCAGTCTTAGGCTGTGACTCTCTGTCGGCTGAGTTGGCTCACGAAATCATGTGCATCCAGGTAACTTGCTGACGTGACAGACATCTAATTTGGTCAATGTTTCAGCAGTTCATTTATATGTTATCCTTGTATTTCTCTCAGTATTTTATTTTTATCTATCCTTTACTTTCCCTAGATATGGTGGTTGCTCTTGGTGTTGGGTATTTAATTGGGGTAGAGATCTAATCCAATCATTTTCATTTTGGGCTGGTGCAAGGAACATCTCTAGCTTGGCGTCCTCTTAGCATCCATTTGTCACGTGTTGCTGGTGATATCTGAAGGAGTTCATGAAGATAACATGTGGCATCTGATGTCAACGGTATTCTCTATCTTAACCTCTTAGTATAAATTCTGTTTCTAGCAAATAATGCAGAAACACATGGCTGGTAGAGGATCTCTTTAAAGGTACTTCATGAATCAGCGTTCATATTATCATGCAACTTTTTTCTGCAGGTGGATTTGTTGAAACATGCAATACCTGATCCATCCTCGCCTGTGCTTTCTCGTCTGCAGATCTCTGAGATTGGGCCTGAAATGGAATATAAGGACAAATTAGCCGAAGGAAATGACTATATGGCTACTCCCATATTTGTGCACTCAAAGTGAGAGTCTCCTTATGTTTGTGTCTTGATTTAATATCACTATAAAAATTAAACCCTATAGCCTTGTGAACTAATGAACTATCTTTCTGCTGCTTGTTTTATACAATACTGTTGCTGAAAGTCTGTTAATTGAATGTGATTCTGTTTAGCTATTGCTGAATAAAAATGTGTATTTTACTTGGATAAAAATGTAGTCTAGTCGGTGTGTTAGATGAAAAATTGTAGGGTAATTCTAACACATTAATCTTTACAGGCTTCAGGATCAAGATCTATCTCCAAAGAATGTCTTGCAGCTAAGAAAGGCATTGTCACAGTATTTTGAATCAAACTCATTTATGCTTGGAAAGAATGGGCCGGAGTTAGCTGAGCCTGTATCTTTTGTGATTCCATCTAAAAGCTCGAGAAACCAGCACGAAAGTTATCAGTTAGCAACGTGGAAACTAAGGGATCAGGTCTCTCTCTCTCTCTCTCTCTCTCTCTCTCTCTCTCTCTCTCCTTCCTCATCTCCCGACTTGTATAATTTTATCCACGCATAGCGATGCACACATGTGCAAATTCATCCAAATCAACACGCTCAAGAACTAACATACAAGCTCCTGTAAAATTTACCACACCACATGAGTAACAACTCTAATATGTGTACGCCCCAAAGTGTTGATTGGGGTCTATTCATTGAGAGGCTACTTTGCTCATCTCAGGTTTTGTCTGCTAAGTCAACGTCCTTTTCAAGACCCGTCTCTGAACGTGAATGGCTGAAAAACTCAGCGAAGATATGGGAAATAGTGAAGAATTCTTCAATCATTGCGGAGTACGGTAGGGCCCTTCAAAATTCCGGTATGTTTCGCAGGTAGTAGACCTTTCACTATTAGTCAAAGTCTTTACTCTATAAGTTTGCTCGTTTGTTGTTCACTACTCCCCTTCTCTGTTAATTATTGGACTTGAGATGTTGTGTTTTCAAGCTCTTAAAAAATGGTGTCTCATTGTCTTCCATGGGATTAATTGGCTAGTGGGACAGTCTCTTGTGGCTCACAAAAATTTGACAAAAAAGAAATGATGTGCCATTAGCTCTTTTTTTGTTTGACTCAAAAACTTTTTAAGTTTGGTTCGGTGTTGTCAGTGATCAATGCTACATTGGTTATTTTATCATGAATTCATAGTTTCAGTTTTGACTTGCTAAAACAACCACTTGGCTGCTGTTGCTTCTTCTTCTCCTTCAATGGATCCTTCGCCAGTTGCCATTATGTATCGCCCAGGGAGATATACGAAATGTCACCTCGTTAGAAAATGAAATCTAAAACCTATGTTAGGCCCAATCAATGATCCTTTAGGCCCACTAAACACCAGTTTAGACCCGATTAGATTAGATTTTGCGCACGTGCAATTGAAACCTCAGTCGCACATCTGGCACGCCGGAGCCACGTATACAAAACAATAAGAGGGGCATTTTCGTCATTATCGCTGAACAGAAATAAACACGCGTGAAGAACTTTCCTAACTTATTCTATATCTCGTAAACGCATTTCGTCGAACAAGTTGAAGGCGGCGGATACTACAACACAACACCAACTCCGAAAATCTTCATCGGTCTATTTATGTCCGAAAAAATCTGGTTCGAATCTGTTAATTTTTCTCGTTTCCTTAGATCTGATTTCTTTCCTGGTAATATTTGTCGGTTAGGAGAAACTGATTGCAGATTCATTAATGGATTCGGAATTGATACTCCATGGTGGTGGTTGCCACTGTGGGAAGATCAAATGGAGAGTTAAAGCACCAAAAAGTGTTGTGGCTTGGAGCTGCAACTGCACAGATTGTTCAATGAGAGGCAATGTTCATTTCATCGTTCCTTCAAGCAACTTTGAGCTTCTTGATGATTCCAAAGATTTCATCACCACTTACACTTTTGGGACTCACACAGCTAAGCATACCTTCTGCAAGGTCTGTGGGATCACATCGTTTTGTATCCCAAGGTCTAACCCCGATGGAGTCGCTGTCACGGTTAACTGTGTCAAGCCAGGGACACTGGATCATGTCGAGATCAAAAACTATGATGGTCAGAACTGGGAAATATCACACAAAGAGACGGGTATTGCCTCTTTTTCCAAAGAGTGAATTATTACATCAACTCAAGATTGTAATAAAAAAAGAATGTTAAGCAATCATCAAAATTTGGAATCACAGGAAGAAACAATTTGGAAAATCAAAAGCTTTTTGTTTGTTTGTTTGTTTTGCCTAAACCTTTTTAAGAACAGTGCTCAAGGTTTTGAGTTTTCAGTGATGTTCAAATCTACACCTGCAGATACCTAAGTTGATGATAACTTGATATGATACTATTTCTAGTTACCTGTATCGGTTCCAGCTAGTTTTCTTCTCTGCTGATGCTCCGCGACTTTGTAATCAACGACCTCTCTGAAAAGGTTTGTGTCCAACACACAGTTGGTACTTCCATACACAGCCGCTTGAACGCTTGCCATCAATTTCGCGATCTCTCTACCTGAAAATCCTTTTGTTTTCGTGGCAGCTTCCTTTAGGAGCTCCTCAGTGATGCCTTTTATCTCAATCTTCTGCTGCTCTCTTTTGAAAAGAGTATGGAGCAAACCTGGCTTTTTAAGATTAGCCTTAGCTATGTACTTGTCTAGGTAGAGGTTTAGAAGCTTGAACCGCTCTTCTTCTCCAGGCAAGGGGAACTCAAGAGTCTCATCAACACGGTCAGACACTGCTGAGTCTAGATCACCAGGTCGGTTTGTGGCAAGTGCTAGGACTATGTCTTTCGACTGGTCACCCGTGCGGAAGAGGAGTGCGTTAAGTGCGCTCCTTTGGGCTTCACTCATGTATGTTTTGTTCCGCCTGTAGAATTTGCAATCAAATCAACGCATTAAAACTAAAGCCCTAAGGTAAGATTATCATCAGCATCAGATTTGTGACTTACTCGCACAGAAATGCATCAGCTTCATCGATGAAGAGTAACAAGCCTCTCTTAGATTTTTTGGACCAGTCAAACAGCTGGTGTATCTTTGTTACAGCCTGAGCTCCAAGTGGAGCAACATCTCCACCCGTCATCAATGCATAATCCAGACCCTGAATGATAACAAATCAAAGGAAGAGAGTGATTCTCGAAGTTAGATGTCGGTGATTCTGCAATTTTAATGCTCACGAGCAACCTAGAACTAAGACCAAAATTTGAAGCTAAGATGCATCTATTCTTCATGCCTGATAGAAGAATAGCATTAGGAGAGGAGAGGCCACATACAGATTTACGAGCCAGCTCTCGGGCAGCCATTGTCTTCCCTGTTCCTGGTGGACCATAGAAAAGCATGTTTCGGAAAGGTGCTTGGTGGGATTTTGTGTTGGCAGTTGCATTAGCTAGCTGTTCGATTCTTTTTTGGAGAGAAGGATGCAAAATTACATCGCCAAACCCTCTTCCATTTTTGGATGTAGACTCCTTACCACCACCCCGCAACGTGGACACGGCACGAGAAACCAAACCAGACCAAGGGTACTTTCCTCTCGATGATTCTCTAATTAGAGAAGGTTGTCCTAATACTCTATCCACGTAGCTCCAGATAACTTTTGCACCTTCTCTGTAATAGCAATTCATAAGCTGACTAAGTTCCTCAACCTTCAACCATAAGAACTCATGACTGGTATTTTTTCTCCAACCATTTTTAATCTTTACCTCGTTGTGTAGATCCCAGCTGCAAGAGCAGTCAGACCTCCAACAGCAACAACCAGCTTATTTTGATCCGTTAGAATGGTACGCAAGCCCCCTAGGAAAAAGGAAAAAGAATCAATCACTTATTGCAAAGGTAACCATAAAGGTATTTAATTAGGACGTCCATAGCTTAAGCCCAAAAGAAGGGGAAACCACCTCTAGATGGAGAAGGTCAAACGCCTATTATGCTCACATGTTACCTATTAGACTCTAGTTACTGCTAAGGTTAATGATTTAAAACAATTTATAGAGAGATACTGATTGTCACCAATGTCAGACCTCCAATATGATCGAATGTAGTATTTATGGCAGAAACCCATTTCTCCCTTTCTGCATTTGCACGATCAACAAGCATTCTCCTGTTGACATCTTCAGAAAGCTTCGATTCACGTGCTCTCCCTTCAGCTTCTGCCATAGCTTTGACCCTGATTGTCTCACGTTCAATCTCAGCTTTCTCCCTCTCCGTTTGTCGTCTCTGCGCTTGAATCTCTTCCTCAGTAGCTCGTCGAGCAACTTCCCGCCTAATTGCTGATTCTTCTTGCAATTTCACAAGTTCTTGATTTCTTGTTCTCTGGGCCTCATTCTCAGCCTGTAAGAAGATATACAGCATAAGCTGTTAGAAAAAATTGAAGTTCTGTGTTAAATAAAAAAAAGGACTTGTAGAATCGCATACCTGCATCCTTTTTCTTGCTAATTCATCTTCATAGCGGGCCATCTGTGATTTTGTTTGTGCTTGGTGCTGAGCAAGTTTCTTCTGTTCATCGTATATTACCCTTTGCCTCTCCTATGAAATTGAAAATGTCAGGAACATAACTTTACAACCAAGAACCTCAGTCAAATATTGAGTGATGCAGCAAAACTGTAACAGCAATGGATATACCACACGGTAGCAAATTCAGTTCTAGTAGGTAACCAGAGAGTGGTAAGAACATATCTATATATATAACCAGAGAGTGGTAAGAACATATCTATATATATATAACCAGAGAGTGGTAAGAACATATCTATATATATAACCAGAGAGTGGTAAGAACATATCTATATATATAACCAGAGAGTGGTAAGAACTACTGCGCAAAAGAAGAAAGAAAACGTCTCGAGAAACCCTAAGTACTTCATAATCAGACCATGTAATGAAATTTTGACAACGAACTCAAGAGTAAATTGATCTCACAGCTTCAGCTTGGGATTGCATAGCTTTAAACTCTTGCGCCTTAGCGGTAAACTCAGCTTGCCTCGTCTCTTCTTGTGTTTTAATGCTTTCAAATACCTACCAGAAATCAAAAATTCATCAGCTGGTGAGGCCAAGCATAACTGATAACACAGAAAAAGACATTTTGACATACATCCCAATAATTCTACCATAGAGTTTTTTTAGCTCGAACTTAACCTCCATTACCTTCATCATACAAATTGTTAAAAACCTAAAACAAAATCATTTCTCAGCTTTGAACTTTCAGAAACGAAGAAATCGTATATACAAGTAGAGAATCTCTTATTAGATCTATCTATAGCCTATAAAATTTACAGATTCCAGTTATTTTATAGAATATATAACAACATTGAAAACTCAATTCCAAATAAAAACAATCTAACCCTTCAAAAAACAATCGAAACTTTCTTAAAAATTTCAGAAAATTAAAAAATCGTGAGACCTTTTTCGCATGAGCGGAGTTGTTTATCCCCTTCAAGGCTTTTGCCCCTCGCTCCAACGCCTCCGGATCAAATCCAGCGGACGTCGTTCTCGGATTATCGTTCCGAATCCGTGGAGGAGCATCAGATTCTTCGCCAGCCACAGACGGTTCTTTCTGAGATTCCGGCGTTGGCGGAGGAGTGGAGAAGCCAGAGAAGGTGAAAGGTCCATCTGCAGCAGCGAATTTCGACTGCCCGAGAGAAGCTGATGCTGCTATGGCTGAGATCAAACTAATCGCACATTTCTGAGCCATTTTTCCCCGAGGGAATCTCCAAGGGATTAAGAAGTAAATGGAGAAAAAATTATGGTTCTTCCTGATTCAAGAGGGATTAAAAATGCTGTAAAACAGATTTATGAGGAAGAGATTGGCTTGATGAGCAAGAAATTGCAAGCAGAAATATCTAATGCCATAGAAATGGAGGCCGAGGAAGTTACCAGGGTTTTGATAGGGTTTATCTGCAAAGGGAAAATGGAATTTAGATCTCGGGTCGGTTTACGGATATCTAGATATTTGACCTGAAAAGCCGACTCCTTTGGCTCCCCAACTTGAACGACGGTTTGATGATTATAGATAAAATGATTTTGGCCTCTTAACAAAATTATGTCAATTCATTTGATGATCATAAACAAAATGTTTTTTATATTTATACTTTCTTTTAACAATTTATTGGAGAGATTCGTGGTACAAGTAAAATCGTTTATCATTTCCAGAATGGAGTGATCAATAGAATTGATTTCGTTCGATTTCTAAATCACCATGAATACATGATTTTTGTAGTAAATTTTAAACATGAAAATGTTTTTAAACGATGTGATAGCTGATAAAAAAATTATAATTTAATATTTTATTGTAAATTTATTGAACAAAAAGTTCATAGTTTTTAGTTTTTAGTTTATGTGTGTTTTATATATAATTTGGCTTAGTTTTATTAATCTATGTAAAAATTGTAAACCTACATTAGTTAGATCAAAAAAAAAAAATATTATAAAGAAATTTAAATTAAATGCACATATTTAAATTGATTGTTCAATATAATTTTCATCCTTTTCATTACATATATATAAACAACAATAGAGAGTACTTATGAGACATAAGTAAGTAGGTGCTACATGACGATCACACCCAATATTGATAAGCCGACAGTAAGAATAGCGATTACACTCAACATTTGCCTCTCACTGCTGCTTGGAGAATCTGATTTTGGCAAGCGAATGGGACCACTGGCTGGAGGAGGAGCGGTATGAGTATGAGCAGGACGATGACTATTGTGATCGCGACTATTGTGTCGACTATTGTTGTGGCTGCTAGGACAAGAAATGAAGGGTAAAGTATGATTGTTTCGAGTAGAATCATCATCGATAGTGTTTGGAGATTGTAGTATACCGTCGATTCCATGACATTTGATAGAGCCTAAGGTGCAAATGTTTCGGCTTATGATTTTCACATTGTTGAGAAAGTAGTTTAGTCTTCCACCATTGGAGATTGTGAGGGTATAATGTGGTAAAGAGGAAGGAACAATGGAGCCATTGGGGAAGAGATTGAGGTGTTCGAAAGGAAGAGGAGAAGGGATCGAGTGGCGAAGCAAGAACTCGGAAACCGTATCTTGTTGAATAATATTTGATCTTGAAAGGGTTTTGTCCTTTGGCATCAAGAATGTGACATTGGCTAAGAATCTAGGGTTTTTGGATTGTAACATGTTGATGAGCAGCACGAAAGAAAAGTAATTAGCTTTCTCCATTTCTTCGAGGGCGATAGAGAGTTCATGGTTGTTTTGTGGATGAGGACTCTTTTGTGCTCTTGTTGATGATGTTACCATGATGACTACTAACACAAAGAAGATTCTGATCACATGCTCTTTGATAGCTCTCATTTTTTTTCATATATAACTTTCTTGTTCCTTTTTGAGGAGATTGGATTGATGAGATACTTAGAAGATATAATCTCTCATAGTTATGTTTAAGTGAAAGATAAGGTTTAGCTTTGGACATGCGTGTGTTGTTTTGCACCAAATTAGAGTGATCATGGAACATGCATGCTGAGCGAATTTTGTTCAACTAGCATAATATATGGTTTTATTATATTATATTAATAAGATAGATTCTTGTTTGAGCTGTACCCACGTGATTCATCATGGAGAAAGCAATGAGAGAAACTAAGTTTGTGACTTCATGTAGTGTTCAAACTATATGTATACGACCTCTGTATTAACATGACCTATCATCATCAGTACAGAAGAAACAAAAAAAGAGAAAGAACTAATGAAGGCAAGTGATTTAATACAAAAAGAAAACAAGTTCTGTATTGTGATTCTTTGAGAAGAAAACTCAATGAACCAAACCTATCATGGAAAACTAAAAGATCCTCCGATGTCAGTATTACCAGCCGGTGGATTAATGGCGACCCAAAGAAGAGAAATGGTGATGGCGACAAGACCAGACCAAACATAAACAATAGTTGGTGTTCTTCCTCTTCTTCCCATTAGCCCTTTAGCAAAAGGATAAAGATGAGCCAAAACCCAGAAACTAAAGAACACTCCTCCAATCAATTTACTCCACTGAGGAACCACACTGTAAATCGTCCTGCTGAATCCAACTGCAATCGCTATAAGATTCACCATCATGATTGTAATCGGAGGTATCATGAGCGAAGTCCATTTCACCATGTACAAATCCGCAAACTCGTCGTCTACATCATCTCCTCCTGATTTCGACGTGAGTGTGAAGGAGATTTCTACTCCAGCTACGACTTTGAGTAAACCTTGAAGAACAGCTGCAAGATGAGCACTGGTTCCTCCTATGAGCCAAAACTGTTCGTTTCTCCACCATTCTTCAAGTGAGATTCCCGACCATTTGATCTCGAGCAATGCGAGTAAGCAGAGAGTGATTGAGATGACGAGAAGGTAGACCAGGAATGTGACGTTTAACGTCTGGACGATGAACTGACCGGAGAAGAGAGAAAGCGCAGGGAGGAAACAGTAGACTATGAGGAAGATTGATGTGAACGGGTAGATTCCGACGTTTAAGTAAGCAATTCTCTGGAGGATTTTCATTTTCGGGCTTGCGAGAAGAGCGTTGTTACGGGAGAAGAAGATCTCGACCGAGCCAGTTGCCCAACGGAGAACCTGGTGAAGCCTATCCGTCAAGTTAATTGGAGCAGTGCCTCTGAAAGCATCTCGTTTCGTCACACAGTAAACCGATTTCCAGCCTCGGTTATGCATTCTATAACCCGTAACTACATCTTCAGTGACTGACCCGTAAATCCACCCGATACGTGATCCCCACTCGGTTTTATCTTCATACCAGCAAGAGATAACAGCAATGGCTTCTGCTACGGTTGAAGCATCAAGAAGCTCTCTAGGAATGGTGAGTGCGCCAGGAGGGCGTCCGTTTTTAACAGCTGGGTGGTCCGCAAGAGGCCGGCCTTGGAACTCAGCAACTGGAATTGAATCAATGAGGAATGTCGAGTTACCGAATTTCTTCGGTACTAAAGAGAGATTCATCTCTTCGTCATCGTAATCACCCATCCGCAGAGCACGGTTTTCCTCCTCAGGAATATGATTCTTCTTCTTCGGACGAGGGAAGCAGCAACTGCAGCATCCAGGGTTATGATCTTTGGATCGAGGCGGATCGAATCCATAAAGTGCAATTCTCCGGAAGAGACAACCAGTCCCGACATAAACCGGACCCATTAGCCCATCAAGAGCTCTCATGTTGACATCAAAGAAGACAGTGTTGTGATTAGCATATCGGTCAGACGGGTCAATACCTTCGAACCGCTGTGGAAACTGAACGTAGCAAAGCCGATCTCCGCCTCTATCCATCATGAAGCACATGCCTTCTCTCAGTGCCTCAGAGTTGTATATGTAATGATCACAGTCAAGATTGAGTATGAATGGTCCATTTGACATAACTGCTGAAGCTCTGACCAAAGCGTTCATGGCTCCCGCCTTCTTGTTATGATCATAACCAGGCCGCTTCTCACGGGAAACATAGACGAGGAGTGGGAGTCGAATATCTACATCAGTTAGATCAAGAAACCCTTCGGATACTCCGTGCAACGGCTCATCACTTGGTGGCTTCAGCATCACCTGCATCAATTGATAATACGCAGAAATAAAATGAGATCTTCGATAAACCAGTGATTGTTCAATTTTTCTCGAAATCCATGAATTTGATAGCTTCAAAGAAAGTTGAGAGGCTTTTGAAATGGACTTTATACCTGAATGATCCCGGCGTGGTCACCTTTGGAATGGTCACTACTAGAAGTCAACCAAGTCCCGGGCCAGTGAGTACCATCAGCCATCCATGTAGCTTTCGGAATCTTCACGGGCTCCAAAGGCTCATCGTCTCTGTTCTGCCTCTGCATCTTCATGGCTTTAATTTCTTCTCTAGCATGATAAGCATCAGAACGTCGCCTGATAGAATCAGGCAAGCTGTTAATCCTAACTTTGAACTCGTCATACTCACGCTTAACCCGTCTCCGGTCCTTCACAAAATCAGACTTCACTTTGTTCTTGTAAGGGTCTCTTTTCAAACTGAAGTATGAGTCTGGATTTCTGGGCTCAATCACATGTTTACGACAAAAGGGAACCCAAATGTTTGCAAAGCTCGCAGCTTCAGCCATGGCTTCAAACGTAAGAAGTGCCCCTCCATCATCGGATACATAGCAAGAAAGCTTCTCAACTGGATATTCTGCAGCTAGAATCGATAAAATGGTATTAGCAGTGACCAGAGGAGGTTCTTTCTCGGGATCCGCAGTAGAGACAAACACATCGAGTCCAGGGAGGTCGGATTTCCCAGTCGGGTTACTCGGTGTTGGAGTTTCAAACTTCTCCTTCAGGACTTGAAGATCGGTCGCACGGTTAATGGGGCATAGCTTAGGGAGCTGATCAAGAAGCCAAGAAAAGGCAAACCAAAGCTCACAAACCACAGACATTCCCCATAGCCATATAGCATCTTTGTTTTGATGCTTAATCCTCCAAGTCAAGAACAATGCAAGAACAACTACACGGATAAATATCAAAAGCCTGCAAAAATAGAAAAGAAAAAACTTCTTCTTTTAATTTCTTAGGGAATTGGATTTGGTGAAGCTAAACATCTTCTCTCTTTTTGTTTTTTTTACCTATATGGACTAATAACAGCAGCAGGAATTTTCAGCTTCCGAGTAAGCGGTCTCCAAGGTTTGCTCATCAAATCTTGTGGCTCCATACCGTCACCACCTCCATCCTTACCACTCCCGAAATTCCCATCCTTTGTCCAGAAAGCATTCCCATAACCGTAGGTTCCACTTGTCTCAAACAGCCACCTATTGTGATCGAAGTCCCCGGTTTGACTCCTCATCAAAACTGATTTAGTTGACTTCATCAAAGACAATCTTCTCTCCATTTTTGACTCGCCACTTGCAGCCAAAGGAAGCCTTTGCTGGCCTTTATCATTAGCTTGATCGATCAAATCCATGTTCTTGTAAGGTTCTTTACACCCGGGGCAAATCCCATCACCGGTTTTGACTGCATCTACGAAGCAATCCCTACAAATTTTAAAGTCACATTCACAAGGAAGAAGGTCTTGACCTCTCTCATCGCTCATAACTTTAGCGTCACAGCCAGGGATAGCACAAGATGATCCTTTAGCGCCAGCCATTTGTGGATGGTTAGTCTCTGTCTCAATCACTTTGTCCATAAGGTGAGCTCTCGTGGCGCTGTTAAAACCACCAGTGAACATTGAGTTGGAGACATATTGCTCTTCAACTTTCTGAGAAATCGAAATGTCCATTGGCTGGTTGTCCGGAGTTGGAGGAATGTGAACCGTGTAGTTCATGAAATCGGCACTGCCCAATTCGCTATCGAGATCGTCCCTCGAGTAACTAACATAGCGACCCGAGGACGTTCTTCGAGCAAATGTGACTGAAGGAGGAACATGTGGTCTCCCTGTCTCAGGAACATCTGAGTTGTTTGATAGATTTGATCGGCTTTTACTGTAATTCTTATTAGATGCCATTGTTGTTGATCTAACTTGGCAGATCCCTGAAGAAACAAGTAAACGGTTGTAAAAAAGTTAGCAGAAGAGGAAACCAAAGACACTAAATTTCATTCAAAACATCAACACAGAAACAGATCAGTATTTTATGGTTCTAAAGGCTTCAATCAACAATAAACTCTCCAGAAATGATAAAAGGCAACAATAATTGTTGTCTGAAATTTTCAAATCAGAAAAGCAAACTACAACAAAAAGTCATCACCACCTTTAAAGCTAAAGATGAATATTCCAAAAGAACAGCTTATTGGTTATAATCTCGAATATACCAAACATATTTTCTCTCAGTAATATGAAACAGAAGTAAGAAGAGAAAGATAAACAAGGACTTTTGACAGTGAGACCAAAAGAGACCACGAACTTATAGGACAACGATGAAACAACACTAAGTCCAGGATTGCTTACAATACCTTCTGAAGAAAGGAAAAACTAAGAAGAGATGGAAGAAGAAACTCAGATCTTCGAGACAGAAGAAAACACTTTCTTTTTGAACAAATCTCTCTGAAGAATTCAACGCAGCCGTGTCGTGCTAACCAACTGGATATTATGAGGCATTTGAAAATTGAGAAGAGATAGTGAAAGGAAGAGAAAAGAAAGAAAAGAAAGGGGCTCAGTTTTGAGCAAATACTTCCTGGTAACTAATACACGCTATATAGCAACGATTAGCCCCTAAAATATTCAAAGATCTTAAAATGATATAAAACAAAGAAAAAATAAAGAAACTGAAAAACTTTGTTGAATGGATGGAAATCGAGAAGAAATGTTTCGATTTCGATATTTAACGGAAGAAGATAATAGTTAGACGCGGTGACAGCGCAGACGAAGGTGGAACGCCGCCGGTAAACAAGTAGACGGAGCAAACTTTAATTTTTCCTAAACGTTTTTGCGTTTTTTGAGGTGAGGTTTTTCGGACAAGGTAGAAAGTAAGAAAACTCTTTAACTGTTGTGGGATTATTTATTTTTCTTAATTTAATTTTCTTTTAACGCGTTTGACGTTTTGTTTTTTTGTCAAATTTTCTTTGTATATTGTGAATAGGGATACCGAAAATTTACTTACCATAAAATCTGTATTTTTCTCAGCTCAATGATCTACAAATTTTAATGGTAAGTAAATTTTGGGTTTGGTTGCGTAACAGGTGTCCCGAAAAATACGATAAAACAAATTAATTAAAAAACAAATTATTTCTTTCAGTAAATTTTCTAATAAAGTCAACAAAAAAAAAGTAAAAAGAATGAATGACGTAGGGGATTAGGGGAGCGTTACTTTCGGGATTAAAAAACGTAGGAGGGTATTTTGGGGAATTTCTCCAAGGATAGATATTTCTAAACATTTAGCATTAACGTGTTTACACAGCTTTGGTCAAAAATGCCAATACTTCATACTTTAGAGAGTAATTACTGACATCGAATACTCCTCATTGTAGTAATCCACCAAAAACGCAAAACTTACACGTAATGTCTACATACAAACTTTTTTTTGGGAAGTTATGTGATTAAATGACTGTCACAAAAACGAACCAATAACACAAAACCGTCTTCAGATACTTTAGGCGGATTGGGTTAGAGTGATCGTAGAACTTAAGACAAGAGAGGATTCAAAGAATTGGAAGCTGTAGAGTTGGGTCCCCAGCAATTGCATCTACAAATACTCCTGGATCCTGTAACGACCCGCTTCGACCTTCTTGTGTGAAGCTTGATATTCACTAGCTTTCCAGCTATCTGCAGGTTGCAACAAGAGCATCAACCTTTTTCTGAATCTTAGATTTAAGACATTGTGCAGTAAGTTTAAGTGTCTTACCATTCTCCAAGTCAAGTCCTCTGGACCTAATGGCTGAGCAGGGCTGGAATAGAGAAAATGCCGCGAGTACTGGAAAAAAAAATGAAATTAAACATACTACTTAGAAAAATATAAAGATTTCCTGCACACAGTGGGATTGTGAAGCTCGAAACTAGGTTAATATCATTTTGTAAAATCGAAGTTTTGTGAAGATAAGGAAAAGTAAGTACTTACATGGGCAAGGTTACTCTGCAATTCCTTGACTCGGAAAGGGATAAGGCTTCTCAGATGATTTACAAGCCACCCTGTCTGTATTGCATCACTGGAAGAAACAAACACAGCAACCTGAGAGGAAAAACAAAAGCAAACAAAAAGAGAGCCAAATCATACAAACTTTGCTTCATATCAGCTTAACACTTTGCTATATAGTTTAAAACTCAATGTATCAGGTTTCATGACATACCTTATTATAATCAAGTATTCCTTCAAAAGGCAGTTCCAATTCGTCGCTGACTATAACAGGTATACAGCCACTGACAATGGCATCAAACAACCTCGCCGAAGATGGTGTGTCACCAGCAGGACACAAACAGAATAAAGATCTGATAGAAGGCATGCCTTGTTACGCATTTTTTAAAGAAACAAAAATTCTGTACCGCTAACTGCAACCAAACAGGTTATAAAGCAACCCAGAATATACCTACGCATACCACCTTGAGCTGCCAGTTTTCCTCCCTCTCCGGAAGTCCCCTCAGTAATTATTACATCCTTGACACCACTTAACTCTGCACCGAGCTTGGCACGTATTTTGCCACCCTGTGAAACAAAATTTTAGCAACCAAAACATGAGATACAAATTAATAAGACAAGGCACATACAAGGACTCAGAGCATTCCCAGTATAATGAGATATCAATTATTCTTTTATGAGAAGAATATATTCCAACTATTATGGAAAGTCTATAAAGTTGCCGAGAAATATTTGATGGAGCTCATAATGTGATAGAGTTAGATGCGGCATGATCCTCACAGCATTTCTCTTCAGGCGACCTCGGAAAAAAAGTAGGGTGGTCCTCATTGGTGCATTTTCTGACAAGCACTTGGCATCACAACTATCCACATTGGGAACATAAGGAAGAATCAAGTCTTTCTCCAGTGAAACTTGTCCAGGTTTATACCTACAAGGTCAATTTCAGACAGAATCAACAAAGTATCCCTAAGAGAGCAGACTACACAGTTCAGAATCATTTAGAAAAGGAAATCTAGAGTCACCAGTTCCCAGTGGAGTCCATATCTGGTAACAGCCAGATTGCATTTTTCACATATTTGCGGACAGACTTGAAAGACCACGGATGGTGAATAGGAAATATGTGATCTCTTCCTTCAGACCTCTTCCAAGCAGGCTGATCTGTGACCCATTTTAAAGCTTCCTACAGTTGGAAAATAATTAAAAGACGTTACCAGTAGTAAATGGTATCCACGCTTTTCAAATAACATATCTCCGATAGCAGTTTTAGAAAATCACATGCAATACTACACTGTTCAGATGCCCTTAGTTTGCGAGTACGACAATTTGACATCACCTTTAACAATCAGAATAAATCACCAAACCATAAGATGTGTTACAATTTACAAACAGCAACTAACAGGACATATTCAAACAATCTTTTTGGCATGGTGTTTGTTGAACACAAAGGATAAGCTAGGGAGCATTCAAATCTCACGTTTAGAATGTTAACTTAGCTTGATACTTTCGAAATAAAGCACATGGAGATGAAAAATACAAAAACAATATCTAACAATGAAAGCTAAATCTAATATTTTAGAAATATATATAAATGAAGCTCACTCACACCCTATAGAGTGCTTTGCATTGCTGCTTCTCCAACAAGAAAAAGCTGATTGTAGTGAAAAATGGAACATAGAAAACGTCAGCGTCCTGCTGCTGATGGACCCTCACGACACTTTTCAAACGTCTTTCGAATTCAGGAGAGATCAGATCAGCCCAGAGCCAATAATCAATAGAATGCTGCAATGTAGACAATTAAACAAGTCAACAGGGCTACAACCGAAGGAGAAATAGTTTAACAAACCCGCAAAGCCTGATCACAAGTCTCACTTAAGAGAATCAATCAAGTAGACAAATAAAGATTATGATGAACTCAATTCAACCAATTGTCCCCACCAAAATTACCCTAAATAGACAGATGACTACAACACCGGAAAATCTAACAATCAACCAAGTGATCAAAATCATTTAAGCTTCTTCTTTCTCCCACACACATTCTCTCTTTCTCTCTCTCTCTGTCGTCCTAGATTTAGGGCCATCTACTCCCAATAACGTGGACTGCTAGTAATTTCATAAAAATCCCAGATTTTAATAATACTACAGAAAATAGACGATCAACTGATACCTGCTCGATTAGGCGATGCACAGGACTACCGTTAGAGGTGGCATTCGAAGTCTCTTTGTAAGTATTGTGAAATAACCAGAGAAGATCCAAAGTAAACTTCTTCGGCATGTCGTAGACGTAAACCTTAATCGGAAACCCGACTGGATCTTTGGTCAACAACCGATTCTCCCTCTCAAACACCATGTCATCGAGCTTCCTCACATCATCATCACTCTTGCCACGCACCGTGTCGTCTTTAGCAGATAACGAGAGCTTCGGCGCCTTATGGGTTAAGAAATGCTCCAGAGATGTAACGAAGGACGTCTCCGGCCGATCTAACGGAATTGGATAGGAAACGGAGGGCCGGGCAGAGGAAGAGACTGTGTAGAGGATGACGAGGAGAGAGAAGGAGAAGATAAAAAGTGTGAAGATCAGGGTTTTGGATCTGGGGCTGGTGGAAGTATGATGATGATGATGGTGATTCTGCTGTTTTCCAAACATTGCGAGATCTGATTCTGCGATACGAATTCAACTACAATTTCTTGTTACTCATTCCATTTTGTTGCTAAGAGTGAAATTGAAAATGACGACTAGCTTTACTTAACCTCGATTGCGGCTGCGACTGCGGTTAAACCGCTAAATTGAAAATCGGTGGTTGTACTCAAATGCTCTTGGTAGTAGCAATTGGAATGCTCGATTAACTCTTTTATTTTGTTCTTATCAACATTAATACACGACTTCAACTACAAAACACAGATAAATCGTTAGTGTGAAATCTGACTTTCACAATTCCGACCGGCCCCTAGTTGTATATAATGTAGGACGGTGACACGTTCGAAACTGTATATGACTTGCTCGGCTTTTTATTTTTGAACAAATCACTTTTAACTAGCAATAGTGAAGATCCATTTTATGTTACATCCCAAAGACCCAAAACCATATTCCCAACTTTCATATCAAAGAAACCACCAGGAAAGAGAGCGAACCAAAAACAACGAAAGTTTCCACTGGATGAGATTAGTTCTTTGAGAATTCTGAAGAATGAATCGGAGAATAACCTTCGGGCGGCTGCGTGGGTCGCTCAGCTTCAACCTTCTCTTTTGTTTTCTGCCCAACCTCTCCAGCCGCTTTAGCCACTCTGTTGAATGCTCCTGCTGCCCAGCTCACACCGGTTAACACATATCTGTTTTTCATCACTGCGGTTCCTGCGCTGCTCACTGTCTGTTCCGCAGCTGCAAACGCAGACTTGGTCCTCTCTGTTACCTGGAAGCTTTGGTCCACCTCCTTAATCTTTTCGCTCACCAAGCTTGTTCCAGCTGTGATTTTTTGGCTTAGACCTATTTTTTGGTCTAGTGAAGCAACTCCTGCTGTTGCGGTTGATGTGAAACCGTGTTTCTCATCAAAAGCTTTTGCTTTGCCTACCGCATCTTTCCCAAGGATAAAACCCTTTGCTAGCATGCTGCTCACAACGTCTTCTGCCTTCTGAACAACGGATTCTGCACCGCTGCTCTGTGTTTCCTGAGGAAATGAACACAAATGAAAACCTCTCAGAGATTGCTGTTTAGCTGCATTATTGTTACTAAGACTGTTGAGATGAATACTTTTCACTCAACAACAAATAATAAAAGCTTGCTCAATCACAGGTCTGAGAGATATACGTTTACGCAAGTAATGACAAACAAGTAATCTTGTTGACTATATATATATATATATGAATGAATGGATACGCTCAAGATGGAAGACTTACAGCGTGAGGGGCTGCTGGTGGACTGTAGTTAGGAGCCATCTCAATGATGACTGATTGATCGGCAATACTCGCTCCCTGAAATAACATCTCTTATAGTTAGTATGACTGCAATTACAAATTGTCCCAATTTTTAGTTATAAACAAACCAGTTTTACTTGTAATTCTCAAGTCCAGGCACAGAACAGGTTCCATTGTGGACCGAGAAATGAAAGGAACCGAGTTTTTGTTACCATTTATTTAAAGGAAGTTTAAATGCTGACGATAAAGGCTGGGCTGATCACTAAATTAACCATCATATGTAATTCTTAAAAGCTACATTAATATTAAGACAGAGGAAAAAATGTCTTAGAGGAATAAAAGTGAACCCACTGATAAGAGCACAGCGGTCTCTGCTCCTTGAGGATCTTTGAATGTGACATAAGCACTATGCTCGTTACTGCTAATTAGAACATGTAAGCAAAAAACAAAAAGCTGAGAGTCAATAAAAATAAGAGAATTGTATCTAAATTTGCTGAGATAAAAAACTCCAATTTCAAATACTTTTGAGCGTTAATAGATCACAAAAGCATTTAATTTCACAGTATGAAATCAAAGAATGAAAAAAACGAAAACAATAATGAAAAGGAAGTTATTGGCAATCACTAAGTCACTAACCCTTGAATGTCAATGCTTTCAACTTCACCAGAAAAGGAGAAAAACTCTTTAATATCATGTTCAGTTGCTCTTGAAGAGAGATTGCCGACTTTTACTGACCTCGTCTGTCATCAAGAGGGATTAAAAGCATAGAATCATTAACGAAAAAAATGTAAGACGCTGTTTGCACAACTACTTTTGTATCCAAGTATTTCTAGTCGTTCAAAAGTTCCATTTAATATTTAAGAAAGCACGCGAATTCAATCACGTCAGTTCAAAGTAGCATAGATTATACTATGATAGCACAATACAAAAGAAGCATAGATTTTCACAAGATTGCAATACTATTATAGTAATACACATTGATCTATGCTTAAACAAAAGCAGAGAAGAAAAACATAATGATTAAGAACTAACAAAGGACTCATAAGGTAGATAATTCTATATCAAATTCTTTGCTTCTAACCCAACTGATTGAATATGGAAATAATCAAATAAATGCACTCAATATTATTCCATTCTCATCTTTCACTAATTTGCCAAAAAACTTCACAAATAGACAAGTTCCTACATAAGTACGCAGAAGATCCAGATTATGTAACAAAATCAATCGTTCATCGCGATTTGCCACAATAAACGAAAACCAAACCTAGAAATCACGAAGATATACATAGTTGCACGATCTCTGCCAAAAAAACAGTCTCTCATAGACAGATCACACTGGTAAATAGTATATGGAACTTGTCCAAATAACAACAAAGTATGGAATTAGAACAAATAACAACAATCAATTCGATTCGATTCCAGAAAACGAAGAATTAGAACAAATAACAACAATCAAAGTATGGAACTCGTCCAATGTCGGAAAGCGCAGAAAAAAAGCACAGGTAAACAAAATTCCCGAAGAAGAAATCAAATCAATAACCGATCATTCCAATCGATATAAATTTTCGCGAGAAACAAAATGGATCACAGAAAAAGAAATGGAAGTGGCCCCGCATAAAAGATTAGACAGAAAGAAAAGAGACGAATTGAAAAGCATAAACATACCGCCATGGATTTTGATCTTCGTAGTCGCAGAGAGATGCGTGATTGGTTTCCACGCAGATTCAGATATTTGGCCTTAAACCGAAACGCACTTCGAGAGAGGGAAAAGTGTCTCTACTTTTTATGACACCGCACACTTAACGTGTGGGTTGTGGGTTTGCGTTACACCTTTAATCCTATTTGGTATTATATAGAAAGATAACAACAACAAATAAAATTCACTTTATTTACATTTCTATTCCTTCAATTTCATTTGAAAACATTTATTTTCAACTCATTATATTCGATTAAATTAACTCAACAAATACAAATCATCGCCTGAAAGAAACATACAAACAAATTGGTAATCGTAGGTAATCCAATACTCTTAACAAAAAAAACTACAAAGTCTAGAATTATTTAGATATGTAGATTCCAAAAAAAAAGAGCTTAAAATAAATGAACATTTGAATTTTTAAATGAAAATAATGATGTAACAAAAAAATGCAATTACTTTGTTTAAAACATAGTTTATGTGATATGATAGGTGGATTGAGATGTTCTAATTTTGATGTGAAGTTATGAATTTCACTTCACCATATATTGCTTTGTTGTATAATGGGTGACTAAAGTAAAATAGTTACTTTTATTGGTCTATCTCTATCTTAAATCTAAAATTAAATTTCCTTAATTTCAAGTAAACATCAATTGGAATTAGTCCATATTTATAACATATGTTACAATCTTGGTATTGACGTTTAAACCGGCGGTTTTGCGGTTGAACTTGAGGAATCTTGCTTAAGTTGAATTTAAGTTCGTTTTGTTTTCGAATTATCCGGTTTAAACAGACCGGGTTTAAATTTGATCGGAGGCGGTTCAACCATGATTGAACAGCGCAGGATCCTTCCCTAGCAATGACGCCATTGACGTGTAACTTTTTAGTATTAATAATTTCCCTCCACCGTCATATCCACGCGGACCACATGATAAAATAATAAAAATATATACCAGTAAATTTTGGAAAACTTTATGGTTTGGAAAACTCACCTAACGCTTTCCATCTTCGTCGTCTTTTGTTCCCAAAAGAGATTGAGATTCCCAGAGGATGAGTTTCCAAGATCTCGAAGCTGGCTCTCGATTTCCGTCGTCCAATCGTTTTACCGGTGGGAAGCAGCAGAGACCTTTGTCTCGTGGGGATCCGTCTCAGGAGGTGGCCGCCGGAATTTTTAGGATTAGCACGGCTGTCAATTCCTTCTTCCGCCTCGTTAATTCGATCGGAACGCCCAAGGATACTCTTGAATTGCGAGAGAAGCTGTCAGTAGCAATTTTTTTTGTATCAATTCTTTGCTAAATCTCGGAGTTAATTAGGGGTTTGTCTTAATTATCGTTTTTTTCTTGATTTGTTTCGATAAACGATGTGTGAAATAGGGTTCTGGAATTTTCATTGGCTGTTTGCTGCATAACTATGTCTGCCTGACAATTTTGGAAACAATGAACTTTTGATTGGAGTTTTTTTTGTATACTGAGCAGTTGTTTTTCTTTAGATTAGTTTCATCTATTTGCTTTGGAATTTTTTTTCAAGTGTTCGGTTCTGTTTTTTTGCTGGCAGGCAAAAGACAAGGTTACAGATATCAGAATTGGTGAAAAATACTTCCTCGAAACTTAGGGAAGTTAACGAAGCTGACCTCCATGGAGCAGCTAGTGTAAGAAAATGCTCAAATTTTTGTTTCTTCTTATGCGCGGTGCTAATGAAATGTTAGATGTGAAAGAGAGCATTTACTTTTGGACCAAATTTTGGTGGTGATGTCTTTAGGGCTTGGTTATAAAAATATCATATCTTTTCTTTCTTTCATTTAGCAGGGAAATTGGTTGCCTGATAGATGATGTATGTATATACATGTTTTAGCTATAACATTACTTGATGTATGTATATACATGTTTTAGCTATAACATTACTTGATGTATGTATATACATGTTTTAGCTATAACATTACTTGATTAACTTGCAGACACTTAAGAAGATTGCGGATGCTAAACTGGCGAAAGACTTCCAATCAGTTCTCAAAGAGTTTCAGAAAGCTCAGAGACTTGCAGCTGAAAGAGAAATAACTTACTCTCCTGTGGTCACAAAAGAAATACCTACCAGGTAATCATGTTACCCTAGTTTGCCCTGTTATGTTTCATTACCTGTTAAGAAACAGACCTTCATGGTAAATGAATCTTATTGTCTCCTAAAGAAGATAAAAGTTTCCTAGATTACATACTCGCATGATATTATTATTCTTTGTATAAAAAGAGGATAGCTTGATTAATTCACTGTAAACTTTTTAATGTTCAGAAAACATTGAAGCGAAATGTGATTCTGACTAACACATGCTTCATTGTTACGCCACACCATGCAGCTATAATGAACTTGAATTGGATACTGAATCTTTAAGGACCTCACAGCAGCAAACGCTTCTTCTACAATCAAGAAGGTCAGGAGTATAATTTGATTATATACTAGCATGATCTTTTGCAAATTCAATTGATCATTTGTTTGTGAGTCAAGCAATCAGATTGCTCTTGCACCTGCTTTGAGAATATTCACTTTTCTTTTGTTCTTTAAGTATTAGTTGAGACTTGGCACTATCTGTAGCCTTATAAGCTTAGAATTGGGTTAGTAGAGTTTGGAAGTTGGTTATAGCCGTGAAACCCTGTCTTCTCTGTATATGCATTTTTTTTATCCAAGATCTTGCTTTGAGATGCTATTAACTAACATTGTATACTCTCATTCCAGACAAGAAGTGGTGTTATTAGATAACGAAATAACATTCAATGAAGCAGTTATCGAGGAAAGAGAGCAAGGAATTAGAGAAATTCAAGAACAGATTGGTGAAGTGAATGAAATCTTCAAAGATCTAGCTGTTTTAGTGAATGATCAAGGAATTATGATCGGTGAGCAACCTAATTAATCAAAAATTAGAAATCTCCCTGTTTACTTCTTGCCTTTTTAAAATCTCAGTAAAACTATAATGTGTATTTGGCAGATGACATTAGCTCTAACATTGATAACTCACATGCTGCAACTGCACAAGCCACTGTCCAACTCAGAAAAGCATCTAAAACTCAAAGAGCAAACTCATCTTTGGTACACACTAAGAAACTCTCCTCTCAATTTTTCAGTTTTTCAATTCTCTGATTCTGTATATTTAGCAGCTAATATGTTCTACTCTGTTGCAGACATGCCTACTTATTCTCATTTTTGGGATTGTTCTACTCATTGTCATCATTGTTCTTTTGGTCTGAGCATCAAGAATCAAACTCCAAGCTGCAATGCCGAATTCATAAAATTATACAAGAACCATTAAAGGGATATATCCATTGTACAGATTCTTTATACACTTACCGATCTTCACATTCGATCGAATTGAATCCTAACGTCTCCTGATCGTGTGAATGTACTAGTTCATCTTAAGGATCATTATGAGCAAATAATATCTATTATGTTTAAATAAACAACATACAAAAATCTTCTTCTTTTTCTTTTGCTTTAATCGGTCAGGTACCAAAGGGATGCACTCTTTTCACACAAAGTAATGTATATATAGAAACAACACAAAGAGTGATCTCTACTTGAGTTACACACAAGCACACTGGTAAATCTTTTACATTTCATCTCTATGTTTTTAAAAGTTAAGTGCATCTCCAAATTCCTGGGATGTAAAGGGTAAACAGATTACAGACCGACTGATTATTCCTCCTTCGTTCACATCCTCTTCACAACCTCCCCTTAAAATTTACATCTGTGAGAAACAAATGATAACTCTCAAGACAGAAAAACAGTGCCGAAAAACAGGTTTTCAACTTAACGAATGCTCTTACCTTCATTTCCTCTGTGCTTCCGAGGAAAGAAGTCCCATTTGTTCAGTAAGATTATTCATTTGTAGTTGATTCCCGGTCCAGTTGTTCAATTCTATTTCTTGTTCCCTTACCAGGTCGTCATTATTCTCCACTGATCCTGATAGAATCTCGTCTGTGTCTCCAATCACTGGGCTTTCATTAGCAAAGAACTGTTCCCAGAATGGATCTTGGACTCCTGGCAGCTTAGGGACTCCTTCCAGTAATTCATTCATATCGCCATCACCTTCAGGAGAAATTGCATCGCCTTCTATTCCCAATGATCCATCTAGAACAGCCATTATTGGATCGAAGCACTCTCCATTGCCTATCTCACATCCAACTAAATCAGATTCAGGGCTCCAAGAAGCTCCAACTACTCCTTGGGTTGGAATTGGACCTAAGTTTAGCTGAGCCAGACCAGGTTGAGGATGATGATCCAGACTCGCTTCGGGTGCTTGATTCAGTGCTGAGTGAGCTGGGTTGGGTGAAACCTCGGCCAATGTTACTCCAGAAACTCTATTTGAGGAGTTCCCATTGTCTACAGAGTTAGGACTGGGAACATCACCCAAGAGGAAACTGCTAGGACTGTTTGAAACTGATTCATACCGAGGTGAGCTACTCATATTTAAGAACTGCCGAAGCATTGTTTGTGCTGCTTCGTTTATCGATGGCTGATATTTAACAATCTGACGGTTAATACCATTAACCCCATGGCCCCCACAATTCTCCTGTTCATCTCCAGGAAGTCTCCTCTTTTTGTTGCCTCCCGGGATATGTCTGTTGCCATCATTGTTCTGTTGTACTAACTGGTTTAAGAAACCTGGACTTTGAACAGCCTTCGCTAAAAATGACATCATTTGCTGTTGCCTCTGCTCCATCACCTGAACTTTCTGTCCCACATTCTGAAGTTGGTTTTCGGTAGCTTGTTGTTGCTGCCTTAACCTGACGAGTTCTTGCATAAGTACATTCTTATCCCGCTTAAGTCTTTCCACTTCTTCTTCTATTCCAAACTTCCCCACCTCAACACAAGCACCAACGGATGAGTTCTGAACTTGAGTTTGTTGCTGATTCTGCTGCGTGTGCGAAGGCTTTCTCCTAACAATGTTCTTCAATAGTTGTTTTTGGCCTTTTAAAAATCCTTCGTTTGCAAATTCCCATCGATCTGGATCAACTTTTCTGAAACCCTAGACATAAGAATACAGAGAGACAACATACATCAACAATTGAAATTGAAGAATGAAGCAGTGCAACAAAAACAATGGCGTGAGTTTGTGGATGTAGAAGTACAACATAGAGTAGTTGTAGGAAGACGTATAAACCGGGAGACCAGAAAACAGTTCCAGGCTAACAACCTTTCTTGAATCCAGATTATTTATGCATTCTAGTCAAGCATAACTTTGGGAAGAAAAAAATTATTTGCACTATGTCTGATTGCAGCACAAGATTACCATGGTATAAGGAAAGTAATAGTTCTTAGTTTATCAACATGTACCTGTATGGACATATACAAACGAAAGCAAACCTAATGTTCAGACAACTGATAGACATTCTGTTTTGTGATTTAGTGCTACATGGCAGAAATGAACTGAGGAAACCAATCTTCAGACATATGTGAGGATTTGTGAAACTGAGCCTGCAAAGTTCTGTGGATTTTCTTGGTGAGTAGAAAGATTGGCAAGATTTCAAAAAGAATCCAATGAATCTCTAGTCGTTAAACCACCATGTAAGTTTTATAGTTTAAAATTGCACAGTTTTAGTGGCTTAAAGTAATCTCATATTCTGCAATAATCCAAAGGCAACAATCAGCAAAATTATAACGCCAATTAGATTAAAACATCTATATAATTATCTAGATTGATACCTTACTACTTCGATTTGATCAGAATAAACCCTTCAAACAGCATCGATCAACACTTTTTAACGGCAATTAAGAGACTGAACTTTCAAACTCAAATCCTTAACATTTGAACAATTCACGATTCCCCCAAATTATATAAAATATCAATCCGAGAAAAATAAATTAGTAATAGCAGAAAGAATGACGCTTACATAAGTATTTAACTGTCTGACGAAGCTGGAAAAATTGTTGTGCTTGAAATACTTTGGCAGGAGCACCTTTGAAAACTCCGGCACATTCCAGACTACGAAGCTGTTTTTCCCGCTGCTCCAAGAGACGACCTCATTGGTCGACGGATCATCAACCATATCGTATGTTTTGCTCAAAAAAGGCGGCACGGAATTCACCGGCGGAGGTATCGCCGACGAATTTGCGTTAGCAGACGGTACAGATTCGCGAACCGATTCCATAACTTCAAATGAAAACGAGGCGATTCGATTGACTAATCGACTGATCCCGAAAATTCTTCCGTTCTTCGCGAGCTAAGCACCTACAAAGACTCTCTTCAGTGTGTGTTAAAGACCCAATCTTTCCCTTTAAAGCCGAAGAAAAGCAGGCATGGACATTTCGGTTAAATTCAATTCGGTTATGCTCTATTCGGTTATGCTCAATTCGGTTATGCTCAAATCGGTTCGGATGATGAATTAAAATCCGAATTAACAATTTTGATGAAGTTTTTGGATATTTTAGATTTCAAGTTTCGTTTCGGTTTACTTTATTTTGCTTTGAAAGACAGTACGCCACCTAAATCAAACCGAATTTCAGTTCGTATATTTTGATTCGGTTTAACTCGGTTAAAATGTACACATTTTCTTACTACTTTTTACCCGGTACATTGTACACCGTCAACTTAATAAAAGATCAAATATTCGGCGTTCGATTATATCTTTATTAAATAACCCACGTAGGTTGTAAAAGAAAACATTTCCTCGCCCCTTATCTCTCTGTCTTTCTGACACTCGTTGAATCATTGAATAATCGAAAGGAATACGAAGTGAAGCAGCGAAACACAAACAAAAACGATGAATCCAGTCGCGGTTCATCGCGTTTCCTTCGAATGCGTTACGCGTTTCTCTTTGATCCATCGAGAATTAGGCGATGGACTCTCCAATCGTCGGATTGTGAATTCGCGTGGAAGGAATCAGCCCACTCGACGGCTGCATGCGGTGAGGGCGAGTTTGATCACCAGCGCTGACTCGTTCGAAGTAGGGCGGCTTATCGGAAGCTACGGATTCATGAATGTAACTAGGTACTCTCGCTGGGCATTTTTCTCTCTTTGCTGGAGTTTCTGTGTAAAGAAATCTCAAGTTTATATCGAAACTGTGTGTATGTTTGGAGGAATTACGGTGAGAAAATGTTACAGTCAGCTACTTTATGCGTATGAACATGTGTATGTGAGCAGACCAGAGTGTGTAGAAAGATGTATGTGTGCGTCTAAATCTCAGGAACTTCTCTTTCTCTAGTCTACTCTTATCTGTGAAAAGCTTTCACATTTTCTTTCCTCCCTTTTTATCCCCCTAGTTATTCAGGGTTACAGTCCGGACCTGACTTCGAATATACATCCGATGATATCGGTCGATTAAAAGCTCAAGACATTGGAGAAGGCGGCGTTAAGATCAGGTGCACTTTTGGCGTTATGTAGACAATGTATTAGATGGTGATATATTTTGGTCAAGTTAAAATTGTATTAGCCACGGCAGTTTGTCCGCAGACTATATGAAGGAAGAATATCTCAGGGTCCATTTCGAGGAACACCTATTATCTTTAAGGTGATTTTGCATGCTTTGATAATCTTCTTTCTTTTTCTCAGCAAAGGTTGTTGTTTTTCAGAAGACATTTTTATTTCATGAATCGGTATCATCAGGGCATATTTTCTTCTGCTGTGCAGCAAGTCCTCCTTACAGTATAAAAGTCCTTCGTCAAAATTGCGTTTTGGATCTTTATTTTCTTTCCGTTTGTGCTTTTTCTCACATACTCTGTCTGTTAAGGTCTATCCTGGAAAGCGTGCTGGTGGAATTGAGGCTGACATGATGGCAGCAAATGAGTTGAATGCCCATTCTTTTCTCCAGGTTGGATAAATAGCCATGCAAATTTGCTAAATGGATTCTTAGCAATTACATCACATCGGTGGATAAATAGGGCAGCGGATAAATAGGGCAATCACCGTGTTTTTCTGCTTTTCTATGCAGAGCAGTAAAAAAGGCCTGCCTGCTAATCTGCTTATACTTGTTGGTGGCTTTGAGACACAGTTTGGGGAACAGGTCAGGCACTTCAGTGTTGTTGTTTTTTTTTTCAGTTGAAGCTGCACAAATATGTGGTTGTTTTGGCGTATCTTATGGAGTATAAATTGAACCAATTCATTTGTACAGTGGCTGGCTTTTCGTGATGGTGGGAAAGATAGTGCAGCTGACTATGCACGGACTGCAAGTGAAAAAACATCCAAAGCTCGCTCCCAAGGAGCATGGAATCCTTATGAAAAAGAGCAGACGATGAAACGAAGGAGAAACTTTGTCACTAAGATCCTACAAGGTGCAATGAAAGGTCTAGCTTTTATGCATGATAATGACAGATTACACCAAAGCCTTGGGCCATCTTCAATTGTTCTCAAGTATGCCGCTGACAAGTATCTAAAAGTGATAATATCACGCATCTCTCTACTAATTTAGTCTAATAATTTTTTCTGGTGAAATTATCTTTAGTACACCAGCGGAGAGAGAAGCCATCTATTTAATACCACGGCTGCGAGATCTTGCCTTTTCTGTTGACATAAGGTTCCCCAGATTTCTTCTTTTCTCACCATTGTTATCCTCAGCAATTGTAGCTTTCTGAAATTCTTTTGCCATTTTGTTCTTGCTGTTTATTACTGGCCATTAAGTTGATAAGTTAGGATTTTTTACGAACATTTTGTTAATAGAAAGCTCAACTTAACAGGCCTTCATGTTTAGAAGAAGGAGCGACTTCTGGTTCATTATCAGAGCAACTTTGGCGACGGGCAACTGCTTCTGGTGCCTTCACAGTCTTGGAGAAGAGAGCTTTTGGGATTGCAGATGACATGTAATGCTTTTGCTTTCTAAGTCTTTGATTTCTAAGTTGTGAATGTTATTTGATAAAGATTTAAAACATTCTTGTGGTACAGATATGAGGCCGGACTTCTTTTCGCATACTTAGCCTTTGTCCCGTTCTGTGAAGCAGGCGTAGTGGATTCTCTATCTCTTCAGGCAAGATTACCATAATATTGGATGCAGGTCGAATAATATGAACGGTTCCGTTTTGCTCATCTTAACACAATATCTGTTGATTGACCCCACAAATATATCAGCTCTCATCTCTTTTGGGTTGGAAATATTTTCTCCGAATAGTTTTTGGTTAATCGTAGCTTAATGTGATAAAATGCAGAGACTACTGGAAAACACGTTCCGGCTGGATATTGAGGCAGTAAGAGAGTAAGGCTCTTGCTATCTCTCTAGAATAGTTGGAAATCATCTCTTTAGTTAAAACTTGCATAAATAGCATTTCTCATCAAAAAGCCGTTTTATGTCACTAGCTCTTGTTCCTCCCATATGTGTCTGTGCTTGTAAACCTCCCTAATTTCTTATACAGGTATTGTTTAGCCGATGAACGCCTCGAAGAAGCTGTTAAGTTTCTGGATTTTGGTGATAGAGCTGGTTGGGAATTACTCCAGGTGTCTAGTTCCCCCAATTTTCCTTGCATATATCATTCTACATAGTAAAAGATTAAGATTCGGATATTGAAAATGTTTCATTTTTTTTCAAAAATGTGAATTATCTGTGCGTGTGTAGGCTATGTTGAACGCTGATCACAGGAAGCGGCCAGTGGCGGAAGCTGTTCTTAGTCACCGATTTTTGAACGGCATTTTTAGTTGATAAGAAAGGAAGATTGTGTATTTACGTAAATTGTCTACACCTATTAATCGATGATTCATTTTGTGACAAATAATCATTTATCATGGTTTGGTGTATATCAATTCTGTATCGTTCTGCTCACCATTCTGTCTGCACTACATCTGATTCTATTTATAGAAATAAAAGGAAACATTTGTGTAAAGGATGATGCACGTGCTTGTTTGTCTCAAGGCACGTGAGGGGGTAATCCCAAGAAACAAAGATTCTTCTCTTCGAGCCAAAACGTTGTATCATGTACCTTTCCCTGCTCTTCTTCTCCTCCTCCAAAAGTCGTACCATTTCGATTATGAAACCCTAATCCACCCGGATCCGAGTCTGAGAAACAGTTTAAGACCGATTTGATCTCGATATTTGCTCGTTAGTTTGACTATTACCTCTTGTTGTTCTGTTTCAAATGATAAGTGTTAGAAATCTAGAATTTCAGGTTGAATATCTGCTATAATCTCGCGTTTTCCCCGTTGATCCATGGAGAATTCATCAATGAAGGAACCCGAAATTGCTCTTCATCCAACTATTTGCTTCAGGCCAATAAACCCATCTGATTTAGAACGTTTGGAGCAAATCCATCGCGACATATTCCCAATCAGGTAAATAACAAGATTTTATATGTATCTGGTTTTCGGGTTCAACTTTTCCTCTTTGAAAATTTTGAGCATTGATTTTTTCAGGTATGAGGCTGAGTTTTTCCAGAATGTTGTTCACGGAGGTGATATAATCTCATGGGCTGCTTTTGATCGGAGCCGGCCTGATGGTCATTGTGAGGAACTTATTGGATTTGTTACTGCCAAAATCGTGCTTGCCAGAGAAAGCGAAGTGAGTTTCTTTCTGAAAGTTGTCTTTCTTCTTTCGCCGTATTTTACGTTTTGTAAAGAAGCTGCAAGGTCTTGTCAAGTGTTGGATTTTGGCTTCTTACAACTGGAGAAAAAGCTACAATTTTCTAACGTTTAAGTTATGGTTTAAAGCTTGTTTTTGAATTGTGTTTGGTACAGATTGTAGAAGGTGCTAGGTTTTGTTAGTTGTAGATTTGGAACGTTTTGAGACAGTTTCTGAGATTGGTTTCTTACAAATATCTTACATCGGAACTTTCGACATTGTTAACAGCTTTTTGTAAGGTTTTAAGCGATTGAAGCTTGTTTTGTGGTATATTTACCTCATGGGGTTTAAGCATTGTCTTCTTTTCTACCTTTGCCTGTTGGGTTTTGTATTGAAATTTCCAAAGTACATTTCGTAATGTTCTATGGTTTAAGTGTGAACTTTCAGCCATGTTCATCGGATGGGTTTCTTACAAAAGTTCTTAAAAATCAAAGGAACCCGCTTTTGTCACATCTTGATTATAACTTAAACTTGTTTTGCATTCGTTTGCTTAATGTAACGAACCAGTCAGGGGCTTTTTCCTGTTTATATGTTTATTGTTTTCTATGTGTTGCACAGATATCAGATTTAATAAGATATGTCTCGTCGAAGGGAGAGGAGACATTAGTGTACATCCTAACACTTGGAGTTGTAGAAACATACAGAAAACGTGGAATAGGTATTGAGAATGACCTCATGTACTAATCCAATGATATTTGATTTGATTGATTCTTCTCTTCTCTTGCTTGGTTTTGTTAATATTCTGCAAGTTTTATTTTGCAGCTAAGTCACTTATTAACAGGGTCATCAAATACGCTTCTAGTATCCCTGTGTGCCGTGGTGTTTACCTTCATGTTATTGCACACAACAATCCCGCAATTCGGTTGTACAAAAGAATGTCTTTCAGATGTGTAAGGTTACTACATGGATTCTACTTAATCAATGGCCAGCATTTCGATTCTTACTTGTTTGTATACTTTATCAACGATTCTCGCTCACCTTGCTCACCCTTGTAAGTACAAGTCCTTTTGTATTCAAAGTTCTTTAAGCTGTGATGTAGGTGTTGAATTATGGCTGCATTGCAGAGACCTAGCGGTGTTGGTTCTGAATTATATGAGAAAGGGAATAAAATCAGTAGCATCAAAGCTGAGAATGAACCACGAAGAGAAAGGCTTGAAGTGGCTTAAATGCAAAGACAACTCTAGGTGTCTCTTGCCAACTCAGACCAAACGAAACCTTGCATCTGAAAGAGTACCATACGGGTACGATTACGTCTAGTGTTTTTATCCAATTCATAGACTTGTAAAATCATTCATTACCATGTATTCGTTAAGCTCTGTTTATGATCCTATTGCGTGTTCAGTGGAGTAATAATGTAATAAAAATGTAAATATTGTGATAGCTTCTCTTTTAGATGGAGGGTTTGAATGCATTCTATACGTACGTCGTAAATCAGTTATCTTGTTAGCTTTCTGCTTTAATGGCTGAAAATAGCTTACGCTCATAGTTATACTTGAAATTACAAAATCAAACACAGCATTTTTGGCTATGACTGGTAATTTCAAATTACTCGTTTTAACTCATATTGTTATCACCAAAATTTATTGTTATTACTAATAACTGCAAAATGAACATAATTTAACCCATATTGCGATCAAAAGCATAAGATGTAGTAATGAGCCATGTTGAAATTAGGTCGCAAGATATATTAAAAATTGTACTAAGATAAACTGGCATAAGTTATGTAACTATACATTAATCCAATAGAATCTTTTGTCTCCTACTAAAGTCAAAATCAAAACAAGACCATGTCACTTTCCAAAAATTATATATTGTAGATTTGTAGGTCACTTCTTCTTACCCATCGCCAACTATATCTTTATTTTTCAATTTCATTTGGTAAATCAATAAAAAAAATTATACATATCATTCTTATCCAAAAATTATACATTTGGAAAAATAAATAGGTTAATAGTTGTACAATCTCTATATTTATTTCAGAGGTGTAGAGTCGAACTCCAACATATATCGTATGAAAATGTTAAATTTTTGTATGATATTATTAAATATTCGTATGAATATATTATAATATTGAATCGGTACATTGTGAACAAGTGATAAAAAAAACTAAAGTAATCATATTTTTTTTGTTCATTAGCCTTGGGAGAGTCTAGAACTTGTTTCATTTTTACAATTCAACTAAACTACACCTAATAGGAAACATTGCAAGCTTGATTTTTGTTCGGATTTGTCAAATAATATTTGCGTTTTGTATTTGCTTTGATAATACAAGTGATATATAATTGGAATAAGAAATTTTATTTTGTATCTTTTACATATATTAGTTAGTTTGTTGTCTCAACTATCTGCTAGGTAATAAAAATATATAAAACAATTAGATTCTAAAAAATTACAAACACATATATTTGTATTAAATGCGATAAAATAATTAAGTTTTTGCAAGATCAATTAATGTTTACCATGCATGGTCTAAAAAAACTATAAAGATTAGCGACAGGAAATATGAATTTAACTCTATCAACAACATAGAATTATGAAGATATTCCCTCTGCATGTGGTTATTATTTTTTTTGTCTATTCAGGGAATGGCCATGGTTCCGAATACGCTTGCCTGCAAAATGGATCGAGAGTTAAAACATTAGAGTAGCCAATTCAATTTATATATGAAAACATTTTGTATATGGGAAGTAATGAGGGATCTTACTCTATGATCTCTTTCCAGTAAGAATCACTTGTTTCATCATCAATAGTGTCACACCAAGGCTGTTGATAATCTTGTGTGAACGTCGAGTTTGATGAAGTATCTTGATGATGATGATGATAATTTCCGATCTTTATGTTCTTGATCATCATTTGGGTTTGTTTAGATTCTTCAGGAGAAGCCGGAACCAATAGAGGAAGTGAATTATGATCATCTTGAACACCGATTTGTCTTGGTGAAGAAAGAGAATCCAAACAGATATCGATAGTTTGGCGTTTTACCATCAAACCCTCATTACCATCAAACAAAGTTTGAAACTGACCAAAAGGATTTTGGTTCTTTAGGTAAGAAGATTGACCAAAGAGATTGTCATTAATCTGCATGGTTGATGAATTAGAAGAAGGATTGTTGTTGTTATTGGTGGTAAGGACTTGAATCATATTGTGTAACATTTGAGCTTTGGCAATAGTTGTTGTTGTTGCATCCATTTGCACTGTATGATTGAGATTTAGAAGGCTGTTGAAATTGGTGGCAGCGATCAGTTGGGAGATGGCTGCTAGTTCCTTTAGATGGTCTGTTCTTGGCCTATGGGTCACTGGATCAATCCCCATTTGTAGGAGTTTCTTTTTCAAATGTGTGTTCCAATAATTTTTTATTTCATTATCTGTTCTTCTAGGAAGATTACTGGCTATCGACGACCACCTTATAAAAAAAAAATATGAATTTAAAATAGTAGTCAAATTGAGAGATTATTTCAAGATAAATACCTAATTATATTAGTTTACTTTATAATAGTCATACCATTATATTAGTTTTGAAATTTGGAAAACGGCTACATACATATGCACCAAGAGAAAACCAGAGGGTAGTAGGTGTGTTAATTATACTATTCTATCCATAAACCATATACTAATATATATTCGTTGTATATCTCTTATACACATTTTAAAAAAATAATTCATCTTACCGTATTATTAATAGAAATATAATGATGACGTATTTATCACCACAATAAATTCAAATAAATATATAAATAGATTTAATTTACTAGAATAATTATAATATATGTCATTGTTATTAATTTGGTTAGATAATCAAAATATTTTATTAAACTAACCAAAATACTATTATATTCATAAAAAAATTATTTTTATTTTTTTAATTTACATATACAAAAATTAAAGAGTTAAAATTATATAAATGTTTGATTTATATTTACTAATAAACAATATTACATAATTTACGAATATTTTTCTTGTATATATAAATCTAATTATATATATAATTACGTACCAAAACAAAATTTTGGAATATCTATAGATAAATATTTACTAAGAAAAACATATGATATATTTCTCAAACTATAGTTAAGGAGTTAAAAAATGTAAAAAAGTAAAAGAAAATTACTTGTTTCCAAGAAGGGAATGGAGGTTGATGATGGTTTGTTCTTCTTCTTCAGTGAAATTTCCTCTCTTAATGTCAGGTCTCAAGTAATTGGTCCATCTCAATCTACAACTTTTTCCACATCTGTTTAAACCGGCTTGTTTGGGAAGAGCTCTCCAACTTCCATGGCCATGTTTTTGAATGTGATCTTTCAGTTTCTCATCTTCTTCTTGTGTCCATGGCCCTTTCTTTAATCCATTCTCATCGCAGCACGGTGATCGTCCCATTTTTTAATCTAACACAAATGTTGTAAAGAAATTAACTCATTTAGAAAACTAATTAAGCATATATGCATGTTATGTATGTGTGTGTTTATTGTCGAACCTGTGGAAGAAACACTTGGAAGTCACAAGAGAGAAACGTTTGGACGTTGGAAATCAAATATATTAAGGATCTTAGTTAAATTATGAAGATATTGTGTCTTTGTTTGTGTGTGATTATTGCAGTTTAAATAGGGTTATGTGTTTCGTGTATTGTGTCTTGTCAGGCGGGGAAGATCTTAGTTTAGTTTTGACTTTGATGACCCAAGACTGACGAAGATGTCTTTGTCGAAACTTATCACAATATATATATTACATGCATGTAATAAAGCAGAAGAAATAGAAAAGAAGAGAAGAAGATGATCAAGTTTGTGAAGCAATGCAGGTACACAAAAAGTTGCTACAACTAATCCATATGTTGACAAAGTGCAGTTTGTGAAACCTTTCGAAAATAAAAATGTACATTAGAAAGTCAATTTAGTATTTTTTTTTTTTAAGTAACATCATTCAATTTAGTATTATGACATGAATGTTCTAAAAATCAAAACTATAACATGAATATCAAAAGTAGGCTTAAGAAAAAAAAAAGAGGGCGGCAAATATAAAATGAGTTGAAGTACGTTTAAATCGAAAAATTAATTTATTCGAAAATTTAGATAGAAATGGCAATATATAGTTTAGGTAGTGAGCACTATAGTTATGTAACTTAATACACACTATAATTAATTTTTTATTTAATAAATATAAATTACATATATAATTTATTTTTAATTTAAATTATTTTTTTAAAAAAATTAATATTAATTATGTAAATAAAATAAATAATAAAATCGAATTTTACAATTGAATTTAAATTATGTATATATAATATTATTAAATATATAAAAATTATAAATATGATAAATATTCAATTAAATCAAAATTTTAAATATTGTTGGGTGTAGGAAAATATTAAAAACATGTTATC
This sequence comes from Pugionium cornutum, assembly GCA_018901935.1. NCBI lineage: Eukaryota > Viridiplantae > Streptophyta > Magnoliopsida > Brassicales > Brassicaceae > Pugionium > Pugionium cornutum. The sequence goes on along the minus strand of CM032158.1, from coordinate 13,862,289 downwards.
TTTGATATAAATATTAAATGAGGATTGGATTGGCTGAACTGAACTAAATATTATATAGATCAATAATTCATAATAAAAACTGTAAGTTAAGATAATTAATTTTGAATAATTGAAATATTTTACTAAGAAAAAAGATTAAAAAAGTTGATTAATATATTGGGAAAAGGTAGTATGATATATAATAAGAGATGGATTAAACGTCTAAAAATGGTGGTTGATTATTGGTGTATAATTAGTTTGAAGGAAAGCACGCAAACTCTAAAGTAACCTTAGGGACCCACGAAAGCCCTAACTCTTCTAACGACTAAACTAACTCTCATTTAATATTAATTTAATCTCTTTTACATGCTTTCACGTTGACGTTAATTGCTCCATACTATATTTCTGTTATGACAAAAATTCTTTGATGACTTGAATACTAAAACACATAAAAAGCTCAACTGCAATGAAACAATCAAGACTTTAATTCCCTATAATCTTCAAATTGATGTAAATTCAAAATTACTGAAGGAAAAAGAATCTTTAGGTTTTGTCCAAAATGCAGAAACCAACACCATAAAGTATTTATACACGTCACACAAATTGAATCTATACATCTCACAAGCACATATTTGACCGGTCTCTAATAATTACCTGACAGTATGTGTTTATCATATTGTGTATGAGTCAAACCTAACACCTTCGATAAACACCAAACTAACTGCGACAATACATTAATTGTGTTATACATATATACGCAAACTATATACATACATACATTTAGAAACCCGAAGCTTTGTACGTAAATCTATTTAACTTTTCTGAACAATTCGATATACAGAGTGACATGTAGAAAAGCTTAAACTTCTTTACTTTTACTGAAAAGATGTTACGTATGGTTTATGAACATATATGTAATTGACACCTATGGACATATAGTTTGACTAACAATGAATGCAGTGGATTAGGATAAAATTTACTCAACAGTCAAATATAATATAACCCATTTTACCTTCCGCATGCACTTTTAGGTTATGAATAAAGTAAAAGATGAAAAGAGTTAGTTAAAATGAAGACTTCCATGTCAAAGAAACGTAGTAAAAGTCTTTGATTTACCATCTCAAAGTCGTTGACGGTAAATGTCAAATATTGTGAGAATGACTATACAGACTTTTTTGAGGAAAATATACACATAAAATTTAGAAAATGAGAAACCTATCATTAACCTTTCTTTTTGTTCGGTAAATCTTATAATTCTAAAATCTAATTTTATCGATGAATTATGATTCAAAATTAAAAAAAAAAATATAGAAAATCAAACAACAAAAAGATTAATCTAAAACCGCTGAAACCGTCTGTAAAAAGATAACTTCACTCCTTTCCGATTTGAAAATTGGTCAATTTGAGAGATTGTCTTCTGTTTTAACAAATTCGACAATCCCTTACTTGAAGATGGATGCAGTTAAGGAAAGGTTACATTCCTTTATAGATATAATGGTTTCGTTGTGGGCTTTACGAAAGGTAGATTTTGCCCAACGTATGGAACGAACGGTAGATTATATACACTCTACTTTTGTTAAGAGACTTAAAAGACAATAAATACCAGGAATAAGAAAAAAACAAATCACCTAACATTTATCCCTCTCTCAATATATGATCACAATGGATATTAAGTGAGTATCAATTTGTACAGAATCATCTTATCAGCTTCTATCCAAGTTGCTAAAGAAGCATAAATGCCACTTTCAATTTGAATGTATACATAGATGTGTGGGAATATGCATATGATGCACACATCAAATCAGAGTATAAGATGCTGGTTTCAACTTTTGAATTATCAAAATCAACCATTGAAATTAGAAGGACCTATTCTCAGGACATGTCTACACAGATGATGTTAGAATTATTTATAGATTCATTTTAGCTTTTATGAGATCTACATGGGGCTCTTCTCAGGATCTTAAAATCCACAATTGAGAACGCATCAAATTTACTCCATCATCAAACAAAATATTCCAAGAAAAGATTCATGCTGAAGTTTAGACAATAATATACCTTACTCAAGATGTTCTCAAACGAGGACTTTATATTTGACATTCAATCTGCACCAAGAATGAAGATACAAAGAGGCATAGTAGGAAGATATAAGTAGCTGAAGATATCTTGTAAACCACTTGGTTTATACCAGAAGACCGATACAAAGATCTTAGCTATCAACTTCTCCTTACAAAGACACAGTATTGTTGAAAAATAAAAGGCATTTTGATTCATTCTTGACAGAGTCAGGTAAACATGCGCCATAAAAAGCTCGACAAAAATCACTCTACAGTATTACCAACGGGTAAGAAGAGAGCAAATTGCCAGAAATTCAGTGCTTTTCTGGAGTAGCAACAGTTATGCATTTGAACATTGCTTTGCAAAACTTGGAAGTAAAAAATTAAAATAAAAAAGCACAAGTTCAAGAATCTAAATGAAAATTAGCAGAGCAGCTAGTCAACATAGGCTAAAACCAATTGAGATCCTTGCAATCAAGGGCAACTGCAACTACTGGAGTGGTACAAATCTCCCCCAACAATATTTCTGCTAATAAAGATTCAACTTTGGCAGATTTTTCTCAGACATGATTCTTCTTTGTGACCATGTCCCAGAAGAATTCAGTCAATATAGGCTCGTAAGAGGGCATCTTAGCGTATCCAGGAAAGTAGTTAATATCAATTATAAGGTACCTGTTAGCATCTCTTGCATCCCTAATCACGTCGAAGTTAAAGAGATTCAGACCCATTGATTTCCTCATCGCCTTTGCTAGATCTGTCAAGAAATTCAATGGAGGCATCTCTACTTTCTCTAAGCTCCTATCCTCCCCGTACTCTTTATTCTTGTCTTCTTGAGCAGTCAGATTCGATATCTGTGAAAACGGAAGGGAGCCTTTCGATGTACCGATCTTCTCTTCAGAGATGTCAGGTAAAGATCTTCTCTTCACGCATTTTACATAATCTCCAACCACATAGACCTTGAAGATCACACCACCATGATTCACAAACTCCTGCAACACAATCGGTGCCTTCAATATCTTCATCCCTTCTTGATCATATATTAAAAACATCTTGTGAGATTTCGCACTCCCATCGGCGTCCAACGGCTTGGCGATCACCGGAAACTTAAGCTCACCCAAAGCTCCCCCGCCGCTCAAAACGCTCGAATCCATAACAACAACTTGCTCCGGAACGCCAAATCTTTCGCTATCTGAGATAGGAAAGCTCAATTGAGTTATCACCTCGAGCATCGAAACCCTATTGTGCAATCGCTCGATAGCCTCCGGCAAATCAATGACAGGAACACCGGGGAATTTCTCGCAAAATTTATGGAGGTTCTCTTTCCAATCCACATCATACAGCTTGTGGATTATGCAATCGAGCTTCCCTTGCTCTAACAACGATTTAACCGGATCCAGCTTGACCAGATCAATGCCTCGTTGCCTTGAGTGCTCGATCAAAGAAGGCTGGATGAAACTATTCTCTTTCTTGGCTGCGAGGGCGTATCCCACTATATATCTCTCCTGGGTTGAATCCGACATCTTGTGCTGTTCTGCTTCGAAGGTAACAAAATCTAGGAAAAAATCATGCCCGGGAATCAAAACCTCTTCGAGAGAAAAGGAAAGAAAATTCCAGCATCCAGATGTGAAATTTTAAGACAATCAATTGGAAGAGATCATACCAGAGTCCATATACCGAATCGATAATCCAGAGAGAAAAGATTGAAAGAATTGTTTCTGTCGCCTTTTATTTTATGAGATGAAATAACAGAGAGAAGGGAGTGATGTACACGTGTGGAATAGAATATGGGTACGTGTGAGGATGTAAGTGGTGAATGTAAGCCGCGTGTAAGCGTGCGTAAGTGGAGGGTGTAAGTCTCTCATGATCTGACGGCTAAGATGCATTTTTTTGTTGTGGGCCTTTGTGCTGTTAATGGGCTTCGATCTCTCGAACCGAAGCCTTCACGTGGAAAACGTAGTTGCGAACCGAAACGCGAACCCGGACGCCAAAATGTGGGTCTTAATTTTTTACGATTTGTTTAGTTAACATAAAAAAAAAGAGAAAGAATTTAATAGTTTATGTATTATTTGGAGAGCAAAAAATGATTTGTATATTTTGAAAAACTATTATTTAGATGGTAAATGTTTTAAAGATTTTATTTTCAGTGTTGTTTGTTGCGTATTCCATTGCTGTTTTTCATGCATATCACAGTAGGTTATGACTTGATAAACAAGCTTTCTCTGTTATCTCTGTCACCTAGAGTTTTCCCCCAAATAGATGACTTGATAAACAAGTAAATAGGATAGGGGTTTTCTGCCAAGCTCTTCTGGAAACATATGCAAAACGCTAAACCTACGTTTCTCCGTTCGTTGCAATCCAAACAATCCCAGCACAAGTTCATCGATTCGGTTAATTTCTGGTGAGTTTTGCAGAAACTCAGACTGGTGAACTCTGCGACGTGATTTTGGCATAAAAGCTCCCTGTAAGTGAATCTATTTTCCGGGTTTTGCTCAAAGGTCCAAATCCAATCTAGCTTAGGGTAGAGAAGACAGACTTTCTATGAGCCGATGAAAGAGGCGAATTTCACAATAAAGTAAGTGAAAAGAGAATTGAGGAAGATAAAGAACATGAGAAGCCATTCTACTGGTGTTTCTGCTTAGCTTCGTCCCAAAGAAAATCTTTTTCTGCTTAGGTTCATGGGCCAATATTGGCCGGTCACATAATAAATAATCAGTGGTGGGTTATGAATTTACTGAGACACTAAAGAAGTGGACTTGAGAAAATCAAGCCTCGCTTTGGTCAGCTTTATCTTCTCTTCTACTTCTTCTGCTTTCTCCTTTACACCTCTCACCACTTCTTCTGGAGCTTTCTCCAAAAACTACATTATGTAAAACAAGCAGCTTAAAACCCATGCACAGCGATTCAATAAGTTTATTAAAAGACAAATCTTTTATAGATTCTTTTGATGATGATGATAATAGTATACACCTTTGGTGAATTGAGTCGACTTATGAGGGCATCATATTCAGTTTGCATCTTGGAGAGACGTTTGGAAATGCGTTGGACTTCAGAAGATATATCAACCATGTCGGCAAGAGGTAGATATGCCTCTAGTCCTTCACTTGCCACAAGGTGGACTGAGAGATTTGCATCACCTAAATGTCCAACCATGTAGCAAGCAAAGCATCCGAAATTGTTTCTTTTTATGATTGATGCAAGATGCAAGTAGAGAAAAGAGAAGAGCAAAATTGGTTGGTTTCAAGATTATTATACCAGGAGGGGCATTGGTAAAGTGGACGTTGTTTAAGTCAAGCCTTGATAGAAGAGCTAACACCTCCTTCTCTTTCTGCACAGAGACAAAAACACAGCTTTTAATAAGTAAACACGAGGCCAATCAATAAAACTAGTTAGAAAGTTAGCTGTTATGAATCTCACATTAAAGGTGAGTAAGTAGTGTATAGATGCTACCAAAGGCACAAGTTACTAACCGAAATATATTCAACAACCTCTGCACTTCCAACAACTGAGGCAGATATACGCTTTACAGGTTCCACTGAATACTCTGCTCGCACATTTCGAATTGCTCTAGTCTGTGATTTTTACAGGCAATATGTCAGCATTTTCTCAACTTCTTCTAATATTATAAATATTAAATCCTTTATGTATGGTTCTGTTGGAGGTTTGCAGAATACATAAAGGCAGAAAGTCAAACTTACTAGTGCTTGTAAATTCTCAAATCTTTTTATTGATTCAACATTCCTTGGAAGTGAATTTTGTGGCCATGGAGACACAATGAGCGCTTCCTTCCTGTAAGGAAGTGCCTGCAAATACAAATGCATTCAGAATGTAAAGCTTTGTGAAGCTGAAATCTTGGTTGCAGTACCAAAGTAATCAACCACATATGACTAACTTTAGGGTCTTTTTACATCATGCTCAAATAAAAGCTACACCACCCAAAAAAACCTTAGAGATAACAGCATAAGCATGGATGGGTGAAAACCGTCCAATGGTGAAGGGCCATGACATGTATAAAAGCCAAACAGCATAACTGAGAGCATGTTACCTGCCATAGATCCTCAGTTACAAATGGCATAAAGGGATGCAACACCTTAAGTATATTCTCAAAGACATATAGCAAAACTGCCTGAGAAACCACAGAAACTGAATTGCCTCCAGATCCATACAGTCGAGATTTGCTGGCTTCAATATACCTAAAGTAGGGAGTAAGACTAGTCAGTCAGTTAAGTTCAAATATGTACCCGTAGTTAAGAGTTCAGGTGGTGATACCAATCAGCAAAGTCACTCCAAAAGAAATCATATGATTCTCTTCCTACATCCCCAAAGAACAACTTCTCATAGCTTGCTGTGACGGAATCAATGAGAATATGGAGTTTAGACACCTGAAAATAACACAAAAGGAATGTAAGGTGGTAGGCAGATTAATACTACTTGATAACTCCACCGATGAAATATCATACCGCCCAACATTCAGGTAAGGGTAAACTGTGCAGAGTTTCTTCTTTATCCAACTGAAAAAAGGAAGCAAAATATTAGACCAAATTTACTGTACACATTGTAAAATTATCAACAAACTGATACTAAGAGAGCAGTAATGATTTATGCAACTTAATCAGCCTAAGGTAGCTTATCACTTCTGATGTTATTCTACAACTGCCATAAGTTATGGCAAAAGGTAAGCTGCAGGAAACACTCCATGAAAGAGGTCTGACCAATCTTCTATATTTAATGCTACCTCCTTTGCTTTCTGCGACTTTTATGGTCCATGAACCCACACAGAGATAGTTTTAAACATTTTTTAGACTTTACATCCTATTTAGTCTGTCAATAAAAGAACAAAGGGATACCACAGTTCTCTTATACATTCTAGTGGAGATAGATAAGCAAGTAAACCTTGAGGGCCAGCAAACTCTCCCAAGCAGATGTATCGCTTAGACTAGGCAGACTCTGAAGCACAAACTTCCCAGCATTCCATAGTTTGTTGGTAAATGCTTTATTTGCAGTTAACCTCTCAGTAGATAAGTTCAGATCCTAACAAAAAAGACATGAGGAAAAGATAGGAAGGAAAATAGACATAAATGTGACATTAAGCCTTTCAAAAGAAAATATTGGTTCAGCTGCCTAAACACATTAGACAAACCTGACCAGCAGTTCCCAGCGCAAGAGTGAATCTCAGAGCATCAGTGCCAAAATCTTTAATTAGGTCAAGTGGATCTATGACATTCCCGAGAGTTTTTGACATTTTCCTCCCCTGAAAAATCCAAATAATCAGGTTTAACTGCATATTTACATGGGCATATAAAGAAGGAGAATACTAGTTTCCTCATAATTGGAAATCCTAGAGGTTCCTTAACATTTAATAGCAAAAAGAGAGAAATGCAAGATAATAATATGGAAAGCCTCAACAGTCAACAATCAAGGTTTGAGTATTTATATTGTTCCCAGAAAAAAACAATTGACTTGAACAGGAAAAAGTCTAAACTTACTTGAGAGTCCCGTATAAGTCCGTGAAGGTAGACATGAGAAAATGGAACGGTCCCTGTAAATTCTATTCCCATCATAACCATTCTTGCTACCCAGAAAAATAGTATGTCATGCCTGTCAAACAAAAGGCCAATAGTTATTTGAGGATTTCAAAGAAGTGAATTGCAACAAAGGCGCATTTTCTTTCCCAATTTTCTTAAATTTAAGAAATCACTTCTTGGTAACAGAAAAATTGTTGTTGGTCCTAAACATTTTCCTCACTAGCGAAGGGTCTAGCATTAACATTAGCCCAGATATAGCAGCTGCCGTTTTCCTGATTGACAAGAAAGAAAGGAAACATACCCTGTTTCTAACATATTTGTAGGGTAGAACTTATTGAAATCCTTTGCTGATACATCAGGCCAGCCAAGAGTGCTGAATGGCCACAATGAGCTGCAGAAAACAAAATCTTAGGTGAAACACATAGGAAATTCTTGCACAATCGGAAAGATATGTTCAGCAGCATATATTCGTTAAAAGGATAAGCACTAATTCATTGTGCCTATTCCAAAGGAGCCGGAAATTTCACATTATTAAACTAGAGACTATTTTTATAGCAATGACGCACAGAAGAAAAATCATTTCCAAATAAATCCAACTGAGCAACTAACCTGGAAAACCAGGTGTCAAGAACATCTGGATCCTGATATATTTCAACATCTTTTCCATACTTCTCATGGGCTTTCTCAAGGGCTTCTCCAGCATTTCTAGCAACAATGTAGTCCTCCTCGCAATCCTTTCCAACCACATACCAAACGGGTATGCGATGCCCCCACCACAGCTGCCGGCTTATGCACCAATCCTTAATATTTGTCAGCCAATGGTTGTATATCTACAAGTAGCAACAGAAAATTAAGTAAAAGCAAAAGTATGCAATGTAAACGATAAAAAATCGAAGCCTTGCAATGAATTTACCAAATTGACGAGAGAAAAACAGAGACCACTCAGCAACTAATGACACACAACCAGTTGCTCGCATACCTTCTCAAATCTCTCAGGTATGATGGTAAGTTCTTTTTTTTCAACAGCAAGAAGAGCCTTCTCAGCTAAAGGTTCCATGTGGACAAACCATTGTTTGCTTACAAGTGGCTCAATAACCTAACGACAGTTAAATCATGCATGAGAAAGTATATGAACATCTAAAGAACAGGAAAATTGATACTGGGTCAGCAGAAAAATACTTCTCCACCACGCTGAGATCTTGGAACTCGTAAAGTATGAGGCTCCTTCTTAACAGCTAAACCTGTCTCCTCAAGATCTGCCCATAGTTTCTCCCTCACCTCAAACCGGTCAAGGCCACTGAAAACATGATGTATGTTAATGTGCCATAGACGTTCTTTCATTTCATAATGTTAAAAATAATGCAGCTAACATATAAGTTTATTTTTTGTTACCAAAACAACCCAGCAACGTCATTTAGTGTTGCATCCTTGTTCATCACATTCAGAATGGGGAGCCCTAGCTTTCTTGCAAGAAGATAATCATTATGATCATGCCCAGGACTTATCTTCAGAACACCAGTCCCAAAATCCTTATCAACATACTGCCATGGTACAAGGAAAATACTGATGAGAAATGCATGAAGAACAGCAAATATAAACTATGAGGTAACTTCAGTTTCTTCCTTCTGACTAACTAAAACTTAAAAGTTCTCCAGCAAAAAAAATAATAATGAGACTTGATCCTAACAGACATCATAAAGAGTGCATAGGAAGTAGATCTGAGTTCACCTTATCTGAAATTATTGGGACATGACGACCATATGTCATAGGTACAATTGCTGTCTCACCAACATACTTAGAATAACGATCATCCTGCAGATGCCAAATAAATTTCACAACACTAATCCTCAAAAAATGCCCAAAACAGAGCACCTATTAGAGGAAACGATTAGAAAAAATCTACATGGACATGAGATCCAATAAATATTATCATCTACTTTGTAGATTACATCTGCTTATGTTAGATTAGACCAGCAACCCAGCAACCCAGCAACCCAGCAACCCAGCAAACTCAATATTTGACCTCAAATCATTTTGACGTAGATGAAATCTACATGGAAAACCTCAAAAGGAAGAAGAAAAGAAAATGTGTAATAAACTATTTACTTTTCTCGTCCCTAATATAAAACTTGCTTCTAAATTGTTAACAGAGAGCCCCGTGCATTAAAAAAGATACCAAATTTGAAAACACGTGAAACAGACTTTGGTAGTGCTATGCTATCTGTCAATCCCAATATCCTATTATCAAAAGGAAATATAAATAAATATATATATATAGCCACCTACCTCGGGATGCACAGCAATGGCCACATCACCAAACAATGTCTCTGGACGAGTCGTTGCTATAGTAAGAAAGTCCGGACTATAGGAGGAAAGATCAAATTAGCGAGTTCCATAAGTAGACCAAAGGTAGTCACTAACCTTTCAAGAATATTTACTAGCACAAGTTAAGGTTAAGTACTGCTGAAGCAACTCTTACAGACCCAAAGTTGTATTCCACAAGTTTTCATGATCATACCACATAATCTAAAGCCTCAGTAGATGCACTTTACAAACCCTATCATGGTATGTGAACTCTTTAAAGAGCAGGGTTTGATCAAACTGAAGTAAGAAAAAGTTGTCTTTTCACATAACTCGCTATATGTAAGGGTTCATAAAAGACATACTAGAATAGAACAGTAAAAGCAATACTAGTAGTTGGACAGTACCTTCCCGCTACACGGTATTTAATATGGTATAGAAATCCAGGTTCCTCCGAATATTCTACTTCCTGGTAAGAACACGACAGTCACTTCTAATTTCTAGAAAGAAAAAAGTAATCAAACAACAGAGTGGGATAAGATACATCACACACCAAATCTGAAACAGCCGTCTGTAAATTAGGGGACCAGTTGACCATGTAAGATCCTGGAAAAGCATTATGCTAAAATCACCAATTTTCGTATACGTACAGCAAATCAGTACTTACAGCTACAAAAACAGAAATCAAAATATATGCTATGATACCTTGATATATCAACCCCTTGTCATGAAGCTTGACAAAAGCCTCGACCACAGCTCCTACAAATTCGGCGTAAAGAGAATCAAGGAATCGACTCGACGGAAGAATTCAAATGGTAAGTACATATGATTTGAAGATAAGAGCAACAAGAAACTTTAAGAACCACCTAAAAAAACTGCATAATATTTAAGTTGTCGAAATTCTTTAGGTTCTAAAATACCTCTCAAAATTATATAAAGACAACTTTGAGCACCACCTAGAGTTTGCTTTTAGAATCACCATCTAGAAGATATGGAAACTATAGAAGATGCCTTACGACTCAATTGCTCATCAAGAGTGAAACGCTCTCTACTCCAGTCACAAGAAGCACCCAGTCTCTTAATCTGATTTGTGATGGTTCCGCCATACCTGAGAAAAAACCACACAAATTTTAATTCCAGCCTTACCCTTAAAATATCAGATTCAAATACAGAGGATTTTATCTTTTAAAGCTTTTGGCCTTTAAAATGGTAAAATTACTGAGTCAAATAAGGGTACAGGAATCATATTGCTTAAAACACTTTATTTTTTTCCAGGATATCTATAACATGACTTTTTCGAAGAATAAAACACCACCAGAGTACAGTATGGATATTTTCTAATAGATATTTTGAAGTAAGTCATTGCAGTGATTAGATAGCATACTTCTCCTTCCATTCCCAGACTCTTTTGGTAAACTCATCTCTACCTAACTCCACTCTCTTAATGCCTTCTGATGCTAACATCTTTTCCACAACCAACTGTAAGGAAATGCAGCTTTCATCAAATATATATACAAAATATACTCTATAAAGAAAATGTGGGATATAGGTAAGGAACGAGAGCAATAGAGTGGGAAGAAGCAAAATGTAAAAATCATAGCAAGCACAAAACAAACAAACACGTACAAACCGAAAGACCATGTCAAATTTGAAATTTGAACGGAGAAATGAACCTGAGTGGCAATACCAGCATGATCAGTCCCAGGCAGCCAAAGTGTTGGCCTCCCTCTCATCCTATTGTGTCGAACCATAATATCCTGTTAAAACAAAAACACAAAGTGATGAGAATAGCAGAACCATAGCCTAACACATCTAATGCACCAAAATAATATGGTATTAGTAAATAATCTTTCAAGCCAACTTAAAAACTGCAGAGGCTTTTAGCTACATAAAAACAAATCACAGACGAGTCTTTGTATTTCCAGCAGCCAGGATGTTTGTCAGCCTATCACATTTTTTTCTTTCATAAATCATCATCAACATTACGTTTTTCTTAATTTTTATCAACCACGGAAACAATCATGAACCAAAAAGGAAAAGACTTCACATTTAAAGGGGAAATATACCATGCAGCTCAACTGAAAATACCTAACAAATTGCACATGTATCTACAAAAATAAGCAACATACGAGCTAACTCTACAAACAAACTGAAAAGCTTAAATGAAAATAGGAACATAATTGAATACCCAAATGACTGTCAATTATCTCAATATCGATTTCACAACCTCAAGAGTCACAAACATCGCATGCCCCATGTGCAGAGAACCAGTAACATTAGGAGGTGGCATTGGTATCACAAAAGGGCTGTCTCCGTGATCAAAACTTGGTTTGAAGTACCCTTGAGACTCCCACCTAAAATTCTCAACATCCATTTATCATCATAAATTTTACAAAATCCATGTTTCCATAGTACGCTCTTTTTACCTTGGGAAGAATGAGTCCCATACTATTTACATTGCAATATCCAAACTCGTAATTCCAATATATCAGCAGAAAAGATTACCATTTGTATATGTTCTCCTCCGACGAAAAATCAAAGGTCTTGGATGTCTCAGGAGATGTAAATATATTATTTCCTGACGCAGAAACTGGAAAAGAAAAGAGAAACTCGAATAAACTTAACTGAAACAGAAGGAAGGTTCATGTAGAGGGACATACGAATATACGATTGCTTATCACCATGATCATTTTTCCCGATCAATACATAAGAATTTCGATAATAACGTGGTCAATTATCAGGTAGAGAACAATTCTTAGATGCTGTACACGAAGAACAAACTTATGGACAGTCTAGTTCTAGAAACAAACATAAACAACAAAAGCCATAGGAGACATAAACGGATATAAAATGGCGACGAACATACCATAAAATGAAAATCTACGTTTCGAAAGACGTGAATCCAATCGGTGAAGAGAACGGCGTCTGTGAGTGAAGAACAGAGTGTTGAGCCGGTGAGGAGAGCAGGGAAACAAAAGCGAAGCAGTAGTTGTGGGTAGAGAGAAACCCATTTTTAAAGAAACGCCGACAGATTCCCCGGAAAATCTGGGGCGAGAAAGATTTTGAAATTCCCAGCAGAAGATAAGCCGCTGAGGAAAATGGGGTTTTAAGGGTCAGTGAAACAATACATTGATTTAAAATATTAAAAGTAATGTTAAATTTTCTAATTTAAAATATTCAGATAAATCAATAATTTTTAGTATCTCAGTGATTTCATTTGGATCGATCTATTTCCTAATAAAAGCGAATCAGTGAACTTGTTATGCTGAAGCATAAAAATGTTTTGCCATGAGAATCCAAGTGACAGAGGATCCTCGATTGAGCGATCATCGAGCGGGAAGGTGGGTTGTGCTTAGTTCTTGGGTAAATCATTAATCCTTTGTATCCATCTGTCTGAAATCAGTAGTAGGATATGTTCTCTTAAGTCTTAATTTCACCAGTGTTCTCACTCGAATTTGATAGAGGAGGAGAATGTTCTTAAAGAACACGAATCAAGTGTGAAACATATTCCTTGGCAAGCTACTGCATCAAATTCTGGAGGCAGTCTAGTGAAGACGGTTCAGCAAATCGAAGAAGAAGAAATAAGGTGGTAGAAAGGATCTGCCTTTGACTGTTATAAGCTAAGAGATCCAATCCCGTGGCCAAGACAATCTTCCAGACAAAGATCTCAACTGTAGTCAGGTTAAAACAATGTATTAAATTGGTTATAACTAGTATTTTGTCGGAGAAACACCAACTCACCAAGGTGTAATGGTGTTATGAGTGGACGGTTTATTCTGAAACTCTACAGAGTTTTCAGTCAATTTTTCCAATTCATAAATGTTTTTTCTGCATAAAGGTTTTTAATGGCAAAAATCTTGATTTCTATGACTCTCTTAAGATTAATCTGAATTCCGGTTTGCAATTGGTTTCGAGAGAATTGCATCAGTAAAAATCTTTCAAGTGGAAAGGGTAGTCTCGTAATTTACAATACTTTTTTGCGGGATATCTAAGAAAATGTCAGCATAGTCTTCTTACGAGTGTTTTCTCAGATCTCTTGGTTTTCGTTTTCAATGGCGTCTTGTGTTGCTCATCTTTCTTTCTCTGGTAACCGACTCCTATATACTTTTTTTGCTTCTAAAATTGCTAAATGCTTATCTCTCTCGTGTATTTTGTTTCATCCTTGAGGTTTCCGATTGGATTGTAAAAGAGTGAATTAGGAGGAGAATTATCTTCCGACTTTTCTAACTTCCGGTAGGGTTTTTAGCGGTGCGGGGGCAGTTTTGAGATAATTTCATCGTTCCTATATAAATTCAGCAAATTAGTTTCTGAAAGCTATACTTAAGGACAAAACATTTTTGTTGTTTTAAAGAGACTGATAACAAATATCCAGATGTGGAGCTTTAGTTTGCATTTTGATTTGTAAAGAAGTTATGAGAGTTTCATATTTAAAATGAAAAAGAGAAGAAACTTAGCAAGCTTCTTAATTCGGGTTCTTGAATCTGGTTGCACAGGTGGGTCTCAATCGCATCATGTGAGACCAAATGGATTCTCTAGCAAAAAGCTCAATTCGATTTGTAAAACCTCTGCATTGGCAATTCAGAAGAAATCAAACGGAATCCACAAGTTTTCGGTTTCTGCAGGGTACAGGTATGTATGTAATGTGGCTACATCGTGATTCTCTTTGTCCTGAATTGACATAATACAATCATGAAGAATAATTGTTCAAACTTGATTCTTCTAATGTCTTTCAGAGATGGGAGTAAGAGCGGAAACAGTGGAGATTTCATAGCTGGTTTTCTTCTAGGAGGTGCTGTTTTTGGCGCTGTTGCATATATCTTTGCTCCACAGGTAATTTATCTTAATGTCTTTTTTTCTTAAGGATTATGTTAATAATGTGCTAGTTTCCCTATGAGCTCTATATTGAAATTATGAGTTGACTTGTTCTTAGATGATCTTTCGTAGCATTGTTATGCGATTTGAGTTAGATATTTTTAATGTTTTGGTAATTCAGATCCGAAGATCAGTTCTGAATGAAGATGAGTATGGTTTCAAGAAGCCGCAGCAGCCAACATACTACGATGAAGGTTTAGAGAAAACGAGAGAGACACTGAATGAGAAAATCGGACAGCTTAATTCAGCAATTGACAATGTTTCTTCGCGTTTAAGAGGTCGAGAAAAAAACAGTTCTTCGTCGAATGTACCAGTCGAGACTGACCCAGAAGTTGAAGCTACGACTTGAAGAAACAAACAGCTCTCTTCTTCTCTATGTGTTTCTTTTGTAACCAGAGTTGAAAACAATCCCATAACATTTGTGATTTGGTGCTTTAGTTTATCGTTGTGCTTTTGTGCTCAGTCCTTTGTAGACTTCTTGCAAAGTGAAATATACAATCTTTTGTTTTTAGTTATGGGTTCAATTCAGCATTTGACTTAATTTAATTCGTAGGTGAGACAAACTGCCTAGCTTTTGATTTTCTTAGTAATAAGAAACTAATGAAATATTAAATTGTATTTACTTCACATGGTTTAGCTCTGGGTTGGATTTGTTTTTTTATGTAAAGTGTGTTATCTTTGGTTCAGAGACTATTTCATAAGCATTTTAACATGTAAACTAAACTTTTTTGATTAATAGTATAAAATAACATATTTTTAAATTTTATTTTAAATTAACATTATAAAGTTAAAATTTTAAAATAACACAATAATTTTCTAAAATACATATTTACTATAAATAAATTAGAAATATAATTAAAATATTATATTTGAGTTTTTTTGCAATTTAAAATTTAACTTTTTTATTAAAATTTTTTTAAAATACTTTAATATTAAATTTTTGATTTTTGGAAATTTAAAAAATATTTTTTTTTTATCAATTTTCCGATTTGAAATAATTCAAAAAACACAAAATTTAAAAGAAAAATGAAGTAAAAAAAAACATTAGAGATAAGCATTTGGCCAGTGGTCTGATCAGAAAGTCACAAATCCAAAATATCTAAAAGGAACCGAAAACTCAAAAAGCCAAAGTCTTTCTTTCTCCGACTCCCAAAACAAACAAAAATTCTCGGAAAGCAATCCACAATATTCGATTTTCAACTTTTCCATTTTTCGTTTTTGATTTGTTGACGGAAGGAAAGGAAACACCTACGAAATTCCCTTTCATTTTAGGGTTTTGGGTTTCTATTTTTCTCTCTTATCAGATGATGTGCGAGGAGATTCTTCCTCTGTTCGTGTCTAGTTCAGATGGAAGACCATTATAACTCTCCCCCTAAGGTAATATCACGGGTCTTTCGAATCGTATTTAAATCTGGTTTAGATTGTGTCTGGTTTATACTCGAGTAATATGAAGATCTGATCCAGTTTCGTCGAGTATAGTTGTTAGATCCAAGGATTATTGGTTATTTTGTTTATTCTTTAGGTTGATTACTTTCATATTCTTGAAATTGATTATGTTTGCATGTTTTCTTTTCATTTCCATGAATGCCGATTTGATATATTGAACTTGTAACTTTTGGTTTGTTTGAAGGATTACTATAAGATTCTTGAAATTGATTACGACGCAACTGAGGAGTTGATCAGACTGAATTATCGGAAGCTTGCATTGGTTAGTGAACTCAAAAACCCTTCTCGTATATCCGCTAAAAGCTTGTTATTGCTTTTAGATTGACTTTTAGTGTTTCTTGATTGAAAGGAATCCTTCTTTTTTTTTTTGCTGAGAATGTTTCTGCTCTTCAATCTACAGAAATGGCATCCTGATAAGCACAAAGGCGATAGTGCAGCAACAGAAAAATTCCAAGAGATAAATGAAGCTTATAACGGTAAGTATTGCTTCTGGATAGTCGGTTTCTATGCATCGGAACATAAAAAGATAATCCATTTTAGTACCCTAGGTAGTGGCAAGCTTCAGTGAACTGGAGATAAACGTTTTAGGAAGAATAGAAAGAAACAAAGTTTAGCAATGAGAGAATAAAATTACCAAAGGCTGAAGCTTCTTTATACATTTAGCTCCTTAACCAGTATGTTTCATTAGTTCTGTTTAAAAATTGCAACTTTATATTGTTTCAACCTTCTGATTATTTGGCATCGTCTCTCCATCTCTGTCTCTGTGTACTTCACTACTTCTCTATAATTTCACGGGTTTTTTGTTTGTCTGTAGTCTTCTTAACTATAACTTGAACTATCTTCATATCCAGACCCTTTTTTAACTGGCTTTTAGTATGAACATCTGTTTGAATATAAGTTCTCTTATGATTCATTTCTATCTGACACTTGAGGTAGAACAAGGCTCTCTCTCTCTCTCTCTCTCTTAGCAGTGTCTCGAATCAATTTGTTCGTAATGTTATTTAGCTTCTTATTTCTTTTTGGCAGTGCTGATGGACCCCGCTAAACGTTTTGAGTATGATTTAACTGGTATCTATGAGATCCATAAGTATACCTTACGGGTATGTAGCATATTCTTCTTTGGATTTACAAACTGATTTTCACATTTGAAAAACAATGAATCTAGGTTTTTCTGACTTTGTGATTCTTCCAACGCAGGAATATCTTGCCAGATTTAAGGGAATGATACTCACTTGCAACGGGCTCGGTATAAGCCAGTCCGCATCACCGTGGTAACCTCTTCAGATTTCAATTTTTTATCTGCAGTGTCAAATTCTTATCTATCATGAGGCTATTTCATATAGTAGCTTGTTTTCACTTGCATGCAGGACAAATCAATTGGCTGAGATTACCAACAAAACAGCAGACTAGCAAGGTCGGTTATCTTTGTCTTTTTATCTTGCCATTGCGAACTTACTATGCTTATTAGATCTATTTCTGTACTCATTATCAACACAGGATACTGTATAAACTGAAGCTGAAGTTAGAAGAGAGCTTTAAAACTGTACAAATTGGAGCTACTGCATGTTTTATCGCTCATTGTTGATATATTGAAATGCTTTAATTAAATGTTGTTTTATTTCTGAATCGATGTAGAGTTAGAGCAGCTTCTATGGTCCGATTTCTATTCATACATTTGTGATGGCCAATTCCTAAAACAACCCAGACTTCGAATAGATATATTTGTGATTTCTAGTGGAGGAGACTAATCTGAGTCGCCCAAACAACTATACCAAGACAAACTATTAAAACTAGATCTTGATGATGTGGTTATTAGAGCAAGAAAATCATCATTAAGCAGCCTAAAAACCAAATTCATAATGTAATGTAATATATTCGGATTATGAGTGTTAGAAGCTACACTGTCAATAACCAAGACGGGAAGATTACAAAGCTGCTTCTCAGACAATGGGCCAAAAGCTTCCACAGATGAGAGCTTGAGAACAAGTTACGGTTCTTCAAGATTCAAACCAAGAATAAGTCAAATAAGGGCTCCACTCTGCTCTCTTCCTTGATCTAAAACACGAAGGAAACACCTTCACGCATTTTAGATCAAAGTGTCATTAAGCAAAACAGAGCTCAAAAAGACTCTTTCTTTGGCTTAAATTAAGAAGCGCCACATCAAGTTCTCAGCTCATCTTTTCAGTGTGGTTAAAGCAAGAAAATCATCATAGAGCAGCTAAAGAAGAAACGAAAATCTAGATAATAGAATCTATAAATTCAAAAAAAAAGGACATCATATACAAAGTACAGATTACGATAAAACTGCTTCTCAGACAAAGGGCCAAAATTTTCCACATGAGAGAGCTCGAAAACGTGTCATGTTTCAAGATTCAAACCAGAAAAAATGTCTAATAAGAGCTCGACATGACTCTCTACCTTAATCTAAACTACAAAGGAGAAAACCCTCTAGCAATTTAGATCAAAGTGTCATCAAGAGACGCCGAGATCTGATAGACTCTGGTTTGAATCAATAAATGCCACATCACATTCTAAAGCTCGTCTTTTTCAGTGTGGTTAAAGCAAGAAAATCATCATAGAGCAGCAAAAAAACAATTTCGCAAAACCCCGAGATCGTAACCTTTATGTAGTTTGAGAAAACAAACAAAATATTATCAACTAGTTCGAATCAAGCTGTAGAAAGATAGAAATTGTTGAATCTCGAGAAAATGATAGAATCCACGAGAAAAAACAAACCACAGAATTCTACATGTCCAGAGATTCCAAAACATCAATGAAGATGTTTGATTTCGCATCGGAACGTACGATTCTTTTAAGCTACACGAATGATAAGCTTAAAGATTCTTTACACAAATCTGTTCCCTTAAATGCTAACACACACTAAACCTAAAACTTCCTGGCAAAAAAATCCGGAACTTAACGGAAATGAGAACCAAAAAATCGCATCTTTTTGAAACAGAATGGATTTTAGCGGAGAACAAATCTGCGGCTACACCAAAGACGAAGTCTATACTTATAGCTGAGGTTTACATCGCTTTAATGGGCTTTTAGTTGATACTTAAAGGGCCCATTGGCCGATGGCCCAATAGTGCATTTCTCGTCTCTCCATCTTCACTCTAGGCTCTGTTTCTGCGATAGTAAAAAAAACGACTTCTCTCTCTACTGGTCCATCAGTGAGAGCGTCTCTCTTCAGTGTGACATCGAATTTGCAGGTTTAAGGTTTCCGTTTCTCTCGTTTTCTATGGTTATCTTTCAATTTGCTAACTATTAGGACTATAAAGTGTTTATATAGCTGTTTAGTTTTTGTTAGGAGAAATCGAGCATCTGTAGCACCGACGTGGACTCAACATTCTTTGATGTTAATATAAGTCTTAAGCAAGGATTTGCTCGTTCAGTAAAATTACGAACTACACTAGAGAACTTAAAAGACTGCAACATATTAACAACTGAGGAGATCAAAACCAGATAAGTAAACCGAACCAAATTACTCAAACCAGCCGGTTTTGAATTTTGTTGGTCCTTGACGAAATCTCTCAAGTTCTCGTTATTACTTACAGGCTGGTTTTCTTCGTGGTCTGATTCTTTTGACGCTGGACGAAAACTTAATAAAATAATTTTAAAAAAAAAAACAAAAGCGAAAATTCCTTTCTTGCCCCTCATGTTTCTTCTCCTTTTTTCGACATCTCTCTGTTTTCGTTTCTTCGTCGAGGTTGGAAAGCTCTGCGATGGCGTGTCCCAGAGACTCCATTACATACAACGCCACGCGCTGCGCGTGCGGGATTGGTCAGCTTATAAACCGAAACTCCAGGAGCTGCGAGATCTTCGATTGGCCGTCGACGATCTCGACGGACAAAGACGTCAGCTACAGTAGAGTATCGTTCGCTGAGACGTTATTCGCCTTCGATAGGATCCGGAAGTTTACACAGTCTCAGGCTATATTCCTCGAAGCCACGCTCGTGATGCTTATCTCCTGGCTAGTATTTTGCATCTTCCTCAGATTCACCAAGCTCGGCGACGGTCGTAATATCTGGTTCAATCTCCGTTGGTGGATTACTCGACTCGATGTCTTCTTCTCCACTAGGCATTGGCTCGTTAGTGTTTCTCTTTCTTTTCTGCCCTGGTTCACTGTTTGCTTTGTTTATAGGGTTTTTTCTTGTGAACTGGTCAATTTAGCTTTTTGTATCACATTGAATCTCGCAGGACGATCAACAGATTGTCAAGAAACGGAAAACGGAACTAGGTGGAACATTATCTGTTGCGAGCTGGATTGTCTTCATAGGATTATTCGCTGCGTGAGTTTCTTTTTTTATATCCTCAATGTCTCTTTTTGGTTTTTGTTAGCCTAGAAACTGAGTTGCTTTTCAGTTTCTTCACAGACTGCTTTACCAAATCATAACCAAGAGAACCATTGAAGTTCACAATGTGAGAGCTACTGGTTCTCCTGATATAATCTCCTTCGAAAATGATTTGGAGTTCAACATCACTGCTGTTTCTGATATGAGTTGCTCCAACTTGCGGGGAATCGGGAATGTGGTCACTGGTAATCCCGGATTCAGCGACTTCAAAGTTGCTTCTCTTTCCAGTTTTGGAAACTACACTTGTAGGAACACAACTTCAGGTCCAACTGTGAATTTCAAATGTACCAAATGTCGACTTACCAGTGATTACATCTATATCTCGTGGCATTTCGTTGATCTTCCTGATGCGCCTGCTGCTGCTGTTGGATTTCAATTTAACTTCACTTCTAAGAATGAAGCTAACAAGAAGCATATAACTTTTGTTAGTGGCATTCTCAAAAACGGAAGCATCCTTGATGATAGCCCAGTTACTTTCCGTGGAACCGAAGGGAACATATTGAAGTTTAATCTGTTTCCTCGGATTTACCGTCATTTGCATGATCTTAAGCTAATCCAACCTCTGTTCCACGAGTTTATCCCTGGCTCAGTTTACCGAGACACTACTCAGCTACAGGCATCTATGGGTAGGTCAACTGATGGCATACTCAACACCACATTGTTCATCAACTATCTGTCTGCTTACATTGTTGAGATTGATCATGAAAATATACTCGGTCCTGGTAAGTAAATTTGCTCCATTTGCTTTTTTTTTTATCATTTCTCGAATCCTCAAGGCTTAATAAGTACTTTTTTTATCAACTTTGAGATGGAAACTTCTGTTTATAAAATTTAACCTTGAAATGCAAACATGTGTGTCCTACCAGTGTCTTGATTTAGCATGTGCTATTAGAGAATTCTGAAGTAGCTTCAGTTATAAGTAAAGTTTTTTTTCTTTTTCTCGTTTGCTGTTTTACAGTTAGCTTCCTCGCCGATCTTGGTGGTTTGTATTGCATCAGTATTGGTATATTTTTCTACCTACTTGTGCAGGTTTGAAGTCTTTCCATCTTCTTGACTTAATTTTTACCTTTCTTCGTGTGCTTTTTTCTCCCTTCTTGAAGGAGACTATTTGATATATCGGTATTAACAATCTATCAATATAAGGAAGAGCACTAAGCATTTACTACATTTGAAGACCTTAACATTTCTTGTCCTTTCTACACATCCTGGATAGTTGTAAGTCGGCTCTTTTAATAGTGCGAGTACAGGATCAAGAAGCTGCGAAATGAAGATACCATATTCAGGAAGATACGGAAACGTCGTAAAGCTCTAGACCACTGGGATAAAGTAATTATTTTCCCTCCTTTTTGTTATTCTTCTTGCATTGTCCTCTACACCTTGTTGCTCATAGTATATTCCTCGTTTAGCTGAGAAGATATGTTGCATACACATGGGATTGCAGCATATTGGCTAATGATGCCGTCAAAACCTCAACAGCATCTGTAATCTGTGGTTTAAAGAGACCTTCAACATCTCATAAAAGCTCTGCTTCGGAACATGGATCAACTAGAACAAAAATGCAGCATTCTATAATGTCGATCAAGAAACCTAGCTTAAATATTGAAAAGGTAAATAACTATTTATTCTTGGGTTCCCCTTCTTCTCTAGTCCTTGGAGATCTTAATTGTCTACTGTTTTCAGAATGTAATTCCACAACCTGCAAGCCAAGAAACGAGATCTTTAGACTCGGCTTTTTCTTTGGCTCATAGAGAGAATTTCTCAAACGAGGAGAGTATAAGGAGCTCTTCTCAATGCCATCCTCTTTCTCGTAGTGATAACAGTATAATCCCTCCACCTCCTCCATTGGGTATGGCTTACATTTATACCATTGTTTATACCTTAACGTCCTCATTGTTCCTAATTATCTTGATTCAGTGGCAGTAGCTGTCGTATGGTTTAGGTTATAGCAGGACAAGTGAAAGTTAGATGCATTTAAATTGAGTGTTTGTGAGGAGAAACATTGATTGCAAAAGGAATCTAAATCGAGTTCTTTGGTTTATATAATAATATGATTTCAAACCTGAGACCTTGTCTGGTACTATACTACTTATTGCAGAGTTCAATGAAGGGTCTTCTGGTTCAGAAATGGACACAATGGACATCAAGAAGAAATTTCAACTTCTCTATGACTACAATGTATTACTTAGGGAAAAACTTATAGATACTCAGTCTTTGCTCAATTCTTTGGCACCCAAAGCATCATCCTCTTCAACCACAGAACACGACGCCTAGAACCACAATGTTACCTGACATGTATTGTTTGTAATATCTTTGTAACCCCCCGCATTCATAGAACAAACAAAGTAATGAGTAATGCTTGTTGTATCTTTGTGAATATACCAAGTTGCTAGTAGTAGCAATTGTGTGCTTATGATTCTACAAGATTACCGGAGAATCTAACAAGAACTAGAAGAAAAGACTAAGCAATATATATTATCATTATCGAATAGAACCATATGGGTTTCATCAGTAAAGGTTTACTTTGTTGAAAGTCTAAAAAAACATGGTTTTAATTAGATACAAAGAGAAAATAAACATGATACTAGAAAAGGTAAATGACTTGGGTAAATTCTGAGACATGATAATATGCTTGGAAATGGTTTCAATAACTTTCCTACAATGGTGCTTCCTGGTATAAAGGAACCTAAAGAGATCAAAGGAACCTAAAGAGATCAAAGGAACCTAAAGAGATCAAAGGAACCTAAAGAGATCAAAGGAACCTAAAGAGATCAAAGGAACCTAAAGAGATCAAAGGAACCTAAAGAGATCAAAGGAACCTAAAGAGATCAAAGGAACCTAACCTCGAGAGATGGATTCATTGGTTTGACTCTAACCGCTCGAATTAACAGAACTCCAGAGCTGGATCCACTTAACCATAGCATCAGCAGCTCGCGTGAAGGCAGGATCATCTGAACCCAACTGCTCTTTCACTGCTTTAGCAAGCTCAATCACACAATCTTCAACTTTAAGCGCAGTTTCAGGCAATTTCAATGATTCGAAAAAGGGAACACTTTTTTCCATCAGGTTCATTCCTTCCCATTTCTTCCTCAAACTTTCCACTGCATCTCCTCGCTCGTTTCTCCACACATAAGGCAGTCCGGTTTTCACGCCATAACCCAAATGATCAGAGATATGTTTCAAACACATCCCACACCAAACATCTTCAAGTGTTTCCCATCTCACTTTCCCTTCTCCAGCCAATCTAAGTGCAGGCACCAAAGCTGGACCCACCAACTCGCGGTTAAAAGCGATGTTGATTCCACTTATGGGTAGCATAGCCTTAGCCGGGACAGTCATAACTGCATCAACATATGAAGTGTTCCTTTTCTCTGTCTTGAGAGCTTGTGTTGGAGCATCAAGATCAGCTAGATTAAGCCAAAGTCCACAAGATGCAGCACAAGGGACTCCACATCTGAGGCTGAAAGGATATCCACGAACAAAATCTGCTCCTTCACAATAAGGATCATAAAGGGTATTGAAGAAGAGAGGTGTGGCTGGTTTCTCTAGGTTGTTCACGTGCTGAGAAACAGCATCCACTAGGAACCCCCTGGGATCTTTAGCCGGGACACAATCATCATCAATTGAGACAATGTATTTCTTTTTAGATACGAGATAACCAAAATATCTGCAAGAATAGCCCGAGAACATTGTGGAATTGGATGAGCCCACAACTTGGTCCATGTCAGTTTTTGAGTAGACATCTACATCAAAGCCTTCTGGTATGTTAAGTTCCTCCTTGAGCTCAGGATCTTTGACAACAATTAGATGGAATCCAGAGAAGAAGGGTTTCCAGCTGTTCAAGAATTGTGTTATGTCAGCATTCAGAGCCCCAATGACAATGTCCACTTCGTCCTTGTTTATCTCGGCCAACGACATCTTTGAAAATCAACAACCTTCTAAGAAGCAGTATGAGATAACTTTAGGCTTCAAGTAGCAAAGTTCCAATGTAATCTTCAAACCTGTCTTCTAAAAAGACATCAAAACTAGAACTTTGTCAGAAAACATTAGTAGGGAAACCATATTTGCAGGATCAAATACCGAATCCAAACTAAGGGCGCAAAAACATCAGCTTTTTAGATCACATCACTCATCACTGAATAATGGAGAAAGAGCATCTAACCCAAACACAGGAGTCCTTAAAAGGGTAATCACATGAATAGCACGGTAAATGAAAATGCGATCGATTGGGATCACCAAGCTGAACATTGGAATTGAAAACCGATTAAATCTTCTAAGATCGTGCTATCAAGAAGAATCACATTTTTACCACAAACGAGAAAAAGAAGGAACCGAAAGATAACCAGAAAAATAAACGAATTAACATATCAAACAAAGCAATACTCAGAAGTAAAATAAATCAACAAGAAAATATTATCGTTCGCGAGCGATTGACCTGACTCAAGCTTTGGAGAGAATGCAGAATATTCGAGGTCTTTTCATCTTTTTTAGAAGGATAAACACGAATCCTGCGTATGCATTAGATTTATCACTTTTCTGTGTAGAATTGGTCAAAATTGTCTCGCACATGTGCCGCAGTTTCCTCTTCGATCCTGCAGTGTCCTAACGTTAAGTAGCGTCAGTGTCGAAAACTCAATTCTAATCAACCGGAACCAACCAAACCGAAACTAACCGATCGGGCTTTATTGGGCCTGTGGTTTCTCTGTTTGATTTTAATTTGAGCATCAAAAGAAGACAGAAGCCATATGCTAAACCAAATCACTATGCTTTGGTCCAAACACAGAACCTAGCCTAACCATTTCGTCTAATTCGATCCAAAATTCATCAGGTTTTGATAACCGAAAGTGAAGTAAATCCATGAATACATCATCAAATCGAACTAAGTTTTGGTTGTTGCAATGCGTGACACCAAGTAGTTTCATCTGTTTTAATTAGACACTGGACAAGCCTTAAATCATACGAAATCTATCCGAACAAATTTGAATTTAATAGAAACTGAATCAAGAACCGGATCAATTTACTCTAAACCCCGGTTAAGTTAAAGCCATCACCTATTTTCTTTCCATTGAAGTATGTAAAAAAGAACAGTCGAACTGAAACATTACAAGTTACATCAAAAAGAGAAAGACAAGAAGAAAATGAAGAAGAAAAAGAAAGGAGTGAAAGGTTCATTAAATGGGCTGTGTGCATTTCTTCTGAGAATGTCCAAGCAAATGACACCTTCCACATTGCACAATCCTCTTCGGTCTCTTCAAATTCTCAACTCTAACCACTTTTTTCTTCGGTCTACCCGGCGGCCTCCGCGTATTTGGCGGCCGTATCCTCAAGCTCCCTCCTCCTTCTTCCTTCCACAAGCTCTTATCCGGAATCTCTCCAATCATCTGCGAATATGTCTGCTGATAACTGGACACAGTGAAACACAGTTCCGCAAACAAATGTACGTTCCGCCCACACGAGATCAGGGCTGCAGCCGCATGCGCGCACGGCAATCCGTAAAGCTGCCAGCGTCGGCAAGAGCAAACCCGTGTCCGTATATCCACGATGTTAGTTCTCTCCGTCGACACAATCTCAAACTCAACCTCGTTAGCACGCAAGACTTGGTAACACCGCGCATCTGAAACCGCTTCCGCTATCTTTCTTTCAGCGGATGGCACGAGTATCGAATTCCATCTCATGCTCAATTCACGGTTTTTGTCGAACCAAGACGATATCTGATGACGGATGTGTTCCATCATCTGTATGATTGGGAGTTCATGGCATTCGACAGCCCAATTGTATAATACCTCCGTGATCCCTAAACTGAAATGTCCGTATCGCACGCCTTGGAAATACGCTACAGCCCAGAGATGCGGAGGGAAGAATTCAAACCATTGAACCACGTCTTGCGATATCTCTACCATTTCGTTTATCCTCAATTCAAATTCTGCTGCTGTGAGCGCGTACACAGCGTTCCAGAAGATATTGACCAGCTTCGTGTTCTTGAACGTATCCCGGAAGTTCTCGCTAACATAACGGAGACAAAACCCGTGAAATGCAGTCGGGAAATGAGTTTCCACGGCATCCACGAGTCCGCTCTGTCGCTCCGACAGTATCGTGAGCCTCGGCATGCTATCGGTATTCATCCCCAGAAGCTTCCTCAGCTCTGAGAGAAACCAAGACCAGTTTTCATTGCTTTCGTTGTCGACAATCGCTATCGCCAACGGAAACAAACCATCATCCGCATCAACAGCTGCAGCACAAAGGATCGCACCCAAGTACTTCCCTTTAAGGTGTGCTCTATCCAATTCAAGAAGAGGCCTACAAGCACTGAAAAACCCAGAGATACAAGCTCGATACGCAATAAACATGCGCTGGAAACAATTATCTGGTCCCGAAGCTGAAACAGAAGCATAACTCCCGGGATTGACTAGTTTTATCTGCTCACAATACGCAGGAAGAAACCGATATCCTTCCTCATAAGTCCCGTGAAGCGCAGCCATACTCCGCTCTTTCCCACGCCAAGCCTGCATATAAGACACTGCAACCCCATGCTCGTCGCGTATATCCTGCAATATCTCCTTCGGTTTATACTGCGGATTATCTCTAATTCGTGCCTCTACCGACCTAGCAACCCAACCAACTGATGCTTGCTGATGATGGAGATCACGGACACCTTCACAAGTATGTTCACCATTAAGCGTCCTTACTGAAAATGTCTGAACGCCGGGACATTTAGCGGCATGGATACGCCACGGACAACCTTCTTTGGAGCATTTGGCTATGAATCGACTACGGTCTGATTTCACAATACGGAGATCAAAGTGCAGAGCTATAGCCAAATCTTTTAAAGTTCTTCTGCAAGTTTCTACATCGGGAAACTCTGTACCGACTGCTAAAGTGTGTTCTGCAGCTAAAATATCTTCGGAATCGAGAGTAATTAAAGCTCCATCAGCCATTAGGCATTGCATCTGGAGAGGGTTTCTTCTTGATTCTTGATTTCAGTGCGAAACACTTCTCATCATTTCACAAGGATACACCTGGCAACTAGTAGGAGAGACACGAGCAAAATCTCAGAGTAAAGCTTTATTTGAACACACAAAACCCTAATTCCATGTTTGGATCATAAGCTCAATCAACCAAAAAAACAATAGATGATCGTTTGCCGCATTAAAAGAGACCCATTTCAAAATCAATATCATTCCAAAGATTCAATACAAAGAATTAAGATGATTGATTGAAGAGAAATTACACACAGCAACGGTAAAAGGCACCTTTCCAGAAATTGGAAAAACTGATGGGGATCTGTGTCGCTAGAGACAGCACCGAATCACGTTCGTTTCACAGTTTCAGATTCGGTGACCAAATTCGGTGACAATAGTCGGCGTTAAGCGAATGCTCTAGGTTTCTCAACGTCGGGGAGAAATTGCAGACGGCGACAAAAGAAATTAAATAAAAAAAGGAGGATATGAGCAAGTGGAACTGTGGAAGGCTAACGAAGATTATGCCACGTGTCAGTTTTCAAATGGTTTAAAAAATGTAACCTTAATTTTTTCTTGTCTAGATAATAATGTTTGCTAAGATAATCCCATTTTGATGAGTTATCTACTTTAAGATACATTATCTTCTCTCTTCCAAGTTATCATAAGTCGCATGACTAATAAATAATTTTTTACATAATAACAATTTAAACCAATGGGATTGATTATTATTATTTACAATTGTCTAAAACTAGATTTTACCAAATTGTAATAAGAATGGCTCTCCATGCTTTAGGGATTTTGAAGAAAGTAGCAAAAACAGAAAATAGAATTTCGTTAAAAAAAGAGAAATAAAAACAACATTAAAAAAAAAACCCGAAACTTTTTTCCCTTTCTTCTCGCATTGTTCATCGGAGAAGATAATTGTTCTTCATGTATTCTGATTGGCTTGAATTTTCTCTCTCTCCTTTCGCTTTCTTCCTCTGTTTCGTTTCTTTACAATCATCAAAAACATTTGTTTCCTTTTAACGTGGGTCCTTCAATCTTTTGAAGGACCCCACCATTGTTAATCCTCTCAGCCCACAAAGTTCCCTCTTTTTTGGGTTTTTAAGCTTTTAGATTGTTTACACGAATCTGATTTATAGATCATGAATTGTTTTCCGTGTTTCTCTTCACAAAAGAGTAGGAAATCTCCCAGTAAGAACGAGACTAACGAAAACGACGAACACGAAACCAGACCACCACCACCTGGTAATAATAATAATATTAATAATCCTATTTACAGATTAAACATATGGTAGCCTTCTTTATCCCGCGACAGTGGAATTTAAAACCCATTTTCTGGGATTGATTTGATCGGGTTAAAAAATATGTGGTTGTGTTTGTTTGGTTTCAGTGGCGACGACGAAACAAACAGAAGAAAGAGAAACAGAGCGAACTTCGGTGAAAACATTCAATTTCCGGGAATTAGCGACAGCGACGAAAAATTTCCGTCAAGAATGTCTTTTAGGAGAAGGTGGATTTGGTAGGGTCTACAAAGGAACCTTTCAATCTACTGGCCAGGTTTGTTACCAACCAAAGTTCACAACTTTGAATACTTTTTCAATGAATCAGGGGAGATTTCATCATTCAGAAACGGAGAATCAGTATTTTATTACCAAATCTTCTAAATAAAAGTTTAATTGGCAGAAATATAATTGGGTTCATCATTCAGGACCAACGAATTAATACATGTCTGAGCGATTTTCATTGAAGTTAATTCTATTGCTTTGCGAGTGTAGTTGGTCGCTGTAAAGCAACTGGACAGGCATGGACTACATGGTAACAAAGAGTTTCAAGCTGAAGTCTTGTCATTGGCTAAACTCGAACACCCAAATCTTGTTAAGCTTATAGGATACTGCGCTGATGGAGATCAACGGCTTCTGGTCTTTGAATATATCTCTGGAGGTTCCCTTAAAGACCATCTTTACGGTAATATGGGGCTCTTAAAGCATCTAACTTTTGTAAGTGTTTAAAAGAGAGAACTTTAGACTTTGTTTAGAGATTGGTAATGGACTTGATTTGCAGAGCAAAAGGCAAGCCAGAAGCCGATGGATTGGATAACGAGGATGAAGATTGCGTTTGGTGCAGCGCAAGGATTGGATTACTTGCACGATAAAGTGAATCCACCGGTGATATACCGAGATTTGAAAGCTTCTAACATCTTGTTAGATTGTGATTTTTACCCTAAGCTTTGTGATATTGGTCTGCATAACCTAGAGTCCGGCACTGGTGATACATTGTTTCTTTCTTCACGGGTTATGGACACTTATGGTTATTCTGCGCCTGAGTATACTCGAGGGGAAGATCTCACTGTTAAATCTGATGTTTATAGCTTTGGAGTTGTCTTGCTCGAACTCATCACCGGTAGAAGAGCTGTTGACACCACTAAGCCTAATGATGAACAAAATCTAGTTGCTTGGGTAAAATCCATACCTCTTCCTTCTCTTTGAATCATCAAGTTAGGATTCTCCTGATGATATGTTTATTTTCGTTTTGTGCAGGCACAAACGATGTTTAGAGACCCGAAAAGATACCCGGATATGGCAGATCCTCTGTTGAAGAAGAATTTCTCAGAGAGAGGGTTAAATCAAGCAGTGGCAATAACATCAATGTGTCTACAAGAGGAACCAACTGCTCGTCCTTTGATAAGCGATGTAATGGTTGCACTTAGCTTCCTTTCGATGTCTACAGAAGGTATTCCTACCGCAGTTCCAATTTCATCCTTCAGGGACAAGAGTATGTCGATCGCCTTAAGCAGACACGGTTCTTGTTCTATAACTCCTTTCTCTCTTCCTCGGAAAGAGGAAGATGACAAATCCAGTAATTCATCATACTCAGAAGACGACGAAGAAGAAAACATTGAAGAAACAGCAAGTAAGAAGAAGAAGCAAGAGGAGGAGGAATCTGCTACAGATTCAGAAGATGAGTCTGATTCAAACTCTGAAAAGGGTCAAGAGGAGAATTCTCAGTTAGAGAAACCTAGAAATTCTAGCAGCTCCTCTGACTCTGGAAGTGAGAGAAGAAGTCACATCGATAAAACAAACGCTACTGCACAGAGCTTGAAGATAAGATACAGTTATAGCTCCGAGGAAGAAGATAACGAGAGGCCAAGCAGTAAAACCAGCTGCAAGTCAAATGAAGGAAACACTTCTGTGCGGTATAACAGCGATGGAGATCATAATGATAGCAGGCGAATCAATAGTCTTGAGCACATTCACAGCTCAAAATCTGATGTCCAAAGTATTTATTCAGATGATGATGCTGGCGGAGAAAGTGATGGGTCGTCTTTGCATCGGATGGAGCCATAGGAAGAAGAACACATTTCTTCGGATCAAGATTGAATCTTTTCAAGAATTTTTTCTCAGAAGTCCTCTTTGAACACATTTGCAACACGAAACATGTTTCAGCTTTTCGTTTCGAAACAAAACCGATTGTCATATAAATCTAATTATACATATGTCTACATTTCTTTCGAGAAGTATGAAGCTTCAAAAAAATGTATATATTCTTTAGGAAAAAATGTTTACAATACATTGTCTAATTTCCAACCATGTGTTTAAGTTAATCGAAGAAATTTACTCAAACTCCTACATCTCGTCTCAATCTTTATCTCCTTTTGAAGATTAAATAAAACCCCACTTGATAATTCTCTTCTAATCATATATAAAAGAACATACTTTTTGTTTTTAATCAGTATAGAGAGAGAGAAGCATTGATTGATTTGATTCAGAGACGTAATTAGAAACCGATGGGTTTAATCGTGGATGATAATGACGGCGACATTTTGATTCCCCCGCCGAATTTTTCGATGGTGGAAGGCGGAATTTACCGATCTGGGTTTCCTCAAGTTGAGAATTTCGGTTTCTTATCAACCCTAAATCTTCGATCCATCATGTAAGATTCTCTTTCTCTGTTACCATTGGTTCTGAATCTCCTGAGGATTTACTTCAAGGGAATCTTTAATCAGGCATCGTTGTCGTCGATTATATTCTTTAGAATGAATTGATTTACCAAAAACGAGTTTTCTTTTGTTGGGTTTCTGGAAACAGTTACCTGTGTCCTGAACCATACCCTGAGGTGAATCTCAAGTCTCTTGAATCCAACAACATTAAGCTTTTCCAATTCGGAATCGAGGGCAAAACGGTATGATCAACCTTTTGAACTGAATCTTCTTCTTCTTCCTGTAACTGTGTTTGGATTCTTAGTTGCATCCATTAAGCATAATCAGGGGTTGAATCTTTTGAGTTTTGGTTATTGTATCCATTAAGCATAATCCAGGGTTTATTTGCGGATTCTTGAATCTTTTTTTTTGAGTTTGGATTGCTGTATCGGTTAAGCATAATCAAGGGTTGTAGTTTCATCGATTTTTGAGTTTGGATTGTTTTACGCCCATAGGATCCTCCAACTCCTATGCCAAAGGATACAGTGTTGAATGCTCTTAGAGTCCTAGTTGGTAAGGAACCCAAGAGACTCCTTGCTCTCGTATTAGCTTCTCATTTTCAACAGTCTCACTAGTTCTTCTGTTTATTTGCTTATTACAGATGTTAGAAATCATCCAATTCTAATCCACTGCAAGCGAGGAAAGGTAACCCAATCTCGGATCTCGGATTTTGAAAGCTTTGGGTTGAGTTAAGGGATGAAGTCTAGTTGCATTTCTGTGCTTGTTGGCTAATTGCAGCATAGGACAGGTTGTCTCGTGGGATGCTTGAGGAAAGTGCAAAACTGGTGTTTATCATCGGTTCTTGAGGAATACCAGAAGTGTGCGGGTTTGAAATGGAGACAAAGAGATTTAAGGTTCATAGAGGATTTTGATGTACTGAGATTAAGGCAATGTCTATACAGCATTATCTATCAATACAATGGCTATGGTCTCAAGAGAAGAAAATTGCTGTATCAAGAAGAAAATGTTGTCCAAGAACATCAAAAACCTCAAGCCACCAAAGGGTGAAAAGTACTTAGAATTTGGAGATTTTAATTCTTTGGAGTGTAGGGTAGTTTTTAAAACCTAAAAGGAAAGAGAGGCTTTAATTTCGTCTTCTTTTTTTGTTTTTTACAGTTAGAGAAATCTACAGATGGATTCTTACTTTCTTCATAAGAAACTTATTCATGAACATCATTATTTATCTTCTTATATATTAAAAATCATTCTTATTAATCTACATTCTTTAAGATCTTATGAAAATCAAAACAAAAGGAATCGTAATTCTAGAACTTCAATCTTTCTCTCCAATTATGGTTTCTCAAAATTTTGAATTTTTTTGCTTAATGGATGATAATGTTTCAATCTTTGTTTTTCCTTCTAAATCTCAGAATTAAGCGGCTGCTGCGGGCGAACAAATATCCAGAAACAAGAATCATAAGAAAGCTAGAAAAGCAAGGAGATTTTACAAGATGTTGATCAGAAGAAGAAGAAAAAGTAGAGAGAAATAAGCATCAGAGCAGTTTATTATATTCTCACATGAACAAAACAGCTTAGGAAAAACCCCATAAAGATGACAAATTTAGAAAGATTGGATAAATGGAAAGATTCACTTTTTCAGGCTTCCTCTGATACCGGGTTTGGCTTTGGAAGATTCCGGGGTGGCTAGAGCCTCGTGGAGATTCCTCGGCTCTTCGTAAGGCATCTTAGGATGCTTCGATTCGTGATGGATTTGCATCGTTTTGAGATCAGGCGCAGTGATCTTGCAATGAGGACATTCGTACTTAGCGTGACCACCTTTTTCCTTACCGGTCCTATCAGCGAGCCCCGCCTTTCCTCCGCCTCTATTCGTCAACGCCGCATCGGCCTTCGCCTGGAGCTCCTTCGCTGTGTGCTTCTTAGGCTTCGCCTTGCCTGTCATCGTCGATGGAGGCTACGATAGAAATGAAATCGCAGGGTGGAAAATGATTACCCTAACCCTAATTTCTTCGATCGAGAGACGACGATTTGCGGATACGAGAGTTTCTCTGCGTGATTGTTTATCTGTTCGTTGAAAAGTATTAAAAAGGAAAACAAAAGAGAGACATATTTATTCTCTTCTGTCAAAAGGTCTTTCTTATTAAGGATGTACTCAAATCAAAATTTTAAAACATAATGTTATTGGATTAGTGATTTTAAAACATCTATTCAAATTTGATTTTATTGGAAGCTTTTTAGTTACAAATATATAAACCCAAATCATATTGTTTTTAGGTGGTATTTTACATACTTTTAACACCAAATAATAACACTTTCTCTATTAAAACTCAAATAATTTCAAGTAATACATCCACAGAAATCTTTTTCTATACTCTATTGTAAGCGTTATTATCTTTATGTTCAATTTACATGAATTTAAATATAACATTGTTCATCTAAATTATAAAAAATCTGTAAAGCCAAGCTAAAATCCTGATCCAATACTTTTGGATAAAATAGTCTACACATACAATTATTTTATTTACTCTTCTTGTCATTCAATATGATCTCATTGCAGCAACGTGGCGCTACTCAAGAACACGAACCAACACGTTTCAATTTCCTCATGCATATCAAATAATGTTTTAAAATACAGCGACGTTTTTTTCTTCTTCTCATGGAAGAAAAACCGTAAGAGAATCCCACAAAACAAAAAACAATGAAAGAAGAAGACAACCACCTGACGATCCCTGAACCATTACGAGCCGATTGGTTTATGGTCTTAGTCACCATTCAAGCCGATCTCATCTACAATGCACTCGTTTTCTTAACGTCGCCACTCCTTCTCCTCTACCGCTCGTACCACCGAGCAGTCGCGACAATCTCCGCGGCGGAAAAAGCGGTTAAAAGGGCTCCGTCGGGGATAACGGGAGGTGCGGCTCGGGTTGTAAGAAGGACGTGGTTTGGGATAATGGGTGCATGCCACGTGTCAATGGTGATGATAATGGCGATGATATTGTCGGTTGTTGTCGGTGTCGGGATCGTAAGTCTGTATGTAGAAAAGCCAATGGTCTTGAGAGAGAGATTGTTCTTTGATTACACTGAAGATAACCCAAGTGCTGTTTTTAGTTTTGATAAGAGAAGGAGACCTTTTGGTGTTCCTGTTGGTCACAATATTCATGTTTCGTTACTTC
This sequence comes from Pugionium cornutum, assembly GCA_018901935.1. Classification (NCBI taxonomy): domain Eukaryota; kingdom Viridiplantae; phylum Streptophyta; class Magnoliopsida; order Brassicales; family Brassicaceae; genus Pugionium; species Pugionium cornutum. The sequence goes on along the minus strand of CM032158.1, from coordinate 13,827,694 downwards.
TTTGGATGCCTGAATCTGATCTCAATCGAAGAATTGGGTTATTTCAGGTAATTAATTAACATATATCTATGAAATAGATTATTATGGTTGTTTCAATCATGAATGAATCAAATTTTTCTTGTGTGTATTTACACAGTTGAAAGTAGAGCTTTTGTCGTTGAAAGGAGAGACAATTGCAAGGTCAAGCCAACCTTGTATGTTACGTTTCAGAAGTAAACCCATAAGACTTGCAAGAACATTTGTCATGAGTATTCCACTTATTGCTGGAATAGCAAACGAAGCACAAACAATGAGAATCGATGCTTTAAAACATCAAGAGAAATGGCCGAGAACCAAAGCAGTGAGAGTGACTCTGATTCCTCGTGCACAAACTCGGACATTGCCTCAGTTATATGAAGCTGGGGTTATTATAATCTCCAAACCGCCATGGATTAAACGAATTGCTTATAATTGGAAATGGACTCTCTGCGTCTGGACTTCAATGTATCTTTACGTTGTTATTCTATCAGTGCTTTTATGGTGTTTTAGATCGGTTTTGTTCCCTTACGTTACCTCAAGGACCATTGTAGAGAATGAAAACTCAGAGATCGAAGTAGCTGAAGAAGAAGGTGTAATGGAAAGAAGACGGAGGGAAAGAAGAAACAAGCCTCGTCGAAGAAGTTTCAGTGCTACAGAGAGAACTTATATATAGTAAATCAGATTCTTCGTTTTTTTTGTGTGGTCTGCAAAATCAGATTCTGCTTTATACTAAACCGGTGAGTTAAGTAATAACAAAAACAGAGTTTTGAGAGTTTTAACTAGTGACAAAGTTCGTGTCTGATAAAACTCTCTGAATCATCTTTCAATTAACCCTGTTTTTAGATTCAGGATTCGATTCTAATATATATATATATATATTTGTTGCATACATACGAGAAAATGAAACCCTAAAAAGAGATCTTGTTTCCTGATCTTTTATTATAATGAAGAAGAAAATGAGAAGAGAAAGATCCAAAACTTTTGTAAAAGTTCAGAGCTTGTGAATGGTTTTCATGTCTGCAGCTTCAGTGAGAGTTCCTTTCTCAACATGATCCCACCATTTCATCAAGAAATTGTCCACCACCAATCTAAACCATGGAGATAGTTTCACAGCTTCATCACCAGCATCTGCTTTTTTCACCAGTTCCTTTAGCTCTTCCCTGCTAACATACTTGATCTCAGCCACTTCATTGGGATTTGGTTGAAGCTTTACATCCCGTACGATGAATAGCAGATAGTCAACTGCAGGAAAATACATAGAGACTCTCAGATCTATAACCAAGGCCTGTAAAATTAGAGGAGTGAAGAAGAGAAATGAATGGTTGTTTACGTTCGTGCTCGCCCCATTTTCCATCAGAAGGTGCTTTGTAAAGCATACGTCCCAAGGCAGTGAACTCATCGACAGGTATATCTTCAGCTACAATACCGAGCTCATCAAGAAGCTTTCTTTGTGCAGCATTTCTTACACCTGGTAAGGAAAGATCAAATAGTGGGGATCACTTTTGTAACTTCTCAACAGTGAAAGCTTCAAGATATTTCATAACGTCAGAACTACTCTTAGGCGTTTTCTAGTAATTAAGATACCAAGCACATTCTCCTCAATTAGCTCAGACTCGCGGTAAAGAGGATGGCTGCAACAAGTGTTTGTCCATACAAGTGGAAAAGTAACCTTAGTTTTTGACCTTTGCTGTCCAGAAGAGAAAAAAGTATTTCAGTAGGATACACATATCATGAAGCAAGCCGATCAAGACTCAACCAACCATTGCTAAAGAAGTAGCCATCGTTCAATAAAAGCTAGGTGATTTTGAGTGGTAGTGTAGGCTTGGCTTACCCACAGAAACAACAGTACTACTGGTCTCAAACATTAAAGAACTTATAAAAATATAAGCTATACTGACTATGCAAATTCATTCAAATAAGTTGTTAGTGTCATAGAGAGCATGTATTTCTAAACCAGTCATATACACATCAAGGAGATCATAAGAAAATACCTGGAGAAGCAGCTCATATTTGGAGTTAAATAAAAATACACTGAATGCTCTGTGAAGCAAATTCTCAGCTTCAATCTTTTCCATCAAATGACCTGCAGATTTAATGAGAGTGAGTATTACCCTGGATCAACTCAACTTGAACACTGTAAGAAAAGCAATTAGGACGCATCAAAACTATTCGCTAAGACACACGTCACAAAATAGGTTTTGTCACGACAACAGGCACATGTTACTAAATGAAAAGAAACAAGAAAACAGATCCAAAGCAGCTCATATATGTTGCCATCATTCGTCCCAAAATGGATTAAATGAGAATCAAATTGACTTACAGTTATATTTAGTGTCATGGCCAACCACACGATCATTTTCGTCAACGAGAATACATCTGCGCAGAAAATAAAGAAAGAAAATAAGAGACTGAAAATTGAATAAAAGATCAAGCCGCCGTATAATGTAAGATAAATATAAGAAATAGAGATTGGACAGATTTATCTCAAGATCTGCTAGAATATTAAAGCAATAAATTCATCTATCATCATGAAGAATATCTTCTGAACATCAAGCAGCACCACACATTTGATAAGCATTGAAGGCCCATTCATTGCATAACTCATATTTTTGTGGTCGTTCGAATCAGATATGCATTATGAATGAGAATAACTCTACCAATTTTTAAAGCTCAAAAATTTCTTAAATCATATCACTAAATCTTCTACTGAAATGAGAAGAAACGTAAGCTCTCAGCTTAAGCGTTTTTCAGGATTTTTTATCAATTAGAATTTGTCTCATTCTAAACAGCTTAACCTTGTAGTCCTGAAGATTTCCTCCTCGTTTCGTAGATAAACTAAATCCAAATCAAAAACGAAGAAAAGGAATCGGTCTCACTCGTCCTCAAACATTAGTCGTCTCTGAACAGCATCCATTCCAGCATCGTTAGAGTCGGTCATGGTGACGGCTGAGAGAGCACGAAAAGACAGTTGAGAACTCGCCGGAGATTGGGTCGTAGAAAGACGGAGAGGCGCAAATCGGGGAGGGAGAGGAAGGAGAGATCTGAGACGAAACGAAGGGAAACTAAATAGTGAAGCAGACATTTTGGATGCGTCTGTTTCTGTTTTTTTTTTCTTTCTCTTTCTCCGTTTTAATTATTATTAATATTGTAACAACCTAAAAAATCCAATATATAAAGGCAACACAACCTCTTTTGGTCAGAGGCAAAATTAATTTTCTTTTGTAATACAATAATAATAATTATTATTTTGTACTTTATAACATTTTTAAAGAAATTTTGAAAATAGTCTTACAGGAGTATTTTGTTTCCTTATATATTTACATTAGCATAATATAAATATGTTAAAATAGTAATAATTGTGGCATTGTTGACCATATGAGCAGATTTTAACATGTTTTTTAAGAATATGCTTCTAAAATTTTAACTAACATAATTACATCACATATCATTTCAATAAATATTTATCTAAAATTTTAACTAACAAACTAGCACTCAAAGATTTTGTTTTCATTACTTTTTGACATTTATTTTCAAAGATATTCTTGACCATTTTGATGCAATCAATTTTCTTTTCTTTTCTTTAAAAAGATGAATTTTCACCATGCAAATCTCCCTTGACCTATACATTTTTTCCAAAAGTAAAAACATTTCTATCATAATTGTCTTTCTATGAATAAATCAGAAACTATATAGAGTTAGGAAAAAAAACAAAATAATTCAGTTAAATGGTCAAGTATTAAAATGATGGGATAGTCCATAAGGATGGGGTAATAATCGCAACCAATAAAGAACATAACTAAATATCAGACGATGACACGTGGCGAAATCTCCATGCGAGTTATGATCGAGAAAAACGCATTCCGAGTCGGACATATGTCTCTCTCTGGAGTGGAGTGTTTGGTTCTTTGGTTTCATCGAGAGACCTAAACCCGATCTGGACCAAGAGACAAAGAAGAAGAAGAAGAAGAATGGCGTCTTCGTCGTTCTCACTCACGTCTCCTGCTGCTTCTGTCTCTGCTTACATTCCTCTCTCAACCCGCTCTCGCAGTGTTTCTTTCCGTCTTTCCTACAAGCCCAAGCTTCGCTTTCTCTCCAAGGTAGTATTCACTTTTTTTCTTCTGATTTTGGGCAATTTTCATTTGCTCAAGTTTGTTTCTTTTTGGACCATCTTCGTCGAGAAAACTGTTATGTGCACTTTTCGATTCGGTTTTCTCTGTAAATGTCGAAGGCAATTAGAATACAGGCTCTTTCTCTTCACTCAGTTTCATTTTTCTGAATTCTAATCCCTTGCAAATGTACTAATGTAGTATATAAATTATATGCATATAAGTTTGACATTGTATAACTTTTGGCATATGAATTGCAGCCTAGTCGCAGTAGCTACCATGTGGTTAAAGCCCAATCTAATAAAGTAAGCTCCCTTTATAGTGATTTTTGTTTGTTTGTTGAGTATGTGTTTCTCCGAATACTTGTTCATTTCTGGATTCTCCTCCTGTCTTTAAAGGTTGGTACCGGTGGATCATCAAATGCTTCAGCTCCAGTTCCTGCAAAAATTGATGGGCCATCAGCTGAAGTAAAGGATCAAAAGTCACTGAATGACTCTTCTTCTTCTTCACCTGATTTAGCTACACAAGAGTCTATTTCTGAGTTCCTTACCCAAGTAACATCTCTTGTCAAGTAAGTAGAGTTTCGCTGTTCTATTACTTAGACTTGTCAACCAAGATCATGCTAGCCATGCTTGAATACTCACCTCTATCATGCAGGCTTGTGGATTCTAGAGACATTGTCGAGTTGCAATTGAAACAACTCGACTGTGAACTAGTCATTCGAAAAAAGGAGGCGTTACCTCAACCACAATCCCCTTCACAGTATGTTATGATGCAGCAACCAAATCAACAATCATTGGCCCCATCAATGCGTCCTCCTCCTCCTCCTACACCTGCTGCCTCACCAGCCTCCCTGCCTTCACCATCCCCACCAACTCCACCCAAATCATCACTTCCTACTGTTAAAAGCCCCATGGCAGGCACATTCTACCGTAGTCCAGGACCTGGTGAACCACCCTTTGTTAAGGTTGATCTTTTGCAAATTCATGCCTTCTGCGTTTCACTGTCTGAATTCTTACTATATGAGTTTCTTGCTGCTTTAGGTTGGAGATAAAGTGCAGAAGGGGCAAGTTCTATGCATCGTTGAAGCCATGAAGTTAATGAACGAAATAGAGGTGAGTTTGTAAATCATCTGAACATGAACTACCATATTTCCTTTGTCCATATACTCCATATGTTGCCCTCTAAATATTTGTTTACGTTACAAATATCTGTGATTAATGTGTAAAACAATTCAATTATAATTAAAAAATCATATTCCTATCTTATTACCTCCTCTTCAGCTGTGATTATGATTTAACTCTTGAAACTTGAACTTCTTCTCCTCAGTCTGATCAATCAGGAACCGTAGTTGATATTGTGGCAGAAGACGGCAAGCCTGTTAGCCTCGACACTGTAAGTTTGATCTTTTCTCTATCTTTGCTTGAGGGAAACACTTTCTATAACTCTAGAACCACTTAGTAGAACTAGTTTTATGCTTTCAACATTTCAATTGAATGGTTATATAGAATTTGCTCTACTTGAAAGATATCTCTACTGATATCAATGGTTATTTCTTTTCTTTCTGGTTTTACAGCCTTTGTTTGTGGTTCAACCGTAGAATCGGCACCATGAGAAACGAAGAACAGAGGCTTCTATACTTTGTTAATTTGAGACTCTTTTCGTGATATTGTTAAAGTCCGTTAGGTTTCTATTGCTTAGAGATGAGATTTTTTATTATGTAAGCTTTGTCTTAGGTTATACACGAACTCTTGGTTCTGTTATTATTGCAATTTATATAGTAGCCCGTATTACGTAAGGCCCAATCTTTTAAAGAAGAAGTATAAATGATATTAATGTTCTGGTAAATAATGAACATTTATGAAACTCAGATAACAATGAAACTCAAAAGTCAAACTTAAACGCAAAAAGAAACGGAAAACGCATTTGTTGACAGAGGAAACTTCAACCGATTTCTTCTTCCTCAAAGAAATCGATAAACTGTTTCTCTGAAACTAATCCTTTTTTTCTTTTGATTCGATGAGTTCTTCGATGGGTACCAGTCGCGATCTTTTCTTCCTTCTCATCGTTCTCTTCTTCTCGATTCTCTTCCTTCAGCTTTCCTCGCTACCGGAACCGTCGTTTTACGATTATCTCCGGGAAAGTGGCCTTCCCGCCGGCATAGTTCCGAAAGGAGTCACCAATTTCTCGATCGACATCAAAACGGGTAGTTTCTTTGTCACTCTCCCAGTTCCATGTGATGCCAAATTTGAGAACCAGTTCCACTTTGACTACAACATCTCCGGTATCCTCTCCGATGGCCGAATCGGGAATTTATCTGGTGTGACGCAGAAGGAGTTGTTCCTGTGGTTTGCTGTCAAGGGAATACACGTGGATCCAGAGAGCTCCGGGTTAATCCACTTCGATGTCGGTGTCGCTGATAAACAGCTTTCTCTCTCGCTCTTTGAGTCGCCTCGAGATTGCACCGCTGCTGAAGCTGAACACTATTCGGTTGATCTCTTTAAACCCCATGATTCAAAGGTACGCTGTCGCAATTTCATGACTTTAGGGATTGTTGATCTTTGCATTGGAATTGCCAGTGTCAATTAGCTAGGGTTTTAGATTTTCCCCAATGTCTCTGATTCTGTTGAAATTTTGTCGTATCCAAAGTAAGTGTTTTAGGAATCTTTGATACAAGAGAACAAGCTTGATGTAACTTCTTGAAAAATGAACTGTTTTGGAATCAGTGTTCTTACTTTGTTTCATTTACTATTTACAATGCAGAAGCAACCTGAAGAAGATATCCAATCGAGCCTAGGATCACGAGGAAATCGCTGGACTTTATCATCATAGGTTTTGTAATTGAGTCTTACAAGGAATGGTATGGTGTCTTGTAAAGAGTTTTGGGTTGTAGTTTTTGTGTTATACCATATATATACGGTATAAGCTTCGATGATTGCAGTAGATAAACTAAGTAGGCGTGACTACTCTTTTGCTTTGTAAGTAATGGTTTAGACTTATGCTTGCAGATTTTCATCGGATTATCACACTCTTTTCTTGGATTTACGTAGTAAAAGAAACATGAATCTTTTTGTTTTTATAAAGTGATTCCATGTTGAATTCACCAGTGAAAACTCTTCTTTGAGATGTCAATGGATATCTATCTTAAGGTTAACATGTCAATTGGGTGAATGGATGATTATTATACATACATGTATATATAGTTGATTAGCCATGGCCATTCTATCGGATGTGATATAGCAACTCTTAAGAATCAGTGAATCCCGAACCCTCGATCGCGTTGAGCACCACTAACGTTCTCAACTCTGTATGAATAACCGTTGCCTTCAACGTCCCGTCCTCGGGATTGTCGATTCTGTAAGAATCATCCGCAAACGGCACTAGAGATTTGAGGAGGCGGAAACGATTAGAGACTGAAAGATTGGAGGGAGGAAAAATGGTTGAAGATCGTTGAAGGCTTTCTTTAATTGTTCATTCATCAATCCGATATATTGTGGCCGCTATAGTTTCATTCGCCGTCATTATATATACCCTAATTTTATTGCTTTCATCGATGATCGCAAATATAGTTGTATTCGTTTATATGCGGTTGGTATTTGCGATTGCGGCTAAAATTGTGATTATGACTATAACGTATGTTTTTTGTTTGATGGCCATTGTAAAGTTTGATAGTTGAAGTTAATCGAATTTTTAATCGTAACGGTGTTTTAATTAATAATGGTGAACAACAAAAAAAGATTATAATGATTAACGCAACATTTGATCGGTGTAATTGAATACAATAAAATTCGATAGATAATCAGATAAAAAATTTGTGGCCGTAACCACGATCATATAATTTTGCAGTAGACAATGATTTACTCAGCTATCTGTTCTGTTTACAATTATAACCAAACTGTTTTAGTCAATGACAATGACTCAGCTATAGGTTCGGTTTAGAATTAGAACCAAACTGTTTTAGTCTGGTCTGCTGCTGCTCGATCTTAGATTATAAAACACAGGATTTAAACATATAATACTTATTTAATTAATATACGTTTTTATTTAATTTCGGTTTCGAGTTGTTACTACGATTCGGTTTGTACGGTATATGAAAATTAAAATCATATTATTCAATTTGGTTTCAATTCGGTTTATAAGCGACCCTTGATAAGACAAAGACGAGACGAGAGTCGAGAAACACAAACACACCAGAGTAGACACTTTTCAGTCAATAGCTATCGGCGATTGGATGAATTCGAAGGCATCTTAGCGAATTTAAGAGAGGAACCCTAATCTCCAAATTCAGTCGCATCTTCACTTGTTTAGTTCCTTTTATCGTTAAATCATGTCCTGGTTACCTGTAGAAGCTGATCCTGGTATCTTTTCTCTCCTCCAAATTCGGTATTTTCTGACGGTTTTTGTTTTGTATTTGCTAATAAAGTTTATGATTTGCTTTGATTCTCGTTTCTGTGATCAATTTGTTTCAAGCATTCAAACTTTTGTTTTATAGTTCGTAGTTGGTTATGTTTTTTTCTTCTTTTCATTCTGAAAATTGTTCGAAGGTCGATTTAGGTTTATACAAAGATAGATGATTTATCAGCAGTGAATTTGCAATATTGCAATCTCGTTTGTTGTTCACAAAATCTCTTTTTTTCTTTCTTTTCATATGTTTAGGTGTTTTAACTGAGATTATACAACAAATGCAAGTGAAAGGTGTGCAAGTTGAGGAATTGTATTCATTGGACATTAATGCTATAGATGAAATAAGGTTGGTTGAACTCTTCTTGTTTCGAAATAAGTACTACTAAGGTTCTGTTTTCCAGAAGTGGTCTGATATCTTTTGTGCAGACCTGTGTATGGATTGATATTGCTTTACAAGTGGTGTCCGGAGGAAAAAGAGAACCGTGTTGTAATCACTGAACCAAACCCGAATTTCTTCTTTGCCAGCCAGGTTGATTTCTCTAGACCTAGAGGGAAGATTATTAATCTTTGATTTGCAAATCATAACTTGTTTAAAAAACTATGTGCTTTCCTGCAGATAATCAACAATGCTTGTGCTACTCAAGCTATATTATCCGTCCTCATGAACTCTTCAAGTATCGAAATTGGTTCGGAACTATTAGAACTCAAACAGTTCGCCAAGGACTTTCCACCTGAACTGAAAGGTTTAGCAATAAACAACAACGAAGCCATACGTGCAGCTCACAACACATTTGCCAGGCCAGACTCAGCTTCCATCACAGAAAGGGAAGACTTAGCTGCTGCTAATAAAAACGAAGACGAAGATGACGATGTGTATCATTACATCAGCTACTTACCTGTCGATGGTATCTTATATGAGCTCGATGGTCTTAAAGAAGGACCAATTAGTCTTGGACAGTGTCTCAGTGAGACAGAAGGAATCGAGTGGCTCAAAATGGTCCAACCTGTGGTACAAGAGCGGATTGACCGGTATTCGCAGAACGAGATTCGGTTTAGTCTCTTAGCTGTGGTTAAGAACAGGAAAGAGATGTATCAAGCTGAACTGAAAGAGTACCAAAGAAAGCGAGAGAGGATTTTGCAGCAGGTAGGTGGTTTGCAAGCTGATAAATATGCTGAGAAAAGCAGTTACGAGGCTCTGGATAAATCCCTTTCGGAAATCAATATCGGGATTGAGACTGTTTCGCAGAAGATTGTAATGGAGGAAGAGAAGTCTAAGAACTGGAAGAAAGAGAACATGAGAAGGAAACACAACTATGTCCCTTTCCTCTTCAATTTCCTCAAGATTCTTGCAGACAAGAAGAAGCTGAAGCCTCTCATTGAAAAGGCTAAACGAAATACTTAAATCTGCTTGGTCGGGGGAAAATCATACTAATTTAACTCGATGGAGATCAGATGTTTTAGCGATCTGAAAGCTGTGGTTTGGTTTTATGTGGCAAAACTATAACTTTAATTCTCTGGCCACTCTTTGTAATTGGTGTGTGGATTTTGTAGAACCAAACCTCTTACTTAATTACATGTTCCTTATTAAAAAATAATAAGCATATACGAGAAACAATAAATCAAAAGCTAGTACAAAACTTGTTCTTTTCGTTTATGTAAAACTTGGGTCGGGAATGATGGTTTAGTCACAAAACTGAAGATCATCACTCAGACCTGGTGGTTGTGAAAGATGAAAGTAAACCGGCTGCTTGAGCTGGTAATATATCGCCAAATGTCGACATAGCGGCTGCTGATCTATCCTTGAATATTCCAACTTGTCCATCAGTTAGTATTGATCCCAGTTTCAATGTGCTTTCCCCAAATCTACTACCAGCCTGCAATTTTTTTGTTTTGTTTATTTTAAGAACTTGGGATATTCAATACAAAACTATCGTTATTAATCAACCAAAGACTAAACCTTACTTGCATGAAAGACTTCAAGAAGGGGGAAGCCACGGCAAAACTGGAGTTATCGTCCAACTCACTCCTCTGAGAAAGCTCGCCGTTTGTAAATACCTTCCATGAATTTCTTGATGAAGCTTCATTTGATGTAACTTCAATAGACACTTTATTTTTACTTCTAGAAGAAAGAGCTGGAGCACTACATTCAATCGAAACGAAGACTTTTAGTATGAGAAACGGTTTTTCCAAAATTTTACAAAGGCACAATTATTGTGTGGTGTGGATAAGAAAATCTTACCTTATGGGAAGGTATTTGAAGCGGGGAACTGTGGAGCATGGCATGATATTTGATACTGAATTAGTTGGTAGTTTCTGTGCAGTATCTGTGTACATTCGGTTTAGTTGCACAAAGAATCCAAAGAGTACAGCGTGGCGTAGGTATGACTGCTTTTCGTTCTCCCAAAGATATGGCTCGTACCTTTTTTGACATTCAAAATTTTAGTCAGAGAATGATTGAAAATCGACGAGATTCCTATGAGCTTCTTAGAGCAGCCAAAATAGTAAATGTCGTAGGTAAAGTGGAGGCATGAGGTTCCTTACGTCAGCCAATCTATGGGATCTAACTTTTCAGTTAGTTGAGAGATCACTCCATCGATGCGACCTCTGTTAATTGATTTTGCTTGCTGTTGGTCCCGCTTTCGCCTGAAAGCCGATCTATTCATTGTGCTCTTTGGTATCTCCACGTTGGTGCTTGTATCACCCCCAGAAAGTACGTCAGATGCAAATCTCAAATCCAGCAAAATCTGTAAAACTCCTTTCTCTGAAATTTGGAATTCATTGGTCTCCCTGGCAGATAAGAAATCCTCATAAATAATGATGATCTGCATTGTAGAATGGAAGATGGAAAAATCATTCTTATAGGCAATCACCAGCTGGGAGATATTCACTGATGAAAGGGGAAAAGTGGGAGTAGGAAAAAACCCGTCAACCAGCTATAAAACTTTGAAGAGAAAACCGTTCCTGGCTAGAAATTTTTGCAGCAGACAGAAAATTACATAGGAAAAGAAGTAAACAGAGACAAGATACCTTCTCCAACAGGCTTGAAGCAAATTTTTGCAAAATTGACTTATCCAGTACGTGACCACCAATTCGATGAATTTCTTCTGATGCCCGACAGAGAAATGAAATCATATAGAGCGAAGGCAAGGATGGAAGTGATATCTTCAACTCAGATTGACTCTCGTCCTGCTCTTGCTTGACTAGCGTCTCTTCCCAGCCCTATATCATTCTTCAACGATGAGTAAAGATACGACAACATGAACCTTGCATATGATTATCGAAAACTGTAAGAGGAAGTACACACTATCACACTCAAACTTCAACCGATCATTCTCCACCAAAACTAAGAATTCAAACATGTGACATTAGCAAACTAACTACCTCTGTCAATTTAGTCAGGGATTCTGAATCGATGCAGGAGAGAAAGCTAAGCAGACAAATTAAAATATAGTGAAATGTAAACATGTAAAAGCATTAACTTAAACAAGCAATAGATCAAAGAAATGATAAGGATCGTTTTTAGTTACCCTTAAAGGAGTTGTAGCAGACAATCCATCATCACTCCTAAGATCACGCAAGAGAATAGCTGCAAGCTCGTCAGCTAACCACTGTATCCACAATGTATGAGCCTTGATGCACAGATCTCGCATAGTTCTATTAAGCTCTTCAAACTTTGGACTTGTCTTCTCATCCGCTCCAAGTATTGCAGCAACAGCTAATGAACTCTGCTTTCTAAGGTTGGTATGCAACTGCTTTCCATGGCTTTCAGCAGTGACTGCAGTATTCGAGCCATATCTTGATTGCCTCAACACGAATGACAACTTATCAGAAACTGCGGCCATAGTTTCTCTACACCACAATCTTGGAGAACCGAGAATCAAGGGAACATGTTCTGAGTGGTTCAGCAAGGCAAACAAAAGGCGTCCCAAAAAAAGTGATTTCTCAATTATTATAGCAGGTGGAATTGCGTCACTGCCTTTGTTCTCTTTATTCATAGCAGCACAGAGAAATTTAAGTTCTTTATCTACATCCAAAAGAAGTGTTGAGACACTGTCATAACACTTATTCTGCACATATGGAGCAAGATCCTTTAACCTTGCACCTGCCTTTTCTGACTCAAAGAAGCTTAGGAGGTCTTCCAAAACACTCTGGCAGCGCCTATCAACTGCATCTCTCATTTGACTAACTTCAGGACCAAAGTACGCAGTTAGACAACTTTGGAAGTCACTTTCTTCAGGTGATGATTTAGTTCCAGAAATACGACCAACTTTCTTTGCGCTAGGCTCAATGAACCAGACACCACCACCTGTAGAAGGTCTGTTTAAGTAAGCCTGGAAGTTGATCTTCTCACCAGTGATCTCGCTAAAAGCATTAACCGACTCTGCCACATTGACAGCTTTAGCCAAATCCTTAAATCTGGAATCAATTATAGATTTCATTCTTTCAACAAAAGCCTTCTCAAATATTTCATCCCATAGGTTCAAATCATCTGCCAGAACAAGCTCCCGGATTCGATTCCAAGGCAGCTCTACCTCAGACCCAAAAACACTTTTAAGCCAATCCAAACTACCACTCAAGGCATCTTTGCTATCCATTGTCTTCCTTATCAACTTTTCGGCTGATGCAAGCTCCACACCAGTAACAATAGCTTTAATCAAATGCTTTCCACTAACCTTGCCAACAATCTGTCCGCCGCATTCTCTCAACCAAATGAGACACGCCTTCGCAATGTCACCTTTATCAAGGATGACCATGACAGTTTCCAGTTTATCTCTGAAAGATTTCCACAAACCAACCTCCTCCTCTGGATTTGGAATTCCACCAAACAGTTGGGAAGCTGGAGGGGTACTCAAGATTGTCTTATAAAATAGAGGCATATCAGTCAAAGCTTGCAGGAAGAGTTCACCAACTTGTCCTACTGTAACCTGAATCACACTTAACACATCACAAAATACTGAAACAACATCACGGGCATCATCACCAGTACAAGCATTCAACGTTTGCAGAATCCAAGTCTTCCTTGAGTCGAGAAACAACTCAAGCACTTGCTTTGGATCAAGCTCATCAACCATTGCGATGGCAGTTAAGGCGTCCACGTAAGCCACCAATCCTAAACCCGGATCCAGAAGCCGCTCATGGCTCCTCTGGGAAATCTGAGCCTTGAAACTCTCTACTATCTGCCATTGATGCTCCAATAGAGGGAAATTCGCCAAGAGCTTACTCTGATCTACCTCTGCCGCACCACCACCGGCACATCCCTCCAACTTTACCAGACTCTGCTGCACATGCTGAGCACGCATGTATCTTCCCGCAGCTTCTAGAAACATTGATTCGTCAAGGCATCCCCATATGTTCTCCGGCGTATCCACTAGATACTTAACCCGACAAGCGATCCCATAGACAGTAACTCGGACTGGGTTAGAGCTAGCAAGTTTGGGAGTTTCCGCTACGGGTGAGCAGGAAAGCGACCGAATGTTACCGTGGATCGAAGAGATATTGGTAGAGATCGACTCACACAGCGACTTCATGTGCACGATTGAGTCAGCTGAGTCGATTAGATCGCGGTACCTAGTACCCACTAGTTGCCGGAGCTCCTCTTTCTTATCCTCGATGTTCTTCCTAGTCGCCAATTCCACACTCCGAATCTCCGACATTGATTTCGAGCGAAATAGCGACTCCGCATCTCGTTGACCACCGCCGCTACTTCCAAGACTCACAGCGGTAGACTGGTATTCGGTGGTGGAAGCCGATGACATTCTCATGGTTTCTGGCGCGTTACTTTGTATGTATTCTCTCTAACAATCCATCATAACTTGCATTGACTGAGGAAGAAGATAAACAAAATGGATCTGAGAAAAGCTGTGCCTCAGATTCAGAAGTAGAATCCCGAAATTAAGATCTGAATATTTTTAGCTTCTGCCATTGCAGCGAATAAAGATGAAGAGAATTAAACGTTTCCTCGGTTTACAACTTCGACCTTGTTTGGGTTCGCAATAGAAAGATCGGTAAGCAACAAAAAAAACGAACTGGTCCGGTTTAGTTATCCTACGGTTTATTTTGATTGATTACTGTTGGTACGCTAAAAAAATGTATGGGAACAATTTTAAAACCTGATTTCATATAACAGTCCCCAATTAGCATCAAGAACCCTGAGAATGACATACTAATTTACAAGATGTTCAGATGAGTTTTCTAGTTATAAGCTACAATCATTTCAAATACAATATTTACAATTTCATCAATTAATTTATGATTAAATTAATATATTGTTCAACCAAATACATGATCTTTTTTATAATATATGTATATATAAACTGAAAAGTAATGGTTAAAATTCAAAATTCAAGTTAAGAACAACATTTTTCTGTTTCCTTTTATACTTTCTTTTATATTCACATGTGTTTATGTTTCATATTTTTTTTTGGTTAAATTTTATAGTTTTGTGAAATGGTGACATGATATCAATGAATCGTAAATGTTTATTTATAACTATTATTTAATCTCAAAGTTAAGTTTATTTTTATATAATAAATGACATATTATATATTTTCTAATTATAAAAGTAGTAAAATTATTTTACCACATAAAACAAATTTTATTATATTTTAAATTAAAGTTCGAATAAGCTCTAGATATTTATAACATTCAGATCCACATTAGGATAAATGGATCCAACATATCCAAATATTATAAAATTTCAAAATATCCATTTCATAGCTAACCTAATAAATATAACTTTTTTAAAAAAATATCGACCATAGCAAAACCGAAACATAATGAAAGAGTAAATGGTTTATTGAGGTTATACCATCTATACATTCATCGCAAATGTGAATTCAACTTTATCGTTCTTCGTAAAAATATGCTAAATCTTTTTATTAATATATTGGAATATTATGTCAAATAGTTGTGGTTTAATGATAAAAAAATGAAGATTCAAATGTTAGAAGTATTTATAACAAAATATTTGTGGCCTACATTAGGATAACTCTTTCAATTTAACGTATAAAACAAAAATGATTGATTTATGGAGAAAAAAAAAAGATATTATTCAATCAAAGATGTAAATTTATTCTTTAGCTTGTCTTTTTCAAATTTTAAATATCCATTTGTAATTTATTAAGTAATTTCAGTATGTTTTTAGATTATATTTTAATAATTTATTCATAAAACTATAATTTGTTTCGAAAAAATTCAAATGATTTAATCAACACTATTTTTCAAAAATATTTAGCTTTGAATAACATCAAATTTCTTTTTTTGGAGAAGATCGAATTCAATTATATTAAATTTCAATAAATAATTTAGAGTTATCAATTGAATAAGTTGAATTTTAATTGAATTTCAATTGAATTTCAACCCACAATTGAATTAACAATTCCCACTCTTCCTCATCTATAATTAAGTTTGGCACGATTGCAATTTTAACCTAAATAAAGGGGCAATAACAAAATAAATAAATTAACTGATGAGAATTGTGTTTATTTTTCCATGTCTGGACTCCCATCGACTTTGCGCACATCTCACCCTCTACGTCGATCTCGATCCCGGTCACAATCATCCCTCCATTCTGGTGAAATTCGCCATATAATTTGCTTTCTCCGTTTTGTATACTCACCATTTGCAGAAATTTTCAACCCTATCTCAATCAAGTTCTGGCAGCTGCCGTCGACGGCGTCGTAGCTCTGATTGGCTCAAAAGAGGAGATCTAGGTTTGCTTCGCTTCGCCTCCAAAATCTTTTCGACTTGACATCCGGTTAGGGAAAAGTTGGAGATACAGTGAAGAGATTTGAAGAATTTGACAGAGTTAGGCGAAAGGAAGAATGGCAGAGCCGCTGAACTCTTCGCTTGGGAAAATGCTCTTGGAGGAAGTCAGCCCAGTGGTCATGGTTCTCTGCACGCCCCTTGTCGAAGAGACTTTCCTCAAGAATGGGCTTTCCTTTGTGGATGCGCTCAAGCCATTCTGCAACTTTAGTAACATCGATGGTGAGTTCTGATTTTATTATTAACTTTTATTGCGTTCTACGTGTTTAAGTATATCGAGGTTTTGCTTCCCCAACCGTCTAATTTGAGGATTCGATGGTAAAATTTTGCTTTGCAGTTCCTGTTCGGACATCAAGCGATCAGCTTTATCGTCTAAAGAAGTTTACGTTGAGATTGTTTTATGCCTCCGATATAAGGGAACCAAACGTAGAGGTATGTGAATTTTCTTCGGTAGAATATGTTAAAAGTTGAACAATTCTGGCGCTTGATAAATAGTTCTCTTATTGATCAACAATGTGGATTACCTATAACTAAACACTTATTTGGTGTTGAGTTGAGTTCAAACTTGATTATATACTTGATGGGTAGATTGCGAAGCAACGGCTTGAACATGTTATTACTCAAGCCGGGGAGAAGGATTTTCAGGATTTGAAATCTGAGCCTCCTCAAATTACTGATATACTCTCTAGTAAGTCCCACTCAAAATTACTCTTGTATGAGTAGCAAAAATGATGTCATGCAGTGACCATTTTTCAAGTAATCAAGAAGGTGAATTCTCTTATTCGTTGCTTTCCTAATGCTGATGTATTTCTCTCCTTGCAGATCCAGCGTCTGAAATTGCACCCACATGGTTTCAGTATTACAACAGAGAACTTATACGTACATTGTCATTTTCAGAGCATGAAGCTTTCGATCATCCTGTGGCTTGTAAGACATTAAATGGGTTTTGGAAAATGGGATTTGGAAAATGGGATTTGTTTCTCTTCTCTCTTTAAACTAGATTTGCTGATCTATGTCTCACAGAGTTACCACATAATTCTAAATGTCCTATCAGGTCTCTTGGCCGTGTCATCAAAAGACGAAGAACCTATAAATAAGTTTGTAGATCTTTTCAACACCAATAGGTTACCTTCTTTGCTTCATGATGGTACAATGGACCCAAAGATTTTGAAACATTACTTGTTGGTGCATGACAATCAAGATGCAACAACAGAGAGGTAGTTGTTCGTTACTCCATTTTATATGATATGATTCTCTTGAACTCTTCGTAGTTAAGTGGGTCAAAGTGTAGTCTTTAATTGACTGGTTGTCATTTCTTCTGTAGAACGTCTAAAGTCCTGTCTGAGATGAGAAGTACATTTGGAAACAGTGAATGCAATTTACTTTGCACTAATTCATCTAAGGAGGGTAACATGGAACATCAGGCTAATCCCTGGGATTCATTTGTAAGTCACTCATCAGAACTTTTATGCAACATATCTTTCAAGGTTCATATATCAATACATGTCAATTTTGTCAGTTCAATAAGCTGATTACCATTTTTTTTTAAAGAAATCAAGTGCTTTGGCCAAAAAACTTGGATCTGCTCTCACTGGCGACGATATTGTGGAGGTAATTTAAAGGCTTCAGGCAGCTAGTTCTTGTCATTCTCGTGCTGTTGATATTCATGCCTTTCTACTTTTTTGGAATGTTTTAACCAACAGTATTACTTTTCCTGGCATATTCGGAGCAGATCAAAGATCTGATGCAAGAGTTTGCGTCCAGGCATATAATTCCTTACATGGAGCAGAAGGTTCGAGAACTTAATCAACAGGTTAGCTTTAGATTTTTAATAAGTTATTTGTGACAGCACATCTCCGTATGCTTTACTTAGGCTTCTTTTGTTCTCTTTCCTTTTCATTTACTTTGTAATTTGTTGTGTCACTAGATTTCTGCAACAAGGAAAGGACTTAGAAACCAGATAAAAAACTTATGGTGGAGAAAAGGAAAAGATGATGGTCCGGATTCGACCAAAGGCCATGTGTATGCTTTCTTGAATTCCTTGCTCCTTTTATGATTTCCTTGACGGCATCATAAGCTCTAACAATTTTGCATCCACTTTTGAAGGTATACGTTTAGCTCTACAGAATCTCAAATTAGAATTTTGGGCGACTACGCCTTCATGTTGCATGATTATGAACTTGCATTGTCAAGCTATCGCTTAATATCAACAGATTACAAGCTCGACAAAGCTTGGAAGCACTATGCTGGTGTTCAGGTAGCTTCAGATCTTTGTAATTTTATTTTCTTTGTAGAGGTGTTCCTGTGGCATTATTATTTTTAATCTTATGTTTAAATCGTACATATAGTATAGGTTTGTCGTATAATCAAAGTGATTGTTTTAGGGCTTTAATTTTCGTTGTTCTTCACGTAATCTTATGTGGTCGCTTCAATAATTCATCATTAATAGACCATTGTTTTTGTTTGCTAAAATTTGGATGACCTACTCATCTTGTCATGCATGTTTGGAAGGAAATGATGGGACTTGCATATTTCATCTCAGACCAGTCAAAAAAGGAATCTGAGTACTGCATGGAAAATGCATTCAGCACTTATATGGTATGTGTACTATAACCCACTCTTTAACATAAAATAGTTCTTTTAGTGAATGTCCTTCGGTTACTTGAATTGGTGTTTATTATAAGCAAAACATGAAACTACTAATGGTTTAATTTAAGCAAGTTATGTGGTTGTGCTTGGTGAAACATGCTTTTAAAATATCATGCAGAAACTTGGGAAGTCTGGCTTCAAAAATGCTACGAGATGTGGGCTCTGGTGGGCAGAGATGCTAAAGGCTAGAGACCAGCACAGAGAAGCTGCTTCTGTTTACTTCCGCATTTGTGGAGAGGTGCTTCTTTTTATGCCTTCAGAATCAGAACATATTCATTTGTATAGTTTCTAACTTTACTCATATTGCAGGAACCATTGCATGCTGCAGTCATGTTGGAGCAAGCTTCTTACTGCTTTGTGTTAACTAAGCCAGCAATGCTACACAAGTATGGATTTCATTTAGTTCTTTCAGGAGACCACTATAAAAACTGTGATCAGGTACATGTCACTTTGCTGAAAGGGCTCAAGCTTCATACTTGCTTTGCATTTTAAAGAGTAAATTTGTTTGCCCTTTCCAGGTTAACCATGCAATTCGCACATACAGAAGTGCAATCTCTGTTTATAAGTCAACTACATGGAGCCATATCAAAGACCATGTATATTTTCGTATTGGACAGTAAGTTTTGAATATCGTGAGGTAGGTCTAGTAAGACATGATATTTAGAAAAATTTTGGTCTAAGACTTGCTATGAAATCTATATGTTCAGATGGTATGCAATTGTTGAGATGCATGATGTTGCAGTTAGAAACATGCTCAAAGTACTAGACTGTGGCTACCAATCCAAGGCAACCCAAGAGATTTTTCTCAGGGATTTTTTCGACATTGTTAAGGTTCTTAGCCTATACTTGCTGTTTGATACACTCTACTCAAGCTGCTCAGAGAATAAGAGCTCTTCCAATATTTACCCCTGGTCTCTATCTTTGTTAATCATAATTACTTTTTTTTCTGTCATTTTGAAGAAAACTGGAATGATGCACGAGGTGTTGGGACTTCAACTACCAGTTATCAATGTGTCATCTCTTCAAGTTATATATGAAGACCATCGCACTTATGCGTCACAGGCTTCTGTAAGTTGCATATTCACTCTTTGGAAATTTGTGCATATCAGAATCTTCCTAGTATTGCGTTTATACACCATTATGAACAACATAACTGGCATCAGTATTCTATTACTTGCAAATAAATAATCTTTGAGCATCTTTCAATTGTTTCATTCTCACTAGTGGTGAATTTGCATCTCTTGTGTACCACTCTGAGTCACATTTCTTGGTCAGGCTCTTGTAGAAGAGAGCATCTGGCAGTCACTGGAGGATGATATCATTCCTTCATTAAACTCAGGCAAGTCAAACTGGCTGGAGTTACAGTCAAAGCTTCTGCCAAAGAAATACAAGGAATCAAATTTTTGTGTCAGTGGAGGTATGCAGGTTGTTGTTAGCTGCATTCACTGTTTTCTGGAATCGCACACTTTTTTTTTGTCTTGATTATCCTCATTCAACTTTTGCTTGGAATCTGAGGGGTACAAGAATGCAATCTACTCCATCCGAAACAGGCACACTTATATGAAAAAATCTGTTTTGCCTTATGGTGCCAGCAGCCTGTTTAATCTATGGAATTTATTTGACTCTGGAAAATGTATGTCTTTGAAACGACTAGCTATTATACTTTGGCACGGAGATATGGGAGAGAGAGAGGCTATCGGAATTCTTCATTTGTGATAGCATAGCATCCGTAGTTGTTATCACTTTTGGTTTGGCAATACATTCAGGCCATATTGTGTAGGACATGATATTCCGCTCTAGCATGTTTGGAGTGTTTGTAGTTTTGGATTCTTAATTGTACTTTTTTTTTTCAGAGTCAGTGAAAGTGGATCTTGAGTTTAGGAATCCATTGCTAATCTCAATTTCCATAACGAGCGTTTCTCTCATCTGTGAACTTACCGCCAATTCTGATGACCTTGAATTAAGTAAGCTGTTTCTACAATTTGATGTCCACTTTCTAAATTATCTGCATCCTTCAGTTTGTAGATGTGAAACTTATATTTACAGTTGGATTTTGTAACGTAGATAAAGAGCCAAGTAGCTCAAGTTTGGGGACTGAGAGTTCCACAGAACATGATCAGTAAGCAGCTAATCTCAATCAGGTTCCGTTCAACTTTCTTGAACTATATTTGAATGTTTAAGTTGTGCCGTCTTTTTCATCAATACTGCAGGGTTACAACCTCTGGTTTGTCTTCTTTCACTTTGTCTGAAGTGGACTTCACATTAGGCGGAGGCGAGAAAAAATTAGTGAGTCTGCTAAATTGGATACTTAGATTGATTGATATGTTTTTATTTTTAAAATCTTCATATATCTGAAGTTTTTCATCTTGTGTATATGTAGAGTAACATGTTTTTAAATTCTTGGTGTTTCACCTGTAATACTTGATGTCTTTCCTCTGCTTTATCAGGAATTTGAATTGCATGTGTTAAAATTTCGAAAGAACTGTGCGAAACTAATCAACAATTTGTACTCTATTGAATATTGATTTTTAAGTTACTGAAACAGTGAGACTATACTAACTGTAATTGAAGACACAATGTTGAATTTGATTGATCCTTGTAACTTTTGACATTGGTATCTTTTGTTTGCATACGGTAACTCCTTGGTGAAGTTCTGAGGTTTAGCTAGCTGCTAATTGTTTGTTACGCCTTACTCATTGTTTTATTCTTTTCTTCTAGGTAAGACTCACGGTTACTCCCAGTGAAGAAGGTATCCTCAAAATTGTCGGTGTAAGATGGGAGTTGTCTGGCTCCATCGTAGGTGTGCATTACTTCCAGTCTGTGCCTGTAAAGGCAAAAACTACCAAAGGAAGAAGAAAAAACAAACTTACTCCCACTGATGCCTTGAAATTTTTAGTCATCAAGGTGCAAACTTTTTGTCTATGGTTTAAATTTATAAGATTCGTTTTGACCTGTAAAGTAAATAATTTTTTTTCTGTGCAGAGTCTACCCAGGCTTGAGGGCTCAATTGATTATCTGCCTGGGAAATTGTATGCTGGAGATCTACGTTATCTTGTTTTAGAGTTAAAAAACAAGTCAGGATCCCCAATAAAGGTAGCTTTGTTTTTGTGATCAACCCTTTCATTCATATTCCACGGTGTAGTCAATTAATTCATTTTGATCTGTTATTTGTGTGGATGTTACTTGTCTATGATTTTAGTTTTTTTCTTTCTTGTCACTGTCTGTTAATTTAGTTTGTTGGTCTGGTTTATCCTATTTATTTTTGCTTGATGATCGAATAATGTGATGCACTGAACTATTTTCTAGATTATTCTCGTGCTAACAAGGTATGTGTCCTCGTAGAACCTTAAAATGAAGATTAGTCATCCAAGATTTGTAAACCCTGGAAATCATGAAGAAGAGCTGACAACCGAATTTCCAGATTGCTTAAAGAAGGGCCATGAACAAAATATTGTTCCACGTGAAACAAATAGAACAAGTGTATTTGCATTTCCGAAGGTCCGTGGCAAATCTTTTCTACGAGCCTCAAAGGCAATTGTGCATGTCAGGTTATTCAAACATGGTTCTGAATGCTCATCTCTTTCAGGGTGTATCAGTGCAAGGAGACAGATCCTTAAGATGGCCTCTCTGGCTTCGAGCTGCCATCCCAGGAACAATATCTTTGTATTTCACAATATACTATGAGATGGAAAATGTATCAAGCGTCATGAAATACCGCACCCTAAGAATGCATTATAATTTGCAGGTGATGAATCTTTGGGCTGCAATGTTTTTTGTTTTGAAAATTTGACTATGTTATAGGCAGATTTTCATTGGCCAACTAGTCTAACCATACTATGTTGTACATTGTTATCTAGGTTTTACCATCTCTAGAGATCTCGTTTCAAATCACCCCTTCTCCATCAAGATTGCAAGAATTTCTTGTGCGTATGGATATCGTGAACCGTGCAAATGCAGATTGTTTCCAAATTCATCAATTGTCAACGGTTGGGTGCCGGTGGGGTATCTCATTGCTTGAGCAAGTTCATACAATCTTACCTTCCAAGTCTATACGCTCTGGGCAAGCTTTATCTTGTTTCTTTATGATAAAGGTAGTTGGAACTTTGAACTTTTCATTTATTGCACTTCTAGTAGCTACTTTGTCTTTCCCTTCTAAGTCTGGAATACGAATGTTAAATTTCAGGACTGCAGAAAATCTGGGACTGAAGAAGACGAATCCATGTCTCTTCATCCCACCCACACCGACGTAAAACTTTTTACACAGGATGAAGATGAAACGCTTTTTGATATTGTTAACTCACCTCTAGCAAGCTTCCATGAAAGCGAAAGGTCATGTCAGGGAGCCTCTGATCAGGTAAGAGAAAGTTCTCTTTCAGGGACATAATTCTTAAGCGCAAGAGATGTTTTTAAGTGTATTGCTTTCTTAAACATAAAATTACTTCATGGGTAACTTAACATTACTTCATCGGTAACTTTCTACTGTCAGAGCTATACTGAACTCAGTGTTTTTATGATGAAACAGTTTAGTCCAGATACCGTTGACTTCATTCTAATCTCTCGCCTAGAGAAAAGCAGTAATCCATCAGCAGTGCCCGATTTACCAAAGATTCTGTCTCACCATTCATGTGGCAATAGGTAAGAGTATACACAAAAGTATCTCCCTTCAGCTTTCAAAACTATTTTCTCTACTCCTAACCCATTTGCTGTCGGATTACAGAATCAGAAGCTCAAGCCCACTCTCGTGGTCACTAGGCGGTCCTCAAAGTGTATACCACGACTTTTCGACCTCCTTTTGTGAAATAAAACTAAAGATGATAATCAGAAACATATCAGCTGGATTAGCATCTGTGAGCATCAACAGCATTGATTGCCTACCAGACTCGGCAACATCAACTTCTTCCTCTGAAAGCCAATACGGGTGGCGATATGTGCCAGCCATAACAGAGGAAATGAAGCTAACTTCAGATGTCATGGGAAGCCGTCTGGGAAAACCACCAACTTCCATGGAAAGCTCGCCTCCTTTCATATGGTCAGGTTTAATTTCCACAAAGGTCCAAATCCAGCCGTTGTCCACAACCGAAATCCCACTGCAGATATCTGTTTTTGCTCCAGGTGTATACAATCTTTCTTCATATAAACTTAACTGGGAGCTTTCTGAACATGAAAACGCTTCATCAACAACATCGTCAGGGACATGCCAAGGCTATCCTTATTACCTTACTGTTCTTCAGGCTGAGTGAATGAGCTTTATATTGTGTTGTGTTCTCTGTGTATTCATTTTGATGGTTTACGTCTGAAGTTTCGATTTTGATTATAGCAAGTTGTTGTCAAGAAATGTTTCTACTAGGAAAAAGATGAATTTTATTTTTTCTTACAAAAAAAAGATGAATTTTATTTTTGTTTGTGGAATAAAAGGCCAGAGACTATCCTGCCCCTTTTAAATGTTTATATATTTTTGTTTTATCTTATATAACTTAATAATAAGTTTATTTCGTTTTTCTTGTGACAGTTTGATTATTTTCGTTTGTGTGAGAGGAAAATTTGAGAAACTCGAAATGCTAAAGAAACTAGGGTTTGGTGGATTTAAATGGTCGTTGGATGCCAAATTATCGAAGGAAAAAAATGTTTTGCGAAAATTTGTAAATCAAACGTTAAAAATAAAATTTCGATAAAATCATTTACTATAAAACATTTGAACAAACCATTTCAAATTTTCACAAGTTAAAACTTTTACTTAATGAATAAAATATTTCCTCAGAATTTTCAAGTTCAAAATGACAAACCGGAGTTCGGTTATCCAAAGAAAAATAAAACTGGTGATCATGGTGGAACCAATATATACACAAACAAGAACTCGTTATATATATTATATATAGTTAATGACAAACACCAATCTCCAGCTACTTTGATGGTTAAATTACAACAGCAGTGGTACTATTACTAGTTTGTTTACTTACTACATTGCCTTGAGAAAAGGGAACGTGTGTAACTTTGGAGGAGAATCATTTCGGATTGGACCAAACTACCTATCTGCAACTATTAAGTCTTGATCTTCTTCATCTAGAAGATGGATTTGTTGAGTTTTGGTCGCGGTTTTATGACAATGCTTTCATACGGTTTAGCTTGTTCAACTTGGACGTAATCTCTTGTTTTCAGAACCTGTAACAATGGCAAAGAAATAAGACAGATCAAATCTATGGTAGAAATGACCAAACTTGCTCGTCTTTCCAAAGGCAGGCCATGCCCAAATGTTCCCGTAATGAAACCGTAAACTGGGAATATTCAACACAACGCATAACTACTTAGTCTGAAGTGTATCCATCACTTGAGAAGTTTGTTTTCACTAGAGCATGATCAAAGGCTTCTTGTTTTGTTTAGGGTTTGTGTTATGGACATACCAGGGTTTCGAAAAACATCCTCGATGCTTCTTTACGGGTTTTACCAGCTAAAAGTTTGTCTGCCACAAGAACATTCTTCCCATTCTCAGCTTCTTTATCAAATAATGTCTGGAGGTACTTTGCCACAGCCCTATAAGCAAAGACGATCAGAATCTTTTACATAATCCAAGCCTATCACGTCGTCTACATGATAGAAACTAAAATCTGTGAGCTTATGGAATGTTATTTAACTGTACAGACCTAGTACGAGAAGACCAGCCACTATTCTCTAGAAGACCAGTTTCGTCACCATATTGCATGTCATCATCTTCATGATCTTCATCTACTTCATCATCATCCACGTTCAAAAATCCTGAAGACACAAATGAGATAAATTAAAACAGAACCATCGAGACATTATGGGAATAGCAGCATCTCATACATAAATGATGCTCAAGAGTTTAAGCTTGTTCAGTCCCATTGATCAAATGAAGAGGATAAATAAACTGAAATTCGAAAGGCTTAGAACCTGTGTCATGTGCAACTTCCATGGCATCCATTTCCTACAGCATAACATAACAAGAGAAGAAGAGTCAGAGGCATGCCTAACTGGAATAAGGATATGAAGCCAAAAGGAAACTTACATCATTATCTCCCATAAGACCATCACGACAAGTAGGTTTTCCATCTAATGCACTTTCCATATAAGCCTCCTCATTAAACACCTCATTATGTGGTTCGTATTTGTTATAAGACTCCATATCTCGATTCACCACATCATCATTTGCTTCCACAAGGGATTCGTTGCAATTTTCCAAATCTATATTACTCAAATCACCAGCTTCTACGCATCCATTTTCAGTAGAAACAATTGTATTATCACATGGACTCCGGTCGTCTATCCGAACCACCCTGACTTCAGCTGATTCATCCGTCTTCTTATCTTCACATGGAAGTTCATCTTCAACTTTCAAGTCCGTCTCATTGAGAGCGGGGTTGTTATCTATATCGCCTTCAGCAATTTCAATAACTTCAGTGCAACTTTTTTCGTTAAGATCAGCACAAGCATCCTGACTGCATAGTCCTTCATCATGGTTTTCACGGAATCCGTCCACCTGTAAATCATCTACACGATCGAGTTTGTCCTCATAGGGCATTTCACTGATCTCGTCACTCACTGCAAGATTTCCTTCATTAGCAGCTCCATTGCCTTCCTTTAAAACTTCCAAGTCAGCTAAATTTTCACCAAGCTCGTTATCGTCTTTCTTTTCTCCCTGTTGGTCTATGGTTTGTGGGTCCTGTGGGTGAGTATGAGCCTCACCAGGTTGCTCCTCAGAGTCATTTGGCTGAGCTTGTGGAGCAAAGCTTTCTTCAGTTATATTTTCTTCCACAGCCCTAACAGAACATTCATTATCTTCCACCATTCTAACAGAAACATGACGGTCATCATTCTCGATTATCATGATTCCTCTTAGGTCATATGGCTCATTGTGAAGAGATACTAATTCCACTGACATCCCTGAAAATCATTGAAACAGGTTACCTGTGTAGCTGCAGTTTACAAGGATAATCAATAGAACTTGCTACTTTTTAGCGTCATAGACTTACCAGTGAATATTGGCTCCTTCAATAGCCCATCCTCCAAAGCCTGCCTTTGAAGCATTACAATTTCAGGAATAGTGCAAGGTGCTTTCTTTCGCACCCGGCGTATACCTTCCGTGTTTGTCAGCTGTTGACGTATAATGCTAAATAGAAAAGTAAGCAAGATCAGAACAAATAACGAAACAACGTAAATAAAGGAACAGGTAGATAAACATACTCTCCATGCAAGACCATAGGGTCATCCATCAGAACCTTCCTCTTTGTGGCCGTAGAACGGGGAGCAGATCGTAACCGTTTTGTAGATGCTACTTCAAGCACAGGGGTAGGCTTCATCCTCAGAAAAGATGACTTTCCAACTGAGAAAACGTAAATACTAATTGACTCATAAATTTACCTCAAAAGGGGTTAACATGATTTAAAACCTGAGAAACCCTTTTGCCTTTCTTATATAGGCAAGAGCAACAGAATGTATAAAGAACAGAAAAAGCAACCAAAACAAACTGATACCTAAGATAGAAGACAACAGATCATCGTCATCAGGAACAGAAACTGCATTTCTCTTTGACGGAATCAGTCCAACTGACTCAACAGAATTGAAACTTTCTGCAGTTAGTGTGCTCTCAGTAAAAGTGCGTTTTTTCCCAGTAATGTTATTGTTTCCTGCATCATCGTTACATGTTCCAGGGTCTTCTTTATCCGGCGTAGATTCAACCATGAAACCATTTCCATCCCCCAGTCTGTTAGGTGCAGCTAGAACCTTTTCAGGTGCAGGCAAATCAGAATCAGTAAATCCTGTCAAATTTCCCAACTGTTCATCAGTTGCGTGCGCATTATCCAACTGCTCATCTGGTCTACTGTATGGTTGCCCATCACATTGTATACTAGAATATGTTTCTTGATTGACCTCAGTGGCAATGGCAATATGATCTGCCAGAGAATGAAAATAAGAATAGGCAATAAGACTTTCATTAGGTTACATCCATAACTAAGGTGATTTGCATTTTATTTTCCAACAAACCTCGGTTCTCTTTAGCATGATCTTTTGGACTCATTGTAGGCCCTCTAGAGGATTCAAGTGGAGGAGCAACATCTGACTTATCAGTCATTACTTGACCAGGATCCCCCATCTCGGTGGTGATGTGAGAACAGCATGGAGATGTAACATGTACATGCTCTGACTTCTCTTCTTCCGGCTCAGTTTGTATGTTGACATTTTCATCTATCTGCGACTTTTCCACCTCCATAGGAGTAATTGTTGATTCACAGGCATTATATTTAGAAGACATGTCCCCAGAAGCCTTCCTTCCTTCTTCTACATTCAGATCATCTACCTCCATGTGATCATCACATGCCAGCTGCTCTCTGACACTAGACGAGTTTGGCACTTCCATTAATCCAGGAGTTTGAGGAGCTTGAGCATCTTCAATGAACTGATTACTCATAGCAAGATCTTCAACCTATCAAAAAGAGAGATTCATAAGAAATAGTGATAATGATAATAGTGTAACCATTATCTTGTGGGAATGCAAATTGGAAAACTTAGCGTCTGTAACTGCAAAGTAAATTCAGCCACAGAAAAATATATCAAATTAAGTACTTTGACTCAGGTGACAATTGTTCAACAGCTATTACTATGCCTCTGAGATACTCACCTGCTCTTCATTGAAATCTCTTGTCATCACTTCCGAAACTCCTACCGTTGCATCTTTTATCTCGGGTGTTGCCGCATCCAGATACACATTGTGACCGGTGCTATCAACAACAAAAATATCTTCCACAAGTAAAAAACTTGAATGGTAATATGAACATTCAAGGTATACACCCGATGAACCATATCCAAGAAGGATAAGACACAGAAAGCAGTTCTAATTCACAATCTAGTTATGCACTCTTAAGAACAAACAAAAGTTAAGTTATTACATCATGGATCTTAAAAAGCATGGATACATAGCTTGAAAACACACTCAAGAGCGAGTTATTCCCTGTTCTAAAACTCATGTGAAGCATTTTAAATCTATGTTAAGAAGCTACAGTAGCTTATGAAACAAAATTAGAAAAGGTATTGACCAACTTCAGAAAAGAAGATAGCTGCCACTTTGACAATAAAATGAAGAGAAACCAGAGGGAAACAAAAACGAAATATATTACAAAGTATAGAGCATAGATAATGAACAAAAACTGACCCTGGAACTCCCTCATCCTCGGATCCAATAACATCCTTATTTTTGAATACTTCCTGCAACAGTGCAGGGATGAGAAAAGATCACCCAAAATTAAATAATAACAGAGAAGAGGTTCCGATTATAAATATGTGAAGCTTAACTAGGAAAAGAAAACATCAACATCATCCTGACCCTAAAACAAGGCTGCAAACTGACACATCAAATTAGAAGCTTTTCACGGTCCAGGACTGCACAACTGAATGCCCAAAAGAGCTTCCAGCTGCTGCGTCAAACCGAACCGCATAGAGAAAGAACCTAAAAGTTAGAAGCACTTGAAATCTACAAATAAACCAAAAGGTTCTCTTCATATTTTCATCTTTCTGTACGGTTATCCTAAATCTTGTCCCTGATTGAACTGAACAAAAACAGAAATTTTCTGTTCCATGAACATGAAACGAAAAATACCTCGTCAAGATCCAAAGCAGTTTGAGAAGTGTCGCCATCACCAAATCGCTCTGGAAAAGTATTAAAAATTTAGCTTGCTTATTTAAGGCACAGCTATCGATAAACAAAGAAAAGTAGCATGAAACAACCACTGACCATCTAATCCAAATTGTGATGTTGAGTATACAACACCATCCATGGTATCCTGAAGGGTGATTTGCTCTCTGGTACTAACATGATGATCAACGTAATTACTGCTAGACAAGAAGACATAGAGCACAGAATAAATAAAGCTTCTGAAAATCGGAGTACGATATATAATGGCTTAGAGCACTGGAGGAAAACAAAATTAAAACGGAACTCGTTCTTTAAGACTCCAAATACATAGCATAATTAACTACGAAAAACAATGAGTGCGAATGTTAAAAAACTGGAAACTAACCCCTGAAAGATCTCATTATCTGGAAGCTCAAAATCATCAAGATCAAATGTCTCTGGCAACGTAATCGAGTGATATGGCGCTGTGGATTCTTCTGGGGGTAGGTCAACTGCTGCAGAGCGAAAAGCTTGTTTTACCTTAAGCAAGGCCTCACTGCAATCATCAAAGAGGTAATTGACCTTTCTTGAATAAATACGCACCACGCCGAGAAGCAGATGACTAGACAATCGCAATGCAATTGGTGCCTCTGGAAAGAGAATAGAATCTGTTCAAAAAAGAAATCAGTTAGATTATAATAAAAATTGATGGAAGCTAGTAGGGAAAAAAGGGGAAAAAAAACAGCATGGCTTGAAACTGAATTAGCTGTAAATGGCAGGATTCAAGGAAATAATATTACTGACAATATAAATCTAAGCAGGCAAAATGCACTTCTTCATAGAGAACATAATTTACATTGGTTTGGGTTATAAAGTATAGAAAAGGCTGGTACCATTTGAAGGAATTGCTGGAATCAAATAAAGTTGTGCATATTACTCAATGATACGGACCAACAAATTTTGGTGAGAGAAAAAACGATCAAGAATTCTATATGCAGAAAGAAATATTATCCGACAATGCAATTTGGACAAAAGGTGGATATGTAATTGTGAACATACAATACCATGTTCACCCTAATTTTTCTCCTCAATAAATGGTTTTCCTTGTTCCTTCAATACTTAAAGAAAACAGCTCATCGAACAGACTTATAAACTTCAAAAGTTATGGTCACTCCTTTAGCCTTTCTACAGTAAAGCACTAAAGCTAAACAAAAACACTTTGTCGCAGCAACTAGAACTATCAAGGTCTACTCCTATAAGCGCATATATGGTTAACGGAGATTCAGTAGTGCAATATGAACATCACACATCTCGAGAATAAACAAATTCTCATATAATCCAAATAACCACCACGGAAACAAAAGTAAAATGACAAACGCTAAACATACAGTTAATCGACACAGAAAAACTGAAAGACCGAAAATTTAGCTTCTGCTAACCCTAATATATCTAAGTACTGAGACAGAAATCAGAGACCGGACACAGAAGCAAAATACTCACCAACGGAGACTCCAATATCAGTATCAGCCACCTGATTCTTTCGAAGCTTCCTCTCCAAATGGGCCGCAATCCATATTGTCCCAAGTGGCCCTTTCTTAGCTAATATAAACTGCGAATAAAACATTCCCTCTTCCTCGAGACCAAACAAAAAAAACCTAAATTTCCAACAAAAATGGCAACTTGTCAGAATTTCAGCGTAGCAAATTGAGCTTAAAAAACTGATCAGATAACTAAATCCCTTTCGGACCCAGTAAGAGAAGTACTTAATCTTCAGCACCAGATGCATCGTCTATAGAGAAAATCAAAAGTTTCCAGCTTCCGACAACAAAATCCAAATTAGCTTAAACCGACAACAAAAGCTCAAAATTTCTACAGAAAAGAGACATTCTACGGTCCTAAGCTAATTCACTAGCTTCTAAAGTAGAATACAGACCAAAGGATAGATCAATTACCGCAGAATTCACCACGCTCAGCAGCTCCAACAGCTCGATTGAACAGTCTTCGTGGAAACCCTAATTCACAGAAACTTCAAAAGAATACCCAATTCGGGAGAAACTGAACTTTAGTCAAAACTCTTTCGTCTTGGAGATCAGACAAGTCCGAGAAACGTGAAAGAACAGTAAAATTTGTGGGAGAGAGAGAGAGAGAGGAATTGCAATTTGCAAAAGTTTCGAAATTTGGATCTTTGGTTGATTTTTGATTAAATGAGGGATTTGGTGCAGAAAAGGAACACGAGTTTGGTGACATACGTACTGTTCTTATTGGTTATTATATAATGGACCCCACAAAGCTTTTGACTTAGATAATATTAGTCAACAATTTTGTTTTGTCAACTAGCTAACACTGAATGTTTTAACTTCATTTACTTTAGTTAATTAGTTTTTGTTTTTCAAAACATTTTAGCTGTGCGACTTCTTTGCCTCATTCCGGGAAATATGAAAAAAATCGAACTTTTTATTACAAAACAAAACTATAGAGATCTGATAACATTCTTGTGTGATGAGGTAAAGCCAATTTATTTGCTTTTTATAAGAATAAAAAAATTAACAAATGATTTGCTTCAAAAAAAAGAAAAGAAATGTTGTCTTTGAGAAAATAGCTTACAAAACCGGGCAAGTCATTGACACTTTAAACTATTGGAGATCAGTTATTGGAACACAACAATCTGAACATTTGAGTTGCTTATCAAGGAAGTAAATATTATTTCCAGAAATGTCTTATTATCCTAATGGAATTTGTAAAACTTTCTAATGATTTTTCATAATATTAAATATAGTTTTATTAGGTAATTTAATTTTTATATAAGGAATTTTATTGTAATAACATGAACCTCTTTTTTTTTCTTTTGTCGTCGTTAAAAAAGGTTATATTGTTTTCTTACATATAATGATTTTTCCTTATACAGAATGTTCGAGTGTACCTCAAGTTCTTCGACACACCATATAAGTAAGTTGTTTTCTTAAAATGGCAAAAATTAACACAGTCTATGAGTTCAGAGATGAGTAGGGAGTAATTTATCGACGAAAATGATAATGACTTAGTTATTCTCTTACAATGGAAAATTAATTAATGATCTAAAAGCATCTACATATATTTAGTTCTGCAAAATTCATAAGGTTTTAATTCCGATTATGATTCTATTACATAGTAATAAAGATTCAGTCTTAATCGTTAGTTCTGCCAATAAGCTAGAATAAAACCATCCACGTTTGATACGGCCAAGTGAAGTAAACCGGTCTGATTTGGTTTGATTCGGATGTGTCTGTCCTACTGATTTACAAACAGAAACCTGAGTTTCGCACAATAAACATCTGTGATTTTGTTTTCTTCTTTTTATTCAGCTTCGAGTTCAGCTGCAAACTGATCTAACCGTTCGGCTTCCAAATCGAAATCCCGAACAGCGGCGTGGTTCACTAAACCATCGTCAAGGCTCGCATGTACTTGTCTCTTTGCATACCTGCATTCAGCGAAAGACAGAACAAGACATACATTAGCATGTACAAATCAGACCCCAGACTTGACTCAGGATAGTCCGTACCATCGACCGTGCATTGCATCTATACATTTCTGTGCATCTTTTCGATCCTTGAATCTTATAAGAACTACACCCTGTGGATGATGCTCACAAACCTGTATAGAATAAGTAAATCTATCGATACTCCAAGTATAGTCTCAACTTTAACCAAAAGACAACATTAGAACCACAAGCTTTTACCTTCACTGACTCAAACGGTCCATGCTTCACACTCTCTTCTTTCACATCGTCCTCTACCTCGGCACACAAATTCTCATCAGCCTGCAAAAGCAGTAAAACACTCGAACTATATCAGGTATACTCTAAAATCACAACGTTTCTCATATTATCTACTTGGACAAGCGATCTACCAAACAAAACAAAATAACAGTTTGGACAAGAGCCTACCCTCATCTCAGCTGGACTGAACATGTAGCGCAGAACAACAGTTGCAGGTATTGAGACCTTACCATCATCTCTACCACCTATGTCACGAAAAAAGAGCAAACACCATCACAATAGGTATGCTGATAGTCAACTAGGAAAGACTCCAACTTCAAGGAATAAATGGCCACTTCTTTATGCTAAAATCAACTAGGAATAAGACCAGACAAACAAATAGACAATATCTCTGTAATCCCTAAATCAACTTTCTGAACTCTCCTTTTCAAATTGACTAGGTTAGGAGTTTTTGTGCAGTCTTTTTGCTAAGTACTGGTTATCTCTAGAGAGTTCCAGAGTATAGTAAAGTATAGGGAATATATACGTCCCTAGTAATAGAAATTATAACTTTAACAATAAGCTTCCCGATAGCCATAGTACATAGAAACAAAACTTACCCCATCCAAGCAACTTCTGCTCGACCTTTTTAAGCTTCTTTTTCTTCTTGTTGTCGGTTTGCTTAGTTATAAATCTCTCCCCTGTGAGAAAAAAGAAAGTAAAAGCTCATCAGAACCATGACCAAAATATTGTAGAAACCAAAATCACTAATGGGAAACACTTGTTTCCTAAACCATAAGCGAGCAAGATGTGATACAGCTAATGTGCAACAGTATTCACCTTTCTGCTCAAACTTAGCTCTAGAAACGGACATGAGGAGCTTGTCAGCAGGGCGTAAAGGAGCCCCATCTAATATTTGAATTGCCAGATCCACTGAGGGCTCCTGATGAAAACAAAGAGAAATACACATGAAGAGAAAAGAGAGACAGAGATTAAGAATCGTAACCTTATACATCCCAGGAGAGAGCTTCAAGTATTATCATTACCTTCATATACGTGATAAGAGCATCACCTTTTAATTTTCCCGTCGCCTTGTCACTGTAAAGCTTTATGCGAGGCTTGCCAGTGTCATCCTGCGATGTTTATCAGATCCACATTGTTAGGAAACTTACACAAGACACCAAAATAGCACAGAAAGAATCACAAGATAGTGAGAGTTACCTCCTTAATTATGCCACATTTAGAAAAAACTTCAGATACCTGTAGTTGACATCCTTATTTTTAGTCCATTTTAAAGCTTAAGTTATTCATGACTATACAAAAAGGTAAGACCACAACTTACTTCCTCAAGGGTGACATCATTGGGCAACCCAGTAACATAAATATGAGGGTTTACTTTTAACTCAAACCACGAATCTGGAGGCTTGTTTGCTTCCTGAAATTTTGAAACGTGTTAAATGCTTGCAAAAAAGAATAGGAAATGACACTTATCCTTGATTCATACAACACAAACAGCCATTATTAACAGCTAGTCTGGTAGTCTTAGTATAAGTAAAATGTCTAAGAACCAGAAATAAGTTGACGTTTCTTTCCCCTTTACAATGTACATATTGGTCAAAAGGTAATTACCCACTGAATCAAGAAATCCATTTCTTACAGTTACATCTCAAGGTTGAGAAGAGTGAGAAAACCCTGATTTGGTGAGAAATCGTGAAGTAGCATGCATAATCTCAAGAAAAACAATGATTAACAAAACTAATATGGTGATAAGACAAAAACATTTACCTTCTTTTCAGTTGCTTTTTCAGTTTCTTTTTCAGTGTCTTTTTCTGGCAGCCTTCTCTTGCCGTTACAGTTTATTTCAGCGCTCTCATCAGAGCCATCTTCATCTTTCTTATCAGCCACATCATTCTTAGAGACATCCTCCTTATCAACAGAAGTATCCAGAATGTTTATTGTTGGAAATATTTCGTCTTCCTTAGCAAAGGTCATCTCTTCGAGTCCATACGGATCAACGCCACCCAGCAGATCATCCTACAAAAATAAATAGCATCACCACTTGGGATATAATAATGGTATTTTATTCTTGAAAAGGTGCTGATTAGGAAAAACCCAAAACTAGGAAAAACAAGAGAAAATGATACAACGACTAGGAATCGCAGGTTTCCTGAGAGCCAATCTTGATAAACAAAAATAAAAATATGGGAGATAAGCATAGTAAATGAGCACTCTTCGGATAAGGCAAAGCCATGACCCACCAAGCAAGAAAGATGGCACATGTAAACGATTCCAATCAATACTTGATAGGCCAGGTGAACAGAAAATCTCATTAAAATAGCAGAAATTGGGAAAGAATGATTGATTGGGACAGAACAAAGACCCACCTCCACCTGAGGAACCCATGCTCTAAGAGTTTTGTCCCATTTATATCTAGTTCCATCATCATCTGTGAACTCATCTTCCCCCTCAGGTGGTGAAGAAGCCCTGTAATTATCATCTTCAACAAGCTCAGTACCAACGCTGCCAGACACAGAACCATTTTTCAACCTTTCAGCTTCCGCTTCTGCTTCTTTAATCTCCTTTTGCCATTTCTTGAATTCATCCTCAGTAGTTGTAGAGGCTAAAGAAACAACATAAAGTGGTAAGCATCGTCCTCACCTGCAAATTCTGATATTAAAGAATTCATTGTCTGTCTTGAGTAACTGACCAGTATTATCCTGGCTTTCTTGCTTGGTTCCAGCTTTAGATCTATTTATCAACCCAGATACACCTGGTCAGATACCAGATAGTGAGTGGCATTGATCTCGAAACAAAACTATACTAGAAATGAATGCGAGAATTCAACTATTTGGCACTGGTGAAAAGGATCTTACCTACAGCTGGAGAGTTAACCTCAGACACAGAAATCCTTGACATTAACTCGGGAATGGCAGAAAGTGGTTGCCATTGACTTCTTCCGTCAGCCCAAACTAGGGTAGTTTCTAGTAGGTAACCATTCCTGAAATGGTCTGCCAGTCAAAGCAAACAAGCAAAGTACAGCGCTTAAGCCAATACAGAAAAAGGTACAGGTCAGACAACTGTCTTAGTACACAATGCAATTGATTACTTATTTAATAGAAAGTAAGAAAGATCATTTCACTGATTTCATATCTATTAAAATGATAGAAAACGCCTATAGATCCAACTGGTTTATAAACCCAGCTGTTCGTTGCATGTATCAATTTTATGGACAGTGTCGATGTCTTATAATAATACAGAAAGGAATTTGTTTACATAAAACACTTACCACATAACTCAGAGAAGGTATATGGGCCAATGGTTTGCTGATTTTCACCAAGAATGTACCAACCAATATCAGTAGCTGCAGTTGTATGCTCATCAACAACTCTGGCCTCTGATTTAAGAAAATACAGATGATCAATATGAGCATTCAATGGCCCTAACAAAAATATATAGTAAGAAGTACTATCTCCACGAAAGGGTATACTGATTTTGAGCATGAAACATGTTACAAACAATGCATTAGTAAATCCCCAGATACCCCCCCCCCCTACTTAAATTCACACACTGAAAAAACAAAAATTTGTACCACACACAGATCTGACCACACCTGCAGATCATATTTCATAATAGAGAATATATTACATGTTTCCAACATTGCTAATGATTGATTGGCCAGAGATATTTTCAGTGGAATACCTTATTCTAAACAAAGAAGAGTTGAATTAATGCTCACAATCTATTTAGAACATGAACTCTGAGCTAAATGAACACAAATTTACCAGATGTTCATTTTGATAAATCTCCTTCAATACCTAGGAAATCTCTCAAAATCCCCTCCCAGTTTTTTATCTTTAACAAAAACTAGTCCAGAACCGCTACTTGTCTAATACACGCCTCGCAGAAAAGCCAGAAAAGAAAGTAAGTCGAAATTTTGAATTAGTGAGAGAAGAGGGTTTCACCAGTCGATGGTTGTGGAAGCAGTAGATTATCGGGGTCGGACATTTTATTCTCGTTAATCTTCAAAAATCGCGAGACAAGGAAAAAATTAGATGAAAGGCGGAAAGCAGGAGGAAGACGGTACAAGACCGACCCTGACCTGTTTGGATACATAGAAATTATTATCCTGGTCTCGGATAGGTATGGTTAATGGGCCAATACATGGCCTATCTGATCCATCTCAACAAATAAAGAAAAAAAGAAAACTAGCCGTTCGCAAAATATATCCAACGGTCATAATTTTAGAAACTTTACCGTTCTGAATTTCTCTCTTCACTTCTACATAAACATTCTCCTTATGCACTTCTTCTCAAATCTTTAACCGAGAAAAAACCCAATTCTCAATATCCAAATTTTCCAAAAACCGGAATCCGAAAGACTCCAAAACCATCATGGGTTGGATTTCTTCACCCCACACCCACAAGATCTTCCTTGTCTCCAACTACATCCTTCTCGGTGCTGCTTCGAGCTGCATTTTCCTCATACTCTCTCTTCGTCTAATCCCATCGATTTTTGGATTCCTCCTCATCCTCCTCCACGCCACCACGATTGCCGCCGCTGTCTCCGGCTGCACCGCCGCTTCCTCCGGAAGAAACCGATGGTACGTTGCTCACATGGTGGCCACTATGGTCACAGCTATTTTCCAAGGCTCTGTATCTGTTCTCATCTTCACCAACACGTTGAAATTCCTCGGGAGTCTCAAATCGTACGTGCGTGAGGAAGATGCTGCTGTGATCTTGAAACTCGGTGGTGGGCTTTGTATTGTGATATTTTGTCTTGATTGTGTAGTTCTTGTGTTGGCTTTCTTCATGAAGTACTATGCTTATGTCGATGGTGGTGATAATCGTGGAGGTGTTGCAATGAAAAGAACCGGTAAGGTACAGAGTGAGGAGAATCCTAAGGATTGGCCATGGCCATTCCAAGTTTGAAATTAGTATCTTTTTGTGGTACGAGCAGGTGTTGGTGAGTTGTATATCAATATGATCAAATGTTGGTTTTTGATCTTAATATTGTGATTTGTTCATCTTGTTTCTTAGGTGTTTAATGTTTTTACACTGATTCACTACATAAATCAAGTCTGTGTTCCTATGGATTACTTTTACTTTCAAGAAAACAAAACTTCTCTTCGTGAAGATACA
Organism: Pugionium cornutum; assembly: GCA_018901935.1. NCBI lineage: Eukaryota > Viridiplantae > Streptophyta > Magnoliopsida > Brassicales > Brassicaceae > Pugionium > Pugionium cornutum. The sequence continues at coordinate 13,789,261 of CM032158.1, read as the reverse complement.
GTGCAACAACTAGAGGAGCAGAAATAAATAAATTAAATAATAAAACTAAAGCAAGAAAACAGCATATACTTCATAACTTTCTTGTAGCATCCTCTAATCATGGTGTCGGTGAAGTTCTTTACCGCTTGCTTGGGCTTATGATGTGGAAAGAGATTGCATAGAAAACTTCTCTAGTCCGAAATAATTTTTACTTCAAGTTGCTTGGCTTTCGAATCGATACATGTTGTCCACAATAAACCAGACGGTATATTTATCAAACCACATTTTACCATCAAAACCAAACTGAACTAACTTGCATGATTTTACCTTAGCGAAGTTCAATATTGTTTTTAAATCAAACCAACATTAGAATACAAAATCAAACCATCATTATTTGACACTTTTTCCGAAACCGAATAAACTAAAGAATAGAATCAATCAAGGCGTAAAACCGGTCTTCAATTATTCTTGACCCGGCCCCGTTATAAACCCGTTTTAAAAGACGCGCTGGGGTGTATCAGTTCACGGGCCCACGTCTCTATGTTGATTCATTCAGTTAATGACGACGTTACCGTCACAGCTAAGCTAAACTACTTTACATTTCGATTTGATAAAGGAAATCACCGCTTATAAACGGCGTTTGCTCACAAAAATAAAAGGATAAGCAGAAAGTGCAAAGGTAAAACCCCCAACATTTGCACTTCCATGACCACCACCTCCTCCGCTTCCGCCGCCGTAACGGAAGGCGCGAACGTTGACACGCCAAGCTGGAAGAAGAACGGAAGAAATGGAAAATTGCGGGTGATGTGCAGGTATGGCGGTGATATAGTTTTACTTCCGCAGACGAAATCGCTGCGTTACGTCGGCGGAGATACTCGGATTGTCGCCGTTCCTCCCTCCGCGGAAACGAGCTTCGCGATGCTTGTTAGCCACCTTGCGGTTGCCCTTGGAATCTCTTATGCTTTCAAGGTTAAATATCAGCTTCCTGATCAGGAACTAGACTCGCTTATCTCCGTCGAGACGGATGAGGATGTTCAGATCATGATGGAGGAACACGGATATCTCTCCTCCGAGTCCTCGATTCCCCAAACGCGCATCCGATTGTTTCTTTTCCCATCGCAATCGCAACTGAATGAAGCAGGTGCGAGTCAGGGAGATCCGGCTCAGTGTAAGGCGGTGACGGATATAGATTGGCTGGGAATCGAAGAGTCCAAGCCTATTCGCCACGAGTTGACTCAGCCGGTGCTTCAGCACCCGAAGACGGAGATGTGGTTCGTAGACGCGTTAAAGAGTGCCGAGATGATGCAGACTGGGCGAATTGATAGCGGAAGCAATGGAAGCGGAGATGGTAACGGCGGGATTTTCGGACAAGAGTCGATGGTGCTCGAGACTAGTACGTCCTTTGGCTCGACATCTTCCTCGGTGTCTTCGAGCAAGTTACCTCCGATAAAAAGCACCCGCGAGGACAGCACAGCGAACTCGCAGGTCAAATTTGCGACAATTGAATCGGTGACAAGGTATTACTCTATGCTACAACTGCTGATTTCACCATTTCATTTGCTTTAGAATAGTTCTAAAATTTCTGCACTACTTGTTGTTTCAAATGCAATGTGCTACGAGTTTTTGAATTGTTTAGCCGATAGGTGAGTCTGTTCGTGTTACAGAACTGGATTAGATACGGGAGGTGATATAAAAGCTGTCTCTTCAGAATTCTTGGAGGGATTTTGCTTGTTGAATTAGATGTTCTTATATATATGATCCGTGAGAATGAGTTCATAGGCTACGCAATCAGTAGCATGCCTCGTTTTCGATTGTTTAAGGACCTTGTGTTATGGTAATTGCAAATTCGGAGAACATCAATGCCCTTGAGGGTACGTTATTCCTTGTGTTCTAGCTTCTGAAACAGGTAAATTACTCATAGGCTGCATTTATTTCTAGATTTGAACTGAAGTTGTGTTCTTAAGGAAGATTTTATATATTGGTAGAGAAGATGACAGTCCTCTAAACCCTGTTTAGTTCAAATGCGATTTTTTCAAAACTGATAGCCATTCTTTCTTGCTTTCTTACTGTATAGCGGCAGTACTGCACCCACCCCAATCTCTTCTCACGAGATACCGACAAGCCCACATGTGTTGGAGAACAAGTTACCCTCAAATTTGTACGCCGCCACTGAGCTAAACAAACCAGTTCCAATCCCGGTTTCTGTGTATCAACCATTTCTCTACCAAGCTCAACAACAACCTTTACAGGTCGTTTACACCGGAAACTCGCCTATGACAATGCCTGCCACAGCATATCATCACACAAACCACACCCCATATCAGTTTCCGCCACAGCCATACCCAATCTATTACATTCCAGTCGAGCAGTACAGTTCGAGGCACATTCCGATGCCAGCACCGCCTGTGAATCCTAGCACTGTTTTAAACAACCACCAAGTTGGTTCCCCGGTGGTTCACACCAGCAGCCCTCTAGTACCAGAATTAGCCTCACAGGTTTACCCTCCACCCAAATCCGTTGATCCATCCATTCAAACATCAAGTGAAGGTTGCAGAGATACTTTCATCTATAACACAGACCTTGATGATGATACAACTCGTGCTCAGATTTACAAATCTCAGCCTCCTGCTCCCATCATAGTAGTACCCTCTCAGTACCAAACCGAGCTGCTAAAGTGAAGCTTTCGGCCAGCTGCTGTGAACCCACAATACTTGTTATCCGTTCTCATGGTTGCTGCTGCATTTTTCAGTGATATGGTTTTACAGTTTTGTTTTGGTTGCTTCTTCCTATACATATACATATAATCCTACTTTTTTGCAAAGGTGTAATCCTGGTTTCACCTTCTTTGATTCATTTTGTTGTTGTAACATCATATCACATTATGTCTATCTTCTTTCTGAATTTCAACATATTTTCAATCTTTTCACAAACATTATATGAGGAGGTTTGTAATATTACTACTTTCTTCATGTTGAGAAATGTATTGATATATTCATGGATATGCAGCTGAATGTATGTTACGATGGTGAATGAATCGTTGGAATAATTACATGCTACTATACAAATTCTTCTCACCAATCATGTCATTGTACAATGTCTAAAATCACAATTTGCTTATTTCGTTGCCTTTTCTATTGTCTAGGCACGGACGCATACATGATCTTAGAGACTTGGGATCTGAGCCGCCCACGTGTCTCTTAGCTCGCTATTTTACAGAATCGGCCTTTCTGATTCAACTAATCCATGCTAATGTAGCATGATATTGTCGCAGCTGATTGGTACTACGCAGGCTGCTAGTTGCTCAATCATGTGGGAGAGCTAGCAGAATATGTCCACTACCCCGAGGTATGCGATTCTTGTTCAAGAGGCTGCTGCTGCTCATAATCTGGCGTTGCTGCTTCCTCTGTTTTCCAAACACAGACAAATATTTCACGGTCAGCCTCACTAAGTTTGCTTCTTGGCAACTGTGAAGAAGATTTCTGACTTGATATGCCTGACATGGCTACATCGTAGCCTCTAAAACAGGCTGTTTACAGAATTATTAGGAGAGGAGAGAATTGTTCGTTGGTCTGAGACAACAGAACACAACTGAAATGCTACAACATTCCCTTGTTTTATTAGGTATAGGGGATAATCTTTCCATTGATATGCAATCCATCTGGCCTTGCGGAGACATAACACTGAAAGAATTAATTCCCGCAGTGATAAAATGGGGTAAGCACCTCTCAGGTATGAACTAAATAGATTGTCCATTTAAGATTGTAGTTAAGACTGGTGTCTGCAATAGTTAAAGAAAGTCAGGGCACCAAAACCTATTCTTGTTTGGACAGCCACATAGTTTCTTGAGTAATGACGTAATATATATACATGACAATTAGGCACTCAATATAATATTTGAGTAATTCATAGAAACATTACATATAAAAAAAATGTAATCCAATAAGTGAGGATAAGTGACATAACTGCTTTATTAATTCTCTTTTCCAGGTTCTCCTTGCAAATCATTTTTGCATCAACCTAACTCGGAAACAGAGTCTTGAAGATTTACCAATCTCACCTTCAAATCTTCTATTGCTTTCTCTCTCTGGTAAGCAAAGAACTTCAATGACTGCCCACAGTTTGAAAAAGAAACAAAAAACAGAGAAACAAATGGAGTTTACAAGATCCTCTCAGTTAAAATAACAAAACTGAAAGATTTTGTTCATTCATTTTACTTACGCCAAGTCGCTGCATCGCAATAGATCTTTGCAACGCTTTTCTTTTGGTCAAAAGATTTTGTGACATCAGTTTTGATGAAGGACGGTTGTAGTTCTTGCCACGGTATATGAGTATCGCGTGCCCTTGTTTTAGATTTTCAATTGAAATAAGTACTCCTTTGCTCTCTGCTTCAAGGGCTTTCGCTGTGTAAACAACTCTGGAGAAAATCTTCTGCATCGTGATCACTTTCGCAACCTCCCTGTGCTTCCAATGCTGATGCAGACCTTCCATTACACCATCAAAGACTCCTCTTCTACCTAAATATGAAACAAATACCAAACTGAAATTTGTTTAAATCAATCTCAAAGCCATTGGATAAGGAATAAGAAGAAACCAAGGATGGATACCAAGAACTAAGATACTGTTCATCTTCAGCCCTATCCTTCTCAAGCATTCTCTTTCTTCATTAGTCAATATCTCAATGTCATCATCTCGCTCAGATGGTTTCCATAAAGAATTCAATTTGAACAACTCTGTTGTTGATTTTTCTATCTTTAATTTTAGCTGCAAAAACAAAGAGAGCAGCCAATGAAGCTTATATTAAATAGGCTAAATTTAAAAAGATGCAATTCTTTAAGATAATTAATAGGCTTACAATGGAAAGCTTGTGTTGTTGGCTTTTGAGTTCCTTTTCTAGTTTTGCGATCTCAGCTTCAGTCTCGAGGTTTCTCATCTCCATTTCTCCAAATTTTCTTTGAAGTTCTTGAAACTCTAATAAAGTTCCGGTTTTGCTTGTTTCCTCCAACTGTTTACCATTTGTTACCAACTCCAAGATTTCTACATCACTCTCGCGTTTGGTTTCTTCAAAATGTTGGTATCTTCTTAGTAATCTCTCTCTGTCATCAACCAAATCGGCGACCTCATCAGGAAGGAAGTCCTTGCCTCTGTAAAGTATTATCAGGTATCTGTTGCGTAGTATCAGAACTCCTCCAGTGAGATGCTGAAAGGTTGATAGAGACAAGAAATTGGAGCAGCCAAATCAGTTTGTATATACTCCCAGAACCCAAGAAAAAAATATTATATTACCTTCAATTCATCTGCCATTTCCTCATTGTTTGTATTGAGAGCTCCCCATTTGATTGCAATCTTTGCTATAACACATTTCTCCCATAGTTTCACGACTGCAGAAGCTAAACCTTGAAGCTTATAGTTCCTCCCTTTGCAAAATATAAGAAGAAAAAAAGACTGATAAGAGACTGAGGAAGAAAACTGCAGGCGAATGCAAAGAGAGCAGCACTAAGTTAATACTAAAGGAAAGAGAATAAAGATAAGTATACGCAAATGAAAAGAACAAAAGCAGAAAATTTAAAGAAAACATACTGCAACTTCTTGAAAGCATAACAATTTCTTGATCTTATGTTTCTCAAACTTTTTAACCTACGGAAGAATTGGTTCTGTTTTGTGAAAAAATATCTAGTTTTAGTTCCCTCAATCGTTCATGATTTCTTCAGGCAGCATATAAATAACTCTCCCTGAAACTTAATCTAAATCACACACAGACACACAAAGTGATGAAGATAGCTAAGAAGCAGTGAGGGTAAATTACCGAGGACGAAATGAAAAGGTAAAGCTTTAGCAATGTTTCTCAAGTAGGTAAGCTCTTCGTCGCTCAGCTTTGCTCTAGTGTTTGGTGGACAGCGTCTAGATGGAGGTCTATATCCATTAACCACTTCAGGAAGCAAGTCAGCATCAACTGGAAACGGTCTACGCATCCACCAATCCATATATCGAGGTCCCAAGCCATCCAATAACCTATCACTTTCTCTCTCGTACAATGATGAGCTGATATGAACCAAATTGATTTTCTCAGGTGAATTACTCGGTGGTCCTCGATAAACTACGATAAATTCCTTCTTGCTTAACACAACCAAGCCTCCAGTCTTCATCTATTCTTGAAAACAAGAAAAGGACAGAGAAATTATTTCAGAGGAACATCAATTCCAACGAAGAACAAGAGTTCAGCTAATAAATGAGGAAAAAACTAACCAAACCTCTATGATCTCTTGAGCTCGGTCCATGTTCCGACAAAGAGGAACATCAAATCTCACCATAGCAAGCTCGTCCCACCTCCAGATCGACCTAATCTCATTCACAACTGCCTCTGTAACTCCTGCTTTTCTCACATTCACCCATTTTCTCATCTTCGAAGCTTCACGTCTCAGTCTATTCAATAATGCTTCGTCGAGGATAAGATCAGCGGTCGTCGGAACTCGCTCCTTCTTCGTCCTCCGCAATATGAACCTCTCTTCTTCTCTATCCCAAGGCATTTTCCCGCTAAAGCTCTCCCCCGACTCGGTCTCCGAAATTCGACCTAATGCCTTGAATTCTCCGGAACTAACCATCTGGGTTTCCTCCGAATCGCTGTTCTCGTCGAGCTCTTCAACGCTACGGACGATTTTCTTCATCGCTTTCCTTCCCCTGACACCGCTCTCTCTACGGTTCAACGCCTTGAACGTCTTCTCCTCAACTTTTTGTCCCATGACCCTCTTCTCGTGACGACAAGAAGTGTCAATGATCTCATTGGCTCGACGCAAGAGAGGACCTTTCATCATCCATGGAGCTGTCGGAACCTTATTCGCAGAATCAGAGAGTCCTGAATTTTCCCTAAAATGATCGGATTGAGGGATTTTGGCGGCATTTGAAGGGTCCTGATTAGAGTCTAAGGAGGAGTTAGTGATCAGAGATGGAAAAGCTCGCGCCGAGAGGAAGAGAGAAGTTAGCATGAGTAAAGTCTGCAACTTTGATGATAACATAAAACCTTCTTCCAATTCTTTCCACCAAATTTTCGGTTTTAATGAATTCGACTAAAGGAATTTGCCTAAACCAAATCATTCGTATTAAACATTCGGGTGGTTCGTTAAAAATGCGTATTCTTTGAGGGTGAAATAGTAATTTCAATGTTTTCCCTAAAATACGAAAATAAGAATCCGACGTCGTTTGTTGCCATTCTCGAATTTCTGGAAAAACCAGAGATGGACGCCGATGGAAAATCCATGGCGACAACGAGAGCAATAGAGGAAATTGACAGAGAAGCAGAGGAAAATCGAAAAGAAGCGTTATTAGCGTCAACACAATCTCTTCAACCTAACTTCAATCGATCCAACGTCACGCAGAAACAAATTTCGAAACTTCAGGTCCGATATTCAGATTCTCAAATTTGTTTTATTATTATAAATACGATTTCGTAAAAGTAATCTGTGAGGAATCGTTGGGGTTCTGATATATACCGATGATTAAGTCGATTCGTGTTTTGATTTTCATGGAAATCATGTTGTGTATGTAATTTTCTTTACTCGGTTCATCGTTCGGTAATTGATATCAGTATTGATAACGTTTGAAGCCATTGTGTGTATGTTTTGAGATTGCAGGAGCTACACAAGAGACGAATGCAAATAAAAGCCAATTCAAAGATCCATAAGAAACAACCTAAAGGTAAAGCTTTTTCTTTTTTTCTTTCTGAATTTTCGATTCATATCCATTAGACTAAAAGCTCTAAACTGAAATGCAGCGAGCAAGAATTCTCAGAGTAAAGTAATTGAAGATGGCGAAAGCTCTAAGAAACTGAAACAATCAACTTCTTCTTCTTCGACCTTAGAACATAATCATTACAAGACAGTAGTCGCAGTACCAAAGAAGCCACAAAAGCTGTATTGGGGGTGAGCTCTCTTTTTTTGCTGGATTTAGAAAGTAATTGGAAGGTATTGAGAAACCGCACTAAAAGCTATGTTTGTGCGATCTTGTTCTGGAAACAGGTTAGATACAAGGGAAAGGTGGGAAAGAAAGGCCAACATGTAGTGGATGATGAATCTATTTCACGTTATTGATCACTTAGTGAATTGTACAAGAATAGCTTCCAAAAACACTTACAAGATCAATATGATGAAACATAGTGGTTTTTGGTTAATTTCAAACTCCGGATGTAAAGAGTAAGCTCTATTTCCTCAAGTGATCGTTCTTTAGTCTCTACGACGTTTCCAGCAATGTAGATGACTGCAAGGAAGCAAACTTTAGTAAAACCCATGTAAACACTGCTGATTCCAAATTTAGTCACGACATTTAAAGAAGTAGAATCTTATCACAAAGTATAAATGCAAAATGACATAAGAGCCGGTACCGGGCCAGCACCAAGTGAGAATGACTGGACATATCTGGTTAAACAAGCAAGCATTAGTCAGTCAAATCCGACACAGAGAGGCTTAAACAAAGTTTACGAAGAGATTGATTTACTACATAACAGTTGCAACAACCGCGAAAGGGTTCTAGAATAAGCAGCCAGAGGTATCCATGTGAAGGACAAGAGAGTAAAAGCATCGAATATGGCAAAGAATGATGATAAAACATATAGCATTCCACCAAAGCTAGTGAGTAGAAGACTTTTCCTTCCCATTCTGTCTCTATCAAGGACGAAGCAACAGCAGTGCCTGCCGATCAAACCATCCTGTCTCTGGCTCAGAATCAAAAAGAGGATTCACATACCATAGAGGGTTTGCTGCGAGAAGTAATCCAGCTTATCAAGTCTTCAAGTATTCCTATACCATATGTTTGCTTTTTCTTACATTTTATCCTCAGAACATCAGATGACTAAGACAAAGCTAACAGAAATAGCCACTAAGAAGAAGTCTTTTGGTTTTTTTTCCAAACATATGAATCTCTCTAATCTCTCTAATTTCGTATGAACTTGTTAAGCAATCACAGAATCAAAAGAATATATGTTAAAAGGAATATAAGAGGTAAGAAAAACAGAGGTGAGAAAAAATAAGTCAAAGAGGCGAATTGGCAACGATGGATTTTCTGGATTAGATTTTGGTGACGTGTGACCGCACGTGGAATAGAAGAATACTCACGTGCCACCATAGCGAATATGGTGACGTATGATAACAATTTGGGCCCATAAAATTCATGTGGGCTACCATTGGTAGGCCCAATTAACCCTTCATAGCAGCAATTTCTTCGACCTTCGTCAGAAACAGAAGCCTACCTAAGCCCCTCGTTCTATCTCATCCCAACGGCTTCGCGAGATAATAAATCTTCTAAAACATTTATCTTTTCGTCTTCCTGAAATCTCAGAAAAGGTTAGCAATATTATTTCGAGCTTATGTTCTGATACTGAGAAACCATTATAGTACTTTCTAGTTAATTACTAATCTTTGATTCTCCTGAACTCTGCTGTGTCTTCTGTTCGATTACTCTTACCCTTTATACTCCGCGTCGCGTCTCTGTTAATCTTCTTTTAAGGGTTATATGGTTTCGAATTTCATTATAATGGTGAAAAGTTTGTATCCTAATTTGTTCGATGGTATATGTAAAACGAAAATGAATGATTCTGGAAGTTTCTCATATCTTCGTTACTTCACTTTTCGTTCACAGAGGGTTAAATTTCGATATAATTTCATGGTTTTTTAGCAGAATTACTAAGAATGATCATTGATTCCACGTCTATGAATCAACAGGTCGATGTACAGCTCAACGTATACACCATGTATTTACCTTTTTCACACGAAAAAACCCGTTTTTCCGAGACCAAGGTTTCGAGTTTGTTCGTCATCGTCTATTGAGCAAGACAGATTCAAGATAGAGTACACGCCTTGGCTTATCGTAGGGTTGGGTAATCCAGGAAACAAGTATCATGGAACGAGACACAATGTAATAAAAAAACAATCGTTTTTTTAGTTAAATTGATTTTGTGATGTTGGGTTTTGATCTCTGAAAGAAATGGTACACTTTTGTCTTGTTTTCAGGTTGGTTTTGAGATGGTCGATAAGTTGGCTAGAAAAGAAGGCGTTTTGATGAACACAATACAGTCGAAAGCTTTAATTGGAATAGGTTTTATTTCTCTTGCCTTCCTTTTTTTTCTCTCACCTTTTGGTTCTTTAAACTAATAAAGTGATGAATTTTAGGGTCTATGTATGATCAGTACAGGTGCTATCGAAGAGGTACCTATCGTGTTGGCTAAACCTCAGACTTATATGAACTTCAGCGGCGAATCGGTTTGTGTTTTCTGATCATCAAACTTCTCACAACATCGCTAATAGCAGCTGCATGATCGTAAATCCTCATACCTGAAACTGTTCTGTTGTCGTTTAAAGGTTGGATCTTTAGCTTCACACTATCAAGTCCCATTGCGTCACATTTTACTGGTAAATTTTCTGACTTTAGCATCCCTAGAAATCAGAAATTCAAACACAGTGATTGCAATGAACAATTTTGTCAAATTTTTGATGCGGGTTTTTCTCCCTCTTAGATTTACGATGAGATGGCTTTACCAAATGGGGTTTTGAGACTACAACCGAAAGGAGGTCAAGGGTATCATAATGGGTATGTATGTATGTATGTATGTATGTATGTATGTATGTATATGCACCCCTTGAACATGTAAATATGTTCTCTGATCAATTAACTGATGTTACTTCTCTAAATGTTGCAGAGTGAAGAGTGTAATGGGGCATTTGGATGGTCGTCGAAATTTTCCTCGTTTAAGCATAGGTACAGTTTTGGTTCAAACCCTAGAATATCCTTTGTTTCTCTCTCGAGCTTTTGTTTTTGTTGATTCTCGTCAGGCATTGGCAATCCACCTGGAAACATGGATATGAAAGCTTTTCTTCTGCAAAAGTTTAGTCCATTGGAACGGAAACAGATCGATGAGGCACTCGAGCAAGGAAGTGAAGCAGTGAAGACACTTGTGCTCAATGGATTCAATCAAGGAATCTCAAGGTTTAATCTTGTGCAGAAGTATAAATTCCACAAAGTGTGAAAAATTAACAGATGAATGGTTTTTTTTCTTTGATTTGCAACAAGGAAAAAGAAAAGGTGTAGAGATTCAGATTGGTACAGCAATTTCATTTTATTGTTGTAATCAAGCAATAAACAAGAAGACTGTCTCCAAAAATCTAAGAACCCTAATATTGGTATGGTACAATCAAGTCTTAACATATTCCGACTTTAGTAGTGTATAGTATGCAGTATGCCCATACACTGCGCAGTTGAAAACAATTTTACATAACAAAAAGAACCAATATTTCTGTAACTCTTGTCCCATAGATTCTCTTTTAGTTATAGATCTGTAGAAATTTGAATTCTTTGATTCTTGAAATGGTCTAAAAACTGAAGCATAGAAAGTGGCCATCATAAATGTAACATTTAAAGATTGTGAATAAGGAACTGAACCAAGAGAGTTTCCTTAATCCTAAAATACCACAAAACAAAATTCAAAAGCGCTCTCTTTCCGTCTCCCTCTTCATTCAAGCTTCAACAGGGTACTCAAAAACAACATCTTTTCCTGTAAGTCTTCGGTACACACCCATCATAGTCTCGAGCTTGTATTCTGTGTTGTTCCTTTCCTTGGTATCCAAATAGACCTGTGACATAGCCAAAACAGAGTTCAAAGCTGAGCTAAAAAAATCTCCAGAGTAAGAACGGCAATCACATAGATGATATCATTACCTTCATGATCTTGGAACCATCGAGACGGTATCGGGTACGCTTTCCAACGATCTCAGCAGGATAAGCGACATCTTCAAGCATTGCTTCATGAACAGAGGTCAGAGTTCTGTTACGTGGCCTTTGAACAGCAGCACCCTTCTTAGGAGGACGCATGATCCTCCTTGTGGTAACAAAAATAACATCCTGTGAACGATGCAAAAAATGGCAGTGTTGAATGAAACTGTACTATTTGTTTATGCTTTCTAATAGAGATTAATTACTTCATAAAATTACCTTTCCACTGAATTTCTTCTCAAGCTCTCTAACGAGACGGGGATGAATCTTGCGGAAAGCTTTCCTCAATCTGAATGGAACGTAAATCACAACAGCTTTGCGGTTTCCAGAGATATCCATGTTACTGCAGTTACAAAAAAAATCAAATTAATTCGTTGCGAAAAGGGCGAATGCAGAAGTGAAGGACCAAAATACACATACACAGCTTGGTTAATGTAGAGATCTTTCAACTCGCTTTTCAATTCCTGGTTAGTGTTCTCCAGATCAAACAAAGCCTGAGAAAAAATTAAAAGTTGATCACGGTGATACTTCACTTATGCATATTTTACAAACCAAGACGTAATAATTAGTACCTGAGCAACTTGCTCTTCACATTCAGTTGGCTCTGCATTCTTGTCCTTTTTGATCTTGTTCTGAGCGGAGAACATTTTCACAGATCTTGAAATGTAAACAAGAAAAAGCTGACGAAATCAGAACACACATTTACTACCAACACAAGCATGATTTCTAATGAGAAGTTAAGCATTAAGATACTAATAAATTCTTTACATCTGAGGATCAACATTAAGAAAATATATCAACACAAACTGACAGATATTAGATTTCAATCTGTTCCAAAACCAAAGTTGTTTTTTATCAAGTAAAAAAATTAACACAGAATCTCTCTGTTGTATAATTGTTTGGTAAAACATGTAAACTTAAGCAGTTCTATTGAGTCATGCTCTTGAGCAAGTATTAAATTCTTAAATCGACACTGGTTGATGAGCTACATAGACTTAAACTAAATCATACGTTCCGTCTGTTAAACACTTAAAATCCCCTGAGAATTAGACTAATCATTAAGCTGAAACATTCCACCATTCTACAGTGAAATAAGGTATTAGATGAAAACATCAGCTCAAAAAGAAAACATAACAAAAACCCATTTAAAAGATATCTAAGAAAACGAATAACCACAGAAGAAACGAAAGAGAAACCCTTGATGACGTACCGAATACAGAAATCTGCAGGAACGAAGAAGAACCACTTAATTAGAAAACAAAAGGTTGCGGCTTCTCCTTAGAATCAGCAGTTTGAGTAAAAAAATCAGGTTTTAATGTTTGTCGATTAGGGTTTCAAAGGTTGCCCTATTCTCAATGTTACCAAACTGGGCCGCTAGAACTATGTGGGCCCATTTAACAAACTCTTCTATTCTCAATGTGACCTAATATGGGCCGCTAAACCGTCGGCCCATTAAACAAATCTGGGCCGTCGTATCTCCCACATTTTTGGAGTAAGTTATCAGCGATGTCTGTCTTTTTTCCTTCTTCTTTTCAGCACGTTGACTCTTTGAGTCCTTCGTATCAACTAACCTAAAAGAGTAAGAGACCCTTATCCGATTTGACCAAAATCCGAGATTACAAAGTTTCAAATACAAGTTTAAGTTAAATATTTTGAACAACAGAATTTGTACCCTTTGATGGTTACTGATAATTTGTATAAACTGTGTGCCGACGAAAGAAATATTAACCTCGAAGTCTGCCTTATTCTAGACGAAGTGTAAGAAACTTGCAATCTTTGCTACATCTCAAATTTGAATGACACAGACAATAAAACTTTTAACTCAGATTTACATGTTAGTTGCATGCAAATTGCAAAGCTTAACGATTCTTTTCTCCCCAACAGAGCAAATAATGACCTTTTATTGCTAATCAATTGAAAAATCTGCAAACAAGTAAATTTCCTCTATAATAATATAACGAAACAAATGTTCATAATCTAGATAGCATTAGTAACTAATGATCCCTCGGCTTGCAAGCTATGGTCGTCGAGCCACGAGATAATATCAGACAAGACACGGAGGATCATTTCGTCTGGTTCTCCTTCGAGCAGAGAATGATAAGCATCTTTATACAAAACTATCTTCTTGTCTGAACTTTTTGCTTTCTCGTAAAGCTCTCTGCTCACTGAAGGATCTGTCACTGTATCACATTCTCCGTGTAGAATCAGTATCGGCAAAGACACCTGCAAATACATAATCAAGAAGTATTATTATTACTTCTGATTCTGTTTCTCTAGTTTCGAATTTTCTCAGACTTTTTACCTTTTCCAAATTTTGTTCAATCTCCTGAGTTGCTCGAAGCATTTCTACTGCAGTCCGTAGTCGGGGTTTGCCGCTATAACAAATGATATTGTATGGTGTCTGCAGATAAACAGAGAAGATGGTTTTGTAAAGAAATCGTCTTGAGACGATATAGTTCATCAGATATATGTCATTTATGTTTTTACCATATTCCTCTTCCTGATATCTCTAAATGCAGCTTCTGCTAAATCCTTTTGTGGAACCAACTTGTGTTTCGGAAGAACATTGGCTAGACCAATCAAAATCTGTTTTAATACCGGTGGTGGAACCATATCATCTGCAATCTAGAACGGATAGATATATTTCCTGTTAATGTCATGAGTACTAATCCGTAAGAGTTTCCTAAAGGCAATGCAAATAAGAGAAAGAAAAACAAGTCTTTACTTTGCACATCGGTGCTACCAAGATTGCGCCGGTCCATGCATTTGGTTGTTTGAAATGTATTTTGAGAGACACAGCTCCACCCATTGACTGCCCAAAGAGAAAGCTTGGTAGAGAACTAAACTCGGGGTTCTCTGCAACAAAAGAAAATTCAAATTCTTTCAGACCTAAAACATGAAACTGAAGTTTTACCCTTTCAAGTCTCTCAGATGTGATTCAAAGTTTTGTACTTTTTATGTTGGAGTAATGTGCAATGGCATCTTCAACAAGAAGATCAAAGCTAGGGATATAACCGTGCAAGCCTTCCGATAAGCCAAATCCCGGATAATCCATAGCAAAAACTCCGTATCCCGACAATGCCAATCTCCTTGCAATCCCTGCATAATGCGAGCTAATAAGCAATCAAACAAGTTCCATTTTCAAAAGCCAACCATTTGGCTATATAAAGAAAAACAAACCAAACATGCCTTCGAAGAAAAACGTGCAAGTATCTCCATAACCATGGCAGAAACAAACCAATGCTCTGGGCCTAGAAGCTTCAGGTAGCCAGCTTTTGGAGAAGATCTCAACTCCTCTGGAATTCACCTCATACGACTATATAAATCACAGATTATCACTAACATTAAGCTATAAAATAGCTTTGATTCATGAAAAAACAAAATACAAAAAAATCCTTCTCCCTTATACCTCCTTTGTCTTAATTCCATTTTCTGGTGTCTGCAACATTAAGAAAAACAACATTCTTAATAAATAAAACAAACACACATCTTAGACAAAGCTAGTGCAGATTGGTCTCTCAATTCTCAACCTTTCTAATACCCACTTTGATTGGAAAGGACGAACAAAATACATAGAAAAATCCACAGCGAATGGATTCAGTTTTGGAGATTTTTTAACCTTGAAGAGGATATGATCGATATTAAGCTGAATATGTTTAAAGGACTCGCGAACATGACGACGCGCCGGAGCTTCGTCAATATTAACTTCCTTCAATCGCCGGAGCTCCTCTTTGTCTAGCTTCGCCTTCGGAGCCATCGATCTCCTCCTTCGCAACACCGACGTTCTTTTACCCACAAGCCCTAAAGCTAAAGATTGTCCCTTTTGCAGATCAATCAAATTAATCGACAAAAAATTATCTTTCCGAAAATCTCAATTGGCCAATAGCCACCAAGTAAAGAAAACATATTTTTATTAAAAAAAAAATTGTTCTTAAAGATGACAACTTTTCTTTTTCCACGGAAAAAGTCTCACGATTGTAAAAAAGAGGAAATTGAATGGATAATTACGAATAATATTAGTGATTTATGCTACCGTGTAAAGGACTGTAAAGCGGGAGCTTTGCTGATCTCAGAGCCATAAATAAATTTCTAAAAAGAATCGTTGTAAACATGATTTATTTCCCAAACTTTTTTAAATGGAAGGATAAGATTACACGAAAGTGAGGAAGAAGATGGTTTAGAAATCATCAGAATTACGCAATTATTACATCCATGAGTTTTCTGGTTCTTGTCTTTAGTAATGCTTTCATCGTGTGAACGATATTGTCGGGACTATTGGTTTGTGTCGAGGTACAAATTGGATCATGAAAAGATTTTGTGACGATATGCTAACGGGTTTGTGTCGTTTGATAGACGACAATCCATTAATGCGATGCCACGTTTGATGTGTAGATAGTGAGTCACGTCATGTGCATTTAGGTGAAGAGTTAGCATCGTTTTTCAAAGGAGTTGGATCTTCCAAGAAACCTCTTCATATATTATATATACATCAGTAGTTAGCAAAACAGATGACTTATATTATATAAAACGTAATTAGGATTTATAAGTTTGATTTTGTAATCTAACCCCACCACTGCTGTATATGTAATTATTTTTATTTCTGGAAAGAAACGTATTAATTAATATAAAAAAATTTAAATAATGCAAATTGACTTTATTCTTCCTTTGTTTACTGCGTAAATGGCTCGCATGTCTCTATACGCATTGTCCCTTCTTTACATAAAACAAACAAAACATCTCTCTTTCTCTCTCTTTACAATTATGGCTTCTTAATTTTCAACATTCTCTCAATAAAAAGATTTCAATTTAGTAAATAGTTTGATATATATAAGATTTGTAATACGAATGTTGTTATATAAATGCTTAGTTCAGATTGTAATTGAATCAAACAAAAAACAAATAGAGTAATCCGATTAGAAATAAACATTTAAGAGTTTTTAGGCAGAGAGAGACATATATTATTTATTTTTAAAAAACTCTTAACAATATTATAAAAAAGGACTTGAGGTATTAAAACTTGTAAATAATCCTATGCAATTTTAAAAGAGAAATTTATGGTCATTTATTTATAAGAATTAAAAAAATAATAACCTAAACGGATGCTCATTATTTAAATGTTAATTATTTCTATTATACAAAAGTTTTCTCTATCTATTTTATTTTCGTTATGTTTACTAATCTATTTATTTATGAAATTCTAATTAGACATCAGCAAGAAAAAAGCTAACGACCAATTAAATCACTTATGAGCTATTCTCCAGCAAAAAGAGAAACACGAAAAAACTTTCATAAAAGAGAGAAGAAAAAAGGAGTTTTAGCTGAGAGTGAAAGATGGCAAATTGCGTGTAAAATCGAGTTTAATATCGCTTTCAGTAAGAAAGAGGATCGAGTTTTATTGAGAATAACGGAATGGAAAACGTACCACAGACAAGAGTCATATCGGAGAATGCCACAGTAAGGATTCTTTTCTTCTTTGCAGGTACAAAACTCACCAGAAACTTTAAAACACTGCATGTAAAGCTGTGTTTATTGTGGTTTTATGCTTTGTAGAGAAAATTTTCTACCGTGCATGTAAAATCGTATATTGTTGATAATGAAATACTATATTAAACATTCTTATTAGATCATTTATTACTATTACGACAGCAATAAAAAGTAAATTTCCAAGTCAACCAAAACGACATCGTTTTGGGTTTGTCTTCAACCTCACCCTCATTCCCTATTTCCCTCAGACGATTTTTCGCCTCCATCTATCTCTCATATCTTCTCCCTCAACTGCTCTCTCCTCTCCTGGGGATTTTACACAGGTATCTTTTTCTTCTTTTCTTAAACTCCTACTATGGTGGATTCTACAGATCGTAATCACTTTATTGAGTAATTGTCTAAAATACAAGCAAGCTCGGGTCAATTGGTTCACCATCCTGAAGGTTCAGTCCCAAAACGTTTCCTTTGTCATGCTCGCTCTGCATATGCACGAACAAGTCGCAATGAGAATTTAACTCTGCTTTTCCCACAATTGAATTCTTTTTGATGAGAGAGATTAATGCATAACGTAAGAGAAATGATCACGTCTTGGGTGTCAAGACCTGCGTTTTCTGCAAGTGTCTTAGGCACCACGAGAAGGGCATCAGAAAAAGCTTCAACGCCAAGTTGGGCACGCTGCAACATTGATGATAGTATTAGTGATCCAGAATATTTGAGACTTGCGAGGATTAGAATATCGAATGATGATAGATAGCAATCTACCCCCTTCAACAGTTTTCATTGATCAAGTGTTGTCTTGCTGCAACTTCAAAAGCTCCTGCTCCCTAGATAAAGATGCAACCGTACATAAACATAACAAACAAAAAGTATAGTATAGGCTTGTAAATCTGCTAATGCTGCCATGATTTTAATCAAACATTCTTATTAGATCACTATAGTAATAATGTAAAAGAAGCATGTTAGCATTGGTTAAACCAGTAACGTAGTGTTAATTAAAATTAAGAACCCCATTGACATCAAAGGAAATAGTCAACTCTGATAGTATTTCTGTCTGCTGACGTGGCCATGTTTGTAATGGAAGCCAGCATTTTTTTGAAAACTAAGTAAATCGATAAAAAAAAAAACAGTTTATGGTCAAACTTCACCAAAGGAGACTGCCAGTGCCACACAGGCATGCGTTTTTAATTGAGAATTGTATGAAATAAAAGACAAAAGAAACAGAATCTATATAATATTAAGATCTATAAAGCCGACAAAAAAAAGATCTATAAAAAGAAACCGTAGACACCCATGTGAAGTAAGAAAATTAAAAATTTCTATGGGTATGTATTATTTAAATTATAAACACATACTCCATCTGTTTAGGAGATTAATTTGATGTTTCTCGCCAATAAATATTACATTTACATTCAATTTATTTAAATCTAGAGGTCAAGTTGCATATAAGTTTATTTTAACAGACGGCAACGTTTCAATATTTCCCTTTTTATATTATTTCCTTAACGCAGAAGCTGTTTTTTAATTGATTAATGGTTTTTATTTATTGGAAAATTATATTTTAGAAAAGTATTAATTCCGTTAATTCAGCAATGAATGATATCTGATTTTTTTTTGATGTTAAAAAAAAAAACACAATCATTAGTTATGGTGACCCAAGAATGAAATAAATATTTACAAAATTATAAAGGAGAATGCATGGAAATTAGAATATTAAGCTGTCCACAAATATCACTATTACGACAGCAATAAAAAGTAAATTTCCATTTCAACCGAAACGACATCGTTGGTTTTGTCTTCAACCTCACCCTCATCCTTTTTATAAAGTCCCTATTTTCCTCAGACGATTTTTCGCCTCCATCTATCTCTCATATCCTCTCCCTCAACGTGCTCTCTCCTCTCCCGGGGATTTTATACAGGTATCTTTTTCTTCTTTGCTTAAACTCCTACTATGGTGGATTCTACAGATCGTAATCACTTTATTTTTCTGGTTCCTTCAGAATAAGTTGTCGTAGATAATAAATTTGCGGTTCCCGTCGTTTTCATTTTTTAGACTCGATTTTTTTGTTCTTCTGGTTTATATGTTTTATGAATTTGAATTTTCTCGGTTCTTAGCCTTTCGGTCAAACGTGGTTGACGTTTATCCAAAACTGTCTTCTGTTTTCAAAAGCTCCTTTCGTATAGCCTATCTCTCTGTATTTTGAATGATCTATTTTTTTTACATAAAGCGATTCGTTTGGTTTGGATAATAGTGAAAAGAGAGAGCTTTTTTTTCCTTATGATTTTGTTGGGATTTATCCAGATCCGTTATTTTCTTCGTTTCCCTTGATTTTTCCGACGAGCATCTCTTCACAACTTGAAAATATCTGTCTTGTGGTGGAGAAATATCCCAGATCGTACAAAGTGAACTCTGATTTATCGTCCTTGGATTTTGACATCAATTCAGATGTTTTAAGTTTGGTTCCTATCTTTCGATTTATTGCCCTCCTGAGCGTTCGATGGATCTGATCTGGTTTGATTCTCTCTGGTGAAATCAGATTCAGGCGTTCTTCTGTGGAAAAGGTGGTTTCTTATTCTTGAAAAAAAGATGAATCATTGCAACCTTCAGCAGAACGCCTTAATGTCCCGTGAGGAGATAATGGGATTTGATCGCAAGGATCTTGTCGTTTGTCCTAAGCCCCGACGTGTTGGCTTTCTGGCGAACAACGTGATTCGCCCTCTCAGATTACATATGAGGTAAAAGCATTTTCCTTTTTTTCTCTTTCTATCTCGAAATTTGCAGTGTTTACAAACAAAACATTTACTCTAGTATTTATAAACTTTGTTTTCGATTTGTAGTCAAGCTACAGCTGATTTGTGTGATTCTAAAGCTGGTGCAGACCTTATGGATATAATTCGTAGAAAGGTGTGCTTCTGATTTCGAGGTTTTGATCTCTCTCTGATTCACTTGATGTCCCTCTAGTTTGGATCCTGATTACAATCCGTTGATCTTATCTCTCCAGGAGGAGAATGGAACAATAGGGCATATACTATCATCATCTGTATCTTCTTCGCCACCCTATTTTCAGGGTTCACCCCCGAGCAGATCGGCGAATCCATTAGCCCAAGATGCTCGCTTTCGAGATGATAAACTCAATCCCACCTCGCCAAACTCTCCTTTCCTGCAGCCCAATTCAGCAAGCGGTTTTTCGTCTCCATCATCATCATCCTCATCGTCTCGTGGTTGTGTTAGAATGAAATTTGGACTCAAACCGCCTGCAATTAGAGTAGAGGGATTCGATTGCTTGAACCGTGACCGCCAAAATTCGAGCATCCCTGCCATGGCTTAGTAGACAAAAACAAGTGTACATACAGATTCCGGAATCGTTCACCAGTTCCTTACAGAGAAAGATTTGATTACTGCTGTTACTACTACTACTACAACCACCATTTTTGAAGCAAACGAATATGTTATTGTCTATTTGTTTTTCATCTCTTCCTGAGAGAGAGGGGGAGAGAGAGAGGGGGAGAGAGAGAGGGAGAGAGAGAGTGGGATAGAGAGAGGGAGAGAGAGAGGGAGAGAGAGAGGGAGAGAGAAAAAGAGGGAGGAGGAAGATGAAGATCACTTTCCGCCGCTGGTCACCGTTTCTTTAACTTTATGTTCAGGTTAGTGCTTGTATATAAATATGCAGTATTTAAAAAAGAGAGTCGAATCGATGTAATCGTTGGGTGGTCTTCTGGGTCGGCGGAACTTTATTATTGGTATTATATAAAGTAAAAGGAGAATATTAGAAGAATCTGTAAAATTTTCTCGGGAGAAAGACGATGGTCTCAGTCTTGCCGTTGTAATAGTGGTTTTAAGTTAACCTTTGTAAATGTATTTTCACGATTTCGACAAATCTGTATATTAATGTTTAGTATTCTTCTCTGTTTATCCCGAAGAATGCATAATTAAAATACAAACTAAGAATTGATTGGTGAATGATGAAGATGATACATCAAATCTGGCATTCCGAACATATATTCTGGAATGATTATGGAGACTTCGAATGGTGTTTTGGAGACAAATTCAGTCTCTAACATTCTAAATCTCCATGTTACTTAAACACTCTTATTATTCATTAACACGCCAATGGCCCAGTTTGAATCGAGATTTTTGGGTTTAACAATACCTAAGCTGCATCGCATAAAACTTCATTTTGTTTGCAGGCTGTTCAAATAGTAACCTCAACAATATGCTTTTGAACCATCTTTTTCCCATGAAATTGCAGATTCCTCTGCTTTTGTGTTACAGCTGAAGTCCAAATTTTACTCCAATCTAATTGGACACAAATCCATTAAATCTGTATTAGTTACATGTATGAAAATTTCAATTTGTTGAAAAAAATGCTCTCTTTATTGTGTCTTAAAATCAAATATTTTAAGGGAAAAAAAATCTAAAAATCAGACAGTTATTTCTCGCGCCAAGACAATTAACCGAACAGACACAACTGCTGAATCTATATAACTTTCTTCAACGACCATTAACCGCCAAATTTCTCTCTCTCTTTCATTACAAAAATATTCTCAGATCGATTCTAGACAACTCTCTTCCCTTACCCCTTGTTCTTCAACTCTCAAGTATCGTACGGTGCTTGAGAGAGTTTTTCTCCTCTTTTTCTTTGTTTCAAGAGTGCAAAACAAAAAAAATGGCAGGAGATGATCCAAATTCATCCGCTCCTGAAGACAACAATAATGGCAATCCATACAATGATCCAAATTCATCCGCTCTTGAAGACAACAATAATGGCAATCCATACAATGATCCATTTGGGGATTTCGGACATTTCACCGAGGAAGAACTTCGAAATGTCATGTCTGACACTAATCCCGACTTATTGGACTTATCTTTCATCCAAAACTCCCTTCCTCCTCCTCCTCCTTCTCCTCCTCCTTCTCCTTCTCCTCATCCGACACAAGCCATGGAGGTCAACGAAACCCAGTTGTCGCAAGAATCCTCACTTTCAGTCTCTGATTTAGTCACTGACGACGATTTTCTTGGACCGGCTTTTGACGATGATTCTACCTTCTCTTGGGACATTTTCAACATACCAAGTGCTGATATTAACAACAATATCAACGATAATGTCCTAGGCGAGAATATTGGTAATGATAATGATAACAATGTTGGTGAAAGTAGTAGTCTTGAAGTGAGTACTCGAGTTTTCGGGTGCAATAACAATCCGAACTTTGAAACTGGTGATGGATCAACGAGACCTATCCCTGTTATACCACCAGTCACTGAAGGAATTTTACTGTGCACTTGTTGCAACTTCATTCGAAAATTAGTCCATACCACTGGTAATATATCATTAAACACTCGATCGTGTTTATTGAATGCTTTTAGTTACAGTGATCTCTTATAGAAATGAATTGTTTCTGTTTGTTATGTTGTATGATTATATAGGTCAGGAAATGATTAGACTTGATATTCATGGAGGAGATGATTTTTTCTGCCATGCTATTCTCGAAGCTCCACATTCTGGTCTTAACCGACATCCACAAACGTTACATTTCAAAGGTTTAAGGAGGGAGGATGTGATTAAGTTTATAGAAGACTATTGCTCATGGAAAGAAGCATGCGGTTTTACACTTTTGTACGACTCTAATTCTGATTTTTATCAACCAATGAATCGTTTCGCAAACAATAATCAACCGGTTCTACCCAACGTTGATTTTCCAATGCCTTTGGCTATGCGTAATGAAGCCCTTGGTGTTCCTTATGTGCCTCAATATGTTGGATTAGGAGACGAATCCAATAAGTCGAAGAAAGTCAAGGAAAGAAGACAAACACCTTTGGCTGCTCAGGTTTTGTCTCTAATCTCTCGAATTATAACTATTCATATCATCGGTTAGGGCTATACCTCTTGAGTGGAGACATGTTAATTAATTCCTCTACAAGAAACCCTTTTTGGTGATCTTGTTATAGGGTGATCGGAGACTGATCAATAGAAACATAATCACTCGTACGTCTTCATAGAGCATTGATCTGTTTAGAGAATTTGTTAGGGTTAAGCATCTAGATTAGGACACATGTTTCTTCTGCTACAAGTTAACCAACCATTGATGTTATTTTAAGAGAGATAACTCACTGATCTTCGGTGTTGTGATTCATCTTTTACGTGCCGAGGGAAAAAACAGAGAGAAAGGACTGGAAAGTTGACACTGAAGGATGTTAGTATGCATTTTCATCTTCCAATGGAAGAAGCTGCTCGGAGGTTAGGTCTGTGTCCAACAGTTGTCAAAAAAATTTGCCGAAAGGGAGGCTTGCATCGATGGCCACATCGCAAGGTAATTGAATCAAACCATTATAAACAATTCCCCAGTTTATGAATTTGATTTATCTTTCTACTTTTGTCAATCTAACATCAGTTGAATTGTTACATTGATATGTAGATAAAGAGTCTTGAGAAGAAGATCTCATCATTGAAGAGCGTGTTATGCACGGCAGAAGATGCAGAAGTTAGGGCTCGTATTGAGGAGGAGATTGAGAGACTACAGAAAGAAATCAGTGATATCTGTAGTGATGCACTTAAGAATTTGCCGTGATTCTTTTTTGTTCTAAAAAAGTGGGATATTTATAGAATTTGGGTTACCAACTTGTCCAATAGTCATAATGTATAAGTTACTTGTTACTTTTAACTGAAATTCATCAATAAGATTCTGAAATCAATAAATTTTGTAAAGATTTATAAATTTCATATAAATTCTAATTTCATTAATATGTATTGATTCTCTATTTCTATTGAAAATCAATGAATATTGTCTGAAAGTGTAAAAATATAAGTTGTGGGTAGAGTTTGTAATTTACGTTAACTTAAAAGTCTCTAGCGATTTGGGTACTATTCGGTTTCTTACTCTTACTTCATTTCTCAGTCTACCGTTGAAAACCCAGAAAGCCCTAAAGGTTACCTCTCTCTCTCTCTCTACTTCACTCTCCAGTTGGTCACTTTGTGGTCTGTATCCCTTCTGCACGAACACGAAATCTGTTGAAAATGTCTGTACGAGTTCTGAATCCCAATGCCGAGGTTCTCAACAAATCGGCGGCGCTTCATATGACGATCAACGCCGCCAAGGGTTTGCAGGATGTACTTAAGTCGAATCTCGGCCCAAAGGGCACAATCAAGATGTATTGTCTCCGTTTCTTTTTAATAGTCTTTGTGTTTTATGCTCGCTATCTTAGTTTTTTGATGTTTTTTCTGTTTACTCTTTGGTTTGTTGCTCATTCGATGTAGGCTTGTTGGTGGTTCGGGGGATATTAAGCTTACCAAGGATGGGAACACGCTATTGAAGGAAATGGTGAGTCTGAGAAAAATTGGTCAGAGCTCTGTTTGCCTATTAAGTGGTGAATGGTGCTCATAAACCTTTGACTTAGGTCGTGTAGTATTAGTATGGAGCTGGCTAGTCTGTGTTTAAACTATCTGCATTGGTTTGAAAGAAATTGAAATGGAGAGACTTAGTATGTTTCGGTTGAATGCTTGTAAGCCATTTTTCTGTGGGAGGGATTAGGTTGAAACAAACGATGTTTTCTTTTGTTCACATGATCCGTGCAGGCTTCAGATTAAGTAAAATGTTTGCAGTATTGTGATAGAGAAGAAAGATAAAAACCTTAAGATAGTGGCGGATAGGTTTTTACAAGCTATCCTGATTAGATGATGCTTATGCGTCCACTTCCTGGTTTCTTTTCCAGCAAATTCAGAATCCAACAGCCATTATGATTGCAAGGACAGCTGTTGCACAGGATGACATAAGTGGTGATGGTACTACTTCCACTGTCATCTTCATTGGTGAGCTTATGAAACAGTCCGAACGCTGCATTGATGAAGGTAAGTTATTTGTTCACGTTTTTTATTTATTTCTTAATCTATGTATTATGGACCTATGGTTACATATAGGTGTGTACCAACAATTGATCTCCAGTGACAATGATTTGCCAAGCTTTGTTTAAGTAGAATCCAGAAAACTTCAACTGTTGTCCATATAAACTGGTATCTATTTTTGTGGCCAGAATCCTGATGAAGGTTTATACATGTATCAGGAATGCATCCACGTGTCCTAGTTGATGGTTTTGAAATTGCTAAGAGAGCTACTCTTCAATTTCTTGAGAACTTTAAGACGCCCGTGGTTATGGGTGACGAACCTGATAAAGAGATCCTAAAAATGGTTGCAAGAACGACACTAAGAACAAAGGTATTCTTCATCTTATGATCAATCTCTTTTTTTTCGCTTTGATTCTTCTTTTTGCGTTCTAAAGTTGCGTTCTAACTTCATTTTGTGTTTTTTGACTTTGTGTAGTTGTACGAAGGGTTAGCTGATCAGCTGACTGACATTGTCGTTAATTCAGTGAGTTGATCAATCACTAATGGAATCTCATTATGTTTTCATTTTCTTTTTTCAAACTCATCTATGTGCGGATTTTGGTTTTCAAGCTTGTTTGTATTCTAATTATCCACTTTCCACACATAACAGGTTCTCTGCATCCGAAAACCTGACGAAGCTATTGATCTATTTATGGTGGAGATAATGCACATGCGTCACAAATTCGATGTTGACACAAGATTGGTATGGCTTGATTTGTGCAGTTTATTGTAGAATTGTTCTTTTGAAACCTTGTAGGTTTATTTTTGAAATATTTGCGTGTATGGAATCAATTAATTTTTTGCTGGATATGGTTAACGTTTCATAGTTTGACCTGCAAATACTATATTGATTCATTCCTGACTTAGGTTGAGGGGCTTGTTCTCGATCATGGTTCGAGACACCCTGACATGAAACGACGTGCAGAAAATTGCCACATCCTAACTTGCAATGTGTCACTGGAGTATGAGAAGAGGTGTGTAATTTATTTATTTGGTCAATTCGGTGAAAAGAAATCAAGAGCCTATATGTTGCTGGTGATGCAGACTAATATTTCATTTTTATCTATCAGCGAAATTAATGCAGGATTTTTCTACTCTAATGCGGAGCAGAGGGAAGCCATGGTTGCTGCTGAGAGGCGATCCGTTGATGAAAGAGTTAGAAAAATTATTGAGCTGAAGAACAAGGTTGGACTGAGACCATTTCTCCCAGGTGTATCTTGAAATTCTGTAAAAAATAAAACAATTTTTTGTTTCGTTTGCAGGTGTGTGCTGACAATGATAACAACTTTGTTATCATAAATCAGAAGGGTATTGACCCACCATCATTGGATCTTCTCGCTAGAGAAGGGGTAAGCTACTTCTGCCTTCTCGGATGGTCTCGTTTATCATACCTAATTTCTATTGTTTAGAAATTGTTGAATCTAATTACCTTTCCTCACGTCTCCAAGATTATTGCCCTTAGAAGAGCAAAGAGGAGGAACATGGAACGTTTAATTCTGGCCTGTGGTGGAGAAGCTGTGAATTCTGTTGATGACTTGACCCCTGAGTCTCTTGGATGGGCTGGACTTGTGTATGAGCACGTTCTTGGGGAGGAAAAGTACACCTTTGTGGAGCAAGTAAAGAATCCTCATTCATGTACCATCCTCATAAAAGGTATTAGGCTTACTTCTAAGTCTTCATTAAATTTTGAAAGTTCAACTACTTTGTATTGACTTTGATGGACATGCATGATTTCTTGGTTTTTCTAGGGCCTAATGACCACACCATTGCTCAAATTAAGGATGCTGTTCGTGATGGTTTAAGATCGGTCAAGAACACCATAGAAGACGAGTGTGTTGTGTTAGTAAGTACCTTACTGTACCTGGAAATATTTTGTGAACCTTACTTCCTGCTTCTCTGCAATGTCAAAGAGATTGTTGATTCATGATTAAAATCATGGCAGCATTAGCAGATTGACTAGCCTATACTATACTTTTTGTTTGTTATGTTTATGTCCGGTTGCATCTTTATCTAGGGAGCAGGAGCTTTTGAAGTTGCAGCAAGACAACACTTGATTAATGAAGTCAAGAAAACCGTTCAAGGGGTAAATTGCTGCTATCATCATTCCGTACTCTAATCCTTGCAAGACTCAAATATTCTAGATCACTAATAGTATCATCAATGTTGCAGCGTGCCCAACTTGGCGTTGAAGCTTTTGCTAATGCCCTTCTCGTGGTGCCTAAGACACTTGCAGAAAACGCAGGTCTTGACACCCAAGACGTGATCATTTCTCTTACGGTATGCATTAATATCTCTCATAAAAAAGAATTCAGTTGTGGGAAAAAACAGAGTTAATTTCTCATGGCTACTTGTTCGTGCATATGCAGAGCGAGCATGACAAAGGAAACGTTTTGGGACTGAACCTTCAGGATGGTGAACCAATTGACCCGGAGCTTGCTGGTATTTTCGACAATTACTCAGTGAAGCGCCAACTTATCAATTCAGGGTAAATGTCCTTCTGACCAACCTTTTTAACAAAGTTACGTGTTCATTTCAAGCAATTAAAAGACTGTTATTTGTTTGTGTTGCAGGCCGGTGATTGCTTCACAGTTGCTTTTGATAGACGAAGTTATTCGTGCAGGAAGGAATATGAGAAAGCCTACTGCTTGAAGCCCTTTGCTTTCTTCTTTCTAAGCATCTCAAGTTTTTTTTATTTTTTCGGTTTTATGTATCTTCAAAAGTTTTTGATTTTTCTTGTTGTAACAGAAACATCTTGGACTCTCTGGATTTGGTGCAAAACTGGAAACGTTAAAAACAAATCTATTACTTATTGAAGAAAGGCCAAAGTTGGTTACAAAAGGATCCATTTTCTGACACATGAAGCAAACCGACGACCTTATATTGATCGGATTACTTTGACCGACAAAAATTCATATGGCCGATGCTGAGACTTTACCCTCTTCTTGAAGCATGTACTCTCTCTTCATTTCCTCCAAGACATTGTCATTGGTGCTGCAGAATCAACAAAAACTTTTAAGAACACATTTAATCGTCGGCCCAATCTCCGGAGATTTTCATCATTTGAGTCACAAAGAAAGAACTTGTGCACCACAAACAATATCGAGAGAACATAGTTTCCCATCTCTTTCTAACTCCTAAGTGAATCTCACATTTCAGCAAATCTATAAATGTAACAGTGAAAGTGAAAACAGTATTATGCAAGAATATAAAACCAGGATATATTGTTGATCGAAAAACTTACAACTGATGGAGGCAAGTGTTGAGCTCTTTAGCTTGCTTGCGACATGTCCACACCACAGAAAACGTTCTTCCTGTTGCGCATTCAGCATACTTTGAAACGTACTGATCACATTCGTTTAATGCCTTTGCCTTCATCTTGCTACGCAGAGCTATTAATAATTACATAATCAATCAAACAACTCTCATTCCTTTTGCCAAAACCCATTACCAGGAAAAAAAATCTTTAGTTCAATACAAATAGAAGAAATTTAACATTGCCTCCAAGAGCTGCCAGATAACACTAGTTTCAGATTTGAAGGGTTTATGGAAACCTTAATCCTCAGATTATTCAGAAAATCCAATAACTTTCGATGATTAGTGAACTCGATTCAAGACAAAGGGTTTGTGAGGTAGAGAAGATTTTCGTCTCTGATAATACCAGGCTTAAAAAGAGCATCGACCAGATTTTCGTTTTTAATGGTTTATCCCATTTTCGAGGCAATCAAAGATCATTTGGGGGTTTAGGGTTTAACACCTAGAAGGATGAATAAGTCGCGACATTGATAATTTACCTTCTTCGACCTTCTTCTTCACATGATTCTCACGAGCTTTCTCCACATAGCTCCCCATTGACGGACGTTCGAGCTTTCCCGGCCTTCTCCGGTGCAAATCGATCAATCAAGGACTAAAGAGGTTTAGGGCAAAGGGTAAATCCGTAAGATATCGGAGGAAAACTTATATTGACATTTTGCCCCCTTGCATTTTGTTTTGTTTTCGAAATAACCTGACCTTATATATGCTCCGTTATATTTTACCCACAAATAAATAACTAGAAACTTTCGAAAGAAATCTTTTGACTATTCAATACACGTGTCGTATAGTAATTGGTGTATTCGTTTCTCTATTCCAATTTAATGCTCAAGTCCGTCTCCCCAACTCCCCTCATTTCGCGTCTTTCGCTTCGAAATCCAGATCCCTAATTCGAAAATCCCAAGGTACGGATCCGATCTCGCTTGCTTGCTCATACTTCGACGATGTTTTTCTCTTTTGATTGTTGATGCTATGGTATATTTATTCTCGTATTCTGCGTTCCTGTTATTATGTTGATTTTCGCGTTTTGGTCGGCACTTCAAGATCTGTTGGATTCAGAGTTCTAACTATCTGTTTTACTCTATTTTCCTGTACCGTTTGTTTTGTATAGATCTAGCGGTTTCTCATCCGTAATCGTATATAAAAGACTGATTCTCCGACGCGAGGATTGATTTGTTAGAGATTGTTGTTATCGTGCGTCTTGGCTGATGTGTAAATGCTTAAATGCAAGATTGTTGTTATCGTGCGTCTTGGCTGATGTGTAAATGCTTAAATGCAAGATTGTTGCAACATTTTTTGCATTTATGACATTTGGATATCTAGGGAGTGCTGTTGACGTCGCTAGTTTTTTTGGGGTCTTATACTTTGATATTGCTTATGTTTACAAAGTTTGCTTCCATCTTTCTTTTTGAAACAAGTTTTAAAAGAGTACTGCAAAGATGACTTCTGATTCGTCCCGGGAAGAGAATGTGTACATGGCCAAGTTAGCCGAGCAGGCTGAGCGTTACGAGGAAATGGTTGAGTTCATGGAGAAAGTTGCAAAGACCGTGGACACTGAGGAGCTTACTGTTGAAGAGAGGAATCTCTTGTCTGTTGCGTACAAGAACGTGATTGGTGCTAGGAGGGCTTCGTGGAGGATCATCTCTTCCATTGAGCAGAAGGAAGAAAGCAGGGGAAACAGTGATCACGTTTCAATTATAAAAGACTACAGAGGCAAGATTGAAACTGAGCTCAACAAGATTTGTGATGGCATTTTGAACCTTCTCGACGCTCACCTCATTCCTGCTGCATCCTTGGCCGAGTCCAAAGTTTTCTACCTTAAAATGAAGGGAGACTATCACCGATACCTCGCTGAATTCAAGACTGGAGCTGAGAGGAAGGAAGCTGCTGAGAGTACTCTTGTGGCGTATAAGTCAGCTCAGGTTAGTGCTTTTTTGTTTCCCAGCACTGGCCAAGAAAACATGTTGACACTCATGCTGTTGATATTGTGTAGGATATTGCTCTTGCTGATCTGCCTCCCACTCACCCAATCAGACTGGGGCTTGCTCTTAACTTCTCTGTTTTCTACTATGAGATTCTCAACTCATCTGATCGTGCGTGTAATCTGGCAAAGCAGGTCTGTGTTGCTTTCTTATTTAGTACATGGTTTTTTGCTGTGCTTTTATTTTCTAACAGACTTACTCTTCCAACTGTTCTGCATGATAAAACTTAGCAGATAAGAAGTCATGTTTCAGTTGTTACTTTTTGCACTTGTATTCATATTGTGGCATAATCGTGTTTATGTGGTTAACAAAGTTACTCTTATGTATGATATGGTATTATCATGATTGACTGATAGGATTGTAGTGAATTATGATAATGGGCAACCTTCACATTTTGATTCAAGTTTGACTCTAATACGTTTTAATTCAATAACAAATGTGATTGTCATAATGGTAGGCTTTTGATGAGGCAATCTCTGAACTAGACACATTGGGAGAGGAATCATACAAGGACAGTACATTGATCATGCAGCTTCTACGCGACAATCTCACCCTCTGGACTTCTGACCTCAATGTACTTGTCTCCTCTTACAGAATTACACTTTTCATTGTTAGCGATATCTTAATAGTTACATCAAGTAAATAAGATTCCTGATTGATCTCCAGGACGAAACTGGTGATGAAATCAAGGAAGCCTCAAAAGAGGTGCAGAAACCTGAGGAACAAGCCCAACCACCACCGGCACAGTGATGAAATCAGGTCCATGGAATGATTTACAAGAAATGTATGGTCTCTGTGTGTGTTTTTCTCATAAAAAACAAACAAATCTTGTAGTTTCCTGAAACATGGGTTTGTAGTAGTAGCAGTAGTAGCTGCAGGATTTGATTCTGTCCGTGGAAACTCTTATTTGCTTCTCACCTTTTTTCGGTTGTTGTTGTTGTTGGGAGCTTCACATTAGATTGCATTGCACTATATGGTCCGGTCCCCATGGAGCGACAAAAAAAAACTTGATTCTCTTCTTTTATTGGACTTTAGTTGTCATTTGTTTTATGCTTCTCCTATTTAATGCTTCCCTTTAATATTTACCATAAAGGGAATTGGTTAAGAAGGTTTGGTCTTCAATTCTGATTTGAGTGATTTGGTTTTCAAAATTTCCGGTTTAGAGAACTAGTATATTGGTTCTTTTTAACTATATTGATTGGATTTAAGACCTAAGTGCTCTTTAACTCTTAGTTATTATACAGAACTAGATGAAAGATAAATGTAATTGGCAGGAATGAACTATAAATAATTACATTTACACTTTCCTCCATTTTGAGTGCATCTTTTTTGTCAACGGAATCTGTAAAAAGTATTTTTGGTTTGCAATTTTGTCGTAAATAATGTACTTTTAGTTAAGGACATTTCCTAAAATCGCACAACTATTGTCTAATTTTGCACCTGCCATAACCTACGAAGTTGGATTATTTTAACGTAAATTTAGTTAAAATGCGTGTCGTTTTTATTTCGCGGACTGAATGTTTAAAATTTTAAACCCGCCATAACCTAGAAAGTTTCGCCGACTGAAGATTAAAATGCGTGTCGTCTTTATTTCGGTAACTTTACTGACTTTTTTTGCCGTGGTAGTTATTCAAGTTGTCCGTGAAGGTTTACTCACATCTATTTGCTTTTTGGGCTTCAATACGCTGGCCCAATTGTGTTTTCTTAGTTCTTAAAAAATGTATATATACGACCGTATATATTTAAATTTGACAAAGAAAAGATAGCAGAGCCAAAGCCATATTGAATTGCTGATTTCATGATATTTTCTATAGAGCTAGAATGAAAACAATATTACGTTTTCAAATTGTAAAAATGATTTTTTTCTAGAATGAAGCAAAGGTTTACTCTATGATGTCAACTCAAACTATACAGATAAGTGGTTAGCCTATTATCAAACAAACCGAGTTCTGTGGAAAGAAGCTTCTTATTATCACTCCAAAACTATGTTATCTTTTAGTCCTTAAAGAAAATGTGGGTGAAAAATCAATTTAATTGTTGTAAGGCAAATTAAGATCTCCTATGTAGCCGATATCTTCTACAAAAACAAGAAAAGAAAAAAAGGAGAATTCACTTAAGGAGTGCTTGATGATGAATTTACTAAATAACAAAAGAAAATATTTGAAATGACTCATGAAAGAGAGTAAAAATGTATAGTCCTGCTATGCCTAAAAGTTGAAAACATCATCATGACTGTTTGGCAACCAAATCTTTATGGCATATTGAAAGTTCAATTCCGAGAGTTACTTTTCTCAACAAACCAGTGAAATAAATATCTACTAAAATAATATAATCCATCACGCAAGGCTGCTATTATTCTTGTGGTAATAATCCTCAAAACAAACAAATCAGAAATTGCAACAGTTTAAATGCAGTGACAGAAATAGAATATTTCTAAAGGAGAGCTTCGATGTCGATCTCCACGAAAGAGCATGGATCAGTGATGTCAAAGTTATTCAAAACCTGAACCATCATTATACAAAACCGTATCGGTTAAGCCACAAACCAAGTTTTTAATACATCAAAACAAGATGCAGACGAAGGTGTGTGTACCTCAGGGTGCACGATTCCAAAGTTTCCAACTGGTTTCCCTTTGTAAACGATGCTTGCTTGTCTACCAGGTAAAAACTCAGGTTCCTTTTGGCAGATTAGAGCAGAAAAGAGTTTAGCTCATTTACCTTTTGTAATCAAAGATGATGTGAACTCATCGGGAAGAAAGAGCTTACTTGAGAGCGGTTTATATAGTATCCGGTATCGTTATTGGCTGGCACAAATGGGATTGCCATTACTTCCATGATTCTATCGACGAGGCCATGTATAAGCTGTGCATTATACAGACAAATTATTCAAGATAAGATTCTAAGCATCACTTATGGCCTAAGAAGATGGGTTGGGAAAAGAAAGGAGATGATATCAATAGACCTCAAATCCGGAAGTAGCACCACAGTGTAGTGCAGCAAGATGGCGGCGATTTGATGCACCAACATCTTTTGTTTCATTCAATAAGGCCACATCACCTATTTCATAAATCTTGAAACCAAAAAAGTTGATCAAGAGACCTCAAATCTTGATATGGTAGCTGGAGAAAAGAAGGTAAATCAAGTCGCTTACCTTGATAGGTTTAGGGTGGTCTTTGTTAGAACCAACTGTCTTCAATATTCCAGGCATCAGGCTCGTCCTGACTACCTAATAAACAAAAACTCTTTCAGCAGTAGCAAAAGCACTAACCAGGATGTGAAAGATGGCGGCATTCAAAAGGGTTTTGAGAGGCACCTCAAAATCTGCAGATCGTGGATTCCCAATTATAACAGCTGAGTTGTCATCTTTTCTATTTAGCATTGCAAAGTTTTCCTTGTGCGAGCATAGTATCCATGTCAGAACTTCAGTATACACATTCATTGCAATCTAAAAGTGCCAAAGACGAATACACAAACCTCTGTGAGATACATATGCTATCGGTATGTAACATGAAAAACATACAGATGTGACATAAAACAAGCAAATCGAGGAGCTATAACCTCTGATCTGAGAAGATCGCTAAGCTCATTCAAAGGCAGTGGTTTTATCGAAGCAGGCTTTCTTGTCGGGATGTTATTGTAACCATAGGCAATGGCGACGTCCTGGCGAAAGATATATAGCCCCAAGGTATTAATTAACTATATATAAAACGCCATTAAAAACATATATTATGAAAATTTACCTCCATAACATCACATGGGTGGAGCACGTCACTTCTGGTTGGGGGTACAAGTACTTTTAGGAGAGATTGGCTATCACTAGATTTTGAACGCTCAGCGTGTAACTGCATTCTGTTCAGCAGACTTGTAACCTGGAGGTTGGAAAGGCCATTTAACAGAATAAAATGAGTAAAACATTGTAGAGTATCATACGTAGACTCAAGAAAGAAGGAAAACACACAGCAGACTAGAAGGAAACTCCTAATATAAATGTAAAGAATGGTTAATCAATCACAAAGTAACAAAACAACTTAATCGCTTCATTACCTCTTCCACCTCCAAAGAGACTCCAATTGAAGCTGTGATATAAGAGAGAGGAACTTCCATATCGTACACAGTTAAATCTGGAGAGATATATGACTCTCCGTTGTCATATGTAACTTCAACAGGTTCAATCTCAAAAATATTCTCACAATATTCGGAAAAAGTTGTAACCTGGAAAACAAAACGGAATTATGAATGATAATAGAAACATCAATTAGCTAAGCATAGTAACTGTTGATTTGTTAACTGCATTACAATTGTGTTCAAAACAATCTTGGCCTTCGTCAAATCGGTTGCTGTACACTCAATGAAGACATTCTTTGTATGCAAGCTAATTGCTGAATGTGCACCATTGATAATAGGTGGCAATGACAGCACAGTTCTGCACAAGCGAACCTTCATTATTTTCAGTTGATATGCATATTTTACTGCCAGGAACCACAAATACCTTTTACTGTCATATAAGACAGGGAAGACGGGTGAGCTCTCGATTATGTGTAGATATTTTTTCAACTTCAAATCTGACTGCAAAAAGGTTTTCAAAAACAGCCATCAGAAAACGTGTATATTTCTAAGAAAAAACTTCTTCAGAGTGTTTGCAGGAGGGTAAACTTAAGAAACCTTTTCATTCAAGATTTACCTTGTAAAATTCTATTAGTTCGTCAGCCCTGAAGCTCTTAGTCTGCACCAAGGGATTCGTATTAGCCAGAAGTGACAGCGATGAAACAATCGTTAGTAAGATGTAAATACAAAAAAAAAAGAGAACTTATGGCATGAAATAAAAACATATATCAATATCACTATTAAAGGTAGCATATGATCAAGAACCCTTAAAGAACAAACTCATGAGACTTTAAACGAGAAAGCACACCCACAAGGAGCTATGTTCAATCAAAGATATACTAGTTGATGAACCAACGAGGAAGGAAACTTACTTGCTTCAAAGGTACAAAATTTATATCCATTGGTGACAAAGCCTGAAATAAGAAGAAAAGACCACAATATCAATGGCCTACTGTAATTACCATATCAAAAGAAACAGACTGTATAGAAGTTTGATTATCAAATGAATGACTCGAAAAAAATCAGTAGAGGAAAAATAGAAGATAAGAATAAAAATAGAAAAGATTATACTACTCACCTCATATGTGAATGGGCCCTGCAATGTATCTAAATCATGAGTTCCAATAGCAACCAGGGATCTTCGCCTGAAATATGTAGTGCAGAAAAATGGGCCGTTTGCAGAAATTAAAAGCCAAATATTGGAATAAATGTCCATGCAAACCACATAGTGATATATGCAGCTAGAAATGGATCCTATGAAAAGTTGGCAATGTCATTTACCGGCAGATATTCTGATGTAGCTTATCCTGAAGATCAATAAAGCTGTTGTAGCGAGCCTCGTCAAAGGTTACACCTCTTAAAACAGCACAGACAACATATGGGCGAATCTGAGATGTCTGCAAACGACAAAATTTCTATCATAACGGGAAAGAAAAACAAAAGGACGTTGTTGCAGCGGGCAAGTTACACACACCTCTGATTTAACATTCATTTTAAGCATCTTGTCTTTGCCAATGTCAGCAAGATGATACTTCGGTATCTCCTGTTTCATGTTGAAAATACGAAGAGCTTGTGCAAGCCCTTCAAGGCAGAGCAAATCGTATCTGCATTAATTAAGATGTAAATATTAAATCATTTCCCTCCAATATTATTCTCTTCTTGAACAATTATCATCAACTGCATAGAGTTCAAGTTTTCACCTGTTGGCAGGAATTTCAATCTTGTAGATGACTTCTTCATCATCATCAGCTTCTTCTTCGATATGCTTTTCTTTCCTGATTATTGCTTTCTCAGTTGTCTAGCCATTGGACGATTCATAAAACTAATCAGGAAAAAAAACTAACAACGGAAAGCAACTAAAGAAAAGAGGCACTCACCACATCATCAAGCTCAATACCAAAACGGAAACACAAATCCTCAAACTCTTCCTGTGCTGCACAGTTGAAAGAAGAAGATACGAAATGAGAAAATTAATCAAACATACAAGAAGTGAAGAAGGAAGAGTTTCTTAGAATTTACTGTAGGATTCTCCAAGGGCAGCAAACAAACGGTCTCTGCCAAGACTCACGGTAGGCATTGTCGGGTTTTTCCTGAAACCGCAATTCACCGGAAGACAAAAAAAATCCCCAATTGAGAACATAATTCCACTCTATTTAAGGTTTAGTTCCTAAAATCCAGCTTCTATAGACACGATCCAGAAGATCCAATGAATCGAGACAGTGAGTATACTCGAATAAACAGTACCCAAAAGTAGCACTCGAAATGGTTTTCATTCTAACCTAACAAGTTCTATTAGTTGACCAATAGGATGAATCGGTCGGAGACGATATGAAGCTGACGAAAAGAGGGAGACTTACACGCTTAAGTTGGCCGGAGAGCGTTGAACCGCGGCGGCGAGAGCAAGAAGGATAAAGTGCGACTGGAGACAAAAGAACAAAACACTTCTTTAGGTTAAATAATGTAATTTCCGTTTTGGGTACCATTAATTTAGTCGCATTATTATTCTTATCTTTTGTCAAATTAATCGACATTATACTGTAATTATCATCTCATTCAACTCATTATGGAGATTTGGTTATTTAGAGTTTTATTAGGGTGTCAAAAATAGCTAAGTTAAAAAATTATAAACGTTACCCAGTAGTCAAATATGTTATATGGATGTGTTGCTTTAATTATAAAAATAAAAGTTACACAATCTAATAAATTGCATTCTCATAAAATTCCCAAATTCCAAACATGAAATCTAAGAACCAACACTATAAAAACTAAGTATGAATTAAGACTACCTCCTAAGTCCTAGGTACAGTACTTCTTACATAACAAGCCTATACAGTTAAAGAGACAACATTCCCCAAAGACAAAACCTCTCTATTATACAAAAATAAGGGAAAAACAAATATCCCACAAGATTCCAGAACATGATACTGTTCTTCTTCTTCTTCTTCTTCAGATTCATGTACAGATTTCATCTAGGTCCAGAGAGTTCCATTGCTTGTACAAGTAAACTAGAGTCATCAGTAAGATCAGAGTATCTGTCTGAAGATGACATCATTTCATTGTTCCTGTTGCTACAGTTTGAAGCATTGTCTGATCTTTGAGAAGCTTCCCATCTCTCTGCAAGTCCATCCCCTTCGAGCATTCGAACAACTTCAGACATTTTCGGTCTATGTCCAGGCAAATACTGTGTGCACAACAAAGCTACCCTCACCATTTCTTCTAACTCGATCTCATCATAACTCTTCTTCTTCAACAACTCTTTATCCACAAGGACCTCAAGTTTCTTCTCTTGATGTATCTTTTTAACCCAATCAAGCATTGCGCCTTTCTGGTTAGCCACTTTACCAAATTCAAGAGCTCTTTGTCCAGTTACAAGCTCAAGTAGAAGAATCCCAAACCCAAAGACATCTGTTTTCTCAGAGGATTGACCTGTTGAGAGATACTCAGGAGCAATGTGACCCACTGTGCCTCTAACCGCGGTTGTGACATGAGAATCTTTGTGATCCAAGAGTTTAGCCAAACCAAAATCGCCAACTACAGCTTCACAATAGTCATCAAGAAGTATATTAGCTGCTTTGACATCGCGGTGGATAATCTTGGGATCACATTGCTCATGGAGATACACAAGCCCTCTTGCAGCTCCTATTGCTATCCTCTTCCTAATGCTCCAATCAAGTACCGGTTTTGCTTTTATTCGAGATGCAACACTTCCATTAGACATGTAAGGATAAACCAGAAGCTTCTCAGTTTGTGTGATGCAAAAGCCGTGGAGTCTTAAGAGGTTTCGATGAACAGCTAAACTGATCATTTCCACTTCTGTCTGAAACTGAATCTCTCCTCCCAATGCATTTCCGTCCTTAAGCCTTTTCACTGCAACCACAGTGTTGTCTCCAAGTAACCCTTTGTATACATTTCCATAGCCACCTTTCCCCAACAAGTTCTTACTGCTGAAGTTATTCGTTGCGATCTGAAGCTCCCTGAAACCGAATCTCCTTAGGTTTCCAAGCGAGACTTCCTCATGATTATACCCATCTGATCTCAAACATAATAAAGGAACTTTCTTTCAAATCAATCCTTTAAGAATGTTCTAAACTTCTACGTAAGCAAGAAACTGATAAAGATCAAACCTTTAACATCAAAGAATATACTTTGGTTATGTCTTTGTCTCCACCAGAGAAACAAACCAACAGCAATGAATATCAATGACACAATTCCAACACTGGATCCAACAGCGATTGCAAGTTTGTGATTCTTCGATCTACCGGTGTATATAGAAGCTTAAAAAAACGAAAGCAGTTATTAGTTCGGTACTATCATAACAAGATTGCAGTTTTTTCAAGTACTTAGTTAGTTAGCCAGTTACCTCCAGTTTCATTCAAGTTCATAGACATTGGTATCAACGTAGTTCCGTTGCAGTCTGGTTCAGTACCCGTCGGACAAATCAGCGGGTTTCCAACGATGCTGTAACCATAAGAGAAACAATGAAGTTTGATCACCCAGAGAGAAAAAGAGAGAGACACTGAAAGTAAACAATCACCTAAAGGTCTTTGCAGCAAATCTTGGGACAGGACCACTAAGATTGTTGTATGATAAATCACTGGTGAAACAAAAAGAGCTGATCAAATCTCTATATGTGAATTGCTTACTGGTTAATGTAAAGTGAAGATTAATTAGCTTACAGAAAAGCAAGTTGAGTCATATTGGAGAGTGACAGAGGAAAAGCTCCAAAGAGAGAATTGTTGTTAAGCCTCCTGATGATACACAATATGACAAATCAAGATCACAAATTCCTTAAAAACAATACAAAATTATCAGATGTGATATCAACTTTTCTTTTCTTACAGGAATTGCAAGCTTCGTAGATACCCTAGTGAAAAAGGAACTTCACCACTAAAGAAGTTATCAGAGAGATCAAGAGTTTGAAGTCTTGTAAGCCGACCAATCTCAGAAGGAATTTTTCCTGTTATGTTGTTGTCCTGCAACAGCCTGTAAGAGAAAAAAAAACATCAAGAACACAAGAGTATAGTCACAAGTTCAAAAATATATAAAGATTTAGTAGACAGTGAGTACTCACACAATCCGAAGACTTGTTAAGTTGCTAATGCTTGGAGATAATGTACCAGATAGATTCTGACTAGGTGTACCCCTGTAATATAATTAAAGCATTTTTTCTTCACTTTTTTTATAGATTGAATCAGTATAATATTTGAAGAAA
Organism: Pugionium cornutum; assembly: GCA_018901935.1. Taxonomy (NCBI): domain Eukaryota; kingdom Viridiplantae; phylum Streptophyta; class Magnoliopsida; order Brassicales; family Brassicaceae; genus Pugionium; species Pugionium cornutum. Next base: position 13,749,567 of record CM032158.1, on the reverse strand, counting down.
TCAATGTACATGTGAAACTTACAAGCCAATGACAAAGTTTTCAGACGAACAAGTGACCATTGGCCAACTACAAGGATCAACAGCATCTCTATCCCAGCTATCAAGAACACCATGAGGATCATGTAATGAAGCTTTTATGTCCATCAAAGCTTGCACTGAAGAAAATTTTAATTCCCACATTAGTTTAGATCAAACTGAGAGATCCTTTGTTTGAATTTCATCAGCTCAAATTTCAGATAGACCACAAGAATGTAAAAAAGGAAAAATATTCTAAAGTGTGAGACTGAAATTTTTAATGAATGACCTTCAAAGTTAACTCCTTTAGAAGAAAGCAATCCGTTTACAGAGCTGAGAAGGCAGAAGAGTCCCAAGAAACAAACTAACGATCTTCCCATCGTCATCATAACTATAGTACACTCCATTGTTGAAACAGAGAGAAATGAATGAGGAGAAAACAAGATGTGTTCAGTTTCCAGATAATTTGGTATTTGATAGAGAGAGAGAGAGAGAGAGAGAGAGAGAGAGAGAGAGAGAGAGAGAGAGATTAGAAGAACCAAAAATCATATCTTTTTAATTTGGGTGAAAGTATAAACATAACAACATCAAGAAAAATTGCTTTCCATGACAAAAGAACCCACTTCACCAAATGCATTCTCTATTCTTTAGTAAGAAAATATATTTCTTTTTGGTGTCAGAATAAAAAAAAAAAGAAAAAGAAATATGAGATTCATCGGTAGTCTAAAGCGAAGTTCAGAGCATGCTTGTCGATAAAGCTTGGGTGTGGGGAGACCGTTAAAAAGGTAATAAATTTATATATATATATAGTAATATTTTTAAAAAGTATTTTTTTAAAAAAATTATTTTAAATCAAATATTTTAAAATTAAAATTTTAAAAATATCATAAATAATTATGTAAAAATAATTTTTTTTAATTTAAATAAATTATATATAAACTTAAAATATTATATTTGATTTTATTTTTTACCGATTTAATTTTTCTATTAAAATAAAATTTTAAAATATTTTTAAAATATTTTAAGTTCAAATTTGTGGTATTATTAGAAATTTAAATTTATTAATATTATTTTTAGAAAAAAAACTTAAAAATGCTATTTTAGAGAATTACACTTATATATATTTGCACATATAATTTTTTTTTCATTGTACCAGGACTGACCAACCCAATAATTCAATATTTTTGTACAAAAATTTAATATAATCGTATAAGTGACGGTGAAATCCAACTCTACCTATATTGGATAGTTTTACAAGTGTACAATTATAGATTTGATTTATTAGATTTTGAGATCTAAAGACAGAATTTAGACTAGATTTTGAAGTAGCTAATTTAATACAAGCTAACGTTATATTAGAAGTATACTGCACATGATTTCTTTATCGAATACTTTTATAATTCCTGAAATTAAGTGGACTTTGTTCACTGCGAGTCGTCAAGTAGACAATGAAAAACAAATTATAATCATATTGCTTATAAGAATCCGTTGAAATCAGAAAAACTTGAAATTAATGTTGGGTTCCATTTAGATATCAATAATTTGAATATTGCATGGTTCATTGGGATATAATGATTATAACTATGTATTGTTGGGCAATCGACGAAGCAACTTCCCAGGTGGAAGTGATTGTTACACCAAAGCGTGACATTATTAGTTTAGCTTTAATATTTTCTTACTAGAAATATGAATGTTCTAAACAGTGAAATCAAAGGAAAAGGCTTCCGGTCTATTAAGGCAGATTTTCTTTATTTTTTCCCTTTTCTTTTCTATTTGCTGTTGAGCTTTTCCCGGGAAAACGAAAGAAACTTTGTCTCCTCGTTGAAAGATGAAACCTTTAACCTCCTTTTTTTATCAGTCTTCGAAGTTCTAACAGAAAAATGAGCATCTCAGGCTTTGCTTCATAAAGCAGAAACCCCCCGGACGAATCTATGGTTTGATAATATGAACTCATCATAGAGAAATAATGACACATCTTTCTCTCTCTCTCTTTCTTTCTTTCCTCTTTTGTCTCTTTTTTTCTGTAAGAAGATAAATTAAAGCTTGTCTTTTTTATGTTGTTATATCACTCTCTCACCGATCTGTTCCTCCTCATTCAGTCCTTTCTTTTATCTTCTCCACACTCCAGAAAAAAATCAAAAGGAGTTTCAGAGATGATGCTATTGACAATGAGAATGAAAACGGTATAATACAGATCAAGATTCAATAAAAAAAGATGGAGACAGAAAGCGACAAAGACCAGCCTTACAAAGCAAGATGCAATTATAGACCCCATCGTGGTTGTGGTCCTGTTCCTCTATCAATAAATAATAAGAAAAGAACAAAGACTATGGAAGGAAGTTGTCCTCAACAGGGAGAGTACAACTTTTCATAAACAATAAATCTCATCATCACAGATCTTCCATGTTTATAACATAGACGCTTTGCGATGTCAAACACAAGTATTTGATCAATGTTAAGAGAAAAGCTTCTAAATACAAATGGAGTTGGAGACATATCTTGTTTATGGAACTTCCAAGCCTGAGCCAAGATGATGGTCAGCTAATGAAAAATAAAAAGAACTGAGTACAACCTTGAAATTATTTTGCCAGTGCATCAGGTTGATGAAGACAAATTAACTGGTCAATGGTGATACATGTAAACAAAAGGAAACAGCAGCACGAAATTTCTCTGGCCAAAATTTGTTTGATTCAAATGCCCAGAAAAAGAAAAAAGACTCGAGGAAACATAAACTAAAGTAGAGCTATAAGCAGAGAAGCAGCCTTTTCCTACAGCAAATTCATTAAATTTCATGGAATTGAAGAGTTTTTAAAAATCTGGATGGTTATGGATAAGTTATGGGCACAGAGATAGTAAATCCTGTGGCACAGTGCGCCTTGCAGGCTTCGACATAGTTTCAAACAGCAGAACCATAGAGATAGATTGAACATAGACCAGAAATTACTGGCCTAAGGAAAAAAGAAAGAAAGATTCGGAACATATTATTCGGAAAAACAAAACCAAATTAAAAAAAAAAAACTTGTTCTCAGAGTCCCTCTTCCTTCTCGTCCTCGCTGGTGCAGCTACTGTTGCTGCTCCACTCGCATTTCAAGGTAGACCTCGGAGAACCACAATACCTTCCAAGCTTCTCAAACCTTTGATATATCACTGTTCCTCTCTCCTCTCCCAGAGACTCCATTGTTGACTCTCTGCATCCGTAATCGTCCAGGTCTACACAAAGACCAGAGTCATAGCTCTTCTGTGCAACACTCGAGTGAATCGCTACTGAGAATTGCTTTGGCTCAAAGCAAGTTAGCACCTTTGAGACAAGATGGCTCAAGTCCATGGTTGTGAAATCGTATCCCGCTGCTTCAAAGCTAGCGTAGCTGAATCCGTCTTCTGGAGTCACATGGATGGTGGAGATTGCGTCACCTTCGACGCTGTTCATTGAGTAGCCACAGGGCTCAAACTCAAAGTCGCAGATTTGGGATTGAGGGAGTATCTTTCTGATGCCAGAGTCATCAGTCATAGAGCCGGCCGAGCTTTTTTCGTTCTTGTAGAACACAGATGCCTTGTCTTTGTCCAGACCAGTCATGCACATCTCGAGCGTGTACACATTGTTGTTGTTATTGCTGCTGTTGGAGTTCTTGGCAGCAGAAGCAGCGTATACATGCCATTTTTTGGTTTCATCATCATTGCCCATCAAGTACGCAACACTGCTCAAACCCAGTTTAGCAAAGTGACCATCAAGAACAGAGACTTCTTCAGAGAAGTTGCGGTGTGGGAATGGTTGGCCTCCAGGACAGAGGAAGCTTCCACGAGTGTACCTCACGGACTTGACGTCTAGAGAGAGCTCACTGGCTAACCTCAAGAGTGGTTGGATAGAGAGGAGGAGCTTCGTTGTGCCGCAAGTCTTGATGATGATCTTGTACGGGTAGACAAAGAGGCTGGACTCAGAGAGAACATAAGAGTCGAGTTGATCATTCGAGAGAGATGAAACGATCGTGCACTCAGCTGGTTGAAGGATCTCGTCGATCTGTGGTTTGGTTAAGGTACGGAGTCCTTTTCCTTGAGTGTCAAGAAAGAGACTTGGCTCATAGAATGATACTTCGAGCCGCTTTTCATAGCCTTCAAACCCGATTGCAGAAACTGTCATGGCCATCTAGCTTTGTTGTTGAGAGAGAAGAAACTTCTTGAAGGAGAGGACGAGGGACTTGGGAACCAGAGCTTTGACAAAAATGAAATATAACTGGAGGAAGAATTAAACAATGAGAGCGTTGGAATCCGACAAGTACTCAGGAAGGCCTCTTGGCGCAGTTTGAGTAGACAGAAGATTTGAATTTCTTGATTCCACCGTTGGGACGAACGTCTTCAATGCTGTAACCGAGAGGAGCTTCGTAAAATAAGGAACTAGTGCTTGACTTCTTATTACCAGCTTTCGATTCCATCATAATCTCATTCACGCTCTTCTGTAAAAGAACCAAATTAAAGGATATGTTAAATAATCAGAACCAAGGGGATAAAAAGGATAATTAGAGCAGCACTCACGTTCAATCTTTCTGCAATTTAGGCGACTAAGGAAAAAACACGATAATCGGTGATATTATCTTCGAAAAGGGATTCAACTAAATATCAAACCCAGATATCTCATGAACACATTCTCATATTGTATCATTAATCGATTTTCACAAGAAACAATTGCTAACATTCAAACCCTAAAGGGATTATCAAACTATTCCGTAGCAATGTGAAAAGAAGATATTAAATCACGATTAAATTTGAAGTAATACGAACGAATATTGTTCACCGTTAGAGACTTACATTTTTAGGAATATTGATCTCGATCTGGAGTTTTATAATCTCTTCACCAGAAACCCTTTTATCCAAGATATTTAACGAACGAATCCTGAAACGAAGACGAAACAAAGGCCAAATCAGTCAATCGATCATATACAAGAACACATCAAAGTACGCGAGAAGATCTACGAAGGTAATCTAAGATTAAACAGATATCTGAAGCTACGAAACAAACCTGATTAAGATGACTTAAGACAATTCAAAACCCTAATCCGAGAACCGCTTTTGATTTGGTGATGATGAAAAGAAACGAGTTTGTGATATTGTAAAACTTGATAGAGACTTCTTTATATAGTCTCCAGCCAAGATGCAGTGTGAAGCTATTAGGGCTGGGCAAATTACGTATGTACCCATTCTCTTTTGACGAAAGTACCCCTACTCCCTCTTTATGTGGGAAAGATTACAGGTGCGAGATTCGCGATGATTCTTGACCACAAAGCCAATAACGGCAATATATATTTGTACTAATAAGCTATTTTGGCATCAAAATATTTAATTAGTTTAACGAATCATAGCGTGACACATGTACATTTCAAATTAGTCATGTTAAAGGCTTTGATACTCGCGACGATTCCTGACCACGAAAAAGATAGCAGTTATTTTTGTCAAATCTTTAGTGGATTTAAAGATTTTTAGATCTACAAGATTCCACAAAAATAAAGAGGACGACACGTGTCTTGTTGTAGACGACACGTTCAGGTCTCAATACTCACAAGAAAGAGACAGGTGAGGAGAACGTGAGCTGTTTATGCTTAAGTGAGGCCCAGAGAATCAAAATGTGTTTTTAACTTTTTTAGATGCTCTCCTTTACAAATTTCCAGTTAATGACCAAAATGACCCTGTCACCTTCGTCGTGACTCATTCCTTGGTCAAAAGTGAAGTGTATTAGTGTAAAAAGCAACCTATCAGTGTATACTTTTCAATCAATCAGAGCTCACAAAAGAGTAAATAAAAGAGATTAATTAACAATAGTGTTAGAAGGAGTATTTAATTTGTTGTTGTGATATATTCATTGTATCAGGATTATTAGGTGACTGCATAAGGACACTGCCTTGCAGAAGGGAAACGACGAGACTATACATACCCGAAGGTGCAGGTCTCAAGAATCACATTATTCAACTGGAGGATATTGGAACTGCATGAGACTGAGGTTAATGGAGACGACACAGGCACTGCTATTGCAACCAGAGATGGGCATGCAGAGGTGATTTTACAAAATGACTGTTCATTGGTGCCTGCTTGGACCTATTGACATTTAGAAATATATTTTTTGCTACAAATGATGAAGAAAGAGAAGTAGAAACCATCCCAAACCATCCCTCAAGCATGCGTAGAGGATACCAATATCTAGAATTAAGAAAAAATTGTAAAAAAAAAAAAGATTCTTGTAGGAGTATTCATGCGCAAGGACAGAAAGACATTTAAGAACAATTATTGTATTTCTATCAATTTTATATTTCGTATTTGACCCCTTCCCCTATGTGCAAACTAAAAGCACAGGAGAGGACTCGTGATTTCTTAAAAGGAAATCTTGATGAAAACCAGGACTTGCAAAGCCAAAATGTAGACGACAAAAGCTGACCTGAGATACATAAGCCTTGTTTGGCTCTCATTTCTTGTCGCAGATGAATATGGAAGGTAGGAATGAGCATCAACTTCGTGGTCTGATCCGAATCCTCGCTCTGAATTTGTTCTCTTGAATCTCTTCTTTGCAGCGTTTCCCTCAGCATTAATGCTCTCATATCTTCTCCACAACCTGTTTAGTCTCTCTAACTCCATCTCATTCGAATGAATCTCACCAACAATCCCCTCTGCTTGTGCCTGATAGGTATATCAAAAGTTCCTGTTGAGAAACATTCTAAAGGGAAATGTGTAAATTGGTTTGGCTTGTCATGGACCTGCTTTGCAGCTAATTGCTCGATTAGACTATGAAGTTGTTTATCCAGCGTCTTCTCCCTCTGAGCTGTGAAAGCAAAATCTTTCCACTTAGATAATGTCAATGACACTTTTAGACTATCAACCTTTCTAACGAACCTAAAACAGATATCTATTGGTTTCTTAGTGAAAATAAGCTATCTAACAAAGTTTTTTTTGGCTTCTTATATGTTGAAGATGTGATGGTACTGAATGGTGATCAATTAGTAACTTAACAACTAAGCAGATTGAAGTTCCTCGTGTGAGAACATGAAGAAAGTAGAGAAATACAACCAATGTGGATGACGAGACGTACCTGGAGAAGGCTGCTTCAGTGCCCTTTCTTGTATAACAGACCAATTTCTCTCTAACTCCTGAACCTTTTCTTCCATTGAACTCTAAAGAATATAATAACTTACACAGTTAGATATAAAGAAATAGCGAATCCCATACCAATAAAAGGTAAAATGAAAACCAACCAGAAGGTTCTTTTTCCCCTCCAACTTCTCAAGCATAACAGACTTCATCGCCTCTGTGCCTGCTCCATCTTTTACATTCCCATCAGATTGGATTACAGATTCACCAGAGCTTTTGGACTGCCTTGACTCTAGAGAAGCCTGTGCATCTTCCTGCTCAGTTTTCAAGCTTCCCTCAACATCTTCTAGCTCCTGCAAACCATATGATATTAGGCAGATCCAAAGTCGTAACAGGAAGCCAGAAAAGAACAGGACCAACATTCATATCTAAACAAGATCACAGATAATAAATTGTCTATCATCAGATAATCTGCTTCAGCTATATAGTTTATTTCACCTTCAATTTTCTAATAAGAGAATCTGATTCATGTCTCTTCTCTTGTAGTTTTGTCTCACAGATAGATATTGCATTCTCATATGCGCTATTTTCTTCCAGTAGCATCTGCTCTCTCATTTGAGCCTAATTGCAAAAGCAAAAGAAGAACCATGAGGATCGCAAATCATCCCCTCTGTAGATCGATCAGCTAAGAGTCAACCAAATCCATATCCATTTAAGACTATTCATATAATGCACAAACACGATTTCAGAATTAGCTTAACTCAAAACCTGTTCGCGAGTAGCGGAATGGGAATCAAGCTGAAGAGTGAGAGCGGCATTAGAGGCGAGGGAGTGAGCAAGAAGGTGAGGCAGACGCTGGGAGATATCCGGTGGAGGTAATCTGAGCCGCAGATCTTGGATTGAACGGCTGAGGGTTGTCGCTTTTCGGCCAAGCTCATCCACGTAATTCTGCTGCTCCTCTGTGAAAACCAGTGGGATCTGATCCTTCTCATCGCCTCCTTCTTTTCCGTTTTTACCGACGACATCAGCGGCCCAAGCTAGAAGTCCGGCCATACCTCTTCTTCTTCGTCTTCTTTTCCGTGTCTTTGGTGACTCGCAGGACGAGCAGAGCTAAACCGACGTGATTGGTGCTTCAACTGGTACGGTTCGGCTGTGCTAGTTGAATTCTATTGTTGGTTCGCTTTGGAATGAGTAACCCAAAGTCAGATGTCCGGTACTATTTTTTTATTCGGTTCTCTAACAAACATATTATATTTATAATTTGAAAAATATATGTTTTTTTAGAGACTAAACTAAACCATTATAGAACAATTGATATGAATATTTAAAAATTGTGTCTAAAATCATTGTCTCATGAATTTTAAATCAGGGTCGGTTTGTACATGATAAAAAAACTATAAGATTATATGATTTTCATTCTCTATTACATAAAAAAATTAAAAATAGAAATTATAATCAAATTTTTATTAGGAAAACAGAAATCCATTTTAAATGCTTAAATAGCAGTTTAGTAGTAAATCTTATATTAATAAATAGCTTTTTAATAGAAAAATTAACTACTTTTTGTTAGGCTAAAAATTTATCATCTTATGGATACGTATGCATTGAATTTGAAAGCAACATAAAAGGAATAAAATTGGTAAAAAAAAAAGAAATTAATTTTATCATTTTCTTATTCAATTAGGGGGCCTAAAAAAATGTAATGTGCAATGCCGCGTGTTTGCAGTTGACATTGCTTACAATCAATCATCCTTCGGCAAGTAAAACATCAAATCACAAACGTCAAACATCTTCCATTGCAATCCACAAAATTTGGAAAACTTTAATAACCGATCCAAACCAAACTTAATTCAATTACATACACATACGATCGACCGACGTTTATATTTTAAGCAAACATTTTTCTGCAGAAAACAAGTGACATTGGTAATAAAAAAAACCATACTCGTAATACCTAGTGTTTTTATTCTTACTTTCATTTGGGTATATATCAATATCTTGTTTAGGTTTAGCATCTAGCAAGTCTCGTGCACGTTCTCAAAACCTTAGCTTGGAAACCAACTTCTATTATAAATTTACAAATTTATCCTATATCTTTTCTTTCTAACCAAGCAAACCCCACGAGGATCTCATAGTTAAGTAAGAACAAACCCCTTTAGTTTTTGGGAACCTTAATTTCCAAATCCGTCGTTATCATTTCTCTATCTTCCTGGCCAAGCAAAATGTTGACGAAAGCGAGGCAAAAAGTCAAAGTCTTTGTCACCAAACCCTTTAAAAAGCCCAAGAGTAGACCTTTAAGAAGACTTACATCACCTCCTCCTCCTCAACCATCATCACCGCTTCAAGAAATGGCTTCTTCGAGACATGCAAAGGCTCCATTTCTCTTCCCGAGTTTCGAATCCTCTGTTTTACCCGATCCGTCTCGTTTCTTCAGCCACGATCTCCTCTCAACTCCTCTCCCTACAAATTCCTTCTTCCAAAACTTCACTCTCAAAAATGGCGACCAAGCTGAGTACTTTCACCCTTACATTATCAAACCCACGGTTTCATCTCTCTCGATCTCATACCCACATCTAACTCACAACTCTGCTTTCATCTACGAAACTTTCAACGCTGACATCATCATCTCCGGGTCAAACGGACCAGACCCGAACTCCCGGAAAACTCATCTCATCTCTTCGTTCAGCGATCTCGGCGTGACCCTTGACTTTCCTTCCTCTGATCTCAGATTCTTTCTCGTCAGAGGAAGCCCGTTTATCACATGTTCGGTCTCCGGTGACTCCTCGATTACAATCTCAACAATCCACGCGGTTTTATCGCTTGCCGGGAATAGCTCATCCACTAAATTCACCGCGAAGCTCAATAACAACCAGACATGGCTGATTTACGCCTCTTCGCCGATTGATCTGGCCCAAAACGGAGGTTCTTCGATTAGCTGCAATGGCGGTTTTTCGGGTATAATCCGGATCGCCGTGTTATCGGATTCGAATCCAAATTTCGAATCAATCCTCGACCGATTCAGTTGCTGTTACCCAGTTTCCGGTGACGCTGATTTCACAAAGCCATTCACTTTGGAGTATAAATGGGAGAAGAGAGGTTATGGACATCTCCTGATGCTCGCTCATCCTCTTCATCTGAAGCTTTTAGCAAGCGACGATTGTTCAATCACTGTTCTAGATAATTTCCGTTACCGCAGCATTGACGGAGATTTGGTAGGTGTCGTCGGGGATTCATGGGTTTTGAGACCAGACCCTGTTTCGGTGACGTGGCACTCTATCAAGGGAGTCGAAGAAGATTCGCACCAAGAGATCATCTCGGCTCTCGTCAAAGACGTCAATGCGCTGGATTCCTCAGCTCCGGTCACGAATTCGTCGTACTTCTACGCGAAATTGATCGCGAGAGCCGCGAGATTAGCTTTAATAGCCGAAGAAGTTTGTTATCTCGATGTGATTCCGGCGATTAGGAAGTATCTGAAGAACATGATCGAGCCGTGGTTAGATGGGACTTTCGAGCCAAACGGGTTTCTGTATGATCCTAAATGGGGAGGAATAATCACGAAGCAAGGATCGAGAGATTCAGGAGCAGATTTTGGGTTCGGGATATACAACGATCACCATTACCATCTAGGTTACTTTCTCTACGCGATTGCTGTACTCGCTAAGATCGATCCTTTGTGGGGGAAGAGATACAGACCTCAGGCGTATACTCTAATGGCGGATTTCATGACAATGGGGAAGAAGAAAGGGGCGAATTCCAATTACCCGCGATTGAGATGCTTCGATTTTTTTAAGCTCCATTCTTGGGCTGGAGGGTTAACGGAGTTCGCCGACGGAAGGAATCAGGAGAGCACGAGCGAGGCTGTGAACGCGTATTATTCCGCCGCTTTATTAGGGTTAGCTTACGGCGATACACGTCTGGTGGCAGCGGCTTCGACGGTCTTGACGCTAGAGATTCATGCCGCAAAGATGTGGTGGCAGGTAGCGATATTCAATCTCAAAAATCATATTAAACCAGACCGATTCATACCACACTAGTTTTGATATTTTCTTCTTGGTGTTGGCAGGTGAAAGAAGACGACAATATTTACCCGGAAGATTTCACGGCGGAGAATCGTGTGGTCGGGGTTTTATGGTCAACGAAGAGAGACAGTGGTTTATGGTTCGCACCAAAGGAATGGAAAGAGTGCCGGCTTGGGATACAGTTATTACCGTTACTTCCGGTGTCGGAAATTCTGTTCTCCGATGTTAAATTCGTGAAGCAGCTCGTAAATTGGACTTTGCCGGCGTTGGGGAGAGACGGCGTCGGAGAGGGGTGGAAAGGATTTGTGTATGCTTTGGAAGGTATCTACGACAAAGATGGAGCAATGGAGAAAATTAAAGGATTAAATGGGTTTGATGATGGAAACTCTTTGAGTAATCTATTGTGGTGGATTCACAGTAGAGGCGGTGGTGATAATGACGATGAAGGTGGGTACGGTGGCCATGGCGGTGGCGGGAAGTATTGCTTGTTTGGTCATTATTGTAATTAAGCTTCAAAGTTGTTCTCTTTTTGGTATGTTTAATTATTAATAATAAAACTTGGTTCATCTTCATATATATTATATACTAAGTTTTGATAAAGATGTTAGTTTCAGTACGTTGTAAAAACCATAAGGCCAAGTCTGAAAAAAAAAACAGAGCAAGGACAAAAACAAAGACTTTGACTTTGAAGACAGCGAAAGTTAACAAATCGTTGAGTCCTCGCTTTCTTATCAGTGCTAAACATTGTCCACTAGAAGAAAAAAAACATTTAGAAATTATTTGATCAATCATTCTAAGAAATGTACATATGCAGTTACCTGCGTGAAACTATGATTGTTATGAGATGGCTCAAAGACTCAAGGCCTTGACCTGGAGAGAAGCCTGAGCAGTTAAAACATGGCAAAAGTTAAGAATCAATATAAACATTCAATTAGAAAGGCTAATGCTAAAGTAGAGCCGACCCTGAATTTAATAGAGCTGTAAGCAAAAAAAAAATAGATCGTTTTAATTTTTAAAATGTTTTGTTTTAAAAAAATTCGAATTGAATAACTCAAGGAAACAATTTACTTTTATTTACCATTTGTCCTAAGAGTACTTTTGAAATAAGGACTGATTTTTTTATATTAACATTGAGGACCGTAAGCACGAACTTGCTTTGTTTGGGCCCAAGCTCGGCCCTGTGCTCAAGCCTAAGTTTCCATCTTTCCCAAAATAGTAGTAGATAAACAGGGTGTATCATGTGCCAGAACCTCTGCAACATGTGGAGGGGTCCCATAGAAGAATACATAGGAAGAGGTGCTTAGACTAAGAGAAGGAGAGAGAGACAGAGAGAAAGAGAGTAGTAACTCTTGGTGTAGCTTCTCCAATGTTAACATATAAGAAAACTATTAGCTTTTCACTTTCTCCTGATGGTTGATGATTCCAAAAGCCAACGTAAACATCTGTGAATTGGACCCCATCCACAACCCTTCACAGAAACTCAGCCAGCCACAAGATGATCACACTAGTTTTCAAGGCCACTAACTTCTCGCCAAGTGTCAGCCCTCAGATTCTATTTTTCCTTGCTTTAACATTTCACAACTGATAATTTAGCTAATATACGAACTAACCAAATTTATAAAAGATTAACCCAATAATAAAGAAAAAAAAGTATGTAATTCCTTTGTTTCTGTTATATTAGCTACATGTTTCATCCATGGAACATCGGAATTGTGACATAGTCAACAACGAGTGACACATCAGTAACACACCCAAGATTGGCGAAAGCAGTGCCTGAGCCTCCAGCTCAGATGCTCAGTCTATCGGACAGAGAGACTAGGGTCCTGAGATACAGAGAGAAGAAGAAAAAGATGAGGAAATTTGAGAAGATAATGAGATATGCTTCAAAGAAGGCATATGCAAAGACGAGACCATGATTCAAGTGTCGGTTTGCAAAGAGGAAAGAAGTCGATGCAGAGGCAGACCAAAATTTCGCCACAATGCTAATGTTCGACACCGGATACGGAATTCTTCCTTCATTCTGATACTCTTATGGCAAAACTGGATCGCATGCTTTTAGTTATTACCACTGTATTGCACAGACGTCTGTATTTGTGTCTAACCACTGTAAAATTAATTAGGTATATTCATGTTAAGCAGCTGTAGTAAAAACAAACAAAAATGCCCACCTGGTACAAATCCTCTTATGAAATACTACCACACAAGTAATACTTCCATTGAGTCTAAATTCAAAATTGATGAATCACTTTAATTAGCTGTAACAAGAACAGTAATCACGAAACTCACCTTGCCTAGGTTCAAATCAAATATTCCTTTCTTGGTGATACTTTCCACATCACTTGAAACGCGTAGATGACAAATGATTCCACTTATGCAGACCCAAGACATTTTCACACATCCCTGACGATTTCACGTGAAATTAACATCTATTCCCAGGATTCTATCACTCACAACCAAGTAGTAGCAGAATATGTCAATATGCCTATGGACCACCCAAATGGACAATGATCTGGTTTGATCAAACAGCACAAACTCGACCACGCAAGAAAAGCAAAGATGCCCATGGTGGCATATATCATCGACAAGGGAATTTGAAGTAGCAGAGTTTCTACTTAAATTTCTTTTCAGGAATTATAAGATGCAAAGACAACTAGTTTAAGCACTAATGAATTTAATAGCTAACTCAATGTTAATATATGAGTGATTGATTCGAGATCATAAAAGTGTTCACCTTTAGTCAAAAGTCACTGCACTCTTGCAGTTTCTCCTCAGAGAGTTTCTCAGAGCCATGAAAAGTGGAGAATCCGCACAAAATATACAGTAACAAGCTGTATATGGTCCCTGGACTCTTGTTCTCTTCTCAGTCTTTTCAAAGGAATAGGCTTTTCTCCTTAAATCCGAAAACAGAAAAGTAAACTCAACCATAAATAATGAAACAAATAAGCCGAATAGTTTTCTTTCCCCAATCTATAGCATTGAGTAACAGTAGGTCAAAAATGCATTTCTCTCAACTAAGTCTTGATGAAACTTTCATATGATGTGGAGGCCTACACATGTGAGAGAAGTTCCAAACAGCTACAAGAATAAACTCACAGAGAACCACAACTAAGCACAGCCCAACTAAAACCTCATTAAAGCACTGAAAGACAAGAAGCCTCAAAAGTTATCCAATTATTTCTATGGTATAGACATCAAAATTTTGAGGAGATAAAGATATGCTTACTAATGTAAGTGAACCAAGAATCTTTTTCTTTTGAGTTCAATGATCATGAAAAGCCTTTAACAATGCCATTACCTGCCTCATAAAACCAGTAAATAATATGAAAAATTTAAAAGTAAAGTTACAACAACCAAGCAAAATATTAACCTTTTTGCAAAGTTTCAAGATCTTCCCAACTGGGAAAAAGAATTGTGGTGCAAGCAGCAGAAATGAAGGAGGAAGAGATGCGACAGGTGTATCCTAGGACCAGCCTTTTATACAAGCAAACTAAGTTTTCAGCTGCAGAGGCAGAGAACTGAAGGAAGCCAGATAAATTTGGCGACAGGAGTGTACATTAAATCTCATTCTTTTTGGTCCCCGAAATGGGTATCATACATCCACTGAATCCAAAAACGTCTAGTCCTTAAACCTATAGAGTATCATATCCTGTAACTTCCACAGAGTAAACATTACTAGCATCGAAGTTCAAATGGTTGCTAGTGCAAGATGCTGAACACACGAATGGTTCATCAAAAGAGCTTGCATCTGCTAACTAAAAATTATGCAAAGGTGCTTTTAAAATTTGAATCTACTGTTCCTGTGGACTAGTAAATGAGTGTAGCTCAAAAATTGTAGTTACCTCTGTGATCCCAAAGATAAGATGGAATCTAATAAAGCCAGAATAATCAATATTTAAATATTATCATAATATTCTTGGAAGTGTTACAGAAAATGACAACACTAAAGAGTCATGTTTTGTTACTATGATGGTGATAAAGTGCAGATTTCTACATACGATATACGGCCATGTGATATACTCATTTGGACTCCAAAGGCCTTTCAACTTGTGGTTCAGGTAAATCCTAATCTTTAGACTCAAGACTACTTGGCAGATTCCAAATGGGTCCTAGAAAATCCATGTCTACTAAACACTTAGCATTGAATAACAACTTTACCATTTTCATGAGTTCGTCTAATCTTCAAGGGGTAGTAAACCCGTAGCAGTTGGTGATGGGACTCAAGGACTTACTCGTAGATATACCTGGACAGTTATCACAAGGTTCAAGAGATAAAGTATGCAATTCATACGAAAATAGTAAAAGGTGATCCGAAAAATAGGAAAAATGTCTCTGCAACATCAGGTGTAATCCGGACCACTTCCTCTTGAGAATCTCTGTATGGCAAGTGGCAAAATTAAGCAACTTGTGAACGGGTTCCATTGGAGAAGCACATAGGAGGATATGTTTACATTTTACGAATAAACCTTCCTAAAAGTTCAGCAAGCCACTAAATGATCCAACAACATTTAACAGCCACTTACTGTGTGCCATGTGTGCAGGAATCTAAATCTCTCCTCTGCTTTATTAGACCCTTCTTTCAGATACAATCTCCCATACCATCACACTTACTACGTCTCGGTTATTATTATGTTGAAACAAGAGAGTAACGAAATTGATCGTGGAGAGAACAACAGGGCACGAACCTGTGACGCATGCCAGTTAACTGCCTGCACCGTGTACTGCCATGCTGATTCTGCCTACTTGTGCACGAGCTGTGATGCTCAAGTTCACTCTGCCAATCGCGTTGCTTCCCGCCATAAACGGGTTGGGATTTGCGAGTCATGTGAGAATGCTCCAGCTGCCTTTCTATGTGAGGCAGACGATGCATCTCTATGCACAGCGTGTGATTCAGAGGTTCATTCTGCAAACCCACTTGCTAGACGCCATCAACGAGTTCCGGTTCTGCCAATATCAGGAAACTGTTACAGCTCCATGGCCACTCACCACCAAAACGAGACAATAACGACCAATCGACTGGCGGAGGCTCAAGAGGAAGGTGCTGAGGATGCCAAAGTGGTGGCTTCTTGGTTGTTCCCTAACTCAGACAAAAAAAGTGGCAATCACAATAACAATAATCAGAATAACGGTTTATTCTTTAGTGATGGGTATCTAGACCTTGTGGATTACAATCCGAATATGGACTACAAATTCACAGGTGAATACAATCAACACCAACAAGACTGCAGCTTAGCACAGACGAGCTATGGGGGAGATGGAGTTGTTCCGCTTCAACTTGAAGACACAAGGGGTCAACTGCACCACAAGCAACAGAATTTTCAGTTCAATATTACATATGGCTCCTCAGGAAGTCACTACAACTACAATGAGTCCCTAAACCATAACGTAAGTCTTTTGTATATTTGTTAGCCTTCATTTCAGCATCTTCACAATAAGCAGCTGGCTGCTTTTCTTTCTTCATACAAAGAAATCCATATATATCAACTGCCAACAGTTGATTTATAGTGCATAGACTTTTCACCAGAAATATACAATAAAAAAAACTCCCATATGCAGAGACCCTCTTTAGTCCTCTTACTAGGAGGATTGAGAATGTCTTTATTTCTGTCATTAGGCATACATTTCATCCATGGAAACTGGGGTTGTGCCGGAGCCAACAGTACGTGTCACAACAGCTTCACACCCAAGAACGCCCAAGGGGAAGATAGACCAAATACCTGACCCTTCAAGTGAGATGATAACCCAACTCAGTCCAATGGACCGAGAAGCCAGAGTCCTGAGATACAAAGAGAAGAAGAAGACAAGGAAATTTGAGAAGACAATAAGATATGCTTCAAGGAAGGCATATGCAGAGAGAAGACCGCGGATCAATGGCCGGTTTGCAAAGAGGGGAGAAACCGAAGAAGCTGAGCACGAAGGGTATAACCCAATGCTAATGTCTGACATAGGATATGGCATTGTTCCTTCATTCTGATACTCATATGGAAAAATAAACTAGATTCCAAACTGTAAAATACTTTTAGATTGAAATTATGTAAGGTTTGAGTCGTTTCATGAAATGTTTTAAAGGATTATTACCGCAGTTATGCATATGGGTCTGTATAGTTTTGGCTAACTATTACTAATTAGTGTTCTGCATTAGTTAAACAAAACTTGTCTACTTGGTATAGATCCTCATTTGTGAAATATACCTTCTAGAACAATGTCTTTGGGTCTAATTGAAGTTACAGCAAGGGGAAAGAGATGCATTACCCAAGTTAAAACGCGCATTTCACCTTGCACACGCCAAGGTTCAAAGCCAGTTACTTTCCACATCACCTGAATATGTGCAAGGTAAGTGAGTTCTCTTATGCCATCTCAGAACTTTTTTAAACATCCCTGAGAAGAAGAAAATTAGAATAATCATAGGTGATAAAAAGACTATCATTTCCACAAAACATTTAGAATAACATGAAATCAAATACGAAGTGGTAAGTTTCAGTAGCACACTCAGACAAGTCGGACTTGGAGTATGTTAGCAGAAAACAAGAAACTCTGAGTAAAGCTGGTAGGTTTTAGATCATAAATGGAAAATTCCTTACTTAAAATACTTGAATAACACCTGAGAGAATTGTTAATGAAGTCTCTCACCTCCCCTCACCAAGTTTTGCATACCCATTACAAACGTACTCTTTCCTTACTTATACTATCTCTCTCCTCACACTAACCATGGTTATTTACTTACTAGACACAAACTTGAAAGGCCAAGCCTCCTTCCAAACTTGTTTTTTGGGCTGCTTAAGCTGACCCATTTCCTCCCTTTGCTCTTCGTTTATAAGTGTGAATGATTGGTGGTCGAATTCCTCTCGTATCAATACCCTCCCCATTGTCATTCACCTTGTCCTCAAGGTGAAAATCTGGAAATTGACCTTGGATGGTGCTCTTCCATTCCCATGAATTCTCGAAGTCAGGTTGCCCCTTCCATTTGATTAACACTTCCGCCTGTCTTGAAACCGGGTTGATTCTTGTGCTGCACACTCGCTCTGGTTCAGCTTCCAAAAACCCATCGACTGTGAGCTGTTCTGGTACTGATGCAGCCACGTTTGCGTCCCCAACTGCCTTCTTGAGCTGTGAGACATGAAAAGTGGAGTGTATCTTTGCCTCTGGCGGTAGCTGAAGACGATAAGCCACTGGTCCCACTCGAGCAACTACTGCGAAGTGCCCATAATAGCGAGCAACGAGCTTCTCGTTACTACGGCGAGCCAACGACTTCCTGCGAAAAGGGTGCATCTTTAGGTATACCTTATCTCCCACATCGAAACTGAGGTCTCGACGATGTTCATCGGCTCGTAGCTTCATATGCTGTTGCGCTTTGAGCAAATGTGTCTTGATGAGGGCCAACTCTACATCTCTCTCCTGCAAGCGCTGATCGAGGTCCGCGTTATTGGTCGCCCCGGATTCATACTTTAGCAGAACTGGAGGATCCCGTCCATACACTGCCCGAAATGGTGACATCTTAAGGGAGGAGTGATAGGAAGTGTTATAGCTTAGTTCAACCCATTGCAAATAGTCCGCCCACGTCCTTGGTTTGTCGCCTGCAAAACAACGCAAGTATGTCTCCAATCCCCTGTTCGTTACCTCGGTCTGTCCATCCGACTAGGGGTGGTAGGCGGTGCTCATACACAGCTTCGTTCCCGCTAATTTGAACAGCTCCTTCCAGAATTGGCTGGTGAAGACTTTGTCGCGGTCTGAAACTATAGTCCTAGGAAACCCATGTAGCCGTATGATCTCCTTGGTGAAGAGGGAAGCGACGTCAGCTGCAGAGTAGGGATGCTTGAGTCCCAAGAAATGTGCGTATTTGGTAAGTCTGTCCACCACCACCAGCACTGAGTCATACCCCTTAGAACGCGGCAGCCCTTCCACAAAGTCTATCGAAACATCCTCCCATACTTGTTTAGGGATCGGGAGAGGCTGCAGCAGTCCCCCCGGAGCAAGAGTGGAGTATTTATATTGCTGACAAATGGTGCATGCCGCGACATATCGCCGAATGTCGGTCAGCATGCCCGTCCAGTAAAACTGGTCAGAGATCCGCTTTTGTGTCTTCAGCACTCCCCCGTGGCCTCCCAGTTTTCCTCCATGAAATTCTACCAATATAATAGGAATGGAACGAGAAGTTTTGGACAAAACCAACCTACCGTGTCGTAACAGCCTGCCTTGTACCAGAGAGAACTCTGACTGAGGCGATTGTTGAGTCTTGAGAATGTGGATAACCTCTTGGAGTTCCGGATCACGATCCACTTCACACCCAATCTCCTCTAACTGCACTGCGACTGGTAGAGATAGGGCTAACAGCTCCACTGGTTCGTACTTCCTAGATAATGCATCTGCAACTCGATTCTCAGTACCTGGTTTGTAGTGGATATCGAATTCGAACCCCAGTAGCTTAGTCAACCATCGCTGATACTCCAAATTGATCTCCCTTTGTTCCAGCAAAAAGCGAAGGCTTTTCTGATCAGTTCTCACGATAAACCTCCTTCCCAGCAAGTAATGACGCCACTTCTGGACAGCAAGTACAATCGCCATCAATTCGCGTTCATAGATCGATTTCAAACGTTGTCGCTCCGTTAACGCCTGGCTGAAGTAAGCAATTGGTTATTGTTGCTGCATCAATACTGCTCCTAGCCCGCTACCTGATGCATCTGATTCCACCATAAACACGTCATTAAAGTCGGGCAGCGCCAAAACAGGAACTGTTGTCATTGCGTGTTTGAGCTGTTGGAAAGCTGTTGTCGCAGCTTCTGTCCAATTAAACTGATCCTTGCGTAACAAATATATCAAGGGTCTAGCGATGATCCCGTACCCTCTCACGAACCTCCTGTAGTAACTGGTTAAGCCCAAGAATCCCCTCAAGGCTCGTAAACTGTTCGGAAGAGGCCATTCAGTCATAGCGCTGATCTTGGCAAGATCAGCCGCCACTCCCTGTGCTGAAATAACATGTCCAAGGTACTCGATTTGAGGACTTCCAAACTGACACTTCTTGAGGTTGACATATAGTTGTTGTTCCTTCAAGACTTGCAATACTGCCCTCAGCTGCTCCTGATGTTCTGTCTCGTTTTTGCTGTAGACTAAAATGTCATCGAAAAATACCAAGACAAACTTACGCAGAAAGGGTCTGAAGATCTCGTTCATGATGGACTGAAATGTGGCAGGAGCATTGGTAAGGCCGAAAGGAATTACCAAAAACTCGTAATGTCCCTCATGAGTCCTGAAAGCTGTCTTTGGAATGTCAGATGTTGCAACCCGAATCTGATGATAGCCAGAACGCAAGTCGAGCTTGGAGAAAATGGTTGATCCTCGTAATTCGTCCAGCAACTGATCGATCATGGGTATTGGAAAACTGTCAGGAACTGTCGCCTTGTTCAATGCCTGGTAGTCTACGCAAAATCGCCAACTTTCATCCTTCTTTTTAACCAATAGCACAAGATTGGAAAAAGGGTTGTTGCTCTCTCGTATGATCCCCGCAGCCAACATTAATGCCACATGTCTTTCGATTTCTGTTTTTTGAGCGTGTGGATACCGGAAGGGTCGAACGCTCACTGGTTCCCTGCCCTGCTTCAGAGTAATGCCGTGAGTCTTGTTCCGAGCTGGAGGCAACCCTTGTGGTTCTGAAAAGATCTCTTGGAACTCCTCCAAGATTGTCTTGAGTCGGATTGGAGTCTCCATCATTTCGCTTCCTGCGTTAGTCTGCAGCTCCTGGATCTCTACCATCAACCCCTCTCCCCCTTTCCGGATGGATTTGAGAAGAGCCCTTAAGGAGACTGGTTGATTACACAAGCTCGGATCTCCTCGTAAGCGCACCTGTTTGCACTGCACCCAAAAGCTTATCACCTGTTCACGCCAGTCCACCCTCATTTACCCCAACGTTGCTAGCCATTGAATTCCCAGTATCACGTCCGCTGAACCCAGCTCCAATGGTAAGAAACTTGTCGTCAGTGTGTATCCTTCCAATTGGATTTCCACCCCATTGCACACTCCTTGACTCCTCACCGTCGCTCCAGTACCTGTGACAACACCATATCCTCCAGTTAGCGTTAGAGTAAGTCCCATCCTACCCACAACTTCTGTTGAGATGAAGTTATGGGAGGCGCCGCTGTCCACCAAGCAGACCACCTCCTCCTCGCGAAGCCGCCCCTTTAGCTTGAGTGTCTTGGGAGAGGAAATTCCCACAACGGAATTCAGTGAGAGTGCCGCCAACTCGAGTGCGTCCTCCCCCTCGGTCTCCCGCATGAGTATTTCTTCCTCCACGACTTCGGCTTCGTTTCCTTCCCCTTCGACCAAGAGTACCCATAGCTCTTTAGCTCGACACTGATGAGCTGCAGTCCACCTTTCGTCGCATTTGAAGCAGATTCCCTTGGCGCGCTTCTCCCGTAGCTCGGCGTCCGTCAACCGGCGAAACGGTGCTCGGCGACTTTCCTCCCCTCGAGCTGGTTGATTCGAACCCCAATTTGGGCGATTAGGGTTTTCCCGCAACACTGTCGTTTTGTTGATGATTGGGTCCAAAATTTTGGGCCTTGAATAATTCGGCCCGTTCGTTTGAGTCCATGGAGCCCCTGATTGCGGATTGGGCTTGTGCCAATTAGGCCCACCCGACTGCCCTGACCCAGAAACCCAGTTGTGATCCCCCCTTCCTGTACCCTGCACGATTTTGCCGCCGCCTGTACGTGCAGCTCGACTGTTACCACCCGCCATCGATCCCCGGGAAGATTCGTCCATCTCTCACCATTCTTCCACCCTTTTTGCCATCATCATCATTTTCTTTAAAGACTTAGGCTCGAACATTCGCACATGAGCCCTTGTTTTTGGTTTGAGTCCTATCATGAACGTCATCTCCAGCACGTCTTCCGACAACTCCGGCGCGTTGGCTGCCAACGCCATGAAGTCGTGGTAGTATTGTCGTGCCGACTCCTCCTGTCGAAAGGTGAGCAGTCGTTCCCCAGGCGAGCTTTCCGGTTCCTCCGCAAAACTCTCCAGAAGCCTCTGTTTCAGCTGATCCCAGCTCTCGAACGGACTGCGTTCTTTTTCCCAGCGAAACCAGACGAACGCCTCATCACTAAACCCCATTCTTACCACTCTCATCTTCTCTTCGTCCGTAAACGATCCCAACTCAAAGTACTGCTCTATACGCAATATCCACTGCTCTGCTTGCACCCCGTCGAAAACAGGCATCTCCACCCTACGAATAAGAGGCTCCTTCGGTGTGGCCGGTGTCCCGTCCACTGCCGTGAGCGGGCATGAACGCGACGAGCTAGGGCACAACTCCGGAAGGATATCCTCACGGGTGCTTGCACCTCCACGGGAGATTTGTGATTCTTCCATCCTTTTCTCTGCCCGTGCTGCTTGGATCTCCTGTTCCCTTAATCGAGCCTCAATCCTTTCCAGTACACTCAGTTTCTCCAGCTGGCTCCTCATCTCCATCACCACTGGTTCCAGCATCGACAGCTTCTCCACATCCCTCTGTAGATCCGCTATCGCTTTCTCCAGTGCGTTGTCATCCTTCTTAGGCGGCATTTTCCTCCCTAGATCGGTGCTCTGATACCAAAATGGTAGGTTTTAGATCAGAAATGGAAAATTCCTTACTTAAAATACTTGAATAACACCTGAGAGAATTGTTAATGAAGTCTCTCACCTCCCCTCACCAAGTTTTCCCACAACTTTTGCATACCCATTACAAACGTACTCTTTCCTTACTTATACTATCTCTCTCCTCACACTAACCATGGTTATTTACTTACTAGACACAAACTTGA
The DNA here is from genome assembly GCA_018901935.1 of Pugionium cornutum. NCBI lineage: Eukaryota > Viridiplantae > Streptophyta > Magnoliopsida > Brassicales > Brassicaceae > Pugionium > Pugionium cornutum. The sequence continues at coordinate 13,726,685 of CM032158.1, read as the reverse complement.
AAGGCCAGGCCTCCTTCCAAACTTGTTTTCTGGGCTGCTTAAGCTGACCCATTTCCTCCCTTTGCTCTTCGTTTGTAAGTGTGAATGATCGGTGGTCGAATTCCTCTCGTATCAAAAGCATGCTATTGTGAATGATTCCACCGAAGCATATTCTTGTTCTCAATTTGCATTGGAGGTGATTGCGGCACCGAATACGTTAATGCCATTAGGGATGGGCCATCTGCATATACTTAATGAAATCTCTTTCTTGCTGTCATGTTTTAGAATAAAAAAGCAATACCTGCACACTTTGCAAAGGTATATGCTAATAAAAGAATGACAAGTGACAACGCAAAGAACAAAAAGAAATGACACTGTCAAAAAAGGATTCTCTTTTTGCCTTCTAAAAAGGGCCATAGAGCTAAACTTATCTACGGTTCACAGTTCCATGATTAAGCTGCTGAAGTCTTCTCGTACTGTTCAATAAAGATGTAATCAAAAAGATTCCGTTTTGCGTATATGTTATCAGACGTATGGGTTCTATTCTATGCTTCAATAACTTTGAGAAGATATAACAACAAACTGTATATCTGACAGAGTGTTAAAATGTCAGGTGATGGATTGAAGACCCTTATGTGAAAAGTGCATACAATCCAGCCTCAAACGTACAATCACAAGCTTACATGGTAACTGGACCCTCGTAGATTCTCACTCTTTTTTCGCTAGAAGAAAGAAGAAAAATTCTTCTTAATCCAGAGTAGGAAAACGTCTGCAACTACAGTATGAGTCGGTACAATATTTAAACACAGATAATTGATACTGTGCTTTATTAGAATATTACTTGTTTCAGAAATAGCACATTCCTCCACATAATCCAGAAAAAAAGCCTCTATGTTATGTGATGGCCGCCTATACATGCCCAACGATCACTACAATAAATTCAAGGAAATCCACAGAATGGCAAAGAAGAAGAAGAAGAAAAACCAGCAAAGACTTCTTTAAGGTGTATTTAGATAGTGAAACAATAGATTGTGTCATGGAATCGTCAAATTGGCATTTTTCTTTCTTAAACTAATCCAAAGTTATACAAGAAAGGTTGAGATAAAGGAAGATTTGCCAGATTATGAGAATTTTAGAGATTGCAACAATAAAGTGTCTCTTGATGTCTACTATTAATGGGCCAATGTAAAAACTAGGGTCAATAAAGCCCATTAAAAGACGAGTTAATAAAACCAAAGGCTCATGTATAAAAAGCATTATTACAAAACTAATTGACTCAATAAACCTCTTCTTTCATGTTCCTTGTAATAAAAAACATTATTACAAAACTTTATTTAAATGCAAAACGAATTTAAACAATTCCCAAGCTACTCCTTTGGGTGACGATCCTTTGTGGTACTTGATTGTCTTTTTTTCTTTCTCTATATATGAAAATATTCTCTTCTTTTTCAAATTTATTAAAAGAACAAATTAATATCCATCATTCAGTTATCTTCTTTAGGGAATAAATCTTTCGTAGGTATTCTAACCGTTAAAAAGTTATGTTTCATCGCAGAGGAAAAATTACATGATAATCAGCTTTTGTTGCCAGCTTAATTTTAAGAAGATATATATTAGCCACAAGCCGGAGATACCAAAAAAAAGAAAGAAAAGAAAATATAATAGATAGATTAGAGGCAGAAACTTAAAGTAATGTTGTTTGATCAGAACAATTAACTCATGATGGATGATGAGTTCTTGGATCATCTGTAATAGAAGACAAGTCTTGATCCAATTCATCCATAGAAGAATGGGAAGAAGAATATTTGTTATGAATACCTCTGAATCCTCCTTCCGCTCCTCCAAGCTTCTTCATGGATGTGATAACTTGACGAAGCTCCGAGTTTTCCTCTTTAAGACGCAAGTTCTCTTGGAAGACACGATCATAGTTTTCTGAGACTTGGTTAAGCTTATCTAAAAGCTGTTGTCTCTCGTTTCGAAGCCAAGAAACCTGTGAGAGAAGCTCATCTAACTGTCTTTGCTTTCTCATTCTTGACCTTCTTGCTGACTCTCTGTTAGATACCATACGTCTTTCCTTCCTCTCGTTGATGACAAAGATTTCTTCAGTTGCTTCATCGGAAGTGGTGGAATTGTTGCTTGCCGGATATTGTAAGTTGAGTTCTTGAATCTGTGGGTATTGCAAAAGATTGAGATTGTTATTGGTTGAAGGGTTTAAGTTGTTGTAGTAGATGTTCAAGTGAAGGTAGTCTTGTTGTTGCATGTTGTTAAGACCTGCAGAGCTATCATAATTTTGTTGCATGGTCAATTTCTCTAACTCTCTCTTTAGAGCTGATCAAAGAGGATGAGTTAATGGTGGAGATTGGATGAGAAGGAGAGTTTATACAGCAGAGAAAGGTGCCATACAAATGGACCACACCTTTTTTTTGCAAATTGGTGGCTTTCGTGACACATCTTTGAGGGGTTTGCTTTTGAACAAAAATAATTTAGATTACTACATGACCCATTGGCATGTTTTATATATATATATATATTGAAGTTACATACCAAATTTTAAACTATATATACTTTCTTGAATACTCAGGTTGCATGGCTACTAGAAAGATACTTATTCTTTTTGTTTTTATAAACATCGATCAATGGCATTGATAAGCAGGTTGAGTTAGAATTACTTGGTATATACAACTGGCATACTGTTTAATATTCGTCGATAGATGCATGAGAATGGTACGTACTAAGGTCGCATGGCTTATACTTTACCATAACTATGGCATGCATGGTGTATAATATGCTTATATGCATGCATAACTTAGATATGGATGGTAGCATCTTGTAACAGGTGCATATGAGCACGTATGGCCATGGGTCAATTATGGCCATCTAGTGGCAACAAACAGGGTGCAGATACTGACATAATGATGTTAATGCATGATATCTGTCCATGCATTATGATGATAAATGACACAATGAGTACTTGGGTACAATATGCATATAATGTGGATAAAATCAAGTTTCATGTGCTTACATCACATAGAAAAACTGTAGTTTCCAAATTTATTTGAGTTTGGAAACAGTGCTTTTGTTAGCCAATATATAAAGTAGTAATGATGCCAAATAAGTCAATTTATAAAGCTTATATATATATATATATTCTTTATTTGATAATAACATCTACAAAAGTTACCAATTTCTCTTTTTTCTCTCTGGAAATTAATTGCTTCTCGCCTTTAACTAAAAAAACATTACTATATGATTACAATAGCTAAATTAAGGATTCAGCAAAAAAATGTTGTGATTAAACATATTCACATTAGCCAACATGACTAAAATTATCCTTCTTTAAAATACAAATAACCAAAAAAAACGTAAGCACGCATGGGTTTATTATAATCCATTTGTGAAAAAAGGCAATCTTAATTTAAATATGTGCATATTCAATATTGGTCCTCTCTAGATTGACTTTAAAGTTTCATGAAAGCCACACATATATATATATATATATATATAGAAAGAACAGTTTGATATCAATTAGTTTTTTAATTGTAATTCACATTTCACAAACATACTATAATTCTTTTACCGACTTAAACTTTCTCAAATTGCCTGTCGACGCATACTTTTGCAAATTCTGTGGCTACTAAATAAAAAGAGTGTGACTGTGTTGGTCAAAAGACATACCATCAGGTCATTCAGACAAAGTCTATTTCTTCTTTTTATTTCAGTCTCATGTCCTTTTGCACGATTTCTTCTTCCTCTTTTTTTTTTTTTTTCCTTTTCTGTTGTCTTCAATTCTAATGAGAAATATTTTAGAATTCTACAAAAAAAATAAAGTTTTATCTTTCCAAAATAGTATTAAATTTTTATTTTTAAAAAATATCACAAACATTAAAAATTAAAAATTAATAAGTTAAATATTTGAGTTTAGGTTTATTATTTTGGGTTTAGTGTTTAGGTGGTGGTTTTAGATTTTAGGAAGAAACTTTTAAGATGTAAAGTTTAATTTTAGTTTTGTGGTATTTAAAAAAATAAATTAATGATATTTTTGGAACAATAAAAATTTTGATTGTATTTTGATAATTTCCCAATTTTAATTTCTTGTTTCGTCTTTTTAACTTTTTTTCCAATATGCCTTTTCTTAGTGTTTCCTTTATCTAATGTACTGTTGAATATATTTTTAATTGGATCATAAACTATAAAAGTGTTTTTGACCGCTTCAATGTTTTGGTTCCACCAATTAATGACACTACAACCTGATATTGCCCTACCATGATTTTTCATTTCTTTACCAAATAATTCCCTCATATGCTTATAATCTAATTAGTAATCACTAATTACCAAGTGAAATTTTTAGTATCTAACTAAACACATTCGATAGCCAAAACTCAAAACTGTAAAATTATCTTAGATTCGTTTGTCATTTAGGTATCATATGAAAATTTTGAAATTCTATTGATCTTCTTCGTTAAGCAAACTCCGAAAATCATCAAACATATTAATACTAGATTCATATCCACGCCATGCATGAGGAAAAATATTCGTAAATTATATTTTATTAGTAAATATAAATTAAATATTTATATAATTTTAAATTTTATTTAAAATTATTTTTAACATTAATTTTTGTATATACAAATTAAGAAAAGAAAAATAATTATTTTTTACGAATTTAATCGTATTTTTTTGTTAGTTTAATAAAATATATTAATTATATAACCAAATTAATAACAATGATATACTTGTAATTATTCTAATAAATTAAACTCATTTATATATTTATTTGAAATTTACTTCAGTAATGACACGTCAGCATGATATTTCTGTTAATAACACGTCAGAGTAAAATTATTTTATTAAAATGTTTCTCAAATAATGTATTATGGATTATGGTAGTAACTTAAATTTATTTATATTTATTTGAAATTATTTATAAATTAACGTATAAAAAATTTAAAGAAATAAAAAGTATTGTTTTTGCAAATATAATGGTATTTTTTAGTTAATTGAATAAATTATATTTATTCTCTAACCAAATTAATATCAGTGACATGTATTATAATTATTCTAATAAATTAAAAAAATTTATATATTTAATCTGAAACTTTACGTAGTGTTAGCATGATATTTTTGTTATTAACATGTCAGAGTAAAATTACTTTATGTCAAATGATATATTAAAGATACTATTTCACTATTTTTTCTATTAAAAATGGATGATGTCATGATCGTCCATCTGATTGGTGGGTTAAGGATAAGCCAATCACCAAAGCAAATTCCACACCTTTATATTTTTGGTGCATATTAAGAAACTTTTAATAGTTACTATTAACTTTATTTTATTAAATATTACTTATATATATATATATCTTTAAATTTTAAATTAAAAAAATGTAATTACTGTATATTGAAAATTGAAAACATCTAAGTTTTTGATGAGAAATATCATAAACATCTAAAGTTGAAGATTGATGGAAGAATTAGAGTTTGGATATTGAATGAGTTTACTTAGTCTGAATTTTGATTTACGTCATATGCTTTACTATTTAATAATATTGTGTGATTATTGCTTGAGATATTTTGTTCTACAAAGCTTTGTTTAGTGTATCTTAAAGAAGAGAGAGAGAGAGAGAGAGAGAGAGAGAGAGAGAGAGAGAGAGAGAGAGAGAGAGAGAGAGAATCCAAAGAGAGACAAAAAAAAAGACAGAGTGGGAGAAGTTCATGGCACACTTAGCTCAAATTTCAATCCCAAAATGATTGAGGCAATAATTATCAAATAAAACATTTTAAAATGAGTGTGATGAATTTATTTGCGATGTGATGTTATTATTCACCCACTCCAACTACAAATATTTTTATTTTTCATCTTCCAATTTGTTGTGACGCACTTCTTTTTAACTTTTTTTAATTGAAACAAATCCACACATAAAGTTTATTATTTTAAATGATTATTTTGTCTCACAAATGTTTTGTCTTTGAAATATATATTTTCTTATTCAAGGTTTAACTGAGTGTTTTATGTTTATTTCTTTAGACAAGAAAAAAGAAAATAGATGTTGTGATTAATCCTAAGATGAATATGCTTTTAAAAAATAAAGTTTCCTTAACTGTTTTTTATTAAAGTAAATTGATGGATCGAATTCCACATAGAGGAGCTTATAGTTTAAAATGCTTTGAGTGTGGAGTATTAAATTGGGACATGGAGTGAGACAAAAGACATAATAATTGGATGTAAGGATAAGCAAATAATGTAGAGCCAAATGGGAATCCAAGAGCCAGGAAAGTTTTTCTTCCATGTTCATTAAAAGTATTCAATGCTCAATGTATTAAGTTTGGCTCTTTAGAAATGTAGAGTCATTTTATAAAGAAAGAAGGTAGCCACAACCACTCACATGTGAAAATGACTCTTTACTTTAGTTTTTTTTTATATTACAGATCTTACTCGTAATGGGCTTTGGTTCAAATGTGAAGACATGAAAATGAATATACTAAATAGGCAACTAAAAGTTTACAAAACAAATAAAAATTATAGTGGAGCATCGTTCATTTCGGGTCGGGTTTTAGTTGATTTTATCCACAACCGATTACTATTAAAATAATGTTGTAGTAATTTTTAGTTTAGAAACAGTCTAACAGCGGATGTAAATAAATGGATTACTCATTACACCATTTCTGAACAAAGATATGGTTTGTAAATGTATTTTTCCTTTCAACAGTCGACAACCAACATGTACATCAGTCTCAATTAGGAGCTGATTGTTACCCAAGATTCCATCTACTTGGGACATCAAGCATCAGGTGTCTTTACCAAACCGTTGCTCTGCCGGGCCTTTGTGATCTCCTATTCCTTTCGTACTCAAGATTATCAGTAGGTAGCTCATATCGACAAACTGGGCATGTATTCCTTATCCCTAACCAAGGTATTATACACTCTCCATGATAGTAATGCCTACAAGGAAGCTTCTTAACTTTCTCCACAACCCCAATTTCATCTTTGCATATTGCGCAAGCTATGTTCCCGTTGCTCAATTCTTCAGAGCTAATTTCCACAACGGGAAGATCATCTACTACCTTTTTGGAAGCAGGTGGACTTGCCATCATTCCAGCCTCGTTATCAAACACAACATTGTAATCTCCATGATTTTCATCATACTCAATATCCATAAGATTATAGTCTGCCATGATATCTTCAGACTCTTCAACATTGTAAACAGATAACAAAAACTGCCAATGCAGATCAAGCTGATCTTCTTGATCATCATCATCATCATCATCCCTGGATGCTAAAGACAATTCTCCTTCTTGAACCCAGGTGATCGCATTCTGCAAATCATCCCATTCCAGTTCTTCATCAGTCACCAGGGCTTCCTCGACAACAGATTCAAGACTCGTACCCGACTCAATTTCCCCATTCCCGGTAACTTCCCCACCTGAATCACCGCCTAACTGACCCGACCCTGACCCAATTCCGAGCCCTAATTCTATTTCCTCCTCCGTGTCGTCAAGTCCAAAGATATTAAAATCATCCGAAGTACTTACCCTCTGGCTGGGGCTCATGAAAACAAACTCACCGACAGAGTCGACCTCATACGTCTCTCTATAAAAGAAATCGATGAAAGACTTCTGCAGATCGGATTGTGAATCCATAGTAGCCGATCCAATATCTGGATTCGAATCAGGGAAACGGAAATATGGAGTGCAATCGCCGCTTTCCCTCTGATTGGACGGAGGGAAACAGACGGACAGACTCATAGCCTCGCCATCGGATTGAATACCTGATCGAGAACCCTCCCTAGCGATTGAGCTACCACCACCAACTTCTTCCTCTGCTTCACAACCGAAAAGTTTCAACGACGCCATTGCTGAGTTAAAAAGAGAGAAAAATTTTGTCGATCAAAAATACAGAGGAAAACAAATCATTTGTCAAAGGGCCACAGAAAAAGATTTTGTATATATATTCACAAAAGATAATATGATATATTGTGACGGTGTATCTCTGTACAACAATCGTGGGCTAATATTGTACCACGTAATAACTATAATTTTTATAAAACTTTAAAATAAAATGAAACTAAACTAGTGAATGGAATTTAAAATAAAAAACAAACGCCGTTGCCGGGGATCGAACCCGGGTCACCCGCGTGACAGGCGGGAATACTTACCACTATACTACAACGACTTTTTGAACAAATTAATCGTTTAATTTTTTAATACTGACGAAATATATTGTATTCTTTATATTGTATGTACGGATCGTTTTGACATTTTAACAAATTTTGTGAATAAAGATGTCAATGATTATCGACTACTTTGAATGAAGCTAAAATGACTTTGTTGGAACAATTTTTATGAACAAATTTGCATGTTCAATTGGGTAATATAACCCAAATATTGATTGCAAAAATTGTTGGAATGTGAATGAGAAATGGGCATTGGGCTCATTAAAAAGCCCATTAATGAGGAGGGACAAAAGTCCCACATCGGAAACTTGAGGAAAAATCCTCTAGTATATAAATGGGAGAGCTTATGTAGTAGCTTAAAAGAGTTGGAGAGAAAAGGGACCAAGCCATGCACGCGCCGCCGCCGCCGCCGCCGCTGGGCCGGGCCGGGCTCGGGCTCGGTCTTGGGTCTTGGGTCTTGGGTCTTGGCAAAGGGCCATAGGCCCAATAAGATTCTTTTTGGGCCAAATTTTGATTATGGTTTTGACTCAAAACCAAGTCAAAACCCTAAACCATACCCACGGTTTTCTCTCTTAACCGTCCACGATTTTTTCGTTGGTTCGGTTCCCTCCCACGTTTTAGGGTTGCGAAAACCGCTCCCTTAAGGCTATAAAAACAAGCCTTAATCCTCATTAACCTAATTCGGCCGCATTCTCTCCCAAAGTCGTTCCAGCGATCTTCCTCCTCTCTTCTTCACGCACTGTAAGTTTTTATCGAGAGTATAGCGTAGATTCTTGTTCGTAGATTCTACAGTTGGGTGTTGCAATTGTAGTCTCATTGTGGTTGTATCCTGGGATTCAAAATCACATCAAACCGCCACACTGCGGGAGATTTATTGAATTAAGGAAAGAGATCATATCTCGCCTCCACGAATTCGTCTTCTTTTTAATTCAGTTTTTCAATCGTTTGATCCGTAGATCGTTTTCTCATATCGTGATTTTCATATCCGGTTTTTCGCGTTCTAACATTCTTAATTCAATAAAATCCGCTTCCTGCTTATCGCTTGAATCGGATTGAGAATTGCGATTGATTTTTAAAACGATTTTCAAAAACGTTTCAAAACGATTTTTCGATCTGGAAAAAAAAAAACGGTTTCAAACGATTCTGATCTGGTTTGTAACGTCTTTTAAAACGTTTTCACATTATTTCAATCGATCGGAATCGATTTCATAAACGTTTTCAATCCGTTTTTCTGATCGATCTGAAACAGTTCTACGAACGTTTTATAACGATTCAGTGGAAAGTTTCAAAACCTAAAACGATCTAAATATTTTTGTCAAACGGTTTCCGCGAAGGCCTAACGGCGAGTTTCGCGAAACCTGAAAAAAAAAATAATATTATTCTACAAACCCTTATTAGGGTTTCACGAATATATTATTTTAAAATATATATATATATATATATATATATATTTATAGAAACGCCTGTCAGGGTTTCTGAAAGGAGGAAAAAATATTTCTGATTCATAAAGGAGTCAAAATATTTTTCTGGAATTTCGCGGAATATCAAAAAATTTTTTGATATCCGCAGAAATCTGAGCGAATTCTCGGAACGCTTTTTAAAGCAAATTTCCGCAGAACGCAATTTTAACGATTTTTTTTAAATCGATTATATTGCTATCGCATTTGTTTGTGATCCATATTGATTCTGTTTCTTTTATATTTGAACAGATTCATCTGAAATGGCTAACGAAACTGCTTACGTGCCTGTTGATACCACATCCCGAGGTGCAAATGATGGGATTAACGCAAGTGAGATGACGCCCCAGATTGGGAGTGGTCTACCACTTGGTTCATCCTCATCCGATGTCCCGTTTGTGCCTAGCTCTATAAGTGCAGGACTTACGCCGGACAAATTTGATGGGTCCAATTTTAAGACGTGGCAGCAAAAGATGCACTTCTTTCTGACCACTCTGAAATTGGAGAAGTATCTCACCGAGGTTAAGCCTGTCTTACCTCCGGGGAATACTGATCCACGAGCTCTTGCTAGTGTTGAGTCGTGGAACCATGGAGACTACTTGTGTCGAGGCTACATTCAAAGCCGCCCGGTGGACCAACTGTTCAATGTGTACAGTGAGGTCAAAACTTCCAAGGATCTCTGGGATGCCTTGGAAAAGAAGTATAAGTCTTTCAACGTAGGCTCTGGGAAATATGCAGTTAAGAAATTTCTTGACTTCAAAATGGTGGACTCAAGGCCCATCATGGAGCAAGTTCATGAACTGCAAATGATATCCCAAGAGTTAACCGATGAGGGAATGAAGCTGTGTGAGACATTCACTGTGAATTGCTTTATTGAGAAGCTACCTCCTGGTTGGGTCGATTTCAAAAATTATCTCGACCACAAGCAAAAGGCTTTGACGTTGTCAAACTTAATTTCCAGGTTGCAAATTGAGTCAACACATCGCAGATCAGATTACCATCTCGATCATAATGCGAATGTAGCCGAATACGCAAGAAAGGGCAAAGGCAAGGTTGTGGCAAACAACAATGGACCTAATAAACATGCGTTTAACAAGGTCGCACCTCAAGCCTCCACAAGCTTTAAGAAGCAAGGCAACCCAAAGAAATTCTCAGGGAGTTGTCATCATTGTGGTAAGAAAGGGCACAAGTCCTCGGAGTGTCGTAGTAAGGCGAAGGGAAAAGCACAAGCCAATCTGACTGAAGCTGACCTATGTGCGGTGGTCACTGAGGCAAACATGGTTGAGGAAAACCCTAGGGAGTGGTTCTATGATACTGGAGCAACCACTCACATCTGCATTGATCGAGATATGTTCAGTTCTTATCAGAAGAACAAGTCCGAGGAGCAGTTGATGATGGGAAACACGGCTTTTTCCAAGATTGAAGGTCACGGCAAAGTGGTGTTGAAGCTGACATCTGGACACGAAGTCACTCTCACCAATGTGAAGCACGTGCCAGACATGAGGAAGAACCTGATATCCGGGACATTGATGAGCAAGCATGGATTCGCCATCAACTTTGAGTCCGAAAAATTGGTTCTTAGGAAGAATGGGGTGTACTTGGGAAAAGGGTATGTTAAGGGAGGACTGATCAAAATGTGTGTAATGACAGTTCTCAAAAACAATGATGTTTCTACTTTTTCCAATGTTGCAATGAATAAGAAACCTGTTGCTTATTTGGTTGAGTCTTTTAATTTATGGCATGAAAGATTAGGACATGTGAATTATAAATCGATGCAACGATTGATTAATTTGAACCTAATTCCAAAATGCAAAATAAGTAAAGACAAGTGTGAGATATGCGTCGAAGCAAAACTCACAAAAACTCCATCACCTCATGTTGAATGAACTACTGAACCTCTAGCATTAATACACACTGATTTATGCGATTTGAAAAGCATACAAACTAGAGGTGGTAAAAAGTATTTTGTGACATTCATTGATGATTGTACAAAATATTGTTACGTATATTTGTTACGTAGTAAGGATGAAGCCCTACAAAAATTTAAAGAGTACAAGCTCGAAGTTGAAAATCAACTTAAGAAAACTATTAAAATAGTTAGAAGTGATAGAGGAGGCGAATATGATGGACCGTTTAATGCATTTTGTCAAGAAAATGGCATTATCCATCAAACAACACCTCCCTACTCACCAGAATCTAACGGAGTTGCAGAACGCAAAAACCGAACTCTGAAAGAAATGATGAATGCAATGTTGCAGGAATCTGGGTTACCCCAGAATCTGTGGGGGGAAGCATTGCTCACCACAAATTATATCCTCAACAAAATACCACACAAAACAACCGGCAAAACGCCGTATGAGTTGTGGAAAGGCATTGTACCTTCGTACAAATACTTGAAAGTGTGGGGGTGCCTAGCAAAAGTAGCAATACCTCCTCCTAAAAAGGTCACAATTGGACCTAAAACTGTGGATTGCATATTCATAGGATACGCACACAATAGTAGTGCTTATCGGTTTTTGGTACATAAATCAGATATATCAGATATCCATGTCAATACGATTATGGAATCAAAAAAATGCAACATTTTTTGAAAATGTATTTCCGTGTAAGGATAAACATCCGAAACGAGCACGTGAAGAGAGTGATGCAATCAACTCCACAAATGAGGCAAGCACATCTGGTACTTCAGTAACTGAAGTAGAAAATATTGAAGATGAACCTAGACGAAGCAAAAGAACTCGTAAGGAAAAATCTTTTGGTGATGATTTCTTGACGGTCTTTCTCTTAGAGAATGAACCGAGAACATTCACCGAAGCCATGTCTACACCTGATGCGCCTTCTTGGAAGGAAGCTGTGAATAGTGAGATCGACTCCATTATGCAAAACCACACATGGGAGATAACCGATCTACCACAAGGCTCTAAGGCATTAGGGTGTAAATGGATTTTCAAAACAAAGTTGAAAACCGATGGCTCAATAGAGAAGTACAAGGTTAGACTTGTGGTGCAAGGATTCCGACAAAAAGAAGGTTTGGATTTCTTTGACACCTATTCTCCAGTAACGAGAATAACTTCAATAAGAATGCTGATAAGCATCGCAGCATTGAGGGACTTGGAAATACATCAAATGGATGTAAAAACTGCTTTTTTAAATGGTGATTTAGAAGAAGAGATTTATATGAAACAACCTGAAGGGTTTGTCGTCCCTGGTCAAGAACACAAAGTGTGTAGACTTGTAAAGTCATTGTACGGACTCAAACAAGCTCCTAAACAATGGCATGAAAAATTTGACAATGTAATGATGTCAAATGGTTTCAGCATAAATGAATGTGATAAGTGTATCTATGTCAAAAATACGCCAAATGGGTATATTCTGTTATGCTTGTACGTGGATGATATGCTTATCATTGGTAGCAATAAAGACATGATCAATCAAACTAAGAGTTTGCTTAGTGGAAAGTTTGACATGAAAGATATGGGATTAGCGGATGTCATTCTAGGAATCAAGATAAATAGACATTCTGAAGGAATCATCCTATCCCAAACTCATTATGCTGAGAAGATTCTTGAGCGGTTTAAGAACTACTCAAATGGAAGTGCAAAAACTCCTGTCGACCCTCAACTTCACTTGACCAAAAATTCGGGTGAAGCGGTGTCACAACTAGAATATGCACGCGTGATCGGAAGCTTGATGTACTTAACAAACTGTACTAGACCTGATCTGGCGCACTCGGTAAATGTACTAAGTCGCTACACGAGTAATCCAGGACATAATCATTGGAAAGCTATAACTAGAGTATTAAACTACCTACGTTATACAAAAGATTATGGGTTGTACTACGGTAGAGAACCCAGAGTTTTGGAAGGATACAGTGATGCGAACTGGATATCCGACTCTAAAAACTCAAAATCCACGAGTGGATATATCTTTACACTTGGTGGTGCAGCAGTGTCTTCGAAATCTTCCAAACAAACTCTGTTGGCTAGATCAACCATGGAATCTGAGTTCATAGCTTTAGACAAAGCTGTAGAAGAAGCAGAATGGCTTCGTAATTTTTTGGAAGATATCCCGATGTGGGAAAAACCAGTGTCAGCAATACGTATACATTGTGATAGTCAATCGGCTATTGCTCGGGCACTGAACAATCTGTATAATGGTAAATCGCCTCATATACGAAGACGACATAAAACCATTAGGCACTTAATCTCAAGTGGTGTAATCACGGTAGATTACATCAAATCAGCTGATAACCTAGCGGATCCGTTTACTAAAGGTTTAGCTCGAGATCAAGTCGTACAATCATCAAGAGGAATGGGTTTAAAGCCTATGAATAAAGATGAAGTTTGATGGAAACCCCACTTACGTGACTGGAGATCCCAAGATGTAGGTTCAAAGGGACAACTAAATCAAACGGAATCTGAAAAAACACTGTGAGACTTACGTCTATACCCAGTTCCTAGGATGATAAACAGTGTTGTTACCTATATGTGTAGGATAAGCATTGCTTTTAATGATTTGAGACCATAGTTTTGACATATAAGTGGAGTATTACAGGATGCTCCTTAAAACAAAGCTAATGGCGAATCACCTTATGAGTGTGAAATGGGGCCGTTTCTAGGAGAATGAAGGAAAGGCTATATTCTCCAAGTTCACTCATGATTAACCAGGCAAGTCCACCGCCACAATGGACACAATAGAGAACATAGTTCTACGAGAAATGAAACTGTGTTATACCTGTTGTCTCGGTTTACATCAAAGCTCGGGTGGTTCAAGACATCATGTTCACCTCCTGGTCGAGTAAACCCGACAGATATTAACAATGAGTGGTTCAAAGTTGAAACATGCTACCAACTCAGATACAGTGAATTTTCGTTTATACTCTCGAAAGTCATTCTGTCTAGTCTATAGAATACGTCTAGATAGTAGATTCTGTCGAGTCTATCGAGTCTGCATTGTATAGAGTCATTTCTATTCATGTGGGGGATTGTTGGAACAATTTTTATGAACAAATTTGCATGTTCAATTGGGTAATATAGCCCAAATATTGATTGCACAAATTGTTGGAATGTGAATGAGAAATAGGCATTGGGCTCATTAAAAAGCCATAAATTTGTTGGCTAAAATAATGAGGAGTGACAAAAGTCCCACATTGGAAACATGAGGAAAAATCCTCTAGTATATAAATGGGAGAGCTATGTAGTAGCTTAAAAGAGTTGGAGAGAAAAGGGACCAAGCCACGCGCGCGCCGCCGCCGCCGCCGGGCCGGTCTCGGGCTCGGGCTCGGGCTCGGGCTTGGGGCTCGAGGCTCGGGGCTCGGGGCTCGGGGCTCGGGGCTCGGGTCTCGGGTCTCGGGTCTCGGGTCTTGGGTCTTGGGTCTTGGCAAAGGGCCGTAGGCCCAATAAGATTCTTTTTGGGCCAAATTTTGATTATGGTTTTGACTCAAAACCAAGTCAAAACCCTAAACCATACCCACGGTTTTCTCTCCTAACCGTCCACGATTTTTTGGTCGGTTCGGTTTCCTCCCACGTTTTAGGGTTGCGAAAACCGTTCCCTTAAGGCTATAAAAACAAGCCTTAATCCTCATTAACCTAATTCGGCCGCATTCTCTCCCAAAGTCGTTCCAGCGATCTTCCTCCTCTCTTCTTCACGCACTGTAAGTTTTTATCGAGAGTATAGCGTAGATTCTTGTTCGTAGATTCTACAGTTGGGTGTTGCAATTGTAGTCTCATTGTGGTTGTATCCTGGGATTCAAAATCACATCAAACCGCCACACTGCGGGAGATTTATTGAATTAAGGAAAGAGATCATATCTCGCCTCCACGAATTCGTCTTCTTTTTAATTCAGTTTTTCAATCGTTTGATCCGTAGATCGTTTTCTCATATCGTGATTTTCATATCCGGTTTTTCGCGTTCTAACAGACTTTGTGGCCTTCTCCTCTGTTGCGAATTCAGAAAGAAGAGTTGTACCAATAAACCCACTAACATAGTAAAGTACTTTTAAACACTACATAACATATTGCAATAGTAAAGTACTGTTAAACACTACATAACATATGCCATTGTTCATTATCAAAAGATTGTTTTTTGTACATAATATAGTTTATATGCGCAAACGTTGTCGTGCAAGTGTTAGTAGTCATAATCGAAAGCATTCTGTACATGTTTTTTTGGGAATTGACAATTGTTCATTATCAAAAGATTGTGATGATAGTTGTGATGGTAGTCTTCTTTGGGAGAATATTAAATTTGCATTTCCCATGGTCTATCGGTTTCGAACTTACTAAAATATTTTCTAAAGGGGCTTTGTACAATCTGGAAAGTTAAAAAGAACTTATTAAACTGCCAATGTATTGAGGCTTTGTACAAAGCTGTTACGTGGCTTCATTATATCCACCCAAGAAAATAGGCTTTGTACAAAGCTGTTACGTGGCTTCATTATATCCACCCAAGAAAATACGAAAAATAAATTGGCCTATACAGGTCTCGAACCTGTGACCTTCGCGTTATTAGCACGACGCTCTAACCAACTGAGCTAATAGGCCATTTTTGTTTTTTAAAGTGTACGTTACATACTAATAGATAATGTATTTGTAGGATATCATTACTATGAGAAGAACAAGAGAAGCGCAGAGTAAGGAAGAAGACGATGCAGAGCTTAACGTCAAACGAAATTGCGGGTTTTGCAGTTGGGGCTCTGCTTCTAGGTGCCACCATCGCTGCTCCAAAAGTTGATGCTTTCATTGCCGCTGCTCAGAGAAGGTAAAAAATGCTTACGATTTCATTAATCTCACCACACAAATTTCTCAAAAACGTTAAAAACTAATTTTTTCCCGATATTTCAAGTTCTATGTGTTGTATAATTTCAAATGTTGATGAACATTGTTCGATTTTGGATGAACCTATCTGAATTTCTTTGCTGTTTATGTGTTTGCCTTTTTAAAATTTTGTTTGAGTTATGAGATTTTGATTTTGTTTGTTTCTTCTCAATTTGCTGAAAATCTGAAAAAGCTAAGACTTTAGGAGTTTTTGGTGATCCATTGTTTGAACTTTACTCCAAAGGATAGATTCTAAATTCGAGATTCTCAATCTCCAATTGAAACATGTTTCTTCTCAATTTTCACCACATGGATTTATAGTTTTCTGAAGTTCCTAACTGAAACATCGTTTGATTCTCGCATTTAAGAATTCAGATATTCAGGTTTTGAATCATTTTCCCAATCTTCAAAGAATTAGAGTGTTTTGACATTCTTGATTTTGATTCCGCCGGATGTAGGCATGTTAGCGGTAACAAAATTCCGGGCTTAAGACTCTTAACTCGTCTAAGAAATGACACCGATCATTGCGGTGCTGATGTCTCCGAGAAGAGTGTTGTCTAGGCTAAATGAGACTAAGCTTGTTGCCTATATCTAATCATCATATTGTTGGTAAAAACAACTTTTGCAGATCTCTTGGCATGTGCAGAAAATGTGGAGATCTTAAGAGTGTAGCCTGTGGACGCTGCAAAGGGACAGGATCGATCAAATCAGGTGGAATCTTTGGATTCAGTGACTCATCAAACACAAGATCAGTCCCGTGTGAAAATTGCCAAGGCAAAGGTTGTTTCCCTTGCCTCGAGTGTTCAAAATCTTGACACTTGTTGGAGATTTAATAGATTGGTTCAAGACTGTTTCATCTTCTTGACCTTAGAATACATAAAATCAGTCATTAATAATGTTGCAATTGCAGCTTTTTTAATCCGTTTTCGGACTTCTCTGACTTCAAATCTTGATGAGTTGCTTGCTGGTTTAGCCAATTAGGCAGCTTGATACTTTGATTAGGTAAACCGGATGTTGGTGGTTTTGTGATGTGGTTAATGTTAAGAGGGTCTTTATAAACCGGAGAAATCCATTTCGTATAAATTAAATTAAATTGGCAGAAAAAATTATTGTATATATCTGCTAAAAATTCATAATTCATCAATTAGAGATCTCTTATAGGTTTGATAAATACAACATAAAGTTTACTTAAACAAATTTGGATTTTTACAAACGTGTGAAATTGAATCTATGATTTGGCAAAAGAAGAAGTAAATACGATGTTAGATGTAAATGAATAACTTAGACAAGTCACTGTTAAAAAGGAGGCTTTGGCTAAGCGAGCACGCCTCCGACAAAATTTGTAAGCAAACATAACTCGACACGTGTCAGTAAGAGCACATCACCCATCTTGTTGTGTAATTTCACTGTTAGGTTTTCTTATATAACATTTTAACACTTTTACCTTCTAAATCCGTACGGGTCAGGTCACCTGAAGATTTTTCGCTTGTAGATTCTCTGCCCCAAAAAGTTCTTTAAACATTTAGGTGGTCGAGACCATTAATTTCTTAAGAAAATTATAAACTATGTTCCAAGTAAAATTTTGGGCAGAAATATTCTCTTTAGTACTGATTCTACTGAATATTTTAAGGACAAACTATGTCTATATATCTTTATTTTCATTTTCCCTACATATTTAAAGTTAGATTTCATGTAATTTTGAATTAATAGTACATAGGTTAAAGAGAAATATATATATAGTAAGATATGTACATTTTATTCCATTCCAATAGGCAACAGTGATGTGTATATGCAGTTTCAGATATGATAAATAATACCACTAACAATGTCACTATGGCAGTGTACTTAATATTTTAAGATTAATTAATGAGGTTCAAACCTTAAAATTAAACTGAGAATTTATTAAGTGTTGTGTGTTTTGGTTGATAAATATTTGAATTTTGAGCTATCTAAAGTAGAGTACGAAATTACAATTGATAAATGCTTATTAGCTAACATAAGCTAAGATTATAAGTACTATTCTTAATCGTGTATACATAATTTTCCTTCAAAATTCTTGAATATGCACGTAGCATACATTACGATTATTTGCTAGTTTACTTTCCAAAAAGCCCCACATTTTCCAGTATTTTGGTGTCCAGCTAAACGACTTTAGATCCCAAACTCTTCTAAGCAATGGACAAAATTAGAAGATTATTAAAATAAATTAATTTCTATTTTAAACTCAACAGTTAAATTTTGTTTTTTCTTACTGTCAAAATTAAAATAGTAACTCAACATAATATAGTTTATACATAACCAAATATGAATCAAACACGCATTAGATCACCAAAAAGTTTTTCTATTCTTTTTAAATCAAATTTTTTATGTTAGAATTAATCTAAATACAGGTAACTCGTTGTACTTATTTACATACAGATAAATCAAAGGATAATTGAATAAAATAATACTATTTCAAATTTTAGTTCTAAATATAGTAATAATTATTTAAATTTTTTAAAATATCATAAATTTAATAATAAAATAATTAAAAAAATTATAATGAAAAGAATTTAAATACTAAATTAAAAAAATAAACTCAAACATTATATTTTAATTTTATATATATTATATTTAAGATGAATAATTATTTTTACATAATAATTTGAAAGATAAATAAACGGTGATATTTTAGAATATTATATAACTATTTTTTCAGTTTTATTGTTTATCTTAAGAAATAAAAAAACAGTAACTTCAAAGCCTTCAATAAGAAAATGACACGTGTGAACCCATTTTAAGGTAGGAGATGCTTTTCTGCGGCTTCTGAAAACAACAAGAAAAATGAACTGATAGGTTGCTTTCATTACACTTTATTGTTATTAATAAATTTTCAATTGTTTATTCACAATACCACGCGCTTCATATATACAACTTTCGCATTTCAAAATCTTTCTTAGATTGTTTATCCACATGTGTTACAATGATACGTTTTTCGTTTATTAAATAATATGACGACATAACACATAAATGATTAGGAAATAGTAAAATGATCATTTAATGTTAGTTTTTTTTTTCATAATGGGAAGTGGTGATATTCGTATTGGTGTATCGACGTTTTTAAGTAAAAACTAAAACTATTAACCCAATTATTTTAGTTGTATATAAGATGAGAATGCTTGTAATTATATTCATGTTGAAATTTTACTGTTGACATTATAACAATAACAATGAGATTGAACTTTATTGCATATATAGTCACCAAATAAGAGTTTATTTTCATTTAAAAATGAGATGTGCACGTATATATTATACAAAATTTATTAATACAATTTGAAATTGATTTTTGTATATAATCATAAAAGATATATATATATATATCTATATTCTTATGAGAAAAATGGTGATTAAAATACTGAATTTTTGTGTTTGCACCATTTAAATAATGAGCCGTGTAAATAACGATCTATAATTGAATGCACTGATTTGATTATACGATTAGTCAACGTTAACACAAAAAGTAATACCGTTAAATTTGCTATTTATTTTAACCAAATAAAACTTGATTTCGAGACATCGTTAGAACCAATTTTAGTGTTAATTTGGTGTTAATGTTTACTAATCGTATAATTAAATCGATGTAGTAAATTACATATCGTTATTTAAATAGCTCATTAAAAAATTTTGGTATTTAAATGACTCAAATAACAAAAATTCAGTATTTTAATGAGTATTTAACTTATACTCATGTGTCTAGTTAATAGTTAAACATCAAAGTGAAACGAGTTATTAAGAGTTGTTGCATTACATTTACTAAACATAAATGTAAATGTAGATCTCTATTATTATGGTATAAACATAGAACATTTAAGAAATGATATGTTTAGTTTTGTTGTATTAATGTCAGGCGTATATACCTAAAATAGAAGACAGTTTATATATATCAGAAGAAACAGACATAAAGTTTTATAATTTAATACTTATGTTCCAGTATTTTAACTACAAGTTTAAATCAAGAAGTAAAACCAACGTGGGAAATGAGAATATGATATAATTGTCCGGTGACTCTGTATAACACGTGCTTAGAGAGAGCGTGGAGATGGTTGTTGTCAAAGAGAGAGAGAAAGACAATAAAGAAGTACTAGAGAGAGAAAGAGAGAGAAAGAGAGAGAAAGAGAGAGAAAGAGAGAGAAATGGCTTGAAATGAGTATACACCAAACCCTAACCTGATCACCTTCACAAATTTCTTATCTTTTGCTCTCAAATACATTCCCCACTTCACAAAATTTTCATTTAGATTTTCACAACCTCCACACACTTCCAAAACCAAAGAGAGAAAAAAGCAAGAACCCTAAAATCAAAACAAAAAGAAGCAATTTTTGCATCTCTTTCTTCTTCATCAGTAGACGACCTTGTTCTTGAAATTAGGGTTAATTTCTCTTCCTCCTTAAATCGATCTTCAGACCCTAAAGAGAAACAAAACCCAAAAAAAGATCAGATCTTTCCTCAGAAAAAGAGATACCCAACTCATGTTGTGTGTGTCTGTATATAGATAAACATTACATACCCATATTTGTGTGTCTATATATAAAAGAGGAAATCAAATTAGGGTAACAAAAAAATGGGAAGAGGAAGAGTAGAGCTGAAAAGGATAGAGAACAAAATCAACAGACAAGTAACTTTCGCAAAGCGTAGGAACGGTCTGCTGAAGAAAGCTTACGAATTGTCTGTTCTTTGCGATGCTGAGGTTGCTCTCATCATCTTCTCTAACCGTGGAAAGCTCTATGAGTTTTGCAGCTCCTCAAAGTAATCACTTTCACTCTTCACTTTCATTGTTTGATCACTTTTCGCTAGATCTGAGCATAGATAGATCTTTGTCTGAAGAATTTGTTAGAAACTGTATTTATATTATATATTGATCACACGATCTTCAATTAATTCTATGAAAATGCTGACTTTAATTAGAATTATTCATTTTCTAGGTCTTTCATGTATAATAGATTCTTGACATTTGAGATCTGGTTCTTTTGTGTTTTTTTTTAACAAAAAAAACTTTTCTTTTAATCAAAACTACGAAGTTTACAATCAATTTATGCTATCTTTATTATTTATTTATTTTATGTGTACATGTAGAGGGATTTAGGAGTAAAAGCCAAATCCAGGTATACAATCTAAAAGGTTTTATTTAATTGATATCTATGCGACTGGAAACTTAAAAGTTGGATACACAGATTTCCATGAAAACAAGTACCCAACGTAACCATGTATTAACCATTTGTTAGTTCATAAACTTTATGTTGGTTAAAACTTAAAACGTGTGTGTATCTATGAAGGTTTTGATTGTTTTTTCTTCTTTTCATTCTTGTGTATTTCTTAAAATAGTTTGCTAACAGAATAACATTTACCATATTCTTTATCAATAATATTTTTGGAATTGTGAACCAAAAACATGAAACTCAAACGAAAACATAAGAAATTGTTTGCAGATCATAAATATATTCTTCAACTTTAACCCAAAAAAATCATTCTTGAAACTTACACGTTTAAAACAATCAATTCCTTAAAAGTAATTCTTGAGTCAGGTGACTATGGAATCATCTTTAAGTTTTACAGAAATAGTGTAAAACTTGGAAGTTATTGATATACATGGTCATTTATAGCTTTATCTCATAAGTTATGTATGATCCTTTTTTATTCCAATTTGTGAATTTCTTTCAGCATGCTCAAGACACTCGAAAGGTACCAGAAATGCAGCTATGGCTCCATTGAAGTCAACAACAAACCTGCCAAAGAACTTGAGGTGCTCTTGAAATAATATTTTAGATTTCTGTCTAACCAATTCAAGAAAGATCCTTGTAAAAAGTGTTTTTTTTTTTTTTAATTTCCAGAACAGCTACAGAGAGTATCTGAAGCTTAAAGGCAGATATGAGAACCTTCAGCGTCAACAAAGGTAGTTCTCTCTCTTTCTGTCTATATATATATACATATATATACACAACTATATGTTCATATCAATTCATCATATTTTTCTGTCTTTGTTGGTGTAGAAATCTTCTTGGGGAGGATTTAGGACCTCTGAATTCAAAGGAGTTAGAACAGCTTGAGCGTCAACTGGACGGCTCTCTTAAGCAAGTTCGCTCCATCAAGGTCATATATATATATATATATATATGGAATGATTCAGTTGAGACTAATCAATATTTGACGAAGTGTTTGTTGTTCATTACTATTACTATTGTGGCATGATGATTGTTGCAGACACAGTTCATGCTTGACCAGCTCTCCGAACTTCAAAGCAAAGAGCAAATGTTGCTTGAAACCAACAGAGCTTTGTCAATGAAGGTACTTATGTATAATCTCATGTGCACTATCAAATGCATTTTGATGATGATCTTGTTACTCTAATCACATTTTGAGGAAAAATATTTAGTTTTCATGTTTCTGATAATATTCTTTTGGTGAAAAATTAATCTTTATAGCTTGATGATATGATTGGGGTGAGAAGCCACCCTATGGGAGGAGGATGGGAAGGCGGTGAACAGAATGTTTCTTACGCGCATCATCAAGCTCAGTCTCAGGGACTATATCAGCCTCTTCAATGCAATCCCACTCTGCAAATTGGGTAAGATGTTTGCCTTAAATATCATATGCAAATCAGCTTCTACGTGTACTTCACTACTAAGGTTGTCTTTGTTTAAGGTTCTTTAGTTAGTGCTTTGTCTGAAGAGGACCGTCTAGGTGTGTACCTTTTAAGTTAGTGTTGATGTTAGGGTAATGATGATGATGATGCAGGTATGACGATGCGGCATGCTCAGAGCAGATAACTGCGACAACACAAGCTCAGGCGCAGCCAGGAAACGGTTACATCCTTGGCTGGATGCTCTGAGAGTCATGTGCTGTGATCAGGCTCAGCAATAAAAATCCTCTGTTATATATAAAGTATAGACACAAGACTTGGATTTGTCAACATAAGTGACTATTTTATATATAATCGTCCTGAGAATCTCCAGGACATTTGTGTTCTTTGGAACCCTTGCTTGTTATATTAAGGATTGAAATGTGTGGAATTTGTTTTAACATTGAACCATGACAATGGGATTCTTGACGCAATGTAAACCTCTACGAGAATTTTATAAACATCACATATATGTTAATAAAAGGGTTAAATGAATTCAGACAAGATGCTTTACATCATATTTTGAACAACATTGCACCAGAGGCATATCGTGAGAAACATCAGTCCTGTGTTTTCCTGTTGTTTTGTCTTGAGAGCGTTTCTTCATAACTCTATAAGCTAACTGTGCAGAGACATTTCCTCATTTCTCCATCAAACATATACCATGTACTGTAAACAAACATATTCACATAGACAGTACAAGATGGATGATAATCAGTCACGGTGTTTTGTTGAACTCCATCACCTGCAACAACAACGCAGCAGAGGGAAATTATTCTTTAATCAACATGGATGATCAAACAATGCAAATGTTCTGACTTTCAGGAAGAATGATTAGCCATATTTTTCACAGACCAGACATTTTTTGCAAAGGATATAAATTTTGCTTTTCTTGGGACACTTTTTACGCATATGTGCTTCATGAGTAGTTGTACATTATTCCATTCAAGTTGTTATCAGGATCGCACATCTACTTATGCGTGATGTTGTCTGGAATTTATATCACCAGTGAATAAGAAACCAGCGAATGGCTTGGAAGAAGATCACAAGTGTTACCTTTCCACAAACAGGACAGTTTTCGCTTCTCTCCATCCATTCATAAATGCAACTGAGGTGGAAATGGTGCGAACAATTTGTAACAATTTTCGGGTTCTCTGATGTGTATTCTGCAAAAAGCCAAAACATCAGATACTAAGCTTCCTTCAAATGCATTTATCTAATGACAAAAAAAGCCGGAAATGAATACCTTCAAGGCATGTTGGACAAACATCTTCATCATCAGACATTATATACACGCCATCATAACCAGCAGCCATTGTCTTTGACTTAAGCATTCGAGTGGACTTAGAGAACTCTTCTTTGGAATCTTCACCTGAGATAACAGCCCATTTGCTTCCTTCCACTGAGAAAGATTCAGAATCCACATCAGCATCGCTTCTTAAGGGCTCAGCTTCTTCAAGAGAATGACTTGAACCCTTATCACGTCTTGAAACAAGCGAATCACGCCTTGAGCGAAAGTATCTTGGATCAGCATCATAAGGCAGAGGCCTTGGAGTAGAATGGAATGTGTTAGACATAAAGTTATCATACGAATTAGATGAAGTTATCGATACGTTAGTAGCCTGTAAAACGGACGGGAGAGAACGACTTTCGCCTCTTCTAAATAAAGAGATATACTGCAAAAGAGATCAAATTCGGAGCTTCTATGAGCTCTACTTTATATCTCAGAAGCAGTAGTAAAGTAAAACATTGAGAAGAGAACATTACCAGGTTAAGGAAGTTATTAACAAGACATCTCGGGTATGAACAGTTTCTGTTTACAGAACTACTTGAATTCGTGTAATCCTCAAGTTCTTCTACGCGAAAGCAAGAAGAAACACAGCCCATCTTGAAATGTCAATTCCAATATGTTTCCTTAACACAAGAACTTAGGCTGGGATGAGGATTTGCTTTGAAATTCACCACAACACTGAGATTTACCAAAATTACAAAGCTCGTTTGAATGCGAAATCCGAGGTTTCTTTTTACAGAAACTGACCAAAGATTTCACCAACAATCTGCTTCATTCTCTCAAATTTCACCTGTAGAATGATCTGATCATTGATTCATTGTTTGGAGTTTTAAGCCTCTCTCCAGTTACTATCCAAAACTCATCACAACCCACAAAAATCTATATATATATTTTTAGCAAGAAAATAAAAGTTATTCAGCATAGCAATAAGTAACGTTGTGTAGAGTTTCCCAGCAAGAAGACATCAAACATTCACCTAACTCAGCACAGTTTTTTTGTGTTTGGCTAAAGGGAAAACTCATTCAGTGGTTTCATTTAGGGGAGAAAAGGGTACAATTGGTTAAGCAAGCAATTAACCGATTGAATTTGAAACCTAATTTAGGTAAATCCCTAACAAACGCAATAAAACAGAGAAACATATAATAGAACATAACTAATTTGAGATCATTATACAAAACCCATATTAGTTAACTCAGAGAAATAGATTAAACAGACGAAAAAAAGCAGCGAAATTTGACCAGAAAAATAAAAGAACAACATTTTGAAATTGCACTGATCAGAGACGATCATAATTCAGTACCCATAATCTAATGATTTACATTAGAACAACATTTTTTGATAAAAGAAGAATCAGAACGAAGACTTTACCTTTCACGAAGAACAAAATGGGTTTTCATTTTCCATCGGACTAGAGGAGGAAAAAAAAAAGATAAAGCGAGAGAGAGATGGAGGAGACAAAGAATCGACTGGTGAAATTTAATTTTTGAAATTAAGGAAAGAAATTAGAGCTCAATAGCTTTATCTGCAGAATTAAAGTGAAATAGAGGAATTCTCGTCACTTTTTATGTTCAGTGAGAGAAAACTGAAAAGAAAGATTGATGATGAAGTTGGTGCGAAGGTGAGTAGGCGTCGTTGCTGGATGCCAATGGAGTCTATACATAAAAACAATTTTATTGATTTTTTTTAATGTAGACGATTCTATTGGTTCTATTAAAATATAATTGAGGAAAATATTTACAGATAAATGAAATCACATATTATAAATATTTTCTCAGTTTATTTCTTTATTCATAGAGGCTAAAACTAATTTTTTGGATTATTTTAGGTTTGAGTTAAGTTTTGGCTTTCTGAAATTATTTATAGGGTTATAAACTAAGTATATATCATTCAAGTTTTTTTTCATGTGTTATATAGAAGATATTTACCATTTCATTATTTCGAACAGATAAGAAAAGTTTTATAATACTAACAAAATTCGTATTTCCCAGAATCTAGAGCAAAACATCATTTATAGATTAAAAAGTACAACTGTTCATTAATTATCATCCAACATTGTCATGAATCTAGTTTTTCCAGTTATAGATTAAAAAATAATATAAAACGATATTAGATTTTAAACAGTTTGTGCTTTAGTTGCAGTGGAATGCATTGAGGAGAAATCGAAACCGAATTTCAGACAAGAAATGAAAACAGACGAGCACGGAGAATACAACGCAAAGCTACCTTTCTCTGTGAGCTATTGCTGCTTCCGCGACTTCTTCTTCTCTTAAACGCTTGAAATCGAGTAATCAGGGAGAGAAGACCCGGGTTTTCTCTGCAGGGTTCTTCACTTTCAAACCCGAAAATCAACCAGAGATCTATTTTCAGTCAGAAACCGATAAATCTACATGAATCCTTGCCTCTTTTACCGGATCCTGCATTCCCTCCGCCAATCCAAGATCTC
Source organism: Pugionium cornutum (assembly GCA_018901935.1). Taxonomy (NCBI): domain Eukaryota; kingdom Viridiplantae; phylum Streptophyta; class Magnoliopsida; order Brassicales; family Brassicaceae; genus Pugionium; species Pugionium cornutum. The sequence goes on along the minus strand of CM032158.1, from coordinate 13,699,874 downwards.
ATTAATATTCCTTTGTTTTCCAAATCTCCGGTTCCTTCCTCCGCTTCCGGACTTATCTTATCCTCTGGAAATCAGCATCCTTGCATAAAAAGAAAGATGATTCCTTGGAGGACAAGAAAACCAAATAGTAAAACCCGATTTTTCCTTCCTACACACCTGCTAAATCCGCCATCTCTCGTTCCTCCAAACCCACTAATTCCTTCTCCCCCAACTCTTCCACATGTCCCCTGTTAACTCCGCGCCTTCACCGTCGCCCCCTTTTTTTCCCTGGAATTTCTCCGGCTTCCTTTTCCTTCTCTAGTCACCATCAACCCCAAATTTAACAACCTTTTCTACACATTTCCGGTTATGTAATCTATGTATGATAATATCATCCTTTGGGATTTTTTCCTCATTGTATTTTCACTTTTTGGCTTGCACTAATTTCATAAACTGATTAAAAAGTAATGTCAATAACTAAATGTTGGAACTCGGTTTTAAGTAAATAGTTGTCGATCACTTTCCGATAAGTTTTCTAACGAATACATTAAAACCGAAGTTCGTTTGAATGAGAAATAAGTATCTAAACTGGATTGTTTGATAATCATAAAATGAACAAATATAATTTGTCCCACATTATAAGTTAGATGTGAAATTTCTCTTATATATCAAACAGAGAATCAATAACAAAAATCAAAACTTTGGATACACTTTGGTGTATTAGTAGAAAAAGATAATCGAACTTGAATTTCGAATTTTCGGAATTTAGCAAATAGACCAATGGTTTGACAATTATTATTGTGGTTTGGGTCAAACCTCATTTGTTATTTATTGACTAATTCAAATAGTCAATATCTCATTTTATTGAGTTAAGTTACAATTTACAACCAAATTAATTTGGTTTATTGTTTATTGTTTTGTAACATAGTTTAGAATAATTTCTTATTAAAAATGGAGTAAGCTCTTTATAAACTCATATATTGATCATTAAAAAAATAACAAGATGAAAAGATGAAAAAAAGGAAAATAAACTTTTGGTTTTCTCATTTTAAAAATGTAAAAAATACATATAAAAATCTTTCAGATGTTGAGTATGAAAGTACAACATATAAAAACGTTCGTTAGATTCGGTTTTTGGATTGTGTAAAACACAATAGTTGTAATTGTATCTTTGGGATTTAAAACTCATGCAAACGTCATACTACGAGTTGTTTTCAGAATTAAAAAAACATTATCTCGTCTATGTAAATCCAATTTTTACAAACTTTTATATCACTATTTTATATTTTTATTATATATAATTTATTTATAATTAATCAGGTGTCCACCTTGTACAAATATCGTTCTTAAGCTGCATACCAAATAACAGCAAAGACTCTAACTTTCGCATCAAGTCACTATTTTTAGTTGAATTAATATATTAGGCAACTTTTGTAATTTTGGAAAAGTCAAAGAAACTATTGTGGGTGTGATTAAAACTCAATTCTCGCTCTCTTCAAATCCGAGCGAGATTCTACGATCTGTTATGGAGGGGACACCAACGCGAACCGCTAATCCCGATATCGACGGAGAGAAACAGACGTTCAAGATCCGAAGACTGGAGATCTCCGATAAGAAAAAGGGATTCATCGAGCTTCTGGGTCAACTCACCGTCACTGGCTCCGTGACTGACGAGGAATTCGATCGGCGATTCGAAGAAATCAGTTCGTACGGAGACGACCATGTGATCTGCGTGATCGAAGACGAGGGGTCAGGGAGAATCGCGGCTACGGGAAGCGTTATGATAGAGAAGAAGTTCCTGAGGAATTGCGGGAAAACTGGGCACATCGAAGACGTTGTTGTGGATTCAGGGTTTCGCGGGAAACATCTGGGGAAGAAAGTGGTGGAATTTCTCATGGATCATTGCCAATCTATGGGTTGCTATAAGGTGCTTCTTGACTGTAGTGTGGAGAACAAAGCCTTCTACGAGAAATGTGGGTTGATACATAAAGGAATTCAGATGTCTAAGTACTTCGTTTAAATTTTCATGATGATCTCGTTTCTTGCCTTTGGAGTAATCTCAGGTTTGTTAATCACTTATCATGGTTCTGATTCTGCACATCTTATCACCGATTATGTTTTAAATCCGCAATTTTAATGATAAAGATGAAAGAAATTAGATTGGTTACTGCTGTTTTAATGTTCCAAAATATGAACCTTTTTTCGATTCTCTACCACGCATTTTGGATTACCATTGAACACAAATTCACACACAAACAAGAACATTTGCAATAGACCATGCTAATGATGAACAGGTTGCTACAGTTTGACATCTCTGGAGATGATACGACCACTTTTGAACATTTGATCCATCAAGACATGAATTTTTTGAGTTATCATGATCCACTGAACAGAATTTGGCATAAGAAAAGAACTAGTGATACATGACACAACTCAAAGCTTTAGACTTTAAACAGTTGTTGTGACCATTAGTGCCTACGACAAAGAACATGGTTGAGTTGCTTCCATTGACATGTCTAATGATTGGTAACCCTTGAAAGAAAAACAGGAAAGTGAATTCAATCAAGACAAATCTCCACCGCTTGATTGCCATAGATTGATGATGTCTGTAGCCTGGTTAAGGAGGAAGACGCGATGAAGGTCAGAGATCCAAGGCTTGCTCTCTAACAAAACTTTGAGCTCTTCCCAAGCATCTTTCCTAGGCCAGAAGTAGTATGGACTAAGTGGGATCGTTCCAAATCCTGGAACCATTTGGTCTAACGCAACTCCTATGTCCTTTTGCATCCACACAAACTTTAGTACCACCCTTGGTTTCTCCAGCGGCTTCACTAGCACACACAGCTTCTTCTGCAATTGAAACAACAAACAACGGTTTGAGTGCACATATAACGAGGAACCTTAACCGAGCTTTCCCTAAAAATCATATATCCTAAATTTCTTTCAGAAGTATTTCAGAATCAACAATGAAGTAACATAAGTGATGTTATATATGTAAGCATCTCCGGATGTAGGACAAGGAGAGGTGTTCAGACATGGCTTCAATAGAACAAATTGTTATCACCTGTTTGGTAAGGTATCTCACGGAAACAAAAGATTATATTGATAAAAGGAGCATGATTATATATAAGAGCTGGTAAGCTAAAACCTTTTCTCTACATTTTCTAGGGAAAACGGTCGTTGAAATGATAAAAGCTGCAATTTTTTGTAACTAGCTAAAACCCCAATTTTAATCCAAGAAAATATCGCGCCGATGACTGACCTTGCTGACGGACGGAGATTCAGATTCTGGTGTTTTATAAGAGAAGCTAGGATTGGAGGAGGACGATGCGACTATTCCGGGACTGATACCGGAGAGTATCGCCGGAATTTGACCTCGATTCCAAGTAGAGCACGAAATCAACGGTTGAGGAGAGCTTTTGAGTTTCGTCGAGAACGACATGTGAAGTACAGGCTTTGAAGGGAGTTTGTGAGAAGGTGAAGCTATTCTGATCCCAAATGATGCATTATGATTTGTTTGAACCGCCATTTCAGTTGCGTTCGAAGCTTCTAAGCGAACAAGAGACAGCGAAAGGGAAAACAGGTTTTATAATTTTCAGGTCGATTCTGGACATTTATGTCCGGGCCGGATCAAACGGGACGGGTTCGTAGTTTAATTGCATTTTTAGGGTTAACTAATAACTTGTAGATTTTTATAAAGGATTTTTTGACATATAAAACAACAATTTTTGTAATTGTAATGTCCAGTTTTCTATTAATAGTTTGATTTAATATTTGATTTTGTGAGACTAACTACAATATTACAAAATAAGATATACTCCATTCGCAGTATCGAAAGACAAAACAAATATTAATATGGGATTTCCATTCTGTAATTTCGAAAGTTAAACAAAACAAAACAACGTATTAATACACTTAGCATTTGCCATATCCAAAAACCTTGCATGAAAAAGCATTGAACATTTCTTGGCTTTTACAAACCAAGGAAACATCAAGAGTTTCTTTTTTTCTCAAAGTTAAGCAATCATGTCATAGTCATCCAATTTATCATTGTATTGGAGCACCTTTCTTTTAATCTTTGAAGAATCAACCCAAGTGATGAAATCCTCCATGTTTCGAGTAACTAAGAACGCTGGATCAGTAACTGTGTCTGGTCCTACGCGAATGTGTCCTTGCTCTATGTATGTCACAGCTTCTGTCAAGTGCTCTGCATACTTAAGGTGAACCAGCACAGTCGACAGCCTACGCCTGCAAATTAAATCAAAAACCAACATGGAGACATCAAAATGAGATTGTGTGGCTCTCTAGGGAAATATAAACGGCGTACCTACAGAAGGATGAGACTGATAACCGATCAGTTAAAGCCAAGCTTTTCCTAGTCGGTATAACACCCATGTTATATCTGTCATTTCAACATTCATGGGAGAAACACAAGTCAGTCGTTCATAAGTAGCTCTCTAATTGCATACACAGACACAGGTAAAAGAAAAACTCACAGCTTCTCCAAAAGCATATCAGTCATCTGAATTCGGTAAGGATCAGCTGGATCCATTTGTTTCATTAAATTCGTCAGTTTCTGCACCATCCTACACAATCCTGAATATCTGGCAAGAAAGACAATCTCAACAATCATGAATCCATGGTTCAGCACAAAGTACTGAAACCAACAGAAGAAAAATAAACGAACTTTTTATAATCGTCACGAGCCCCCATGTGGAATCGATGCGTAATCAGGTTTTCCCGATGCCCACCTTCTCTTTTCCATTCTAAGAAATTAACTTTCTTCAGAAGCTTCTTCTCATGGAACTTGAGCTTCCTCATCAGGGACGATGCTCTTTATGCTGAGTAAAGAGCAAAACTATGCGAAATCAGGGTTTTCTTCTTCACAGCGAATAATTCCACCTTAACAATTAGATATCTACTAATTTCGTGACCAATCAAAAACCTTCTACAATCTATCGGGAAAACAACTAGGATTTATAAATCTCTGCACAATTGGTGTAGGAGTATAATCGAAGTAGTTTACCTGAGCAGGAATGAACAAAAACACGGAGACGAGGTTTTGGTGTTAAGCAGAGACGGAAGAAAAAAGGTGGAGACGCTAAACCCCTAATGAGCAGAGAACCAACAGAGAAACCCTAATCGAGGGAGAAGAAGTAACACAATTCCGACGGTCCTCAGACCTTAGCAAAAATGAATGAGCCTGTTGATCTTCTTATCCTGGGCCTTAAAAAGCCCATATCGTTTTTATTATCTAACTTAATAATTTACACAGAAATAGAATGCTTTGAGAATAGCAAATTGACCAGTTCTCATTTCATCTGCGTAGGGTTCAAATATATCCTCTTTGGACATGGGGTTGGACTATCTGAACCAATCTATTGTAAGTTGACATTTTGATATTTACTCATTCTCAAAAATGAAGGGACAAAGATTACAAGTGTCAATAATGAATACAGTTGGTCCATCTATGTGTACAATTAATATACATACTGTAGACCAGATAATCAATATTTATTTGGATCTCTCTTTGTCCATAGCTGTCACAGTACGAAAGATCCACAAGTCTTAGAATATGTTGTAACTTTTTTTGTTTATTTTGTTAAAGAACCGACAAAATATATATAGATGAAAATAATAGTAATTAATTTACTTAGATATTAAGGTTTATTGAGTTTTTATTTTTCAGTTAAAAACAGTAATTAACATGAAACCAAATGTGCAATGGTTTATAACATGAAATCAAATTACTGCCAATTTAGTTTAGATATTATTTTTTACCAAATATATATCAATTTATAATAGTATAAAATAAAACTAAATTATAGATGAAATGTATTTGGTCAATCAAAATTCAAGCATGAAGGTTCCTCTGAATTTTAAACACAAAATGCATACAAGTGCGTGTATACGTTTACTAATGACAACATAATTTAATATACTTTTACTTTATTGGGTTAAAAGGTTTACTTTGGCTTCGTTATAAATAAAAATTTTTGCAAGAATTATATTTCACTATTTGGTTACTAGAAAAGCTATAAACCACCGACAAAAAAAAAAGAAGAAACCTAAAGTCTGCTATATTCTTCTCCTTGGTTGAAATTTGTCTCCTTTTTCTTCTCCATATAGCTCCGACGTGTTTCATCTCGATTCTCCGGTGAATTACTGACCGAATCTTGACTGAGAATTTCGTTGACCAAATAAGCTAATGTTTATCTGTCTGTCTGCTTTGAGAGAATTTAAACTCTAAAGGATTGATCGCCATTGCGGAATTTCAAAGACTTGTCTCATTATTCTGTAACTCGAACAATCGAGATCTTGTTCTGGGTTTCTTAGAGATGAAAGTTGTCCTCTTAGTTAAACCTGAGAGATTCTTCGTATAAAATTTTTCTATTTCTTTCTTCTTTTATTTAATTGAGCAAGATCTGAGTTTCGTCAGATTAAGGCGAAGATCGTGGCTCCTTAAACATAAAATCTGGGCTTTTCGAGGTGTGATTAATGCACACAGAGATTACATTACTGTGGCTTCTGGGTGTTTTAGGATAATTTAACTTAAGCAGATATATTCCAAACTATTTATATTCTTATTTTATTTCCCCTCATAAATCTGCAGTTGTTATTTCATTTTAAACTGAATAGAGAGCACGCTGAAGTAACTGTGGTTAGTTTTTTCCAGGCTTACCCAGCAAATGCTCGATGAAATTCCTCTGAAAGAATCCTTGTGAAAGGTGGCTTAGGAAATGTGTAAGATGGAGAAGTTTCTATACCACAGGAAACTCTGGGAGATGAAGGTTAGGCTTTTAGGAGAGAGCAAGGTTGAGAAATTCAAGAGCACATTTGTTTCGAGGTCTCGTGTGAGCTTGTGGATGATTCGTGTTGTTACCATATTGTTGCTTTGGAGTTGTTTCGTTCATTTGTTGGCTTTGGGAGAGATGTGGGGACCAAGATTTTTCAAAGGTTGGCCTTCTTGTTTCAGTCACCATGATGAGTCCCCGGCTGCAGAACTGAAGTCTCTTCCCACAAAAATCGCGCTTCCACCTAAAAGTAAGCTCTTTAGAGAAGATTGATTGATAAAATCTGTGGTTCAACTCATCAGTGTAGCTAACCTTGAGATGAATCTGGATACTAATCATTTGTTTTTTTTTTCTCTCAGGGATTTATCAAAACAATGGTTATCTAATGGTTTCCTGCAATGGAGGACTCAATCAAATGCGAGCAGCTGTAAGATGAGAACTAAAACGCTCTTTTGCAAAGTTTTCATCGTTCAGTGATATCATTTGCTTACCTTCTATTTGCTCTGCTTTCTACAGATATGCGATATGGTAACTGTTGCAAGATACATGAATGTCACCCTTATTGTGCCTGAGCTTGACAAGACCTCATTTTGGAACGATCCAAGGTATGTATATCAGCAAATCTCACTCGAAGCTTCTTTGTGAAGTCTGTTTTTTTTTTTTTCCAATTCGACAGTCTCTTGATATGTTTTCTTTCTTTTGGACAGTGAGTTTAAAGACATATTCGATGTTGATCACTTCATAACTTCGTTAAGAGATGAAGTTCGGATACTCAAAGAGTTACCTCCAAGGCTTAAGAAAAGAGTTGAGCTTGGGATGTACCACGAGATGCCTCCGATTAGTTGGTCAAACATGTCTTACTACCAAAATCAGGTTAATTTTACAAGTTTGGTCTTTTCGTTCGAGATTAGTCCTCACTTTGCTTCTATAACTAATCCTTTTATTCATTTTTCGAATTAAAAATATATTACCTGGAAACAGATTCTTCCACTAGTGAAGAAACATAAGGTTTTACATCTGAACAAAACCGATGCTCGAGTCGCTAATAATGGACTGCCTGTGGAGGTTCAGAAGTTGAGGTGCCGAGTAAATTTCAACGGGCTTAAGTTTACTCCTCAAATTGAGGAATTGGGTAGACGAGTAGTCAAGATTCTGAGAGAGAAAGGTCCCTATCTCGTTCTGCATCTGAGATACGAAATGGATATGTTAGCATTTTCCGGTTGCTCACATGGTTGCAACACTGAGGAAGAAGAAGAACTAACAAGAATGAGGTACAAATTCAGTGGAAAATCTTCTTGTTTTTGTTTCAACTATGAGGGATCTCTTGATGTAAATTATTTGTAGATATGCTTATCCATGGTGGAAAGAGAAAGTCATAAACTCTGAGCTGAAGAGGAAAGATGGCCTTTGCCCTTTAACTCCTGAGGAAACCGCTCTCACGCTGACAGCTTTGGGTATTGACCGTAATGTTCAAATTTACATAGCGGCTGGAGAAATCTACGGTGGTCGAAGGCGGATGAAGGCTTTAACAAAAGCTTTTCCAAATGTGGTAAGTAGTCATTTCAGTTTCTGCAAAAAATTTCAAACGTATATCTTCCATTGACTCCATTATTTTAACTAACTCAGGTCCGGAAAGAAACCCTACTCGATTCCTCTGATCTGGAATTTTGTCGGAACCATTCATCTCAAATGGCTGCACTTGATTACCTAGTGGCTCTTGAGAGTGATATATTTGTTCCAACCTATGATGGGAACATGGCAAGAGTCGTCGAAGGTCATCGCAGGTGAAATATCGTTACCTTTCTTCTTCTTTCTTCCTATATGTATTCATCCCGAGGCTAACACCATTTTCTTTCAGATTCTTGGGGTTCAAGAAGACAATTCAGCTTAATAGGAAGTTCCTAGTGAAGCTGATAGATGAATATACTGAAGGATTGTTGACTTGGGATGTGTTTTCATCCACTGTGAAGGCGTTTCACTCTACTCACATGGGAAGTCCGAAGAGACGGTTAGTGATTCCCAATAAACCTAAGGACGAAGACTATTTCTATGCAAACCCACAAGAATGTCTACAGCTGTTAGATGAACCATTGAGAGTCATTTGAAGAAGGTGACTTTACCATGGCGAGAGAACAGCTGAAACATCAGGTTATAAGCTCTAGTCTACAGTGTGAAAGATGAATTTTACAGCGAGTTTTACAAATTAAAGTTATGTAAGGTTCTTGGTGTAGACATTGCTGAAAGAGCTGCCATGGATGGATAGAGAAGAAATGCTGATTGAAGCTTACATTGTAAAGTTTGGCACATTTTTTAGAAAGGGGTTTTGAAGAATTGGCATCCATAGCCTTGCCATTTTTTGCTTTGTAATTAAACTTTGGTTACCAATTTTTTCCACAAAATAATCCCATTTTTTCCACATTAATATTTTCCATAGATAGCAAATGTTGTCTATAAAGAATAACATATCCAATTGAATTTTATGTTTAGGTAACTCAAGTAACCAATAACAAATCTCAGTGATAATATTTTCAAAATATATATTACCCAAAATCACAAGATTGAATATTTCATTGAAAATTTCTGTATTCAAGCATATAACATTTATTATTCATGCTCCTTTTTCAACAAATAATTCATGTGTTTATGTTATGAGAAATTGATGTGTTTCATATTGGTTAGTACAAGTCACTAATTTTCACCTACTGATTCAATATGCTCCACTACCTAAACAACCAATGTGGGAGCCACTAGTTTTCACCAATTTTTGTGTTGAAAACTACATTTTATTCAAAAGTCTAAAGCCAACCAATACATTTTTGTATTTTACGACCAAATCACTTCAACTTTTGCAACCATTTTGAAAACAAATGGAAATTGGTCCTGACTCATTAGCTCACTAACCCATTATGTCCATTATAAAACTATAATTATTTCAAGAAAATCAAGGCCTGAATTTATTAGTTCGAGAAAATATACATTACTTCAAGAGCTTAATAATAGTAGATATATAGTTTCAATATTCGAGTGATCCAAGAAAAGATAAATATTAGCTTTATAATATATCAACGGGTGATCCAAGAATTTCATATTCATCTTCTTGATATTATCATCTTCTTGATATTATCGATACCAATCTCATTATTTACAACATCTTCTTCTTGCCAGTATAATCATCTTTAGGGCAACAACACCACCTAATATTTAGCAATACATTTATAATTTTTTCATTACGGACACTAAAGTTCAATAATATTCAAATATTTTCAATTGATATATTTAAAATTAATAATTAATTAATACAAAGAACAGAAAATCTAAAAAGTCAATTTTTAAAAACACAAGAAAAAATACTTAAAATCAATTATTGAATATTGTTGGATCCACCGAGAAACATAGCTTCCGCAGCACAACAAGTACACAAAAGTTGATGAAGATAACATTATTATTTAGTGGGTTAAAAAGGTAGGTGGCTATGAAGTTTCATTATCTGTGATGTAATATTAATTTAGTTGATTTTGTTGGATCCTATTACAGATATATTCATTTCTAAGTTATGCAAAGATGCAGTTAAATGTGAAAATGTCCATGTTCAAGAAACTGATCCTTAAATTTGGTATGATGGTGATGCGTTTATGATGATGATGACGGTACTATGATCAATGACGATAATGGTGATGATAAATATCATTGTTAATGATTTTCCAGACTGAAAATTACACACACAAAATTAACGGAAAAAGAATGAAGAACAAAATATTAGTTGAGTTTTTGAAACAACCTCGTTTTTTTGTCAGTCTGTTGCTTTTTGCAGAAGAGGTAGACATGTTGGTTTTGAAACTCATGTGGTAATATGTACAAAAAGAGTTCCTCCTAAAGAGAGTTACAATGTTGTTGTATTGTTGTTTCTTTCTTGATGATCCTCTTCTTTAACACCAGCCAATAAGCCTAACTCAACATGCTGATCCTTAATTCTGCTTATAACCCTTGACAGATCTTCTCCATCACCAACACCAAACGATGAAGACATCGTGTCCTGTCTTCTTCCTCGAGATCGACCTTGCTTGATCTTTAGTATGAATTGTGTGACTTCTCCAATGGATGGTCTTTTTCTTGGTGTCTTATGCACACACCTGTTTGCTATCTTTGCCATTAACCTCACTTCTTCAATGCTTGCATTGCCTACTAGTTTCTGATCAAGTATTTCGTCGATGCCATCTGGACTCATCGAAGCCTGATCATCAGGAATACAGAATCGATTATCACACAATTATGTTCTGGGTTGACTGATTTGGTTTTACTCGGTTTACTTTTTAACTTACCAGGTTGATGTATTCCATCAGATTCTGTTGGGGATGGATTGCAGTAATGAGCTCAAGTATTATGACACCGAAACTGTAAATGTCGCTCTTCATTGTATATTTGTTAGTGGAAATGTACGTTGGATCCATGTATCCGTGAGTGCCCTTCAATCCGGAACTCATCCTATCAAAAACCATCTCTTTTGACAACCCGAAATCCGCAACCTACCAAAAAAAGAGGCAACATTCAAAGATTTCACCAAACAGTTTTGAGTAAGACTATTATTCAACATTTGCTCTTTTACCTTAGCTCTCATGGAGTGATCTAACAATATGTTTGCTGACTTAAGATCACGGTGGATAACTGGTGGTACGGCCCCTTCGTGAAGGTATTCAATGCCGTGGGAGATGTCAAGAGCGATTTGAAGCCGCTCTTCCCAATTCAAGACTCGCTTTTCTTCACCTGAAAAGCAAAGTAGAAACCTTGTGAAACACTAGTGTAATCTTGTGCTAATGGCAAGAGGGATCAAAAATGACTCACTGGCATACAAAAGATTCTCCAAACTTCCGTTACTCATGAACTCATATATCAACATCCGGTGACTTTTATCGACACAGTATCCAACCAAATTCACAAGATTTCGGTGATGCAGCCTCCCAAGTAAAGATACCTGGAAACAAGAAACCCAGTATTGCTCGCTTATCTCCATTATAGCATGTGCCAGGGCAATGAGCTAATCGGTACACTTACCTCAGTTTGAAACTCTCTGTCTCCTTGACTTGAATTAGAGGCATGAACTTTCGCCGCAGCTAATCCTCCATTGGGCATAACCGCTTTGTACACAGGACCAAAAGATCCTTGTCCAAGAACTGTAGTAAAATTTGTTGTTGCTTTCTGAATATCCCTAAAGAACCTCCAGACCATAAGCTACTACGACCCAATATCAGATTCATGAAAAGCCAAGGATTTGGACAGAATACTCACTTGTAGTGATATCTAGGTATGCCGGATGCAGATACACTGAGATCTTTGTTATGGTTGTTCCACCATGGATGATGTTGAGTTGGTGCTGCATTCTCTCGTGGCTGTGATGATGCTGTGTTTGTGCTATCATCAGGGATTACTACGCCTCTTTTAGCAGTGTGAACAGGTAGTGGCGAGATATTGTGTTCATTAGCACATCGCCTTAGGTGAGAGCGGTCATTGTACCATTTTATGGCGAAAAACAATAGCACAGCGAGCAAGAGACCAAGTGCAAGCCCAACCGAAATGCCAATCACTACCAAATCACTTCTATTCACCATTTTGATATCATTTTGCAAACCATAAGGGAATTGGATCCAAAGATGGAATTTTTTGATTCCGAAAAATGTTTCCTGCAAAACTTGACAATCAAGGTTTCATCATGAAGCATTGAACATCATTACTCGACATTCAACTATGAAATCAAACTCTATCAAGATAACCATCTAGACATTGTATATGAACTCCATGTTTGAGAGACTAGCTAACCAAGGCTACAACCATGGGTGAAAACGCTATCATAGCCTACTCAGTGAATTTTATACAGCCGACAAGAACAAGTAACAAAACTTCTTCACACATCAACATCAACATAAACTTAACTCGGAACATAGGATCTTCACTGGATTAGCTTCAATTAACTCAAAACACACAAGCTTCTCTCAGAAACTGACTGTTTGCTATTTTAAAAAGTGGGAGTGAGCATCAAATATTCATTTTCGCTTCAGATTATAAGTAATTGTCTCCATGATAAAACCAAATTAGGTAGAGATAAATTAAAGATCCTATTTTTTGTTTTCTGGACAAACCCCTAGAGTTAACACGCAACCATCATCGGAAGTGAGAATCAGAGTTTGCTTCAGTTTCACAGATTCAAAGCCCAAAATCATAAACTGTCCTCTTAACACTACCAAATTCGAGTTCTTTAAAGAAATTTCAATCGACATAGAAATCAAGTGGGTTCGAACAAAATCTCGAAACAAGAGACAAAAGAAGAAAAGAAACCAAATCGAAATCCTAGAAGCACCAAACAACCATTGAACAATCTTATAACTTACATAGCCAGGAGAGAGCGAAAGCAAAAAAGATCTACGCTTTTGATCTGTGCAGCATTTAGAGTTGTATCAAAGTCAATCTACATGAAGACCTCGTCCATAAAGCAAACTGATGAAGGGGAACAGAGCAAACTGCAGCCTTTATTTTTTCATTTTGTTTACTTTTTCCCTTTTTTCTTAGAGAGAATATTTGTTGGCTTCAAAAACAAGGCGTTTGTTAAATCATTTAATTCAACATGAGAATTTTCATTTATAGCATTAGAAAATTTAAGTTTTTTTTAGCAACCCTAATATCAATTGCACAACACGAAAGTAAACTCAAGAACACCGATATTGCTCAATCTCTCTTATTGAATGTTTAGATAAATTTATGAGTAAAAAATAGGGCTTAGGAATATACTAATTGTTTTTTTTTAAAACAAAGCTTTTGTTGTTAGTTCAAATTTCATATTTTAAGTTTCTGCATCGTTGTTTTAATTCTAAACTGATATTTTTTCCATACGAAATGAGAGTTCTTGCTACCAGACATATTCAGAAAAACATTACAACTGTGAATTTCAATATATATAAAAAACATTTTAAGGGGTGAATGATTTGGACTTTTAAAGCATGATCCAAAAGGCATAAAATAAAAATAAAGATGTATTTCAAGTTGGTGGTGCAAAATCATATAATATAATTAAGTTTTTTTTAGTAGTTCACAATTGATGGCTTGACCAAATCCAGCTTGCTTTTCTTAAAAAGATTAAATGAATAAGAGAATCCTTAAACGAGGGTTAACTTCAAATTTGTCTGATTGGTTCTTTAGTATCCTTAGGTCGTGAAAACACTAGGGCTTTCCGACAATAAGATACTTCTCCTTGGTAATGGTAAGGAGATTGAAAAGAAACTACAAACAGAAATAAAAACATCACATAGATTCTTTGTTCTACATATTGTTCGATCGCATTGATAGTTCAAATCGGCTGCATTATCTGTTCTTCCACTATTTTGGTCGCGTAACTTTTATCTATGCGTTCGTCTTTGCTAAGATAAATTTAAAAATTCTGAAAAAACCATCAATGACTAGGAAACAGATTTACAAAATTAGGAGGTTTAGGGCTTGGCTGTTGCTAAAAGCTGTCTCTATAGAAAAGAAACAGAAAATAGTAAGAAAATAAAAGAAGCAGTAAATGAATTACAAAAAAGAAAGAAAAATTTCCTTTTTCAACTGTAAGTCTGTAACAGTTAACCACCACACTCCATGAGATCATTTACCACGACCACTTCTTCAGAACCAGACACTCTCTTGTAACCATGTCTCCTTCTATATCACCATTAATACATATATACAGAGCTTTTACATCTACCTCGTAGAGAGAGAGAAGAGATACTCCAAGCATGAAGAGCTTATTGTTTTGTGTTGCGTTGTTAGAGCTTGTCTGGTGTGGTTATGGCCATAGCCAATCTAGAGATGATCATCCTCTTGCTCCTGCTTTCTTTGTTTTTGGAGATTCCTTAGTTGATAGTGGAAACAACAATTACATTCCCACTCTCGCACGAGCTAATTATTTCCCATATGGAATTGATTTTGGCTTCCCCACTGGTCGTTTCTGCAATGGCCGTACAGTTGTTGATTATGGAGGTAACTAAAGACTAATTAAAGATCATGAATATGGTTTTATATTTTGACCTCTTTGTTTGTTTGCTTGTTTGTTCTAATGCAGCATCATACCTCGGTTTGCCCTTTGTGCCACCATACTTATCTCCTTTATCCATTGGGCAAAATGTCTTGAGAGGGCTTAACTATGCATCTGCAGCAGCTGGCATTTTGGATGAAACCGGTCAACATTTTGTGAGGATAAAAAAAAAACAAAAACTCTTTTAAAATGCAGACTTCAAAAACTTATGTTTCTTCTTCTTACAGATGATTAAGTTCATTTACCTTTAACTTGTTTTTTCCCAGGGAGCCAGAACTACATTTAATGGACAGATATCACAGTTTGAGAAGACGATCGAGTTAAATCTCCTGCCTTTCTTTCAAAACCCTGCAGATCTCAGACAGTATCTTGCGAAATCGATAATTGGGATCAATATAGGAAGCAATGATTATATCAACAATTACCTTATGCCTGAGAGATATGATAGAAGCAGAAATTTAGAAAGTTGAATTTTTACTTCCAAAACACACACACAAACACGTAACCTGAGAATGTTTTTAAAGGATCATTCTCCCTCCCCAACAAAAGACCATACTGTTTTGTTCTACATGCAACAACCGTTTACTTCTTCTTATTTATAGAAAAGAAAATTGATTCCTTCGTGCAGCAGCTCCCACGTTTTCCATGCTCGCGTGCTTCCCTTGGTGCCTTGCTGTCTCTACTAGTGCTCTTACTCCTGTGACGTGGCTTTCCACCTTGCTTCTTCCTTTTTCATAAGTCCATCCATGCAAATTTCCTTCTGCATTTTCTTTCTCCGGTGATAAGTGTATAAAACCGGAGGATGTGTATCTTCATATGTAACATTACCATCCCCTTTAAAAAGGATCTTGTCCTCAAGATCAAGCCATGGAAATTGCTTTTGCAGAAACGACCTCACCTCCCACGAATTCTCATGATCAGCCAATCCCTTCCATTTGATGAGAAATTCTCTCTGTCCTGCCTTATTGTTCCAACGCATATTCTGAATGCTCTCTGGCTCCGTGGTGAGAGTGTACTCGGCTGTCAATTGCTCCGGAAGAGGGGAGCTCTCCGCTTTGTCCCCTACTGCCTTCTTCAGCAATGACACATGAAACACATTGTGGATCTTGGCAGATGGAGGTAGCTTGAGGCGATACGCCATTTCTCCCACTCGTGCCTCCACCTCATAGGGTCCGTAGAACCTTGCAGCTAGTTTTTCATTGGCCTTTCGAGCCAGAGTTTTCTGTCGATATGGCCGGATTTTCAAGTAAACCCACTCGCCCACCTTGAACTGCACTTCCCTCCTATGTTGATCGGCTTGCTTCTTCATTCTTTGCTGTGCTCTCAGCAACTGTTCCTTCAAACGCACGATCATGACGTCCCTTTCACGCAGCTGTTGTTCCAGCTCCCCATTAGCTGTCGATCCATCCTCATACTTAACCAATCCTGGAGGGTCTCTTCCATAGACTGCTTTAAATGGGGTCATCTGAATTGCTGTATGAAAGGCTGAGTTGTACCAGAATTCAGCCCACACCAGGTAATTTGACCATGTCCTGGGATTTTCCCCTGCATAACAGCGCAAATATGTCTCTAAAGTTCGGTTAACCACCTCTGTTTGCCCATCTGACTGAGGATGGTACGCCGTACTATAGCATAGTGATGTTCCTGCTAGTCGAAACAGCTCCTTCCAGAACGTGCTCAAAAATATTTTGTCTCGATCTGATACAATAGTCCGTGGGAACCCATGAAGCCTTACAACCTCCTGGACGAATTTCGCTGCAATTTGAGCTGCCGTATAAGGGTGCTTTAAGGGGATAAAATGACCATATTTGGTCAGTCGATCCACCACTACCAGTATCGTATTTACCCCTTTTGACGATGGCAATCCCTCCACAAAATCCATGCTTATGTCTTCCCACACCTTCTCCGGTATCGATAGTGGCTGAAGTAAACCCCCCGGCGCAAGTGTCGAATACTTATACCTTTGGCAAACTATGCATTTTGCCACATACCTCCGTATGTCGATCATCATCCCTTTCCAATAAAACACCTCAGCGATTCTGTGTTGTGTCTTCAACACTCCCGCATGCCCTCCTAGAGGTCCGTCGTGGTATTCACGGAGTATTATCTCCACCCATGGTGAGGACCTCGGCACTACCAATTTCTGCCCGAATAGCAGTCTCCCTTGAACCAAGGAATACCCAGGGTGAGATTCTGGGTCAGCTTGTAACTCCTGGATTATTTTCTTGCAACTCTCATCCATTTCCACTTGTTGTGTCAATTCCTCCAGTTGAATACTAGCTGGTATGGCTGCTGCCATTAGCGATGCTTGAACGCCATACCTTGACAGCGCATCTGCCGCACCGTTCTCACGACCCGGCTTATAACATATATCAAAATCGAACCCCATCAACTTAACGAGCCATTTCTGGTATTCCATACTGACCTCCCGTTGTTCCAACAGAAATTTGAGACTTCTTTGATCGGTCCGGACGGCAAATTTCCTTCCCAGCAAATAGTGTCGCCATTTTTGAATTGACATCACTATTGCCATGAGTTCTTTCTCATATATTGACTTCAGCTTCTCTCTATCCGTTAGGGCGCGACTGTAGTAGGCCAGGGGTTGCTGATTTTGCATCAAAACCGCTCCCAATCCATGTCCCGAGGCGTCTGCTTCCACTACAAACTGTATATCAAAATTCGGTAAGGCCAACACTGGTACTGTTATCATAGCTTCCTTGAGTTGCTGGAAAGCAACGGTGGCTTCTTCATTCCATGAGAATCCATCTTTCTTCAAGAGTGCCGTGAGAGGTCGCGCCATCACGCCGTAATTCCTGACGAATCTCCGGTAATACCCGGTTAACCCCAAGAAACCCCGGAGTTCCTTCACATTTGCCGGCTGAGCCCACTGTTTCATTGCCTGTAGTTTTGCAGGATCTGCGGCTACCCCTTCCCCCGAGACGATATGTCCCAAATACTCCAGCTGACTGCATCCAAACTGACATTTCTTCTGATTTGCATAGAGTTGATGTTGTTGTAGTACCTTAAGTACTTTCTCCAAATGCTCCCAATGGGTATTCAAGTCTGAACTGAAAACCAGAATGTCGTCAAAGAAGACCAACACAAATCTGCGCAAATAAGGTCGGAAAACGTCGTTCATCAATGCCTGAAAGGTTGCTGGGGCGTTAGTGAGACCAAACGGCATCACGCGAAATTCATAGTGTCCGTCATGAGTCCGAAATGCCGTCTTTGGGATATCGCCCTCCTTCACACGAATTTGATGGTATCCTGAACGCAAATCCAGTTTAGAAAAATATCTGGCCCCATGTAGTTCGTCCAGTAGTTGATCTATCATGGGGATAGGGTATCTGTCCGGAACTGTGACTTTATTCAATGCTCTATAGTCGACGCAGAATCTCCAGCTCCCGTCTTTCTTCTTCACCAAGAGTACCGGGCTAGAGAATGGACTCCAACTCGGCTGAATAATTCCACCCGATAGCATATCGCGCACCTGTTTCTCAATTTCCTCCTTCTGAATCTGAGGATACCTAAAAGGTCGCACCCTCACTGGTTCAGCTCCGGTTTTCAGCAGAATGCCATGCTCATGTCCTCGCGAAGGAGGCATTCCGTGAGGCTCCTGAAAGACCCCCTGGTACTGCTCCAATAACTTCACCAAGGCTCCTGGTAATGTCACTGCTCCTATTTGTGATTCTGTTTGAGCACTTGCCATTTCGATCCATACCCCACTCTCCTGTCTCTGAATTGCCCTTCTCATGGCTCTCAATGATACCTCTGCTGTATACAGCTCAGGATCCCCTCTAATTGTCACTTTCTCTTCCCCTTTCTGATAATACATCAGCTGTAGTTTCCAATTGACTACCATCGACCCCACTGATTCCAACCATTGCATCCCCAGTATAATATCTGCATTACCCAGCTGAAGCGGCAAGAAATCGGCTTCAATTACAACTGTAGGCAAGTGCAACTTGACTTGGCGGCATATTCCATCTCCCCTTACTTTCTTTCCTGTCGCCAACATCACACCATATCCGCGAGTAGTGTCTATCGGAATACTTAACAACTGCACTAACCTCTGGGCGATGAAGTTATGCGACGCCCCGCAATCTATCATCACCACCACCTCCTGCCCTTCCACGCTTCCCCGGAGTTTCACCGTTCGGGGTGATGACAATCCAGCTAAGGCGTTTAGGGACAGCTCCGCCAGCTCCGGTTCCTCTCCTTCGCGGTTTTCTTCACACTCGTCGGCTTCCTCCTGCTCGAGCAAAGGCGTCTCCGACCCGTCGAGTTTCACAATGACAACTTGCAGCTCACGGTAAGTGCAGCGATGCCCTACCGACCACCGTCCATCGCACCGGTAGCACAATCCTTGAGCTCGGCGTTCTTTGACCTCAGCTTCCGTCAACCGGCGATGTGGGAAGCGGCGCTTCTCGGGGCGATTGA
The DNA here is from genome assembly GCA_018901935.1 of Pugionium cornutum. Lineage (NCBI taxonomy): Eukaryota > Viridiplantae > Streptophyta > Magnoliopsida > Brassicales > Brassicaceae > Pugionium > Pugionium cornutum. The sequence continues at coordinate 13,680,608 of CM032158.1, read as the reverse complement.
GGGTCTGTTTTAGGGTCGTCTCTCCTCTGTTTTCCCCCACCTTGGGCCTTAGTGGAGCTGCTATTGGGCCTTTTCGTTCCCAACTGGGCTGTGCTCCTAGGGCCTCCTGTCGACGATGTGGCGTTTCAGCACTTATTCCTGGCCCACGAGATTGGCTCGAGAACCTTAGTCCAATCGTGTCGCCTCCTCCCCCGAGCTGCGTCCATTCTTCCACCCCGATAGCCATAGCCATCATACGCTCCAAGGTTTTCGGATCAAAGAGCTTCACCCCTGTCCGTATAACTGGCTTCAACCCGATCATAAAGAGCCTCTCGAGCACCATCTCCTTGATCTCCGGTGACTGCGACGCGAGCAACTTGAACTCTCGGCAATACTCCTTCACCGAACCATTCTGCCACAACGTCAGTAGTCGATCGTACGGTGAGAGCGTTCCTCCAGCTGAAAAGTTTTCCAAGACCCTTCTCTTCATCTGTTCCCAGCTAAGAAATGGGTTCCTTTCCTTTTCCCATCGATACCATTCCAGCGCCTCTCCGTCGAGGCTGACGCCTGCTGCCTTAACCTTGTCCTCCTCCGCGAATACTCCCATTTCGAAGTACTGCTCAAGTCTGAATATCCATCCATCCACGTTCTCTCCATTAAACACGGGCATTTCGACCTTTCGCGTCAGCGGTTCCGAACTGGCTTGCCCCTTTTCTGCTGTCAAGCCCGATCCTTCTCCCCTCTCTAGGCTTCCCCGTTCTTGGGTAACTACTTGACTTACCTCCCCTTCTTTTTCCGGCATAGAAGTCGGCAGTGTTTTCCCTGCTAGCGATGACCGGAGCTCCCCTTGCGCAAGCAGCTCCTCCAATCGATCTAACACGCTGAGTCGGCTCAGCTGGGACTTCATTTCTTCCACAGCCTTCTCCAAGTTACTGAAGCGAGCAGCATCGATCTTCTCCACGATTTCCGTCTCCTTGCTCTGTTCTCCTTTCTTCACCATGGTTTCCCAGAACTAGCGCTCTGATACCAAATTGATAGAAGCAGAAATTTAGAAAGTTGAATTTTTACTTCCAAAACACACACACAAACACGTAACCTGAGAATGTTTTTAAAGGATCATTCTCCCTCCCCAACAAAAGACCATACTGTTTTGTTCTACATGCAACAACCGTTTACTTCTTCTTATTTATAGAAAAGAAAATTGATTCCTTCGTGCAGCAGCTCCCACGTTTTCCATGCTCGCGTGCTTCCCTTGGTGCCTTGCTGTCTCTACTAGTGCTCTTACTCCTGTGACGTGGCTTTCCACCTTGCTTCTTCCTTTTTCATAAGTCCATCCATGCAAATTTCCTTCTGCATTTTCTTTCTCCGGTGATAAGTGTATAAAACCGGAGGATGTGTATCTTCATATGTAACAAGATACTCCAGCAGCCAAACCTACAGTGGAGAAGACTACGCAGATCTCCTGATCAAAATTCTCTCAGCTCAAATATCGGTAAGTTGATGGCCTTTCATTACTCTCCCATAGTTCCATAGTAAAACATTCACCATAGTGATGCAGATTCATCCCATACTCAGATGGAATAAAGTGTGCTCTTTTACATATATTTGGCAGAGACTATACAATTTAGGTGCAAGAAAAATGGTGTTAGCTGGGTCAGGACCATTAGGTTGCATACCGAGTCAGTTATCTATGGTAAGCGGCAATAACAACAACAGTAGGTGTGTGACAAAGATCAACGATTTGGTTTCGATGTTCAATAGCCGTGTGAGAGATCTAGCAAATACTCTCAACACAAGCCTTCCAGGATCTTTCTTTGTCTATCAAAATGTCTATGATCTCTTTCATGATATGGTTGTGAATCCCTCTAGATATGGTAAAAATGACATCAATTCATATTTATTCAGCAAGGGAGTTTACTCTTATTGTGACACCAGAACTTAGTTTTCTGTTCCCCGTTCTGCAGGTCTTGTAATACCAAACCAAGCATGCTGTGGTAACGGGAAATATGGAGGAGCCTTAACATGCCTTCCATTGCAGCAACCGTGCTTGGATAGGCATCAATATGTCTTTTGGGATGCATTTCATCCAACAGAAATTGCCAACAAAATCATAGCTCACAATACCTTCAGCAAGTCTGCAAAATACTCCTACCCTATCAGTGTCTATGAGTTGGCCAAGCTGTAGAGAAATGTGTCTCAAAGCTAGATTTTCTCAGTTTTCTACTTTCTACTTAGAAAACTTTAAGTATGGGATTTGGATGTAACAATTTCCCAAATCTTCAGATCCTATCAACATTCCAATGTTATAAGTTAAACCTTTCTTTCTCATAAGTATTAGCCAGTACGACAAGATATTACTCTTGAACAGTCATTATTTGCAAAGTAAAGCTTAAAATTAAATTGAACAAAAGGAAAATTCAGCTTGGCTAACTAAAAATGTAGCATATATATTTTCAAGTGGACGAGATAGGGATACCGAGAAAGTGTTCTTATCCAGCGAATGCTAATTTACAGAAAGCTATAAACAAGTTTATCTTACAGTTTTTCTCTCTAAATTGTTCATCACTTTGTGAAGCATATCATTGCTGAGGTTCAACAATGTAAATGCTCTCCAATTTCATATCTCTGACATATTTGCTGTGAAACAGCCAAATTGTAAATCTTCCAAGAACGATGTGAAACAGCCGTTTAGTTACTGTTCACTGGACATATGCATCGAATCTTGGCTCATAGAAGCACACTTGGCTGTTGCATGACTGAAGAGCACACCCGGAAATCCAAGACCAAATCTTCTTATCCACATTGTAGAGAAGACCCTTTCCTTGATTCCAAGACGTAAAGCAGATCAAATTATCTTGTCCAAAACACTCAAATCTCTCAGCTGAAAGTCTCAGAAGTGGCCGGAAGTACTTTAGTGGCATTCTACTTATCTCTATCCAAGAAACCTTTGTGTGGTCAAGCTCCCATATCCTCATGCTTTGTAGAGTACTGTATAGACCAATCCTTCCCACGAGAAACAATCGCTTCTGAGTTCCAGCAACTAAGTAACCATCCAACAAAGATCTCGGGAACTTAGCTGGGATGTGTTCCCATTGCCCTGTATCAAGCCGATACATCATCAAGCCAAGAGGCGAAAGAGTTTCTAGATATAACCGGGAATCACAATAAGCCATTTTTGAGGAGCATAAATTCACTGCAGGCATTATCTGGTGTAGTGACCATTTGTCAGTTTTGGAATCATAAACCTCGGTAGGAAGTGACTTGTCCCCGTAAATGTCACTTGTGGCTATAACTTTGAACGATTTATCTGCGCGATCTACTACCATAATCAATTGCCTTTGCTGGTTAAAGTGCATACTCGGTAGAGTCCTCCAAGTTTGCATCAGAGGATTGCATACTAAAGTTCTGAAAGTTAGACCATCGAGACCCGAAAAGCAAACGAGACCAGCTGAAGAACCAACTAACCAAAAAGCCCATGTAGGCAAAAACGTGAATGGAACTTTGTACCATGTCTTCAGTGGCAAGCTAAAAACGGAGCATTGAGGAATCTGTGGCGAGTTCTTCCAAAAAGTGAGAAGACACGGTCCGTGAGATGACACATTTGAGTGAAACTTGAGAAAACTGTTATCCTGAAGTATCGAGTTCCATTTTCTACAGACGGTGCGGATCCTAAATATCATAAACGGCGGAACCCTAGCTAAAATCTCGTTCAGCAAATCCTCTGGAAGCATTGCCCATATGCTATCCTCCATCTGCACGTCAGCAACAACTGGTTTACCAAATGAAGCTACTGTTTCTTCCTCAAAACCACGAGGTTTTGTCTTGACCACTTTCTGCCTAGAAGGACTCGTGTTTCTCGACCCTACTCGACCTAAAGGGCTAGTGTTTCTCGATCCAGAGCCCTTCAATGGTGAAACTTGCTTCGATGAAGTACTCTCTTCATCTTCATTCTTTGTAGATGCAGAGCAAGCCACCGAACTTCCAGAATCCGATGAACTTTCCGCACTACCCATCAGCAATCCCCAAAATCTTAGACGTTCCATATAACCTCAAATCCAAACCATTAGCTATATAATACGCTTCGATGGCTTAGATGGCTTAGATCCCCAAAACCTCCAGGAAGATCATATGATCATCGAAGAAACAGAAAATCTGTAAAAAATCAGATCCTCGAACAAATAAAAACCCAGCAGGAAAACAACAAAGTGCCCGCAAAGGAACTCAAGCTCTGGAAAAAAATCGATCAGAAGCCACGCAATCAGCTAGCCTGGAGTTCGAGCAAAGATTCTAACTTTCAATCAGTAATTTAGTAATTTACCTCAAGATATTATGCGACAAGCTACGTCCTTAGACATCCGATGACATATATTTTGCCAGCTGGGTTTGCCTCGAGAGCAACGGAGAGAAAGAGACCTAATACAAATCTGTAGCTTCAATTCCGGGAAAGGAAACACATTGGGTTTTGGTACTTCTCAAGCATAAGTTAAGGGGTTAAATTGTAATACAGTTAAATATAGAGGACGTATCAAAGTAGGAGAGAAAGTAATCCGGTGTGGGCTATTACAGGTGAATCCAAGCTAACACCCAACCACCAATCGACACATATCAGGAAAATAAATTACATCCATGTTTGTTTTCAAGTGAAAATATCTTATAATAGACTACATGTTTTATATTTTCTTTGTAATTTGGTGGAAGTTAAAATTTACTATTTTTGAAATGGACAATAATTGAAGAACTTAAAATAAATTCTTTAAAAAAACCTAATTGGGCTCTATAAATTCGTCAACGAACTTTTAATAAACAGATTATGGGCCGTAAGATGGTTTTCCGGGTCGGGCAATATACTCCTATCCGAGTCAAATTACTACGGTGCAGAAATTTAGGGGAGAAAGATATTTATTTTTAATATGAGAACAAAGAAAAAAACAGAGAAGCTTTAGAATTTAGAAAACAAGGGTTTTTAAGAAAGGGTTTAAGGCGGCTTAGTATACTCTTTGCTTACCAATTGTTTATTTTTCTTGTTCTCTGTGATAGTCTTCAAAATTTGCTGATTTTGTTCTACGTTTTCTTTCTCATGCGCACGAATTTATTCAATCCCGTGTTGTTTTTGCTCCGGGTTATCGATCTTACTCATTTTAAGTCAATTAATGTCCAGTTGCCAAACCCCAGTTATCTCGGCAAATCAGACTAAAGTATTAGATCATTTCATTCCATTTCACAAACCCTTGATTTCTTGTCGAAAACCAGTTTCTCAATCCTTACCTATGTGGAGAAACATTGCTAAACAAGCCATTTTGAGGTCATCAGCTAGATCATCCATCGTTTCACGAACTCGTGGCTTTCTTGGGTTTTCTCAGGAGTCCATTTTTTCAAAAAATCCGAGATTTCCGTTTTCGGTGTTCGGCTCTGTCTCGGGCTCAGGATGTCACGAAATGGGTTTTCGTCGTTTAAGTGGCATCACTAGGCCAGATGATTTTTCTGGGCAGGTCTGGTTGGGATTATCTAAGAACGAGAGAAGCTTGAATGGGTCTTTCGCTAGAGGCTACACGAGTGTAGCCGAAGAGGTCTCGTCAACAGATGTCGAGGAAGAGCCTTCTATTGTCGATGAGGTACATGAAATGTTGAAGGAAGTGAAGAAAAAGGAGAAGAGAGATAACCATCATTCGTTGCGGGCAAAGAAGCAAGAAGATGTTGGAATGGGCCGCAGCAAGTATCGGAATCTCTGGAGAAGACAAGTTCAAATCGAGACTGAAGAATGGGAAAAAGCTGCTACAGAGTATAGGGAACTTTTGGCGGATATGTGTGAGCAAAAGCTTGCGCCCAATCTGCCTTATGTGAAGTCGTTGTTTCTGGGTTGGTTCGAACCATTACGAGATGCAATTGTTAAAGATCAGGAATTGTATAGATTAGGGAAGAGCAAAGCCACACATGCGCATTACATTGGCCAGTTACCTGCCGACATGATAGCTGTTATCACAATGCACAAATTGATGGGGCATTTGATGACTGGTGGCGATAACGGTTGTGTTAAGGTTGTTCATGCTGCTTGTACAGTTGGCGATGCCGTTGAACAAGAGGTTCGTTAGCTTGATCTCTCTGGTTTCTGCTTTGTTTATTTCAGATCTTCGTTTGCCGGTGATAGCCTGCTAGGTTGTAGTGGGAGATTTTCGCTCCTAGCTGTTTTCTGCCGGAAGTGAACCTGAACCTTATAAGGTCAAACTCTAACGTATCCCATAGCTGGATAATAGAAGTGTGAACCTGAACCAAAAACGGCAACTTTTGCTATAATGTTGAGAACATGAACTTGATAAGTTTTCACTATTTGTTAGTGGCTCTTTCATTCAGCATGTAACATTTATAATCAAGCATAAAACATCCCTTATGAAGAGGTGTGAAGTATTATTTTATTTCCTATAAGGTTACCTTGTCTATGATTGATCTGCTCTATGGTGTTTGGATGTGATATTGTTATGTTTCTCTTTATTGGATAGATAAGGATATGTACATTCCTGGATAAGACCAGGAAGAAAAAAGGGGATGACAATGAAGAGAGCGGGCAAGCTGAAAATGGAACTGCAATGAAGGAACAAGATAAGTTAAGAAAAAAGGTCAATGAGTTGATAAAGAAAAAGAAGTTGTCAGCAGTTAGAAAGGTCTTGCAGTCGCATGACTATACAAAACCATGGACCGCGGATGTTAGGGCTAAGGTGTGTATATGCTTGGCTGTGAAATTTCTGGTGAAGGAAGGAAAAATTATGTTGGCTGCATCAGTTGCTAACATTCTGATACATGCTAATTCATATTCCAGGTTGGAAGTCGTCTAATAGAGTTGTTGGTAAAAACAGCTTATATACAAGCTCCAGCTAATCAGCAGGATAATGATCTGCCTGATGTCCGACCTGCATTTGTGCACACCTTGAAGACAGTAGTTCAAGGAAACATGTGAGGAATTTTGATCTTAGTTATCAAGTAGTGCTTAACGCCTTGTCCTGAATGTTATAGGCTCATATTCAGCGTTTCTTGTACAGCAGGAAATCTGGGAGAAAATATGGTGTAATTGAGTGTGACCCTTTAGTCCGCAAAGGCTTGGAAAAAACTGTAGGTGACCAATTCTCGTTTGGTTCTTAGTCAGGTTACATTGAACCTGATATCAACAATTGTAATGGTGACTTTCTTTCAGAAGTTTTGGGGTAATTTATGTTCATTTTGTCTTTAAAGGGTTGAACTTAGTTGGCGCCTCTAAATAAGACTGAATATTCCTTGAAGTTGAAGAGAAAGGTATATTGAGACACTAATATAAATTTTAGGAAATGTGAATGTCGCCTTTTTTATCATGCAGGGAAGATATGCGGTGATGCCATACATGCCAATGTTGGTTCCCCCTCTCAAATGGTCGGGGTAAATGTGCTTTCTTTGCTGTGTAATGAAATAATTACATTGGATGGTAGCTCAAAATGAATTCTTTATTCCTCTTTTCAGTATAATGATAGTTGTTATACTATCTTTTGTGACCAAGGCTAATTTCTTGGGTCTGATAGAAACCTTAAGGCTGATTGAACTAAGTTAAAAAAAAAGAAAATTTAGGTTTGAATAGCAAATAGTATTTTCAACACTTGTTTACAAGGAGCTTGTAAAACATTTATTTTGGTAAGCGTTTTGTAATTCATTTCATTTCCATTTGGATGTTGTTTGCAGTTATGACAAAGGTGCTTACCTTTTTTTAGCGTCTTATATAATGAAAACTCATGGAGCTAGACAACAACGAGAGGCACTTAAAAGTGCACCTAAAGGACAACTAAATCCGGTCTTTGAGGTCAGAAATTACTGTTTCTTCACGTACTTTATGTCAGGAAAACAGTTACAGTTGTTAATTGCTGCAGTATGCCTTATGGAAATTTGATAGGCCCTGGATACACTTGGAAGTACTAAATGGAGAGTAAATAAGCGAGTTTTGACGGTTATTGATAGGATATGGAGCAGTGGTGGTTGTGCTGCTGATCTGGTGGATCGCAATGATGTGAGTTATTCTATGCATTTCTTTGATCTAATAATGATTACCGTTTTCCATCTGTACAATAGTTCAATTATTGTTTAGCAGATATATTCTTGATCCCTTGTGCATCAGAAGGCCTATTTGATTTCTTTAGTTTCAAACTGCAGGTTCCATTACCAGAAAAGCCAGATACTGAAGATGAGAGCATTATTAAAAAGTGGAAGTGGGAAGTCAAGCATGCTAAAAAGGAGAACAGCGAGAGGCATTCTCAGCGCTGTGACACGGAACTCAAGCTTTCAGTGAGCTTTATCCTCCTTGGTATCAAAGTAATGTTCCATTTTAAGGGATATTCGTAAAATTTTAAATGTGAGCAGGTAGCACGGAAAATGAAAGATGAAGAAGGTTTTTACTATCCCCACAATATTGACTTCCGGGGACGAGCATATCCCATGCCCCCTCACTTAAATCATCTCGGTTCTGATTTGTGTCGGGGTGTTTTGGAGTTCGCTGAGGGAAGGCCTCTGGGAAGTTCAGGGTTACGCTGGCTGAAGATACACTTAGCAAACTTGTATGCTGGTGGTGTAGATAAGTTATCACTTGAGGGACGTCTAGCTTTCACCGAAAACCACTTGGATGACATATTTGATTCGGCAGACAGACCACTCGAAGGAAGCAGATGGTGGCTGCAAGCTGAAGACCCATTTCAGTGCTTGGCTGTGTGCATAAATCTTACTGAAGCTCTGAGAAGTCCATCTCCGGAGACAGTTCTGTCTCATATTCCTATACATCAGGTACTTTGTGGTAGAAGTTACCACATTGACATCTCCTCCTTCGGGCTTGAAATTTTTTAATAACTTGACGTTGTAGTTTCTCTTCAATCTGTGTGTGCCTTTAAAACCCTTCCTATACTTTGGTTCTGGCCAGGATGGTTCCTGCAATGGTTTACAGCATTATGCTGCTCTTGGGAGAGACACAGTAATTCTTTTGTTTATATTTTTTACTATTCTTTTCTGGCTGATTGTCATCTTGAGTTTCTGATTATAGTTTTTAAAAAATGATGATTAGTTAGGAGCAGAAGCTGTTAATGTAGTTGCAGGTGAGAAGCCAGCAGATGTTTATTCAGGAATAGCTACCAGGTAAGCTCTGCATCTGCCGCTAAAGCTAACTTAACTTTAATCCAAGAAATATTCAAAAGTCCATATACATATGCGCTGCAGGGTTCTTGATATTATACGTCGAGATGCAGACAGAGATCCTGAAGCTTTTCCAGATGCATTGCGTGCAAGAAAATTACTTAACCAGGTCAGTCTCTGTTTACTCATCACATAACTGGTCAATCGTTACCACTTAATGCTTGTTCAAAATTTATAGGTGGATCGGAAGCTTGTAAAGCAGACGGTTATGACAGCAGTTTATGGTGTCACCTATATTGGTGCTCGGGATCAAATAAAGAGAAGGCTGAAGGAGCGCAATGCATTTAATGGAGATGAAACGGAAATTTTTGGAGTGGCTTCTTATGCAGCAAAGGTATATTAGCTAAAGATGAAAGAACTAACATTAGACGATCTTAATTTGGTGATTTTATTGATCTGATCTTCAGTGAACATGTGCTTAAGAATACTTCTCCCGTAGTTTTCCAGTCCTAATGCACTTTGTAAACTAATAAAGTAAAAAAAAATGCTATTAGAGGATAATAAGTTGTATTCGGCATGTTTGGGGCAGGTAACATTAACTGCTCTAGATGAGATGTTTCAAGCTGCACGCGCCATCATGCATTGGTTTGGTGAATGTGCAAAGGTGTGTAGACATTTTTTTAGTGTCTATTAAAATTGCTAGTGGACTTCCAATAATGCTTAATGAAAAAGAATCTTTCGACAAGCAGATTATTGCTTCAGAAAACGAGACAGTTCGATGGACAACACCATTGGGTCTTCCTGTTGTACAACCTTACCAGCAAATGGGAACAAAACTCGTAAGTCTTCCTAGACATTAATAGAGATGATAACAATGTGCTAAAACCATAACTCTTGTTTGTTGAATCTAAATGTAATAAATATCTTCTTACAGGTAAAAACATCCCTCCAAACCTTATCGCTTCAGCATGAAACTGATAAGGTCGACCTCAGCTTTACCTTGGTTTTGCTTATGAACGAAAGATAGGTTAGGAAGCAGATTACAGTGCAAGCATATTACTAAAAGAATTTTGTGGGTTTTGGTTTTGTAGGTCATTGTCAGGCGACAGAGGACAGCTTTTCCTCCAAATTTTATTCACTCCCTCGACGGCTCTCATATGATGATGACTGCAGTTGCCTGCAAAAAAGCAGGCCTGTGTTTTGCAGGTTCTGTCCTTTTTTCGCAACTTAAAATCTCTTTGGACCTCCATCTTCCTCTAAACCTTGGCCTTGCATCAATTAACGCATTTCTTCTAACAATATTCCAACAGGAGTTCATGACTCGTTTTGGACACATGCGTGTGACGTGGATAAATTAAACAGAATACTACGGGAAAAGTTTGTTGAGCTGTATTCTCAACCCATACTAGAGAATGTAAGCTTCACCTGCGTCTCCATGTTCAGTTGGTTATAATATGGCATGTGGAAGGCTGATCATAACCTAGAACTGACTTTTTCTCTTTTCTAACAGTTGCTGGAGAGCTTTGAGAAATCGTTTCCTCATTTAGAATTTCCTCCTCTGCCTGAAAGAGGAGATTTGGATATAAAAGTGGTGTTAGATTCACCTTATTTCTTCAACTAATAAGAAATTTATGGCTTCCACTAAGATTCTCAGACATGTTTCAAGCTCTGAAGAAACAAGATGAGAACTTTTTTCCTAAGGCTTGAGCTTTGCGTGTGAAGGAAAAGAAAAGCCTCTTGCAAGGAAAAGAAAAGCTTCTTGCAAGGACCAGAGCAAAGGAAACGCTTGTGCTTTGTTTATAGAGTCGCAGACAGAGAGAAAATGTGTAAAAGGAAGCTTTTGACTTTGTACTGATGAAGCGTTGGTGAAATCTCGTGAGATGGAGTAGTAGCTTCTTATATGAGAAATCCCGGTTTCAGGGAACTAGAAATTAGGATCTTTCGATGTTGTGGTGTAAAAAGAGGTCGGTGCATTGTACAATAGCAAGTACTGTTACTGTACCAGAAGCTTTGGCTAGTGTACAAGATGGATTAACTGAAATGGAAGTCAAATCTTTTATTAGATTATCGATTTTAAGCTTTGTAACATCTGTTTTTTTGGTTAAATACGAGATAGTTTGTTCACTTGTGTTACACCATCCTTAACTAAACAGCATGAATGACCTAATAATACATATGGCGTTAATTTTGTTACTACTCTGATGTGGCTATGGCTGAGGTGTACTTGTTGACTGGAAGAAATACCAAAATGTGAAATTCAGAGGCTTTTGAGTCTAATTCCCTACAAGGTATTCGCTCCATCTAGAAAAATCCATGATGATGATGCTTGAGATACTTTCTTTTTTATTCCTATCAACAGTTCCAGTACAAGCTCTCCAAGGATCTTTCTTAGTTAAGCGAAGCTCCTTTGTCAAGAAACTATCGCAAACATGCAAGTTTTTTCCAGTAAACTTTTTGCAGTTGTTTGTATGTTTTTCATAAGTTTTCAAGAAGCAAAAGTTGTGCGAGTAGTTTGGTATTATAGAGTTACTTGTATGTTCACGCTCAGTGGAATGAGATGATGAAAAAAATACTAATGGGAAACACCTAAAGGAAAAAGGCTTTTTATTAATGAAACAAAGTAAAAAGTGGGAGAATTGGAAAAGAAAGCTTCATAAATTCGGAAAGTGTTTTTTTTTTTAAGTTTGCTCACAAGAACAGCTCAAGGTTTGGCATTAACTGGTGGTGGGTTAAGCTCATCCCAAGCTTCAATCCAAGTGACCATGGCGTCTGCAAGCTTTTCAAAGTATGGGTCTAAGGAGCTAAGCTTCTCCTTAACCATCTTAGAAAGCTCAATGTAGCATTGTTGAACAGTTGTTGCTTCTTTCGATAGCTTTACGTTTTGGAAGAAAGGAATGATCTCCTCTTGCCAGAATATTCCCTTGTATTCCTTCTTCAGGTTCACAAATGGGTTACTCGCTTTGCTGTGGTATATGTATGGCAAACCCGTCTTCACTCCCAAGCTCAAGTGGTCACATATCACCTATTACCAAAAAGAAAGATACATAGCATTGGCTTGATTCATATCTCTAAATTTCGTACAAAAGTTAGTACCTTGATGCACCAACCAGCCCACATATCGTCGTAACGACCAATAGGCTGACCATCACCCATGAGACCAAAGTACATAGCTGGTCCAATCAAATCACGGTCGAAAGCCAAATTCATACCACACATTGGGAAAAGTGTTCCCTTTGGGATTGTCATTACAGCATCCACATACCTGACAATACAAATGTTTCAGCCAAGACAAAAATATAAACAAAACATACAAGTGGTTATGATATATCACCTAGTGTTCCTCTCCTTAGGCTTAACGAGTTGGGTCGGGGCATCGTAATCAGGGATGTTGAGCCAGAGACCATGTGAAACAGCTGTTGAAACACCTTCACGAAGACTAAAAGGGTATCCACGGACAAAATCAGCACCTTCACGATATGGATCATACAAGGTGTTGAAGAAAAAGGGAGACGATGGACATAGAAGGTTCTTTATGTGTTGCTCAAGAGCGTTTACTGCTTTCCCAGATGGATCCTTTGCAACCTATGCTTGCATACACATCCAATAAATACATAATAAAATATGAATGAGAAAACTGGCTAAAATCCACATCCACCATCAAAAAAGTTCCAGAAAGTCCTCACAGAGTTCTAGATATCAGAAGTTTACAAATCCCAAAAGGTAAACAAAAGAAAACGTTGAAGAACAATGACGTGTAACCATATCGTAAAAGGTAGCTATAGTGACACAGACAGATCAGCTCAACAGCAATGTAGTCAGTAATATGTCAATCAGCTCAGAAATGTAAAAGTAGACATTTACAATCGAGTGAAGACAGAGCAAGACTCCTCAAGTGGATTTGGTACAAAAACATTGAATTGCAGAACAAGGATTATCAACAGGCTTAAGATCCCTCAAATTTAGGTGAATGGGTTACTTCAAATCAAGCAATGAGCTTAAAAATAATCCACACAGACAGCAAATTATAAGGCAAGAGAAGCAGTAAGAGTTCAAAGAACTTACGAAGCAATCGTCATCAATGGTGAAGATATACTTCTTCTTAGACACCATGTAACCAAAGCAACGACAAGCGGAATCCTTGAACGAGATGCAAGAAGCTTTGGGTCCGAGGATCCTGTTAATGTCGTTTCTGTTGTAAAGCTCGTAGTCGAATCCTTGAGGAACAGCGATCTTCTTCGATGGATCCCCGTCCTGAACGATGATCAGATGGTAAGGCTGGAGAAAAGGCCTCCACATCTCGAGAAAATCGAGGTTTCGGATTGTCGGAATCACGATGTCGAGCTCATCTTTCAGCAAAGGCGTCGGATTCACGGCGATTCCAACGGTATTCGCAGGCTCAACCATTATTCAAGGCAAAGAGATGAGATCGGATCGGTGATGAGATGTAATTTCTTTCTGTTCTCTTTTTTTTTTTTTGAGTTTTGAAACTGAGATGAAACTGGTAGTAGTTTTTCATTTATACAGACCTGGCACGTGCTTTCCTGGCGCACGTGACAATTATGACACGTGTTCGATCTAGACTCGTTCAAGATGTCCAATCGGAAAGTTGTACGGTTGGAAAGTCAGATTTCAGTTTTGTCTTTTTGATGCCCGTACAATTCGGTCTGATGTAATAATCCTAAAATCCACTACATGCAATACTTGTGATTATGATGAAAAACTCCACACAACAACACATTAGGCTACGGGCTTCTACTATTACAAGTGAACGTATATCTAAGAAGTAAGAACATCTCCGTGTAGTATTGGAATGTAATATTAAGTAACGTATGTCTAAAACATTCTTTTACAGCTTTACTTTCGAGAATAACTGAAAAAGTAATAAAATTGAAATCAGAACTAATTGATAACGATTTCTTTCCTGAAAGTCAAATAATTAAACTGACAATTACTTTGATATGTAGCGAAGGAATAGTGCATGCTATGGTAGTGTCTTAAAAAACAATTATTAATTTTAAAAATAATGATTAAAGAATGCTACATCAGCTCTAATATTTCTAAAGACATTATTGTTGTCGACAAAAAGGACATGAATCACAATATTTAATTAATTCGACAGATATTCGAATCATTTGATAATATTCTCTGATATTTATTACTTGTCAACAAATCCCTAAGTCGCGGTCGTTGACCGCTCGTCGATGCACGTCGTCTATGATTATTGCATAAATCATATGACTATCATTACAACGAGAATACGTGCACGTGTATGTGATTAAAAACCTATTACGTCCCGAAGATTAAAGACAGGTTTGCAAATACCACTACAAGATTTGGCGTATTGGTTACAAATTCAAGTTTCAAAAACTGTTGTCTAAGTTTTGAAGCTTCTTTTAACTCTCAGAAGCTAATACAGCTGAACAAGTAAATAATCTAGACTTTCTTCTGCCGTTAGCAAAGTTGAACGAATGATTACAATAGTGTTGAAAGAATGATCCGATTGTTAACATGACAGCTCCCAATAACCAATGGAGTTCTAAAAATATACGCAAGCGAGTATACTGAAATGCGTGAATCTGTGTCATGTGTACGAGTATATATTTTTAATTGGGCCTTAAATGGGCCTTAAACGGGCCTTAAATGGGCCTTAAATGAGCCTTCAATGAGCCTTAAATGAGCCTTCAATGAGCCTTACATGGGCCTGAAATAGGCCTTACATGGGCCTTAAATGGGCCGATCTTATAGTACGCTTATCTTTAATAATGTAGCCTTTTCTTATTTTGCCTCAGTAAATGTTTCCATTTCACATGAGTGACAAAGCAAAAAAGGTTGAATCGATCTGGAAGTACACAGAACCATTACAGTCAATGGCGGTGATGAAGCTAAAAACTTTACACACCTCTAATCGTTATCTCTTTCAAAAAGACCCTTTTGCAATTAGGTTACAAAAAGAAGTTGTATTCTGTGCTTGAAACCCAGAAGGATCAGATGAAATCACCAGAGAGAGAGATGGATAGAAAAACAAGAAGAAGAAGAAGAATCGTGAGTTTGAGAGAGGCGAAGTTTCCTTGTGCTGAGTTCGGTAGAAAAGGGTATGAATCTGGTGGAGGTAACATACATTCATCGCCATTAAAGTAGACTTTTCTAGGAAAAGCCCAACCTTGCTTGAAAGTGAAGGTCTTCTGATCTTTCTGTAGCAAAACCTCTGATTGAACATTCCCTGAAGGCCCAGCTTCCATTAAAAGATCATTGTAAAATTTCATTCCATAGAACATCCCAGTATCATCTGCGTAGTAAGATTAGGACTTTAGGTGTAAATGTTTGGTGTAAAGGTTGAAAATTTTTCTCACTACAGAGACAGAGAGAGAGACACTTACTTATGGATCCATAAGGAGCAACTGGTTTGTAATCAAAGCTGAAAACTTGAGTTACATTGTTGAGATTTGGGTGCTGAATTGCTAAAGTCCAAAGTGTATGATTCATCCTGTAATTGAAATTAGTCACTGCTATCTTCACGCGCCAATAGTCTTTGTAGTTAACTTTAACGTGCCAGTGAACTCTAATCGGGCACATATGATGTGTGCATTGTAGCAAAGGAGCGTTGTCTTTTTTCGGTGTGTTTATACCTTTCTTGGTTAGAATCTTAGAATCAATTCTGCAAGAAAATATTGATTATGTCAATTCAGAAGATAAGAAAAAGTTTGAATTTCATTGATTTGTTTTTCTTTTTGCTCACTTGACGCAGCTCCTTTTGTTTTCACAACCACAGGCACAAGACGGGCAAGGAGTTATGGTGTCGTTGTAGAAAGAAGAGAAGGAGACACAACAGCTTGGATGCTTTCTGGCTAGAAACTGTGAGTATGTGCAGGTAACATTCCATGTCACTGCAGAAGCATAAGTTTAAAATAATGTTTAGAGATCATTGATGCATAAAAATGAAAGAGATATAAGAGTTTAAAGTTGGGAATATCGCAAACAAACAAAAGATCAAAAAAAAATTCAGCTTTGATTTGTTCCATCTTAAGATCCTGAGTTATGCTAACACGATCACCTTTCCATCTACAAGACGTTGAAAGCTTAGTTTGAGTATCAATCTTCTTATAGACTAATTCTTTGCTAACTTTTTGAAACTATATCCAATAGAGCTTTGAAATGCAATTAGAATCAGGCTTAGTTAGACGTTTAGATGGGAAGGTATAGCACACCAACTTGCAGGCAAACATCTGAAAGAGATAGTTCCATCTAACCGTTCACATGCATCTGAAACTAACTCATTTGGCTATCTCAACAAAATTTACAAAGGACTAGACTGTTATCAAGTAAAATAAAAAAATAACGGTTTAAAATGGTTCGGATCAAGGGTTTTTTTTCTTCTTCTAGATTTATCCTCTTAAGTTTACTTACTCAAAGCTTGAGTTTTTCGCCGTTTGTCAGGTGTGAGAAAAGCAGTAGAGGGCACGATTTTGGCAGGACCACAAGTGTAACCAAGCCCGGGACCAAGCAATGTGAAGTTCTTAGGGAGCTTGACAGTCTTGTTTGTAGTTCCAGCCAAACCAACACTAACCTGAAACTGTGATACAGCAGATGATGGATCTTGCCCCCAAGCTGCAACTACACCACCTTTGCAACAATTCGAGAATTGTTGATTGTAAGGCACACCTGGCAAGAGATCAACGACTGTCGGGGTTTTCTTACAGCAATGAGGTACATTTCCCTTGAACTTGGAACAGTCTCCTTGTTCTGTTGTTTGTGCGCCAACCATTGACCAAATCACTTCTTTCTTTGCCCATGTCCAGCCTAGTGTCCAACCGGGGTTTTGTATGTGCCGGTACATTTGGAAGTTGTTCATAGTTACCGTTGCCTACAAACTCATATAATGTATAGAGATGACGAGAGTTTGTGCAAGTTTCAAACGCACATACACGCACGCACAAACGCTTAGAGGATTCTTACCACATAGCCATCTGCTGTCCAGGACATGATATCCCATTTGATTGTAATGTTCCCATTAGGATCCAATGGATCATAAGCAGCTGTAATAGAAAAAAAATCAAAGAACAATAAGTTAAAGGTTTTGCAGAGAGCAGGCGAAAGTGAATATCCCAAACTCACATGCACCAACGATGATCATGAAGAAGAAGCAGAAGCAGAAGAAGAGCTTCATCTTTTTCTGTAAAGTTCACCTCACAGGATTTGAAACTGATCCTTTATGAATTTAAACAAAACCCTTTCACAGATTCTTGGTGAATTTTTGAGGTCTGAAGATGGGATTTACCTACATGCTGTTGCATTCTACAAATTTATTCTTTCTTGTTTTCCATAGCTTTAAGCAATGTTTACGGTGATTGATAATAAAACAGCAACAGAAAACTGACGTGTTCTAGTCCGAATTCGAACACAACATCTGAACTGTCCTTTTAAAAAAGAAACGTAAACCCTAATAATTGAGAGATGAGAAGTGAGAACTGAGAATGTAACTTGGGGTTGAAGACAAAAGAGGTGGGGAACTGGTCATAAGTCAACTTCTGACACGAACGTATCTCCCAACTTAGCTGACTATCTTCGTAGGCAATCATTTCCAGAAAAAGTTAAAATCTTGATTAATGGTATCATTTTCTTCATCCAATTGTTCCCAGGAATTAATTAGAGATTTCTAATTGCTATATCTTATGACATTTGTGCATTTCTCAGTTTAAAGAAAACATGCGAGAATCTTTATCAACAAACAGGTGTGTATATATACGGATGTGTATGAACAAATATGAGAATGTGTATGAGTTTACACATAATAGACACCACAGATGAGCTTAAAGCACTTGCCTAACAGATAGTACATGGTTCGTCTGATCCATCTTACAATCAACCAATTTTGCACTTATTCCCTTAACCACCCAAAGTTCAATCTCCTCGTCGTTTACCTGTAGTCCAACAAATTCTCTGAGAAGCAACCAAAAAAGGTTATCAACGCTTTGTGTAGTGGAAAGTAAAAGAAATTCACCTGTAGAGTGTTCTTGCTAGAGGCATACAGTACTTTGCCAGATTCATCTGAGACTAAATCCAATAGTGACAATAATCTCATCTTCGTTATACAATCCTCCTCGACAATGTGACTATAATTGATTTTATCTTCTTATTTTGTTTTTTCCAATCTTCTTATTCAGTTCAAAGTTTGGAAGTTGTGTATTCAAATAAACAGTGTAGTTTTTCCATTAAAATTTTAAATACGGCAATTGTCTAAACTAACACTTTTTAAGTTTTTGTTATAAAAATATCATTATTAGTTTAAATTTCCAATAATATCATAAATTTAAAATTAAAATAAATTAAAACTATATTTTAATAAAAAGAACTTTAAATTGGAAAAAATGAACCCAAATATAATATTTTAAGTTTATGTATAATTTATTTAAAATAAATAAGTATTTTTAAATAATTATCTGTGTTATTTTTAAGATTTTAATGTTATGGTGATAGATTTGTAAGAAATTTTTTAAAAATTACTATTTAAAGATATTACTCTTTTATTTATATTAAATATATCAATTACAATTTAATATGCTAATTATTTTAGGAAAATACTAGAATGGGCTAAGGCTGTATAGAAGAATGTAACTACAAAAGTAAGCCCAATGATATTTTGAGCTTTTATAAAAGAAAATCAGAATTGGTCTCAAATGAATAGAAGAATTTGTGGAAAAGACTTTATTTTGTTCGAAGAATTAATTTTCTTCTTTTGTCAACTTTTTCTGAATCTATTCCTCATTTTCTTTATTTTTTAGCTTTTGATAAATAAACCCAAAAAGAGAATGAAAGTTGTTAAAAATCTGACAAAGGAGGTAACTCTCACCACAAGACTTGAAAGGATTGTGAGACCCAATGACTTGACATGGACCATCACAATATGTACAATCATCATGATCATCTTTATCATTACCATTATCATCATTATCCTACGGACGAGATTTTCTCGCTGACTTTTATTTATAAGTGACGTTGAAGGATGGCAATGGACATGTGAAATTCTGAAGAAACCCTCACTTTTTACATTTGATTTTTTCCTACTTTCTTTTAATAAAAAAATATATTCTTTAAAAATAATGGATATTACAAAAGATAACTCTTGTTTTCCTCAATTTTACAATTTTCATCCTTTTAAAATCTTATATATATATATATATATGAAAGATTATGTTCTGACAACTTGTTTTGTCACTCACGATTGTTTTTTTGATGTGTTAGCTTTTAAAAAAACTTGCTTCATTATTCAGTTTTCTATTTTCAATTTAATATGAAGTTATTCGATTCTCCCTTCAAAATCACTTTAGTTTGTGAAAGTGTTTATCATAAAATGATATTTCTGCATGATGATATGATTATAAAAATGAGTTAGGCAGTAATTAATTGCCCTTTAAATTTGATAATGATAAAAGGAAAGTAAATAGAGAAGAATTGAATGATTTTAGCTGAGAAAGGCATATGGTGCTTACATGGTTTCCATGCTCTTTGCTTAAAAAAGAAAAAAATCAATGTGGTTCTGTATACTATTTTTATTAGTTTATTTTATTTTTACTATCTTTCCATTTCCCTCGTATTTGATGGATTAATTCACTGAAAATCTGAGAAGATGAATCAATTCCAAAGGTACAGCAGTTTATGGATGCAGATAAAAATGGAATGCCCATATGATTGGAACAATTTGAGGAATATATTAATTAATAAAATAAAACTGATGTATATATATATATGATATTTTTATATCAGAAAAATAGTCATTAAAATATTGAATTTTGCGTTTGAGTTATTTAAATATCAAATTTTTTTAATGAATAATTTAAATAATGATTTGTAATTGACTGTATCGATTTGGATATGTGATTAATCAATATTAACAGTAAAAATAACAACGTTAACTCTGTTATATATTTTAGTCAACTAAAATTAAACATTAAAATGTAAAAGAGTTAACGGTGTTATTTTTTATGTTAATATTGACTTATTGCTAACTTAAATCGGCACAGTTAAGTAAAAAGTTGTTATTTAAATGACTCATTAAAAAGTATACTATTTAAATGATTTAAACGCAAAAGTTCTGTTTCTAATGAAAAATTTTCTTTTTTTATATCACTCATTCCGCAAAAAAAATAACTATTAAATTACACATGAAGTTGAATGTCTAAATGGTATATACATAGAGCTAATACTATTTTAAAATAATTAAAATGACTTGGAAAAGATAATCTTAGGAAACAATAAATTTGTATGAAAAAACTAGTTACAACCAACGAATATCAGATAAAATAATATTAAATCGTAAAAGTGGAAAGATTAATAGAATCCTTCACATAGACCGAGAAGCGTTGGATTAGTTTAAAATATTGAATATAATCTTAATTAGTAAAGAGCAATTAATATCATGATTGGATTTTAGTACTTCCCACTAAGGCATTCATCGTAAATAGAGCTTTGTAGAAATGGGCAGATTATAATTATATGTTTATGGGAATATCAAAGTAAGAGTATTTTTAGTTAACCACTAGAATATCCTCCAATGACAAAATTACATATTTTTAACTAACTTATTTATAATATAGTAACTGTGAACTTAAGTATACGTGAAGGAAGTACCAAATTGCCATGTGCATATGATGAACTATCCCAAAATTTGGTCATTTTGTTTCCTTGACTTTTCTTCTTCTGATTTTTGATGGTTTTCTTTTAAGAAGCAACAATTTTTTGACGTTACAACATGTTGAATTTGAAGCATTAATTAAGGCTATGGAGTGTATGTTCGTTTACAAACAGATAACTGTTGCTTTTGTAAGAAATTTACAAGACCTAAGAAATGTTTTATATACTTCTCTTTTATCATTTCTATAGTTAATAAATAACACAAAAACGAATATCCCTAATATATTATTTGAGAAACTTTTTAACAAAATAACCTTACTCTTACGTGTTAATAACAAAAATGTCAGCTGACGTGTCAACACCATAGCGAATTTCAGTTTAAATATATAAAAATGTTTAAGTTACTAGAATAATTACAATACATACCATTGATATTAATTTGGTTAGAAAATAGATATAATTAATTCAAATAACCCAAAAATACTGTTACATTTTTAAAAACAATAATTTTTATTTCTTTAAATTTTTATTCGTTAATTTATAAATAATTTCAAATAAATATAAATAGATTTAATTTATTACCGTAATCCCTAATATATCATTTAAGAAACATTTTAAGAAAATAACTTTACTCTGACGTGTTATTAACAGAAATATCACGATGACGTATCATCACTATAGTAAATTTTAAACAAATATACAAATAAATTTAACTTATTAGAATATAATATATGTCATTGTTATTAATTTAGTTAGATAATTAATATATTTTATTAAATTAACCAAAAATACTATTAAATTCATAAAAGGTAATTATTTTTCATTTCTTAATTTATATACACATTAATGTTAAAACTAATTTTAAATAAAAGTTAAAATTATATAAATATTTAATTTATATTTACTAATAAAATATAATTTGTGAATATTTTTCCTACGCATGGCGTGGATATAAATCTAGTATAGTCTTAAAACGATATATGATAGTTTAATTATAGTAATTAAGGAAATAATTAGACCGTTAAGTAATTGAGTTTATTGTTTTTCGTTACTTGCAAACACATTAACACACTATCTTTTGGTTTTGGGGAACATAAAAGTCCCCTCGACGATGGCTATTATCTATGTTCTACGAGTTGACCTAATTGATCTGTGTGTAGGGAAACAATATGTACGTTACATGAAAGATTGCTTTTTACTAATCACTAAGCATTGGCTACAAAGTTAGGGAAATATCTTTTTAAATAAACTCAGGAATCGCATCTCTATGAAATACTTAATGACTTTGTCTCCCTCTTTGTATACATTTATATATCACGAAATTAATCACATTTTACATATATATACACAAATTTTAGTACATAATTTGTGTAACATTTTCACAATTCTTTAAATACCTAAAATAATGTTATTTTATTATTATTTTCTATTTTGACTCTAGTTTTCAAATAAGGATTGATAAGCAACATATTTTTATCACTATAAATTTAGAGTAATACCTTAAAATAATTTTTAAAGTTTATCATTCAATTCTAACACATTAAAAATAAAATTCATAAAATAGCATAAATTATTATGTATAAATAATTATCTACCTTAAATAAACTATATAAAATTAAAATATAATATTTGCATTCACTTTTTTCAATTTAGGGTTTAAATTTTTTTTATTAAAAAGAGATTTTTAATTATTTTAGTATTAAATTTTTGAAATTTAAATGATTAGTGTTACATTTGAAATAAAAATTTAAAATAGTATTATTTTACACAATTGCCCTTATAATTACTATTAATTTGTGTTAAACAATCATTATCAAAAATCTCACCAGTTTACATATGTATATGCAATGTTAAACTATACGTGTATATAGTGAGAGTATATAACACATAGATGCATGCAAGTTTTTTTGGTTTTTCATGTGCATGTGTTCGTAATGTTGTTCATTAAACTCAAAGGAAAAGAAACATACACTTCAAAATAATGTGAAAAGATACAAACAAATATAAGAAAAGGTGGGTGATAAAGTGGAATCATGTGCCATCAATGAATTGAAAATAGATACTCAAGACTTATCATATAAGATAAACCAAGTACACACTATGATTAGGTTCAATATTTAGGAACTGTGAATTCAAAGAAATCCATGAAATACAATATTGCGTCATATATCTCACTAGCCAATATAATTGTTTCCCTATACTAATCTGTTTACAATTCTTAGGTTTAGTTTTACCCTGTCAAAATACTTAGAATGCTTCAAATGATATTTCACGAGATATGATTAGTATAATTGATTCTCAATGAAATGTAGTTATATTGCATGATGTCATGGATGACACATGGCGTGCTTGACATGTGATACATGTTACGAGTTTGAGGATTTTAGAGTCAATGCAAAATATCAACTCACATTACTAAAAACAAACATGGTCCATGTTCAACTTCTCACTCTCCCTTTTTCACATTTTCAAGTTTCTATAAAACACCTAACCCAAGATCTTTGGGAATGAAACATATATCTATATCATACGTATGTTTAAACAATTCTATTTATGTATTTACATATTAATTTCTCTTACCGAAAAAAACTGCAACTCCAAATGTTTGTATCGATGCAATTATCGGGAACTACGATTTATGTTCGATTAATACACTATTCTGATATATATATAAGTTTACAATACACTAAAATAAATTTTATATATCATCATATGGTCATACAATAGAGTTTCTTTTTTTATATTTTTTTAATGTTTTTTCCATAAACTTTACACTTTTAGTATACATCGATTTGTCGTATTAATAGTTATAACTAGATTTTGACCCGCGTCATGCGCGGAGTAAATTATTTATTATATTTTATACAATGAAATTTTATAAAAATAATATATATAATTAGTTTATATATTGAAATATTGTCTGAAAATTTAAAAATCATATTACCATGATAAAATAATATATCATAATTATATTATGTATAATGTAAAATATAGTCTTATGGATTGTTTTATATGAGTAAAAATTTATTTTCTATGTGAAAAGATTTGAATATTTGAAATTTAAAAAATTCTAGTAAAGAAATATTTTAAAAATCAATTAAAATTATAACAAAATATAAGTGCTTATACTAAAATCATTAATAAGATAATATTTTGGTGTAGAAATTAAAATATGTTATCGATAAATATAAAAGAGTATAAATATAGTTTGACTATTTTTCAATTAAAATTTAAATCAAAATGTTGGCATTGACATATAATAATTTATGTATTGATTAGTAGTAGATAATGTAGGGAAATATTTATAAAATTTACTCTAATGATTTTATGGTGATTGAATGGCATATATAGTAATTTATCTAGTAAATTAAGACTTGTTTGAAATTTATTTTGAGAGATTATGAGGAAGCGACACCTCAGCTGGTATAGTTGTAAATAACACGTCGAGGTAAGGTTATTTTTTTAAAATGATTCTCAATTAATATATTAGGGATTTGTGTAATTAAAATTATTTTTTGTCATCTGATCACAACAAATCGAATTATACACGTTTGAAATAGATATAAATAATATGGTATAAACACTAGAAGATTTATTTTTTCCAACTATAATTTATATCCATAATTGATATACATATGCGTTTCAAATGAATCACTATATAAATCATTTTGGATCGTAACGTTTGGAATAATTATAAAACCTAATAATGCGATATATAATTAGAAACCTTACACACGCTTTCTTGATTCGCAACGATCTCACTAAATTCACATGTGCAACATTTCGTTTTCTTACAAATTAAGGCCACAAGCCAAACATTTAAGAAATGATTAAATAAGTTAAATCATTTGAAATAAAGTAAGTTCTCAAACGCCAACTTGTTCACAGCACATAGTTGAACACAACAGTACGTGATCTGTCCAAAAAGGTCTTTAAACTAGTACATCGCATGACATAAACACTCAAACCAAAATTCTACAAGTTTAAATCTCTCACTTTATGTTTTATTATAGTGAAGAAAAAGTTTATTATATTATTCTATGATTTAACTATGTATAATACGGTGTGCTAGTGTATAATTGAATGTAAAGGTCATATAGAAAAGTTATCATACAAAATTAGTATGTCACACACATGTATAAACGAGATAATTACGATCGAGTTAGAACAATCGAAAATAAAGTAAACAGTTTTGAATACAAGTATTTCACTTTAAAGAATTGAACTACATATGCTTTTGTGAAGGCAACAAAAAATTATTCTTTAGTAAGACCCACCAATCCCAGACCATGCAAGCTTTCTTCCAGTGCACCAATCCACTTTCTTCCTAAAACAATGATATTAAAACTTTGTTTTCTACCATTATATTAATTCAATTATTCTCTCTTACTTCTTTTTTTTGTAATATGATTTTCTCTTGTATGCTTAAAAAATTATGTTGTCTGTCTCTGACAAACTCCACATGCATATGTAAAAAAAGGGTACCAAAGACTTAAGAGACCCACCCACATTATTTTGTCCACATGGATGTGTAAGGAAACTTTTTATTTCTTTTCTCTCTTCATTACTTCTTATTAATTGTAAATAAACATTGAGTAAATGATTTCTTCTTGAATTATAAAATAAAGAAGAAAAGAATTTAATTTGGTCTGTGCTTGCATGTGCATTTCTTTCATTAGAGATGCATAAAATATAGATACCTCATTATTCCAGGCAGTTTTTCTACTCCAAAGCTGTGTGTCTTATATAAGTTTTTTTTTTAATAAGAAAATAGTAAAGAAATCAATTATATTCTCTTACATGTATAAATCTACGGATACACACGTATACATAGTACATAATCACATTACCGAGGTTTATATATGCTTGGAAACTTTTTCCATATAATCGTATAGAGGAGCTCTTTGCCTTTTACAGACTAACTTGTCTCTAAGACCACAAAAACAGACTTCATTCTTCTTCTTCTCTTCTTTCTTCTTCAAGGAACCCTCCAAGATAACATTTACAGTGAAACCTAATTTTTTGTCTGCTCTTAACTTCACAAGTAGCTTTGCATTTGTTTTCTTGTCTCTTCTTCTTCTTCTTCCTCTGAGACACAAAATAGAGGTTAAATCAGAAACTGGAGTTTTGATATGAGAGAATCTCTGAATTCCAAAGTTTTCTAGAGTCAAAACACTTCTGAGACCAGAACTGCGAAGAAGAAGAAGAAGAAAGAGTAGATGTCGACAAAGCTTTTGTATAACTTGTCAGATGAGAATCCAAATCTTAATAAACAGATTGGATGTATGAATGGGATCTTTCAGGTGTTTTACCGGCAACATTATCCGGCGAGACGCGTTGCCGTCACCGCAGATGAGCTCAAGTCTCAACCTTTAGGTAATATTTCTCTTCAATGTCCTCTCCATTAAAATCTGGAATAAGAAAATAAAAAGTTTCAGAGGAAAGTTTTTTCAACATAAGACATTGCTTTTGTATTCTTGTGCCTGACTAAGATCCTAAATCCAAGATTTAGGACCACAAAGATGACAAAATACAAAGCTGTAGACCATGAATTGTCTAGTCTCTAATTCTCTATACTTACCTATAGGGTCTTGGTTAAAAGCTAAATCGATTGGGGGTTTTTTTTTGCAGGCAAAAGTAATGACAATGTCGGTGATACCAACATTTCAACGGACAACAAGGAAATGGTAAGAATCTATAACCAGTAGAGAAATTAATTTCCATGGAAGAAATTTCATTTAAAATGTGAATGTTATTGAAATTGTAGGAGAAGAGTAAGAAGAAGGTGAAGGCTGCAAAGGAGAAACAGAGAGGAGTCCCCTCTGAATCATCCTCGAGGTTGTCGTTTTCTTCTTCACCATGCTCCTCGACTGCAGATGTTAGCACCGCGACTTCTCAGTTTCAACAACCTGGTTTGATTCAAACGAATAATGGTGAGACTCCGTTGAGAGAACAGACTAACGGGTCGCCGAGGTGGGGTAGTTTAATGATGCCGAGTGATTTAAGGGAGGTTGTGAAAAGTTCAATTCATAAGGAGACAAGAACCAGAGATGAAGAAGCCTTGTCTCAGTTGCCTAAATCAGCCAGAGCTAATGTATCTCTTCTTAAAGAATCATCACCAACTCGGAATTCTAAAGAATGGAGCGAGGAACGGAGAGTAGTGAAGCTGAGAGACAGTCCTCGGTTCTCTTATGATGAAAGAGAGACAAGAAAGACAGGAGCCAAGTTGAAAGAGACACCACGGTTATCGTTAGACAGTAGATCAAATTCCTTTAAGAGCGCAAGATCTAGTTGTTCACCAGAGACGCAAGAGCTTCTAACGGGTCACAGACGAACAACATCAAGTGTCATTGCCAAACTGATGGGTCTTGAAAGCATTCCAGACGAGTCTGAGACCGATCAGAACAGAGAAAATCGCTTCTGCGACTCCCCAAGGCCAGCTTCCCGAGCAGATCTACAAAGATCAAGAAGTTTTGATTCAATCAAGAAGATGATGCCTGCTAAGTTTCCTATGAAAACAGCTCCATGGACAGAAGATGATGGTGCCAAGAATCATGTCAAAGCAGCAGACGCTACTACACCGACAGTTTATGGTGAGATACAGAAGCGGCTTTCGCAGCTTGAGTTCAAAAAGTCCGAGAAAGATCTCAGAGCTCTAAAGCAAATACTTGAAGCAATGGAGAAGACGCAGCAATTGGTAAATAAAGATGATGACAACAAAACTGTTAGTTCAACCAATTTTGTGCAGAGAAATGATCAGCCAATTCCATGTGCAACAAGCCCTTCATCCAAGAACCTCAGATCTTCCTCTAATGTAGTTATGAAGGCCGCGGTTACTCCAGTATTCAAAGAGACAGTCATTCCTGGCTCCACCTCTATTTCACCGCGGAATGTTGCTTTATCAAATGACAAGGTTGGAAACCTGAGGCAAACTCAGAAAGTCATTCCGAGAAAGCAGAGCGCCATGGATGTGACCCCGAGGCTGGGATTTTACAAGGAGCAGACAGATTCCAAAACGGAAAACACTAGTAAGTCAGAGAAGAGACAGAAGCCCTGTGTCAGCCCAAGAACACAGGCAAAGAAGCTTGGGTACGAGAAGCAGTCTCGACCAACGTCTCCAAAACCAGAACCAAAAAAGATCCAGAGACAACAACTCAGTAGGCAACAGAGTGAGTCTGCTTCCCCGAGAAGAAAAATAGGGATAAAATCTCGCGTCCTGCAGCAATCTGAAGAGCGTTTAAGTGAAGAGAGCAGTGACTTGAGAAGTCTAAGATCTGACAGCACCACAAGCTTGGCCTCTAACCTTGACATTGAGGTTACAAGCAGATATAACAGCGACATCGCGGAGCAGCACACCCCAAAACAAAGGGTATAAACTTTTATCCTAACGCAAATTCACTTCACAAGTTATTCACTAATACATGTTTCACGGAATCTCATCTGTTTATCAATGCAGAGTCCAGACTTGGGCATGAGGTCGTTGCCAAAACCTCTGAAAGTTACAGTGGAGCAACCCAGTCCGGTTTCAGTTCTTGATGTAGCCTTTGAGGAAGATGAGTCACCATCACCTGTGAGGAAGATATCCATTATCTTTAAAGGTGAGTCACTGAGAAAGTTAAAAAACAAAATTCAGACTGGTATTCAGTTTTGGTCCGAGCATAGAGCTTAGATATGATCAGTTCGATTAAACTACAAGTTCAATGATATTAAACTCGTTACATTTATCCACAATATATCCAAAATAAATTGCAAAGTTTGGATTTTTTGAAGTTCTCACCTTAACTACCTCTCTTGCCACAGATGATGATAATCTAAGTTCTGAAGAGGCCCAATGGATGAACAAGCACAGCAACTTATGTAGATCGATTGTGTGGCCTGAGAGTAACGTGAGTCTAAAGCAGCCTGATGCCAAACTTATCGGGGGTTTCATGGAAGCTGCTGAACTAAAAAGTGATGTCCACAAGTACATCACAGAGATACTGTTGGCATCAGGGCTTCTAAAAGATAATGACTATAGCATGATAAGCACTCAGCTGCACCAAGCACACGTACCGATCAACCCAAGCCTTTTCTTTGTCCTGGAACAGAACAAGACAAGTAACGGAAGTCTACAAGACAACAAACACAACAGAGGATTCAGACAACAACAGACGGTGAACCTGATAGAGAGAAGCAGGAGGAAGCTCGTATTTGACACCATCAACGAGATCTTAGCTCGCAGATTTGCTGCAGAAGGGTGTTTGCAGCAACCATCCATAATATCATCGATCAGCCCGTTAAGGGGGGAAGAAGTTTTGCAAACTCTGTGTTCGGAAATTGATCGATTACAAGATAACTCAAATTGTATCTTGGATGAGGACGATGAAGACCTTATTTGGGAGGACTTGCAAAGCCATGGGATGAACTGGAAGGAGATTGAAGGAGAGACAACGGGGTTAGTGTTAGACATTGAGAGGCTAATCTTCAAGGACTTGATTACTGAAGTTGTGGCAAGCAAAGTTGCAGCTTGTCCAGGAATGCTCAATGGGTAACCAAGGCAGCTTTTCCATTGCTACTATTCCTAATTAAACGTCACTTAGATTTATAGATGCAGGGATCTAAACCATCCATTTTACAGAGTTGAGAGTATTTGATTTCTTGTTTTCTTATGCTCTGTTAATTGTTCATGTAAAGACTCAACTCAAGATAAAGCTCAATAATAAAATTTTAATTCCACATTTTTATCCAAACACTTAATTGCATAAGTTTTGGGTTAAAAATATAATTTCATATTTTTCTTTATTAATATTTTCCATCAAAAATATAATTTTATATTATTTTTTCTATAAACATTATCCACATTTTTTCCGACAAAAACATAATTTTACATTTTTTCGTCCAAAACGAAATTCTATATTTTATCGCAAAAAACATATTTTGTATTTTTCCGCCAAAATGGGTAACATGATTTCATATTTTCTCGCCAAAAACGTAGTTTCACATTTTTGTCATATAAACGTAATTGTATTTTTTTATCAAAAAATAATTTTTGTTCTGAATATTTTACAAAAAATATTTGATTATTTGTTATTATATATATTTTTGATCCATTATTTCAACAAAATAAAAGATAAATATTTTAAATAAATAAATTTTAAATGTATGATAATTTAAACCTATTAATTTTAAATATAAATGAATTTTCCGATTCCAAAAATACCCATTAAAAACCAGACCCGTTTTAACATCTCTACTTAAACCCTACTTCGAAAACCCTAATTCATACTCGAGAAGTTAGAAGTTAGAAGCTATAATGGATCTCGAAGGAGAAGATTCATCTAGGAGACTTCACGTGAAATTCGTAACTAAGCTTGACTCTCCGTTTAAAGTTCCGGTCTCCTCCGTCGCTATCCCTTCCAATGTTACTCGTCTCGGTCTCTCTTCCATTGTCAATTCTATACTCGAACTCGGTATATTTCTCTCTCTATCTCATTGATTTTTAGGGTTTTCACTTTCGTTTGCTGGTGCTTCTTGGTGTTGTCTTTAATCGTAAGTGTTTATAGGATAGTGGGCTTCTTTCTTATGCGAGAGAGTGGTAGGTC
Source organism: Pugionium cornutum (assembly GCA_018901935.1). NCBI lineage: Eukaryota > Viridiplantae > Streptophyta > Magnoliopsida > Brassicales > Brassicaceae > Pugionium > Pugionium cornutum. The sequence continues at coordinate 13,650,291 of CM032158.1, read as the reverse complement.
TGTTTCAGGCGCTTTTTGTACTTATGGATTAGAGCGCACATCAAAACTTCTATAACTGATTATTTGGATTTCTGATTTTATGTAATATTCATTTGTGAGATTTCTTCTTGCTTGTATAAAACATGTTTCAAGGTTTATGATTCGGTACGGTTTTCGGATATTTGGTTCTCGCTTTAACGCCCATATGGTTATCTTTGGATGAACAGAAAATCCTGAGTGGAAAACAGAGCCATTTGACTTCCTGGTCGATGGGGAGCTTATTCGAATGCCACTCGAACAGTTTCTTCTGGCAAAGGGAATATCGGCGGTAATGTTTTGAATCCAAATCATCCTCTAAACTCAACAACTTTTCATTTCGTGAGGGGCACCAAATTGGTGGTAGTTTAAATATGGCGGGTGTTGTATCATCTACGTCATGAAATTGGTACATAGCTCTTTATATTGGGAACATATACGTAGTTAAATTCTGTATTCTTGCAGGAACGAACTCTTGAAATCGAGTACATAAGGGCTGTGACACCACGGAAGGAGGAAAAACCCTCATTGCATGATGACTGGGTCAGTGCGATTGATGGTTCTTCTTCTAGGTACTTTTTTATGTTTAGTGTATTACTATATGATGTAGAATGGCCATATAAGTGAACGTGTTTTACGATTTTTTTTCTATTACACTAGTGATTTGATTTATAAAAACTTATACAATTCTTTGCATTGCCACCTCTTGGTTGATGCCACATGGAATATCATAGATCTGCATATAAGGTTAATGTAATCAGTTGCCATATTATTGCAGTTGGGATTAGTTCTTTACATGTAACTACTGTCTTTGCAAAAAATTAACATATTACATCCAGTGATCGCTATGATTTTAAAGGATTAATATAATCATTTGATTTTGTTTGTTAATGTTGAGTGGTTGTCTTGATCTGGTTGCTGTTATTTCAGGTTTATTTTAACTGGCTGCTATGATGGTTTAGGAAGGTAATCATTTGACTCGTTTATTTTATCTTTTGTGAGCTCCTTCTGTCTTTTTGTATTGCTTTCAACATTTGCAAGAATCTTAGATTTTTTTCTTGTGAAAAGAATTTGGAGCTCTGCTGGATCTTGTACTCACGTTTTAGAAGGCCACACTGGGGCAATTTCCTCTGTTGCTTTAGTTAACTCCATAGGTATGATCATAGCAGGATAAATCTATACTATACCTGTTCTATACTAGCAGATGATATTAACAAGAAAGATTTTATTTTTTCTCATCGATCATTTCCTCACTTATTTTTGGCTTGATTCTTCTATTCAGGTGCAGAGAGTGCTACTGTAGCCACTGCCTCTAAAGATAGGACATTGAGATTGTTTAAGGTAAACCTGGGTCATATATGAGTATATAACCAAATGTAACTTTATGGTCAATTAAAGTAATATTTATGTATAAGGTTGATATGGCTGGATCTGTGGACTCTACTACAAAAGTTAGGGCTTACAAGATATTATGTGGGCACAAGGCGTCAGTACAAAGTGTTGCAGCTCATAAATCTGGGAACATGGTTTGGTGTTTCCCCTTGCAATTAACTTTGCGATATATATATATATATGTTTGATCGTGCTAACTGCTTATTTTGCTGTTAATGTTATTTAGGTTTGCTCAAGTTCATGGGATTGCACAATCAATTTATGGGACACAAATGAGTCTACTTCAGAAGGGGGGTCAGTATCAGTGAAGAAAAGAAAAGGGAATAATCAGGCCGAGGAATCTCAGTCGGAGGTAACTGTATTAAAGTCTGGATGATATGTAAAATCTTGTGAAAAACACTCTGATCCTCAATTAGGATATTCAATAATGTTACAGGGAGAAGCAATGTCCACATTTGTTGGACACACACAGTGTGTCTCATCAGTTGTTTGGCCAGAGAATGATGTAATTTATTCCTCTTCATGGGACCATTCTGTTAGAAGATGGGATGTGGAGACAGGGAAAGATTCTTTAAACTTGGTATGTCTTTTCACTCTCTTCTTTCTCATAAATTCAGGCACACATTTGTTGCTGGAAACTCAGTGCCTTTAAGCTGTGTCGTTGAAACTCTGAACTGGTTTATTTGTGTCAAATTGTAGTTCTGTGGAAAAGCTCTCAACTCAGTAGATGTTGGTGGTGAAGGTTCTGCACTTGTAGCTGCTGGTGGCTCAGATCCAATCCTTAGAGTATGGGATCCTCGTAAGCCAGGTGAGAGACACATAAGAAGAACACACGCCGAGTCAAATTATATAACCAGACCGGGTTTTTAATTACATGGTTGATAAACTCTCTTCATTTACTCTGTAGGAACATCCGCTCCTGTGTTCCAATTTTCTTCACACTCAACATGGATTTCGGCCTGTAAATGGCACAAAAGCTCTTGGTTTCACTTGCTTTCTGCTTCCTACGATGGCAAAGTCATGCTTTGGGATCTCAGAACCGCTGTAATCACACAATCACACTCGCACACCTTTCCATTATGACCCACAGTTTTCTCGCTTTGAAACTAATTTCTTCGTACATTTGCAGTGGCCTTTGTCAGTTATCGACACACACAAGGATAAGGTACAGTAAACACAAACCTTGTCTTCTATTTTCTACTCTTGCTGTAGTTGTTTTCGTTACTGACTTGGTGAAAAAAAACATGACTTGGCTTTATAAAGGTATTATCTGCTGACTGGTGGAAAGGCGATAGTGTAATCAGCGGAGGAGCAGACTCTAACCTTCGAATTTCTTCAGGAATCGCAATTTCTTAAGGTCTGAAATCGGAAATCGTTGGACCATTGAACATGCTACATTCAATTTCTTTAAATAAAGGTCTGAAATCTGAAAACCGAAATCTGTTGACCATTTTATTTTCTTATTAGATTTGGAATTCAGAGACGCCAAGATTCTATGTTCCGGTCTGATATCGATCCTGTAATGAGGAGGCTGTTGCAAGTTCTGCTGTAAGGTTTTGTATACTCTCACATTTCCAAATGTTGAATTTTAATGTTATCTGATGGAAAGCAATTTTCTTTTAATTGTTTAACAACGATGATTTTAAATTGGTTTTTGCTTATTTTTGTCTCCCATATTCAATACTAATTTTATTACGCTCCCTTTGGCGGGGAACATAAATCGCATTAACTAAAAAATAATTGATCGTAAAGAAAGCTTTCATTTTTGCCTTTTGGATTAAAAGTATAGAGAATAGTTTCGAAATAAAATGAGAACTTACCGAAAGGAAAAGAGTGTAAAGCCCGTCGGACTAAATGATTCGCATCTTTAAACCCACATCGTACGATCTTAAACTCATCATCATCTTGACCGTTGAATTTAAACAAGTGCATCGACGTCTGATACACGTTTGTCCACGCAACCAAAGCTCCTTTTTTCCGAACCAAACTCTGAACCTGAGGTTCGGTCCTTATCACGAACTTATTTCATTTTTTACAAATTACTTTTTCTTTCTTTTTTCTTTTAACGTCAGAAAATTAGTCTCTCTCTCTCCCCTCTCTTTTACACTGTATTTTTTTTTTGCTCGGTCCTTTATCTTCGCCGTCTTGTCCGAAAAATTCAGAAATTTCTCAGTTCGCTGTTCAGAGGAAGAGGGGGAAATGGTCTGGGAACAGATTAGTTTTTCTTTCACGAATTTTGCAGCGTCAAGTCAAGCGTAGAGAAGAAGAGAAGCTCGAAAAGAAGGATTAAGAAATAATTAAGAAATTCACTTTTCTATAATTTTATTATTTTGGTGGCAAATTGAGTAGTGTTAAGGTTTGCGGTTCCAGTGAAGAAGAACCCTAGACGATTCCCAGCTTCCCTTCTTCTTAGATCACGTTTCTTTAATCAAAAAAGTTTAGCTTACTTCTGGTAATTCCAAGTCTCTTTTAAATTAACTGTAGTTTGATAGATTCTGGTACGTCGTTCTCGTGTTAGGTCCTGAAAAATTACCTGGAATCTAATGGTCCTTTACTGAGTAATAGTAGTTAGTGTTTCATTTCAAGGTTGTGATTCTTTGTTCTTCCCCCAATTTAGTGCTTTAGAATGCCGCTTTCAAGTAGATTTACTCCAAAAGTTTAGGATTTGTTGAAGGATTAAGTTTCGCATTGCCTTAATGTGATGACATGTCTTGAGTACTGTTGGTATTATAGATGTTGATAGATCTATGGTCTTGGAAGAGGGATCAGCTGATGATGTGTTTAGAAGTTTAATTGCCTGTGAAGGAATTGAACAAGGATTCTGCAATTTTTCTGATTTTTCTAGATTTTTTCGGTGTAGCCCAACAACAATGTAGATACCTACTTTTATGGTTTCTTTTTTTGCATTTGGATTTTGATAATTTGGTACTTCCTGAAAGTTAATAGTTGAATTTTACCGATGCAGAACTAGGCCACTGAGTTTCGTTCTCAAGAAATATGTATGTGAATCGTCCTGCGAATCAGAATGCTTCTGCGCTTGATCAGCAGTATTTGCAAGGTATGCAAAATCAACAGGTGTTGTTTGGTGAAAGCTTAGGGTATAACCAACCAAGCACTATAACCTCAGTTGGTTCGCCTGTTTGCAAGTTTCAGCAAGATAATGGTTATGTGGTTAGTCCAACTTTGATAACAAATTCTGAAAGGTCTGAAGTAACCGAAGCTTTTAGTGGTGATTTTTGTTTCCAAAGAATTCAGCCGCAAATATTTCCACAGCTAGATGCTCTTCAAAGGCAGCAACAGAACATTTTAAACCCAACAGTCCAGAGGAAAGGTAGCAATGCCGGGCAGTATGAAATGCCTCTAAACGATTCATCCCAAGGGTATATTAACTGGGCGCAGAGGATTGCATCCCCGGGTCATAGAGGAACGCTCAGTAGAACCATGTTTTCAATGGGTCTTGGTTCTCAGCAGCTCTCTCTATATGGTACTCCAATTGCTAATGCAGGAGGCAATATTGGTCCACAGCCTACCATCCAAGGAATATATCAGGAACCTGGCAGTCTAGCAGCTAGGCCTCCTAATGGTCAATCACAGAAATCTTTGATGCAGTTATCGGATTTTAATAATCACTTCCTTAAAAATCAGTATGATTTACCTCCAGCAAATGTATCCCTACAACAGGAGAATGGTATCTCAGAGGCAGGCTCTGTCCACGGTTTGGATAATGGAATTCTCTCTGACAATCTTCTTATGGGAAATTCTCAAAAATTTGACATTTCTTCTAAAGGTTCCAGTGGAAGGCATGAGGAGCAAGCAAGTTGGTCTTCAATTCAGCAGAAGGACACACAGATACCTCAGGGCTTAGTTCCTCTTGACCCACTAGAAGAGAAGATTTTATTCAATAAGGAAGATAGTAGTATTTCCGAGCTTGCTTCTGGAGTATTTGGTACCAAATTTGACAATGTGAATTTCTCCAACCCGTTCCCATCTATACAGAGTGGGAGCTGGAGCTCGCTTATGCAGACTGCTCTTGCAGAGGCTTCTAGCAGCGATACTGGTCTTCAGGAGGAGTTTAGCAGCTTGACATATCAGAATATGGAACTATCTGCTGACATTAACGACATATCCAATTTTATGGACAGTGATAAGCAGTCTGCTGGTTGTGTGAATAATAATACCTTGCAAGGCTCTGCATCATTAAATTCTAGCTTTCCTGGGTTTCAGCTGCCTCCAGATCAGCTGAGATCATGTATCTTTCAGGGTGAAAATACTCCTGATTCCATTCAGAGATCCTTGAATGTGACTGGTCATTGGGTGGATTCCAATCCTCAACAGAAGATATCGAGAGGAAATCAACAGATGCAATCAGGTGTATCTTTTGATAATTTATCTACGCGTAATATGTATCTGCAGTCACCTGGGATGCTTGATCAGCTACCATCTCAGACATACAAAGATCCCTCTAGTTCAGCTGATTCATCTGCAAGTCGCTTAGCTGGCATGTCTTCACTTGACCCTTCTCAAGGTGGAAAATGGGTGAATGTGCCTGGTAATCTCAGGAAAGCGGGGACATTCCCACATTTTATTCAACAAAATGACCCGGCTACTGTATATGTGTCCCAAATGCAGACGATCAATCCCTCTGTAGCATATCAACCTGACAACAGAACATTTCCGGGAATTCATTTGGATGCTGGCCTTGGAGGTCACACCTCTAGTCAATCTAGATCACCCCAACAGGGTACCAGTCGGCAATTCAATGTGTGGATGGACTTACCAACTCGCCAACATGCTTCGGATCATGAATCACTGAAGGTTCACTTAAACGCAACATTATCGGAAAGTGATGTCACAACATATAATATGCCACAGAGGGTTGGTTTGCCTCAAAAGCAGGGAGTTGTAGCTAAGAATATCTCTGTTTTTACTGCCTCGAACAAAGATGTTAACAAATTGGAGGGGGAAAATAACATGGATTTCAGTACATGTTCAATGTTACATGAACAAAACGATGGGCTCAAAATCCCAATGGGTAGTGGAATGAGCTCAATGTCACAGCTTAAATCACTTGCGTTCGATGACCCAAAAATGGAACAAAATGTTTGTTCCAGTGGAAAGCAGCCCAGCGGTAGTAATGCCCTAGCAAGTGGCATTTTACATAGCCAACTTCCCACATCAGCGCCAGTGTGGTTCAGGCAGATGGGAGCCTTAAGAAATGACCAGATGCAACCTGCACATGACTCTGAGGAAATACCCGATCAGTTAACTCATCATTCTAAGCCTTTAAACACAATGAACAAACACACACCAAAGAAACGCAAACTTATGGGAACAAAGCAGTTGGCTTGGCATGAAGAGGTCTCTAATGTATCCTATCACACAATCAGGTTTGTCCTATACTATTTATATGTTTAGCATCCCCCCCTTATATTCTCATTCAGTTAACTTAAAGTTAAATTCTTTCTGCAGTGAGGCAGAACAAGAGTGGGCCAGTGTTTCTAAGCTCTTAGTTGAGAAGGTATGTTACCTCGCAGAAAATGGTTAAAGTGATTGAGATATGGTTTTACTTCTGTATTCTTAAAGTTTTTTTTTGCTTTGCGCTGTAGGCCGAGTATAATACTCAGACCTTTGAGTTTGCACTGCCATTGCACCGTTCAAAAAGAAGACTTGTTCTAACATCACAGCTTATGCAACAGCTTTTTGGTCATCCACCCTCATTCATTTTATTTTCAGCTGCATCGGCAAGCTACAGTACTCTGTTATTCTTTGTTGTAAGAGCAACTCTTGGTAATGCTTGTAGCCTTACCCACAAGAGAGAAAATGAGGTGCCATCATCGTCTCATGAGATTGAGAAGTGAGTTTTACCTGATAGAATTGCGTTTCACCTACCGTATACTAAACTTTAACCACAATATTTAATTTCTTTACCAAAGTCCTGAAATTTCCTAACCCGAAATATCTTGGTAGGATACCTGAAAAGAATTTTGAGAGAAGGGATGTGCAACATTCTGAAGTTGCTAAAAAGTTAATCGAGGAAGCAAAGAAACTCGTGGAAAGCTTTGAAAGGTATGAAGCTACTTTAGCAGCAGCTCCATCTTATCTTAACATTTCACTTTAATGTTATAAGATTTCTCGATGATAACAACGTAATAGTTGTAGTTAAGCAAGAACATGTTACCTCCTTACCATTACAGAGACCTCTTTCAATTCTTTGATGCAGACTGGAGAAAACGCCGTCAATGGCAGACATAAAATGCGAAATTGCGGATTTAGAAAGATTCTCTGTTATCAACCGTTTTGCGAGGTTTCACAGCAAGGGCCCGGTCGATATTAACTCTGGAAACCGTGCACAATTCTCTCTGCTAAAACCAATACCGCAGAGATACATTGCAGTGAGTCCTATGCCTCAGAACCTACCAGATGAAAAACACTTCCACTTTCTTTCGCTTTGAATCTGCGTCAATGGCAGATATGAATTGCCATGCATATATAACCAATCGTCCAAGAGAAGAAAATACAAAAAAATCAGAAACGGCGAATATATAACACAAAGCTTAGTGTTCACTCTTGCCGCTGTTCTTCAATAGAAGTAAATATTTGTTCTATTGCGTTTTTCTTCTTTTGTTTCCTTGTTTAAAGAAAACCAAGAATCCTGGGATAATACAAAGTATCAGGTACGATCAGGAAGAACATGATGATCCTTTTAGTTACAGATATGTCTGCTATTTTGTTAGTCTAAAAGTTATTTAGTTTGGAAGTTAGAATCTCATCAATACATGGACAATAGCATTGCTCTTTTATATATCTTTATTTCCAAAATCACCATTCTCTCTCTCTTTGTGCACTTCTCTCTGTGACTTTCTTTGAAATAGAAGCCTGCGACGATACATCTCTTAGGAAGAGGTATGTTCCTTACACACATAAGCATGTTGTGTCTTGTGTGTGTGTTTGTGCAGAAAGATACTGTGGAATCTTTCAAATGTAAAAAAATAGATGATGCACTTATTCCATTGTAGGTTATTATAAATAGGATAATAATATTTGATCTTTCCATGTTGATTTTGTCCGATTCTTCCAAACTTTTGGGAGCATATTGTCTGAGAGTTGAAGTGACACGTGAGCTTAGAACTAAAAAAGTGTGTATCAGATAATGACTTGAGATTTTGTTGGGTGTTTGACTACAAATTTTTTTAACAGATTTTGTCTGACCACTGGTCATACATAAGACAGAAGATGATATATAGATATTGTCATTCACTAATGTATATTGCACACGTATGTATCCATGATTACATCATCAATCATTGCACAAATTTAATAAGATCATATACTATCAAAACTATCATATATATCATTGTTTTATGGAATTAAAATTATTCCATAAATAAGTCTAATAAATTTGAAACTTTTATTACCAAAGAAATATATTGTACTACAAAGACAAATGGAACGAACTCTACAAAGATATTGTGAAGACTGGTCTTTAAACGAGCTTGCTCCATACGAGTCGGCCCTGAATTTAATAGGGCCGCAAGTAAAAAAAATGGGCCATTCAAGGAAACAGTTTATTTTTATTTACCATTTGTGCTAAGAATATTTTTGAAATAAGGGATAATTTTTTTATATTAACATTGAGGACCGCAAGTACGGGTTTGCTTTGCTTGGGCCCAGGTCCAGCCCTGATATGACCCTTATTGGTACGACACTGAGAGGAGGTCTTGGTGTTGGAGATCACTGATACAGGAGCCAGCTTCACTCCAAGAAGATGAACTGCAGCATCTGATCTTCTTGTGTTGTGGTATGTACATCTTATCAAAATCAACCGAAGCAAGACTATTATTGGATATGGCCACAACAACATGCCATATAAAACTTTCCATTTTGTATTGCTCATTAAATTATAATGATTTTTTTCAAACCACCTTTTTTTAATATCATTTGAAATTGGGTGGACAAAATCCAATCCATATCACATTAAACCCTATAACGCGGGATAACGTTACTATTTGGAGTTGAATTCCGGTGGAAAAGGTCGCATAAGCTGACACTTTACTTGAAGGGAAACGAAAATTGACACTTTACTTCCCTCAACCATTCTCTTCTTTAACAAAACTATTCATTTATATATTCTACTACAACTATTCATCATATAAAGCTTGAGAAACACTTCAAAACGTGTGACTGCCTTTTCAAGCAAAGTGCAATTAGTCTTTAGTCTCAAGTTTGTCCTGCAGACTCCACCACACAATCACTTCATTACTGATACCAATTTCTTTATATTATAATATATTAACATGTCAATATTCAAAGTAAACACCAAACAAATGGAACAGTGACTCATATTCAAACTTATAAAAAAGTTAAAAAATTTGCATTTATGTTGACTGAAAATTGAATAAAAATAATATTTCAAATAGCCAAAAAATATCCAGAAAAAAATCTGATACATATTTAATTTATTACCTTGTCAAATATATAGGACAAAAGTCAATTAATGTTGGTCGAAATCAATCCTTTGATATATGTCAAATGTTTAATGTGTCTTAAATACTGTGAAGACTATCGTTTAATTGAATAATTTAACTTATAATGATAAAGTAACTAAAACTTTTTACACCGCGTTTGACAGGTTCAAGGGCATTTTAGGAAACTCATCACCTATATAAACTCCCTACTCACCCCGCTCTTCTTCTCCATCGTCAGATTTACCGATTTATTCGCCTAAACCAAAATTCTGCTCCATTTTCTTCGATAGTGTAGACCAGAGGCTACATAACTTGCTCAAGGTATGATCAATGTCTGCTTATCTCTCAATCCGTGTTTATCGATCCAATTTTGCGATTAAGCGATCCCTTCTCGGTTTTCTCTACTGTTTCGATTTGGATCTATTTGGCCCGGTTTTTTTTTTCACATAGATTTGGTTTCGAATGTTTGTGTTTTCTTCCCGAAAATAATTCTGATGTGATTCTGTTGGGAGTTTTAGTTTTTTTTTCCTAAATTCAGGTTCGATCTGTGTCGGTGATCCTCAGAAAATTCACGTAATTTCATTTCTCATTTATGTTTTTCTCTATCCTTGAAGCGGTTGTTTTTCATCTACCAGATCTGAGATTTTGGTTGAATTTCGTCTCGAAATGGTTCACTCTTAAGCGTGATCATGAATATTTGATCTGTAGCTTCACCTAATATTTGGTTCATGTGTACGTAAACGTATTCTGTGTGTATCTTCTACTTCTTACGAATTCGGATCTGAATTTTTTAAACCCGAATCTGTCAAAGTTAAGTTCTTGTCTACTGTGGATTCTTCTTCTTTTGAGTGCTCGTAGCTTTGTTTAGCATATTTGTTTTCATTTACAACGTTTGATATAACATGTTGGATCATAATTCTCGTTCTCCGGTGCACTGCAAATTTTTTGTTCTGTTTAGTTCTGATTCAAATTGTAAGGACTTTTATGCAGTAATATTATTCAAACTTGTGTAATGTATTGAACTTCATCTCTTACATATGGTGTTTATTTATGATATTGATTACTGATTCTGAAGTTTGATATTGAATCTTTTTTTCAGTTTCCAGGCAGAATGGTGAAGATTTGCTGCATTGGAGCTGGATATGTCGGTGGTCCAACCATGGCGGTCATTGCTCTGAAGTGTCCATCTGTTGAAGTAGCTGTTGTCGATATTTCTGTGCCAAGGATCACTGCGTGGAACAGCGATCAGCTCCCCATCTATGAGCCTGGACTTGATGATGTGGTTAAGCAATGTCGTGGAAAGAATCTCTTCTTCAGTACGGATGTTGAGAAACATGTGAGAGAGGCTGATATTGTCTTTGTCTCTGTCAACACCCCGACCAAGACCCGTGGTCTTGGAGCTGGCAAAGCTGCAGATTTGACTTACTGGGAGAGCGCAGCTCGTATGATCGCGGATGTTTCGGTTTCAGACAAGATTGTTGTTGAGAAATCAACCGTGCCTGTCAAAACCGCAGAGGCAATTGAGAAGATTCTTACACACAACAGCAAAGGAATCAAATTCCAGATTCTCTCCAACCCGGAGTTCCTTGCGGAAGGAACTGCCATTGAAGACCTTTTCAAACCTGACCGTGTCCTCATCGGTGGTCGTGAGACTCCTGAAGGATTTGCAGCCGTCAAAGCCTTGAAAGACGTTTATTCCCAATGGGTTCCTGAAGAGAGAATCCTCACCACCAATCTCTGGTCCGCCGAGCTTTCCAAGCTTGCAGCTAACGCCTTCTTAGCTCAGAGGATCTCATCAGTCAATGCAATGTCCGCTCTCTGTGAAGCAACCGGCGCCAATGTCACAGAGGTCTCTTATGCTGTCGGCAAAGACTCTCGGATTGGGCCCAAGTTCTTGAACTCAAGTGTCGGGTTCGGTGGATCGTGTTTCCAGAAAGACATCCTTAACTTAGTCTACATCTGTGAATGCAACGGCTTACCAGAAGTCGCTGAGTACTGGAAACAAGTCATCAAGATCAACGACTACCAGAAAACCCGATTTGTTAACCGCATCGTCTCTTCGATGTTCAACACAGTTTCTAACAAAAAGATTGCGGTTCTTGGATTCGCCTTCAAGAAAGACACAGGAGACACAAGAGAGACTCCAGCCATTGATGTCTGCAAAGGTTTGTTAGGGGACAAAGCTCTTATTAGCATATACGACCCACAAGTCACTGAAGACCAGATCCAAAGAGACTTAACCATGAAAAAATTCGACTGGGACCACCCACTTCATCTCCAGCCCATGAGTCCCACCACTGTGAAGCAAGTCTCAGTCGCATGGGACGCATACGCTGCAACCAAAGACGCTCACGGTATCTGCATTTTAACCGAGTGGGATGAGTTCAAGAAACTCGATTTTGAGCGTATCTTTGAGAATATGCAGAAACCGGCGTTTGTTTTCGACGGTAGAAACGTCGTGGATGCTGAGAAACTCAGGAAGATTGGGTTTATTGTTTACTCCATTGGTAAGCCATTGGACCAGTGGCTCAAGGATATGCCTGCTCTTGCCTAAAACAAACAAACCTTTTCCTTAGCTTTTTCATTTCATTTTTCTCCGAATTCTCGAGCGTTTTTATATATATATTTTTAACCTATGCCTTTTGATCAATAATTGTCTGTTTTGTTCTTCGTATGAAAATCCAACAGAGATTTTAGGTTTGGTTTTTGTTGGTAATTATGTACCTTTTGGGTTATAAATATGGTAAACTTTTCAAGTATTATTTTCAAATATGAAAGTGCTCTGCAGTTGAAAAATGAATGTCATTTCTACCTGAGTTATTAACTTATTTTACTATATAACTTGACAAAGTTCCCCTAAAACACTTAATGAATGACAAAAATAAATTTTTAGCATGAAAATATTCTTCTGTTAATAACTGGTAAGTGACTCATGAGGCTTGCCACGTGGAACCTACTCGACACAAGCAAAGTTTCGCCCCTTGACTCAGTGCTTATTTCTTCTCCGTTTCTATCTGTCTCCATTCTTCTGGCTCTCCCGAAAATTCACAGAAACTCAAAAGATTAATCTTCTCACCGTATTGATACCCTTTTCTTAGTTAACCTCTCTCTCCACTCTTTTTTCTTGCGCAGAAAACTGTTAGTCGGGAAAATGACCAGAAACTGATCATAATCCTTCTTTTTCTTCACGTCATCTGATATTTTCTTTGATAATTTCTCCATCTTGCGTTTGTTGCCTCCTGCTCTGCCTCTCCATCATCTACCTCATCGTTACCTTTATCGAGTTCTTCTTTATTCGAGGTCCCCATTTATTTTGCGCTTAATGGAAGAAGAACATTTCAAGATCCCGATATTTATTTATCAAATGTTTTCATCAAGAACTGTCACATCTTGGAGTAGCAAAAGGAAACTTTCAGTGATCTTGAAGGTACTTAAAGGTTTAAAAGACAGAGGAAGATATTGGGAAGTTTAAAGGCATCATGATAAACTACAAGCGGTGCGGATTCAGAAAATTTAGAAACTTGTTGCAGGGAAGGAGAAGCTGCATAGGAAAAAAAAGGAGCGAGAGAAAGACAAAGATTCATTCTTTCTGTGAAATAGAAGGTGGCGTTTTTGAAATTCTTTGGATTTCGATTGGAAAAATCCAATTCTTGAATCTTTTACAGGAATGGGAAAACAGATTGTTTTGTTTTCTTTGGTTACTAAGAGAGGTCATGACCAAAAAAAGCCAGTTGTTGATAATTAAACGCCACGCTCCATTCATGCGAATGGTTAACGTCGGCCTAAGTTTCTAGAAAATATATTTCTACTCTTATTTGGACGGCTTCTATTATTCCTACTTGCATATAATTTCTCGAGGAGACACGTGTCAGAAAATGGTCTTAGTGTGTAGTTGGGCACCACATCCCGAGGGTTCACGAAGGCTCCGGCGTCGTTTAGCATCTTCTCCTTCTTTTATTATTTCCTCCTGCACCTTCTCCTGCTTCTCACTAAACTACGCAAAAAAAAAGAAAGCAAAAGCGTTATCTTTGCCGAATTCTAAAGTGATCTCGCCGTTTTTGTCGATTTTGTGCTAAACTCCTTGTTTTGTTTCATCTTCATTTGTCAATTGATTGCCGTTCTAAGTCTCCGAGCTAATGGCGACGGCTGCTGCTGCGGCGTTAAGTGGTGTAGTCGGCGTAGGAACAGCGAATCATCGGGTTTCTTTGTATTCTCATCTTCAACCATCTGTCGCTTTTCCGGCGAAGCCGAATTCTTTTAGAGCTATGAGATTAAAACAGAGTTCGAGGCTCACGCGGCGTCTTGAACATCGGCCGTTCGTTGTTCGATGTGAAGCTTCTTCCAATGGGAGGGTAAATTCTGAAACTTTGGGTTTTTATTTGTACTGTACTTTTAAGTATTGATTGGCTTCACGAATCCTTGAGTTGATAAGAACACTCGAAGGGATTTCTTTTTCTGTGGTGGATTTAGGATTGCTAATTGGGTTCGTCGTTGTTTGCTTGTATAGCTTACACAGCAAGAATTCACAGAAATGGCGTGGCAATCGATAGTTTCGTCGCCAGATGTGGCGAAAGAGAACAAGCAACAGATTGTGGAGACAGAGCATCTAATGAAAGCTCTTTTGGAGCAGAAGAATGGCTTAGCGCGCAGGATTTTTTCTAAGATCGGTGTGGATAACACGAAGCTTCTGGAAGCTACAGATAAGTTCATTCAACGCCAACCAAAGGTAGTGAATGTCTTTTCTTAAGGTTTGAAATTTGTGGATTTTTGTTTTGTTTGTAGGCTAATTAGTGTTTAGTTAGTGACTTCAGGTGTATGGAGAAGCTGCTGGTTCGATGTTGGGGCGTGATTTGGAAGGTCTTTTTTCGAGAGCAAGACAGTTTAAGAAAGACTTAGGGGACTCTTATGTCTCAGTGGAACATTTGGTTCTTGCTTTTGCTGATGATAAGCGGTTTGGGAAACAGTTATTTAAGGATTTTCAGATATCAGAGAAGAGCTTGAAATCTGCAATTGAGTCCATCAGAGGGAAACAATCTGTCATTGACCAAGGTTGGTAACCAGACTTGACGTTGAGTTAGAAATTCAATTGCATAAATAGATGAGAGCGTTAATGATCATGTTTTGACAGATCCGGAAGGCAAGTACGAGGCCTTGGAGAAGTATGGAAAAGATTTGACAGCAATGGCTAGAGAAGGAAAACTCGATCCAGTGATTGGTAGAGATGACGAGATCCGTAGATGCATTCAGATTCTCTCAAGGAGAACGAAGAACAACCCTGTCTTGATTGGTGAACCAGGTGTTGGTAAAACTGCAATTTCAGAAGGGTAAAGTATCCTAAAACACTAAATTTCAGAAGCTACAGATTATCTCTGTGTATCCTAAAATACTATATTTTCACTGTTAAAACAGGCTTGCTCAGAGGATTGTGCAAGGAGATGTACCTCAAGCCTTGATGAACAGAAAGGTAGTCAACTATTTAGTGAAACGGTTTTCCTTTTTCTTACAATTTTGGCAGAAACTGATCCTATCGTCCTTTGGTTTCTTTTCAGTTGATATCACTTGATATGGGTGCACTCATTGCTGGGGCAAAGTATCGAGGAGAATTCGAAGATAGACTAAAGGCTGTGCTTAAGGAAGTCACAGACTCAGAAGGGCAAACCATTTTGTTTATCGATGAGATCCACACAGTTGTTGGAGCAGGTATGCAACATCCTTTGATTGTATGGAAACCATTTAATAGATTTTCTTCCAATGGTTTGCAAAGAAAGTTTGGTCTTTTTCTTTCAGGTGCGACTAATGGGGCGATGGATGCTGGTAATCTGCTGAAACCGATGCTGGGTCGTGGTGAGCTACGTTGTATCGGTGCAACAACGCTTGATGAATATAGGAAGTATATAGAGAAAGATCCAGCTTTAGAACGTAGGTTTCAACAGGTTTATGTCGATCAACCGACAGTTGAAGACACCATTTCAATTCTCCGTGGTTTGCGGGAAAGATATGAACTTCATCATGGAGTTCGCATTTCGGATAGTGCTCTAGTGGAAGCTGCTATTCTCTCTGACCGTTACATTAGTGGCCGGTTCCTTCCCGATAAAGGTTGATACTTTTTTCCTATCATTTTATTGTATAGTCTTCTCTAATAAACAGTGTTAACTGATTTGGTATTTGGATTTCTAGCAATTGACTTGGTTGATGAAGCAGCAGCCAAATTGAAAATGGAAATCACTTCGAAACCGACAGCTCTTGATGAGCTTGACCGTGCGGTGATAAAGCTTGAAATGGAGAGGCTTTCACTCACTAACGATACAGACAAAGCTTCTAGAGAGAGACTAAATCGAATTGAAGCAGAGTTATTGTTACTAAAGGAGAAGCAAGCTGAGTTAACCGAACAGTGGGAGCATGAGAGGTCTGTTATGTCCCGTCTTCAATCGATCAAAGAGGAGATTGATCGAGTAAACCTCGAGATCCAACAAGCAGAACGTGAATACGATCTTAACCGTGCAGCAGAGCTCAAATACGGAAGCTTAAACTCGTTGCAGCGACAACTAAGCGAAGCAGAGAAGGAGCTGAATGAATACTTAAGCTCCGGTAAATCGATGTTTAGAGAAGAGGTTTTGGGTAGCGATATAGCTGAGATTGTTAGTAAATGGACTGGAATCCCGGTATCAAAGCTTCAACAATCCGAAAGAGATAAGCTTTTACATTTGGAAGAAGAATTGCATAAACGGGTAGTCGGTCAAAACCCAGCAGTAACTGCGGTAGCTGAAGCAATCCAACGATCGAGAGCTGGTCTTTCAGATCCAGGCCGTCCAATAGCTAGTTTCATGTTTATGGGACCAACTGGTGTTGGAAAAACCGAATTAGCCAAAGCACTTGCCTCGTATCTGTTCAACACGGAAGAAGCTTTAGTTAGAATCGACATGAGTGAATACATGGAGAAGCATGCTGTGTCTAGACTCATTGGAGCTCCGCCTGGATATGTTGGTTATGAAGAAGGAGGACAGTTAACAGAAACGGTTAGAAGGAGGCCTTACTCAGTTATCCTCTTTGATGAGATTGAGAAAGCTCACGGAGATGTGTTCAATGTGTTTCTCCAAATCTTGGACGATGGGCGAGTCACAGATTCCCAAGGACGTACAGTGAGTTTCACCAATACCGTTATTATTATGACCTCGAATGTTGGTTCGCAGTATATTCTCAACAACACGGATGATGAGGCAAACGAGCTCGCTTATGAAACGATTAAACAGAGAGTGATGGATGCTGCAAGATCAATCTTTCGTCCTGAATTCATGAATCGGGTGGATGAATATATAGTTTTCCAACCTCTTGACCGTGAGCAGATCAACAGCATTGTCCGGTTACAGGTATGCATTTTTTTCTATGGAAAAATCGTAAATTTGATTATGCTGATGATATTATGAGTCTGATCTCCAGAGGAGTTGGCTTTTACAGGCAATAAGAATGATCAATCAGCATTTAGATTGGAAGCTATAGCTTTCCTCGTTGGTGACTAGATTGACTTCTGATGCTATATTATTTTCTATCTAACTGTATAATTTACTTGATTAATATTGAGAAGATTAGAGTGTTTTTAAATGGATTTGATCAAAGTTGAAGTTTCTTCCTCGGCCAATACAGAGTTCTGTGTTATCGAAAATGCTCATTGAATCACTCTTCTTTTTTATGTATGCTACAGCTGGCTCGTGTGCAGAAGCGAATTGCAGACAGGAAAATGAAGATAGAGATCACAGATGCAGCGGTGGATCTTCTGGGAAGCCTCGGGTATGATCCTAACTATGGTGCTAGACCTGTCAAGCGTGTGATACAGCAAAACATTGAGAACGAGCTCGCAAAAGGTATCTTGAGAGGAGATTTTAAGGAAGAAGATGGTATTTTGATTGATACGGAAGTCACAGCGTTCTCCAATGGCCTATTACCTCAGCAAAAGCTCATATTCAAAAAGATCGCGTCGGAGACTGCGGATGCTGAAGAAGAAAAGGAAGCTTTATCAAAGCAGAGCATTTGAAAAATGAAACTTTTCATATCCAAAAGTGAATATATCAGAGTAAAGAACTTCTTTCTTCTTGTGACAGGCCGCACACAATGATATTGTTTATCTTGTGTGAGTTTTACATAATAATCACAAGCTTCCTCATTGTATTCCTCATTGTATTCATGGCTCAAGTCCAGATATTATGGAAATTCTTGATCATAGTTTGTAAATGAATCTCGAATTTCTGTTGATACAATAGATTTAGCAGAAGTACACAATTTTACAGATAGTTCAGACATCAAGGTCCATTTTCACTTCCACCCAACAAAGAATTTCTGCTTTGTTTTCTTTAGTAAAGCCATTTTCTGCAACAACAACAACAACAAAAGGAAGAATAAATCAACAACAACAAAAGGAAGAAATAATCAACAACAACAAAAGGAAGAAATAATCAACAACAACAAAAGGAAGAAAGAATCAACTTTTACAGATAGCTCACACATCAAGAACTCTGCAGCGATAAGGGTTTTCCTGATAGATATACCTCAGGAAGCTTTATCAAAGCAGAGCATTTGAAAAATGAAACTTTTCATATCCAAAAGTGAATATATGAGCATAGAACTTCTTTCTTGTGACAGGCCGCACATAATGATGTGAGGTATATATAATGATCACAAGCTGCGTCATTGTACTCATGGCTCAAGTCCAGAGATTATGGAAATTCTTGATCATAGTTTGTAAATGAATCTTGAATTCCTGCAGATGCAATAGATCACAAGTACACAAATTTACAGATAGTTCAGACATCAAGGTCCATTTTCACTTCCACCCAACAAAGAATTTCTGCTTTGTTTTCTTTAGTAAAGCCATTTTCTGCAACAACAACAACAAAAGGAAGAAATAATCAACTTTTACAGATAGTTCACACATTAAGAACTGTGCAGCAATAAGGGTTTTCCTGATATACCTCAGAACATTCTTTACCGGTAATAACAGCCCTAATATATATGCCAATAAATGTTTTTGTAAATATCAGGCAGGCAGGCAGCATTATTTCTCTGAAGCATCCGAACGTCGTCCTGCAGATCTACTATCATCCTTCACAATTAAAAATTTTATGAAAATTTGTACAGTGGGTTGCATTAGATGATTATACTTATAAGTACTGACACCCGTGAGTGTGTTTTACAGTTTCTTTCAGAGGTGATCAATGCAAATGCGTCGAGAGCTCATATACATGTAATCATCCCTCAATGCTTTGGTTCTTTATTCATGAAATTGCTATTTGCCCCCTTTGATATACTTGAAACAGTAATATTTCAATACATAGAATATTTATGTCTTGAAGAAGGAAATCAAATCTTTAAATGTGTTGAGGCGGAAAATCAAGGAAACAAAATATCGGAAGGCGAATAATCTGAGTCAAGAAAACAAATAAAAATAAAGCAACCAATGAGAGGCTGAGAACAAAAGTATGGAAAGTTCTGGAAAACAAAACATTATTTTGCTGAATATAATAATGTCACGAACATATGTTCTGGATATGTCTGGATTTAAAAATCAGCATGCTTTTGTCAGGTCGACCTTGACTGGATTCTATATCTGTGATTTAAAGGGAATAATTACTTATTCAGCTGAATTATACAACAACAGCCGTTTAAAAGGGAAAAACAAAATCGCCACCCAATAGTCCTCATCTAAAATGGCGAGATTTATGGTGTTAGTTGCGGCAGTGGTACTGGCTTTTCTAGTGGCGGCGCCATTGCCGGAAGTGACAGCGAAGAAGTGGACAGTCGGCGACAACAAGTTTTGGAATCCCAACATTAACTATACCATCTGGGCTCAGGGCAAGCATTTCTACCTTGGAGACTGGCTCTGTATGTTCCATCATCTCTCTCTCTCTCTCTCTCTCTGCTTAATAATTGGATCTCATTTGAAATGGGTTTCCCTTTAAATCTGGTAATACTCACAAAATTTTCAACTTTTCTACCACAATTTTTTGCTTTCGAATTTATGCAATGCATGGTATATTGCATCTATTTTGTGTCAATTGAAACAAATCTAATACACATTTTTGTTGGGTTGTCTGAGTGAGACCCATAACATTCCTCTCCCTTTCTCTCTGTTCATTGTCTTCTAAACAGTAATATTTCTTTTTACCACTGAGTTAAAGTTGCGATCTTGACTCAGACATTCCCATTGTAGCTCAAATTTCAAATCGTTAGTCAAGAATATATGTCAAATCTTGGGACTCATGTATTTATGGATCTCTTGTCAGATTTCGTATTCGACAGAAACCAACACAACGTTCTTGAAGTAAACAAGACTGACTATCAAAGCTGTATCTCCGACCACCCAATACGCAACTGGACACGTGGAGCTGGGAGAGACATTGTCACTCTCAATGAGACCAAACATTACTATCTTCTTGACGGAAGGGGTGGCTGTTATGGCGGCATGAAGCTCGCTATTAGAGTCGAGAAGCTTCCTCCGCCACCAAAATCTGCACCTGTCAAGAACATTGGATCAGCTTCCATTCCCACAAGTCTTGCTCAATTCATGATTCCGGTTGCTCTTTTCTCTGTTCCGACAATGTGGGATGCGATCTTAAGGATGTGGTAGAGTTTCTTTAGTTGAATTTGAATCCAATCCGATTTGAAAAACCTCAAAATTCTTTGCTGGGAAAGCTTTTAAAAGTTAAGTTTGTTTCTCTTTGTAATGTTGGATTGTTGGTTTTAATCTTTTGTTATGTTTGTGTTTTTATATTAATTGTTGAAAAAAAGTTGTATTTGATTTATTTGAGAAATTGATTAATGAAGATTCTAGACAATCTATTTTACTTTTTTTTAGTAAGACATCTAATTTTATATATATGAAAGTAGAAACACTCCGAATAACATTTGCTCAAATGTCATCATTACCACATTTATTCTCATAGTTTTACTATTTAATTTAAATCAAAAATCTAAATTAATTAAATATAAATAAATTAATTATTTAATTTAATAGTTCATAAATTTTTAAACAATCAAAATATGTTGTGAATCTAAAATTTGAAATTAAAAACTCTCATTTATTATTTAAAAAACAAACTAAATTATTTCGTATAATTATGACCGATTAAAATATAAAAATTATATTAATCTATTAAATATTTGTATATATTCAAAAATTTAATATTTTCACAATAAAATTTAAACTGCAAAAAATAAAAATTGTATCTCATGTTTATTATTTTTTAATATTTCTATTAATAGTTCATATCTTATATATATATTGAAGAATAAGTATTGAGATATTAATAAAATTTCATTTAATTAATAAAATTTAAATATTAAATTTTTTTCTTTATGCACAGGTATTCTTCTAATTTTTGCAACTTTTGAGAACACGATGTTTCTGGTCAGTTGGGCAATGTGAGATCAATTGAACAAAGGCCTGGAACGGTCGAACGCAGAGATTTAACGCCACCACTCGAAGATTCATTCTATAGATTATTGGAATTGAGAAACCAAAACGAACAAGCTTTTGATCATAATCTTATGAAATGCTTATCCTACCAAAAAGTTCGTCTCCTTCTCCGACAGTGCGCGCACCGCTCGTTTCTCCGCCCCGGCAAAGAATTACACGCTGTTTTAACCACTTTAGGTTTGACGAAAGCTCCAAGGTCGTACCTTAGTAACACGCTTTTTCAGTTCTATGCAGCCTCCGGTGATATTGCTACTGCTCAGAAGCTGTTCGACGCAATTCCTCTATCAGAAAAAGACAATGTGGATTGGACCACTTTGTTATCCTCTTTTTCGCGGTTCGGATTCCTTGTTAATTCGATGAAGCTCTTTGTGGAAATGACAAGTAAAAGAGTGGAGATTGATGATGTTTCTGTAGTCTGCTTGTTTGGCGTGTGTGCCAAGTTGGAAGATATTGGGTTCGGTGTACAAGGACACGGGGTTGCTGTAAAGATGGGACTTTTGTCGAGTGCGAAGGTCTGCAATGCCTTAATGGATATGTATGGGAAATGTGGGTTCGTGAGCGAAGTCAGACGCATATTCGAGGTGTTAGAGGAGAAGAGCGTTGTTTCATGGACGGTGGTTATGGACACAGTTGTCAAATGGAAAGGGTTAGAGAAAGGAAGAGAGGTGTTCGACGAAATGCCTGAGAGAAATGCTGTTGCTTGGACAGTTATGGTTGCTGGGTATTTGGGAGCTGGGTTTACCGGCGAAGCAGTGGGGCTTCTGGCAGAAATGGTATTTAAATGTGGGCATGATTTGAATTTCGTCACCCTTTGCTCGATGCTATCGGCTTGCACGCAAACAGGAAACCTGTTAATTGGTAGGTGGATTCATGTGTATGCACTGAAGAAGGAAATGGTTATGGGGGAGAAAGTAACTTATGATTCTCTCATGGTGGGAACGGCATTGGTTGATATGTATGCCAAATGTGGAAACATAGATTCTTCCATGAAAGTCTTCAGATTCATGCATAAGAGGAATGTGGTGACATGGAACGCTTTGTTTAGCGGGTTAGCAATGCATGGGAAAGGTCGAATAGTGATTGACATGTTCCCAGAGATGTTAAGAGAGGTGAAGCCAGATGAGTTGACCTTCACTGCCCTCTTAATTGCTTGCAGCCACTCGGGGATGGTAGAAGAAGGGTGGCGATGCTTCCACAGCCTAAGGTTCTCTGGTTTGGAACCTCGGGTTGACCATTATGCATGTATGGTAGATCTTTTGGGCCGTGCTGGTCGTATTGAAGAAGCAGAGATCTTGATGAGGGAAATGCCAGTGCCTCCGAATGAAGTTGTCCTTGGTTCGCTTCTAGGCTCATGTAGCATCCATGGAAAGCTGGAGATAGCCGAACGAATTAAAACAAAGCTTGTTCAAATGAATCCAGGCAACACAGAATACCAAATACTTATGTCCAATATGTATGTTGCAGAAGGAAGGAGTGACATTGCAGATGGATTAAGGGAAAGTATGAGAAACCGAGGCATCCGAAAAATACCTGGTTTGAGTTCCATCCATGTGAACGGCTCAATTCATCGGTTTAGCTCAGGAGATAGATCACACCCGAGAACGATAGAGATCTACTTGAAGTTGAATGAAGTAATAGAACGGATTAGATCAGCTGGTTATGTCCCTGATGTCTCTGGCCTGGTTTCTCTCTCGGAGGGTGACGTTGAGGATAAAGAGCTAGCTTTGTGCTGTCACAGTGAGAAATTGGCCGTCTGTTATGGTCTTCTGGAAACAAAACCGAAGACATCTCTTCATGTCTTCAAGAATCTGAGGATATGTCAGGATTGTCATACGGCTATGAAGATTGTTTCAAAGGTCTATGACCGAGAAATCATCATCAGAGATAGAAATAGGTTTCATCAGTTCAAGGAAGGCTCTTGTTCTTGTTCAGATTACTGGTGAACAGATCAAATGGCTGGACGAAATCATTTTGTTTAGACTGTTTTTCAAACGAAATTGCAAAATGAGAGACAAGGTTGAGAAAATGGAGAAAATTTTCATTGAAGATCAATAAATTGACTGTACTACAACAAATTCGAATGCATACAGAAGCTGTGGTTTGAAAACATTTAAGAACTAAAATGAGATTCAGAATACGAACAAAATGAGTTAATTTATGACACGTTCTGTTTTTTCATACAGAAGCACATTTTGTGGATAAATTTTTCATCAAGTCCTCACTAAGCTGAACTGGGCTAGCCGGGTTTAACCGGGAATCCATTCCAAACGCTGCGGCAATCAAAATCAAATGGTGGTCGTATATGGCAAACCCCACAACATGAGGTCCTTAGTGTTTTAATGAATCTGGTAAGGAGACAAAGTGAATGTGGATGACAGCTAAAGGGAATATGTTCTCCACTCGGATTTTAAACCCACGACAATTTTAGCTCTCAAAAAGGTCTTAAAACCGTATAAGATGCTTTCCAAAAACACATTTGTTCCTTCTTATGCTATAAGATGAATCATGAGAAAAGTAGAAAAAAAATACTAACCGGGGAAACATCATCCCCCAGCTTTTGGCTTCTTATTGTAAAGGGAGAAGAATGGTTTATTGATGAGCACTGGCTTCAACCTTGTGTGACTTCGTTTTCATCTGCAGGTGAAAACCAATTTGTTGGTATATACTTAGCATATACTAAGATTCAACAATATTTCAGGTACAGAGATTTCCAAGTTTTAAAACATTTTCGGTTTTGACAAAGAAAGAACAAGTAAACCATTTAAGAACATGAAGAATGAGCCAGTTAATTTGCTCAACTAATCACATCACTGGCTTGGCTACTAAAACATCTTCATAGGGTTTTACACATGAGACTCACAATCACAAAACTTAGCAGCAACATCCACAAAAAGATACCACAAAGCGGCTTTTCAACTAAGTCATACAACCGAAGGGAGAAAACTTGTACAAGTAGCATATCATAATCTAAAAATATGCTAATAATCAACCCTACAAACAAAAAATTACCCTTTACAAATATGCTAATAATCTAAATATATGATATCATAATCATCAGATGATGAAAAAAATCAGAATAAATACCCTTTACAAGATCAACTAGAGATACTGTATTGCAGACTCATAGCAAATGAGATCACTATAAGCAGAAATAGATAACAAAGATGTTCATGAATTTTTGATCAAACAAGAATACGTGAGATAGAATTTCACCTTCAAGACCTTGAGCTTCATATTCCCGTAGAAGAGACCAAAACTAAAAGCCGAAGCACGAGCCACCTGATTATCGAAACGAAATGCTCGGTGAATCACACAAACTAAAAAAAAAACGAAACAGCGATGCAGATCGAGAATTCGAAAAATAGATAATTTACAAGAGCAAGAGAGCTGGTGCCGGAGTAAAGTCCTGGAGGCAGCGTCATTGGCAAATCACTGTTAGTCCCTTGGAGTCGTCTTCAAGGAAAAGAAAACCCTAATCCCAAATCAGTCAACTTCAGAAGTCTCAAATTCGTGATTCGTGGTGTGTGTGCTCTCGCTATCTTTTTTCCTTACCTGAATGCTCGCTAGTGGGCTTCATCAAATGGGCCCAAATTAAGAGAGCTCTTATCGTTATAAAAAAAAGGGTACAATAATAAATCCGATATAACACATACCGGGAGACATGTTTTGATGATTTGATCAAATATTGTCACTGTTTATTTTTAAAAATACGTCAAAAATTATAGATTTCACTTGAAAATATTAAATCTTGACTTAAAATTTATATAAACAAGATTTAATCGTATTTTTAAAAAAATAAAAGATTATGCTTCATAAAAAAACTAAAATGCTTTTTTGTGAAATTCATAAATTTTTCAAGTTAATTTACGTAGAAATGTTTTTTTTTTACCCTAATCACTGAAAATACCCTTCAAGAACACAAATATCCATATTACATTTTCTTACAAACAAAATATATATAGCTTTATTAATTTCATAATAATTCATGTTACTCCATTGAAATTAATCTCGAAACTTTGGGAAATCTTTTGGGTCCACCTGCATGGGGTCATATCCAATAAATAGTGTCCTATTAAGCTATTATCACTAGAAATCATATTAAATGTTTCATAATAATTTATTGGTTTGGTCTATTTTAAGCTTTGGTGTTCATTAAATAATTTCGGAAAATCGGATTGGAGAGGGGCAAAGCAAAAGGCAGAAAAGGACATGAAACAACCAACATTTAATTTTATCTTATAGTAATCGATATGTCGACGTGTTGTTTCTTATCACAGCCACATTGTCATTACGTAACTCAATATTTGTTATTTTCTTGCGAAATAAAAGACAAAACAAATTACCATAACTTAAAAGAATGACCGCAACGTATAGTTTTAGTGGTTTTGTTCGAGTGATATTGGTTTAATTAATAAAAATGTCACGAGTTTTACTGAACAAATTTACATGTTCTTCAACATTCAAATTGCAATGCGAAATGTAACATGTTACCAGTGGGACTGGTCGCGATTTCTTATCGCAGATAAGTTGTCTTAATCGCAATCGTAATTTCTTAAAATATGATTTATATTGTTTTTTGGTAAATAAAAACTAGTATTTACAATAGGTAAAGATGATATATTTGAATCCGTGACTTGAAGAATATTATTTTCCTATAGCAAATTGTATATACCCATTTTTAAAAAATCAAATTATTTTCAGAATATTACAGCTAAATGGCTTATTTGTAAAGATGGCAAACAATAGTCTCAGTATAAAACTTAATAGCAAGTTGTATACCTATTCTTTCAAATTTTAAAGAAAATCATTTTTTATGGTGATAGCAAGAAACTTGAGAAGATGAAATTAAAATTTTCTTAATTAATTTCTCTTCGGATCAGTGATGATCTTAGCTTACTTTAACAAAAAAAATATCCAACCATATTCTAATTCTAATAGCCTCAAAGATTCCATTTTCTTTTTTTTTTATGTATTAAATTGAACCTATCATTAGGGTTTGACGTTTCGCAACAAGAAATTGTGGATAGTAGATGATAACATATAGTTTGGAAAATTAGATATACTATCTATAATATTTTTGTAAAATAACAAAATAAAAAATTACATTGAAGACATCGGAATGAAATATTAATGTTTGACAGTTTATAATTTCTGAAATCTCAATTTTGTTTTTTACTTAGAATTTGTAAATTACTTTTATAGTTTTGCTTTTGTAATTATTCAGTTAAAAAAATCATATCGACTTCTAATCTGTCCCTTATCCATTTGAATATAATATTTCGACCTAAAGGGAAATTTTTCGTTTCCAAACAATTGGGAAATTAGGGATAGGAAGGGAATGCCGAACCTACCAATCATCATGGTTAAGACAAAACAAGACCATTAGACATAGCGGGTTTTCAAGAAAGTGTTTACTTTTTTTCTTAAACTGAACCACCAATCCAAGAGTGAAGACTAAATCATTTGTTTTTTCTTCGACAATCATTTGGTCTGGATAGCAAAAATACAAGCAAATTTTTGTTTTCACTAGCGGAATGTTTTTATCCTTTTCATGATATATTCACCTAAATACCATAGAAATGAAACAGTAATTAGCAAAATTTTGTTTACTCTAAAATTTATCTAATCAGAAGATCGGCGGTGAATCGGACGGTAAATGATCCACAAAGCTGAAAATGCTGTCCAAATAGTTCTTGTTGTCGTCGTAGTAGTTGTTGCAGTCACCACCACTATCCTCACCGGCCGTCTCGTTTTTATCGGAGGAGAGACTCCGGTCAATTGAATCGCCACCGAGCAACATACCCGTGAACCCTTCTTCGAGTCCTTCCTTCAACTGCGTAGCTGCGAATTCGTTGATCGTCGAATTGATCCAATCGTTTTCGGGTTCTTTGATCAGAGCCACACCCGTGGATGATCCTACGAACTCTATCTTCGTCGAGATTCCGGTTGATTCCGTCATCTCCAAGAATGACACCGTAGATGTCGGAGATTCGAGCCGTCGTTGATCTGCATTGAATACGAAAGACAAAAAGAAATCAAACAACTTTCCCAGTTACAATTGCAGAGATTTAGTGTTTTTATTTGTGTGTGCTTACCTTGGTTTGTCTTTCTTGTCCAATTGGTTAACAATGTCTTGTGAGTGAATCCATGATGATGATGATGAGATAATGCTTTGCTTTGGTAATGTTGTAAATGAAGAAGCTTTGATTCTCTAGCTAGCCTTGCTTCAGCTTCAAGCCGAGCACTTTCCCATTGCGCCATGTGGCTAAGTGTGGTTGCGTTCTTGGATAGACCAAGAGACGATAAAGGAGTCTCGTTTTTGGGTTTATGGGTCACTGGATCAATCCCCATTTTAACTAACCGTTTCTTCAAATGAGTGTTCCAATAGTTCTTGATCTCGTTGTCTGTTCTCTTTGGCAAATGAGTAGCAATCGCCGACCATCTTATATACAAATAATCATAGTATAAAAAAGGACAGCATATCAGAAAGGTGGAAACTTTTCAAAAAAATGACCTGAGAGATTGTTTTGTTGCAGACCTGTTTCCTAACAGAGCATGGAGTTGAATAATGGTTTGTTCTTCTTGCGAGTTGAATTTGCCTCTCTTGATATCAGGTCTTAGGTAGTTAGTCCATCTGAGTCTGCAACTTTTCCCGCATCGATGGAGACCTGAGAGAAAAAGAAGACAGATGAGAAAGTCTTTTAAATATAAATCACAGAATGTGAAAAGATGATAAAGATATTTATAAACCAGCTTTCTCAGGCAATGAACGCCAGCTACCATGGCCATGTTCTTTAATACAATCCAAAAGTTTCTGATCCTCTTCTGGTGTCCAAGGTCCTTTCTTTAAACCCGATTTGTCGCAGCACGGTGATCTACCCATTTTCCCAAGAAGAAAAAAGAAACCAGAACTCTAAATCTTATCAGAAAACAAAGAAGAAGAGGGCAAGAAATATCTCATTCAGAGCACAAAGGAATGCTTTTTTGGCTAAAATTGAAGAAATGTTGCAAGTGAAAGCATATCTAAGTGATGAAGGCTGATATATAGACGAGAATGAAAGACATACACAACCCATGATTTAATCCCCTTTTTTTCACGGCTCACTGAGCATTTATTACCTTTGTGGCTTTTAGACCTGGAAACAAGTCCTCTTCCTAAATAACCCAGAGAGAGAGAGAGAGAGGGAGAGAGTAAAAAGCGATGATCGTTTATTAACTGCGCCACTGTGACTTTTCCATATCACAAGATAAAAGCGGTTATATCTTGTGCTACAAGTTAATTCAGGTCAATATCTAATGCTAATAGCCCTCCACTCACTCTTATGATCTTACAATACTCAATAATTCACTCAAACTTAGTATTGTTTTATGCAGTTTTTGTTTCGCCTCCAGCTTCTAGCATTCTAGTCTCGTCATCTTAAACACTATCATGGCTCTTACTTGCCTATAAAAGATCAACAAAGAAAGAAAAGAGATGCCTTTGGTTTGGTTTAGGCTTTTAGACAGCCTCAGGTTAAATTTACAGCTAGTATAAGGCTTTAACAACATCCACAACGTTCTTATTGTTACTCTTTCTCTCTCTCTCTCTCTCTCTCTGTATATGGTATACTTACTAATGCTTATTAGGTCACTACATCATCAAAATGCCTTTACTAAAACGAGTAGATAGTAAATGCTGTTAAATGGCGGTGACTAAGAGGAAACTGACGCTACAACAATGAGACAAAGAGCATACACTAGGACAAATCTTAAATTAATTATGCATAGACTTTCTTCTTTGTTCTTTTTTTCATTTTTGTTTTTTTGTAAATGGTAAAATTCTGTCTGTAGTAAGCAAACGATTAGAAACATTATGACTACAACAAAATTCACACGCAACACCATATTAGCCTATTAGGGAAGCACTATAGTCTGTGTGTATACTGAAATTTGTCTAGTAATTAAGCACTTTGTAGTTGTAGAGAAAGTACTTTCTGAATCGAATTGACTGCTACACTTTTCTTGATGTCAAGTCAATGAGTCATGGAGTATATTATCAAATAAAAGAGCATTCAGAATCATTCTGAGACGTCAATATATAGCATCAGAACTTTCATCACTTGAGTATAAAATATAGATTTCCTCTGAGAACAATGACCTTGTAGTCTCTACTTGGAATGATGTTTAATTCAATTGTTTGGAAACTGATTTATCTGAAACTTAATAGTCTATAAACTAAGAATTCATAACTTGATTTGATATTATATGGTTATGGTACCATGCAGGCGTAGAAACGTTATTATCGAGGTAAATTATCCTGCCAAGAAAGGTAGATGGTTTATGAAGGCAAACGGTGACATTAAAAGAGGTTTTACAAGACCAAACAAGGAAGAGTATCTTGATGCATGTGTTACATGAAATGCAAATAATTTATTGATGTGGGCTCCAAGCTTGTAGGGTTAAAAAAATAATGTATTTTCATCGAATCAGAGAACTGATAAGACAAAAATCACAAAGAATTGTACAAGTAGAATCAGTTTTTATAAAACAAAAAAAGGAAAATGAATAAATGTGAATATGAAAGCTGAATAAGAGAGAGAGAGAGAGAGATAGAGAAGAGCTCATTCATGGATGTAAAGAATCGTATATTGGGTGCAAATGATTCAAAATCGTATATCTTTAAATGTCTTGATAATTCGATATTGCCATCTTCTACATTATGTATGGTCCTAACATACTTCAATATAGCCTTCATAACTTGTGCCACTTGTCCAGATTCTATCGATCCACGTATGAAAAAAGATTTTCCACATTTGTTGCTACAGATCTCCTGCATAAGTGTACTTGATCAGACATTGCAGAAATCAAGAATATATAATAAAAAAACATTTTGTAAATGAGAATAAATTCATGCCATGTGAGAAGAATACTACTTAGCATGTTCAATCTGCAAGATCAGACTGAAAAGATTTAACACTTCTACTTTAGAAGAACACTTTCACCTATACTATCATATAGACAAGGTTAACTGTTCGACATATTTGCAGAAAAAAAACTTCAAAAAGAGCCAATTTTCAAAGGACTAACGTGATAAAAAAAGTTGAGTAGTGACTGATCAATTCCTTGCAAAGTCGCCTTCGGAAAGAGTACAGAAACTATTGAGACATCTCAGAACAAGACAGAAAACAATTAACTGAGATTCAGACATAAGTTCCACCACCAACAGGAGAAGCTACAGTACGAGATTTAACTGACTTTTAAATTGCCATAAGCGAATCAACAACTTTTGTTACGTTTTCTAATGGATTATTAATACCGGTTCGGTTGTTCTATACCGGAAATCAGTTGTGAATATACCGTACACCTCAATTAAGCATCGAGAGATGGAAACGCCATGATCAGGAAGCAGACGATCGACCGTGCCGCCAATCGCCGCCGTCCAAAATTATGGCAGAATTGCACTAATTTCCGATCTTTGAAGCAAATTCATGCTTTTATGGTTGTTAATGGCCTCATGTCTAATCTTTCGGCTGTTGGAGAGCTCATTTACTCGGCATCTTTGTCGGTTCCAGGTGCGCTTAAGTACGCCTACAAGTTGTTCGACGAAATTTCTAAACCAGACGTAGCCATTTGTAACCATGTGATGCGTGGCTCTGCTCAGAGCATACAACCTGATAAAACTGTTGCTTTGTATACTGAGATGGAGAAACGAGGTGTGTCGCCTGATAGGTATTCGTTTACGTTTGTTCTCAAGGCGTGTTCGAAGCTTGAGTGGAGAACTAATGGATTTGCTATTCATGGGAAAGTTGTGAGACATGGGTTTTTGTCCAATGAGTATGTTAAGAACGCTTTGATCCTTTTTCATGCTAATTGCGGGGATCTGGTAATTGCAAGCCAACTTTTTGATGATTCTGCCAAAGCTCATAAGGTTGCTTGGTCTTCTATGACTTCTGGATACGCTAAGAGAGGGATGATAGATGAGGCTATTAGGCTTTTCGATGAAATGCCAGACAAAGATCAGGTAGCTTGGAATGTGATGATCACTGGTTGTCTGAAATGTAAGGAGATTGATACAGCAAGGGAGCTCTTTGTTAGGTTTACAGAGAAAGATGTAGTGACTTGGAATGCAATGATCTCTGGATATGTTAATTGCGGGTACCCTAAGGAGGCACTAAGTATATTCCAGGAGATGAGGGATGCTGGTGAACACCCAGATGTTGTGACGATATTGAGTTTGTTATCTGCTTCTGCAGTCCTTGGAGACTTACAAACTGGGAAGATAATTCATCTCTATATCTTGGAAGTGGCTTCGGTTTTGAGCTCCATACATGTAGGCACTCCTATTTGGAATGCTCTAATTGACATGTATGCCAAGTGCGGATGCATAGAAGGAGCAATTGAAGTGTTCAGAGGGATGAAAGATCGGGACTTGTCAACTTGGAATACTTTGATAGTTGGCTTGGCTTTGCATCATGCAGAGGGATCAATTGAAATGTTCGAAGAAATGCAAAGGTCGAAAGTCTGGCCAAATGAGGTGACCTTCATTGGAGTTATATTAGCTTGCAGCCATTCGGGGAGAGTAGATGAAGGGCGTCAATATTTTAGACTTATGAGGGATATGTATAATATTGAACCAAACATAAAGCATTATGGTTGTATGGTAGACATGTTGGGCCGAGCAGGGCTATTAGACGAAGCATTCATGTTTGTGGAATCGATGGAGATTGAGCCTAACTCCATTGTTTGGCGAACCCTTTTAGGTGCTTGTAGGATTTATGGGAATGTGGAGTTAGCAAAGTATGCAAATGAGAAACTTCTCAGTATGAGAAAGGACGAGAGTGGCGATTATGTGTTGCTCTCCAACATATATGCTTCCACAGGTCAGTGGGACAGGGTGCAGAAAACAAGGAAGATGTTTGATGATACAGGAGTGAAAAAACCGACTGGAAGTAGCTTAATCGAGGAAGACAATGACAAATTGATGATTAGTTAAGGTTAAAAACTAGCGCTTCAGTGGCTAACTATGAACAGTATGTAATATACTAACATTTGTTAATTTCCTTCAATAGGGAATTTGATTAGATTCTATCCGTCTTTGTTCTTTAAGCTTTCGTGGTCTCAACTTAGAACTCTGATATGGTAAAGGCAACATGACATCCTTTTATGTTTTAAGAGACTGAGGTCTGTTAAAATGATCCTTCGCAGAATCATTCTATGACATATAGGTAGGCTGTTAAACATTATAAACCTGGCTTTTCTTAGTTCGGACATGACTTCTTACATTTCTAAGTTAGCCCCGAACTTTTAATATCGATTCATCGCTTCCAGCCAAACCCATTCCCAGAGAGAAGCCTAGATAAGAATCCTTGACCATTTGTCTTCTTCTCCTTACAAGAGCTCATGTTACTAATCAAAGACCAATGAGTCTCAAAATCAATTTCATATCCAGACTTTCGCATCATTTCCATCATCTCAGAAGCTTTCGCTGTATTGTTCTCCACTCGAAACCGATTAATCACAGTCTTAAATATATCTTGGCTCGGTGTTTCGCCTAACACAACCATTGACTTGATAATTCTTTCTGCTTCCCCGACTTGACATGCCTCACAATACTTGTGAACAAGACCACCCCATGTACTCATGCTTGGACTTAGACCAAATTCCACCATTTCCGTATGAAACTCCATAGCTATATCCAATTGGTTGTTCCATCTTAGGAACCCATTGATGACTGAATCGTAACTCAAAGAATCCGGAACCTTTCCCTTCTTTAACATTGTGTTTAAGAGATGAACTGCAATGTCAAGATTCCCGCGATCAGAGAGTTTCTTGATGAGATTATCATAGTCGGGAGTCGTCATGCCTCCGCTTGTCACATGGGTCAGAAAGTCTTCAGCTTTTGGAATTTCACCTTTCGAAATTAGGGATTCGAGGGTTTTGATTAGGACAACTGACGAACCCAAAATCCAGCCTTTAGATTCCAGTACCTGCCATAATTCAAGAGCTTTCTTCACATCTCCATGGTCACACAGAGAGCTTATAACCACTCTTAAGCTTCGATTGTTCGGTTTCATACCCTTGGAGATCATAACTGAGAGACATTGCACAGAGCTCGAATAATCTCCGCACAAAGAGTATCCGTGTACAAGAAAGTTAAATGTTGTTTCATCAGGCAACAATCCTCTTCCCCGCATGTCGAGCAACACTTTGTTAACCTCCATGGGATTCTTTGCCCGAAACAGATAGAAAATCAGCAGATTATAGATGATGACGCCGTCATAATTGCTTTCTCTTAGCAACAGAATCTCCTTCAGATTCACTGCACAGAGAAACTGACTCTCTAAACACATTTTCTGAACGTATTCTCTGTAACTGGCAGCCGAGCAGATTATGTTTCTCCTCACCATAATTCCCAATACTTCCTCAGCTTTCTGCATGTTATTACCTTTACAATAACCTTGAAAAATTAGATTGCACATGTCGTAATCAGGTAAAAACCCGTTAGATAACATTATCCGTAACTGATGTTCTGCATCGAACATCATCCCAGCTAAGCATAGTCCTTCAATCAAAGCATAGTAGGCAGAAGATGAATCTGATTGCTCTGCTAAACAAAATGCTCTTCCTGTTTTGTTAGCTCCACAAAGGCGAGGAATTAACATCAAACAACTTCCTAAGCTCGGAATGTGTTTCTTCTCTAGCATTTCCTCAAGTAAAGCAAATGCAGCTGAATCATTGTTATCTTTACAGAGTCCTTTAATAAGAAGATTGTAAATTTTTTGTTCCACAATGTAACCCTCTCCTTCAAGCCTTTTAACAACAGAAAGAGCAATATGCGAGAGCCCAAGAACTGTGAGCTTCTCGACAAAAATCTTACAGGCTTCTGACTGTGATAGAGGATAAGATATCAATATACGCTCAAAGAGTTTAACCGCTTCCTCCACCAGTCCTTTTCGGACAAGACATTCCAATAAAGCTCCGCAACTGTTCAAATCAGGTAACCAGTTAGCATTTTGTGCAGTGCCCAACACATTCAGGACATCACTGAGTGTTTCTTTCTTACAGAAACAACTTATCAAAGATGTATAAGTTGTGTTATCTACAGGATGATGCATTTGGACCATTCTATGGAGAATGAGTTTGCTTTCGCGGCTAAGTCCCTTCTTGCAATATTCTTGGACAAGAAAGTTAAGTATTTCTCCATCTAACTGATAAGCAAGCTTTGGCCATTTTCGCAATAGGCTAACACTTACCCTGGCATGTGAACGCGATGCACAGAGACTCTTTACTAAAACAGCAAAACCCCGACGAGATAATTTTTGACCCCATCGAGCCATTTCATCAAGAAGCTCCAAAGCTGTTTGTAAATCGCCATCTTTACATGCTCTAACGATAAGCAAATTAAATTCTGGTAGCACAGACCTGTCAAGTACCGTATTCACCCTCTGCTCGTAAGCATCTAAATCAGTGTCCAAGTATAGCCCATTCCCGAGATCATCGAAAAACTCTGCTTTGGAGAATCCAGAATCATTGTCCCTTTTCAATCTAACAGCTAACGGATCAAATCCTACTAAACTAAAAGCTTCTGAAAGCAAATCTTCAACTTTAGATGCTTCGATTAAACCATAACCAAACAGCTCGTTAACAATCTTCTTAGCTTCTTCAAACCGCCTAGCTTTGCAGTATCCAGCTACCATTGTCTTACAAGTAGACAAGCTTAGTAGCATTCCATTTTCCTTCATCTCATCCAAAATACAATGGGTATGTTGCCACAATCCATTTTTGAAAAGCCCACTTAAGATAGCATTATAACTATAGACATTGGGTTTTAAACCCTTTGACGTAATCTCGGATAAATACAGAAACGCTCTTTTGATATCTCCTTCATAACAACACCAACCAATCAAGATACCAAAGGTGGCGTCGTCGGGTTTAAAACCCAAGTGTTCAAGGTCCTTCATATATACATAAGCTCTCTCTGAGCCAAACCTCTTGCAAAGAGAATGCACGATACTGTTGCCAACTAACACATCGGGTTCGTATTTAACTTCACGAATGAAGCTCAACAAATCCTCAAAGTCCTGCTTCTCGCTGTATCCTAAACTAATTTTACTATATATTGAGCTATTCGGGTTACAACCTGAAGCTGCAAGCTTTCTCGTCAGAACTCTAGCCTCCTGAACCCTGTGGTCCAAGCAAAGCAACTCAATAACTTTTCCAATATCTATGCTCAGGCTATTTGATTCATCCGTTGTCTCCACCCAATCCAAACAAAGTCTATATGCTGAGTCTGTTCTGTAAACTCTAACCAAATGATCAATCAGAGTCTGGTAACACGAAGTTAAAGGTACTAAACCCTTACGTCTCATCCAATCGAACAGCATAACTGCCTTCCTGGAATCAAAAGCATCGACATATTTTTGGATCAAATCACAGAAAATTCCCTCACTATCCAACGTATCTCCACTGTTTTCCATTTCCACAAGCAACAATTCAACTTCCTTAACCATTCCTTCCCTGATAAGCATAGTTGCCATGATCTCAGAAGCTTGTAGTACATGCTTAAACCCTTTGTATTGCCCACTAGCCCATCTGAAAATCTCCCATAAAGCTCGAACCTTTCTACTTCCAATTCCACCACTCTGAAGCTGAGATTCAAAACCCAGTAACAATTGAAGCACATTTTCAGGTTTCAAGCCAGAAAATCTCCTAAATTTACGGGTGATATTGGGAACCACATCGGAGAGATCCAAAAGCAAGTCTTTCAGAGAGGAACCAGTAACGTGACGGCTCTCCTTCACTGCCCCACCAAGAGACCCCGAAATCCGATCCAATTTAGCAGCGGAAGAGAAATTAAACGAGGAAGATTCGTGATTTCTTGTAATTGCTGGATCATTTCCCCAGGAAGAAGAGAAAAACGCGAAAGAGCAACGACATGAGAGATAAGAAACCTTATTAAGAAAACGAAGCCGAGTAGAGTTACTGAGGGAGAGAAGATGAAGCATGCGATTGCAGAAAGTAATGGAAGTCTAATCGCCTTCTCCTTATTCATCTGCAGCATTCGAGCTCCAACGTTTCACCACGCAGACGGAGACGACAAGGTAAAAGGATCGAAACCGCTAAAACGACAACGTTTATTGGATGCAAACTGGAATCCGCCAGACACAACCCTACATCATGTTACATGTAATTGTGTCGACGACTATTCGATCCAACAAAACGATTACTAATTTTTCCTAGTTTGATCTTTTAATAGTTTGATACTTATAAATATTTTAATGAGAAAATATGTGTTGTCTTGATCAAAAACTAAAAATGAAAATAAGGCTAACGGTGAATCAATCATGTGGTTGATTTTGGGAGGTTTGTGAGAATCAGCACCACGCCAATGTTAAAGTTAGTACTCTCAAGATATAAGAAAAAAACTATTGCTTTTGAAATTTGTATTCAAGTATCTACTAGCCTAATACTCGATGCAGAAATTGGGCTTGGGCCTTCACTCATGAGAGTTGGGTTTTAGCTATTAGAAAAGAAATATATAGTAATGTTGAAGAAAATACACCCTTTAAAAAAGAAGCAAAAATACTCAACATTGAGCCCAAACAAATATAACAAATAGCACTACAAATATTAATAAATTATATAATATTATTTATTAATAAATATAAATAAGATATTTATATAATTTTAATTTTTATTTAAAATTTAATTTATATATCTATATAAATTAATAAAATATATTATTTTTCTAATCAAATTTATAACATTAATATATATCATAATTATTTTATTAATTTATTTTTAGTTATATATTTTTAAAAATTTATTGCGATAATTGACACATATTTATATTAATTATATATTAAAATTAAATTATTTTTTAAAAATAATATATTAGAAATATTAAGCCTACATAGAGAAAGAGAAGTCTAGTTAGTGAGTAGAATGACCGACTAAATCAACAAAGTATCTAAAGTAACAATTAATATCAAATTTTTTAATATTTTCTTACAACTTTGTTAGATACATTCATACATAAACCTTGCATGAACAATTGAATTTTATCTCGCTTATAATCCTAACGCGTGTGACTTCCTTTCTTCCTTCTTATACGACACGATCATCGATTTGGACCGTAAAGAGAGAAGCTTTAAATCATGATGATAATGATGATGATGATGACGAAGACAATCTAAAATTTCCTTTTATCTATCGAGTTTCCTTGCTCCAGATTTCTTCCGTGTTTGTCTTTTGTGGTTTCAACTTTCAACCCCCCCATTACGTTCCCGACTTCTCCATATCCAGTTAGATTTGAATTGTTCGAGTACAAGATTTTGACGAAATTCGATTTCGTTTCGTATGTACTGGGAAAGTTGGTGTTGAAGATTTTTCATCGGATGGATCAATCTGTTCTCGAGTTTATTTCATTGAGTTTCAATTGATTTCGATCAGATTGGACCCAGTTTTCGTTCCAATCCATTCAGGTTCAATCCTTTTGTCGGGTCGATTTGATTTCAAGCTTTGACTTTTTTGGTGTTTGATCGATTTTGGGACTGGAGTCTGAAATCGATCTGATTAAGCGATCGAATTAGAGTTTCTGTTCCTAATTCTTCA
Organism: Pugionium cornutum; assembly: GCA_018901935.1. Taxonomy (NCBI): domain Eukaryota; kingdom Viridiplantae; phylum Streptophyta; class Magnoliopsida; order Brassicales; family Brassicaceae; genus Pugionium; species Pugionium cornutum. The sequence continues at coordinate 13,612,359 of CM032158.1, read as the reverse complement.
AAAGGGATTCGAGTTTCTGAGATGGTATATTTCCAGAGCTCAATCTCCGTCGTCGACCAATCTCCTCTCATGGCTAATTCAGCAGATTTCCATCACCCCAAACCAAGGAGCAGCAGAAAATCAAGCTGTTCCAGTTTCCCAGCATGCTGCGACGGATCTCGATCAGCTGCGATCGACGTGGTGATTTTAATCGCGGTGATCACATCCTCCGGGTTTTTGATCTTCCCTTACATCAGATTCATCACCGTAAAGTCTGTAGAAATATTCTCAGAGCTATCTTGCTTAGTCAAGGAAGAAGTTATTCGTAACCCAGAACCAATTGTGTATGGTCTAATAGCTTTGAGCATCTCATGTACTGCATTATCTGCCTGGATGATTGTTATACTCTTGTGTAGTCGCCATAGATGTGGGAAGCCGAATTGCAAAGGCCTTAGGAAAGCTAATGCAGAGTTCGATATTCAGTTAGAGACAGAGGATTGTGTCAAGAACTCCAACAATGGAATCTCGAGTGGGAAAAATGTCAGCAAGAATGGACTGTTTGAATTGCCTCGTGACCACCACCGTGAGTTAGAGGCGGAGCTGAAGAAGATGGCTCCACCAAATGGTCGTGCCGTGCTGGTTTTTAAGGCTAAATGTGGATGTTCGATTGGGAGATTAGAGGTTCCTGGACCTAAGAAGCAGCAACAGCAGCAAAGGAAGATCAAGAAATGAAGAAAAAATCAATCTTTTTTAAGATAGAGATGGGATCATTACAGGTAATGGTGGGAGTGATGAAGATTACATTTTGATTAGCTTATAAACAACTCTCTTTATTCGAGGTTAGTTATTTTCATAAGAACTTGCATGGTATTGATTCTGGTATGTGATCTGGTTGGGAATTTTATTTATATTCATTAAAGAACATCTCGTGAACTCAGAAAAATCCCCTTCTTTCAAAAGTCTATATTTTTTCTATTAGTTCAATCGAAGTCGATTTAATCATGTAAGGATTCAAGATTTCCTACTGAAGAAAAATGCATAGTCGCAGTAGATGCCGTTAAGTTGCTCGACGAAATGCTACAAAGAAATTTAAAGTTAAGTAGATCAAGCAAACTACGACATTACAGAATTTTTCACCAAATTCGCCAATGATCTTATTACAAAGACTCATGAGAAGTCTTCTGGTTCAGTGTCACCTCGTCGAGATTCTAATTCTTCAAATCATGCTGACGTTCTTCAATCGATACACTCTAAATCTACTTCATATCACTTCGAAGTATCTAATTCACCTATAATTTGCATAGCTGTAGTTTAGTTTTGTCGGTCAAATTGAGGATAGAAGATTCGATTAATGTCTAATACAAATCAATAAATAAACAATATTATGGTTTTAGCATTGCAACTTTCTTCTTAAACGAATAAGTTGAATGAAAACTAGAGTTGTACCTAGTGGGATTTCAAAATCGGCCAAAAATGTCCTTGACCGCTTGGTAAGTTCCGGTAATCACAACCACGATACCGGTTAGTATAATCCCGATGAGAACCAGTGTTTCGAACCCAAGTCTTTGATATTTACCAGAGATCTTAAGGTAACACAAACAAGGCAATATAACCGATGCGGTTGCGCTCAAGAATGCACCGACCAAACTCATGAGATCACCAAAAAACGGAAGAAGCAATGCCACAATCACATTGCTAGTAACCAACATCGTACTCAGAAAGAAACCGGTGGTTTTTTTGTTAGGCAAAAACCGGGAAAACCGGCTTCTCATTGCTTCGATAATAGGCGTAACCATGAGGGCAAACTTAGCAATCGGGTTCACCAATGTAATGCATATAGCCACTTTTGAACTAAGCTTATCAGTTGGAAGATTCAATGTTATTTGTGAGTCAACATTTGATCCAAACATTAAGTAACCCACTATCGCCACGGATGCATATATCAATGTGCATATCGTGAAACATATAATCATAACCTGAAAATGAATTTAACAAAAGAGCAAAATCATTAGCTTTGGGTCTACAAAACTGGTTTTGAAATGGTGCTTTTTGATAAAACTTACGTTTGAGAATTGGCGTTTGTTCTTCATGGAAGTATATAGAGTTGGGAAAACCGGATGAGCGCAATAACAAAAGGCGTATAAGCTCACCGAAGTAGTGACTCCACGAAGACGAAAGATCACTGAGTCATTATTCTTAAACCCTACTCCTTCAAATGCTCCAACCCATAAGATAGAACCAAGAGTCAACACCGAAGCAAAAACACCACTCGCGGAAACATAAGAGAGTATCCTCATGTCTAACCAAACCGACGGAAGAATAATGAGAGCTACAAGGACTATGAACATTTGCTTGCCTCTGAATTCGATTCCCATAAAGTTGAATCCAACGTTTGAGAAAAGTTTGTTAAGGTTGTCACCTTCTAGGATCAAGAAACTAGTTGCGACTAAATAAAGCTCGAGGTTCATGAAGATGGAGACAATGATACGTCCTGTGTTCCCAAAAGCTTTGTAGCCAATGTCCGGGTAAGATCTAAGAAGTGGGTCCATGTCCATACATCTCTTAATTAGAATGGCACAATAGAAAGTTGTGATAGCTATGGTGAAGAGTATGATCAAACTTAGCCATCCTCCGGTTGCTAAGGCATAAGGAACCGATAGTATACCCACACCTAAATGAAAAAGACAAACAAAACTGTTTATATGCAAGAATGTCTAAAACGTAAATGCAAACGTTTGTCTGTTTGTGTTAATTATTTACAGATTTAATTTCAATAAAAACGTAACTACAAATACAGAGAAGTCAAGATATGATTTGGTTTGGTTCAAGTGGATTGTAGAAGAACACAAGTTGAAAACGGTAAGAAGTGTTGTTGATGTGATAGGTAGGGGACACGTCGTAGTTAGATACCGAAAGAAGATTTGAATTTGTGCTTTATTTTTATTTAATTATATGACCATTTTCTTGGATATAATACGTAAATGTTTGAGCAAACATGTGTAATACTAAAAAAATAAAACTAGTTTGTTACCATAATTACTTATTGCTATGATAGTGACCTATTTGGTAGACCCATAGCTACACTTAGGTATGATTTGAACCGAACCAATTTAAGCTAAAAACAGAACTGAAAAGCAAACTAAAATGAAGATGTTTCCTGCAGCTTTATTTTCCTTATATTACAAAGAAGTGAAATTGAATCTTGACCAAAACCAATTCGGATGGAACAGTTTGATTTTAATTTGGTTCATGTAGTTTATCAAAGGGAAAGGAAAATAAATAATTGAAAAGTAAGGCAAAGACAAGGGAGACAAAGAAGAAGATAGGATCGAACACTTCAAAACGAATTAACAAGAAGACAAAACGCCTACACTCCATCCAGCTACAAAGATAAGATCAAAAACTTGAGTTACTACGAAGTTAAGGTCAAAAGCTTGAGTTAAGAACATCTAAGATTTTAGCTAAATTTAGATTGAATGTTCTTCAATATTACCAAAAAAAGTTAAAGTTATGGAGATAATAAAAAAGGGATTGTTGAATAAGTCAGAAGGTGAAATTAAAATTTAAGGACAAAAAGAGAGAAAAACCTGATAAAGCGTTAATGCCATGGAAACAAGTCTTGGAGAAAGAGGTATTGCTCTGTGAATCATTATTGAACTCATAATCAAGAAGCGTTGCTTCTTCTTCATCATCAATCTTTTTAACGATGAATGGCTCTGACATGAAATCTTCCTTCTCGTTCATAATTGTTTAATCTTAAGTGTCTCCTCCTTTACAATGACGGAAGAAACAAGGAGACCGAGAGAGGGATAGATAGAGAGAAAAGAGAGAGAGAGAGAGGAAGGAAATGGAAGGAGCTAGAGAAGTTGCAAGTGATAAAACCTCTTGTGTGCTCTTATTTGTTTTGCAATACAATGCCCACAAAATACTAATATACGGACACCTCTTGTGTAAGAGTAGGTGCTAAGATGTGATTATCCAATATGATTAGGAAATTGTAAGATTATTCGGCACAAAGCTCATATAAGATTCTAGTAGTTGCTAAGATATGATTATCTAACCATGTTAACAAAAAAACCAAAGAAAATGAATACAAATCCGAGCCCAAAGCCCAAAGCCCAAAGCCCAAAGATACATACGCGATAGAAAGCAGGCCCAATTTAACAACGAGAGTTAGGGTTTTAGTAATCTTATAAATCGGCGGCTCGTTCTACTATTTGCTCTCTACGTGCCCTAGTTTTCCAGATCGCCGATTATCGTTAAGGAGACGTAGTTATGGTGCACGTTTGCTACTACCGCAACTGTAAGTCTTTCCTTTCCTTTGATGTGTAGATTACTGCTCATTGTTGATTCTGTCTATGTAGTGTTTTCTGCTCGAACGGACTGATAGATTGATGGTTGTTTGAGGCTTATGATCTTTGTGAAGTTATTTAGAATATGTTTATACAGTGCTTTTGAATCTGGGTTTGTAACTTTGTAGTAATTTACGAGAGTCCTATTATTGTGCTGACTAAATCTCAGACATATTGATTGAAAGATCTACTCTTTTTGCTAATGAATGTGTTTGTTAATAGATGGAAAGACCTTCAAGGGACCTCGTCGTCCTTACGAGAAGGAGCGTCTTGACTCTGAATTGAAACTAGTTGGTGAGTATGGTCTCCGTAACAAGCGTGAACTCTGGAGAGTGCAGTACGCTCTTAGCCGTATCCGTAACGCTGCTAGAGATCTTTTGACTCTTGATGAGAAGAGTCCCAGAAGGATCTTTGAAGGTGAGGCTCTCCTCCGTAGGATGAACCGTTATGGACTTCTTGATGAGAGTCAGAACAAGCTCGATTACGTCTTGGCGTTGACTGTCGAGAATTTCCTTGAGCGTCGTCTTCAGACTATTGTGTTCAAGTCTGGTATGGCTAAATCCATTCATCACTCTCGTGTCCTCATCAGGCATAGGCATATCAGGTATTGCTTTGTTTACTTTCCGTTCATTTACTACCAAGGTATTGGCATTGAAATTAAACCTTTTCGCCAACCTCATTGTTATCAGATGAGTGATGTCTATTTTACTGAACTATAAATAAGCTTAGATATAACTTTCTTTACTGATTTGACAGAAAAGATCTTTGCTTTCACTAACTTCAACCATTGTCGTATTTTGCTTTCTTTGAAAGTTTAAACTGGCTGTAATGTTGTTTTCACTATTCTTGTATAGGGTTGGAAAGCAATTGGTGAACATCCCATCGTTCATGGTAAGACTTGATTCACAGAAACACATAGACTTTGCTTTGACCAGTCCATTCGGTGGTGGCCGTCCCGGTAGAGTCAAGAGAAGGAATGAGAAATCTGCCTCCAAGAAAGGATCTGGTGGTGATGAAGACGGTGACGACGAAGAGTAAATTCTAACTCTTAGCTATGAATCAATCTGCTTTTTGATATTTTGTAGTGTGGAACATTTGTTCTTCGTTTTCAAAGGATTGTTTTATGGTTTCTTTAAATTTCTCTTAAGATTGTTGTTGGAACTTTTGCCTTGATTATTACTCACATTATCTTTAAAAAATTTATCTTATTTTTATATCAATCTTCAGACAAAAAACAAGAAGTATGATGTTAACTTGTCTTGTTCTCTCACGTGTTACATGCGAACCAAAATCAAAACAATATAATTTGTTTATTAAAATAAAAAACGGTCGTTTGTTCCGACACGTTAATGAAAATAGTTTCGTTAATCCCTCAATGAGAGCCATACGAAAAGCAAGCCAACACCATTGTACACGTAATTTTTGTCAGATACGTATTAAAACTTTTTGAATCGTCTTTTAGTTTTAATAGTTTATGATATTTTTGAATCCTCTTTTGGAAATTTAAACCTTACCTTTTTTCATAACCAATCATTAGACCACAATAAAAAAAAATCAAAGTTATGTTACTATAAATGTTCGCAAAATAATTTTAAAAGTAAATTAAAAGTTTCACAATCTGATTCCATTTATGCAAGAGCAAACACTTGCTCGGACTTTATTATTAAGATCTGATATAAGTAAATTTCCAAATACCGCAAAGAACCTTTTATATTTATCATATGATAGGTAACATTTTACTGTACAAAATAACATATAGATTTTATAATGTTATTTTTTCCATCAATATTTTCTTCTCTCTTTTCCCATTAAATTTAAATACACTCATGATGTTGTTCTTTTTTTGCCATATATCTTATAATGTTGCTTTAAAAAACAAATCTAAGAGAGATTTTTTGGGGATGACGTGGCAATATAATCTGTGGAAGTATATGGAAGAAGCCGAACAAAACGGCGCCGGATTTGGTCAAACTACACAGAGAGAGATCCGTTCCTAATATTTCTTAAACAGGCCAAAATCAGATTCATTACGTGTCATATTCTGGATGGTGAAGTTTTTTCTCTTTGACGTCATCATTACCGACACGTCAACAGTAACTGCTTTTCATCCCGTTAACTAGCTAACGGTTTATGTATAAATAAGCTCCGTTTCACATGTCTTTCACAGTTCACATAAATTGCAAATTTCGAAATTCGAATTTTGTTCCCAAAGCTCTCTTTTATAGACGATGACGATAAAAAGAGAAGCTGTAACTTGGCCAGAGATGGAAACGATAGCTAGGAAGATGGTGGAGGATGTTGAAACAGAGAGCAGCGGATCATCGGAAGCTGAGACGGAATCTCCAAGGTCCGTCGGACGGTGGTTAGCTGCTCCGATCACGGAGAATAAGGCAAAAGAGCGATTACATAACCAGGTTTTGAAGATTAAGGAGGAGGATATATGTGTTCTCGTCGAAGACAAAGCCACGAATCCAGAGGATCGACGATATCTCCATGCTCGTCGTCTCAATATGTTCCTGATCTCGCGGCCGAACTTGCCTTGTTCCCCTCTCAGTGGTAAAGTGAGATCCGTTAACACTGTTCAGTGATGATTCCTAGATCTAATCGATCAAGGTTCGTCTCGATCCAACAAATTACACTAAACTTTTGATTTCAGTAAGAATCTGATGATGAATTGAGCTTGTATTCATTCTTCCATCGTTTATTGACTCAATTTGTGGTTGATCATTGCAGGTGATTTGTCCTCTTGTGTTTTCTTTTAATTACTCTGTTTTTCTTTCTTTTAGCTTTTTTTGGTTCTTTTCTGGAAGATCCTTTATAGAGAGCCTTTTGTTGTCATAATGTCATGTGTATATAAACCGTGACTGTGTGTATATACGAGCTCGTGAAACTTTATGCTCGACTTTTGTTTACATATTTATATGTATGCGTGTAATTATAAACAAACTCGTAGTTAATGGGTCGATTATCGCTTTTATGAAACTTGTTATAGGCAAATCAAAAGCATTTAATCAAATCTCGTGAACTCAACCGAATACTAGTTTTTAAACACAAGCTTTTATGAACATTTCTAGTTTTCATTTCTTTATGGTTTATTTGTTTGCTTGATGTATATTCCTATTGCCAATTTGTGACCAAAAGCTGCCAAATAATGTAAAAAAAGAAAAAAAACTATGTCGGTCTGCGTGACAATATGGAAGTTCGTTCCAATCACACTCATCTCATAATAACATTTAAATGTAATGCTGAGAGATTGTTCATTGATCCTAAATCTTCTAGTATTAGCACTTGCAAAAATGTATTATTTACAAGTACATGCAATATCGCTATTAGAGTAAAAGTAATCCCATAGGCCCATAATTAAATGAAGCCCATCTCTCGATGACAGGTATCACAATACAAGGAAAGTAGCGAAAAATTTATGTTAATGTCTGAGCCCGGGTTCGAACCGGGGACCTCTAGTGTGTGAGACTAGCGTGATAACCGACTACACCACCCAGACTTTGTTGAACAACGAATTCAAATAAAAATACTTAACGCCAAGTAATCGGTGATAAGGATGATGATGCAGTGGTAAGATTATCGCCGCCGGCAGTTACCGTTACTTCGGGTAGTTTGGTTTTCTTGATTAATTAAACTGTGAAATCTTCAAGCAAAGAACATTCTTGCAAATCTTCAAGCAAAGAACATTCTTGCAAATCTTCAATGCAATTCCGAGCCCACTTAAGAACATTCTTGAAAACGCATTGGGCTAAATGGAAAGCCGATCATTGGGCTAAATGAAAACGCATTGCTTCCGTAGATGGTTCTTGCGAACCTCATCAAATCTTAGCAAAGCGGCCTGGGGAGCACTTCAGAGAAACAATTCGCAATTGATGAACTGTTCCTATGAAGTAAAACAACTCACGCACCAAAGTCCTGCTCTTTTATAACTACAAACCAACTTCCATTGCTGTGGGTGTTTTGGTGTTACCATCTCTAATAAAACACACAATTGCTGTAAATTTTCGTGCACCGAGAACAACCCGAGTACTATGGAGGTACAATGATCTTAAGATCCCAAAACCCATAAACCAAGCCCAAACTTTGATCGTTTCGTCTCAATTTTGTTGTGTTGACAGGTAAAACAAGGGATGCAAGACGAGGTAGAGAAGATGAGTAAGCTAGCGACAATGACCTCACGATGAGACAGAGTTTTGTCTGAGATATTCTCATTACCAATTCTTTTTCAACTAAGCCATGTGTTCGCATTCATTCTCCAACAAAGATCACTATTTCTCTCGTGGGTTCTTAGCGTTTATTTTACTGTCTCTGTGATTTTCAGATGCTCCATGTTCATGGGGCCGAGGATACTCGAAGAAGGATGTGTACAGACAAGTCTGGTCAAGATAGTTGATGATAGCTTTCGCTATAATCAATGACTCTTAAGTGGCTTTATGGGTTTTACTCACTCGGTTTTGGAAGAAAATCTAATCTTTTGATTTAATGCTAAATCATTAACCAGATGAACAAAAGAAAGTTGTGCAAACAGATTGAAAATTGTGGATTAATCCGGATTAGTACACCAACAGGTGGGATTAGGATTGAATGCTTGATGAAGTTATATAGTCTGCCGTGCAAACGAGGTTGAAACGTTAATAATCTCGTCGGCCAACACACCGGTTTACGTGTTGGGGTAGTTAATAATTTGGTTTAAATTTGTATTAAATTTTTTACAATTTATTATTTTACTAGATTTTGACCCACATACTGCGTGGGAAATTTTTTTACAAATAATAATTTATTATTTATTTTGTTAATTTAAATTAGATATATACATATATAATTTATCTTATATTTAAAATATTTTTTTTTTTAATTTTTTAATATTGATTACGAAAATGAAATAGATAATAAAATCGGATTATACAAATAGATTTAAATTGTATCTATTTTGGATAAAAGTATATATATATATATGATAAATATTCAATTAAACTAAACTTTTGTTTTATATTTTGTTTGACTAATTTTTCAAAATTTATATTTTGTTTTATATTATATTTATATTTTATGACATAATAGATTGTATGTCGAAATATTAGAGATTTACATATAATATATTGTATAATGGTAATTTTCGTAAATACTCTACTAAATTATGTCCTAGATAATATATATTTTAAAATGCTTTAATAGTGTGACACATCCGCGTGACATATTTGTAAATCACACGTCAACATAAGATTATTTTGTTAAAATGATTCTCAATTAATATATTATAGATATGCATGTGTATAAATGTAATGCTATACTTGGACTAGTAATATTATACGGTATGATTTTTTATTGTATTTATTTGTTTAGTTAGTAGGTAGCATTAATAAGGTTATTGTTGAAAATTTAAAATTTGATTTTGTTATCTTAAATTTTTGACACATTTATTGAATCCTTTACATATGTGAAAGAAGCAAGGCATAGTGTAAAACCTAACCAGCAGGCCACTAAAAACCATTGACCTATATTTGTAGATTCCAAAACACGAATAGCAAAAAGTGATAAGTATGAATTACAAACACAAAAAATCTAGATATAGAGATTGGAAACAGATGTATTTCCATATTATTATGACAGAACAGAAGTGTGTCGTTGGTTACAAGAAACCTACGGTTTTAATTCGAGCCATAATTTCAAAAATTAAAAAAATGAATATTTGGTGGTACATATTGATAATACAAAACAGACGAAGACAAGCATTCACATTCAATGTCTACAATTCCAAGAACACCCGTCCCTCTCTTTGATGTATCTATCAAAAAAAATTAAGATGTAAAAGGTAAATTATAATTAAAATTCATAAGCTCATTGTATTAGACTTGTTGATACTTGTCCACCAATCTTAAATTAAAGTGATTTATATTTTGATAAAGGACGATCCTTCATTTCTTCTTCTGTGTTCTGAGTCCTGGCCATTCACAACTTGCCACGCCAGTATCATAAATTTTTTACATGATTTTATCCAATGCCTTGACTCTTAGGATAAATAGCATGTTAAACCTGTATCTAAGGTATGAAAAATACGATGTTTTTTGTGAAAAGGAGATATGAGGTTTATTAACCAGTTCTAATATTAATACAACGTATTATTTAATAAACTTTTTTTTATTTTTCGGATGTTTATTTAAAGTCAACAACCTTTTTTATATATTTTTAATTCGCTAAATTTTTTGATATTGTCACTATAAATACTAAATTAATGTTTATAAATACTGATTTGATACATTTTTGGTATTTGGCGATATCTGACATTTTAGAAAATTTTCGACAACTATTCGAAATCGACAAAAATTGTTGATACTATAAGATTACGTAACCGAGTTATTAGATTGATTTCATCTTGAGACGAATTAAGTATTAGGGATGTGAAGTTCACATGAAATATAGAGGTGTACTGTGTAGATATTTGTTAATAGATCACCAAATATTACTATTTTTCTTCATAATTCAGAGGTATAATTCTCATAATCCGGACACATGAAAAGGTAATATAGCTCATAGCAGAGGTGTTGTAGTAAACGATATAAGCAAAATTTGATTTAATTTACATTATTGATATAGTTTCATCTTATTCCATATATGAGATTTCTTACATGCATCATTTTGATTTTTTTATGTTTATACTTTAGAGAAAATATAGATATTGGATATTTTGTTGTTTCAATAAGTTTGTAACAAAAGAACAAAGAAACATTGAATGTGGAAGTTGTGGATTTTGGGTAAGATACTAAGATCCATCTACAGTTTCCTTTTAAAAGAACTAAAGATGTTAAACATGTAAAATATCTACAGTATTTACCTAATTCATCTGTAAAATTTTCATACATAAGTTTTGTTCGTTTGGTCGTCGAATGCGTTTGTGGTTGCGGTTGCGGTCAGTACTACGACTGTGATTGTGGCAGATATTATTCGTTTGTCTGTAGTTGGTAATTGCGATTGCGGTTGATCATAGATTTTTAGTCGTACTGTTGCTTTAATCAGCGGTCAAAAAAATTGCGACGTAAAACACAACGTCTGACCGCTTCGTTTAGCACATATACATTCGGCAGCTAAACGAACAAAAATTTGCTGCAACTACAACCACAAAACCTTGCGGCTGACAAACAAATATAACCATAGTATATGTGTATAAAACAAATATAACCATAGTATATGTGTATATATAGAGTTTTCGTCTGAAAGAAACCTATCACCTAAATATTTATTATACCACTAAAAATCTTGATAAAAATTACTAACTCAGAGGTAACCTACTTATTTTTCGACATATATTTGAATGTCGGTACAAGTTTCGATTTCTCTATGCTTTTAACTAAAAACAGAACCAAAAATACCAAGCTAGAAACTTTTCTATCTCACTAAAAAGGTGAAGAAAAAAAAACAGGACAGAGATTAAAGAAAAGGTCATGTGGGAGGGAGGGGGGGCGTGAAGGATGGGAATGCTCTCCCTGATTAGAGGGGAAAAAGAGTGTCCTATCATCACATGGCTGGTTAAATCTGGTTTTTGCTTATAACAAAATTAACTTATAAAATATATATGAAAAAACATAAATAGTCCCACCTTTGTGTGCTCATCAACAAACATTTTTCTTTAATGTCCAATTCATCACACCATCTTTGTTTTCTATAACATCATGCATCCCTTCATATACATCATCCATTAACATCTTTTGCATATATATATACATAAAATTTCATGCAGATAGTGAATCTTAAACTCATGCAGACCAAACATGAACTTCCAGTCCATTTTTTCTATAAAGATTTTATGATCCTTTCTATAAACATGTTGTTAGGATTTTATGATCCTTTCTAATCGTCTTTGTTGTTGGTTTTGGATTATTTAAAATAAACAATATACAATTTGATTACCGAGTTCTCATTTAAGGTATTTTTTGGATATGATCAGTCTCCTACAAACTTTCACTATAAATCTGATGAACCTTTTACAATATAACAACTTTATAGAAAACAGACTTACAAGAGTTACAATACAAACCAATCTGATTCTCTTTTTTTTTTGTAGAAAATTCTCCCACGGCAAGATCTTTCTGTTTTTGTTGTCTCTTTTTTTTTAGGGTTTTTCAGAACTGCATCTTATGACCTAGAAAGAAGGCATTGATACATTTTTGGTAAGATTAGGGTTTTTGTCTTCGGAATTTGAATTTGTATTGGCCCTGAAATAAGAAGAATAATTTGGGTTATTTTACTTTACACATGTAAATTGTTTTTGAAATGATTAAAACCTCAAAAATGAAAATTTAACGTTTGGGTTTGGTGATTTGATGAAATTCCATATGTAGACACATGTATATATATATATATATATATATATACACTATCTACTGAGTTACAAGTGATAGAGTTTGGACAAAGACTAGCCTCTGCCTTAGTGGTTAGGATAGATACGTAAATAAGATTTGTCCATTGTTTTTATTTACCCGTATCTATAACTGATCCACAAAATCTTCTTGGTTTTACGTATCATCCATCCAAAATTAATGATTCTATATACACCTCTATATATTGACTATGTGTATCTTTTACTTTGTGTTTCAATATACGACATATATCTTTTAATGTAATATACATCACAATCTTATAAATTGTAAAATCACGTGCCTTGCCTTGTATCCAATTCTTAACCACTGCTTCTCTCTTCTGCACTTGTCTTCGTCAAATCCAACATCACTATTTATGTTTATTTCTACTACTCTCTCTCTCTCTCTAGTATATATATATATATAAGTGGTCCTAGCACTCTATATAACACAATTTCATCTCTTTTTTTCTTCTCTCTTTACGTTCGACAAAATACTAACGATTATCCTTCTTTTCTAGCCGTCTAGCAGAAATTATATTCATATTTATACAAATTATATTTCTCTTTTATAAAATCAAAATGTCGTCTAGCAGAAGGTCGAGACAAGCAAGCTCTTCATCAAGAATTAGCGATGATCAGATCGCTGATCTCATCTCTAAACTCCGACAATCTATTCCAGAGATTCGCCAGAACCGTCGTTCCAACACGGTAACTTTTTTATTATAAAAAGTTACTATATTCATTCTATAGTCACATAAGTTTGTTTTTATGGTATTTAATTAGGATTATGTTTAATAGAGAAACACACCTGTATAATTAACATGTAATTAAGAATATTGCATTATAGTCATATTGAATTACGTGTGAGAGATTTCAATTTGAAGTTTGTAAGAAATAAAGACTTTTGACCAGTCACCGGACTTCGAGGAGAGGGGGAACATATTTCCCCTAACTTCAGCATTAATCTTCTACGTAATTTTACTTATATTATTCACTAATAGCATTCAATGTTAGACAATTATATTGCTTCACGAAACTATCAATTCATTACATTTATGTACACCACCGACTCTCCTTTTTTTATAGTAAATCTTAGTTTCTGTGAAACAAGGAAAGGACGAACTTTATTTGACCAACAATAAGAAAAGACCAGTTTATCATACACACCACCACTAGATTAATTTGATCTCAGTTTTTACACAATGTAGCAATGTAGCATCGTCTATATGGGGTAATGTTTAAATTATGAGTAATTCTGACTATGGATTATTGTACAATTTTATTAATATGTATAGGTATCAGCATCCAAAGTGTTACAAGAGACATGCAATTATATAAGAAACTTGAACAAGGAAGCCGATGACCTCAGTGACCGATTGTCTCAGCTTCTCGAGACCATTGATCCTAATAGTCCACAAGCAGCTGTTATTAGGAGCTTGATTAATGAATAACTAAGATATATATAGTGATTAGTTTGTGCTGTTTCCAATCTCACTGATAGGTCGATTCATCAGTGTTTCCTCTATTATATATATGTTTCTTAATTATATATTAATTGCTATCCTAGGTGGCTAGGGTTCATATATTTGATCCTCTTTTGGTTTAACAACATGCATGCAACTATTATGCTTTAATTATAATAAATCATATTCTGGTAATTTTTTTTTTAAATTTAATTGGTTATATTTTATATGTATGTCCGTGTTAGGTAACAATCATATGTATATATATCAGTCTTGTGAGAATGTAAAATATTAATATTGTCATTAAGACATATAAATGCCAACTATATATGATTAAAATGCCTTGAACTTTATAGTAGACAAATACAATCACAGAGAATTCCAACGAATCATAAAATGATTAATTAAAATGCTTATTAATTAGTTGCTTTATAACTTCAAATATAAATTGAAAAATTATGAAGTAAAATTTAGGTAAACTATAAAATGCAAATTTTCTACTTTGTATTTATGTTTTTATAGCACAAAATAAATCAATGGAGTATATTTTAAGTATCTTATATTGTTTTTAACAAATAAATACGAAAAATTTCCAAAAATTTAACACTTTTTCAGCCAAAACTGGAAAGTAACAATACTTTTTGGTAAAACAAAGAACATTTAATTTGTGTATTTATTAACAGTCAAGATTTTCGAGGCCCTAGACCAAAAGTAAGATCTGTGGGCAGTTGATGAAAAAATCGTTGGTTGAAAAATCAAGAATCAAGTGGCAAGATCACACGAATCTGGCTTATTAATGTTACAATAAGGACACAATAAAGTAAAGCGATTTTTAGCCAAAAGATAGTATTATACATCATTCACACATAAATGAAAGCAAATATTGAAAAGGAGATTGTTGTCTTGGGTGAGAAGATGTGTAATATTATATTAAATAACGTAAATACTTACAGTTGTCGGAGAATTGGAATCATAAGCCACAAATTTTGCATAAATTAGCGTAGTAATTAAGTTATCTCGTCGACACTTAAATGTATGCATGGATAGTACTTCGTAGCTTAATAAAACCTAACTATAAACTTCCCACTAAGAAAATAAACCTTTGACTTTTTTAGATTTGTTGAAATTTTTGATAAAGTATACAGCTAAAGTGGAGTTTTACTGTTACTTTTATAGGAGAGAATTTCATTTTCTGTTTATCTAAAAAGTTGTAGATTCTTTGACCTAAAGTTGAGAGTACTACTAGAGCATTTTCAGCCATATGTATATTTTCTGCATAATTGTAATTAAGAACATCTTCATCTATAGTCTTTTCTTTCACATACGTATCTAACGATTAGAAATTAGAAAATGAATAGTGCTATATATTTGAAACAAAATTTTTAAATAGTGTTATTTTAGTCAATTGCCCAAAAATGTATTAAAAAATCAGAATTTATATATATATATATATATATATATATATATATATATATATACTCTCTTTCAAAACATATTATATATTTCTTTTGCCTTCGTCTTTCTTCAATCTCTTTGCGTTAGAGTCTTCACAGTATGGGACGATAATTCTACTCATGTCACTGAGCATGATGGATCTTTGACCAATTAATCGAAATCCAAGACACATTGAACACATTCCACAAATATGTCATTAATATGTCATTAATATTCTTTATGTTTCATTTTAATTGATATTTAAAATTTTAATATATATATATATATTATATATATATTAAAACATAATTAATTTTTAGTTATTTAAAAATATTATTTATTATCTACCTAAAATCAATTTAATTAATAATAAAACAATTAATTTAAATTTTTTAGCTATTAGCTTAATATAAAAGAGCTTTAATCCTTGTATATTAGAGTAATACCCTAAAATAGCACAATTTTAAATTTATCTTCCAAATTTAGCACAATAAAACTAAAATTCCCAAAATAGCATAAATTATTATGTAAAAATAATTATTTACCTTAAATAAAATATATATAAAATTAAAACATAATGTTTGGGTTCATTTTTTCTAATTTAGGATTTAAATTTTTTTCATTATGAATAAGTTTTCAATTATTTTAGTATTAAATTTGTACTATTTTTGAAAATTTAAATGAATAGTGTTATATTTGGAACAAAAACTTGAAATTGTGCTATTTTAGTCAATTGCGCTTTGTATTATTCACAACGACTAATATCTAATTGTTTTTAGTACTGTATTATAATCTTTAATATTTTCTTAGCATGTTTGTAAATTACGAGTTTTAAATTTTGTTTCGTGCTGGAAAAAGTATGTGAGTAGATTATACTTTATATATATAAATACTGATATTGGAATGAAGATTATAAATTCCCACAGTAAAGTTGGTGGTGTGTTGGGATTTATCCCTTTCAACCGAATCCTATACATTAAATTAGATACCTATTTTTAGGTGTGTGTGTTTTTTTTAACAACAGGTCTGTATTTTTATATCATATTGTGATTTTTCCAAACCGTTATAAGTTGCTTCGTCTTCTAGTTATTCAATTCATTTCATTAAAATATGCTTATTTTAGACTATTTTTAATTCTATATAAATTTATCCGTTGCTATATTTCAGAAATTGATGTTTGCCGGTATTAATAATTGAAACAAATCCTTATGTAAAATTCAAATTCAAATAAATTATTTATTATATTGTCACGGTTGCATAATTTATGTTTACATATTATTATCAGTTTAGTTGTTACAGTTACTTACTAATTTCAGCGGTCAAATATTGTGTTTTGTATTGTAATTTTTTAAGCGCTGGTTAAACAACGATTTAACTAAAAATCTACGATCATCGATCGACATTTTAACTAAAAATTGCAATCATCGACATCAAATAAACAAACAACATATATTATAATCGTAACTGCAATATTAACCAAAACCGTAATTGCACCCACAGACGGCAAACATGGAAAAAACCAATATATTTTAAATTTTGTATGTACGAATTTTTATTTAAAATATCAAATAAAATGTTGAAATGAGTACATGTAACTTACAATGTATAATTTGATTGCTAAAATTTGACTATGGAAAAAGATAAATATTAATACGTGACTCCATTAGTAAAAAATATCGGCTATAAAATTTCCAAAAATGTGATTGATGGGTCATAAAAAAAAAAGTGAATGTTGATCTACCCTACAAAACCATTTGATTATAAGTTTATAACTACCGACATCATTGTTCCCACCGACAAACGAAAGATCTATATTTCTCATTTTGTTTCCTTTTTGTGATTTCTCTTCTGATTTGAAATGAAAATAATAACAAAATACAAAGAAAAAAGAAAGAAAAATGGGGACAGAATATTACACCACGGTTAAGGTTGTTATCACTGTTTAACGGTATTGTCAAAAAGGCCATTCATAATTCACTCTAATGCCTCTTTGTCCTTTTTCTCACATTTTCCGCTTTGTTTGTCTTTTCAAACTCCATTTCATTTTAATCATTAAAAACCCCATTAGTTAAAAGTTTATTTCGATATACGTACATACAATTTCTTTTAATGAATTAAGTTCTATTTAAAAAATATGAATTGAATTTCTTAAAAATGATTTATTCATACATTTCTACGTGAAAATCAAACATACTACCAAGCCCATAATGTCAACACGCCTAAATAAGGAAATATAACAACTCCCGCAGATGTGTAGTAGAACTTAAAATCGATCTTGAAGTGTTATTGGGCTGAGTGAAAGTAACGGCCCATATTCACCAACAAGCTAGCCCATTTAGTAAAATAAAACTGTTGTGAGCTTTTCTTTGTGAGTTAAAATAATCATTACATAGAGAATGTTAAATACATAAGGCAGTATTGGTATTTTTCCGTATAGTGCTTACAAACTACGAATTCGATGGATTCTCACAATTCTTGCAAGTTTCAAGTCGAAAAAGGATATATAGATCACATCATATAAAATAATAGTTGTTGTGTATTTTTCCATTGTAAATGATCATAAGATCTTGCTTTAGCATAAAAGCTTTGAAGAAACAAACGTATTGGTTTAGTTTCGGTTAATTAATATCAGAAAAAGATTACTGTTTTTGTTGTTGTCAACGTACGATTAATGTAGATACATGAATATTTGTATTACTATATGACTGGGTCAATAAATAACATACAAAAGGAATATAAAACATGTTAAATATTAAAAAAATTTATAAATAATTAAAAGAGTTGAAAGATATACCGAGAACGAGGCAGAGAGAAGTACAGGAAGCATAGCACATGGGAGCAATGGAGCTACTTGGAGAAGCTTCAGATCATATGTTTATATATTTTTATATTTTTGTGTAGTTTATATTTGAAAAAAAAAAGAAATTCAATAATTTTTTTCTGCAAAAAAAAAAGCATATTGCCAAAGGGGATAGATGAGATAGGTGTTCAAATCTTCCCAATACAAGCATGTGAAATACCTTGTTGTAGGACAGGTCTGTGTGACACTATATTGTAGGACCATTCTTTTATTTCTATTCATATACTATTTTATATAATATTATACCAATATTTTATTATCAGTTTAATACTGCGAAAGCCACCACATAGATATGACAATTGGGAAACACTGCTGCTGGGTCTCTATCTTTCACATCTACCTTGGATACTTGCTCATAAAAACTCTTTCCAACAACATTTAGTAGATGCAAAGAAGAGCATCTTAATCATCACTTTCCCATCTCTATAATATCAGAATATGTATAGAACTCATATGAATTGGGGGAAAATCATATGCCATCCATTTTATCAAGTTAGGTGCTTAAGGATTTGTGGAAACTTTTTTAAAACATAAGTACATCATTATTATAATTAAAGACTTATTCCCTACCTTAATAGCTAAATATTCATTTTTCAATGCAAATAATATTTTCAACCCATCCCTATTAATTAAACCAATTAAATCAATAACTAACTATTATGGGTGTACTGAATGTTGTTAAAACTTTAATAATGCAAAACCTTGAAAGTTTATTTATATGAATATGAGTTAGTATTAATTGTTTTATTTTTACAATAATTAGAGATAAAACAAAAATACACAATTTTCTCATAAATATAATTTATTATTTAGAAATAGAAAGTGTATATATGATGAATATTACTAGATATCAGTTAAAACATCGTTTAATCGAAAACTATGTTATTTTATTTATGTAAATTGAACAAAACGTTATTTTTATATATGATTGGTTGTAAGTATAATTTCACCTTCACTCACTTACGGTCTAATAATTTGAATAGTATAAAAGATTATCTGAAAGCCAATTGGATGATTATCCATCTATATTAAATTCATTTAATTTAGACTACAGTTTTCTGTTTAAAGCTTGACTGAATTTAATATATTGAAAATTATAATATTCACAGGAAAATAGTTCTTAAAAAACAGCGTAGAAAGAGATGGATATTTATTCATTTCCACCCAAAATTCTTAAAGTATAGATAGTTTGGTTTACTTATATAAGTTTAGAAAAACTTATTAATTTGTTTGTTGATACAATTTAGATATTAGTTAGTAATTGAATCCAAATATTGAAGACTATATATAAGTTTGGTTAAGTTAGGAAATACTTATTATATGTCTAGTTGATGCATGGTGTGAACGCATTTACACATGCGTTGGAATGTTCTTCAAAAACCAATAACTGTAATTTTACATGCGTTATTCAACCCTTATAAATATGAAAAAAATAATTCTCTTAAGAAAAATGATAATAATATTGGGAAACTAAAGAATATATAATCGGTGGTCTATATAGACACTAGCAAATTGTATTGTACAGGAAGATATTCGGGGATAATTAATATAACAGTTATTTATTACACCTAAACATTAGAATTCATGGCCATATAACATTTATTCCTTGATCTCGATTTGTTTAGTTAGACTTTTTCTAGCTAATCTATATCATAAATCTAACTCTGTTAATATATAGATTAATTAAACAGTATCGTGTAAATGAAGTGGAAAATGAATGTACATAAATGTCAAAATTCATGTGGTATTTTAGTTAAAAATTCCCAAGCACCTTATACATATCAAATCAAAAAGAAAAATTAGCGTCTGCCCTAAAAGCTTAAATGGTATAAAAGGTGGGTCCGACACGAACCTCCCATGAACATGAACTGATCTCTTCTTCTTTCTTATTCTTCTTCTCTCTCTCTATCTCAAGAAAACTTCAAGATCTTGTGGCATTGATTTCCAACAAGTTCTTGATCTTTAAGCTAGGAAGGTATTGACCAATTCACAATTCATAAGAAGAGTTCATCACTGGTCATCTTTGAGCTTCTGTATACATATGTATGAGGAGGACGTCAATAATAACCAAATAGGACTGAAACTGGCGATGGCCTTTCCGCAACATGGATTCATGTTTCAGCAACTCCATGAAGACAGTGCTAATCACTTACCTTCCCCTACATCTCTCTCTCCTTGTCCTCCTCACCTCTTCTATGGTATGTACCCATCTCTCTCTCTCTCTCTCTCTCTCTCTCTCTCTCTCTCTCTCTCTCTCTCTCTCTCTCTCTCTCTCTCTCTCTCTCTCATCTCTGACTGTGGAAACTGGAAAGGGGTCAAGACCATTGCCACTTGTTTAAAGATATATATAAATCTTCTGTTCGCTTGGTCACTGCGAAATTCCTAAGTTACCAAAAAATAAAAGTGTAAATTTCCTTTGTTTCGTTGTAGGAGGAGGAGTAGGAAACTACATGATGATGAACAGATCAATGTCGTTCACGGGAGTAGAAGATCATCACCATCTAACTCAGAAAAGCCTGATGACTACAACGAACAACTTGAATGATCAGGACCAGCTGGTTGGGGAGGAAGATAATCTATCAGACGATGGGTCTCATATGATGTTAGGAGAGAAGAAGAAAAGGCTCAATTTAGAGCAAGTTAGGGCATTAGAGAAGAGCTTCGAGCTAGGGAATAAGCTGGAGCCAGAGAGGAAGATGCAGCTTGCTAAGGCTTTAGGGTTGCAGCCTAGACAAATTGCGATTTGGTTTCAGAACAGGAGAGCTAGATGGAAGACGAAGCAGCTCGAGAGAGATTATGATTCTCTCAAGAAACAGTTCGATGTTTTGAAATCAGACAATGATTCTCTTCTTTCCCACAACAAGAAACTACATGCTGAGGTATGTATTCTACATACATATATGACTCTACTAATTTTTTTTACATTCTTGCATCATTTTGTAAGATTACTTTAGAAATCGTCATTTTTGTAAAGGTTTTGATAGTTTTTAGAATTTTAGCGACAATTAATTATCATTCATCAAGCATATACAAAAGGAAAATCTTCATGGACACATAGTTAGAGATCTTATAATGCCTTTAAATATGATATAAAATGCAGTTAGATTATTGGCAGGCTCTTGATCCAACGCAAAGATGTTTGTCAAATGATATTTATAATTTACAATAAATTATTCTTTATTTAAAATAAAGATTCTTGTGTACATAGATTTTAAATTAGTAGAATTCCATGTGCTTGTGGAGTTGACATTACGTTAATTTAATTTTATTTAACAAATTAATAAACTTACGTAGGAATAAATCTCTCCAGTACTGACTCTGGTTTACGTGTGACGATATTGGTACACAAACAGTTAGTAGCATTGAAGAAACAAGACCGTAAAGAATCAGCAAAGATCAAGAGAGAATTAGCAGAAGCTTCATGGAGCAACACAGAAAACAATAATAGTTCAGACATAAATCATGTGAACATGATCAAAGATCTTTTCCCTTCTTCGATCCGATCAGCGGCCACGACCTCGACTCATATTGATCATGGGATGGTTCAAGATCAAGATCAGGGATTTTGTAATATGTTCAATGGTGTTGATGAAACGACGTCGGCTAGTTATTGGGCATGGCCTGACCAGCAGCAGCAACATCACAATCATCATCAGTTCAATTGATTACATCGTCCAAGAACAAAACCATATTCCATCGATCCTCCTCATCTTCATATTCAATTATCATCAGAAGAATTTTTTTAAAAAATTGAGTATTTGGAAATCATTTGGTACTCTGTAATTTTAATTGAATATTGGGTTATTTTATTTCCTCTTCTTTTGTTTCTTTTGGGTTCGTAGAAAATCGGTGTATAGGGAATAGATACCTCTCAACAAATTTGTAGAATGATATTTTCTTGTAAATTCAATTGAATGAATAAGTTTTTCTTCGTTTTTCCTTTAAGTATAACAACACGTATATAAATATATATGTATATATCAATTTTAAATTTTAAATGTTTTTGCTAGGTTGGTAGAAAAAGCTAAATAGAAAATAACAAAAGCATATGAGAAATTTCAGATGCATGTGCCTTCGAGTGGGATTCCAGATTTCCAGCTCTGCAATAGTCAATCGCATATGTATATTTTATATACCTTATCTGTGTATACTAACACATACAATGTTCAAATTCATCCAGAGTACAACTTATTTTTCAGTCACAATTTTGAGTACTTTTGTACTTCCATAAAAAATGTTTATTCGTAAGAAAATCCTCAAATCGGTTCATAAACTAACTTAACCTTTTTCATAAGTGATAAAAAAAAAACTTAGCATTATTACCATTTAATTAAGCTGTTTGAAATGACCAATGAGATGACAATGGAAAATACATGAACTTTGATTCAGAAATCCACTTGACAACTTTTTGGCGTAAAATGACAAATTCTGAACCACTATAAACCAATTTTTTAAAAACATAAATCATAACACTACAATGGATATGTCAAAACAAATTGTTTTGATATTTATAATATTTTATTGAGCATAAGGCATATAAGGAAAAGGAATATGGAAGTTGCTATGGAAAGCACACGTTCCAAAGACGAAGAAGAACAGTCCAAAAAGAGACAGAAGTGAAACAGTGTTTGGGAGAATAGTTCATTCATCTAGCTAGCTTTTCGGATCTTTTGATGCTTTTCGATTTAATTATAACTGAAATCTTAATAATAAAAAATCTCATGTTATTACAGAAGAAAACAAATAGAGTAGCAAATATTTCTCGTCTCAGTGGGTTCACCATGTGACCTCACTGCCACCACTTCACTTAACTTGCGATTGTGAGAGTTTAGTTTGGCAAATATCCACAACTACACAACATTTTTGAACTCTATATATGTGTTCGTGTTGTGTACAGATTCTGATACAGATTTACGAAAGTTACTGCAAAACTCTACATTTACGTTGAGATCGCAAAATTAGTTGTCAACTGCACTAAACTATAATATAGATTGTAATCAATATGTGTACGTACTTAGACACGTACGTAGTCTAATACATAAAGCTAGATGATGGCATGTGAGATCATGGGGTTCTCATATATTTTATATGCTTATGTGAGAATTTTGGTGAAGAGCCCATGATTATATGTTGAAGGTTTATGGGTAGGTCAACTCCTAATATTTTATGTTTTCTATCATTTGATTTATTAAACACCGTCATAACGAATATGGATGGACCCGGAAAAGTAATTT
Organism: Pugionium cornutum; assembly: GCA_018901935.1. Taxonomy (NCBI): domain Eukaryota; kingdom Viridiplantae; phylum Streptophyta; class Magnoliopsida; order Brassicales; family Brassicaceae; genus Pugionium; species Pugionium cornutum. Next base: position 13,588,678 of record CM032158.1, on the reverse strand, counting down.
AATTTTTGAAACTTTGAAATTAAAAGTAGTAATTTTATGTTAATATTTCATTCAATAATTTCAAATTATTAGCCTGGTTTACAATTTCTACATGTAGGAGAAATCCAATTTTAAGGCTAATTACAATTTTTACTTGCTAATCTCAACAGCTGCCCACAGGGTATTTGTTTGATGTGCCATGTGAGAGTAAAATAACCTCTTCGAAAAAGATGCTTTTGTATAAAAATACGTCATTATTCTTGAAAACATTTGCTGTGTGAGCATCTTCTCGAGATTGATAGTTGCTTTTAGATATAACCCACGTTATGCGTGATAAAATTATTTATAGATAATAATTAATTAATTATTTTGTTAATTTAAATTAGATATATATATAATTTATTTTATATTTAAAATAATTTTTTTAAAACTTTTTAATATTGATTACGAAAATGAAATAAATAATAAAATCGAATTATACAAATAAATTTAAATTGTATCTATTTGGATAAAATTATACATATGATAAATATTCAATTAAACTAAAGTTTTGTTTTAAATTTTGTTTGACTAATTTTTCAAAATTTATATTTTGTTTTATATTATATTTATATTTATATTTTATGCAAAAATACATTGTATGTCGAAATATTAGGGATTTACATATAATATATTGTATAATGATAATTTTTCGTAAATACTCTAGTAAATTATGTCTTAGGTAATATTTATCTTAAAATGCTCTAAAAATGTGACACATCAGCGTTGAACACTTATAAATCACACATCAACATAAAATTATTTTGTTAAAATGATTCCCAATTAATATATTATAGATTCCTTTTAGGTCTTCAATGGATGGAGTTATGTGCATCGACAATGTTACTATATAAATTGAGCAAGAGATTTTAATTTCTCCAGACAAGATTTTAAGTATATGGTGAACTAATTAAGTTCACCAAAAACTAGTAACCATTAATTTGTCCTTAAATTGGATGTTTCAAAAGTTTTGGGGTGTAAAAAAAACAAATTGAAAAGATCGTCATGAGGACTTGTGTAAGTGAAGACAATATGTGAGGTTTCTTGACATGATACTTGTGTTTTGTAACTGTCCAAACACATCCACAAACCATTTCATAAATGAACAATAATGTAAATTAATTATCATATTCACATAATCATAATTATAGTAATAAATAATTGCGATGAAGTCCATCATTGGCATTACACTTGTACTCTCTTACCATGCAATTTAATTTGGGCCTTTTCTCTATTGTATCGGCTACTCGGCCCACAGTTGCTATCAGTCTCATAGTGCTTACAAATTTAATACAGTAGATTTAGTATTAATTAAAATATAAATACACAAAGAGAGATACGAACCTTGTAGCTTTTAACGTTATCATAACCAAGAACAATATCATTAATTTTTCTTTAAAAGTCTGAAGATCTTTTGTACTCTTAGTATTTGCAATCGTTATATAAGTCTTATAATTGAATGATAGATAATACGGATATACATGCATGTAGAGACTCAACCAAAAATACGATTTAAGTTATTTACAGTTTTCAATTGAAATTGGGATAAATGTCCTACTTGACCAAAGTACATGTTAGGAGGACTGTTTCAGTCAACAAAGAGAAGCAAATGTAAGTAGTACAAGAAGAATATTTTCTTTAAAAAAAAACTGTGTTTATAAGAAATTAAAGGAAATTTATATATGTTCTAATTAACAGCGTTTTCCGACTCGGCAATCAAGTGCACCGGCGTATTTGGTAAGCTTAGAAACAGCCATTCCATTTTTGGGTTTGATCATTTGTTGTCTCGTGTGATTACATTTGTAATGAGGATTTCCAGATTGTCTGAAATATGCACCGTTCATGAATATATCTTTCTCAGATCTCCAGTTCCAATTTTTCCACTCCTCTTCCGGAGCATAATCTCTCTTTGTCACCTACATCCATTCATTTTTTTTTGTTTATAATCTAAATAATACCTTTAGCTTTCTTGAATTTATATGTTTACCTCTCTGTAATGAGGTTTATGTGGAGGAGCAATGAATCGGTTTCCATGGCTGAGAATCGTCGGAGCTTGACTACCTCCAATCGCGTAAAGCTCCCAATGAGTGTAGTCATTGTTCACAACATGAACAAATCCCCATCGGATCCTCGGCATCCTCTGCACAAGTCCTTTACCAAAATGATTGTAAGCCACTGTGACTTGCATATTCTTGTCCGCTTCATTCGTGTTTTGCGCACCAAGCAACATCACCTACACAGACAAACAAAATAAGTGGATTAGTTTGGTGATTCATGGTATGTAGTCTAGTATTATTGATTTGTTTGAATGCTCACATCGTTGTGGTGAGTGAAGTGAGAGTTGGAGATTGTAATGCCAGTGGATCCAACAATGGCGTCAATGAGTCCATCTTGACATTTTGACATGGAAATATGGTCGAGCCAAATGTCTGACGAACCGTAAATCGATATACCGTCTCCATCGGCTCTAGTTCTCAGTCCAAGATGGTCTACCGAGTCTCGGATCATACCACCGCTAGTCTCTGAAATGTGGTGGATGTGCAATCCATGGATGACGACGTTTCTCACAAACTGCAACGTGATCCCTGCACCATGCGCGATATGGACATCAGCTCCTCGCGCATCGATCGTTTTGTGGCTATTAATCATAAGCTCTTGGTTTAACTGAATGCTCATATCATTCTTGAAAATGATCCACAGAGGTTCCTTCTGAACCGCGGCATGACGCAATGTCCCCGGTTTAGGATCCACCATGTCCTCGTCGAGGTCACTTGTAACCACGTAAATGCGTCCTCGTTTCCCTCCGGTCGTCCTATGGCCGAACCCTCGGACGCAACGCACTAGTTTCTTACGACGTTTAGCCCAATCCGAACGGCAACGCCAGCATTTATCTATGGGGTTGCTTGCGGTGCAAGGTCCTTTAAGCTTACTCCATTTTCCTCCGCCTTTAAGGATACGTCTCGTGCTGTTCGTAAGCATTTCAATGACCTCATTTTCCTCCTCTTCAGGCTTCGCACCGCTATCTTCTTCCGTTGCGGTAACATCAGTAGAGTTGCTATACATAACATATACACCAAACCAAAACAAGAATCTCATTAATTAGTGATGTTTCTTTGGTTCAAACTCAGATACAAAATTGACTTACTCGTAATGACGCTCGTGAAAGTGATCGACGACTTCGTAAGGATCAGAATGGTAAGCTTGAAGAGTGAATTCTCGGGCTTCGTCGGCTCGTTTCGACCAATACTCATCCAACTCAGAAATGTTGGCTCGTATGGTCGGAATCAGACCGGCAATACAAAGCATAATCATCAACTTTAACAGCCTAGCTATCTCCATCTTTTTTTAATCTCTTTCTCTCTTAGGGAACAATTTACTAGTAAAAATAAAAATAAAAGTCTCTTTCTTTCTTTTACTATTTAAGGGTTAGGATTTGAATGGAGACTCACTAAGCTTTCGACATGGCTTTAGGTCGATTTTTCTGTTAATTATTTTTTCTTCTTTGAGAGTCTAAAGCCTCCAGATGATGAATCGTACTGCGAATTTTTAAGAATGTGAAGGTTCGGTGTTTAAATAAACTTAATTAAGAAGTAATCTCCAATATTAGAAATTCACCGCTAAGGCTGGAGAGCCGTCGTTATTTATTTGTGGAGAGTTATGTTTTTATTTTTAATTTTCTTATTTTAGCTCTCACTTTTATTTTCTTTGTTTAGGTTTTATCTTGGACAAAAATAGAAGAATTGTTACATCTCTTAATTATACAAGTATTGAATGGTAACATATAATTGGGACATATGTTTAACTTATTTTGATATATGGTTTCAAGAATTAAAACAAATATTCTTGACTAGTGGGCAAGTTATGATTCTTTGTTCACTAATGTTATTGATTTTCTGTTTATTATAATTGGTATAGTCTTTAATTTGGAACCAGATTTATATACACGCCTGCCCCAAAAAAATATTCAAAAATTATATAATAATATTGGTAAATATAAATTAAATATTTATATAATTTTAAATATTATTTAAAATTATTTTAATATTGATTTTTATATATATAAATTTATAAAATAATTATTAATAATAAATAATAATATTACATTTAGTAATATTATATAGTTTGTAAGTTTACATTTACATATACAAATAAATGTTAAAATTATATAAATAATATTATTTCATTTACAATTTATAAATAATCTTATATAATTATAATTTATAATTTGTAAATCATTGTTTTTATAATTTAATAGTATTTTTGATTAATTTAATAAAATATATTGATTTTAACCAAATTAATAGTAATGACTTATACGTTAATTATTCTAGTAATTTAACACTATTTATACATTTATTTAAAACTAAGTGTATTGATGATACGTTAGTTAATAACACGTTAAGGTAAAATTAATATTTTTTTAAATATTATATTAGGGATATAAAAAATTAATTAGAAGCAAGATCGTACCAAACGATTTAAAAAATTTTGTGCCAATTTTTTATTTTATTATACCATATTTATTGTATTAGAATATATTTTGTAAAGAAATAGTGTTGCGAACAAGGAACTTCATGAGGCTTTTGATTCGTTTTCAAAGACAATTCAGCTTTCAAATATTCCAAAGTTTTTCTGTTCAATCTAAAATAGTAAGCATTTGCTTCCTTCTTGTAAGAAGCAATCTTAAAGAAGAGACAAATTCCTATTTTTAGCAAAAAAATAAAGAAGACAAAACTATATTCCTATATATGTTTTTTTGTAAAGAAAAATATAACTATTTCTCAATCTTTAAATCAATTTCAGAGCAAACAATGTTTTGCTTCATGTGTTAACTTCCTCCCCGGTTCATTTCTTTATTCTTTCAGTTTTTATTCTCATATCATATTCCTATACTATCTTTTTTTTGGTGCAAAATCGGCTAATTGTTATAATTACTATCACTAATTTAGAGATATTCTAGTAGCACCTTGATCCTAATCTTGGGAATACGAATAGTCTCAATGCATGGAAATAGGAAACACACTGAATCAACAAACATAAAAATAGGCTAAATTATATATGCATATTAAAAAGGAGCAATTTCTTTGTCATTTTCAATTTAATTTAATTAATTAAAGTAAGAAAGAAAAAAAAAATCAAAGGCTATAAAACGAAAGTTCTGTTAGAGCATATTTAGCCCTTCTTTGTTCATTCAAAAGACAAAATAATTAAACAGTCTTCTCTTTTATCTTTTGTTTTTTTCTTACATCAGTGTGGTGAGAAGAAAATGCCAATTTATTTTGCAGTAATTGGTTATTGTAGACAAATTTAACTCTACAAGAGTTCTAATTATAGGGCACAAATTATTCTTTAACAATAATAAATTAAATGAATTAAATCTTCAACAAAATGAACCCAGACGATCTGTAATTCCTCATCATTTTTCATCCTTTGAAACACATAAAAAACAAAAATTCCTCTGTGGAATCAAATATCTTTAAATTCAAGACTTCTACATTTGAACAAAAAAAAGAAAAAAAAAACCATCGACTTTACCCCATTTATATGCCACAAGATCAAACAATATCTTTACAACAATTTGAAAGAGAACTGTTTCTTCGATTTTCTTTCAAATCTTTTTATTGTTTGTTTTTTGGTTTTTATTGTATGAAATTAAACAATTTCAGACAATAAAAACCAATTGTTTAATTTGATTAAAAGATGATCTCTTGGCTCGATATCTACCATGTTGTTTCTGCAACTGTTCCTCTCTATGTCTCAATGATCTTAGGTTTCCTCTCTGCAAAACATATGAATCTCTTCTCACCTGAACAATGCGCAGGCATCAACAAATTCGTCGCTAAATTTTCCATTCCTTTGCTTTCTTTCCAAGTAATCTCCCAGAACAATCCATTTAATATGAGCCCTAGGCTCATTCTCTCTGATATTCTCCAGAAAATCTTCGCCGTTGTTGCATTAGCCATGGTTCTAAGATTCTGGAATCCAACGGAAGGAAGAGATGGAAAATTGGCTTGGATCATAACCGGGTTATCTATATCCGTGTTACCAAACACTCTCATTCTTGGAATTCCGATCTTGAATGCAATCGATGGAGATGAAGCTGTGAACTTCTTGGTGCAGATTGTTGTGTTGCAGAGCTTCATTTGGTACAACATCTTGCTCTTCCTGTTCGAGCTTAATGCCGCTAGGACGAAGGCATCTTCTAGAGCTTCCACACAACACAGAGGTCCGTAACTATTTTTATTTTCTGGGTTTTTTTGATAAAGAACTTACTTTAACATTTACCCTAGCGAAATCTTGGTTTCTTGTCAAACAAGGCAACGACGAAGAAGAAGCTAACATTGAGCAAGAACCAAAACAAGAAGAAGAAGTAGCAATAGTGAGAACACGATATTCTCGAACTTGGAAGATTCTATTGAAGGCTTGGGGAAAGCTTATAATCAATCCAAACACATACGCAACATTGCTTGGATTAATTTGGGCTACTTTACATTTCAGGTGGGAAAACACAATCATCTTTATACATCTAAAGATTCAATCGTTATCATCTTATATTCTTTTCTTTTCTTTTCTTTTTCCAAAAAGAAAAGTGACAAATTTAGTAGTACTTTCAATTTGGCTACAAATTCAACTTTTTTAAAAGAGTTTGAAATGTGATCGATTGATATTCCAGCAATTAAGATTTTTACGTTTTTGGGTTTATAACAACAGATTGGGATGGGAATTGCCTGAGATGGTCGCTAAATCCATACATTTGTTATCTGATGGAGGCTTAGGAATGGCCATGTTCAGCTTAGGTAACCTCTCTATATCAAATAAAGTATATAAGATTCATCATATATTAATTAGTTGGAAATTCAATTAAATGAAAACAGGTCTATTCATGGCATCACAAAATAGTATGATAGCATGTGGAACAAAAATGGCGATTATAACAATGTTCCTCAAGTTTGTATTAGGACCTGCTCTTATGATTGCTTCTGCATTTTGCGTCAGAATACGAAGTAATCTCTTCAAAGTCACAATTTTACAGGTAAAACAAACAAAAAGTTATCAATCACTGAATAAAATCTGTATACTACTGTCTTGTGATTTATTCTGTTGCAGTCTGCATTGCCTCAAGGGATCGTACCATTTGTTTTTGCAAAAGAGTATAATCTTCATCCGGAGATCGTTAGCACTGGGTAAGTAAATTGTTACATAATTTAAGTTCTATTTTTGAAACTTAACCTTTGAGGGTTTTTTTTTTCCAGGGTGATCTTTGGAATGCTAATTGCTTTACCAATAACTTTGGCATATTATTTTCTATTGGACATTTGAATATGATCAAGAACTTTTTTTTTTTTTTCCGTAGATATTTATATGATTTTTTAGTAATGGAATTTTTAGTTGTCGATTTGTAAACGTAATCTCAACCCTTCTGTTTATTTTTATATATTTTAAATTATTTTTCTCCTCATATTAAATTAAATTCATGAGAGATTTCTTCAATATTAGGTACTTTACTATCTTAATTGGGTTTTTTGTCGACTGATTGAGTTTATATATTTGTCTTTCGTGGGGTGATCTGTATTGTTTTTGGTGGGTTCTTTTCTTTAGTATATTATAAAGAGTTGACGAACAAGAATTATTAATTATTAATAGATATAAAAAGTGGAACTAAAACAAACATTTTAATAAATAGTTATAAAAAATGGAACGGTACAAAATGATTTTATGTGATTGTTATTTAATTCTAAAAATCATAACTGCCATATAAACATAACATTTGCGAGTAATAATAAAAAAACAATCAACACCTAAATAAATTAAATGACAAAAAATTATATATTTTTTTTAACTAAAACAACATATATATATATAACATAGTCAAAGACTTGATAGAGTTTACAAAGGCCGCCTACGTGCCACGCAACGAAATAGAAAAGGTCCCATCAAATAAAGGCAAAGGAAAATTAAGAACAATTCAACGGTTGCAAAAGAGGGGAAACCGACTCAAGTAATATTGATCTAAGGGCTGAAATATTTTTTTCTTGATAAAGCAGGAAAAAACGAAACACTTAGGGTTTTCTTTCTTTCCCTTATATAAAAAATACACGCCACAATCCCCAGAATCTATCACTCTTCTCTGTTCTTCCATTTCGGTTTCTTCAGAAGCAATCATGGCTAAAGGTCCTGGTCTCTACACCGAAATCGGCAAAAAAGCCAGAGGTCCTTATCTCTCTCTCTTGAATCTTTTTGGTTTCTTAATACTGGGTTGTTTCAATTTGTGGTCGCGTTTAGGTCGTCTAAATCTGTGGATTCATCTCTGTGCTGGCGCTGTGGATTTATGCTCTCTGTTTCGTTTTTTCATATAGATGATAAGAATTGTTCACTGGGTTCAATCGTTGTGGAGCTGTATTAGAAAATTCACTGTGGATCTGGAAAACAATTTATATACATATGTATCCAGTAGTTTTCTGATGGTTACATTTTATATTCTTTCGAGTCTCTTTATGAGATATTGTTTGTAGATGTTTTGAATATTGCTATTACCTTTGTTCGATTGTAGATCTCTTGTATAAGGACTACCAAGGAGACCAGAGATTCAGTGTCACCACATACTCTCCAACCGGTGTTGTAAGTTTTCTTTTTGATTTTTTTCTTAATCAAGTCTTCAGACTGTTCTGCCTGTTTGTTTGTGAGCTTGCAGATTTCTTGACTTTAAAGTTTTGCATACTTGATAGTTTTGTGTTCTGATTTAGCTTTGCTTGTGTTCTGATTTAGCTTTGCTTGTCTTCTGAGGTTGAAATCTTTATGAACCTCAGAAATTTGAAACAAATTTTGTAATTTTGTTTTCATGTGATTCGGTGTTCGTTATGAACTCAACCCTTTTGTGTGTTCAACGTTATCATTTAGGCGATCACTACAACGGCAGTAAACAAGGGAAACCTGTTGTTTGGTGATGTAGCTACCCAATTGAAGAACAAGAACTTCACTGCTGACATTAAATTTTGCACTGATTCTTCTGTAAGCATATTTACCCATTTCGTCACATACCTTTTTCTTTAGCAGTGTCCAGTCACTATCACGTAACCAATTTTGTGTGTAAATATTTTCAGCTTCTGACCACTTTTACCGTTGATGAGCCTACCCCTGGAATGAAGGCAATCATTACCGCCAAGCTGCCCGATCAGAAATCTGGCAAGGTTAGATAAGTAACTTCACAAGCATATTGTCTTTCTGTCCAGTTTTTAACAGTTTGCGTTGTTTGATTCGGTATAACTTAACCATTATCTGTTCTTTATATAAAACAATAGATTGAGCTGCAGTATTTGCATGATTACGCTGGTATCTGCACCAGCGTTGGATTATCAGCTAACCCGATTGTCAATTTCTCCGGTGTGGTTGGAACCAACATTTTGGCTCTTGGTACTGATGTTTCCTTCAACACTGAATCTGGCAATTTCAAACATTTCAATGCTGGTTTGAGCTTCAGCAAGGATGATTTGATTGCTGCCGTTACTCTGTAAGTGTACCCACCAACATGAAATGATGACAAATTTATTGATTTGAGCTTTTACTGCTCCCTGTTGGTTTTATAAATGGAGTTTTGTTTCTTTATTGTTTTAAAGGAATGACAAAGGCGAGAAATTGAATGCATCTTATTACCACATCGTGAACCCTTTGACCAACACTGTAGTCGGAGCTGAGGTTAGCCACAATTTCACGACCAAAGAGAACACCATAACCGTCGGGACCCAGCACGCTCTTGACCCATTGACCACAGTGAAGGCACGTGTGAACAATGCGGGTGTAGCTAACGCATTGATCCAACACGAGTGGCGTCCGAAGTCATTCGTCACCATTTCTGGAGAGGTTGATTCGAGGGCGATCGAGAAGAGTGCTAAAGTCGGGCTTGCTCTTGCTCTCAAGGCTTAAGAAGGAAACCAAATGGCGGCCCCCTCATGGGGTAAGCATAGTTATTTCATTTTCGGTTTCGAAATCTTTTGGACAAATCTCTCTTTGGCTTGTTTTATAAAAGAAATCTTTCGTTTGTTTGTTTCTTTTATTGCCTGGGATTTGTAGAAAATAAAATATTACTATTAAAAAGGATCGTCTTGAAGATGAACCATAAAGATCCTTTTCCTTGATGTCTCTCTTTATTTTGTCTTCTTTCTAAAAAAACTCAGCTCCACTAAGTTCCTTTGTGGATTTTCTGGGAGATTCTAACAGTTATGTCTAAATTTACTTTTAAAGCTTTGTGTCTAGCTGTTCAGATTTTATTTTGTTTCTTAAGATGATTCGTTACAGAAGATTTGATTTTGTCCAAATTGATTTTGTTTCATGACTTTTGTTTTTTTTATGCTTTGGCTGTGGGTCCAAATTCATTTGATATATTCGCATCTTAGATTAAAAATATGCTTCATTTATAATTCAAACCAAATCTGAATGCAAGTGTTTGAATTTTCTCTTGCGGAAGTTAGTTTTATAATTTTTTTAGATTTGTAGTTGTACCTCACCATTTGCTTCCATGTTTTATATATAATTTTTTAAAAAACAAATGTCTAAAATAGTACAAATAGCATCATTAATTTAAATTTTTAATAATAGTATAAATTTAAGATTAAAATATATTTAAACTATATTTTAATTTAAAAAAATTAAATTTTAAATTAGAAATAATGAACTTAAATATAATATTTTCACATCAGTATTTATGCTATTTTTGGGAATTTAATTTTATGAAATTAGATTTGGAAAAAAAATTTAAAAAAGTATTATTTTAAGATATTATTTTTTTTAAAAGATTAATTAGTTTTTTGAAATACATAAATTATAGATAATGTGAAATAAATATAATCCTAAGAAATTGATTTTGAATTTTAAAAAAAAAATATTTGTCAAACGGAAGGTATTTTGATAATATTTTTCTTTTAATTCCTGTTTCACATTATACCAAAGAAGAAGCTTGTAGCAATGGAAGGTTGAATCACAGAAATCTCTGTAAAACAAAATCAGATTTCAATAAACAACCGGTTGGATTTGCCGTTCGCCATCGTTTTTTTTTTTTTTTTTACATTAATCGATTAAAATGTCTTGTCGCCGCTTAAAAACACAAAAGCTTCGGTCCTTAGGCTTTGTTTGTTGTGCCTTTGTCCACTCAAATAGCTCTACGTAGTTGCTCCTTTAGGCTTTGGAGAAGGAATCTGATGTCGATACGGCGAAGAACCATGTTGACCATGAGGACTAGACAACGTTCGAATCACCGGGTGTTGTAGCCCGTTTCTTGATCCCAATCCGCTTCCTCCCTGTGATCGACCGGACCCATTTTTCAAACGTTCGGCTTGCATTGTCTGAAAGTAGTAAGAAGAGCTTGCCATGTCTTTGAGATGCGGAAGCGGTTTAAGTGCTTCGACAACATCACTCATCTTTGGCCTAATCTTGGGGTCACGGCTAAGACACTGTACAGCAAGGCTAATCACCTTTTGAGCACCTTTTATCGAGAAATGCCCCTCGAGACTAGGATCAAGTAACCGGTAAAACCTTCTTTTGTCAAGGAGATGCGGTCGTGCCCATTCCACTAAGTTGTGCTCACCGTTTGGGCGGTTTTTGTCCATAGATCTTCGTCCGGTCAGCATTTCAAGCAGAACCACTCCGAAACTATATACATCGCTCTTCGATGTCAAGTGACCTTAACGTGAGAAGCAAATCAACAACGATGTAAACACTGAATATTTCCCAAACGGAAGAATATGGATGAAAGCAATGAGGACTCACCAGTCATTACATACTCGGGAGCAGCGTAACCATATGTGCCCATAACTCGAGTAGAAACATGTGTTTGACCTTCATCAGGAGCATCTTTGGCAAGTCCAAAATCCGATAGTTTTGCATTGTAGTCCTGAAAATGAGAATTATCGGTTAAACTTATTAGAAGCAAAGCAAATATAAGACGTTAGTAGTAAATAGTAAGATCATACTGCATCTAGTAAAATGTTTGATGTTTTGAAATCTCGATATATAACAGGCTTTAGTGCTTCTTCATGGAGGAAACTGAGACCCTTTGCAGCACCTAATGCTATCCTCATCCGGATAGACCAAGGAAGAGGCAACGACCCTTTAAACACGAAAGCACAGGTATTGGAAGAAAGAATATTTACTAAACATTGAAAACTTTGAAATGGTTTGATTGAGTTTGTGGGTTTACATACTTCTGAAAAGGTGATTCTCCAAACTTCCTCTAGGCATAAACTCGTAAACAAGCAGTCTTTGATCATCTTCAATGCAATAACCGACAAGATTAACTAGATTTGGATGGAGAAGGTTACCGAGGAAGTTAATCTCAGCCTGCAATTGCAAACAAGCAAGACCACATTAAAAGGGAAAACTGATATGAAGAAATGTGTGATAATAAAAGAGAAAAGGGTTTCTTACAAGCCATTCTTTATGACCTTGAAGTCCATCAGGATTTAAGGTTTTGACTGCTACTGTAAGACCAGTACCTGGTTTAACCGGAGCAGTTCCGTTTTCTTCGATCCATCCTTTGAAGACACAACCAAAACCACCTTCTCCAAGAAGACTTTCCGGTCTGAAATTTCTAGTTGCTAGTTTAAGATCATTGAAGGTAAACTTCCTCAGGTGAGAATAAACCTTAAGTTCTTCACTAATGATTGGAGTTGATAAAGAGCTTTCTGCATTGCTTGTTGTTGATGTGGAGGAGACTTGACCAACTGGTTGGTCATTTGATTTCTCATTTGCCGATTTAATATCCATTGTTGTAACTAAACAAAAAAATAATCATCAGAAAACCCTCAAAACTCAGATTCAATCAAATGGATAAAATTTCTCTTTTACTCCATGTCCCTGAAAATTGGTAACAAAGAATTTTAAAAAGGTAGGTAAAATCACAACCATCATGTTAATTGTTCAAATTAAAAAAAAAAAACCCTAGATGGAATAATATGTAGTTGGGAAGACAATTATAGAAACAAAACCCACAACAAGATTTTTGTTTTCAATTCGAAGGATAAAGAGTTTCTAGAAATATTTTACCGGTGCTGGTAGTTTCACAGAGAGAAGAAGCATCAACATCAGATTTTGAAGGTATGCAACCAATCATAAACCTAAATTTGACCCAACACCCAGTTGCTTCTTCTTCTTCTTCTTCCTCTTTTAATTCTTCTTCACCTTTGCTGTTCTCACCATTGGTTTTACTCTTCTTCTTCTTCTTCTTGTTCTCACTTTCGTTTGACTTCTCGGATTGCCAATTCTCTTTAGCTTTAACAGCATCAGTATCGTCCAGACCCATCTCACCAACACAAAGAAGGAACAATGAAACTATTGATTTATTTTATCAGATTCAGACAAACCATAGTTCTGTAAGGAAAAAATCCAGGCAAATAAGTGGAGAAAATTTCCAGGAAAGGAGAGTGATTTTCTGATAAAGCAGTGAGATTCACTGGGAATGGATCAAAGCCCAAGTCGGGGAATTTTAGTCAAAAAGGAGGAATTGATGTCTGCTAAGATAGAAGATGTGCAGAAGAGTAGACTACAGATAGAGAGAGAGAGAGAGAAGAGAAAAGAAATTTTCTTTTCACATGTGCGTCAACAGTAACAAAATTAAATATTTCGAACATTTTAAAAAACAAAATGTTAATCACCAGTTTTGTATTAATGAATTCATAATTATTAGCTAATCTTGGTTACAAATCTCCTAGATTTGTGTTGGATGTGTTCTATTTTTGTCTGGTTGGAACCAATTATCACCACTTACTATTTTTTGGTAAAATCAAAAGGTACGAATCATATTCCATCTCATTTTAAATCGTTCTTCTTTTTCGGTATACGTGAATCTCATTCTTGTTTACGAATATAAGCAACGATTAATAACTAAGCTTCGACATTTCAATAAAATCTATATTACAATTTACAAAAAGAAAATTTTAATTTACTCAACTACAAGAAGAAAGAATTGAATGTTTATCCGAAAAAGGAAAGGGAATATTCATCATCATTCATCAGCAATACACCATCCGGCATTGCAAATGGACGTATCATCTTCCGTCGTCAATGTCTCGAACTGTTTCCATTATCCGAAGTGTGTATCCGAAGTGTGTATGTGTTCCCGGATCTCCGCGTCCTTCTTATGTTGTTATTACTTTTACCTATCCATTTCTCAAATACAGAATCAGATTACTAAATTTAGTAACGGTTGAAGATGTTTGTCTCGGGTTTAGGTTTGAAAATTTCCCGGCTATTGATGAAAATCCCAAATACACGTAACGGAAAACTCAAAATAGTATGAATAACTAGTCTTTGCTTCTACCTCTAAGGGAGAAAAATCGGCGCCACGGCAAAATGTAAGTTCGATTCTGAAGCGTTTCGTGTCGTCTAGAGCTACCTGCAGGAACCATAGGCTTCATTCTCTGGTTTCAGACACGACTAACTCACAGTCTAATTCTAAGAATTCTAAGGGTCACTACATAATCATTGACAACAAGATGCCTGCATGTAGCAAGATACGGAATTTGTAAGAATGATACAAAAAATATATATGAAAGATTGGAACTTACAGATACGAAATAAAACCGTGTTCTCACATGACATTCAGGCGTCATTATATTTACATATCTAAATGATGCATGATTAAATGATGAAACTTAGAACAAAAATAGAGAAGAAAGAATGCCTGCCACTTGTATAAGCAGGAAAAGAGGGTTTTCGGTTACTTTGAACCGATTTTGAGCTTTGTATACTCATCTGAGATAACATCATCTGTAAGCAACTGCAATCACTTAACACACGACTGGTCCTAATGTACACAGACAATGATTGGAACGAGAGATAACGGAAGCGATCCGTGGGCGCTAGACGGTTATGCTTTGGCTATTAAGCTTGGCCTTGGAGGTAAACGAATCCAGAAACTCATAACCTATTTGTTATCAACTGAGAATTTCATATCACGACAATCCAGTAATGCCAAAATTAGATTTTGCTATAGAGATAGTTTCAGTGAGGTTGATGATCCGAAACTTTGATACTTGCATAGCAACAAGATATTTTCAATCATATAACCAGTTGTAAAGACCTTATCTATGGTTTGAATTTGACGTTAACAAGTACTTCAAAATATAAAAAATGTTACTTCTGCTCAGAATTATGAATATTTATTCTCATTGATTCTTAATGAAAAAAATCTCTGAAGTCTGACATGTGAATTTTATTCAAAAGATCATCACAGCAGAATTTCATTTAAAAGATCTACACAGCAAAATGCGAATTTTAAAGAAATGTCAAATGACATTAAACAGTTGGCTCTCATTTAGTGTAAAATTAGGTATCCTCATACTCTGTTTTCAGAATAGCGTATACTGCCAATTAGGCAAAGTAATCATTGAGCCAAGACCAAAATTTTCTTCTGAAAAGATTTGTTTTTGTTAATAAAGAATCTGTGTTTTGCATGTACAAAAATCGAGTAGTAACAAATAAAATATTTAAGATCAGTGTTTGTTGTATAAATATAAAAAAAAATATTGAGATCAGAGTTTGGTATAGAAATCTCGGTCACGGTTAATCTGAAACACGGACCAAATTGGTTACTCATCCCATCTCTACCTTGTAATCCCAAAACTCATGACCAAAACTCGACGTCGTAAGAAGAAAAAGAGAGGAAAAACCAAATTTGATCATCAGAGAATTTTAAATACTAAGAATCATATAGATTTTCTCCATCATATTGTTGCAGTATTTGCTCATCAACTGATCTCACTACGAATCAGAAACAAAAACAAAACCAAAATCAAAAGTACAAACTACAAAACGAAGAAAATGGGAAGAGTGATAAATCCTTGATAGATGTCTGTGTTATCTAGTTCCTCAATATATATGTACGTCGGCGAGTGAGACTAGATAGAAAACCCTAGTTACTATTGACCGGCAAACCCATTTTCAATTTTAGGCCCAATAAGATTCATGTGAGTGAATGTGATCCACAACTAACGAATATTATTATGGCCCATTAGAAATATTGAGGCCCAATGTGTTATTTATGGCCGGAAAAATAGAGAGAAAAAAAGGAAAAATAATTCCTGCCGCTGAAAACAACTCATGGTGCCGGAAGTCACCAAAGGCAAATTCCGTCGTTGTTTTTTCTTCTTCATTTTCGAAATTCTCTCTCTTCTCCCTCTCCTCTCCTCCCTCTTCTCTCTCTTCTCCCTCTTCTCCCTCTTCTCTGTCTTCTCTGTCTTCTCTCTCTTCTCTGTCTTCTCTCTCTTCTCTCTCTTCTCTCGTAGCGACTCCTTTTGAACATCTTTCACTCTTATTGGTTTTTCCTTTTTTTACTCTGTTGTTGTCTTCTTCGGTTTTGGCATACAATCTGGAAATAAAAACTTTCTGCGAAATTTTTATGTTTATTTATGTGTTGTCGTCGCTGATCGAAGTGTTTCCTCTTGATTCTGCTTCTACTTGAGAGATCTGAGTGGTTTTTTTTTCATCTCTTCCCGGGGTCATCTCAGTGCGAATTCTGGAGCGCCGGAGAGTAGGTTTCTTCAACTTTATCCGAATTTCCCCTGGTTTTGTTCTTTCTATTCTCAGTGATGGGGTTTCTGTTTTGGGATTTTTGGTGTTTTTCTCTGTCGCTTTTAACTTGATATTGCTATTGTTTTCCTACTTGATGATTTTTTCTCCTCTCGGCAGCGATGAAGCGGATTAGAGATGATCTTTATGCATCTGGCTCTCAATTTAAACGTCCTTTGGTCACTTCTCGAGGCGAATCGTGAGTTCCCTTTTCGGCGATTTAAAATTCAAATCTTTGCTATTTTTTGCAGAGGTTTTCATTTTTTGTGATGTTTGATCCTTTGGATTTCTGGGTATCTGTAGTAGTCTCTGGTTTCATTATTTCTTCTTTCTGCTTAAAGAAGTTGTTTCTGTTGTATAAGAGATGTAGTTAGTGACCTGGTCAGTTTACTAACTTTGATTTGCAATTTACCAATCTCGATATGCAGCTTTGTGAAAAAGAAATGTAAATTTCATCCCATGCAATTATCTAACATTTAAATCACGGAAGTCTAGTTTTGGTTCAAGACACGGGAACTGAGTGAATGCGTAGGAACTACTTATTGGCGCTATTGAATTTTGGGGTAGGTCGTGTCCACTTATTTTTTGGATGAAATATACGAAGTGATTGGAGCTTGTTTGACGCAGATATGGACGATCTCCTGTCCCGGGAAATGGTGGCATCAGAGGAGCGAGCATTGTTGACGAGGGAAATAACACTCAGAAATTGACAACAGATGATGCTTTGACGTACCTGAAACAAGTAAAAGAGATGTTCCAAGATCAAAGGGCCAAATATGATATGTTCCTTGAGGTTATGAAGGACTTTAAAGCACAAAGGTAAGATCTCTCTTCCCTATCAGATTGAATTTTCTAGTCTGAAGATATCTGGAAACATTCTTCATCTTGCATTTACAGGACTGATACATCTGGAGTAATCGCACGCGTGAAGGAGTTGTTTAAGGGGCATAACAATTTGATTTTCGGGTTTAACACCTTTTTGCCCAAGGGATTTGAAATAACGCTTGATGAAGAAGTTCCACCCAAAATAACTGTTGAATTTGAAGAAGCCATTACTTTTGTAAATAAAATTAAGGTCAAGCAGAAAATCTCTCGTAAATCGTTTTCTTTGAAGTGCCATTAGACCTAGTGTCTCATTTTATCATTCTCCTTCTGATCACTGCAGAAACGGTTCGAGCATGATGAACATGTTTATAAGTCTTTCCTAGACATATTAAATATGTATCGGAAGGATAATAAGGACATCACTGAGGTTTACAATGAGGTAATTTCACGCCGGAGTGACTATGTCTCTCCTATTCTGTCACATTGAAACTTTATGATATGTTATGGCTCTAAAGTTTGTTTGTTAGGTGTCTGCTCTTTTCGAGGACCACTCGGATTTGCTTGAAGAGTTTACTAGGTTTTTGCCAGACTCCTTGGCGCCTCATACAGCAGCCCAGTTAATCCGGAGCCAGGCCCAACGTTATGATGACCGAGGTTCACGCCCTCCTCTTGTGCATCGAATGTTAATGGAGAAGGTATAGTATTGATCGCCAGACTCTTTTTTCCTAATTCTGTTGTTGATGTCAGGTCTCTCATTTATGTGCTCATACGTTTTTGATCATCAGGACCGCCGACGAGAAAGGGTTGCTGCTTTGCGGGGTGACCAAGATCATAGTATTGACCATTCTGACTCTAATGATGACAAAGCTATGGTTAAAATGCACAGAGAGCAGAGGAAACACGCTGATATGGATAATAGAGAAAGGAGAAACCGTGATTTGGATTATGGAGAAGCAGAGCAAGATAACTTGCAACATTTTCCCGAGAAACAGACGTCATTTGGAAGAACTGAGGGTTTTGAAGTTTATTCTGGTAAGCGGCTTTTAGTTATATGGCAAACATTTTTTTTCAGGCTCCACAATTCAGGGCTTTATACAGTAGATTATAAACATGCTCTTCATATTCACGCTATCATCAAGTCCAATATAAGTTGATGGATTGCTGATTTTTTAAATTATGTGAATATTTGATTTTCTAATTTCCTGGTCAACAGGTATATTATGGTGCAACCAGACTATTCTGTATCTGAGACAACAATATAGATAAAAAAAATTTACGTACTTTCATTTTGGTTAGGCATGTACAACCAAGCATTTATGTTTTGTGAGAGAGTCAAGGAGAGATTGTGCAGCCAAGAAGATTATCAGACATTCTTGAAGTGTCTCAATATTTTTAGCAATGGAATTATCCAAAGGAAAGATCTGCAGAGTTTGGTAGGTCTACAGATTGCTCTGGTGTTGATGGATACGGGTAGATTTTGTCTAACTCCACTATCTGTCGTTCAGGTTTCGGATCTGCTTGGAAAATTCCCTGATCTCATGGATGAATTCAATCAGTTCTTTGAGCGTTGTGAGAATATTGGTATTTAAGATTGCTTACTGTCGTTTCACTAATTAAGTTATCTATCTGTTTCTGATCATCATTGTCCTTTTTGCAGATGGTTTCCACCATCTCGCTGGCCTTATGAGCAAAAGTATGCGGCAGTCTCTCACCTGCTTGTCTATGAATATACTTTTCTCTTTGCTTTCTACATTATAAGAATATTACTAACACTGCTTGGTACACTTACTGCAGAATCACTTAGCAGTGAAGAACATTTATGTAGGTCATTGAATGGGGAGGACAAAGAAAGAGAACACAAACGTGACATTGAGGCTGCTAAGGAAAAGGAGCGATCCAAGGACAAGTACATGGGGAAGTCTATTCAAGAACTTGATCTATCTGATTGCGAGCGTTGCACTCCTAGCTATCGGCTTCTCCCTTCAGATGTAATAAGATTTTTATAGTTCTATTTTCATCCCTGGCATTTTAACTGTACTTATTATTATACCATATTTTGCAGTACCCAATACCGTCTGTGCGCCACAGACAGAAATTAGGAGATGCTGTTTTAAATGATCACTGGGTTTCTGTCACTTCAGGAAGTGAAGATTACTCTTTTAAGCACATGCGCAGAAACCAATATGAAGAAAGCTTGTTTAGGTGTGAAGATGATAGGTACGTTTACAAGAAGTTTTACTTATATGATAGCTTTTGTGGAATTTGTTTGTTATGATTGTTGTTTACTTGCTTCTTGATACAGATTTGAGTTGGACATGTTGTTGGAATCTGTGGGTTCTGCTGCTAAAAGTGCTGAAGAATTGTTGAATATCATCACTGAGAAGAAAGTAAGTTTTGAGGGTTCCTTCCGGATTGAAGACCATTTCACAGGTCATTTATTTGTCCTTTCTTCGAGGCTCTCTCTCTGTTCCATCTCTTCCCCATTTCACAGGTCTTACACATGCAATTTTCTTTGGACTTTACTACAGCCCTAAATTTAAGGTGCATAGAGAGACTTTATGGGGACCATGGTCTTGATGTGACAGATATAATACGTAAGAATCCAGCTGCTGCACTTCCTGTAATTCTAACTCGATTGAAGCAGAAACAAGATGAATGGAAAAAATGCCGTGAAGATTTCAATGTGATCTGGGCTGATGTGTATGCGAAAAACCACTACAAATCACTTGATCACCGTAGCTTCTATTTTAAGCAGCAGGATTCTAAGAACTTGAGTGCAAAAGGTAAGTAAACTCTTGGATTCAGTCCATCAGTGAGCTTGTATATAACTAACCAAGAGGATTCTTATCCACCTTTGCATACATGCAACTGTCGAGAGTCTATTCTTGCATTTACTTATGTCTTCTCATTATTTTTTGTTTGATCCTTGGTTGCATACAGCATTGGTGTCTGAAATCAAGGAATTGAAAGAGAAGTCTAAGAAAGAAGATGATGGTTACAGACAACCGATAATTCCTCACCTTGAGTATGAATATGTCGACAGAACTATTCATGACGATCTGTTCAAACTAGTCCAATTTTCTTGCGAGGAGATATGTTCTACAAAAGAGCAGATAGGTAAAATTCTTAGGCTCTGGGATAATTTCTTAGAGGTGATGCTTGGTGTTCCAACCAGGGCCAAGGGGTTAGAATCTGTTGAAGATGTTGTAGAAACGAAGCATCAGAGTACATTTACCAGCAGGGAGGCTAATGTTAGTTCTGGTGCGATAAGCTTGGTTTCCAGGCAACAAAAATTTTCTAGCAATGGAGATGAGTATGCTTCATCTTGGGTCTCCAGTCATGGTGAGACTGGGTTGGTAAATAGGGATTCTCCAGGGATAGAAAATTCTAATAATGGTGAACCGGCTAATAAAGATGTTGCCACTCCTATAAAACCCCGGAAAGATCAAGAGGATGGAAATGAAGCCGATAGAAGATCCGGAGATGTTGATGAAAGAGTAGCCATTTCAAGTGCATCATTACCAAGTGGGGTAGAAAACAATAATGGTAAAGTAGAAGGCGGAGATTTGTCAGGTATTCGTCAGAAAACAATAATTGTCTTTCTGCAGTTTGTGTGGATTAGTGGAATACCTGCCTTAATGTGAAGGTGATTCTTTACTTTTATTTTCAAGGTTCGCGTGGCATTTTATCCAACCCAAGTGAAGCTATAGATAACGTTTGTGCCATTCAACGTACCCAGGTACTGTACAGAATTTCACATTTTAATTATATATTACTTGCCTATTCTGCTTTCATGGACTCTTATAACCATTCTCACTGTTCCTGTCCATTTTTCTAGGGAGTTGATATTGGCAGAGCTATAGTTTTAGTAAATGGAGTGCAGTCAGATGCTTCTAAAGCCAACAGTAATAATGATGAATCTGGTGGTCCATCAAAAATTGAGAAGGAGGAAGGTGAATTGTCACCTGCCGGTGATTCAGAAGACAACTTTGTTGTTTATGAAGATTGTGATTTGAAGTCTAATGCCAATCCAGAACATTCAGTTGAAGCCGAAGGAGAAAATGATGATGATGCTGACAATGAGGATGGTGGTGATGCTTCAGAAGCTCGTGAGGATGTGTCGGGAACTGAATCTATTGGTGACGATTGTTCACAGGATGATGGTGTTGAGGAAGAGGGTAAGCATGGTGAGATTGATGGTAAAGCTGAAAGTGAAGGAGAGGCTGAGGGAATGGAGTCGCATCTTATAGAAGATGATAATGGGTTGCTTGCATCGTCTGAACGTGTTCTATTATCCGTTAAGCCTCTTTCAAAGCATGTAGCTGCAGCAGCTTTGCTTGATGAGAGAAAAAAGGATTCCAGAGTTTTCTACGGGAATGACGACTTTTATGTTCTTTTCAGGCTTCATCGAGTGAGTGCAATCGTTTCTTATGATTTTTTTCTTTCTCAAGTTAAAATTGTGAAAAAGTATGCTGTTTCTTTTTTAATTGGGTTTGGATTTCCAGATCCTGTACGAGAGAATTTGGTCTGCAAAAACAAACTGCATTGGTGGTGAAATAAAACAGAGAAACCCGAAAGATGCTAGTTCACCAGATCCTTATGCAAGGTACATTCCTTAACCTAATCGATGGAGATACACAATCGGTCCATTGCTTTTTATATGGACTATGCAGGTTCTTCAATAAACAGAACTTATAAACTCGTATTTGTATGATCTGCAGGTTTATGAGTGCTCTGTTCAGTCTGCTTAATGGCTCGGCTGAAAATTCCAAGTTTGAGGATGAATGCCGAGCTATTATTGGGAACCAATCATATGTTTTATTCACCTTGGACAAACTGATATACAAATTGGTTAAACAGGTAATTTTCACTAGCTTATTGGTTTTAGTTTGACATTTTTTTCAGACATTCTATTCCTTCTAAAGTTCTGACTTCAGTTCTTCTGTTGCAGCTTCAAGCTGTTGTAGCTGACGATATGGACAATAAGCTTCTCCAGTTGTATGAGTATGAGAAATCCCGGAAACCTGGGAGGGTAATTGACTCAGTGTATTATGAAAATGCTAGGATCCTCCTACATGAAGAAAATATTTATCGGTTTGAATGTGTAAGAACACCAAAACCAATTTTTTTTGCTTTCCACTTTGTCAGTATTCATTGACCATGAAACTTGTTTTCTGTTAGTCTTCCTCTCCGCTTCGTTTGTCAATCCAGCTTATGGATAACATAATCGAAAAGCCTGAGGCTTATGCAGTTTCCATGGATCCTACGTTTGCAAGTTATTTTCAAAATGAGTTTCTTTCCAACACGTCAGGGAAGAAAGAGCGACAGGACATTGTGTTACAAAGGTATGACGAGTTTCATTTCCTTTCACCTGCCTTTGATCACATATAAATCCTTTACCTTTGGAATGATTGAGGACATTATACGTAGAACCAAGTCTTTTCGTTTGGTCAGGAACATGCGTGGATACTGTGGTCTGGATGATCTTTCCATAGCCTGCAAGGCAATGAAAGATGTAGAAGTAATTAATGGCCTTGAATGCAAGATGTCTTGCTCTTCCTACAAGGTAACAACGATTGTGATCTTACACCAAAGTGGTATCGGGCTTCTAGTGTTCAAAATCTAAAACCAATCTACACAAATAAGAGCTGATTGCTTTATCTGGCGCTCTTACGTATTAATTAACATCTCTCTTGTTTTAGATTTCGTATGTTTTGGACACGGAGGATTTCTTCCACAGGAAGAAGAAAAAGCAGAAAAAGAGCGAGAATTTTTCACAGGGCAAATCATCACATCAACGTAAGTTGGACAGAATAGAAAGATTCCACAAGTTTCTCTCAGCTTCAAGATGACAACAACAGCAAAAACGTATCTTCAATCTTACTTTAAGACACTAGGTTACAGACCAATATCTCTCTGCAACTTCGTCTAGAAAAAGAAAGAAGAAAATTTAACATTTCCTTGTTAGTATTCTATGAAGAAGTTCCTTGCACCGTGGTGTGTGCTTTCTAATTTGTATCTTGATTTAATA
Organism: Pugionium cornutum; assembly: GCA_018901935.1. Taxonomy (NCBI): domain Eukaryota; kingdom Viridiplantae; phylum Streptophyta; class Magnoliopsida; order Brassicales; family Brassicaceae; genus Pugionium; species Pugionium cornutum. The sequence continues at coordinate 13,565,247 of CM032158.1, read as the reverse complement.
ATGTAAAAAAAAGTATGGTTGTATTTACATAGATAGATTCAAAGGAGAGATTCTTCTTTCAAATCCATTCCTCAAGAACATATGATCAAACCGAACCAGAACGACTGATCTGGTCAAAGTTCTACAAGATGGTTCCTACTTAAGTACCTATATGATTCTTCTTAATTCGAACATTGCTTCTCCAAGTACAGCATATTTATTGATTCATAAAGTTCTTAGAAAATGACACACTGATACTGAGCTTGCAATAGTGGAATAGAGCTCAAGTGGATAAGATGAAGTAGTTAAAGAAATCGTTAAAAGTTGTAATAAGAGAGAAAGCCTATAAATAGAGTGAGACTTGAATCGTGGCTTCATGCATTATTTGGCATTTTGTGAACAAATGTTATGTGAGAATAAGAACCAATAGTTACGGATTACAATCTTATCAAATTGGTGTACGAAGAGAGATCTAAGACAACAAGTGCATGAATTCTCAAATTAAACAGTAGTTTTATTGATTCATTAATTTATTTGAAGGAAAAAAGGCACACGATATCGCCCGAGTGCCTTTCGGGTGCAAGGAAACACTATTTCTATCTATTAATAAACATCACAAGCAGCCTTAACGAGTACTGCAATGAATCCGGGGAAAACAATCCGAAAACAGTCATCGGCGAGGCCATTGATGGCGTGACAACATTCCTTACCTAAACCTCTAAAGTGTCCTTTAGTGGCATCTTTCACGGCATCAAGACAAACCTTTGACGTTTTCTATCGACGAGAGGCATTCATCGGGACGTGGCATCGGCGCCTGCGCCTGAGCGTCGGACTGATGTCGACAAAGCAACGCCATGATCAGAGATAGAAAGAAGAACATCACTTTGATCTGTTTCTTTTCCATTTTCTTGCTTTGGACTGGATTTCTACCGTCTGTCAATTTATAGAAAATGGTGATTTGGATTAAAATTATGAGACTTTTGCTAAGTCAATTTAATTTTTACTAGTTATGAATACTTATGATCACGTTAAAGGTTCCGTATCAAACATTAATTAAAACATATATATTTTGTTATAAATTTAATGTTTACTAATTAAAACATTTATACTTATATAGGCATACATATTTTTTTAATTAAATTAATGTTTTCGTAAGTTTATATTAAGAGACATTACAAAACAAGGCACTTTGTTAAAAATGTATTTATACTTTTATCACCAACTTCTCTCTTCTCAATAGTTACTCAATTCTAATTGCAAATTCATTTATTTACCAAATTAATACAATATTTTAAAATAAATAAATAAGTGAGTTTGGTATACCATAACATAAACAATATGTCTCTCTTTCATTTTCATGCATCGTCTTTAATTTGTTCATACGTCTGTGCAATCTAATTTGTTTTTGTTTTATACTAAAAATTATAGTTTAAAAGGATTGGAAGATGATACATATGAAAAAACCTAAAGAAGTAGACTGATTATAACTTAATGCTTAGATTGAGAAATCAAAATGGGAGAGAAGAGAAGAAGACTATACAGTGTTGTTTTCTTTTTGTCTCTCTTTTAATTACAGCAACCCAACAACACAGCTGAGATGTAATCTATTCTCCAAACCTCTTAAATGATGTCCCAAAAGCATGCACCTGAAATGAAACACACCATCAATGAGATTAACTAGCTCTGTCTTAACTATTTGGGCGTAAGTTAACTTCGACCTACCAGAAAAGGAGTTTTGCAAGGTAATCCCTGGAAGTGGCTACTTTCCTACCACCACTTCCATCACCACCTTCTGCGGTCCTTATGACATAATCTCGCATGAAATTTGAACTAGTCTGGTCTTGGGAGATTCTCTGTATTACGTTTTGGACAAGTTGGCTCATGATTTCTTCCACTTCTGGTGAAGATAGTTTAGATAACTCAGTCACCTGTCAATAATAATGGTTCTGGTCATCAGATTGAGGATCATGAGACTGAGAACAATAAAAAAAAATCTCAACATTTAGTACCATCTCGGGATCTAAAGAACGCAAATATTCCAACAAATCATTCTTGTTTCCTTTCCCACATTCTATCTCTAAAGCTTTCTTCTTTTGCGAATCTAGCTCCTGAAAACATACATTAACAAGTGTTAGGGCTTAAAAGTATCACTAACCAGACATTAACAGTCTATCATGAAAACAGAATCAGACTTCCAAAAATAAAAGACAAGGATTCTGAAAAGTCAAAGAACTTTACAAGCCTACGCTGCTAATTCGATTACAACCAAAATTCAATCTAAAAATTCTCAACAATTAAACTAATCACGGCTTTGATTTTTCAGGGAACTACAGGAAAAATAAGAAATAGGAACAATTAGAGAGAGAGACACTCAATTTTGACATTACCTCTTTAATGGTAGATAACTCAGACTGCAAACGCTGAATATAATTCAACGCTTCAGGTGACAACTCTCCGAACAACTGAGGACTCATTCTATCTGATTCCTCAACACAATTCCCTAAACCCTCGCTCACTCCCTTGTCTGATTCAAATCTGAGATTGTCTTTTGAAGATTGATCCTCCTCCTTTCTAGGATCAATAGGTATATCGAAATTCCTCGTCAGTGATACACGATACTCCGCATTCCACAACGTATACCTAAAACCAAGAAATGGGAAAACGCCAAAACAGGTGAAGCAGATTCACAGTGTGCCAATGGACACTAATAAAATTCCCAGTTATCAAAAACTCTGTACGGTGGAGGAGGAAATCTAGGCGACGGATGATTTACCCGGTGATAATGGAAGAAATAAGGACGCGATACAGAGGTTGCTCGGAAATGGTAACGGAAACAGAGAATTGATCGGAAGGAAGGAGACCAAGCATCGACGATATAGTCTGCTTCATCGAATCCTTAGCCGAATCGGATAGGCCTTTGGAGATAACGGAAGTATCAAGCGGCTGGATCCGATTCACCAAATTCGCAATCACAGCAAAACCACGGTCCAGCTTCGACCGGCGAGTAGATACGTAGGAATCGTCGGAGGAAATTCCGCCTCCGCTGAGACAGCTAATGACAGCGCAAGATACCGCACGGTTAGGAACACGCGGTAAACGAGGAAGAGACGATGATGGCGGTTGGTGATGTTGAAGGATAAGCTTCTCCCTTGAGAGGACCGTTACACGAGAGAGCATGAAGGCTCGAGCTGATGCGGCCGCCATAAATGAGCGTCTCGAGCTCCGTGTGACTCTTTTTCTCTCCGCTGTGTATGTAATATGCGTTGGCTATGGAAAATCTTTTTTGTTTTTAACTGTTTCCTTATTCAGATATATATATATATATATATATATATATATATTTTGGTAATTGTGATTTATTTATGTTTTTCTGTTTAGAAAATCTTCCTTCGTCTGTTTCTACTTTTCTACGACCCCACCAAACCTAGAATTTTCTTTTGTCTCCTCTTTGTACGAGTAACAGAAACCCATCCTTTTGTTTTTGTCCTGAAACCAGAAATCTATAACAAAATCGAAACATGACAAACGAAGTTTACTTGTAGCAGAACAAGCTATAACAAAATCGAAACATACCAAACTACGAGATAGAAATAACCGATTAAGGTTTGAACTTTACATCAACAACAAAAATCAACCTAGATTTATATTTTTCTGAGAAAAAACCGTAGATGCACAAAAAGTGATAGTGTATCCAGAATTGGATTCAGAAGTTCTAACAAATGCGACAATAAGAAACGCTAGAAAACCAAACTGCGAATTAGCTACATGGAATTTTTTTTTTTCTTCTACAAAGAGCACTAGATAACGCTCTGATTTGTGAGTGATAATCTCTGTTGGACGAGTAACTCCGTAACTGAGAAGCAGAAGAACAGGAAATTTGGCAATGATCAGATAATTCTAGTAACGCAGATTATCTCTGTTGTACGAGTAACTCTGTAACTGAGAAGCAAAAGAACTGGAAATATGGCAATGATCAGATAATTGTAGTAACGACGCAAGTAAATCTACCTGGTTAAGTCATTTCCGACCAAACTCTGCATGCCATGTCCTCCATGCCTCTGTGTAATGCCCCAGAAGACCAATTAACTCTGTTCATGGAAAAAACTTTGACTTGTAATAAATCCCCACAGATTATACACACACACACAAGAATCTCATAGAACGCGCAATTGTGACACATAACTGGAGAAGAAACTTGTATTACTATTATTGTTTTTACCATGATTGCAATATTGTAGTTTGTGGGTAGAAGAAAGGTTCTCAAGATCTTCAAGTCTTTGGTTACTGTTGTTTCCTATATTTTTCTTCTTCGAAGTACCTGCGGGAGAAAATGGTCCATACTCAAAGCTCTTCAATGCTGGTTTCGAATCACATTCTTGCTGCTTGTTCACACTGCATGTGTTTTCATTTCCATAATGCTTATGGTCTTTAGAACAATCTGTTTTCCTTCTCTTTGTGCTAAAGTTTGTGATCTCCGTCCCAAATTCCCGCTTTTTAGGCTTATCACGATCACATAAGCTTACAGGAGTAGCAAGGAATCTATTTTCAGAAATGGCTTTGGATCCCAACCACCTATAAGCAGGTTTCCTAGTCTCTGGGAGATGAGTCTGCATGCATATAACAGGAAGAAAAAAAAAAAGATGAGAGATCAGGATATCCAAGATTGTGCATATTGTATTAGATTTAAAACAAGCTCATATAGTATCTTTACCTTTTCGATCAAATTCATGGAGGAAAACACATTTGCAATGTCGTAAAGGCGTCTAACTTTAGCTGCGAGCAGTTTACAGACATTGGGGTTTGGTTATTGCTTTTGTATGTAATAATCAGAGATCAGAAAAGACAAAGGGAATGAATTAGGATTACTTCTCATATTCATGGGATCCTGAGACTCATTATTCAACAATGCTTTTGTAGCGCCATCAAGTGTTATCATATCATCCTGACGTCAAAAAGCAGCAACGAGGGAGGTGTCAATCGGTCAAAGTTGTTTAGAGTTATGTCATATCACTTGTTCACTTACATCAGAGCATAGAAAAAGCTTCACAAAGTTCTGAGCAAGAAGCCATAGAGATTTCTCCTTCTTACTGTCTAAAAGAGCCAAAAAAAAATAGTTAGGCTAGTTAGCTTCCTCCAGATGTTAGCACCAACTCAAATCCTATCTTGCACAGATTTGCTGACTACAACATTCTAATGCAAAATCACTAGGAAAGACATGTTCTCGTTCGTATCAGAATCTAAATTGAATGTACATGAAATGTGATGGAGGTACATACAAAAAATGCATAGAGTAATACAAATAGTGTTCCGACATATAACATTACCAAGTTTGGGGGATGGTGAGTTTTCTTGATCATCAGGAGTTAACTTTTCTCTTTCTTCCTCGTATAAGACCTATTCAAAACCGAAATTAAGGTGCACAAGGAGCTTGGAATTCTTATTAAGGCTCTAACACTAATTTGTAAGTAATAAATAGTACCAGAATCGGAATATAAACTTACCATCTCTGAATTGGTCACACACGGGATGATTCCAAACTTCTCTCGCATGCCTTCTTCCTGTACACAAAAGAGACAATCTCAAAACATTTATCAGCCAAAAGAAAATCCTGAAGTCGTATAATAAAAAAAGAGAGTATATTAGATGATTTCGTTTAACTACTTTTAGTTCACTTAGAGTACGAGGAACTTCTTCAAAACCTTTCCATGAATACTGATTCTTCCCTCTTCTTGATACAAGCTGCGAATGTAGCAACACAAACCTAGTCAGCTGAAATCAATCAAACAGCATTAAAAAAAGGCATCAGCATAAAATCTTACCCCAATGCTTTCCAAAATATTAACCACATCATATATACGCCGACGTTCGACTCCTGAAAATTGAGATGTCAAGGGGACTAACAATACCAAACATTTTCTGGGTTTTTAGTGGTTTCTTAGTGAATCTACTGAATACGCATAGTGTTTTGTCTCGTCTTGCTATATTCAAGTTACTAAAAATCTAATCGAGCTTTGAATATATTGAATGACCTAGTTTTCCGGCAGCATCATCGAGCCCAATCAGATCAACATCGTCTCGGTTATAAAGCTTCAAGAAACTGAAATAAACAGAAAACATAAAGTAGAAATAAATCCAATGAAAACGTCGAATAAAAATGTCGAGAATCGTAAATGGCTGATTGGGGGAAAGAGATACTTGGAGACTAAAACTCCGAGAGATTTTTCCTTCCGGCTGTACGACTGCCGAGCGAGAGAGTCCATTTCCTAGGAAACAACAACAACAACAACAATAATATTTTCCGAGGAAAAGTGAGTATAAGTCGAAAGAGGAAGAGAAAATAGAGTAGAGTGTTTGGATATCAGATTTGTTGTGACCCGGAAACCATGTTTTTGTTAGGCGGGGTCTTTTCAAATTATACTATGCTTGGTTAATGTCGTGGTTGAATCTTGAAATAAATTTTCTATGTTAAAGATAAGTAAATTCATAACATGTAATCAAATGATTCATATCAATATTTTCACTATAATACTATCCATATTCCAAGATAGTACAATACATATATGAGATCTATTGACCACAAAAAATTTGGTTGAAATTGATCTAATCTAGTATTTGACTAATTATAATTAATGTTCTTACATTAGATATATGTCTTACATTAAATAAAAATGAAGACTTTACCCAACATGGAGCATATGTTGGCTCCTACCTGAATAAATTATATTGGGAATCTTTGACATTTTTCACGGTTGTTTGGATGCAAAGAATTCTTCTACAGCGAGGTTCTCGTTAGAATGATAACAATGGGATTTGCAATGTACATGTGTGTTTATAACTTGTAAATATGTAAGTTACATTTGGAAACTGAAGTAACAAACAACCTTACAATCACATCAACTAGAGCTAGAGTTTTTTTCTTTGTTATAAAAAGTTTAGTTTCCATAACTTTCGTACCTCCCAGTGTTCATAAACTCTCTGAATTGTGAAGAACTAAAGCCTTTAATCTGTTTGTACGCTTTCCACCACCTCATGAAACTGCTTTTCTCCAAGAAAATCTCCGGCGAAACCTCACGTTTTCCGATCATCCCCCACACGTATTCCTCAAACCTCACGAGTTTTCCAAACAATACATCTCTCTCACCGTCACTTATCCTCAAATCTGTTTTCAACGAATTGATTACAATCAATGATTCCTCAACTTCAGCCCAGAAACAAGAATCAAACGTTAAAAGATCACTCAAATCTCTCCTCTCGCATCTAACCGGCTTTATCGATTCATCCTTAAACCATTTCTCGAGCATAACATAGTGACGAGATCTTCCCGAGGTTCTATAGTCTTTCCGACCACTGAGGTAATATTCAGCAATGTCTAGCGGCTCAATCATTCGTCTGTAATTGTTCCCGGAGAAGAGACACCGTGTCTTGAGATTCGATTTTTCAGTCTGCGGCTTCTTCTCTACTTCTTCAACCATTGATTCCCAGTAATCGTTTAGCTCTTTTTTCCACTTCTCAACGTTCATATCTACAGCAGAATCTGGAGACGCAATTTGGGTCTTGAAACGATCGTAGTAACCCATCTTTTCCTTCTTGCTTTTCTTTTTGTACCACTCCATATACGCCATTAATATCTTCATATCGTTCAGTTTCTTAAGCTGATCAAAACGCAGCTTCTTCTGAGCCTCACGTTCCTCCATTCTAGTGATAACATCATCAACCACCAGTCTTGAATCCGCCGTTAAAGATTGGTCCATAAGTTGTAGAGTTTTGCTGTAATCTCTCCAGTCAACTAGATACGTATTAGCTCGGACTAGTAATTCCATGACCGCCTCAGGGTCTTCAATGCAAACACATTCGGAATCAAAACAGATCAAGAACGTTCCAAAGGGCTTGAATAAATCTGCCATGATAGGAGTTTGTGCAGCACCAGCCACGTGAAGGAAACATGAATTCCTCAGAGACTTTTCAAGAATCTGTTGCAGAGAAGCGTCTCCGATTAAAGGCGACTCAAATGTGATGCATAAGGGACGTTTTAGTTTTGGGTCTATGGTTTCAAGAAGCCATAACGTAAAGAGAGACGCGACGGATCCTCCTAACGCAGCGCCAGTGATGATCACCGGTTTCTTGTTCTCGAGCAGCTTGAGCATCTGCAAGAACACAGATCACTTTTTGTCTCGAACTTTGACTAACTAAGGATAATGTTTCATAAAGGTTGTTGACCCGAAAACCAGACAATTAAAGTGAGAAACCCAACCTAGATAAAAACAAATTATGACCAGCTATTAACTGAAATTTCCAGAAAGTATTTGAATTTGTACTGACCTCAGATAGTGTTTCATAAAGTTGTTGACATGAAGACAAAACACTTCAAAAATGAAATCTAAGAGAGTAACAAAATTCTTTGAGTGGCATTAAATTTACCTTTGATTTGAGGTGAGGGAGATTTTTCATTTTATTTTCTTTACCAGAAGAGAGATTCTTATTATAGGCAGCGTAAAAAAGCTGAAAAGCAGGTGTGTGAAGACAGAAAGAGGAGATCTTGTCGGAGCAGAGGAAGTGAAACGGATTTTGATGTTGTGTCCCAGAAAGAAGAGTAGAAGCAGAGCTATTTATACGAATCTGTGGTGCAACAAAAACAACAAATGTGTAATTCGCTTCAGAGTAAATCTTGATTCCTAAACCTGAGCCTTGATTCGGACACAATTCATGCGTCTTCGAGATCTTACGCCATGAGCGGTGTAAGAGACCGGAATTCAACACAAGCTTCCCAAGCTCGAAACCCTTTCTAAAAACCAGAGGAAAGAGTTTCGTCAATGTCGACAGAAGAAGATTTTCAGGAAATAATTGAGAAGCTGACAAATATATATATATCTACGAAAGGATAAATGGAGTTATCGTAATACTTACAATGGAGAAGAATCCATGGTGTTAGTTTGGAACAGATTTGTGGAGAAGATAGATAAAAAAAAAGGGACGAATTGTCGATCGAAAACTAATGATTGATGCCTAAAAATGAAAGTTCATTTAACGAGGAACTTTAATTTAAAGTCAAGGGTAAGTAGTTATTTATTCGTCTCTCTATCTCCCTCGAAGAATCGCAAAAAGAGAAGACCTTTAGCAGCATATGATACCACCAGATTGTGCTGACATAAGTGCGAATAAAAAATACATTTGCTTTTGTAAACAGTAGCAATGTGTATAAAAGAAGAAACACCTCTTTAATGAATAACGATTCGTTTGTGTATTTACCTATAAAATGAAATAATTGAATACCCATAATAAGTGCCAACGGTCCCAGCCATAACTTCACATTTAATCATTGTAGAATAAGTTGCCATGTGTTTTTGTGTTAAACCCTGAATAAAATAAGACCTTCCCGACTAAACCCAAATAGAGCCCAATACATATGTGTTCAGGTTGTTTCAATACTACGAGCGAAACGTATTCATGTACACGCCAGTTCATTTAGCTTAATAATAAACTAACCTTAACATGATATGATAGTTATTCCTATTTGACTCGTACACCCAACCAAAAACTACTAAGCAACAAAAAAAAGAAGCAAATTTCGTTGTTTTTTATAAACTTTTTTTGGTCATTGTTAACGATCATTACAAAGCCTTCAAGGACATTTGGATTTTCCGCCACGTGTCTTCATGTTGGCGTAACAAGAACCACACTTCTCCTTATTACCGTAGGTGCCAGGAGGCACACACTTGCAGCGGTAGCAGCACGTGAAGCACGCTCTCATACAAACGTTCTTTCTTGAGTGTTGGTCACATCTCGTCCCACATAAAGACACACAATCTAAAACACTCCAAATTTTAGTCCAATGATATACATCTAATCGACTTCCAATGATCAATACTCTCTCTCTCTCTCTCTCTCTAGGTTTTATTAGAAAAGTAACTAAATTTTATTTTTTTCAAACAAAAATTCAATTGTTTCACACATATTATTTATGAATACTCTTACAAAAAAACTTATTACAAGTGTCGAATATTTATTTGTGCAGTTAATAGATTTTTATAAATAATTCATATGGTAATAAAGTGTTTTTAGTATAAAAATGCTAAAAATAATTTCTAAAAGTAATATTTAAAATAAAAAGTAGTATTAGTTAAAATTACCTATCCGACTTCTTACAGTAGGTGGGGTTGGTGGTTGAACCGGAGATGCTGGGGTTGATTTGACAGGTGGTTCAACCGGTGGTGTCGGGGGTTTGTACGTAGGTGGAACCAATGGTGTAGGGGATTTGTACGTAGGTGGTTGGACCGGCGGTGGGTTAACCGGTGGCGGTTGCATCGTGGGTGGTTTAACCAGTGGCGGTTGGATTGGCTTAGTCGGTGGTGCGGTGGGTAGTTTAACCGGAGGAGTTGGATATGACGTAACTGGTGGTTTCGTCGGTGTAACCGGAGTAGTGGGAGGTTTGATTGGAATAGTTGGTGGTGTGGGTGGCTTGTACAACGGCGACGGCAGTCTGATTGCCGGAGATGTTGGTAGAGGAACTGGCGGTGGTAAAATAACCTATAAATTTACAAACATATATCAAAATTTTAACTTCATTAAGTATAAGTAGTAACTTTTCCTGTAGATTAACAATTAGAAACATATCAATACCTTGGATTCCTCATTTGAAGCAGCAAAAACAACCTGCTCGGTGTTTAATCATATTATATATTAATTTAAAATGTGCCAAAACGTAACGCCCAAAAATATATCTACTATTTTTAGAAATATATATATGTTCAAATTTATAGTATTTAGCACTAAATAGAAATGAAAACAATAACAACATTTTAGGTTAAAAAAAATAACTTACATTGGTAAAGACATGAAGAAAGATGAAGACCGAAAAAAGTGAGGGAGCCATTTTTGTGGGAGATGAGAAAGTGGTGAAGTCACTTGAAAAGGACCAATGGTCTTTTATGCTACAAATAGAACTACACAAGTTTTTTTACTTAATTTCTGAATTTAGTAATTGCCCATAAGGCTCTGTCACTTCAATAATTCACATAAAGGAGGCCCTTCACTTTGATTATTGCACCAGTGAAAAAGGCTTTGTCGTTTATCGAGCTTTATTAACATGGCTGTGAAATTAGTACCATAAAGTGTCTTAACATATTACACACACACAACCAGATGCATTGTACAAAGCATGGAACCCAAAAGTCTATAAGAATCCCAACCTCCATGCTTTGTGGTGGAACCCATATGACCTAATAATAAATTGAGATATATTGTCTATCTCTATATTTAACAAAGAAAACATTAATTTCATTTACCACATTGGGTTCTCTTGAGAGGAACAAATGAAAGAAAGTAATCCTACAAACACAATGTGTTTCTTTAATCACAAAATGGAGAAGAAAGATGGTTTAATTAGACAAGAACCTCATCTTCATCTTCAAAGCTCAGATTTAAAGTCTGTAACTTAAAACCAGCTCCTTGTATAGTCTCCACCAACCTTGACGCCACTCCTGTTGCTTGAACAGTTGTTTGCTTTGAAAGCTTCACCACATATACACATACATTAAAGATATCATAAGCTAGGTTCATATGAGTTTCATCCAGCCATAACAGTACAGCTTCTATAACGTCCTTAACTTTTCAAGTTTCATTCTCGCTCTGGCTTTGTTATGTTGCCCTAGAGACCAACCCCGAGGTTAACGGCCAAATTGCAAAACAAAATGATGTATTTGACCAGTCCATGGACATAATATTTCTTAACTCTAGCCATTCATATTCAAACTTTCTCCTTATCTACATATATCCTACACATAAATGTGTGTATCAAGAGTATGTTGGATGTAAACATACCTCAACGACGGCAACACCTTCAGAAACTTGAACCTTTAAATTGGAAACTCCATCGATATCCTGAATGAACAAACAAGATTGGCTATTGGCTATTGGCTTTTATCCACTCTTTTTGAAATCTAAAGGTAATTGTTTAGATCTAAAGCGTGTTACGAGTCAAGTGAAGGCCTAAATTTCGACTTTAACACAACTACTACAGATATTGGATAGAAACTATACAAGTAAGCAAAAGAGGTATATAATCCAAGAAATAGATGCATTCACAAAGATTCTCGTCGCACTCATAGATTTGCTAGTTCAAGGAAAGATTTAAAGCAAAGTATTACCTGTAAGGCCTTGGTTACATTCGGAATAGATGCTTCGTTCAAGGTTCCATCAGCCTTCGAAATCAAGCAAAAAGCCAACAGTTATCAGTCTCAATTTGAGGCCACATTTGAAATTGCAACAGAGTAGTAATTATAGGATCTCCAAAACAATTTATAAATACCATTGTGCAATTATGCTATTTTCTAAGACCAGGTATAACCAATCCGTAAATCAAACAAAGTCACTGGACTATTTAATCAATGAGAGAATGTGTGATGTACCTGAAAAAACATGGTAAGCATGTCTGAAGGAGAGACGGGCACAGAGACAATCTCTTGCTGTTTCTGTTCCTGATCCTCTGCATCTGCAACTGCAACACCTTCTCCTTCTTCTCCAACCGAAGAAAGCTTCCTCAACCCAAGGCGATTCTGTTTCATAAATCCAGCAAAACTGCAAATTTTGATATTTCCGATGGGTCTGGCCCGAAAGCTGAGATTTTTCGACAAAGGGAGAAGATGTGTCGAAGAAAGATTAGAAGTTTTGGTTGCGAACAAATGAAAAGTAGAAGAAGCTGCAATTGACGCCATTTTTGCTCTTCACTCGTTAAGGCTGTGAGGACAGAGTAAAGGGTTTTTCTCTTCTTCTCTTCGCGTTATCCACTCGAAGGGAGGGATTAGCCAATCACGTCAAAAAGACATAAATACCCTTGAGAGGTTGTTTTCTGCCAATTTTGCTCCTTGAATAACGAAATTAACACATGTCGCTAAAACTTAAATTATAAGAAGAGAAACTGTGAGAAGAAAGGACTTGTATAAATTATATGTTTTTTTGTTAGTAAAATATAAAAGAGATTGTTTTTCTTCTATTTACATTAATTTTAAATTTACCACATTGTTTTCTCTGTGAATAAAAAGTTAGTTCCTTTTATAGTCTCCACCAAGCTTGAAGCCACGTCTTTGGTGAAAGATCATTACTTTTAATTCTCCTCTCTATTAGAATCAAAAGCATAATACGGGTTTAAGTTTTTGTAACTCAAAATGATACACAAATTAATAGTAAATTTATTGTATATTTTGCTTCAATAGGCATTCTCTCTAAACCCTTATTGTTTAACATTGTTCCGTAGCCGAATTCACAAACAGTGTATATGGAAAGTACCTCAAATTTTGGGAGAGAACATTGATCAAATAAATAATTTCATTTGAAGCAGAAAAAATACAAAAAATGAAGTAGAGGCTGTGTAAAAATATTATGTCTGATGTATTATACCCTTCGGAACCCTTCCATCTGTGCGGCGCACGTTAGACGCCAGTCCACGAGAAAAAAAAAAGAAAAGCGTGGCTTTCACTTTAACTGCGGTGGCGCGTGGGTATCGTTGTCGAAATCAAAGGAGCATTTAGTGGAGACCGGCAGAGACGGTGCGGTAAACCTCATCGAGTAATCACGGTAAGGAAACTCGTCCTCGAAATGACCCGTCTGTTTTCCGTCGTCAAAATTTAAAGAGTAACTCAACGAATCGTACCGGAAGTCAACACGATCCGGCCGATTACAACCGCTGTCGCCGCCGCAGCAGTAATTGCGGCCAAAGCGGCGGATGAAGGTTTTCCACTTGGGCCCAGCCACGAGCTCAGACCACTCCCTTATCTTCCTCCACCCTGAGATCCACCACCGTTCGTCGGGCTCCAATTTATCGACGGTTCTGATTCGTTGCCACCACACAGATCCGCCGCGACCAGACGGCTGAGATGATCCGATACAAGGGAAGAGAAAACAACAACCTCGTTTCGCGAACATCTCTTCGTGCAAATCATCGGTTGCGTCTATTTCAGAAATCGGAAAAGATTGAAGCCCCATTAACTCTCTGGAAATCTCCTTTGCGATTTCGACGGACAATGAAATTGATTGATTCAGAGAGGGAAGAAAGAGGAAAAGAGCAATAAGATTAGAAGAGAGGGAGAGCCGAAAACAGAGTTTGGATTGGATTCTTCGAATCCTCCTTCCTCTGGCTTCTCTGCAACCCTAACCCTATTTTTTTCTCTCTCTCTTGAAAGAAATTTTCCTTCTTGTTTCCTTCTCTTATTCGGTAACGTATGCCTTTCTTAAGGGGAGAGGAACGGTAATAGCTGGAATTGCGTAACTGTCAACCGGTTTTGATGAGTCTTTACTTAACCGCTCATCGGATTTCTATCATAAACCAAAACCAAAACCAAAATTATATATCCGGTACGCTTTTAATAGATGTCGACTATATTACTGACGTGGCCTTAAAAAAATCTGGTGTTACTCCGTCGAATATGCTATCATGAAATCCTCCCGTAAGAAGCAGACGTGGCGAACTATGAATGGATGATTCTTTCTAAGCAGATTCATTGAATAATATTTGCAACATCCAAGCTAAAAAGAATCATTCCACCCGCCATTGATATGGCTCTGTATAATTACGAAAATTATCAAAATCCTTATCTACAAGAAGTCAAGAACCATAGTGAAATATGAAAATGCATACTTATCTCACAACTGGGTTAAGGTGTCGATCCGAAGATTATACTTTTAAAAGAAACAGAAATTAAGACTACAACACCAAAGCAATATAAATATTACACATGATCTAAGTAAATTATGGAACATGTCTAAGTAATCAGTAAACATGAGAAGAATATCCCATATAATTAATCCTGGGCCGTAGATTTCGCTGATCGTTCATGGCTTCGTTGAAATCAACGGCCTTGATCACCATGGCTTCTCGGCGGCCGTCCTGCTCCTGAACTGCCCCAAACACGATCTCGTTCTTCTCTCGGTTGTCTTCGAACGACGCCGTGTCCTTAGCGTTTCGTTTCTGCTGGTTTTGGTTTTGGTATTGGTATTGGTCATACTCTTGGTAATAAGACCGGTTTTGGTTGGTTCCTTGTGCTCTAAGGTAGGGCTTATCCGGATTTGCACCGGATCTCGATTCTAAAGCAGGCGGTCCATCTTCTTCCGGTATAGCAAAGCTCTCTTGTGCCGGCCACTGGTTCGGTTCTTGCTGATGGTGGTACTGAAAGTTTGGGGGAACTCCATTCCTTGAACCCGTCATCATCTCGGAAACCGAAGAACCGGTTTTCACAACTAATTTTCCAAGCGAACCTAGAAATCCTTCTTCTTTTTCCGGTTCATGTTGAGGCGGGATTAATGGCGGACGAACAGGTCTTGGATAACGTTGGTATGGAGCCATTGTCATGCTCGGTTTTGCGACATGTCTTTTATTATCCTGAAATTGAAAAACAGAACTATGATTCTAACTGGTTTTCTGTACCGGTGCATATACCGGGTTAGCTATACCTCAAATTGAACCAAACCAAACCGATTCACTCACATGACGAGACGAAGAGAACAACGATCGTACTCTACGTACTAATAATGCAAACATATATCCAAAGAACCCGGCAGCAACGAGCAAAGCGGTTCCTGCAAAGAAACAAACCATCGTTTCACAAAACTCAGTCAACGAAAACGACTTCATTTCCTAGAAAAGAATCAACAAAAGTAAACGGATTCGTTATTTTTTTCTTTCAGAATTACCAAGATGGAGATCTGTGTCGGGTTCGTGATGAGAACAGTCGTGATCGTGAAGCTGAATCTCTCTAATCATTTGATTTCCTCGATCAATGACTAACAGGGAGCAGCTTGAAGAGACGTATAACAAATCAAAGTCATCGGAGAATCTTATCAACTCCTCTTTAGATCCACCGCCCCATCTTCCTCCGGCGGCGATGGTTGAGACTCCTGAAAATAAATACCAAAAAAACTTCGACATTGTATTTTTGAAGTCGCAAAAGAAAGCACTGAATTGTAGTTACCGTCGTCGCTGATCTTGCGTATGGCCATATTATTAGTATCGGCGACGTAGATGTTTCCACTGTCGTCGATGGCTAATCCTCGAGGACGACTCATTCTAGCTTCTTTGAGCTTTCCGTCAACGTGTCCTGTGTAGCCTTCTTGTGAACCAGAGATTAACTTTGGTTTACCATCTTCATCAATAGAATAAAACTCTAGGATTAAAAAGATCCATACTTTGTATTGTGATATCAGTTCGAAGAACAGTAAGAACGCGAGAAACACAACCCATAATCTGAATCTATATCAAGAAGCAAAAGTTGGCTTTAATGCAAAAAAAAGTTTCTTAACGTGACGAACAAGAAACAACAGAAAGAATAAACCTGAAGAACAGAGAGAACGGAACGTTGATAAAAGCTAATGAATCGTGTTGTAGACTAAAGTGCAAAAGTTTTAAAATCTCTAAATGGCTTTTGTTCTCAAGCAAAGAAACAATGAAGAAACTCACTTTTTTGCTCAACTAATTAAAAAAGCGAAAGAAAACAAATCCCCATCTTGAAGCAAAGCATAACATATGATTCAATATTTTAGTGGGTCATATTGTAACTAAGGACATGGACCTAACGACCATTAGCGTATAATTTGCGTCCAGCGAAATCGATCTTAAGAGTTTTCTTTCAAGTAAATTCATTTCAGGAAAAAAGAAAAGAGGTAGATGAACTTACATCTAGAAAGAGGCATTGAGATTTTGTGGATATTACTGTTCTCAGAATCCAAGACAATAAGTTCTTCTCCATTAGGGGAAACTTCGATTGCATAGGGCTCAATCCCAAGCTTACTTCCATCAAATACTGTCTCTATGTTATATCCACTTTCATATTTCACCATCGAACGGCTAGAAACACCTGTTTCAGAGGTTTTAAAAAGATGGAAACTTGGATTAAGGTCGTCATAATAACTTTCTTACCAGATTTTGTGGTGGTTGTTGTGGTTGTGGATGCTTGTAGAGACCACATCCATTTCCAGAGCAATGATGCTACATTTGTCACAAGGCCACTTACAATTTCTGTTTCCAGAACAAGGAATTATAAGACACAATAATTTCAGCCATAAACAAAAATGAAAAACATGTATCAAAGAAATGTTTTTATTAAGAAATTCAATTGAGGGTAATCGGGAACTCACTAACAGGAGGTGGTTTAGCTGAAACTGAGGACAACCCACAAAAGATAAACATGAAAATTAGAGACAAAACCAACAAATTTGCAGCTTTACTCATTCTCTGATTTTAAAGGAAAACGGAGAAGGACTTGCTCACGAGTTTAGAGAGGAGATATAAATCAATATGCACTTGTATATACATGTGTTTTCTATGCACTTATATATATGATGAGCTAAACCGACAAGAGAGAAGATTTGAAGTCAAAGAAACATAAAGAGACAAGATGCTCTTGAGTCTTTGTCTGCTCAATGTCCAATCTTTTTTCTTTGGATATTAACCAGTAGGGACAAATCATTACATACTAAAGGCATATATTACTTAAGCCACAAGCAACTCTACAATCTCTACACAAAAATTACAACAACATCAAAAAAAACCTGACAAATTAAGATTATCATAATTTACAAAAATCAGGTTTATTCAAATTTAACAAAAGAAGTATAGTCAAACAATGTAAACCATACCAACTTCTAAAGTAGAAGCGTGAGGGGTAGAGAGACCATAACAAGGTCCTCTCGAGTTTCTCCTTAGAAAATCGTAGCCAAAGTTAATAGCGATCTTCTTCATCATACTCGATCCCGACTTTGCTCTCACATACGAATTTCCCATTATAAACGCCATTCCTGCCTCGCGTGCCTCCATGAGTTCCGTTAATTCCTCCTCCGCGGATCTATCGATCCTCGCACTTTCCGGTAACACAAACCGCACCCTTTTCTTGATTCTCGGCGAATGATTCTGTGGCTCTACCGCCACCATAACTACCTCCGAAGAAGACGTTTGTTGTCGTCTGTCAAAACCATCATCTTCATAGATTTGAACGCCTTCGAGATTGGAGGATGAAGCCGCTACGACGGTTAGCCTCTCGTTGGTTCCGGATTCGTTTTCAGGGTCAAGGGAGTCGTAATCCGTTGGTTTATCCGAACGGATAAACTCTGCGATACTGCAAACGAGGTCGTGCTCAAACTCGACGTCGTCTTTGTGTACGTCGCGGTATCCGTACCGAGCTATACATCGGTACAGTCGGTACTCCTTCGGTCCAACCCTTCCAACAAGAAACCGTTCTTCCGGTTTCACATGCGGGACCGGGACGGATTTGACGCAGAGGAAGACAACAACTTGGTGGAAAGCTGGGAGGTTAGTGACGAAATGTGAGAAGATTGCGGGAATGCCAGAGACGAGCTCTGTGTTGATCACCCCGATCCCACGGACTCTGACAATTCCCAGGTTTGAGGAGCCAAAGAGTGCGAGGAGCCAGTTGATCGAGACTTTGTTCTGGACATCGAATTCGTAACGCTTGAGTGTTCCGTAGTGCCAAACGTACATGATGAGGAGGAAGATGAAGGAGAGGGCGACTGGAACCCACGCTCCTTCGAGGAATTTGATGAGTGAAGCTGAGAAGTAAAGAACTTCGATTGTTCCGAAAAAGAAGATGAAGACTAGCGCGTAGACAGAGCTCTTGCGCCAGCACAAGACGATCACCAGCGACATCAGGCAAGTTGTTACCAGCATAACCGTAATAACCGCCAAACCTGCATACATAAAGATTTTTAGAACCTGCAAATTTCTTGACTTTCGAAAATTTAGAGGTTATGACTACATATGTTATGGACAAGTACCTGAGGCATTGCTTATGTGTTTGGTGTCGCGGAATCCAACAGTAACGGCTAAACACAAGAGCATTAGAGTCCAATTGATCTCAGGGATATAAATCTGACCGTGCATTTCCGAGGAAGTGTGTACGATTTTGACTTTCGGGAAGCAACCTAGAGACGTGCATTGCTTGATGATCGAAAATGTTCCAGTGATTATAGCCTGACTTCCAACAACAGCAGCCAAAATCGCAATTGCCAAAACCGGCCATCTAATTTTCTCTGTACACAGCAAACAAAACAAGTGAAAACTATGCCCAAATATATAAAAAAAAGAATTGCATTTTAGCCGGTTAACACGATGATAAGTACAAGTACCGGGTACTGAAACATAAAACCCAATCCGGTAATCGCTCTCAAGAACATGATGCTTAGATAGATACGCAGCTTGACCCATGTATGCAAGGATTAACGACGGGTAAACAGCGAATGTGAACGCAATCTGCAGCCAGAGAGAACAAAACCACGTGCAACTCAGGTAAAGCTAATTAAAGAACACAATAAGATTCAAACTTAACAAATAAAGTCATAAACTTTGCCTGTATTGACAGCTGAGTAAAGTGTCCTAGATCAGCAAACATAGCTTCTGAGCCTGGAAAAAACCGCAAAGAAAAAAGTTGAGAAAAAGCTTTGAAACTCAAGAAAAAAAAACCGTTCTTTTTTTACCGGTTATGCATAAGAGGATGCCACCCAGAGACATCCAGCCGCGTTTACGAGTTTTCTTGAGGAACTTGTAAATGTAATAAGGAGAGAGTGCTTTGTAAACATGAGGATTCCAATGGAGGATGTTGTATACACCAATGGTGCTTATGCAGAGAAGCCAAGTGAGTACAATTGGAGCAAATAAAAACCCTAAACGATGTGTTCCATAGTGTTGTAGCGAGAACAAGAGTATCAGTATGGCGCATACCACAGGCACCTCGACATCTGCAGAATTGCCGGTTTATTTGATTCAATAAATGAGTAGCAAGTGAATCAACTATTAAGTTATTAGTCAAATAAGGTTACTTTAGATTTTTAGAACTATGACCTGAATGCCTTATCCAAACCAACTTTTTATTGACCACTTTACTTTTCAAAGTGAAAAAGCTTTATGACTTTTATATTCCTCTAACTTTATATTTGAGACTATTAATCATCATCTCCTAAACCACATTCATTATCTTATGATTATAAGAATAATGACTCTGCGTCAGCCTCACCTTCCACACCAAAAAGTTATAAACATATTTTATACATATTAAGAAGCTTCATGTTGATCCTACATGGACTCAGCCTAACTTGCAATTAGCCAATTGACTGTATGGACAGAAGAAGGACCAAAATAGATGATTTTCTCGAGTCATTTGCCGTTTTCCCGGATTACAGCAAAAAAAATACAGGAAATTGTATGCTTGACCGCGTCTAAAGCTACCTGATGCAGCAAATCCTACTCCTAAACTATTATAAACAGTATGTATTAGACTTAAGAACCAAAAGAAAGTTAATAAAGAAACCACTAGAAACAGCAAAATTTGACATTTTGGGGACCTGGTGATATTGAAATTTCAATCTTTCAACCTGTAGAATCTCCACAGTACTATCTAATCCAACAAGTAAAGAGCTTACACTGATGTTGCTCCTTGGACATTGATAGCTCTAATCCAGAGACTGCAGAGAAAACTGCAAAAACCACCCGGAGAAAGAAAAAAAACACAAATCAACCTCTAAAAATCTTGAGAAATTCACACAATTTTCATAGCCCAAGAAAAGCAAATCTGAGAACAACCAATTTTTACCAGAGATTGTGGGTGTGAGAACGCCATCACCAATGACCATACAAGTCCCAATGAGAGCAAGTACAAGCAACATGTTTTGCAGAACCTTAAACTTCTCCAGTGTGTTTTTCAAATTCCACCACGGAACTTTCAAAGTCCTCGGATTCACCCCTGATTGTTTCTTATATTCAGAAAGGTCCTCATCGGCGAGCTGGAAATTGGGCAAAGAGCTTATTCTAGCATGGCGACACAATAAAGAGTAGAGAGCGAAAGTCCCACCTTCACCATTATCGTCAGCACGAAGAACAATAAAGACGTATTTAACGAGTGGGATTAAAGTTAATGTCCAGAAGACCAGAGACAGAACACCAAAGATCTCTTCGTTTGTCTCTGAATGTTGGATATCTTCAGCAAAAGTGCTCTTGTAGACATACAACGGCGAAGTTGCTAAATCTCCATAGACGACACCTAAGCTCTGATAAGCTAAAGTCAGAACCGTCCACCAAGATTCTTTCTGCGAACAAAAATTTACCCATTTAGAAACAACAACAAAACGGGATTTTGAAAATCGACATTGAAGTCAATGAATATTGAGAGTTCACCTTAACTGGATTCCTTGCGCTCAGACGCTCGAGATCCATGATGGGTTTTTTCTCTAAAATCACAGGAAAACCATTTTGGGGATATGAAATCAAGACTCGAGAGAGAGAGAGAACGCACCAGATGGGATTAGTTCGCGGGGAACAAGAAAAATGGGGAATTTAATTCTATTTACGTTGGGATTTTTCTTTGGATTCTTAGTCTATGTGTGATTAATGCAGTGAAGGTACAAAGGTTTGGCCAAAATCAAGAACCATACAGAGAGAGAAGAAGAAGAGAAACACACAAAACATATGAAAGAAAGATTACGATAACTGCCACAAATATAACTGCAAATATCATACTTCTCAAGAAAAGAGTGGGTCCTTCTTTCTTATGGAAGAATGTGCAAATCCTGTAATTTGTTTTGTTTATATTATTAATCTTTTCTACAATACATATAATTATGTCAAAATTAACATAATTTGATCTGAACAGTCATACAGATCTATTCTATCAATAAGTTACAGAAAGTTACCAAGTATAACGCTTTAGATTGTATCGTACCTGTAAAAATTATGGGTCAAAGTACCTAATATTTTTGAGTGAACCAAATAAAGATGTCAGAGACTGAAAAAGAAAATGTGTATATATATACGTAAAATATAGGAGATAAAAAGACTATTAATGTGAGATGGGTGGGGAATGAATAGATTGGTGTCTTTTTATATTGTTTCTTTGATAGTACCAAGAGATTCTATTATATTCTTTGATTGTTTATTTTATAGGATATTACGTGACCTGTTTGTTCATCCTCTCCATCTCTCAAATCCATATAATTTATTCACAAAACTATTCTGATTTTATTTTGATATGACTTAAAAAATCTTGATACACGTGTGTATGTATATATAGGTGCAAGGAGTACACATCACCTTGATGTCTTTTTTATCAAGACCTAACTCTTACCACTTTGAAAGCAACTTATCTTCTTTCTTTAGATAATAATTTCTAAACGAATGCTTTATATTTCACAAGATTACAATATACTTTTCTTTCAAGTTTCAACAAAACAACAAATATATAATTCTTTTTTTCATTTGGGTCCCAAATGATTAAATATTGTTCACGATATTTCTTTTTCGTCTTCTGTCCGTGAGCATTTATATAAATCAAACAAAGAAGAATTTTGTTGCCTCCTAGTCTCCTAGAATGGGAAGTAGTAATCTTTGCCATCTTAATAAATTTATATACTTAGCATATGAGATATGATTTTCTCGAAGTAGAAAAATTAATATGATTATATTACATGGTGGAAGTTATATTGCCCCCTTCTTGAACCCTTTTGTGTAGATAAACATTATAATTTAGTCTAAAAATTGTTTTCAAAATTTATTTTTCTAATTGTTATTCCATTTATATTCGTATAATTGTTTCTAAGGATTTCTAGTCACTTTTTGTTATTTTGTAGGTACGCTATCTTATGGTGTCAACAACTAAGTTCCATTATCTTTCCACTACCACATTTGTTCATAGAATGTTTGGTACGCGTGGTTTTGTATCCTTCTTTACATAAATATAAATAATTACTGTCAATAGACAAGACAGTTTAAAAAAAATAGTATGATTTATTATATAAAAAATATTCATATGAAATAAATTATAAAGCAATTAAAACATTTCTTCCACTCATATTTAGAGTTTAGTTTTCGTTTGGTTTTTATAAGTGGATAAACGTTTTATTTGGTCAACTCACAACTACCAAAATAATCTTCCACTAGATTTTATATCCACGCTATGCGTGAGAAAAAATATTTGTAAATTATATTTTATTAGTAAATATAAATTACATATTTATATAATTTTAAATTTTATTTTAAATTATTTTTAACATTAATTTTTGTATATATAAATTCAAATAATTAAAATAATGATTTTTTATGAATTTAATAGTATTTTTTTGGTTAGTTTAATAAAATATATTAATTGTCTAACTAAATTAATAACACGTCAGAGTAAAATTATTTTCTTAAATTTTTTATCAAATATTATATTAGAGATTACGGTAATAACTTAAATCTATTTATATTTATAAATTAACGTATAAAAAATTAAAGAAATAAAAATTATTGTTTTTCAAAATGTAACAGTATTTTTTGATTAATTGAATTAAATATATCTATTTTCTAACCAAATTAATACCAGTGGCATGTATTATAATTATTCTAATAACTTAAACCTTTTTATATATTTAAACTGAAATTCGTTGACACGGCAGCTGGCATTTTTGTTATTAACACGTTAGAGCAAGGTTAGTTTGTTAAAAAATTTCTCAAATAATATATTAAGGATTTAAATATTTATTTCATTATATTGTTGATTTCAAAATTTAATATAAATTAACTAACTTTTACTATTTATATTATGCATTTTGTTTTATTACTGGTTCAATTAGTTTATATAAATAATAATAATAATAATTTTAGAAAAAAATACTTATCCGAGTACAAACATTTTAAACATAATTTAAAACGAAAAACATAAAATATAAATTTATGAAAAAATTTCTAATCATCTTATGAACGTTTCAAAAGATATTTTTTAAAAATTTATAATTTCTTGTTTATGTTTCTAAATTTATTGTTTAAAAAAACTATAGCATACCATAACAAGAAATCATATCGGAAGAGTAGTAATAGATAAAGAACTGAATTTTCGGATTTGGTTAACTTAAGCAATGGTTTGAGGAAAACATCTAGTTACCTCCACCCGTATTCTAACGTCCACTGTTTCCACACGATTTATCCAAATCTCTTGGACATGTCCGACTTATCATATTTTATGCCTAAAGCAAAATAAAAACATTGGTTTGAATGAGGATTAAACTTGTCCTCTAAAGACATTAATTAATAGATTAATTATTCAAATTAACGTCTTCAAACGTTTTAATATATTTATGTGTTTAAAACCATACATGAAAGTCTGACCTCATCTTGGAAATATGGTAAAAACATTGACTATTTCGTTTGTTTCAAGAGTAGAATGATTATCTACCACAATGGAATTCCTTACTTGTATCATGGATTGGGGCAGTCGTATTGCTTCTTGTGTTTGTTGGTTTAAAGCATATGCTATGCGATTTTGGTGTCTAAGAAACCTTTAACTGAAAGACATAGTTATTATCACTTATGAATATTTGCACTCTGTGACAATTTTATAAGTATGAGGTCTATATCATTATACCGTAAATACTAACATTATACCGTAAATCCTAAAGCATGGCATTTGAATAGAAACAAAGTAGAAAAGGTAGAACAGTGGTGACAGGGCAGAAACCATGTTTGGTTTTTGACTTAGTTGATAAATGGTTCGATTCATCGTCAAAATCATATAGAAAAAAAAATAGTCTCTCCAAGATGAAGATCAATAGTAAATATGGGACAGCCAAAATTTTATAGGGGAGAGGAGTTGACCCTTTTCAACCGAGTCAAACATTTTATTGGTTCATAATTCGGTACAAACCGGTTCGGTTATTCATCACATGACAACTTATTAACCTCATTTGGCTTTTTACTCTTACATAGCTCATCAAGAAGCGAATCCAAACTCTTCCAAGACGAACCCTTCCCTTGTGCTAAAGCTTTTTTCGCCATTTCCGCATACTTTTTCACGTTCTCCCTCACCTTCTTCCCCATCTCTCCGTCCATCAGTTCCTTAACCTAAACACCACAAATAACAAAAAAAATGAATCCAACGGCTTACCATGGTTAATTACTGTATGTTTAGTTCAGAACATTTTATTTTTTAAAGCAAATATATATACCTTTCGACTAATTTCTTTCGCTGTTACGAACCCTTTCACACTTCCATCTTCTGTTTCGATTCTTACTCCGATCTTAAGCTCCTCTACTACCAACTTCGCATTGAGCGGCTGTTCAGCCATCATTGGCCAAGCGAGCAGCGGAATCCCTGCGCAAATACTCTCTTGCACCGAGTTCCATCCACAATGGCTCACAAACCCTTTGACACTTTCATGTGTTAATATCTCCCATTGGTCCACCCAATCTTTCACAATCATTCCATGATCTTTCACTCTCTTCTCAACCTCTAACTCTCCAATGTCTTTTCTCGTGATCCACAGGAAGTTTACCTTTATCACAGAATCACGCTCACGTACGTTAATCACTAAAAATACCTTTTTTTTCTTTGTCAATCACATCTCACATGCATATGCATTAACTAATGATATGTAACGTCTAATTTAATGCTAATGAACTAATTGTATGTTTTTCACATTCTAAATTAAACGTTATATATGGGTTAATACATACACACAAAAAGTGTACACACGCATGGGAATTAGGTCGAAGTAATCGTTTGTGTGTTGATTGTTATTGAACAAAACTATTTACGAAAAAGAACACGTATACACATAATTTTACTTAAAAACAATTAGTTGGAATCAATTTTTATTAGAAAAGTTATTGAGAATTTGGCATCGGTAATTGAAATTACCTTGGAATCTTCCAACCCAAATGCTATTTCCTTGAGCTGCTCGTTCGAGATCTCCGCTTGCGTTCCAAACGCCACATATAAAACCGAACGTCCTTCCTTTCGCTTTCGGTCCAACCAATGAATCCAATCCGGTTTATCAATCACCGGTTTTGGAGGATCTACTAAACACAAAGGCCCAACACACCACGACTTGGACCAATCGTTATTGCGGTGCTGGTGATCAACGAACGTTGACTCTAGCTCCGAAAAACTGTTCACTATATCGCCACGGCTTTTCTTCATGGACTCCATTTGGTCCATGAATAGCTCGAATTCTGGACCCGATTGATTCGGATCGGTGAAAACCGGGGCTATCTCGCACCTCTTAACCCGAATCCATGGAAAATCAGGTACAGTAACCGGTTCGGTATCTGATTTAACAGTTTCCGGTTTGGTAAAAAGTCTGTGTGTCCAAACGGAGAAGGAGATAGCCGGTGCGTAGAAGTTCATGCCAAAGAAGGCGAGTCTCGGGATCTCGAACTTAGCCGCAGATTCCGCTGTCCACCAGAGGAATCCATCGGATACAATGAAGGAAACTACTGGAAGACTCTGGAGTGTTTCTTCGAAGAACGGCTGGAGAGATTTTGTTGCGCGCGTGAAGGACACGTACATCGACATGGAAGGGAGTTTATCGGTGCTCTCGACGCCGGAAGGGATTCCGGAGATGTTTTCCGGGAAAGGGAGGGAGATTACTTTGATTGATGATGTGTCGTCAGTGAGGAAGTTTGAGATAAAAGATTGGTTTTTTGGGGTGGTGAAGACTGTGACGGAAATGCTTGGCTTTTCGCCGGCGCCAGAGACGTCGGAGCGGTGACGGAGGATGAGTTTGGCAAATTGGAGGAGAGGGATTGTGTGGCCCTTTGACATGTAAGGGAAGAGAACCACATGATGTGATGATGAAACAGCCATTTTTGTTCTTACATTGTTTTCACAAGACTTTCTATATAGCTCGTAGTTTCAATTATTTGTAAAAATCCGAAGATCAACAATTTTATTTTCAATATATGAGAGATGGAGCTATGAACTAAAGAAATGATGCATTAAAAATGCACATGGTTTTCAATAAATGCGACCCTAAACATTATATAATTGTAAAGAGTGTTAGGTAACTGTTTTTTAATTGGTCATGCACGTCTCTGCATGCCATTATGCAATTCATGTGCTTTGTGTCGGTTTACTTACGCAAGTAAAGTTCATAGGGTGTATTATTTCTTCTAGAGACAATGCTAAAAAGAAATAAAAATGATGAACAAACTCAAAAACATGAAAATTTAATTTTTAGTCTAAAATTAGTCTTAAAACAATTTAAATATAAGCATAAGATATTTTTAGTCTATACATAAATTTGAATTATCTATTAAATTTAATCATTATAAGATTGATATATATTTAATTAGAATTCAAGCTTATGTTAATCGTTTAATAGATTTTCCTATATATATATTGAGATTACTAACAAACTATATATATCGACAAGAACAGGAACCACAATAAGATGGGCCTTAATAATCTAGAGTTCATTAACTTTGGGCCTTTTTCAGCATACTATAAGCCCAACATTTCTTCTAAAACTTGAAAGTGTCATTTCTTTCTTCTTCGATGGCAATAAGGAAGCGGAGCAACGCCGACCGTGACGGTGGTGCGTCAATTATCGACGGCGATGATCCCCATTTATTTAGTGGTTCTTCTAAATCAGGCCGTGTACGATCTCCAGGAAGAATATTCTTGCTCTGCCTCGCGTTTCGCGTGGTAAATGCTATGTTGATTCAGACTTATTTCAATCCCGACGAACACTGGCAATCACTTGAAGTAGCTCACCGCATTGTGTTCGGGTAATATTTCCAGAAGAAAAAGCTTTCGTTTAATCTCTGGTTTTGAATTATGCTTGCCTTTCGTTGACTGTTAGATTCAATTCCTGGGAATTGATTGAACTTATGTTGATTCTATTTTCCAAAAGGAAAAGGCATCGTTTTAAGTTGAGTTGATTTTTTTTATTTTCAGGGGAAATCCGTACTCCATTTAAAGATCGATTTTGAATTTTGATTCGATGATCTGAATTAAGAATTTCGTCTTCTACGCTTAAATCACATAGTACAAGTCATTGGAGTCAGTGATTTCATTTGCCATTCTAAGACTTTTTATTGATTGATCATAATTACAGGTATGGATATTTGACATGGGAGTGGAAGAGAGGTATACGAAGCTATTTGCATCCAATGGTGTTCGCATTCTTGTATAAAATTCTTGATGTGACAGGCCTTGATACTCCCTACATAATGGTCAGTACAACTCTTTTTTTCTCCCAAGAAATCTTGTTAGTTTCTGGATTGAGGTATTAAAAATGTGCTCTTACTATTCAATGATGCAAGCTTTTTAGTCTAAATAGAAGGAGTACCTGGTAATATTGGTTTTTGTACGTAGCTTTCTCCACAATTCGATTAAGTTGATATTCCAACAAGTTTCTATTTTGTTAAAGTGCATTAGTGGCGCTTTCTCTGACTGTTTATTTGATTTGTGTTTTCGCAATTCTTGCTCTGGTCGTGTTCAAATTAAAGGTGAAAAGAGTGGTTTATGTCAGTGTTAACCAAAGGCTTGGGTTTTGTTAAGTAGTTTGTTTGCCACACATGAGTTTCTACTATTGATTTGACAGTCCTATCCTCCCTCATTTTATTCTCATTGTAGCTTCATTGTTTTGATTTTAATTTTCCAACATTTCATTTTCAAATAGTTTTAGTTCGTTCATTTTGCACTGTTGAAACAGATACAACCCTTTCCTTTCTTTGCAGATCAAAGCTCCACGTCTCATGCAATCCATATTTTCAGCTCTTGGTGATCTCTATTTGTATAAACTATCAGATGTTCTGTACGGAGAAAATGTTGCAAGTTGGTCTGTATCCTTTCTTTGCAGCATACTAATCTTTATTATTTTTGGATGATAGGAATTTTCGACCAGTGATGAAAAAATTAGCATAGGTTAATAAATAACAAAAATCACCTACAAAAAGCAAAGCCAACACATTCTTACGCAATGCTATAGAATGATGCAACCACAATGTGTTAGAGATCCCGAACTTTAGTCCTATTTTGGTGAAAGACTAAGATAAGTCTGCTAGCGGTTACCATGAAGGCATCCTCAATAACGGAATCCGGTGCTCATTGAATATGTTTTCTGTTTTCTCTTATTGTTTTTGAAACCTAGTCTTTATTAAATTATAGACACATTTTGTTCCAGATTGCTTCCTTAAATTTTTGTTAGCTCTTTTGTCAAATGGCAAACTGGTTCGTATTCTTCTGTTTGAACCGTACTTTTTCAAACTGTTTGGAGACTGTTCTTACCATCATTGGGCTGTACTACTGGCCTTGTATTAGAGATTCTTCAAAGGACAATCCTGCAAATCGGAAGTGGGGTTTGTTCATAGCTGCACTAGCATGTGCCATAAGACCAACAAGTGCAATCATATGGTTATATGTTGGAACACTGGAGCTATTTTTGACGCCTAAGAAGGTCAGATTCATCTTTCTAGAGGTGATCCTGATTGGGTACGTTGAACAATTTTATTTTCAATGTTTGCTTTTGAAGATTACATTGCGCTTACTTGCTACTGGTGTTAGGTCTTTGGTCCTCGGTTTCACCTGTTTGTTGGACCGTGTAATGTACGGCTCATGGGTCATTGTGCCTCTCAATTTTCTGAAGTTCAATTTCCTTTCATCCGGTGGAGACTATTATGGCACTCACCCCTGGCATTGGTACTTCACTCAGGGATTTTTTGTCATGATTTTCACTTTCACACCATTCTCCTTTTACGGAATTGTCAAGTCTAAGAATCGGAAGCTTTCAGCTCTTGTCCTATGGGTTTTAGCTATATACAGCATACTCGGACACAAGGAATTTAGGTAATATGGATGTAGAATGGACCCTGCTTTCTTTCGCTTTCGTTTTCGAAAATTCTTAAGAAACATCTTTTCCATGAATTATGTTTTCCTTTTCGTCTACTTAGATTATGAATGATAGGTTTGTGCTGCCTGTGCTACCGATAGCTTTGATATTCTCTGGGTATGCATTTGCTCAAATGGAAGCATCCTCATTGTCGTCTTCAATCACTAAAAAGAAGCATGTCCCTCGAAAGAACTATACCATCAAATGGTCTCCAAAACTAAGGCTTTCACTCTTCTTTTTGCTTGCTACCAATATCCCAATGGCGTTGTACATGAGTTTATTCCATCAGGTAAAAAATTAATCACCTGAGTGCTTTGTAGTTTCTGAGATTACACTTTCTCTGTGTGTGTGTGTGTAATTTTACTAAAGAGGAGTGTTTTTAATTTTACATTTTCAAACAGAGAGGAACCGAGGATGTGATGAACTACTTATCGAAAGAAGCATACAAAGGGAGAGTAAAGAGCATTATCTTTCTCATGCCATGCCATTCTACTCCCTATTATTCCACTCTCCATAGTAACATTCCAATGCAATTTCTCGAGTGCACGCCAAGGTAACAAAACCACTGTTCTTGCTTCTATGCGCGTAGTTGCACTATATGATTATCAAAAATTCCTCTTTTTCTTCTTCTTCTTCTTTTCAAACAGTGAAGAGAAAGGAGAACTTGATGAGTCAGACCAATTCTTAATCGACCCTCTAGGTTTTGCATCAGAGCTAGCTAGAAACTGGTCAGACCCGCCTAGTCACATTGTATTGTTTTCATCAGAAGCAACGAAACTGGGAGATTTCATGATCCAACATTCCTTTAAAGAGGCAAGAACACTTTTTTTGTTGGTTTCCAAATCTGACTTCATACTAAAATTTGTTGTGTTGGCAATGAAACAGGTCAAACGATTTTTCCACACGCATTTCAAGGTTGATCGAGATCTTCAATCCTCAGTGATCCTGTATGCTATACAAGACGACTGACTAGGTTTTTGTATCCTAACTTCCTGTCGTTTTGGGTTGGTTAAAGCCTTATATCGATTGGCATAAAACACCCTGATGTTCTAATGCTTACGTTTATTGTTGTCATTTTTTAAGCGGGCTTTTTTATAAGTTAGTATGCGTTGTTTGATTGGGCTTTTTTATAAGTTAGTATGCGTTGTTTGATTTTGCTTTTTTATAAGTTAGTATGCGTTGTTTGATTGGGCCTATGTACTGTTCTCCTTCCTAAGGTTCCTTCCAATTTTATTGGATACTGTCCTCTTTGACACTTATTTATCTAATAAGAGTCATAAGATCCGTTTTGAACCAGAATCCAACTTAAATCCATAATTTTCCGATGGAGATACTTCCCATCCCGGCGGAGAGCTTTAAGGTAGGATTTGTCGGAGCTGGAAAAATGGCGGAGAGTATAGCTAGAGGGGTCGTTGCCTCTGGTGTGCTTCCGCCGCATCGTATCTGCACCGCCGTTCACTCCAATCTCAATCGCCGTGATGTCTTCGAATCCTTCGGCGTCAATGTCTTCTCGAACAGCGAGGATGTAAGTCGCCTTTCCTTTTGTTTAGGTAGTCTTAGAGAGATCGACAGACTTTCATCGCAGTTAATCGTGAAAAATTTAGTTGTATGTCTTTGTTGCTGTGTTAAAACAGGGACTCATTGGCGTGAAACTAATCGAAAATTGACGATCTTCAAAATGACAGGTTGTTAAAGAAAGCGATGTTATCATATTTTCTGTGAAACCCCAAGTTGGTATATTTTTACTTCTCTACCGAATCACAATCCGAGTAAAAACACACACACACATTGATCTGTGATCCATTCATATGCAGTAAAGAAGGCAGTCACGGAATTAAGATCGAAGCTGTCGAAGAATAAGCTTCTGGTTTCGGTTGCAGCTGGAATAAAGTTGAAAGATCTACAGGTGCGCGTCTTTCTACTCCTATACAATTTGTTAAAGTTACACCAGTCCTGAATAAATAAACTGAATAAATAAACTGCCATTTATCTTACTTTTTCTGAGTGTCATATGGTTCTGACATTATTAATGATGTTACAATGTGTGACTGTTTGCATCACAAAAGTTTCTAGAGCTCCATTTGGTGATAAAGCCTAAAGGTCTTTTTTATCTATGCCAGGAATGGTCTGGTCAAGATCGATTCATAAGGGTGATGCCTAATACACCGGCTGCAGTTGGTGAGGCTGCTTCAGGTAGTTTCTCAGAGGTCACACTTCTGCTTTATTTTTTTGTTGAACCTATCAAATGCTTACATATGCTACACTATGTGGTGGGTAAATAGTTATGAGCCTCGGGACAGCAGCAACGGAAGAGGATGGAGAACTTGTCGCTAAGTTGTTTGGCTCGGTTGGGAAGATATTAAGAGCTGATGAGAAAATGTTTGATGCTGTCACTGGTCTCAGGTACATTCATAACACTGCCGTTTTGAATGCTTGAGTTGTTCTAAGTCACTAACCAAGTATTATGAACAGAATTTATTTGAAAATTTAACCTTTTACAGTGGAAGTGGACCAGCATACATATACTTAGCCATTGAAGCTTTAGCTGATGGTGGAGTAGCTGCTGGTTTACCCCGAGAACTCGCATTGGGTTTAGCTTCGCAGACGGTCAGTGAAACACACACCTCTTCTATAAACATTCTCTTTTTATGGTAACTAGAAAGAGTAGAAGGCTGAGCTGGGATTTTTTTTAAATTCTTGACAGGTTCTTGGAGCTGCAACAATGGTTAGCAAAACTGGGAAGCATCCAGGCATGTTGAAAGATGATGTAACCTCACCCGGTGGCACTACAATAGCTGGAGTTCATGAACTGGAGAAAGGTTCTTTCCGTGCAACGCTTATGAATGCTGTTATTGCTGCAGCTAATCGAAGCCGTGAGCTCTCACAGAGCTAGGCTATATATAGATAGTTGCAGCAATTGTGTTCACCTCACAGATTCATCAAAATAAGGGTTATGCTTTATTGCTATTGCTTGTCTATGTTGAGTTTTCAATCTTCGATAGTAGAGGTGAAAATTATTATCTTAACTCTATTGGTTCACCCTCTTTTCAATTCTTAAACCTAATAAAAGTGACGTGACGTAATTATGATTCTATTTGTAAATGATCCAACAATAAAAAGCATATCACTAGGGTAAATGGTTGCGAATAATGGAGACTTATAATCTTAAAAGAATACGAGAAATTTGCATAAAACCAAAAGACTCAAGAGACTATCATACCAAATCTTGCTACAGATATATATACACACACATAGTGAAGAGAAGAAAAGAGAACACAGAAATTGAAAAGGATACCCAGAAAGAAACCAAGATTTTAAGAAAAACGGCCTTCACTCTTCTGTCCATAATTTGCCAATATGGTAAATCATGCCCAAAGAATACCATAACCGTAGCAAAAGAATTTTTCAAAATGTACTAGACAAGGTTTATACCTGAGATGAAGATGATGATGAAAAACTGTAGTAACCAAACCCGTCAAACATTTGTGACACGAAGCACGGCTTGTGCGCTTAGAGCTGACAGTTTTGACTGGCAGAAGCTTTCCCACGTAATTGGCTCTGCCTCCGAAATTTGCTCTTCCTCTGGCGACGATGATGCTGATGTCTCGGGTTTGATGAGAGGATGAGCTTGTACATACACAGTCTGAAGTTCTAGTAGGACAGTCCGTGCAGCCTCTCGGGATTCAGGGAGCTGATCGCTAAGCTGAGATGCAGCTGCTTGAAGTAATTTGTCAATTCCATATTCTTTAATACCTTCAACGCCCTGGAATATGTACATTATTATAGCACAATGAATTGTTGGAATTGTTAGAGAACATTCGATGCTTTTGTGCGAGATTATCTGCAAACAACCGAAGTTGAACTTGTATTACCAGACGGGGAACACTTCTGGAAAAGCATAATGATGCTTTTGCACGGATCCGAGGATTCCTATTCTTCAGACAAGGTTGCAGCTTTGGTAACAGCAAACTCGGGGAAACATATTTAGTCATTGCTGTTAAAGCTTTCTCGGCTGCCTCGCAAACAAACCGTTTGTCTTGGGAAGACTTTAAGAGAAGTTGAGTAAGCTGAAAGCATACAGAGTATGAAAGATAAGAATAATAAACACTTTATGAGCAAAAAAGTGTAGAAGTAAAAATATTTACCAATGGATCCAACAGATCAATTATATGGTCCTTATATGCACCAAAGATGTCTGCAGATGTCATGCATGCGGTTTTACATACCGCGCTTCTTGGATTCTTCAGTGATTTCACAATGAGTGGGATCACTTTTTCCCTGTTTAAGGGGATATGGTGAGTCTTGATTTTTTAATCTATTTTAGGACAATAAAATCAGAGGCAACAGCATAGAAACATGGCTTACAGGATATGCACCATTGCCTCCTTGTGGAATATCGAAAGCCGGCGAACATTATTAAGAGCACCACAGACAGATACCCAATCCTTGGAGTCCAGTCCAGCTAGAACCGCCTGAAAAATGATACCAAACAGATTCATCTCGCGTTAACAATCATATTTCAAATCTGGAAACATATGGATATAATAGTTCCATCACAATTATGGGAGTTAATTTAACCATAAAAAGGAACACAAACAGAAAAAATACCTTCAGAACTGCATCAGCATCATCAACATTATCCAAGTTCTCGGATTCAATATATTCAACTTCCACGGTAGCTTTCTCTGCCTCGGATTTTTCTGTTTCTACAACTCTAGAATTACTGGTAGTATCTACGGAGGCAGAGTTTGGTAATGGTTTATCTTCAGACTTTCCATTCATTTTGCTAACAAAATGCTTGGTTAAGCTTGTTTTACAATCACTTATTTTCTCAGTTACAGGAAGACTATTCATATCTTTTAAAGTATTAGTGGCCATACGTGAAGTTATCTGCATGAAAACAGAAATCAATCACCATCAATACAGAAAGTTATAAAGAATAGCAAGGATATAATAACTGTAATTAATCAGGACAAGGTCAAATGTAATGACACTGCAGGAAGAAATCTAAATCAAAACACTGAAGACCAAAATCATAATCAACCCTACATATCTTACACATTTTCGAATTAACTACCATAACAACAATGAGGATACAGAACTTTTGTTCAACTGTCGCACTAAGCCTAAAATGATTCATTCAAATCCGTTTCTATTTCACTAGACCTGTTAAAAAATTGCACACAGATCTAGGTGATATCAAGTCTGCAAAGCTTGAATAAACCACGGAACTCCACCAGCAAACAGAAGAATAAGAAAGACTATTAAGTCTATTATCTGATAAAGTTAGAAAAAATAAGCAATGTTTGTAATTACAAACCAAAATCGAAAAACAAGACAGTTTAGACTAAAAATGAGACTGGATTCTTCAGTCTGTTCCTAACTTCCTATGCTCAAATATTCCTCAATTTCAGGGCTAAACACCCAAGTATCTCTAAACAAGAACTAGAGTTGAATGCGCCTATCAATAGAGACGCATAAAAATAGTAGAAAACGTGAGTAACTTTTGTTAAATTCACTCTTAAATAAGATCAAAACGAACCAATTCAACAGAAAAGGGAACATAGCATAGATCTGCATTTACGAACTCTATTTTTTCAAGTAACAACAAAACTACGATCTCACGCAGGAACTCTCAGAAGATCTCAATTTCTTCCCAAACAAGTCCTCGCGATTTCAAATCGGATTCAAATACTTTTCACCGGCTAAAAAATCTAACATTCAAGAGATCAAACCACATGGAATATAAATGAATACCGATATCAGTTCAAAATTTGAAGTACGCATTTACAAAATGAAGGTAGAGCAATTTACAGGCGAATCAAGCGGTGGCAAAACGCAGCGACAGAGTAGAGAACTGACGGCAGAATAGCGAAAATCTGTGGACTCGTCGACCTTAAAAATATATATAAGGAAATGAGATTTGAAATGCGAGAGAACTACAGAGAACAAAAAAGAGAAAATAAGCGAGAGAGAATTTTGAAAAACGAAAAATTCACTGCGGCGATGAACTGACTTTCTGGAGTCGTATTCATATATGGTGTGGTTCAATACGATGTCGTATTCATATGGTGTGGTTCAAAACGAGTCGCATTCGTATGGTGTGGAGTGAAACGATGTCGTATATCAACCAAAGTGGGAGTCATGTGCCCAGGATTCTTCATTTCTTCTTATTGATTTCTCGTTGCCATTATGCGTTTGCCTCGCGGTTGCAATTAATGTTTTTATCTCTTTCTCTTCACAACACTGTCAAAATATCATCTCACTAAATATATTATTTCCAAAAGATAAACTCCTTTTCATTTTTGTTTTTATATTTTCAGCAATTATTATGATTATTGAATTAGAGTTCTTTTATTAGGTTTTTGTGATTTGACCCTCCAGCGTCAAAAACTTCCTCAACAATTGGCGTTCTGAGCATAACCTTTTAGAAATGTATGATATGAATTAAAACAAAATTGGCCACATCCAGATAATATATTAAGTGCAATAATTTGCAAGATAAAGTTTTGACTAGTGAAACACATTGTTTAATTATTCAACAAATAAACAAAATTCTATTCAATTATACAATGATGAGAAAATAAAAATTCTATTCAACGTTCTACGTAAGGATAACAAACTAGTATTATTCTTATAATTTTCAATCTGAAATTAATTTTCGTTGGCAGTTATGCATATCTATTAACAAAATCATTATTCCGGTTGATGAATCTAAACTAACAAAAAATCGGTTTTAACGTCCTCCGATGCATTAGAAGAAAAAAAAAACATGACATATGCACTGTGGAGAAGAGCAGATTATGAAGAGAGAAGCGGCCTCTCACCGTATCTAATCACTGCTTGATTGTTACAAATGGAATGGTTAGCATCCCCACCTCTTATACCATTTTAGATAAAATAAAAACAATGTTTATATCATAGTTTTAATGGGCATCAAATTTATTGATTGTTATTATTGTCGAGAGAATAAATATTGATACATATATGGACCCACATCCCCAAACATTGTCATAATGTTATAGATAGAGTAGTGCGTGTATGCCGATCCAGGTGTGGGTCAAGCCGGTTCATTTCCATTATTTACACTATTTCATTCATAACCTAATAATTCCAGTGAAGCCCATAACATTCTTATTCTTCATCCCCTTTAAAAGATGGGCTTTTTTTTCCTTATCATTTCATATATGTATTTGACGTGCAGTTCAAAGATATCAAGCAATCGAAATTCAAATTCACACAAAATTTCATCGAATTGCAGTACTCAAGCTGTCCGGGTTTGTACGGTTCTGAAAAAAAAACTAAAAAACAGAACTCGGAAGAATGAAAACAGAGAAGATTCAAAGGTGCATACACGAATTCAAGAGGTTGTACGTGGAATGTTTAAGCTCTAATCTAGGCCAAACGTCTTTTCTTAGTAATCCACTAGATCTCGTACAAAGAAGCAACTCCAATACCTCTCGACGAAGACCAAGAAAGATCAAGAGCTCTTGTTGGTTGGTTTATTACAAACTTACAATTTTACAAAACGACATGCCTTGTTGGTTTATTACAAAGGACATGTCTTGTTGGTTTATTACAAAAGGACAACTTATAGATTAATTGTAAGCTTCGGACATGAATTGGTTTTGGAAAAGCTTACCGGTATTGAGGAGCAAGTTCACCATCCTTAACAATGTAATTCTGGGCAGGGAAGTCTCTTCCGGTAAAGTACCTATCCAACATGTCTTTTGTCCCCGCCGCATATCGTAGCTGTTTTAATTTTTAACAACGCACGCACCAAACGAATTATATTTAATTGAGCAAATTTGATCCTAAACTAATGCACGTTATTATTTAATAATACCTGGGCGTCGATTGTGGTGCCTGAGATGTGAGGGGTCATAGCTTGGTTAGGCATGTAACGCCACGGATGGTCCTTAGGAGCCGGCTGTGGGTCCCATACGTCTCCGCTGTATCCTCCAATGTGTCCACTCTCCACAGCCTCCACCACCGCCTGCCTGTCCATGATCGCTCCTCTTGCGTTGTTCACTATTAAAACGCCTCTCTTCATCTTCCCAATCATCTCTCTGTTGAACATCCCTCTGCATAAACAAGTACCCATTTGGTCAATTCTTAGACAAAAGTCTTCGTAGTGTTCCCTTTTATCTTTGTGATGTTAGCACCTTGTCTTCTCCGTGAGAGGAGTGTTGACGACTACGACGTCGCATTTAGGGAGCATTTCATTCAGATTCTCAACGTACTTAGCTCCAATCTCTTTTTCCAGCTCTGGTTCCATCTGAAGCCGGTCATGGTACAATGTATTACACCCAAATGGTTTCAACCGCTGTAGCAAAAGCCTTCCGATTCTACCAGCTCCTACAGTTCCTATTGTCTTCCCTTCAAGATCATAAGCTCTATACGCAATGCCCGCGACGTTCCACTCGCCATTAACCACCTGGTTGTACCCCGGTATGAAGTTGCGCATAAGAATCAGGATTCTCATGAGCTCGTCTTCTGCTACAGAGACCACATTGCTTCCAGTGACTTCAGCCACCGTCAGGCCAGCAGCTGCAGCTGCTTGCAGGTCGATGTGATCCGAGCCAATACCAGCCGTGAGGAGAAGCTGCAGGTTCTTGGCTTTCTTGATTCTTTCAGCACTCACATATGCCGGGTGAAACGGGGTGGATATTAGGACGTGCAGATCCGGGATATGTTTCTCAAGTTCTGCCATTTATAAGAGTCGCATCAAAGGAACCCCACATATATATATTATAGCTTGTGCTATGCACTATAAAACAAAAATAAAGACTGATAATCATCAAA
This sequence comes from Pugionium cornutum, assembly GCA_018901935.1. Classification (NCBI taxonomy): domain Eukaryota; kingdom Viridiplantae; phylum Streptophyta; class Magnoliopsida; order Brassicales; family Brassicaceae; genus Pugionium; species Pugionium cornutum. The sequence continues at coordinate 13,526,829 of CM032158.1, read as the reverse complement.
TAATTGTGTACAAACTACAGAATACCGAACTTTACTCTAGATTAGATGAATACTGACCGCAGTCTGGGCCTTCTTTGTCATCAGTGACAATGTACTGATGTCCTTGCGATTCTAGCCAATTGCGGATTCCTAAGGCATTCTCGACGCAGCCAAGGAAGTTAGGATTTTTGGAAGCGTATTCGTTGGCCTTGTAGAAAACCCCAACAATCTTTTTGCTATCACCAGAAGATGCCTGTTTCATAAGCCAATTCAGAAAGATTCATGAAGCTTTTTTACGTATAGTTTTATATACAAATTCCAAAAAAGATGAATACATTTATACCGAGGAAACCGTAAGCATCTAAGAACTAAGTAAAAGCTGGGAAATCATAAACCATGCGTCTTGCATTACAATAAAAGCGATCACATCATAAGACATGTGTTTTGAAACTATATGAATTCTATACGCTAAACTGCTATTATCCAAAGTACAAACAGGGAGTTAAGCCCAAACGTTTACAATCCTAAAATGTTAGAAACGCTCAAACATCTTGTAGTTTTAGTTCGAGACTGGCGACAGGTTTCAGGCATGCACATTTACACATGTCAATTTGCGTTAAAACCCGAGATCCGGGCCAAAGCAGACTTGAAAACTATCAAAATCTTGTTTAGAAAAATGAGTATAAAATTATTCAATATCGCGAATTCGGGTTAGAATTTTTTCAGGCTTAACTCAACTGTGGTTGGGCTAGCTTTAAAATGTTACATAACTAATTGTAATGTGATAATTTATTTAATATTTTACATATTGATTTTGATGTTATTAAAATTAATCAGCCACTAAAACATTTTTAAATTTTGGTTATACTATCTAAGTTTGAAGTGTTATAATTTCAGGCTTGTTTTAATATAAATTTATATATTTTTTTTTAAAAAAATATTGTTTTTAATTTAATCAGAAACAAACGCATGAATCATGTGTGGGAACAAGGATAGATTTCTGCAAATTTGACTGAAAGAAAAGAAATAGAAGAAATTCTGAATTTCTGAGCTTAACGAGCATCAGCCGTCACTCGATTTCATTTGCGTACTATCTTTATAATGTAAGCCAACGCAGATACGTAATAACCAAGTAACCAAAAAAATGCATGTGAAAGTTACGAGTTAAATCTTAGTTGTCTGTATTAGAGAAATCATACAACCAAAAGGCCTAAAGAGCTTAAGAACCTACACCGTACACACAGTCGGAACCATAACTCACCGGCGCAAAAAGAGGCGTATTCAAAATGAAAGTAAACAAGAGCATACACCAGTAAAATCACCAATCAAAATAAAGTTCGATTGAGCACGATTTCTCCAGTATCACTTGATGGCCAAGTTAAAACCCTGATTAAAACCAGAAATCAGGAGAAACAAAACTAGAGAGAGCGAGACATGGGGAGATCGAAAAGTTCTTACATGAAACTGACGCACAGAAGAAGAGGAAGCACAGGCTAAGATCGCTGCTCTGGTGGTTCGTCGTATCGCCATCTTCTGCTGTCAGATTAACTCACTCGTCGACGTTTTTTCTGTGAAATTACTAACTGCAGAAGAGAGCATTTATACAGGGAGAACGTTCATGCACTGGAACCAAATCATCTTTTTCTCCGGACCAGCTACAATGTGCCACCTAGAAAGTTAGGGATATCCGACGGCTCCAAATGCATTATTGGTAGATAGTCATCATTATTGTTTCTTATTTGGATAAGTCGTGTGACATGGCGTCCTATTTTAAGCAACAAAAAATTTATTATGAATGTAAAGCTCAATTTAATATTGTTTGAACTAGCCCAAATCCGGCCCATATATAGGCTCGCTTATAATAAGATGATATTGATTTTTCAAAAGCAACATCGTATTATCAATCCTGTAGGGCGCCGTGAGATAACCGTCGTCGAGCTACGAGACTCCCTTTTCTCAGTAAGTCATGTTTAGGGGAAACGATGCGTAAGCGGACGCCATGAGTCTTTGGAGAAATGAACTCCAATCTATCTGCTGATGATGATAAGGATTGCATCTCTGGAATAGTTTGACTAACTATTTTAATGGGAATGGTTTGGTAAGCCACCACGTACGTTCGGGTTGGCTTATTTGCAGCAAGTTGGTAGCTTGTGGGGTTCCGCCCGATGTTTTTGCTCTCAAGTACATGCGGAGAAGAGAACAACAGTAAGAAATTGTAATCAACCTTTTTCTTTTCTTTTTATAAAGGTTATCTTTGTCAACATCAACACTGAATTGTAATAAAATTAATGCAAAATTGACTAGAATATATCCAGCAAATTGCAGTTTTCAGTACTCGAAATTGGTTATTTTTAACAAAGGTTTTTGTGTTGAAAAAATCAACAATATTATTTATGTAAACTTACGTTTGTCGACTTACTCTTTCTGTATAAATACGTATGTTACTTCATTCAGATAAAGTAACTTTCTCTCTTCCTTCTTTCTCTTCTTCTGTAAAATTTATAAGATTAATAAAATCAGTATAATAATAAAATCTCTATCTCTCTATTATTATTCAACACGTTATCAGCACGAGTGTTTCTACCATCTACCTGAGATACTAAAATAAGGTAAAATTCTGTTTTATTAATACATGTGTATATTATATGGTAGGCTCTGCCTCCTAAATTATATGGTAGGCACTGCCTCCTAAATATTATATGGTAGGCTCTACATTCTAAATATTATATGGTAGGCTCTGCCTTCTAAATATTATATGGTAGGCTCTGCCTGAATATTATATGGTAGACTCTGCCTTCTAAATATTATATGGTAGGCTCTGCCTTCTAAATATTATATGGTAGGCTCTGCCTTCTAAATATTATATGGTAGGCTCTGCCTTCTAAATATTATATGGTAGGCTCTGCCTTCTGAATATTATATGGTAGGCGCTGCCTCCTGATTTATATTTAGAAATTATTTTAATTTATATGTTATTATATTCACTAATGTTTTATAATTTTATCATAAATTAATTTATGTCATCATTATGTTTAAATTCTTAAAACTAATTATACATATTTATTAAATATATAATAATAATAATAACAATAATAAATTAAAATCTATACCCAAAATTTTATCATAATTATTTATTAAAAAATAATTAAAAAATAATTTTTATAAAACTGATGTTTAATACATTGTTTTATTATGTGTATAGTTATAATGTCAAATTTGGCAAAACTCGAGATAGTTGTCCTTGATATATCTGGAAAAAATTGCATGACATGGGCAGTAGCTGCAAAAATGCATTTAAAGGCAAAAGACCTTCTTGGCACCATCGATAGGTCGGAAATAACATCAGATGAGAAAAAAGCAAAAGCCATGATATTTTTATGCCACCATATCCATGATGGTTTAAAAGATGAATATATCACAAAAAAAGATCCAGCAGATCTTTGGCAATCACTCAAAGATAGGTTTGATCACCAAAAATATGTGATCTTACCAAAAGCCAAACATGAGTGGTTAAACCTCCGGTTTCAGGATTATAAAAGTGTAAGTGAATATAATTCCGCGTTGTTCGGAATCACTTCTAAGATGATATTATGTGGAGAAAAAGTAAGTGATTATGATATGATTGAAAAAAATCTCCAAACATTTCATCCTGGAAATGTAATCCTGCAACAACAATATCGAGCAAAGGGATATACTCATTATTCGGAGTTAATGCAAGTTCTCTTTGTTGCTGAACAAAATAATGAACTTGTGATGATGAACCATCAATCTCGTCCCATTGGATCAGCTCGATTCCCAGAAGTGAATGTTGCATCATCCAGTTATAATAATTGGCAAGGACATGGACGTGGTCGAGGCCATGGTCGTGGTCGTGGACGTGGACGAGGAGGTGGACGTGGACGTGGAAAAGGAAGATTTTTTCGTCCTAATGAATTCAAATTCGAGAGAAAGAATAAAGTCCACGAAAATGAAGTTGGTCGCGTACCTGTTGTATGCCAAAATATACAATATGAAAATGTTTGTTACAGATGTGGCATGAAAGGTCATTGGTCTCGTACCTGTCGTACACCAAAATATTTGGCTAATCTGTATCAAGAATCACAGAAACAAAAAGGAAAAGAAAGTGAAACCAACTTTATCTCGGATGAACCCGGACTTTCCTTCGATGGAAATGCATATCTCGATGTTGCTGATTTTCTGGTTGATTCCGAGAATACCAAAGAACAAGATAATTAAGTTAATGTTATATATATATAAAGTTGTATTTAGCTTACTTACGAACAAAAACAAAACTTAATGTATTTTAAAAAAAAAATATATGTAAGTTTGAACTTTAATTACTTAATGTAAAATAGTTTTATTATAATATAAGTTGATTTTGAAATATGTGTGTTTAACATTTATTAATACATCTTTATCAATATTTTAATATAGAAAATGTATCATTTTGAGAGTGAGAATGGAGATATATGCCTAGCAGACAGTGCTACAACGCATACAATACTTAAAGATAAAAAGTTTTTCTCCTACATCAAAATGAAAGATTCCGCCGGAAGCGTAAATACAATATCGGGTAATGCAAATATTATCATAGGCTCCGGAAGAGCTAGTTTTTCAATGCCAATGGGAACGAAATTTGAAATAAATGATGCTTTATATTCCCCCAAGTCTCATAGAAACTTATTAAGTTTCAAAGACATCCGTACAAATGGATATCACATAGAGACAATGAGCAAAAATAACATTGAATATCTTTGCATTATATGAGAGCAGAAACAAATATTGGAAGAATTACCAATGATGTCCTCTAGATTATATTACACAAAAATAAATATAATTGAATCGTATATTACGGTAAACCAGAAGTTTACGAGTACATTCAAAGTCTGGCATGAAAGACTAGGACATCCTAGATCAGTTATGATGAGAAAAATTGTGCAGAATTCTAATGGCCACCTATTGAAAAACCAGAAGATTTTTCAATCATGCGAGTTTTTGTGTAAAGCATGTTCTCAAGGAAAACTTATTACTCGGCCATCACCAGCCAAAATTAGTAATGAATCCCTAGTATTCTTAGAAAGAATATATGGTGATATATGTGGGCCTATTCACCCATCATGTGGGCCATTTCGATATTTTATGGTTTTAATTGACGCATCTAGTAGATGGTCACATGTGTGTTTGTTAACCACACGAAATATGGCTTTCGCAAGATTCATTGCCCAAATAATCAAGTTAAGAGCTCAATTCCCTGATTATACTATAAAGAAAGTAAGACTTGACAACGCTGGTGAATTCACGTCACAAGCCTTTAATGATTATTGTATGGCTCTCGGAATCGATGTTGAACATCCGGTTCCGCATGTTCATACACAAAATGGTATGGCTGAGTCTTTGATAAAACGGTTACAACTCATTGCGAGACCATTAATATTGAGAACAAATCTCCCAATTTCAGTATGGGGTCATGCTATATTGCATGCGACAGCATTGGTCCAAATAAGACCAAGTGCATATCATGAATATTCCCCATTACAATTAACATCTGGCCAGAAGCCTGATGTATCTCATCTCCGAGTTTTTGGGTGTACGGTTTATGTTCCTATAGCCCCACCACAAAGAACAAAGATGGGGCCACAGAGAAGATTAGGAATATATATTGGATTTATATCATCAAGTATTATTCGGTACCTTGAACCACGAACTGGTGACATATTTACGGCACGATTTGCCGATTGTCATTTTGATGAAGAAGAATTTCCTACGTTAGGGAGAAGAATTAAACAACTGCAAGAAGATATTAAATGGTGTACGCCATCTTTGTTGTATCTTGATCCTCCCACAAAAAAACGTGAAATAGAAGTTCAGAAAATCATACATTTGCAAAATATTGCAAACTAGTTGCCAGATGCATTCATAGATACAAAACGAGTGACGAAATCATATATACCCGCTGTGAATGTCCCATCAAGAATTAATGTTCCTGTAGAACATGTTGATGGCGATAAAATAAATGAACCCAAAGTTCAGTTAAAGAGGGGGAGACCGATGGGCTCAAAAGATAAAAATCCCCGTAAGAAAAAGTATTTGGGAGAACAAAATCAAAAGGTTCTGGAAGAACTTTACAAAAAGCGTCTCGAAAATACTTGTGAAAAGGTTATAGAGGAACCAACTCAAATGGAATGTCCGGAAGACATATGCAAACAGGTTTTTGAAAACCGTGAAGTGGAACTCCGTCCAGAAGACGAACGCAATATAGAAACATATGAGATTTCAATTAACTATACCTAAAATAGAAAATTATGGGTTAGAAATGAAATAGAGGATATTAATGGAATATTCTCCTTTTCTGTGTCCAAAGAAATTGAAAATGAAAATGATGATGCAGAACCAATGTCTGTAACAGAATGTCAAAAAAGATCTGATTGGGAAAAATGGCAAATAGCCATGAGAAATGAATTATTCTCTCTACAAAAAGAAATGTTTTCGGACCCATTGTCATTACACCTGAAGATGTAGTGCCAGTTGGGTGCAAGTGGGTTTTTGTAAGAAAAAGAAATGAGAAAAACGAGGTCACTAGATATAAAGCACGTCTTGTTGCACAAGGATTTTCTCAAAGGCCGGGAATAGATTATGAAGAAACATATTCTCCGGTCATGGATGCAATTACATTTAGATATTTAATGAGTTTATCATCATCCAAAAGGTTAGAAATGCACCTTATGGATGTCGTGACTGCATACTTGTATGGAACCCTTGATAGTGATATATACATGAGAATCCCAGAAGGATTCAAAATCCTAGAAGGATTCAAGATCCCAGAAGGATCAAAGATCTCTAAAGGACCCAAAGAACTATATTCAGTCAAATTACAACGATCATTATATGGGTTAAAACAATCCGGACGCATGTGGTATAATCGCTTAAGTGAATATCTGTTGAAAAAAGGATATATTAACAATGCGATATGTCCTTGCGTATTTATAAATAAATTCCCATCAAGCTTTGTGATCATTGCGGTTTATGTAGATGACCTGAATATAATTAGAACTCAAAAGGAAGTTGATAATGCAAGAACTCATATGAAAGAAGAGTTTGAAATGAAAGATCTTGGAAAAACAAAATTTTGTCTAGGACTCCAAATTGAACATTTCCAAGATGGGATATTTGTGCATCAATCAAATTATACGAAAAAGATATTGAAACGATTTAATATGGATAAAGTGAATCCTTTGAGTACTCCAATGGTTAATCGATCGCTTAATATAAACAAGGATCTATTTCGACCTTGTGAAGATAATGAAGACATATTAGGTCCTGAAGTACCTTATATGAGTGCTATCGGTGGACTTATGTATCTCGCAAATTGCACTCGACCAGATATAGCATTTGCTATAAATTTACTTGCGAGATATAGTTCATCACCTACACGAAGACATTGGAGTGGAATAAAACATATTTTCCGTTATCTCCAAGGTACGATTGATTTGGGATTATTTTATTCTAGAAACCCCGAGTTTGGTTTAGTTGGTTTTGTAGATGCTGGATATTTATTGGATCCACACAAAGCTCGGTCCCAAACCGGTTATGTTTTTACACCTGGTGGAACTGCAATCTCGTGGCGATCTCAAAAACAAACTTTGGTTGCCACTTCTTCAAATTACGCTGAAATCATTGCCCTTCATGAAGCTTGCAGAGAATGTGTATGGCTCAGATCTATGACTCAACATATAGAAGGAGCAAGTGGATTAATCAACAATAAGGAACCAACAAAATTATTCGAAGATAATGCTGCATGTGTGACCCAAATCAAAGAAGGTTACATCAAGAGTGACCGAACAAAACATATTCCTCCGAAATTTTTCTCCTATATCCAAGAACTTGAGAAAAATCAAGAACTTAACGTCGAGTACATTCGTTCAAGTGATAATGCAGCAGATTTGTTTACAAAGGCGCTTCCTACGACAACGTTCAGAAAACACGTTCAGAATATTGGAATGCGACATATGCGAGACTTATAAAAGGAAACATATCTATTTTTTTGAAGGGGAGATTGCGTATCTGTACTCTTTTTCCCTTATCATGATTTTTATCCCGTTGGGTTTTTACATGATAAGGTTTTTAACGAGGTAGAACGCAATAATTTAATAATAATAAATAATCAAGGGGGAGTGTTGAAAAAGTCAACAATGTCGTCTGATTATTTATGTAAACTTACGTTTGCCAACTTACTCTTTTTGTATAAATACGTATGTTACTTCATTCAGATAAAGTAACTTTCTCTCTTCCTTCTTTCTCTCTTCTTCTTCTGTAAAATTTATAAGATTAATAAAATCAGTATAATAATAAAGTCTCTATCTCTATTATTATTCAACATTTTGCTTTTTTTTGTGAATAAAGGAAATAATGCATGTGAAAGCAATTTACACCGAATCAAGAAGCGGGGTTGACCCCAGCAAGTAACCTCGTGAAGCAATCATCTCTTCGCCAACCCAATATGTTCGACTCTTTATTTTTCTTAATTTAGAATATCGGTACGGTACAAGTGCTAGAATGATAACCGGAACCGGAAGCTCGGTTCCGTACCCCGCAAACATAGCAAGGCCATCCCATAATAATTCAATTTATACTTTAATCAAAAATCAAAGATATTTTTGTTAAGTTACAATTTGTAGGTATGGTTCAATTTTGTTAATTCATTTCCTTTTTCCTTTTAGAAACCAAAAAAATTGGAGTCTTGGACCCTTTTTAATATTTGTGTAAAACGCATGGGCCGGTTTAAGTAAAATTTTATCTGATATTCTATTCAAAAACTTTTATAACAAAACAAATTCCATTTATTTACGATTAAATATAAAATTATCAAAATTATTTCAATCATAGTTCGCCAAATTTGTTTTGTAAGTACAGAAATCGTGTCATGGTGGATTACTTCAACAGTTCTCAATTACATCTCATGTGATATTAGTTCAATTGTCCAAAATTCAACTCAATTTGTGATTTGAACAAAAGTCGATATACATACATTTACCAGTAAACTCGGTTTTTGATATTCACATGGTTAAACCGTTTCTCTTTGTGAATCAAGTGCTGAAATGCCCCCTTCTTTTAAATCAAATGCTCAAATCTCCCCTCCATTTTTCAACATTTATTTTTAATTGAAAAATGGAGGCAAAAGACAAAAAAACCAGAAAGTTGATCATAACTACAGATCCAACCACAGAAAACCCACCCAAACCCATTGATATCGGGTTGACCCGGTTTCATAAAAAAAAAAAAAAAAAAAAATTAAACAATTAAAAATCGAAAATTAGGGTAAAATTTTTTTACCCTCTTCTTCTTCACTCGCGAATTTTCGGCGCCCTCTCCTCCCACGATCGGCCATCTTCAACTTCTTCAAGTTTTTCTTCAACTTCTTCAACTTCTTCTCCTACATTTTCTTCTTCAACTCTTCTTTGCATTCAACTTCTTCGCATTCACATCCTCTCTCCCGATCGATTTCAACATCTACATCTTCAAGGTGATTCTCAACTTAATTTTTCTAACTTCTTCTCCCCCATTTTCCCGGATTTGTGTTGAAACCGAAGTAAAACTCCGTAGAACTAAGTTAATAATTTTGAAATTTCATAAGAAAACTTTGTTTGTGTCGATTTCGATTCGGTTTTATGAATTTCGGGTGTGCTAATTCGGTTGTTTTTTTGCAGGATGGCTCGAACAAAAAATGCTAATTACGGACGTGGAGAAAGTCCGAATGACGGAGGAGAAAATCTAGAAAGAAGGATTGTTGTTTACGAAGATCCAACTGATTCTGAGCAGGAAGGAAACAGTTCACGAAATGTTTCCGACAAAGATTCAACGGTACGTCTTGATTTTTAGTGGTAGAACTACGTAGAATTGAGTAAAACTGATATTCTTGGTAGTGATACTAGAAGAACTCGGTAAAACTATGTTGGAGATTGATGTTTTCTGGGTTAATAACACTAAGTGGAACTAGTAACACTAAGGAAAACTAGTAACACTAAGTGGAACTAGTAACACTAAATAGAACTAGTAACACTTAAGTAAAACTATGTATTAAAATTGATAACTTTTGGATTAGTAACACTGAGTAAAACTAGTAACAGTAAAGCAAAATAGTAATACTGGTAGTGCGAAGTAGAACTATGTTTCAAAAGTAGAATTAGTAACACTGCAATGACTCTGTAAAACTATGTATTAAAATTGATAATTTGTGTTTAGTAACACTGAGCAAAACTAGTAAGAATGAACAAACATAATAGCACTTGTAATACTCGGCAAAATTGAATCTAAATTGTAACACTAGGTAACACTGGGTAAAACTATATAGCGAAAATTGAATATAAATTGTAATACTAGGTAACACTAGGTAAAACTATATAGCAAAAATTGCATATAAATTGTAACACTGGTGACACTGGGTAAAACTATATAGCAAAAATTGAATCTAAATTGTAACACTTGGTAACACTGGATAAAACTGTATTTGTTTTGCAGGATTCTGGTGAGGAAACAGAGGCTTTACAGCCGATGCAAATGTATTTCCAGCCATCCGAGTACACAAAGAAAATTAAGATCCCCACGAGGTGTTACATCACTGAAGCGGTGGATACGTTAGATAACTTGAAGTACCCCCTTCGAGTGGACGAAAAGAGGTGGTTTCACCGTCATCCACAATTCAAGCATTTTTTCCATATATCAAAAGATAAGAACCACAAAGTGATGGGATTGTGGATGCTCCTAGTTCGCACTGTGCGAACGGAAAGAAAAAGAGAAGCTTGGTTTCTCGTAAACGGTACTCCTATCCGGTATGGGATAAGAGAACACGCATTAATCTCCGGGCTGGACTGCCGGAATTATCCCGTGAACTACCAAAGTAGAGGTAGTATGGACTTTATTGAAAAGCATTTCGGAAGGGGTGCAAAGGTCAGATACGCAGATGTAAAGGAGAAGCTGAAGGGTATGAGACCATCGCAAGATAGGTTGAAGATGGCTGTCTTATATTTTCTATCAAGCATTATTATAGGACAGACAAAGACGGGAGAAGATGCACCTGCCGTCGAGCCATTCTTCCAACGAGCTGTGAGCGATCTCGATCTCTGCAAGACATTTCCATGGGGGAGATTGTCTTTTGATCACATTATGCGAGAGATCTCGCATACAATGGATCATTTCCGAGGTGTGGTGAAGGGTACCCAGTGGACTATGCCCATATTTTGTACACCATTGGAGGTAAATATCATTTTAATTATTGCTAAATTGTACTTGTTTTATATTTGAAACTAATAATATTGGTTTGTGTAGCTTCTAGCGTTTGAGGCTATTCCCGAGCTTAGGAAGAAATTCCGGGAAGATGTTTGTGGTGCTGATAGCACGTGTCCTCGGATGTGCAAGACGAAGTTCAAGCGCAGTGCTATGAAGGGCTTCACGCTGGATGAGATCAACGAATCACTTGGTAGCACTAAGGTTAGTTTTCCGTAGTGTTACTATTTTATATTTTTATTATGTTAAACTAATGTTCACATTTTTTTTTTCAGGATATTGAGAGTATCTTGGTGGCATCTCCTGATGAAGAAGGACTACTTTCTGAAATCTATGAAGTAGAAGACGTTGAGGATAATGACGATGTCATTATCCGAAGTTGGACGAAACGTCTACTTCATGACAAGAAACCGGTATTCTTCGAGGAAATATTCAACGAAGACGTGGCTTCGCGAGCAGAACCCGTGAATGCACCCGATGCACCCCTTGCACCCCATACACCCATTGCTGAACAAATGGAGAATGCAGCTAGTGAAAATGCGCCGATGACCGCATTTGTAGAGCTCATGAAGAAGATGGAGGAGGGATTCAAAAAAGTCCATGAGAAAATAGAAAAATTGGATGAGAGAAATGCTGAGGTATACACAAAGGTCGTATTCCTGGAAGAATACGTAAAAGACAAGTTAGAAACAACGAGGTTGTATGAAGAGATGTATCGCGGTGGTGTTGGAGAACACGAAACGGTAATATTAGGTGTTACTTAGTATTACAAACCTTTAATAATACTTAATTTAATTGCTTTTGAATTGTAGGATTTGCAGAGAAGTCCAAGGCAGGAGGATAGGCAAGAGGATAGGCAGGATGATGTGGACGAAGATAGGGTAGATGATAGGAACATTGAGACGGTAAATGTGTTTGTATAAAAAAATTAATACTGAGTAATACTGCGTAACACTAATTATGTTGATTATAGTGTGAGAAGGACGGGGATGTGGAGAAAAGCGTTGAGAAAGGCGTGGAGAGAAGTCCGACAACAGATGATGATACAACCGTTGATATTGGAATGGTAAATATGTTTGCATTACTTAGATTCGAATAAGAATTAATAATTTATATATATATTAAGTATAACTATTTGTTTTGATTATAGGGTTCAAAGGACGGAGATGAAGCCATATGCGGTGGAAAAGGTGATTTGGAGGTGGAAAGCGCTAAAATTCCAGAACCGAGGGAGATACCAACCGAGGATGCAACCAAGGATGCAACCGAAGATGCAACCAAGGATGCAACCGAGGATGCAACCGAGGAGCGTACTATACAACGTACGTTCACTAGAAAGAGGAAAAGAAACCCTTCCGGTGCTGTGAAGACTCCTTACACAAGGTGGCCAACGCGGAGAAGGAATGCTGATTGAGAAGATCATGGTTAACTCTCTTGTTGTTATTTTGTAAAACTCGTATCATTTGGTAGAACTACGTAAAACTAATGTTGTACTTTTTCAGACTTATTTGAAATTTAAAAATTTAAAAATTATGGTTGATTAAAATTTAAAAATTTAAAATGTTGTAGATTAATATAATTTTTACAAACTTTAAAACTTTCGAATATTTTAAAAATTAAGTTTTCTTAAAAAAAAAATTATAAAAAAAATTAATTTTAAAAAATTCATACAAATATTCCAAATTTCTGAAATTTTAAAAAATATTTTTTTTGGCACTTTCTATTTTTGGCAACCGTCATTTTTTTTTGTAGCCGTCATTTCCTTTTTTGGGAGCCGCCGATTTCAACTAGTTTTACAGAAGTTTTTAGTAATACGGATTTTGTACATAGTGTTATTTTAGGGTGTTTTCGATTTAAATTAGTTTTACCAACTAAAAATTGAAGTTTTTTAGTTTTACATTAGTTTATAATCAGTTAAATTATGATTGTTAGCATTTGGTATATTAATATTTATTGAAAGTTCTGTTATGTGTGTTTTCGTTTTGAAATGAGTGATTATGAGAGAGTGGTTATAAAAGTATAAGGTGTTTAGTGGAATATGTTCTTCAAATACTTATTATGACTTGATTTTTAATTGTTTTATTGAATACATATTTTTGAGATTTTATAGTTCCTTATATAACAAAAATTGGTTTATGTTAACTTTTATGTTTGTTTTGTGATAAATTTGTGAAATCAAATTGAATTCATTATTTACAAGTTTTGAATAACAGTAATACGAGTGTTACGTAGTTTTACTTCATAGGTTGAGTAATACCAATGTTACCTAGTGTTCCGATATGATAGTAGTACAACCTAGTGTTACGTAGTTCTCCAAAACAGAAAGTTGTCTTTTACAAATGTTCAGAAATAAGCATTACTACAAATAACGTAATGAAAAATACAATTACTCATACACTATAAGCGTTACCAAATAACCAATATGACAAATTCCGTCTTGGCACCCTTCTATTATTAGTCCGTTTGCGGCGTTCTCCGGTAGATGGAAATCTCTTTAATCTCCTTCTTCCTTTTTTATTGTTATAGTTCGGAGGCATAATTTGCAATTCTTTGATGTAATCCGGGATATTCCATTCAAACTTATCCGGCACTACATAAATTGTCCTGCTATATGCTAGTGCCCACAACTCCACGGAATAATACTTTGAGCACAAATCATGAAATGCGATATCCCGTGCTCTATCTTCACGCTTCATGTATTCCATGACAGCGGCTGTTGCATGTACGCAAGGGTACTTGTCGATATCAAAACGTTTACAACTGCAAGTTTTCCTTATCAAATTCACCAAGTACGTCTTTCCATCACTTCCGTTCACAACATACTCTAACTCGAAACTGTTTAGCTCCGTCAAAGTTAAGACAGCTGCCTCTTTACATGTATTGTGAACTAAATTCTCCACAAAAGGCACTAGTTTGTGGTAGTCCGATCCAAAAACCGCATCTTTCCTATGCTTGTTAAACCATTCAGAGATTTTTGAGATAATCACATCAATCATGGGTAGTAAGGGATACTTCCTACAGTTCGAAAATGCACTGTTCAATGACTCCGCACAGTTACTTGTGTATATGTCGTACCTTTCGCCTGGGAAATAACACCTCGCCCAATGTTTAACATCAGCTGTTTCATCCAAATACTTGGCTGCAGAAGGATATCTAGTCCTAAATTCACCATAAACCCGCATGAACTCAGCCTCTGTATATATCTTACAACACTCCATGAATTTCCAAGCAACTACGTCTTTGTTTACGTTGGAAACGTGCCCTTTCACATTTTGAGACAAATGCCATATGCAATATCCATGATGCGCGTTCGGGTAAACTTCAGTAATTGTCTTGATGAGACTTGCATTTCTGTCACTGATAAATACCAAATCTGAAGAGTCGGGAACAACGATTTTCAGGCTTTCAAAAAACCATGTCCAACTTGCGTAGTTCTCGCCATCAAGTACCCCAAAGGCTATGGGATAGTGGTGACAATTAGGATCTTGAGCTGTCGCAAAAATTAGGACACCACCATATCCATTCTTAAGAAAAGTTGCATCCACCGTTATCACTTTCCTCATGCATTGAAACCCTTCGATGCAAGCTCCCAATGCGATAAATAGATATTTGAATTTTGTTGCTTCGTCCAATTTCACTCTTGTTAATGTACCATGATTAACCTTTTCCAACATATACAAATACTGGTACAAAACCTCATAACTTTCTGCTGGAGTACCACGAACATCAGTAAGAGCTTTCTTTATCCCTCTCCACGCTGTCGAATATGATACTTTCACACCAAATTTACCTTGAACGAGAGATACAAGACTTTTAGCAGTAGGGGTGTGCAATTGTCCTGGAAAATCTGCATGCAAAATATCTGCAACTAATCTTGGTGTGCCTTTTCTTTTACTGTTGCTTGTACTCGAACTAGCCCGAGAGCATGTATGCATGTTGTTGTAAGTTCTAATCGAGAAATAATCTGACCTTCCAATCTTCGCAGCTCGTAAACGCCATTTACAACTTTCTTGACGACATTGTAAAACTAATCTTGTTTTGTCAGATTTTTTTATCCTAAAACTAAAACAATTCTGAAATGCGGCTCTGTCCACCAAATCTTGCAATGCATGCTTCGTTGTAAACTCTTGTCCGACCACAATACCCATACCGTCTTCCCATGCATCTATAAACTGACTATCATATGGAATCTCAACATAGTTATCATGCTTAGCTGAGCTATCAAACTCGTTACCCATATATGTACCATATCGTACATTCTCTCCATCTCTAGTACCATCCTCATCATTTTCGCCATCACATTGTTCTGCTCCACCTACGTAAGGTACAATGGCACATGCATTAATTTCCTCATCTATTGAATGCAAGACGTCATAGTTCACACCACACGAACTATCTTGGCCCACTTTTGAAAATTGCTCCAAGTAATGATCTGTTGTGATGACTTCCACGTACAAAATACATCTACGCTTCTCATTATCCATGGTATCTAGATAAACAAACACATCCTCATCATCGATAATAACTGCTGGTATTTGAGCTCCCACTAACAATGGAATGTAACTCAATTTTAACTTCGTCCTAGTTTCATCTGTCCCAATCTTCCTGCATATGCTAGCTTCTAACATCGCCAACGTTATATCCTCCGCACTTGTATTCTTAAATATTATACCGTACATATGACCTTTCGAATTCCATATACAATCCTTTGAAACAAATTCACCGTAGTCAAAATGTATGGTTACGTTCTTGCTCATTGTCTCCTACAGAAGAATATATAAAAGAGTTAGCAAGTTCATTCAGTAATACTAGTTCTACTAGTAATACATTTTTATCTACCAAATATTCATTACCAGATTCCCTTTAGTAATACCAGTTCTACTAGTTTTACTTTTTTTTTGTAATACTTGTTTCATACTGTCGTCAGTAATACCAGTTTTACTAGTTTTACTTTCCTCATCAGTAATACCAGTGTTACTAGTTTTATTTTTCTTTTTAGTAATACTAGTTCTACTAGTTTTACTTTCTTCATCAGTAATACTAGTGTTAGTAGTTTTACTTGTTCTAGTAGTTTTACTATCTTCATCCCGTAAGTTCTAGTAATACCCAGTTCTACTTAGTTCTCCTACGACTGTACAATGATTTTGGCCTCAAATCTTTCTTAATTCAAAACGATTCGCTAAAATTAAACATCCACAATACATCCCATAGTAATGCGTTCGAGATCAACCCATACAACGTAATTATAACTTCAATGTGGACCAAAATAGTGGTTTTTATCCTAAATTTATAAATAAATCATTTTTGCACAAATCTTTCTAAATGTAAACCTTAATTTGGTTGAGGATTTCTTCAAGATCGTGGCGGCGTCTATGGCGAGCTGGAGGATCGAATTCAATGGCGACAGAGAAGAAGAGGAGAAGAAAATGGCGTTGGAGAAGAGGAGAGAGAGGAGATGTCGTCGGCCGTGTGAGAGGAGAGAGAGGATCGCGTGAGAGAGGAGAGAGAGGATCGCGTGAGAGAGGAGAGAGAGGAGGTCGATCGCGTGAGAGGAGAGAGAATGTGAGAGAATTTAATTTTTGATTTTTTGATTTTTGGTTTTTTTAATTATAAGTTAAATAAATTAAAGAAAAAAGAAAATAAAAGAAGTTTTCATTAAGGGTAGTTTTGGAAGTTTACATTTATGGGGGTATGTAGATTAGGGAGGGGTATGAGTGTTTGTTTTTTATAAATTAAGGGCATTTGAGATGTTGCCTCTCTCTTTGTTCCTCTCGAGATTCTCTCTGTTAAGCGAAACCAGACGACAGAAAAGCTACACAAGAGGAGGAGAGAATTCGATAACGCAGAAGAGACAGCGAGATTCGAACCTATCTCGTGCTTTGAATTATAATTTTTTTTTGCTTAGCTGGTCGATCGCAGGTTATCAAGTTCCGCCGTCTTCTTCGCTGTAATCGAGGGCGGTGTGTGTAAGATGACGAGCAGCAGCATGAGAAGTCAGCTTAAGT
Source organism: Pugionium cornutum (assembly GCA_018901935.1). Taxonomy (NCBI): domain Eukaryota; kingdom Viridiplantae; phylum Streptophyta; class Magnoliopsida; order Brassicales; family Brassicaceae; genus Pugionium; species Pugionium cornutum. The sequence continues at coordinate 13,509,565 of CM032158.1, read as the reverse complement.
AACGCCGCCTTTGATTTGAATTGAGGTCAGCGCTGTTTCTTCTCCCAGTTTTGTTTGTTTTTCTTCTTTCTACGTTTCGGTAATGGTAAGATTATCGGATGATGTTCAGATTTCTTTGCTCTTCCTAATTTCTGCTTAGTTTATTTTTCCATGATTCGGGGTTTTTACTGATTACATTTTCTCAAATATGATTGAGATGATGATCAATTGTGTGGTGTAGAAAACTGTTGTTGAGAGGAAACCAGAAGGCGCGTCTTTATCTGTAGATGTCTTTGTAATTATTAGGTAGATCGAATTTTGAAGCTGTGTACCATCGAGAACGAATGTGGAGATCATGGCCATATAGTTGGTACCCATAGGTTTCTGAATTGCTCGTTCAAATTGCATTCTTGTTTTATTCTAGAACTTGAAACAGCTCTCTTGCTTAGTCAAGTACCATGAGAATTTGGCCGATGAGCATAATGCTGGACATAATTGTACCTTGGCAGGATCTCGGGAAGTTTGATGCTTTTGTCCCAAAAGAAGTTTTTTTCTTTCTGCGTTTTGGTCTTCCTATTTTGGATTCTGCTGGTTATCATTTCGAATTACATGAAAACTTAATCTTCATTTTGAATTGAATTGCTCTGTTTCGATGAGTATTTTTGGGATCTGGAACTGATGATGTGTATGCATTTTCTCGGCGTTGAAGAAAACTAAAATGCTGGCGAATTGGAAGAAGCCACACACAGATTGATGCTCTTGTCAGTCGACCTCTCTAGTGAATTTCTTGAAACTTACGGGGTCGAAGGTGTATAGCATATGGTTTAAGAAGATAAAAGAAAAATAATGGAGTCGGGTTCAGAGAAAAGATTTCCTCTCAATGCCATAGACTACAAGTTATATGAAGAAATTGGAGACGGTGTCAGTGCAACTGTGCACAGAGCTTTATGCATTCCGCTCAATGAGGTAGTTGCTATCAAGGTTCTTGATCTGGAAAAATGCAACAACGATCTGGTAGGAACTCTTATTCATTCTTATTCTGGAATTTGGAAAAACCGCTTGCTTATTCCCATTTTCTAGATGTCTTTGCCTGTGTACCTTTCTGGTGTTATACTTACGGAAGAAAGAGTTTTAGCTTTCTCTTTCTTTCTTTCTTTCTTTTTTTCTTTCTTTCCTGTTTCATGTCTTGATACTTGCGAGTCCAGTTCTAATTCAATTGCCTTATAAAGTAGAAAATAACTAATGGATCTGTCAAATTGTAGTTGCATGTTTCGGTCCTACCTTTTTCTTTCATTTTCTTCCTTAGGTTAAAGTTTCACGAGCATAAGCTAGATACAAAGAATTAGATGTAGCTATATGAACATGACGGAATTCTTGTCTTTGTAATCCGAATAAATAGGAACTGAATTGCTTGTAGGATGGGATCCGGAGAGAGGTGCAAACAATGAGTCTGATCAGCCATCCAAATGTGTTACAAGCTCATTGCTCATTTACCACTGGACATCAGCTTTGGGTTGTGATGCCTTACATGGCTGGAGGATCCTGTCTCCATATGATAAAGTCTTCTTATCCAGATGGATTTGAGGAACCTGTTATTGCTACTTTACTTCGTGAGACTCTGAAAGCTCTTGTATACCTGCATGCCCATGGGCATATCCATAGGGATGTGAAGGTATATACTTGCAGTATTTCCCTTTAGTCTAGTACTTTCCTTAGTTATCCCTGTATGAAGGCCGTTATGGCTAATTTCCCTCCTCTATTGAGTGGTGGGGATGTATTATCGTTTTATCAATACATATGGCTTTCTTTGCAGGCTGGGAACATTTTATTGGATTCCAATGGTACCATTAAGTTAGCTGACTTTGGAGTTTCAGCTTGCATGTTTGATACGGGAGATAGACAACGTTCCAGAAATACATTCGTTGGGACTCCATGCTGGTACTTGTTTCAACTTTAGGAATCCCATGTTCTGTAGGCATATGCAGATACATCTTGGATAGAATTTCTGATTCATGCTTTTTTTCTGCACAGGATGGCTCCTGAAGTCATGCAGCAACTACATGGATATGATTTCAAGTAAGCTGAAACCTACAAATTCTAAACTCTGCATTTACCTAAAACATTACCTCTCACCATATTACGCGTGCATATTGTCTAATTCATTTCCCTGTCACAGAGCAGATGTATGGTCATTTGGAATAACGGCACTTGAATTGGCACATGGTCATGCCCCATTTTCCAAGTATCCGCCAATGAAGGTAGATTCATGTGATATGATTTGTAATGATCTTCACTGCCTCTGGGACTTAGTTTGTTTATTTTACTTTTCTGGTAATCACGGGTAGGTTTTGCTGATGACCTTACAAAATGCACCCCCTGGGCTTGACTACGAGAGGGACAAAAGATTCTCGAAAGTGCGTGAGTGTTCACAATTTGTTTGTATCATTTTCACTTCTTGTGTTTTCTTTCCACCTTAATGGTTACTTTGCCTTAACAGTCCTTCAAGGAAATGGTGGGTACATGCCTGGTGAAGGACCCAAAAAAGCGTCCAACTTCAGAAAAACTTTTAAAGCACCCTTTCTTCAAGCATGCACGTCCAGCTGATTACCTGGTTAAAACAATTCTTAATGGTCTTCCTCCGTTAGGTGAACGCTATAGAACGATAAAGGTTTCTTTCCCATCCTCTAAACTTATTCTGTCTCTTGCTGGAAAAGCTTGATTGATATGTGAATTTTTTTTTTCCAGTCAAAGGAAGCTGATCTTCTAATGCAAAACAAATCTGAATATGAAGCGCACTTGTCACAGGCAAGGATTAGAAAACAAAGATTTCACCCTTTCAGCTTGACAATATTTTGCATTGTCTAATATTCAAGTTTGATTGTGTTTGAATTATTCTCTACTCAGACTTCCTGTTTCTCTGCAGCAAGAGTATATAAGGGGAATAAGCGCTTGGAATTTCAATCTCGAGGACTTAAAAAATCAAGCTGCCCTTGTAAGTTAATAGTCTTTCTAATTTAGTTAATTATTCAGGGTAGGGAACTAATTTTGTTGGTCTTGCAGATCTCGGATGATGATACTTCACATGCTGAAGAGTCCGATCTCAACAGAAAACAATGTGAAAAACAGGATGAATCTGCTCTATCCCCTGAAAGGGCTAGCAGCTCAACAGCAGCTCCCAGTCAGGATGTAATATTTGAAAACCATTCGTTATACCCTAACTGACTGCTTTTGGGAACCAGACAAGTTTTTTAGGTGTGATCTTCCAACCACACTGTCAATTCAACATGTCACCCTTTGTTTCCTTTTTTTCTTTCCAGGACGAACTAAACGATATTCATGATTTAGAGAGTTCTTTTGCCTCGTTTCCAATCAAACCCCTTCAAGCACTTAAGTACGTCATATTCTCTAATCTCCATTATCTAGCTCCTATAGATCTGGATAGTCTAATTGAAGCTCTAAATGCACCTGGCACATATGATGGTTTCATTGAGTAATATAGGAGTTTGATAATTGTGCTCCACACCGTTTCTGAATTTTGGAAGAAGGATAAAACTTTATCTGTTCCATGATGCAGAGGCTGCTTTGATATCAGCGAGGACGAGGATAATGCAACTACTCCTGATTGGAAACATGCAAACCTAATGAGTTATGGAAAACAGCCTTCCACAAATGCTTCCACTGGATCTCTAGCCCATACCACGAAAGAAGAGGAGACTGCAGCAAAAAACAATTCTTTACCATGTCATGTCATTTCTGATTCCGAACATAAAAAATATATGAGCGGTTCAGTTATACCAGAGAGTAATTCCTCTCCGAAAACTAACAAATCTGATGTTGACAGGTTTAGCATTCTGAAAGCTTATATTTAGTGTTTTCGGCCTACCTGAGACATAGTTCATTGAATTTGAAGCTCTTGTTATGTACTTGAATGATGAGTTAATTCAAAATCCATTCAACGTATCTCTGCAGGGAGTTTCAACAGCGTAGATATCAAACAGAGCGGAGTTACAGTGGATCATTGTATCGCACTAAGAGAGATGCTGGTAACCACCCATCTGGTCATTAGTCTATTTATGTAAATCTTGAAGCTTATTCAATTCGAATATGCTTCTATGCAGTGGATGAGACGTCAGAAGCCACCCCGCATGTGGAGCACAAGGGACGGTTTAAAGTCACATCAGCAGATATGAGTCCCAAGGTGTAACAAGTACCGTAGTCTATACACTTCTTATTCTTATTTATGTTCGTTGTGGCTATTATGGTCTCTTTGCATAGAGTGGTAGAAACATGAAACAGCAATGTGTGGAAAGTTAATTTCTCGTACTGAAGATATGTTTCGGTTTTTGGTACAATTAGGGATCTACAAACTCTACATCCGCACCATTTGGTGGTGGTTCAAGCAGCCCCAGCTCTTTCAACGCTCCCACCGCTTCAATGCTCCCATCAATTCAGTCCATTTTGCAGCAAAACGCCATGCAACGGGTAAATTGTAAAAACCATATGGATAGTCAATTTTTTTGCCGTTATCTAAATACTCTTCTCTGAGCAGGAAGAGATTTTGAGACTAATGAAATACGTGGAGCAAACCTCTGGTACTATAATCCTTCTTATATCTCCTTTTTGTTGAAGAATTTGACAAAAAATGTTTTTGAGTGTATTTTTGTCCATTCTCTCAGTCAAGCAACCTGGATCACCCGAGACTAGCGTTGATGAGCTGCTGCAGGTGAAATAAGAAGAGAAAAGGAAAACATATTCAAATCCGTCACAACATCAAATTTATTCTTCAAATATTAACTAACCCGAATTGGGTATCACTTTATGTAGACGCCTCCTGCAACACCGCAAGAGAGAGAACTTCAGTCCCAAGTTATGCTACTACAACAAAGGTACATAAATATATATCCATCTCTCTCTCACCAAGACCCTGTTTAGTAAACGTGAAACTGAATATGAAATTTGTCAAGGTGATTCTATGTTCCCAAACTACTGTTACTTGAAATCAACATTGAAGTACTTGTTTTTTTTCATCTTTGATGTTAAAGCTTTAGGAGCCTAACAGAGGAACTAAAGAAACAGAAGCAAAGAAATGGGCAGGTTTGTTTTTTCTCACATTTTTAATACAGATTCTATCATGACTTAGCTTCTTCATTCACTATAGTTTTTGAGATAAAACTACTAATTAACCTTTCGTATGCATATTTGCACTCAGTTACAGAATCAGTTATACGCATTAACACACAGAAACGACTGAGTCACATTACTCATCGTGACAACAGATCACAAGTCACAACTTCAGGGATGAAACTGGGGTGATCTCGAGTATCTCTTTCATGGCAAAGAAGCAAATGAAAGATATATTTGTGTGGGTGCTATTTTTTTGACACTTTATATAATGTTGCCACTACTATAATGTTTCTCTTCTTTTGTGTGGGGGTTTTTTCCCCACTTTTATGTTGGACCATTTATATGTGATTTATGATGTGCTTATTTTTTTTACAGTGTTTGTATTATTATTATTATTATTATTATTTTTGTTAAAATAAAATAAAATACTCTATCGTTCTTTGTTTATTTATATGTTATGTATGAAGAGAACGTAGTTATGGTTCTTTAGAGTTTTTAACAGAAATAATTCATTCTGAAAAAAACCTTTTTTTATATCATGGAATTGCCAAACAAGGAGAAAAATTCCAGACCTTCTTACTAGTTATATCAATCAAGAAGAAAACATAACACATTGTATCCTTTCAATGGATAAAATATGTATTACCAAAGTTGATTCTCGATCACAGCCGCTACTATTTCCTTCAGTGTGTCCTACCAGAAAACAAACACAGAATCTCTAAGTATGGTTGGTTTATTACATACTTTTCCAGAGTAAAAAAATGTGTCCAAGAAAATATGAAATACCGAAGAATGATCTTTGAGACCAAGGGAGAGAACCAGGGGCTTCGAGGGAACATAAGAACTGAAGAAATCAAATTATAACAGTTCGTGGTTCATTTTAATAAGACAATAGAAAAAATGGAGGCGAAAGAGCAAGAATCAAGAACTGAAAGTGAGAGAGACCTTATGTGTTCAATGAGTCTTCGAGCAGTTGCTATGAGCATTGGCTTCAAGAACACGTAGTAGGCAAAATCTACCATAAGATTTTGTAGCTAGTAGTTATATAAATGTACTACAATAAGATTATTACCTCATCTCGCTTTCCAAATATCACTGAAACACTAAACGTTGGTTCAACAGACATCCCTTCTTCCTTCCTGTCAACAAACAAATACCCATTTCAAAATACATTTAACTCAGAATCTTAACTGATATTAGGCTTATCGCCAAAACTCAGACCAAACAAATCAACAACATTCAATTCCATTACTCTAGAAGAAGCATATAAAATAACAGATTTTAATCACAGACCGTGTGTTCAACAAAGAACATCATTTGAGGCATACTCGGATGTTCTAGATTTATCCTCTTCAAGAAACCGTAGAAGGATGAACAAAAACAACAACAAAATGATATCAGAGACCTTGCGTGCAATATAGTTCCCATGGCTCCAATCTGTGTTGCTATGACCTGAAACAAGTTATGTTCAGATTCAGAGAGACCAAACTAAGACTTCAAACATCATACGAAGAAATCTCTTACACACACACTCACAAGGATGTGATCTTCATAACTGCAGATAACAATCTCTGTCTTGTTTCCCTAACAAACACAAACGGTGGAAATTACTCGATCTGGTGATCATCACAAGGGTAAATGTTAACATTGGATTGACATAGAATATCAAAATCAATTCGAATGAAGATAGAGGAGAACCTATCAAAATCAATTCGAATGAAGATAGAGGAGAACCTAGTGTTCAAGATTTCAGAATTATATTGATCTACGTACAAAAAGGAGTAGCAACTAGGAAACGTTGTAGAATTAATCCAGAGAGTCACATCCAAAAAACGAAAGAACAAAACTTAAAAGCAGATAAAAACGATCGTCTCTTAAAAATCGAGCTAAATCCCAGTGAAATTACCTTACTTTGAAATGAGACCTTTCTATGCCGCACAGGAAAATTAGCGCCCAAGGTTTCCATTCTCAGTCTTTGCTACTCTCTTATGCTGCTTCTTCTGCTGTAAATGTGTATTCGTCTCCCAACTCCGACGAAAGCGTAAACGCGTTCGTATCTAATCAAAACGGCATCGTTGGCACAAAAGCCCAGAAATATTCAGCCGTAGTAAAGCAGCCCATTAACAAATTCATATTATTCTATAAAAGTAAAAAACACTGATTATTGTTGCGTGTCTGATTAAATTCATCGTCTTTTCCAATTGAAACCGCGATTGACCAGATGATAGCAAAATCAAAGCGGGTGATGGTGCTATGGCTCGAGGGTTTTCGAGAAGCTTGTTCTCTTCACCGTGTATTCATTCTCTGCCACAGGTTCTTCTCAAACTTGTAATCTCAGTTAGAATCTCAGTTGTTGACAGAATTTTAAGTTCTAACAGTATTGGTTTTGATGGGTGGTAGGTCGAGAAAGCTCCTATTACGAACGGGGCAGTGTTTTCTTTTGAATGGTTTTATTTTCTTAGGAAGGTATAATCTCATATTTATGTCTACTACTTTCCCTTTGTTTTCTCGCTTGAAAACTCATGATCCAGATTGAATTTTGGGATGACTTAACTTGCAATTCGGTCAAGCACTTAATTAATTAAAAGCAGAGACCTTTTACTCTTTGACTTCAGAATTCTTCATGCTCATTGCATAGAGAATTCGCTCAAGTTGATACTTTTAATAGTTATCAGTTTTTATTCCTTTTTGGATTGGTGCAGTTTAGGTTTTTTTAAGTGGTTTATTGATCCAGCTCTTCAGTGGATATTACCTGATCCTATCACTTCGCAAGAATTTCGTTCGTATTGTGGTTTGTATACCTTTTTACGTGGTGGACTTTTGCAGCTCTTTTATGTAAGTATGCTGCCTCCAATATAGGATTCTTGTAATTTATTGTGTATTTGAGGCTTGAAGAGCCTTCTTGTTGGTCTTCTTTATTTCCTGTTTCTCTTATGTTTTGACCATCATTGCCAAGAAGCATATCACTTTTTTTAATCATGGCTACAGGTATTTTGGTTCTATCCTCTGTACATGCTCAGCTTCATCTTGAGTAACATCTGGTACCCTTCTTGCATCTTTGCTTTGTTTCTCTAATCTCGGAATTGGTATTTTTACTGTTGGACCTGGTCGTGACAGAATCCTTAGGCATCACGCGAATTAAATACTATAATTAGGGGTTGGAAAATTTTTAACTTTGGGGCTTCAGTAGCTGAGAATTACCAATCGAGAACAAAATTATTTATTTTTCTACTATGTTATTCTGCATTTCTCGTCTCCATCTCTTTTATTCTCTGTGAACATTGAGGTCATGAAGATCATATAATATTCAGGTATAACGATATTGCAAAGCATGGATTTGAGGCAATTGATAAATCTGACTTAAGCTCAGCTGAACCATTAAGACAAGGTGAAGCTCCTGCATCAGAGAACATAGCAAATGCTAAAAGGCCTACTGGTCTTGAAGGGTACTGGTCTACCAAATCGTACTTAAAAAACCAAAAATTAAAAAATCAATTGTAGGTGTTAAGTCAATTTCCTTTTGCTGCATGGTTCTTTTCAGGGTGATGATTGGCATAGGAGAGCAGGTGTATTCAATACTACTGCTGACATTTTTTTTTCTGGAGGTAAATAGCTTCCCTTGATGTTTCTCCATTAAAATGTTCTTTATTTGGAATTGTGTATGAACCTAATGGGATGTACAAAGCAGGTTTATCTTGTTGGCGTTATACCATACATTGGGAAGATACTGAACTTCTTACTTCTTTCTTGGATGTATGCCTACTATTGTTACGAGTATGTTATGATCGCTCATCTTATACTTGAGCATATGCAATGGTAGAGTACCAACACTCACCAAATACAAATTTCTCATTGTAGATATAAGTGGAACTTCTCAGGGATTCCTCTCGATAAAAGGCTAGACTTCTTTGAATCTAACTGGGCATTCTTTACTGGTTTTGGTAACCTTTTCTACTTCACTGGTTCCGTTGGTCTCATCAATAATAAAAGGGGAAAAAAACTGAATGGATTTTCTTTGGTTCTCAGGAAGCCCCTGCGTGTTGGCAATTTTATTTCTCTCTCCTCTTGTGAGCGGAGCTCTTATGGCCATCTTGTTTCCATTGGTAAAACGATTTTTGCTAGAATAAGTCAATGACTTAACATCAGAAATTTTAATCTTGTCCATTTTCACTGTGTGTATTTTGAGATAAACCAGTGTTAACATTCAGAATGTATGCAGTTTGTTTTAACTGCTACAGGATCAGGACCTGAAAAATCTATTGTGGCCCCAAGAAGAACGTGGAAATGTGCAGGTTTAGGGAGGCTTCCGATATTCTATGCAGCTGACACTCTCTCGTAAGCCTAATAGTCTCTCTTAATATCTGAAGTAACTAGTACTAGTAATCCAAATCTGAATGCGGGGAGGAAATAATCCTCATCAACACGTTTGTGTGGTGTTTCATGAGGATATACGTTACTCAGGATAATGACTTAATTAGCTTTTTTTGGTTCTGTTCATTGGCTGAAGCTCTAAGGTTTAAGTTTACATATATAATTGCCTTTTGTAATCAAGGATGATGGCGTTGTCCTTCTTCCGGTTGGAGTCCCCGCACCAGATGCAACATGAGAAGACAAGATGAAGCTGAAACAATATCGCTGCGTCTCTCGATCATTTGAGGTTAGTCACAAGACAATCCCCCATACTTATGGTTAGATATTATTTGTATCAATGCCCGATACCGTCACTCTTCTTGGTGATTGTCAAGTAGAGACTCATGCTTTCAGCAATTTACGTGCGGCTTTGAGGTATGTTCATCAGACAAGCCATCCTCGTGATCGACATTCTGCTGCACACTGCAAAGCAACAGATATAGAGAAAGCACGATTCATGTTTGAAGTAGAGTTTGATTGTAAACTAATAGAAAAATCTTTTAAATTTTTTTGCGTGAAAACAAATAATCTCGTCGAAATTTTACGACTTTAATTTAGATGAAACGATAAAGACCAGACAAAATCATTTCTCTTGCAAAACCGGACCACCAAGTACGCATTTGTAAAATCATAACGTGCCAACCAGAAGCATCCACGTAAGCATAACAGGCCCCGTTATGTAATGGGCTCCATTTCAGTAAAAACGAAAGTTCAGTTGAGAAATTAGAAATCACGTCCCGTGCACTACTTGTCCATTTAACACGTGTTTCCGAAACATTCTATATAACCTTTACATACTTTCTTTCCATTTTTTAGAATATTACAATACTACCAACTATTCGGAATAATTTAATTTTTAGATTTATATCCATATAAAAATTATATAATATTATTTATTAATAAATATAAATTAAATATAAAATTATTTATAATATTAATTTTATATATGTAAATAAAAAATAAAAATTATTGTTTTAATGAATTTAATAATATTTTTTGTTAATTTAACAAAATATATTAATTTTTTAACGAAATTAATAAAACTTCTATATTTTGTAATTATTTTGATAATTTAAACTAATTTATATATTTATTTAAAATTTACTATAATGATGATATATTAGTATAATATTTATGTTAATAACAAATTATGATAAATTTATTTTTTTAAATGATTTTCAAATAATGCGTTTCAGAATTTGGCTGCAGCTATGTTACTAATGATAGTCAATCAACATTAATGCATGATTATTTAAATGATTATAGATTTGTGTTTTATTACTGTGAGAAGAAAACCATAACAAAACAATGTTCATAATTAGTATCGTTTATTTCCTACCTATTCGGTTGGTAAATTTTTTTGAAAAATTGATTAAAATATTACTATTTTTAAAAAATTTCAAATACAATATTAATTATTTAAATTTTAAAAAATATCATAAATTTAATATTAAAATAATTAAAAGTCTCTTACTAATAAAAAAATTTAAACCCTAAATTAAAAAAAATAAACTCAAACATTATATTTTTAATTTTATATATAGTTTTTTAAGATAAATAATTATCTTTATATAATAATTTGTGTTATTTTTATATTTTTTATTTTTAGTATGCTAAATTTAGAACGAGAAAAGAGTATTATTTTATAGTATTATTTTTAAAATAGTATGATTAACATTTTTGTCTAAAATTTTCATTGTCAACGTTTTCACTACTTTTCTATATCATTAACCATTTACCTAAATAATACTCAGGTTAATTAGGTTAAGAGTAATACGTTAAAATAGTACTTTTTAAAAAAAAATTTCCAAATTTAGCATCATAAAATTAAATTCTCAAAAAATAACACAAATATTTATGTGAAAATACTTATTTATTCTAAATAAATTATACATAAACTTAAAGTAATGTATTTGGGTTCATTATTTCTAATTTAGGGTTTAATTTTTTTCTATTAAAATATAGTTTTAATGTATTTTAATCTTAAATTTGTGTTATTATTGGAAATTTAAACTAATGATGCTATTTTTGGAACAAAAACTTAAAAATGTGCTAATTATTGTAATATTTTTGGATATTTTTATTGTAACTTAGGTTAATTAAGAACTAGTTGACTCACTATATTCCAGTTAGCTGTCGTATTGTCAACTAGTTTGACCGTAATGCTATATCATATGATCGGTCTGGACGGCAGCACAATGTTAATCTAAAGCCACTACCAATACATTAATTTTTATTTAATTTCATGGTATTTTTGCATCAATTTCATGGTCTTTTTTAATTGTAAACCTAGTCTGGCTTTATAGTTTATATATAATACTAATGCGATAAAAATCCTAAACAAAATTGTCATAGATGATGTCAAAACTTTGTTTCCACTATATCGAACGTTTTATTTTCGTTTAAAAAAAATACTAGATTTATACCTCAGAAAAATATTAGTAAATTATATAATATTATTTATTAGTAATATAAATTAAATATTTATATATTTTAACTTTTATTTAAAATTAGTATAAATAGTAATTTTTATGCATGTAAATTAAAGAAAAAAATATTTTTTTTTACGAATTTAATAATATCTTTTGATTAATTTAATAAAATATATTGATTTTTTAACAAAATTAATAACAATGACATATATTATAAATATTTTAATAACTTAAGTGAATTTATATATTTATTTGAAATTTAGAGTGATAATGATATTTTAGCATAACATGTCAGAATAATTTTTTAAAAAATATTATTCAAATAATATATTAGAGATTTTAGTGATATAATAAACAAATAAATAAAAAAACATTATATATCGTATAATTTTTCTACATGATACATAAACATAACGAGAGACATGTCGAAACAATAAATACACATCTAGATGGGATCATATGTACTTTAGCCGAGCCGAGCCGAGCCGAGCTGAGAGGATAAACTGTTTTTTTCCTTTTATAGTCTTTCTTCGAACGATCATAGTGTCTCTTTGCATTTTCGCGTGATATGCAACGGCATGTGCTCTTTCTCTCTCCCTCTATATATATATATATACATAAACTGTGAAAGACTCAAACAAGAAGCAAAGGCAGAAGAAAAATCTAAACTCGTTAATTTGTTGTAATTTACTCAGACTATATATATATCATGATGATATTACTTGCGTCGGAGAAGTTATCGGCGGAGCTGAAGGAATTCATGTGCGCCGCTGTGCAGAGGAGGAGAGAATACGACGGATTTGGAGGATCGAAAGGTGGTCAATCGAAAAATGCGATTGATCTGGACTCCGACGCCGGAAACAGATTGGTTTGTGTTACTGGCGGCATTTCCTACCTTGGACGCGCAATTGTTAAGCGGCTTCTTGTCCATGGATACTACGTAAGGATTGTCGTCGATTCTCCAGGTAAATTTGACCCCTAATTTCAGACCAACTTTTCAAAATCAGTTCTGATTAAAGGAGCTAGCTAGAACTTTTGATATTAGTACAGAATCCAACGCATTAGTACTTGGAATCTTTTTTTTTTCAACTTTCGTAAGTTCTGTATATAAGTACAAAATCTACAGACTCTGTTTTGGAGTTCCAAAAAATGTCCAACAAAGTTTTGATTTTTTTTTAATTTTGGGCCATTAAAATTGCAGAGGACAAAGAGAAAGTGAACGAGATGGAAGCGGACGCCGAAACGTCGTCGTTTAGCAACAGGATTACTTCAGTAGTTTCTCGATTAACAGAGACAGAGAGTTTAGTGAAAGCATTTGATGGTTGTGCTGGCGTTTTCCACACCTCTTCATTTATAGATCCTGCTGGAATCTCTGGATATTCGGTATGTTTCATTTCATCTTTGCACAATGCACATCTATTTATAATTTTATTATTGATATAGCAAATGTCTACCAGCGTTTGTTTATACGTATGTGCGCTACTGCGCTTGTATCAATATGTGTGTAATGGATACTCATGCATACGTACGAAGACATCGTATTGAATGTGTAGGACCAGTTACATAAAACTTGTATTTTGTGCTTGATTTAGATAACCTTTTCGTTGTTTAAACACAACTTTGTGGTATAGATTACGTGTCAGGTGTGAAGATGAGAATATTAGCTTAATAGAGGGATTTTTTTTTATTGCTTATGAGTTGTTATGAGTTGAGGTTAGTATTCATTATCTAGTAAGTACCATAGATTTCTGAATTGTTGGATAAAGTACATATTTTCAACCACAAATTAGAATGTCTTTAAATACACTTTTGCTTCCAGAAACTTAGCTTTTGTTTATCTTTTTGTCTCCTTGCCTGCTTCGATATATGTTTCTATTTTTGTCGTAAAAAAATCATCCTCAAAGAAATGACATTGAAAGAGTTGATAGCTCCTCACTACCAAAAATAATAATAGATAGAGTTGATAGCTATTGCATTTTGAGTGTGATTGAAAAGATGTCCCTTTATTTTAAGTTTTTTTTGAGTGATTTCTCTGTTTATTGTTCCTCGACCACCTTGTCGAGAAGAGAGTTATATACCAGTTAATTAGCATTATGAAATTTCACACACTTCTACATTGATAGCGTCCTCTACCTACTGTCAGAGACAGCTATTAGGTAACGGGTTTAATTACGATGTAATTGGTACCGATACTTTTTATTTATGTCCACTGGTAACTGACACGTGTACGTAGAAAATGTTGACTTAGTCAAAACATACCATACATGTCATCATCTGACAATAACAAAAAAAGTAGTGCTAATGTTTTCATTTCTTGTACATAACCCATTTTCACATTTTGCAGAAAGCAATCGCAGAAGTAGAAGCAAATGTGAGCGAGAATGTAATAGAAGCATGTACAAGAACAGAATCAGTGAGGAAATGCGTCTTCACATCATCCCTCTTAGCCTGCGCTTGGCAAGACAATTCCTTTAATAATCTTGAAGATCACTCTGTTATCAATGAAGAAAGCTGGAGCGATGAACAACTCTGCATCGACAATAAGGTAAATAAATTTTAAAAAATCATAATCTTCATGTGTTCATGTTTAACTATTGTACTATAAAAAAGGACCATGTATAATAATTTAACTTATTTTCCACAGCTTTGGTATGCACTTGGAAAACTCAAAGCCGAGAAAGCTGCATGGAAAATCGCAGAAGCAAAAGGATTAAAGCTTGCAACTATATGTCCTGCTCTTATAACTGGTCCTGATTTCTTCCACCGTAACTCCACCTCAACCTTGGCTTACCTCAAAGGTAAATTATAAAACGAACATTATAGTTAATAAGAATTCAAAATTAAGTAACCATACATTAATAATTAATGTTATTATATATAATATAGCTGCAAATAAATAGTAGATGCGTGTGTTCACGGGTGGTCCATTCTATAGAGAGACAAGGATAGGTAGCTAATATATAAGTTTTTTGACTTTTATTGAAGGAGCAAAAGAGATGTATACCAACGGATTATTAGCGACAATAGATGTGAACAGGTTGGCTAAAGCTCACGTTTATTTATGGGAAGGTTTGGGTGATAAAACCGCTTTTGGTAGATATATTTGTTTCGACAACGTTCTCTCTAGAGATGGTGCTCACAAGCTTGCTATAGATATTGGTATGCAAATTGAAAAGATTTGCGGTAGCCACAGCGATTCAGACACAAACGCAAACGTTACAGAAGCTTCTCCTACTAATTTTCAAATATCAGATAAAAAGCTTTTGGATCTTATGTCAAAAACTCTACGAAGTTGCTATCATGAAAGTTAGCTAGACACCACAAAAACTAAAAGGAGCTGTTTTTAAGTTAGTGATGTGATATGTGCCTCGATCTTGTTCTTTTCTTCGTTTTCATTTCGTGCTATATTTTTTTTCTATATATATAATCATTGGTTAGAATTGTTATTGTCCGAATGTGTCTTTTTGTGGTTGTAAAGGGGAATAAGTCAATAATGTGCAAAAAAGGAGCAAATAAAACAAATTTCAACAATACGTGAAATCAGTTATGGCCAGCTGTTTTTAGTGTTAACATTTTAAGTGTAAATGCAATATTTTAGAAATTTAATGCAATATTTTAGAAATTTAATGCAATATTTAATCATAATTTTTCTTTACATCGAAAACTCAAGTGATAACTCAACATTTTTGTCATTTAATAATTAGTTCATTCAACACGCAACCGGTTCAACCAACAAGCAAACCGTTCGAACCGGGGATATAATGTACACTGAATAATGACACGTGTACCTACAAAAAAGAGTAAAAAAACGAAGCAGAACGAATGATTAACTGAAGGAGACTGATGTGTGCATCTCATTTGCCGACGTGGCGAGGTGAGAGTGGAATGCACGTGCAAAAGTGATATGAAGGCAAAGTCACACGAAAGGCAACATTACAACACCAGAAAGTAATAAAAGTGCTTACTTTAAACGTATAAACTTGAATGTATCATTTTCATGGCACTGTTACCACTGTCCTTACATCCATCATTCAACGCGACCTCATTAATTAAGTGCATACTTTAAACGGTACTTCTGCTCATAAATTTACAAAACGTAATGTTTACAAATGAATGCGTATAGTTTTTTGTCAACATTAATTACAAATGAATATATATAGTAGTATATTTGGGTACTTGTTAAGTGTTAAAAATATTGTGGAAATGCATAGAAAGCAACATAAATTGGGCCAAGTTCCAATGATTTGATTCTTTATGTCTTCGGGACTCATCAAACACAAAGCTCCGATATTTCCTATAAATTCTTGTACAAAAACTTATTCTTCTTAATTTAATTATATGCTCACAAATGCTTACAGTGATGCCAAATACATTTTTTTTGTGTTTTCTTTTGAAAACTACATTTTTATATATGATAATATATTTTTTTATCTTCATATAGAGCAGAAATTATACATCTCGTAATCTTTTTTTGATATTTTCCCCTAAAAAGTTCATTTTATTAATTATAATATTGTAATCTTAATAACATGAATTTTTTACTAGTATAATATATGATATGACTGAAGACCATATATAGTCATAATCACATCATCGTATCATTCAAAAATATTTGGTCACCCTCATTCGTTGTCATTTAACTTCAATCAATAATTAATATTGTTTTGCTTAGAAATAATAATTTGGCTTTTTTTTTACAAAGAAGGTTTCAAAATATTTAAATCATTGTCGTTGACTGATTGTAATGTAGTTATTTGCACTTATACAAACATTTAAATCATTTTGATTATCATAACCGTGGATCACTGAATCTTGAACATATCACACGTTTCTCGGCTTTAATTTAGTTTGAAGTACGTATTTTCTTAGTGTAATAAATTATAAATTCTAACAACTATTAATTTACTGATAAGTTTTTGGTTAGCTTAATTATATTATAAAGTTTTAACCAATATAATAATAGTAAAGTACAGGCAAAATGTCTTTTTAATTCGGTTTTAGCTAATGTCAAAACCTACAACTTTACCAAAATAATTGTACAAATCCCTAATTGTCAAAATTAATGCAATAAATTTACATTTTTTTGTCATGAGATTACAACGAATCGACTCAATAATATAATATTTTCATACAAAAATTTATCATTCTCATGCGAGGAGTGATAGAATCGAACTACGCATCTCTAAAATTAACGTAGAGATGAGAGAATCAAGTGATTTATTGGTTGTACAACCAATAGATGACTGGTTCTCCCAAATTTACATTGTAAACCTATTTTACTAAGATGGTAAAAATACGAAAATATGTACGTATAAAATATCCAGGCTTAACTCTTTATTCTTATTTTTTTGTTAATAAATATCTCAAAGATGCTTAATTTACTAAAAGGAAAAAGAAAAAAATTATAAATTATTAAACTCCGTACACGTGAATATGTGTATATATAGTATAGGTTTAAGAAAGAGAAATTTATACAGAGAGGAAAGACTACAGAAGTATACATAGAGAACACATGTATATATATATATATGTTTGTGTGCGTATAAATGGAGCATTTGCTAAATCAAAATATCTTTCTTCATCCTCTCCTTAATTATCATTCTTCTCTTCTGTTTTCCCTTTAAGACTGCTACAATACAAACACAGAAAATAAAACTTTATATTTGTTCATCTTTCTTATATCATATATATATATACTTAGATATATTACCAGAGAGAATTCAAGTTAAGGGAATCCTCCAAGGTAATCCATTGACCATCTCTACATTTCTCTCATCACTTATCATCTTCGACTAGGGTTTCTTAATTCCGTTGCAATTTCTATGAAACTTTACCCCATTAGCTACGATCATGCTCGTAATGGTGATATGGTGGTCTCCATCGTAAATTCACATCTCTGGAGATTATATGATTAAATATAAGAGTTTTTGTAGATTGCATGTATTTTATTTGTGACTAATACACACTAGGGATACAAAATATTTCATAATTAATTAATTTTGTTTTTCTTATGAAAAGTCCATATATAGTTATTTTTAGATTCTAGTAATAGACTAATAGTAACCATGTAGAAACATATATAGTCGTATATGTATATATTTTCAGTTTTGTGTTATGAACATGCGAATAACATTTAAAAAATTTACCCACCGTTTTTGTACTTTTACCTTATACAAGTGAAAAAGGACAAGAGTACTAAGGTCCCACACTCCCACTCCGATAAAAAGGGAAAGATATGGAACATATTGTTTTTTCTTATATCTAAACTCGAAAATATGATATATAGTTTAAATGCATAAACTACAACGTTTGTAAGAGTCAACACTTTTCATACTCCTAAAAATGAAATCATCTTCTCATGAAAAATATCCTGTAAATAAAGAGTTTATAAATATATAAAATAAATGATATTCTATAATCCTAAATAGACTCTGATCATCTATTGTTTATTTTATATGGCTTTCTAAATTGTATTTTTATTGGGCCATACAATTCAAGTCAAAGAGAATCTTTCCCACTAACCATCCCATGTTACCACATTAACCTTTTAAGATTTTGCTATTAACTAATCATTATTATAATAGAAATTGCCATAAGTTTTTGTCGGTACAACAATCTCAATGTTTTGTTCTTCGGATAACATTTTTATATGAGTTTAAAACTAAAATTTCGTAAAAAACTCAAAATGTAACAAACATAAATAAATTAACAAAAGACCAACCAGAGCGCACCACAAATAATAAAAGAAATCATTAAGTCTTATCCCTAGAAAACTTTTATATTTCCGATGGTAAAAATCTCCAAAAATAACATTTATTATATGCAAGATGTCTGATTTAATTTAAAATTAGATTTATATACACGTTATTTATGTGAGAAATTTTTTTTATAAATTATATAATATTATTTATTATTAAATATAAATTAAATATTTATATAATATTAATTTTTATTTAAAATTATTTTTAATATTAATTTTTGTATATGTAATTAAAAAAAGAAAAATAATTATTTTTATGAATTTAATAGTATTTTTTGGTTAGTTTAATAAAAAATATTGATTTTTTAAGAAAATTAATAATAATAACATATATTATACTTATTTTACTAATTTATAAATATTTATATATTTATAAAATT
Source organism: Pugionium cornutum (assembly GCA_018901935.1). NCBI lineage: Eukaryota > Viridiplantae > Streptophyta > Magnoliopsida > Brassicales > Brassicaceae > Pugionium > Pugionium cornutum. The sequence goes on along the minus strand of CM032158.1, from coordinate 13,490,480 downwards.
TATTGTAATGATAACATGATAGTATAATATTTTTGTTAATAAAACGTAAAATTGTTTTTTAAAAATATTTATCAAATAATATATTAAAAATAAATAATTGAATTTGTGTACATGCCATGATTAACACGCGCTTAAGAGAGCGTGGGGGAGTAGTGAATCTAAATCTGAACTGTCTTGGTCATTAAGTGAAAGTGCATGGAAAATCTCGCGTTTTTAAAAAACAATTTAATTTTGCTATTTCCTATACGTATCAACTTGTAAGCAACACTTTTTTTTTCAAACTTTGATAATACATATTGATGTATAGCTCGTATACATACACTTGATGAAGCTCTTTTTCTTTTTCTTTTTCATTTTTGTTGTATTAGGATTTTGTTTTGATGGAGGAAAGTCCGCCGCATCGAGTTTCACGTAGAAACAATGGCGACGCACATTGTCGAAACGGCGCTGTCGCAGAAGAGAACCGTCGCCAACGACATTATAACCACCACTCTCACGGCGACGAAGTAAAATGCTCCGGTAAGAGATGCCGGTCTTGGGATGCGGCGGCGATTGCTGACTGTGTTGCGCTTTGTTGCTGTCCTTGTGCGATCATAAACCTTCTTACTCTTACTTTCGTCAAGGTTCCGTGGATGATCGGACGAAGATGTCTCGGTGGCGGCTGGAACAAGAAGAAGCGGATGCTATTACACAGGAGGAGACGCCGTGGAAAAATCAACGGAGAAGATGAGTTTCATCATCGTCATAGTACCCATCATCGCCGGTTTGAGACGGCGGGGAAAGAGGAGGAGGAACACAGCGGAGATTATGACGATCACTGGTTTGTGGTGGAGATGGATGGGAGTTTAACGAAAGAGGAGGGGGATAAAACGACATCGTTTAGAGGAGATTATGATGAGGCTAGAGTAAGTGCAAGAGTTGAAGCCGAAAGAGTGTGGTTAGAGTTGTATCAGATTGGTCATCTTGGATTTGGTAGAGTCTCCTTCACTGGAATTCAATGATTATCCATTTAGTAGGAATTTATTTAGTTATATTCGCATAACACCTAATGTGAAGTTTTTTAGTTCATGTGTTCAATGGTATATTTCTTAAGCGTAGCTTAAATCAATTTCAACTATCTATAATCAAGATATTACTTTTAAAATCATCCAAACAATTCGGTTTCGAAGTTGACATTCACCTAACTGATGCTTTCAATTTTCAATGTAATCCTAAACAATTAAAAACGGTTAATTTTTTTTGGTTGTCTGTTTTAGTTTACCATTGAAATGTTTAAAATGCTAAAGAGAATATTTGAAATAGAAAAAAAAAAATATTTTAACGGGCTCAGAAAATTAGGCCCAGATTCGTATTTGGGAAGCGACCGAGGGCACTTCAGGAATTATAATGCTATCGCGCTCTAATGTGCGCCGTCCGCGCACAATACCTCTTCCATCATTGAGGACTTTATGATCCTGCCTGATAGTTTTCAATTCGTTTTCTCTTCCCCGCCTTCTTTTGTAGGTAAAAGAAATGGAGAGTGAGCCTACACGAGTGATGGTGGCGGTGAACGAGTCTACTATCAAAGGCTATCCACACGCGTCGATAAGCAGCAAGAAAGCATTCGAGTGGACATTGAATAAGATCGTCCGGTCCAATACTTCTGGCTTCAAGCTTCTCTTGCTCCACGTACAAGTTCAGGACGTAGACGGTTGGTTATTTCTCTCTTATTATCATCTATTTCATATTATTCACACTTGAATTTGAGCATGTATGTGTGCGTAATGTTTATCATTGGTTCGATTGATGATGCCATACGGATATGTTTAGGGTTTAGGATAGATCACTAATGTCTTTCGGCGTTTCTATATGCTCTTAAGGCTTGTTGTTAGATATTTCTCGTGTTTTAGCTGTTTGTGAGTGCGGGCGAGGGTCGCAGAGTTTTCAATCGAAGTGTCAGAAGGATTGTGTGTTGGTCAGTTAGAAGAATCTATATATCCATTTGTGGCCCATCGAAGAACGCTCTTTTTTTCTGGAAAACAAGAAAGTAGAAATCTAGAGTCCAAATTTTTTCATTGTAATTGTGTTTCTAATCCTTTGTAGATCAGTTTGCAAACCTATCACATTTACCTAGTCCTGTTAGTAGTTAATCGTATTTCTAATTGCGAAGAAATATTATAGGAGAGGATTCCCCCATGCTACTTTTGTGTACTTTTTTTTCACCTTGATTGAGAACAATGTGATATACCAAGTTTCTTGCTAGACAGCAGGTGTTCTTACTTGTTTTGATCATGAATTGAGAACCAGGTTTTCACGACGTGGACAGCATATATACTTCCCCTGATGATTTCTGTCAGATGAGGGGGCATAACAAGGCAAAAGGACTTCACCTTCTTGAGTTTTTCGTTAAAAAATGTCATGAGATTGGGGTAAAACAATTTTTTAACTCCTAGATTGATTCATCTCTCTCTCTCTCTCTATGCCCCTCACTTGTATCACAATCTCATAATAGCTTTGGATGGCTATGATAAATGTAAGTTGTTGAACTTGTAGGTTGGGTGCGAGGCCTGGATCAGGAAAGGTGATCCCACGGAAGTGATATGCCATGAAGTAAGACGGGTCCGGCCAGATTTTCTGGTTGTGGGTAGTCGTGGTCTTGGCCCATTCCAAAAGTATGTATAATTCCCACACACGCCCCTAAGTAGTTGATTTTTTGCTTTGTAGTTTATACCCATATAAACTAGTCATTTGATTGTTTTGGCATGAATTCACCACCCAGAACCATGGTTTCCGTTTACATGGTAATCAAGGGATATAAAGGTTTCTGTTTATGTTTTCATCATGTAGTTGGGTTGGGGAAAAAATACAGATCAAGAGTGAGTATAGCTCATTAGACATCCTGCAAACTGTTTGATGCGTATGATGACACCTCATGTCAATCAATCAGCTATAGATTTGCAGTTAATGTTAGGAGTTGTGATCATATGCATCAAACACTGCGTATGGTTTTAGAATTTTTGCGTGATAATTGTTATTTGAGTAATGTATGTTTTACATATGTTGAGGAGAACCCCCTGCACTTGCACTATGTATATTATCATTGCTTGGGGTTGAAATCACAGACTAAAGAAAAAAAATAATATTGTGTTCTTATTCTTGCTACTGTTTGACAGGGTATTTGTTGGAACTGTGAGTGAATTTTGTGTGAAGCATGCAGATTGCCCAGTCATCACAATCAAACGCAGTGCTGAAGAATCTCCACAAGACCCAGCTGATGACTAAATTCCAAAACCAGCACAGATCGTTCGTTGGTTTCATCTGATGCCAAAATCTTTTTAATAATTTGTGTGTTGTAGTACAGAAGAAAGAAAAAAGTTAAACAAAACTCTTTTGATTGATCTAGTAAGGGCGTCTGTAGTTGTAGATACTCAACGATTCACACAAAGACATAATTGTGTGTGCAGTGTCTTTAGTTTCATTCTCTAAAACGCCTAAACAAAAGTTCCATTATTTGTTGTGTATTCTTTCTGTTGTTCCATGCCTTTCACATATGCCTATCGGATGTCTTTTGAAAATCCCTATCTTGCCTACTTGGAATATTGTGCTTCTCTTCAATCGCTATTCTAAATTTCTAAGAAAAAGGTAACAAAAACATATCTACTTAAGAAGATCACTTAAATAAATTTGGAACCACAAAAACGATACGGTGAAAGTAATCACAAGTCAGTTAAACGGAACGGGTAAAAAAGAAGAGGTCTAGTATTAGAGACAAAGGAGGAGACAAACATCAACAGACCGTTGAAAACATCAGACACAATACTTGTTTCTTCTTCGTTCTTTCTTTTCCACGATCACTAAATGGTCTCTTTCACGTGCAAAAAGCTCTCCAGCAGCTTCATCATGCCTACACTCAGCCAAAAAGAAGGTTTGATCAATATTCATGAATCATTTTTAAAGCAACAGGAATATAACACTAATGAATATCCTATTGTCGCCCATAGTTTGCATATGGAAATAAGCAAACAATATAAATCCATCAAGGGTACATCGATACTTTCAAAAAATTGCTCCTTTCAATTTTCCACGTAGTTTTAGAAAATGGGGTATTAGTTATTTACTTTGTTAGCGATATTGTTGGAAAGCCAATCAAGACCTTCATAGAGACCTTCCCCAGATGTGGCACAAGTGCTTTGAATGTACCTGTTCAAGGAAATAAAACATACATACACGGTACATTACCACACTGTGTTATCAATCTAACCACATTGAGGACAACTTTTTCGAAAGAAGATAACTTTACCAATGGCGTTGGCGAAGAGAGTGAAGGCCAAGCTTGTCAGTTATTTCTGCAGCATTCATTGCGTTTGGAAGATCTTGTTTGTTTGCAAACACAAGAAGGACAGCATCCCTTAGTTCATCCTGCAAACAGGGTTTGAATCATATTATGGAAAGCAAATTCTGTCTTACTGTGATACAAGATAAAACTAGAAAGAAATCTAACCTCATTCAACATGCGGTGTAACTCATCTCTCGCCTCCACAACTCGGTCCCTGTCGTTGCTATCGACCACAAATATAAGACCTTGAGTGTTCTGGAAGTAGTGCCTCCACAGGGGACGAATCTGTTTTTCAAGGAAGTCACGTTCTTAATGTGAGACAACAGAAAAAGAAGAAGGCTAACACTCATAGATACTGGGACCAAGAGATAAAAAACACAGGTATGTATAAATTTACAATTCAAATTTAGCTCGCATGATATGTATGACCAAGTAATACCAAAAATACCAGCAGTCACACCGAAACCATGACATGCTGAGCAGCTTGAAAAATCTCATGTAGAGAATAAAACGTATATTATGACCAAGGCCAAGAGTTAGAATGTGTACCTTGTCCTGACCCCCCACATCCCAAACAGTGAAACTGATGTTCTTGTATTCAACAGTCTCCACATTGAATCCTGAAAACAAAAAACCTCTTCAACGTTAAATCGAGAAGCAAAAACTTTGATCAACAGAAACCGGAGCGAGTGGGAGAGGACCACATAAAATCCATAAAGACATACAAGTAAGAAACACAAAAGATTAAGATCTAAATATGCATTGGTCAAACAATCTCATTCGGATAATCCTTAAAACTTACCGATGGTCGGGATGGTGGTGACAATTTCGCCAAGCTTCAGCTTGTACAGGATAGTGGTCTTACCAGCAGCATCAAGACCAACCATTAGAATCCGCATTTCTTTCTTGGCAAAAAGCCGGCTGAACAACTTTGTGAAGTTAAGACCCATTTTCTTTTAGCTCGCTACATCCAATGCAAACCAGAATACAAGTATACAATTAATAAAAGCTCAATAAAACTGACGACGACCAACAAAAAACCACGAAATATTATACCAAAGTGATAAACACGATCAGGTAGGCACATTTACAATCTCGAAACAAAAATTTAACCAACCCATTCTTAAAGATTGAAACAATATCGATAATCAGATCCGTGAATAAAGCGCAGTGACGAAAATTCTAAACGAACCAGTTTTTTTTTTCTGAAATGGGGACAAAATATATCTCAATCAGTGGTTTTTACTTGCACGATGGTAAATACAGATCAAACAATGATTCAAAGTAGCAATCGTAGACTGAAATCAAAGTCATGAATAAAAGAAGAAGAATCCATAAACAATATCAATCAATCTCTTGATACTTGATACTCTAAGAACAATGGAGATCAAGACCAAGAAAATCACTTTACCAGAGATCTTAAAATGAATGATACAAAATTTGAATCGGGGGATCATGAGATACCTTACGAAGAAGCCTGAAAGAAGGATCTGCTGTAGAGCAAGCCGCGAGTTTCGAAGAGAAAATGTCTCCCCCTCTCTCTCTTCCTGCAAGAGATCTAATATAGAGAATTAATCAATGTGGTATTTATATTTGTTGTATATTGGATTCTCACTCCCGGAAAAGTTAATAATTTTAAAGTGGATACCTTAATAAATCGTATTGCATATTCGTCCCTATAATACAGCAGAATTTCAGATTTTAATCAAAATTGAATAAGAATTACAAAAATGTTTTTCTACTGCCTCAATAGTCAATCCTTACTCTCCACACAAAGTCGGTTTTACGCTTCCTGGTCTAGCCATGGCCGGCTGTAACTGCTTCTTCCAAGCTCCACCGCTATCTCGCTTTTTAATACCAGTTTTCTCTCGCCGTGCTACTAATCTCTCCGCCGGTTACGGTCGGCTCAAACTCTCCGTCATGTTCTTCTCATCTGTGAACCGGACGACACTTTTGACATCTCCGGTCCGGGCTGAAGTAAAGCGCGTCTCGCGCAAGGACGATGAAGTAGCTTTGGGTAACTTATTTACGCACTGGTTCTCATCTAGGATTGAGATGATAGTAGTTGTGAATTACTCGATCACTATCTTCTATCACTAATATCTTGTGCTGGCGTGTTTGCATTTTTGATTGATTGTAGTTTGTTTGGAATATTCTTGATAATTGTTTAGCTTCCGAACTTCAATTTAAGACGCCATTGAAGATTGTTGAGTATCCGGATCCTATCTTACGGGCTAAGAACAAGAGGATTGGTGTTTTTGACGAGAATTTGAAGACCCTGGTAGAGGCTATGTTCGATGTTATGTACAGGTAAGTCCTAAGGATCCCGAGTTTTTTTAATGTTAAGAGAATTCAATTTAATCTTATGTTTTTGCTCTTCATTTGATGTAAGTGCTATTTAGTTTTCAATGGTTTAAGCAATCTGGGAGTCTCTATGCTCATATCCTATACGAACATTGCACTAAAATTTGTTAATACATGTTTTGATATACGAAAATGCAAATGCATTTGAATTGTTAATTGCGGTTCTGTTTATGTTATACATAATACAATAACAATTTCAAGTAGTATAATGATATTTCTTATAGTTATAATGTAAGCAACTTAGTACTTGATAACATAATCAGACAATGACACTGTGAGAACGTACTTCTGGGCAGAACGGATGGCATTGGGCTCTCAGCACCACAAGTAGGTCTCAATGTTCAACTCATGGTGTTTAATCCGGCTGGGGAGCCTGGTGAGGGAGAAGAAATTGTTCTTGTGAATCCGAAAATCAACAAATATTCCGATAAATTAGTACCATTTGACGAAGGATGCCTGTCCTTCCCGGGGATCTATGCTGAAGTAGTTGTATGTCCACCCTTTCTCTACTGAATTACCTTTTCACCAATTATATTTTTCGATTCTTCAACCCTCATTGTCTTGAAAACCTGTTTCCGTGGTGATTTATTTTTTCTTTCAGCGACCACAATCTGTTAAGATTGATGCAAGGGACATTACTGGTGCAAGATTTTCAATCAGTCTATCACGTTTACCTGCACGAATCTTTCAGCATGAATACGACCATCTGGAGGTTCTTTCTCCACCTTGACTTTGACATGTTTACTTGATTGAACGGAAAAGACAAAACATAAGATACTTTCACGGTCAGTTCAATGGCTGTGGTTGTTTTTATATACAACTAGAGGAAGTCAGAGAGAAGCTGATATGTTTTGATGATTCGACTGTCATCATTCACTTATGGACCATATTGTCGTTAGTACATTATGTGTTACTACTAGTCATATCACTCACCATCTGTCAATTACAGGGAGTTCTCTTCTTCGACAGAATGACGGGTCAAGTTCTTGACAGCATTCGTGACGATCTAGAAGTGAGTAAATTTTCATGGGTAAAATCACCCTTTGTACATAAGTACTGACTTTGGTGAACATTTTTTTGCATAAGTAGTCCATTCTTAAAATATATCTGAATTCTTCAATATGCCTGATGAATTTTTGTATGGCAGGCCCTAGAAAAGAAGTATGAAGAAAAAAATGGATTGCCAAGCCCTGAAAGAGTACAAACACGTCAAAAAAGGAAAGCAGGAGTTGGTTTTGGCAAACGTTAATAAGACATTCTCGTTTCATCTTCGTGTAGGATATGGTCAGAACTTTTAATTCTGAGTTTGAGGGTTTATTCTGTTTTCTCTTGGAAAGTTTTCCTAATCTTTCTTCCTATTTTCTACTACGACAAAAAACACTTTGTCTAAAATTCCAGAGGAGCAAACCACATTGTACTGTAAGTTGCAAATCTTCCAGGCAGGGTGTATGGTTGAAACACAGATCATATTTCATTATCAAGTAGTATTCACATGCTACTTTCTGTTGTCGTTCATTTATTTATAATGGGTAATCCCTAACTTGTATACTTATCATATTATTGTCACACTCGCACCACTTCTAGTATTCAACGATACAGTCAGTTCTTTTCTTTTTTTTCCGCAACGATGCAGTACTAATACATATCGTTAAAAGGCCAGTATTATTATGAGCCCACGCTATTTTAAATTATCTTTCCATGAAGCCCAATATAATAAGCCCATTTTGTTTTACAGTCAAATTAAAAAGCGTGATTGCCCAATATAATAAGCCAATGCTATTTTAAAGGCCTGTGGCCGACGGTCGAGTAGGACACGAGATCGTTTAGGGGAACCAAGTTTTGTCGCTTTTGTGCTGACTTGGCGATTTCGTAATTCAGAATTTTCTTTTCTCTGACAAAGCAACGTTTAACAATTAACAAATACCGAAAAAGTGAGGAACGTGAATCTGAGATACGTCATTCTTCATTCAACGCTTTTTCTATTTCTTCTCAAGCGTAGACGTCCAATTATTCCCTGACATTCATCTTCCTTTTCCTGAGCTAAATCTAACCGTCTGTTAGAGAAGCTTAGCATGCACCTAACTGCATGAAATAAATTCAATTACAATAAAAGCACTCAACACAAATGACGTGAGTCTAAGTTATTCCAACCAAAACATGCCACGTGTACAAATACTGTTCCTCTAGCGCGGACTTCAAAACTAATTATCAACTAAAACTTTGAAACTATCTATTGGGGTCCGCTTTCTTTTCCTGAAAAAAAAAACCCAATACAGGGAAACACAGCACCGAGAAAGATTTGCCATTTTCAGCAAGGACGAAAGAGTTTTCTAGCGTTTTTAGTTGCTTCCGTCACTTAATGGTGAACTGAATTCGCGGCAGAGACATTCATTCAGGTATGGAGGCGCCACGAAAAAGTCCCCGGTTTCCTCTTTTGTTTTGTTTACTTCTTTAGACTGACGACTAGAGGTTACTGAACGAACATTAGTTTTATAAATAACTGTGTTTTTTTTTTCTCGTTAAAATTTGTCTGTAATTTTGGTTAAATCTTTGTTTAACAGATCGGAGTTAAATGTAGCTATGCTTTTGGCACTTCTTCATTTTCGCTGTGCTTGTCGGAGGGATTTAACCATAGCATATGTACTGTGTTTTGGCCTTAACAGGCTGACGAATTGAAGTAAATTATTGAACATGGCTTCTGTGGGAACGTTACCTTCTTCAATGGTTGCAAGACAGAACAATGCTTCCATATGCGCTGACAAACTACCTGAAAGGATTACTGAGATGAAGATAAAAGATGATAAGGTTGAAAAACTCATATTCAAATTTATTGAACAGACTTGGCCTCTTTACTATTACTAACATGTGGTTGTTGAACTCTTTTAGGAAGTGGAAGCAGCTGTGGTTGATGGCAATGGAACTGAAACAGGACACATAATCGTTACAACTACTGGTGGTAAAAATGGCCAGCCTAAACAGGTTAGCTTATCTAACAATATGTTTCAGGGAATGTCGATGTTTTCTTTGTTTATAGGAAGTTGGCAGACAGATCATATAGTGGCACAATGACTAAATCATGCACATAACCTGCGATTCCTGCACTGTCTAATGTGTTATTAAATCTCTTATCACTTTTTTTTGTCCTTTCAGACCACAAGTTACATGGCAGAGCGCATTGTCGGACAAGGTTCATTTGGAATCGTTTTTCAGGTGTTTTTTTCTATTACACACCCTGCATAATTGGATTTAACTAAGTTCGTGGCTGGTGCATAGACTCGATGTAGATAACTTTTTCTGACGTTGATACTGGTATGTAGGCCAAATGTTTAGAAACGGGGGAAACTGTTGCAATCAAGAAAGTTTTGCAGGACAAGAGATACAAGAACCGCGAGCTGCAGACAATGCGGCTTCTTGATCATCCTAATGTTGTATCCCTAAAGCACTGCTTTTTCTCAACGACCGAAAAGGATGAATTGTATCTTAATTTGGTCCTTGAATACGTTCCTGAGACTGTTTATCGCGTCTCAAAGCACTACAGTCGGGCAAACCAGAGGATGCCCATGATATATGTTAAACTCTATACTTATCAAGTAACTTTCATTGAACCTACGAGAAATGTTTTCATCTTTTGAAATACTATGCTTTATTCAATATATTTGCAGTTATTTTCTTACCTTCCTGTTGTTGGATGCAGATTTGCAGAGCTTTGGCATATATTCATGGAGGAGTAGGAGTTTGCCACAGAGACATTAAACCACATAATCTTCTGGTTCGTGTCCTAACTTGAGATATTTGTCTAAACTTTCCATGGTCTACATGCTTCTGCTTCATCAATCTTGGGCTTTCGTAGGTTAATCCTCATACACATCAAGTCAAGCTCTGCGATTTTGGTAGTGCAAAAGTTCTGGTATAGTATCTATCATGACTAAGAGATATGTTGATTTTGTTTTATGAAAAAATCGGCATATTAGTCGGTGCAATACATTGTTACTAGTCTTAATCTTAATTGAGAAGAAGAGTAGTGTAAACTGAAGTAACCTTTTGAATTTTGCCAATCTGTAATAGGTCAAAGGCGAACCAAACATCTCGTATATCTGCTCCCGTTACTATCGAGCACCTGAACTTATATTTGGAGCCACAGAATATACAACAGCTATTGACATATGGTCTGCAGGCTGTGTTCTTGCTGAATTGCTCCTTGGACAGGTAGTTTGACTGTCTAAAATTTCTTTCATAAATTTTTGATACGAATCGTGGAATGATGCCTAAATTTAAGTAAATTGTTACCTATCTCTGGCTGGTATAGCCTCTATTTCCAGGTGAGAGTGGAGTCGATCAGTTAGTCGAGATTATTAAGGTACTTCCATTGGTTGGAACGGAATAACCCATTAATATAATCTTTAGCCATTGCTATGGTGACGCTCCAATTCATGCCAATTACTCTCTTTTTTCTATTGTGGGTTTATGCAGGTTCTTGGAACACCAACTCGGGAGGAAATCAAATGCATGAATCCAAACTACACTGAATTCAAATTCCCTCAAATAAAGGCTCATCCTTGGCACAAAGTAAGCAAACACATCATCATTCTCCATATAAATTTTGTTTTCCGCCTCTTGTGATTCTAAAATCTTTTGGTTTTCCATTAGATATTCCATAAGCGTACACCTCCTGAAGCTGTAGACCTCGTCTCAAGACTTCTCCAGTATTCTCCAAACCTCAGATCAACCGCTGTATGTCTATGAAAATGATAACTGTTTCACATCATACAATTCAACGTGATACGAATTATTATTCAAAATTTGTGATTGTAGATGGAAGCAATAGTTCACCCGTTCTTTGATGAGCTACGTGATCCCAACACACGTCTACCTATTGGTCGTCCCTTGCCTCCTCTCTTCAACTTTAAACCTCAAGGTTTCTCTCTCCTCCATATACTTAATATGCTTTTCCAGTTGAACTTTAAGATGATTAAAATGTGTGTTTTTGTAGAGCTTAAAGGAGTAAGCTTAGAGTTGTTGTCCAAGCTTATACCTGACCACGCCAGAAAACAATGTCCTTTCCTCGATCTCTAGATCTGTGTGTGTATGTGCACACATGCATGTGCTTATCAATTTTTACGCAATGAGCTTCTCAGGATTATTATTATTATATTAATTTGTTATTAGGGATTAGCTTTGATATCTTCGTTGTTTATTGTCTCGCGAAAGTTGATTATTAGTGTATTTATGTAACGGCCTTTGACTCGATTCAACTACGTTAAATTACTAAATTATCCTTTCCAGCTCGAAATGCTTGGCCAATTTATTTTCCCAGAAACAATCATGTTTATATTTTATGTATGACTTTCTAACCCATCTCATTTTCTCAAAGAAACACTGCTAAAAAATAACATCATTATATTATTATCTACGAATTCTGAATTTGTATAGACTATAAAAATTTCGTTCGGAAATTGTGTCGAAGCACATCAGCTAATGTTTCATGTTTATTGCTTGTGGTTTATTTAGTTAATTAGAAACGTTTTGGGACTAATTGATTGTATGACAAAAGTAAGGGACTTATCGTAATATTCTGAAAAGATTGATATAAGAAGACGACGGGACAGAGCTCTTTCTCTCTCCCTCGCTCTCTCTCCGACGCGACCATACACTCACCGACGGCGGGAGCGGTTCTGCTTCTCTGTTGCTTAAATCCGAAATTTCTGTATATCAATCTTATTATCGTACTAATTTTTCTTGGTTTCGCACATTCAACTCATTCGCGTCGCCGTTGAACTCGGTCTCCGACTCAGTAAGAGTTCTGGGTGAGGGCGATCTCGATGCTATGGGTTGTATCGTTTTTCAAAAATTGTTTTCTCAAGGTTCTAATAGAAAATCACTGTAATAGAACCCAAATTCTCAAAATCTTGTTATAGTTCTCAAAATGTGATCTTTCAAAGCAGTTTTCTTCCCCTGCGTTTGATTGCCGAGAACATGTGAGATTCTGAGAAAAAAAAAAACAAAAGAAATTGAGGCCATGCACAGCGCACGCCATTAATTTCGAATTGTTTTATTAGCGTTTTTAAAACCAGATTTCTTAACTCCGATTTTCATAAAATCTGTCACTTTTGATGATAACTTTTTGACAGGTTTACTACACTGCAGGTACTTATGCTGAATTGCATTTCTTAAGCTCATCAACTTAGTATAACACAATGGTACATTGCGATTACTTGGCTAATTCTTTGATGTCACACCATTTGAGAGTGGAATTATGCCCTTTACCATATTTCTTTGTGCATTATATGTTTATGAAGGCACAAGATTCTGCTGGTGATGACGATTATGTTGATTGGAGTACTGATGATGAGATCGACAACTTTCAGTTTTCTCAACCGTCGTCTCCAGTACAGCCCAAGGCCGAAACTATAGTTGGTGCAGCTGTGGTAAGTGTTAACTCTAACAATGGTTAGTTTGTGATATTTCATCATTTCTTATCATCTTATGTGAATTTTCTTGTTTATAATATCAGATAACCACTTCTTCGAGCTCTCCTGCTGAGACAATTCCCGACTTAGTTAAGATGGGATTCTCAGATGAGATGTTTGCTACTCTGGTTGAGATGGGATATTCCGTTGAGATGATTGCTAGAGCACTAGAGGAAAATGGTGAGGCTTTCACCTCTTGTTTGTAGTCCTCTATGAATACATGTTTCTTAGGTTTAACAATAATGTGAAATCAATAATTTTGCAGGACCAAATTCTGAGATTTTGATGATTATTGATAGTATATCCAAATACACAGTGAGTTTCCAATAGTTGGATCATTTGTGCCGCTTTTAGTTTCATCCGGCCATCGCAATTGTGAATGTGTTTTAGGCAATGTATTTCTCATTCCTACTATATTTCTTTGTAAAGAGTAAGTGTGAAGCTGGTTCTTCCAAGTCCAAGGTTATTGATCATTTCCTTGAGATGGGATACGATGAAGACAAGGTTATCAAAGCCATTCATGAACATGGTAACTACAATCCAATTAAGTAAGAAGTAAACATTATAACGCTTATGACGTTTTCTGTATAACATGCAGGAGAAGAAAATGAGGAACAAATTTTAAATGCACTCCTCTTTTGTGGTGTAAGTGCTAACGTAAAAATATCATGTATCTTGAAATTAGGAATACATCTGAAACTTTGCTGCTGGTTTCTAGGATGCAGAGAAATTGCCAGTAGTTAAAGAAGAAGATGACATTGTGATTGATTGGTCATCAAGTGATGATGACAACAAGTACGTCGATACATTGATCTCAGATGATGAGGTAGATTTGTTTCATAGTGATGTAACATATTTAACATCCCACTTTTCAATTGAAAATGTATTTAACACCTATCTTTGTAGATGTATAAAATATATGCACTTTTTAAAATCTACTTTGAACCATGACAGAAGGATCCAAACTCTATCCCACAAAATGGCAATCAAATCCGTTCTTTGGTGAGAATGGGATTCTCGGAACTAGAAGCTTCCCTAGCTGTGGAGAGATGTGGTAATCTTTAGCAAAAAAATTTAGTTTCTTCTTCTTCAGGTTTTTTCTTGTGGAAATGGCACGAACCAAATTGCTTAGCTTTGGTGTTATGAGCTTTATGATCGAGGGTGCAATTGTGGCCTTAGCATTTGGTTATGTTATGTAGGCCGTACATGTATGTGCTAAGCCTTCTCCAAACTAATCGATAGTGATATTTCAGGCGAAAATGTCAGCATTGCAGAGCTCACAGACTTCATTTGTGCTGCTCAGATGGCTCGAGGATTTGATGAGTTTTACACTGACCCTGAAGAAAAAAAGGTATGGTTAAAGCTTCTTACAACATCCCTCTTAAGTTACTGAACCGGTTTTAGCAAGAAAAAGGCATTGATTTTTTGCGACTTTGTGTTTGCAGCCTAGACACGACATTAAGAAAAGGCGGATAGAGTCCAAAAGAGAGCCTAAGTCATGTATTGATGATGAGCCAGTTCGCCTCCCAAATCCAATGATAGGGTTTGGGCTTCCAAACGAACCAGGACTTATCACACGTAGATCACTCCCGGAGATTGCGCAAGGCCCGCCTTATTTCTATTATGAAAACGTTGCTCTTGCACCTAAGGGAGTCTGGGAGACCATATCAAGGCACTTGTATGACATTGCCCCAGAATTTGTAGACTCAAAATACATCTGTGCAGCTGCGAGGAAGAGGGGCTATGTACATAATCTACCCATCGACAACAGATTCATGCTTCAGCCTCCTCCAAAATACACAATTCACGAGGCATTTCCTTTGACTAAGAGATGGTGGCCAACCTGGGACACAAGGACTAAGCTGAACTGCATATTGACTGTGACAGCTAGCGCCCAGTTAACAAACCGGATTCGCCTTGCCCTTGAACCTCATAATGGAGAACCGCCCGTGCAGACACAAAGGTATGTCATTGACCAATGCAGAAAGTGGAATCTGGTCTGGGTGGGGAAAAACAAAGCCGCCCCACTTGAACCAGATGAAATGGAGAATCTTTTGGGGTTTCCAAGGAACCATACACGGGGTGGTGGCATCAGTAGGACCGAGCGCTACAAATCACTTGGCAATTCTTTTCAGGTAACGTCACTCTGCTTCTGAATAATATTTTGCATCATAATAATACCAATCATCATTCACAGTACTATTTTAGTTATGATTTGTGAAACAGTCGTAGATAAACTTTTGTTGTTTTCTCTTGAAGTCATGGAGTAGTTGCTTGTGTTTGAACTTGTTTTAGGTTGATACTGTGGCTTATCATCTCTCGGCTCTGAAACCCATGTTCCCAAGAGGAATCAATGTTCTCTCACTTTTCACGGGTATTGGTGGTGGGGAAGTGGCCCTTCACCGTCTACAGATCCCGATGAAGACTGTTGTCTCAGTCGAGATTTCAGAAGTGAACAGAAACATTTTGAAGGATTTCTGGGAGCAAACTAACCAGAAAGGAGTCTTGATTGAGTTTGCAGATGTACAAGACTTAACTAACAACAAGATTGAAGAGATGATGGAGCAGTATGGTGGGTTTGATCTGGTTATTGGAGGTAGCCCATGCAACAACCTTGCTGGTGGTAATAGAGTAAGCAGGAGTGGTCTTGAAGGTGAACAATCTTCACTGTTCTTTGAGTATTGCCGGATTTTGGAGGTGGTTCGTCAGAAAACAGCAAGCATGGGAAGATCTTGAATGGATCATTCAAGTAGATATGACTCTTACTGTGTCTACTCATTTTAAAGATAACATTTTTTTAACATTTCAAGGATAGTTTAAAAAAATATGGCAGGTAATTTTAAACAGTGGAGAGCCGTGCACGTATGTTAATTAACTTATGAGACGGCGTTTAATAAAACGACACAGTTTAGGCCCATTAACTAATAAAGGGCAACATCCAAATTCAAAATCAACATCTCAGGGTTAAGAATCATATTTATGTAACTATACAAAATACAATTTACTACAGGAGAATGAATTGCGAGATCGAATTCAATAATATTTTTGATGCATATAAAAAGAAGGATATATTCACTAATTTATGAAAATCAATTATATTAGGCGAGTCTTCGTTTTAATAATAAATAAATGAAGAATATAAACAGATAAGCCCTTTGTTTTAGTAATATAAACTAAAAAGGTTTCTCGTAGAGCATTACATGAGAAAGTATCCTTCGGGTGTGTGTGATTGTTAAATAAAAGTAGAGTCGACTTCGCTCCACAGACGGAAAAAAACACATACACCCACCAAAATAAATAATTAATCGAAAAGGAGCTCTTCTATATATAAAAATATTGCCCCCATCTGGGAAAAAAAAAACAAGAGAGTAAGATTACCTATGTTTATTCATCATCATCTCGTGAAAGCTACGAGGCGGAGAAGAATTCGACGAAGGAGCTCTGTTGAATCTCTCAGGACTACGGCTCCTCTCTCTTCCCCATCCTGAGCTGCTACTGCTTCAACCACCAATCCATTTTTTTAAATAAAAATTTTTTTATGAAAAACAAAAAGACAAAAATCATGAGGTATAATGAGTCGGCTGCGATTCTATTTACCTGTCACGTGAACAAGTCCAGCTTCCTCTTCCGCCAGACTCACCACCACGTCCACCATAACCAGACTCACCACGACCACCATAACCAGACTCACCACGACCACCATAACCAGACTCACCACGACCACCATAACCTGAATCACCATAGCCACCACCAGATGGTGGACCCCAGCGGCGGTATTTGTTCATTCCACCACCACCACGTGTTGCCATTTCACGGATCTGTGGAGGAACTTTCTGATTTGCTCCTTCCAAAATCTTGATCAGATCTGAAGCATGTTTTGCATCTTGGTCCCCGAAGAAGGTGTATGCTAAACCCGTTGCTCCAGCTCTTCCGGTTCTTCCGATTCTATGAACATAATCCTCTACTCCATTTGGGAAATCATAGTTCACCACCACCCTGTGAATCAAATTATTTGCCATCATTATCATTTTTGTTTCCAACTTTTTTGCTGAATCAAAATTTCGGATCATATCCATTACCTGATATCCTTTACGTCAAGTCCACGAGCAGCTACATCGGTTGCAACAAGAACAGGAGTCCTACCGCTTCTAAATTGGTTCAGTACATCGTCCCTCTCAGGCTGAGACTTGTCTCCATGTATAGCAGCAGCTCCAAACGTGCGGGTCAGTCTACCTGCTAGTTGATCACACATCCTTTTGGTTGAACAGAAAATTATAATCTTGGAACCCGGTTCCTGAGACCGCAATATCTGCTCTAACCTTCTATGTTTCTCCATTGGTGCTATGACTTCAATAGTCTGTATCAAACAGAATGCATAAACTATCAGTAACTTTAATGTTCTTATGTCTACCAGAATCAAAACCAGGATAAGTAACGAGATGGAACCAAAGCAAAACCTGAGTGATGGACTTGTTTGCCACAAGCTCGTCAACATTACCAATGTTGACCTGGGCAGGGTTAACAAGAAGATCAGCTGCGATTTTCCTGACTTCTTTCGGCCATGTGGCCGTGTACATGAGGGTTTGACGCTTCGTGGGAACCTCTTTCACAATTTTTCTGATCTGAGGCTCGAACCCCATGTCCAACATTCTATCAGCCTCGTCTAGCACAAGATAAGATACTTGATGCAAACTGATTCTCCTCATTTCCAGGATGTCATTCAGTCGCCCAGGAGTTGCAACAACAATATCTACACCTCTTTCTATTTCCTTCAGCTGAGGACCCTTTGGTGCTCCACCATACAAGCACTGCATAGAAACATCCAGAACACTGAATAAGATACTTCTAAAGTAGCAATTTCAGTACTTACAAATTCACAGAGCTTGACTTACTGCACACGAAATTCTTGACGACTTCCCAAATTTCACAGCTTCAACTTGGATTTGTGTGGCCAGCTCCCTAGTCGGTGAAAGTACCAAGATCGTGGGGCCCATTCGTGAATCATTGTGGATCTGTTGGAGATGCATAAAGCCTGGAACCAAGTAACCCAGAGTTTTCCCAGAGCCAGTTTTAGCAATGGCTACTATGTCTCTGTTTTGCATTGCAATTGGCCACGACTGAGCTTGAATAGGAGTTGGAGCAGTGAATCCTGCACTGTATACCTGGGGAAACAAAAACCAGGATGTCCTTTTGAGCAGAAGAACACCAGAGTTCTTTAGGGCTTATGGAGCCAGAAGAAGCATCCTCCTCCCAATTGCAGGCGACAAAAGAGCTGTTGAAACCTGCAGCAGGAGGACACCTCTACTTCTGGACCCGAGAGGAAAATTAAACATCAACATGACAACATCACTGGCACGACCTTTGGGTGGATTTGAAATCCCTCACCAAATTTTTTGATCCACCACAAAGAACACTCCAAATAAATTGCAAGGAGCCCAAAGAAGTGGCACAGTGTACGACATTAGCTCCTCCAAGAGCAAATATCGCACCTGGGACAAAAGAGAGTGCATATAACATAAAATTGTGACTCTATTAAGCGTAGATCCTCAAATGATAAATGTGGTTTGCAGTTACTGCAATACTTGGCAAAATATCACAGTCCATACCTCACTAAATCGTAAAGAGAAAATAATTATAGCACAGCTAAACAGCAGAGCACAATGAAATATACATACATATACCCAATAAAAACATCAGACACACAAGCTCTCATAAACCACTGAATTCAACAACCAAAAAGTTCAAAGTAGTCTAGCTCGCTGGCAGGGCATTGTCAAAATAGACCTGATGTAATACAGAAACAAAGATGACTTCATACCTCCCGTAGAAGCTCTGGGGGAAAACTAGTGGCTTCAAAAGACATTAGAGGTGGCGGTACTTGGCCTCCCTAGATAAAATGTAAAATGAATATCAGTCAGTAAAATAAAGAAATTTCTATAGTCAATGGTTAGTACTTGGAAGAAATAAAACCTAACAAAAAATAACATTTTGTGTACATGAAAAGTAATTGAATGCAGAAAGTGCTTTTGTGACCAAAAGACAACAAGTGTACCACTTTGGAGGAGAAGTGAACAGGTTAAACCGATGGAGACAAGAAAGACAAGAGAGACCACTATCAATACTTACACTGACAGTAATTTCATGACGGCGGCAATAGGCCTCTGGAGACAACTCATTTCCTGCAGCTGAGGAAGAGGGCGCTCTAGCAGATGATGCACCAGTGGCAGCATTCCCAAGTCCACTAGCAGCATCATTAGAATATACTGGCACAGTGCCAGCCTGTCCCAAACGAAAGTGAATTTGAAGATACAGGATGACAAAGAAGGATAAAAACAGTGTGGCAAGCAAGTTGAAATGGTGGAGAGTATAAATAGTAGAATTTATCTACAAGCACCATGAACCACTTGGTAGGAATGGCAGACCAAACAGACATAGGTTAGTACCTCGCTAAACTTAGATCCAGAGTCAGTCTTGGGCCCATCACAGCCCCTAGTATACTGGTCGTCTTCCTTTCCAGAAAAAGATTGCTGAGTCTGAACTGAGGAATTTACAGTAGAAGCAGAAAGCTTAAGAGGAGAGGAACCAGCTGGTCTCTCGTACTGGGTAACGTTGGTCTCTGGATTCCAAAAGTACAAATACCCAGTTCTACTATCCACAAGACCTTTCCATGGCTTAGGAAGATTGGGATCTTCAGGTGCGTAACGGATTGTAGAAGCAGTAGCTGTAGCAGCCATAGCAAGATTACCAACGTACTGAAAGAAAGAATATGTCAAAGCGATAATAACTTGGCTCACATCACTATCAGAAAAGGAAAAACATACAATAACGACATAAGAAAGCAGAGCAGCCCTATGACTAGACCACCACTTCCAGAGAATTTGAGATCTACAATTTTTATCAATTCTTCCGTTATCATGGCGCACATGACAAAATACGTTATTTTACGAATCATGTTGAATTGTTTTATCGGTACGAAACTGAAGTATCCGATTACATTTCGGCATAACACCAGAGACTGGGGTACAACGCGAACGAAAACCCTAACATGCAGAAAAACGTTTGGACTCGTTGCTCTCCAGACAATAAAACAAAACACGAGCAAGCAACGCGAAACTACGCCGCAAAATAAGGAAAAGAGAAAATGCAGCTAAAATACACACCTACCTGAAATGCACAGGAATGCAGATTCAGAGAGAGATAGAGAAATCGGGATTAAGCACAAAGAAAAAAAAAATCTACAATGGAAATTCCTTAATCACCTTAGGATTTCACTGTCGTTAGCGTCTGAGAACGAACAGATTAGCCTACGAAAGAAAATCGCAGAACTCGACGTAAAGTTTCTCTCTAGAAATCTACGCCACAAAGAAGAAGCGGAGAAAAGAGAGACTCGAGGAGCGAAAGGCGTGCCGGTTCGTTTCTTACAACTGTTTTTAGTATTTACATCGGTTCTTCTGCTGATAAAAAAAAAAAACAAAGAGTATTGGTTCTTCTTAATGCTCTATCAGTCTATCGGGTTTAATCTTCTCCTAGGTAGATTTCAAAATTAATTCGGCCCAAATGAACAGGCTTAAATGAACAGATCCAAATGAACAGGTCCAAATGAACAGGTCCATATGAACAAGCCCAAATGTTTTTGTCTATTTTGTAAATCCATGATCATTGTTTTGAAGAAAGAAACACAAAATGGGTATTAAAGAATAAGCTGTTGAATTATCTGTTCTGTTTTTCCTTTAAAGGAAAGGTACCCGTCTAAACAAATTTCGAATATCTAACATATGATTGCTTAGATTACATATCCAGACCTTTTCTATATAAAAGAAGTTTGGGCTAAGGTAGACATTTAAGCCTTGCGAACGTTAAGTAGCCAGTGTGACCTCTTGCCTCACTGCAAGGCCGAGCCATGACGACTGAAGTAGTAGTCGCAGTCGCAATAGAAGAGTTTTCATTTGAAACTGTTCCGTCTTCTTCGTTTGAACGGTGTTTTCTCTTGCAACCTTTCATTACTCCATTGTCCTCGTTGCGGCTCTCACCAACCATACTACTAGTATCTACTTTCATTTCCTTCACTTCGTATGTTCTGAGAAGCACCTCAAACGTTCTTATCTCTGCAAAACTCAACACATCACCAGCGAAAAATGGTATAAGATCAAATGAAACTCACAAGGGAATAAGGAAGTAGTCTATACTCTATATTCCATGACAACTGATTAGTGCCAGTTTCCTCAGAGGAAAAAGAAAGTCAAAACTATTTATGTAAGAAGATTATCTACTTAACAGTGATCCCTTTGACTTATTAACCCAAGTGCTGTGTGACTAAGTCGATGAATACATATCAGGATAAAGTATATGCTAAAGAACTGAACTTTAGTCTAAAGAACATGTTAGTCCTAGGATTGGAAAGAGGTTTCACTCCCAAAGTCATCATTTTAATGCTTTTATTTTGGGATCCTTCATCAGGAAGGAATATTGAGATAATGGGTTGACTACAGTATTTACTTCTACAGCTCTTGCGGTTTGAATTGGAGAAGAAAGTAAAAAGAGATGATGTACAAATGAGGATAAAAATACCTATGAAATCTGATCTGAGGACTTCACAAGTCCTTTGTACTTGCTCGATGCAAGGTGAGAATGAGCAGAGAACTCCATCCTGCTTTAACATCTTTGCTGCAGAAGGAACGGCGAGCCAAGGCTGTGGAAGGTCTAGAAACACCGAATCAGCCAATCCCGACAATTTTTCAGGAAACCCTTCTCCTTGAATGTCTCTAACCTCTACGGTTACTAAACTACTGATTCCGGTCTGCTCAAAATCTTCCCTGTTGCAAAAGTAAAGTAAAAGAAAAGATGCATAAAGACTACTTGTTTGAGAAAAAGCACAACAAGACAGCTACACATAATAGAAGGTTCTACCTTGCAGAGACTGCTCGTTGAGAGTGGAAATCAAATGAATACACATGTCCAGTTGGCGCCACAGCTCGAGCAAGTGAAGTCGAAAGTGAACCACTCCCTGTGCCTGACTCAAGAACAACACAACCAGGGACGACTTCTAGAAACATTACCACAAAGCTAATATCAGCAATGTAAAGAATCTGAGTCCTGTGACTTAAAACCAGTGTCCATAACTCGGGAGTGGGAGCCAGCAAGTATACAAATTTTCCCTTGTTGCTGAATACTTTCGTCCCAAATGGCTTCCCAATCCAATCTGAGTGTTTATATACTCCAAAACGGTTCTGAAGCACAGCGTCTTTGCATACTTCTACTGGTTTCATCGCATCATGTCTTTCATAAACGATAACTAAGTCTCCATCTTCAATATACCTTTTAAAAGACAAGGCCTTCTTTGACTCAGTTGGTAACATCTTGAGATTATGGAATCACTTTTCCGATTGATTTGAAGCTTATGTTCTGAAATTCAAAGTCTCGTGTTAACTACTAAACAACACATTTTCTACTCGGACACAATGGATTATCACTAATCACAATGTACAATCCCAATTTAATTATTAAGCCAGAGCTAATCAATATTAAAACATGTAATCAGAATGAGTCGTTATCAGATGAAACACAGAAGAATATCACGGACCCAAAAATCCTAATTTCAACAAAGAAGCACAATTTTCTTATACAAGTGGTAAATAAACTGGAATTAAACACAACCAGACAAAGCAAAGGCTTCAAAAAGAAAGGAAGCAGAATGAATAGCAAAGCCATAGCGACAACGACGTAGAAATACTCACAGAAGACAAAGCTAAGAACTTGAGCTGACAATGGAGTTCGGGGGAATGGTGTGATATTTGAGAACACATCTGACCAGAGAGAAAAACCTCAGTAGGGTTTTCGTGAATGATTTAACAACCGGATTGGACCGGCGGTCAAATCGCTTGAACTGCAAGTCAATAACAATTCGGTTTGGATTTCATAAAAAAAAACAAAATAGTATAATAATTAATCCAAAAAAGGATCAAAAATCAAACAAACAAAATTGAAAACCGATCGGATCAGTTAAAAATCTGGATTTTTATTTTTATATCAATTTTTTTATTTACAAAATCATAATGTTTTATATTTATGCAAAATTTATATAATATGAAAATATTTTTGTTAGTAAAACTATAATGCACATTTATATAATTTAATTATATTTAGTTTTTTTTGAATTCGTAAAACTTTTATAAATTTAACGTGCTCTAGTTTATCTTATACTTTTATGTTAAAATATCTTCTATCTTTATTACTAAAAAATAAAAAATCGATTCAACCGATCAGACAAATTGAATCATGATTAAAAACGTATCAGACATTTCGATGTTGGGTCCAGTTTTCAAATGATTGGTTTTCGCTTTCCTTTTCAATCAAATCGGATATGGAGACTACCCGGACCAAACTATCGATTTGGTACATTACCAACAGGTCCGATTTGAATTCATACAGAGAAAGTTCGACTGGGCCTTCGTTAAGTTTAAATTTGGCCCCTTCTCTTTTGTTTCTTTCTATTTCCTTTTTACCGGAATCGTCTTTGAAGCTTTAGCAAAACTTGCCGGAGCTTGGTATTCAGGAGGTGTCGGAGTTGAAAGAAATAGTAGAGCTCGGACTCACGGATGCTGAAAATCCTCACGCACGGTGGTTTCATATACCGTACCAGAGTCACCATGTTATCTTCTTCTTCCTCTGCTGGTTTATCGTCTTCGTTCGTTTCTGATCGGGATTCATGGAAGTCTCCGGGATTTCAAAGTTCCGGTATATTATCGCGTGGCTCTTCGAGGAATCACGTCGCTTTTCCCGTTCAGTTTCCTCGCGCTTCATCTATTCGATGTTTTGCCTCTTCAGGCGGTTCCGATAGAATTCAGGTTCAGAACCCTATCGTTGAAATGGATGGTAAGATTCTTCATGATTAGTGCTCTTCACTCGGAATTTGGAATTATCGTTTATTCAACTGTTGACTATTGTTTACTTCATGAAATTACATTACTAAACATAAGCAACTAGGTGTGTGTAAATTGAACGGTACTCAGTGTTATAGATTAGCTTAGTTTCAGTTCCACTATATTGCAATGTTTTAATATGTTTATATCTTGTCGAAAATCAGGTGATGAAATGACGAGGGTGATATGGAGTATGATAAAGGATAAAGTAAGGATGTAGCTATCACCAAGTCCTCACTATTGGATAATATTTTTTGACAGAACTCACACACCATTTTCTTATGTTTGAAGCTTATTTTTCCTTATCTGGATTTGGATATTAAGTACTTCGACTTGGGAATTCTGAATCGCGATGCTACTGATGACAAGGTTACAGTTGAAAGTGCAGAAGCAGCTCTTAAGTAAGTGATACTGATTCGTTACATTTTCTTTGGTTTAGATTCTCCTGATACCGCTCGGAGAATCAGAAAACATTTTAAGCCGGAGCTGAAGTGATAGTTTGGCCTTGCATTTTGCCTTAACAGACTCTTTTTATCAACATATTATTGTCTTTTCGGTGGCTTAAATTCGATATTCCTCTTTCTCTATGTAAAATTAAGCTGACTTAGCGCTTAAACCTTTTCTTTTTGCAGGTACAATGTTGCTATCAAATGTGCCACTATAACTCCTGGTTTGTGATGTCCTTTCATTTGCAACGCATTAGCTGGCTTCCTACCCTGCTCGATCCCGAGGAAGCATTTTATCTTCCTTATGATTGTTTTATGCAGATGAGGGTAGAGTGAAAGAGTTTGGACTAAAATCAATGTGGAGGAGTCCTAATGGAACAATCAGAAACATTTTAGATGGTTTGTCTCTGTGTTATTGGAGAGCAGAACATGTTTTCCTAATAGGATTATCTTAGTTGAATTGCTTTACAGCTTTTATTTCATCAAGCTAGCAGGTTCTTTGGGCCCTTTAATTTTCAATTTTTTTAACATAACGTTTAAAATCTTCAAGGAACTGTTTTCCGTGAACCCATCATGTGCAATAATATCCCCCGGCTTGTTCCTGGTAATTGTTTTGCCTTGTTATGAATCTTTTTTTGGATCTGTATTGAGATACCAAAGGAGGACTCAAAACTTTTGCTTTAACAGGTTGGAAAAAACCTATATGTATTGGTAGGCATGCTTTTGGTGACCAGTATCGTGCTACCGATACAGTAATTCAAGGGCCAGGAAAGTTGAAAATGGTTTTTGGTAAGGTCACACCAAACTATATTCATTCGTGTAGTACCGATTGTAAGTGAATATATCTCATTTGTGTAATTAGTCCCAGAAGATGGGAACGCATCTGTGGAACTCGACGTATATGATTTCAAAGGCCCAGGTGTGGCACTTGCTATGTACAACGTAGATGAGGTCTGTCTCTTTAATTATCTGGTTTTTATCATTTTCTTTACTCTGGTTGTGAAGATTGTTAAATTCGTAACAGTTGTGCTGTGTTTTGTGACATCAGTCAATTCGAGCTTTTGCTGAGTCATCTATGGCGATGGCACTTACTAAGCAATGGCCACTATACTTAAGCACCAAGAATACAATCCTCAAGAAATATGATGGCAGGTTTGTTTATATCTTCTTGGTGATTTCCAAGGCCTAGGTTTGTGTAAGCTATTGCTCTAAAATGTGGTAAACAGGTTCAAGGACATATTTCAAGAAGTTTATGAGGCGAATTGGAAGCAAAAGTTTGAAGAGCATTCTATCTGGTTAATATCTAGCCGCTCTTATTTACTTCAAATTTATTTTCTGCTTCCTCTTTCTTTACATATTCGATAAAGTTATATTATAAATGGTATTATTGTATTAGGTACGAGCACCGCTTGATCGATGACATGGTGGCTTACGCCGTAAAAAGTGAAGGTGGCTATGTCTGGGCTTGCAAAAATTATGACGGTGATGTACAAAGTGATCTTCTCGCCCAAGGTCTATATTCGAAACAACAGTTCCTAAATTTTAGTTTTCTATATGCCAATACCATACTTGACTCTTTCTTTTTCTTTAAATGTAGGGTTTGGCTCATTAGGCCTCATGACATCCGTTTTGGTCTCTATCATAAACTGAAAGCCACGATTCAGTTTTCTTTGCAAATAAAAGTCGTTAACATAATATTTTTTTTGTTCAGTTATCCTCTGATGGGAAAACACTAGAATCAGAGGCGGCTCATGGAACCGTAACTCGGCATTTCCGACTGCACCAAAAGGGACAAGAAACCAGTACTAACAGTATCGCCTCCATATTTGCATGGACACGTGGCTTAGAACACAGGTCTGTAGCTCCTTTAACGCACAACCTTATCGTCCTTTGTTTTGGGATTCTAGCTAGATAACTAACTCTGAGTTATGCGTTTCTTCATACATTTACATATTCCACTTACAGTACACCGTTCTTGTGACATGCAATCTAGTTTCTCTGGATCATCATTTAGATGCACTCTTTTTGCCCATTTTGTTTCTTAAGGGCAAAACTCGATAAGAATGAAAAATTGATGGATTTCGTCAAGAAGCTCGAGTCATCATGTGTAGAGACTGTAGAAACAGGGAAAATGACCAAGGATCTTGCCCTTTTAATCCATGGTCCCAGGTAAGTTACCTTTCCTTTTCTCACTAGCTGCAGTCTGGTCATTTGCATGAAATGCGAAAGAGGTTAAAACCGTCTTGATTAACCAAACTAACTAACCCGAATGTAATCCCAAAACTGAACCAGAAAAGCTAAAGAACGTGCCGGAAAATCTTCATATTAAGCTGTAGTATATATTTTAAAAGAACACCATATTGATGCTAAACCGACGTATACTTGATTTGGTTTTAATACCGTTACCATTGTATTTCTGTTCTTGATGGTATAATAAGTTTTAATGCAGGGTGAGTAGAGATTTGTTCTTGAACACAGAAGAGTTCATTGATGCAGTAGCCTCCAATCTCCAGTCACAGCTCAATTAGCGTCCTGTTGTCTGACCATTCTGGGTACGATACAAGCTCGTCATCATAACAAATACATACGAATGTACAAATATTACTGTGGGGCGGATGAATTTTTTTTTTTTATTTGAAAGTTGTTTTATTTTCTGAGTACGATTTTCTAAATTTTCTGGAAATACAACTTATTGTTTTAACCTAAAGTAACAAGATAAAAAAAAATTACAAAATAAAACAACAAGGTTATGTGGAAAAGAGAATCCAGGAACTATAATTATAAAAGAGACGGTGCAGACGCGTCTAGAGCAGGGAAGGCGAGGAGCCGATCATTCACTTGGTGTGGTCGATAGCTGAGAACAATGTAAAGCAAGATTGCGATGATTTGGAGGAAGAGTAGACTGCGCATGATCATGAAGTCTCGAAAGGTTCATTTTTAGGAGGTAGTTAAAAGAAGAGTCAGAAACAGGTCAAACCGAAGGGACAAACGTAATTCATAACAGAGAAGAGAAAATACGATCAAAGAAAATATCATGGGACTTTATACTGATTGAGCAAATCACACAAGCATTTGAAAGATTTAAACTCTATTGTCTCAATCTATATTTGGTTGTAAGTCTATCAAACCAAATTACACATACATCAAAAAGTTAAAATCTGGTAACTAATGGCGATTTGCATTATAACTAAAGTAAGTGAACATAATAGCTGCGGTATAATTTACTTATGATATCATTATGACTATCTTCTAATCGAAAATGAGAAGTCGTTTCGGTTAAGGATATGGCGCTCATGGTCGTGTGAGATAAAAGTATTCAGACATACACGCGCAGTCTCGGTAAATTGTTGGCCCACTATAAACAACAGATGTGTTAAAAAAAAAACAGACCATAAGTGCCGGTTTAATGTTAGATTGTACCAGATTAAACCGTACTGGACTGGGATCGCTAAAACCCTTCATTTTTGTTTCTGTTGTCGGCTCAGTCACTCACCGGTGCGTTAAACCCTTTCCGTTCTCCCTCTCTTCCCATCATCTCTCTCTTTCTCGCTTTGTATGTGTAATGTCATTGATTGTGAATCGAGCTAGGGTTACTTCTCTCCCGAATTTCCTCGCATGGCGTGCTCTTGGTTTTCGCACCATATGCTCCGGCCGCCTCGGTTTTGCTCCGTCTGATCCAGACTTGCCGGCCTCGGCAGGAACCAAAATTTTGGAATCTTTCAAGGAGGAATTCGAAATTGGCTCTCGAGTGATCACGTTTGAGACGGGAAAAATCGCTCGCTTTGCCAATGGGTCCGTTGTGCTTGGCATGGACGAGACCAAAGTTCTCTCTACCGTTACTTGCGCTAAGACCGACTCGCCTCGGGATTTCTTGCCTCTAACTGTAAGATCGAATTTGAAGCCATTCGGTTTTATGTATTTGTTGAACTGTCTTAGGGAATCTATGATCTATGAGGAATTAAGAAATGTCTAGAGATGTTCAGTTCTATGTATTTGCAGATCTTCCCGCAAGAGAATTTCCCGTTAAGTTGCCTTTTTCTGTTATGGGTTCAGACTGATGTTTATGATACTTGTTGGAAACTCTTTTGTTATATACTGTCAGGTTGACTATCAAGAGAAGCAATACGCTCAAGGCTTGATTCCAAATTCGTATATGCGAAGAGAGGGTGCACCAAAGGAGCGGGAGCTGTTATGTGGTCGGCTTATTGATAGACCAATCAGACCATTGTTTCCTTCAGGGTTTTACCATGAAGTTCAAGTATGAAAATCAGTTCCTTAGAAGATATTCTATGCAGAAGTATTTTGTTTATCTTCATTTGTAACTTTTGCCCCATGCAGATAATGGCAAGTGTTCTATCATCGGATGGGAAGCAGGATCCAGATATACTGGCAGCTAATGCGTCATCAGCTGCGCTCATGCTATCGGATGTTCCATGGGGAGGGCCCATAGGAGTCATCCGGATAGGAAGAATATGTGGGAAATTTATTGTTAATCCAACTATGGATGAGGTAAAGGCGCTATATTGGTATATTCTCTAAATTTACATATTGTAGAGCCTCTGTTTCATTTGTTGTACTCTTTTTGTGGTCAAATTCTTTATAGCTTAGCTCAAGCGATCTCAATTTGATATACGCTTGCACAAGGGATAAGACTATGATGATTGATGTTCAAGCCCGTGAAATCTCTGAGAAAGATCTGGCAGCTGCTTTGAGGCTAGCCCATCCAGAGGTAGGTTTGAGAACCTCGTTGGATTTCATAGTACTATGTAATATTATACATAGTCTTGAATCTTCTTTTTTCTTTTCTTAACCCAGGCTGTTAAGTACCTCGATCCCCAAATAAGGCTGGCTGCAAAAGCTGGGAAACAAAAGAAGGAGTACAAATTGTCCATGCTTTCTGAGAAAGTCTTAGAAAAAGTGGCTGACTTGGCTGCAACACGTATTGAATCCGTCTTCACCGACCCTTCATATGGCAAGGTATGTGTTATCTTCGTTTTCACCTCAAATTTTGATGTTCAGTTATCCTGATAATTTATATATCCAGTTTGAACGTGGAGAGGCTCTAGATAACATTGGAAAAGATGTGAGGAAAGCATTTGAGGAAGAGGGTGATCAAGAAAGCTTGAGCATCCTTCCGAAGGCTGTTGATACAGTGAGAAAGAAAGTAAGCTCTGTAAATTAATATCCGCCATATTCCTTTTTTTGCTTTGAGATTAGGATCTTTTGAAATATATTATGCTCCTCTTTGCTCTTTTTTTGGCAAATCATGTTTTGATAAACCTGACATAGAAATCAGTGCTTGAATCAGATGATTGAATGTGTTTCATTACGGTTTTTCTTCAAAATATTGGCTTCTTTAATTCTGAATAGTTGTGATGCTCTTTTTTCATTTTGAGAACAATTAAATTGCATCGATCTTAGAGATTTCGGAGATTGCATAAATAATCATAAGTAATGGTTAATTGGTTATACGCTTTTGTCCTTTTGTTTCCTGTCTAACTACTTTTTCCCTTTAACTAAAATATCAGGTAGTCCGCTCAAGGATGATATCTGATGGATTTCGAGTCGACGGGAGACATCTTAATGAAGTTAGGCCCATCTATTGCGAATCCCGTTGCTTACCTTCGTTGCATGGATCAGCACTTTTCTCACGTGGAGATACGCAGGTTAGTCCTCAAACTTTAGTTGCGGAGTGTAAAAAATATTGGTAGAAACCTACAGTGACATTACTCTATTCTCTGTATCGTTTCCATGGGTTGATTTCCTTTAACAAAGCTTAGTTTCATTTTTTCGCCACTTCAAAAGTTGTTGGCCTGAAGTGTTGGAGAGAATCTAATGTCACTGCAGTAGATGAGAATCGTACTTAAATATGTTTCATATGTGTGTTGTAAAGGTGCTCTGTACTGTCACACTTGGAGCCCCAGGAGACGCCCAAAGTTTAGATTCACTTGTTGGCCCCCCGAAAAAGAGATTTATGCTTCACTATAGCTTTCCTCCATATTGTACAAATGAAGTCGGAAAACGAGGTGGCCTTAACAGGCGTGAAGTTGGTCATGGTAGGGTCTTTGGTTTCCTTTCTCTATTTGCGTTTAATATCCTAATTCACTTTTTTCAAACAAAACATTGCTGGTACATTTTCTCCTTTCTCTATTTGCGTTTCCTTTCTCTATTTGCGTTTCCTTTCTCTATTTGCGTTTTCCTTATCTGGTCGTGTATATCAACTTTCTGTCTACCTTTTAATTGTACAAGGGTGCATCTTTTTGTCACGTTCGTGTTTTAGAGTTTAACATTCTTTGGCATGTTCGTGTTTTTTTTTTCATCTAGGGGATATTTTGGCTTTATGCTTGACTGCGTTTTACATTTTCTGTAGGAACGCTTGCTGAGAAAGCATTGCTTGCTGTCTTGCCCCCTGAAGAGGTGTTTCCTTACACTGTTCGTATAAATTCGGAGGTAATGTCCTCAGATGGCTCCACGTCAATGGCAAGCGTCTGCGGAGGTATTCATAATCTTTGCAGAGCCAGTGCAAGCTGTCATATGTTTTTATTTTAACTTCATAATGAAAATTGTTCTGCTTTTCAGGTAGTATGGCTTTGATGGATGCTGGAATTCCTCTTCGAGCTCATGTTGCAGGCGTCTCAGTTGGTCTTGTCACTGATTTGGATCCATCAACTGGTGAAATAAAGGACTACCGTATAGTAACCGATATTCTGGTGAATATCTTGTCTTGTCTTTTCTAGGGTTTGTTATGTGACTAATCATGAAATTGAAATGTGAGGTAGTGCAGTAGTTAATCTAACCTTTGTCGTCTATACCATGTTTATTGTTAAGTTATGGATTTTATAGAAATGCATACCAATATTTTTCAGGGTCTGGAAGATCATCTCGGAGATATGGATTTCAAAATCGCTGGCACACGGAATGGTGTTACTGCGATTCAGTTGGATATAAAGCCAGCTGGAATACCTTTGGACATAGTTTGTGAATCCTTAGAAAATGCACGTGAAGCCCGTCTTCAAATTCTTGACCACATGGAGAGGGACATAAATTCCCCACGAAACCAAGATGGGGCTCATTCTCCTCGGCTAGGTTTCTTTTATTTTCTGTTAACCTTAGCTAATAGAATTCCCCATGTTCAAACTCCAGAATTATGTCTGTCTTGCAGCAACGTTGAAGTACACAAATGATGCACTTCGTAGCTTGATCGGGCCTATGGGTATACTCAAGAGAAAGATTGAGGAAGAAACAGGTTATTACGCAAAATGAAATTCACAAGCCTTTGAATAAAATTCACTTAGCTTTTTATATTTTGTGTTTGAAGCTTTACTCAGAAAAACAACTTCTTTTGTTTAGGTGCAAGATTGTCTATTGATGATGGAACATTAACTATTGTTGCCAAGAATCAGGCTGCAATGGAAAAGGCTCAAGAAAAGGTATCTTTTCAGTCAACTCAGCTCTTAACTGATTGATCGATGCCTCGATGGTGTTCGATAGATTCTGATTTTATGCATATCCTCAGGTTGACTTCATCATCGGTCGTGAAATAGTTGTTGGTGGTGTGTACAAAGGCACAGTGACATCGATAAAAGAGTATGGCGCATTTGTTGAGTTCAATGGTGGTCAGCAAGGCCTACTACATATGTCTGAGTTATCTCATGAACCAGTAAGCTTTCTTAGTGATAAACTATGTCTTCTTCTTGTCACGTACGTTTATCTCGAAGATTAATATTGTTTGGTTTATGCAAAAATGGTAACTAAACCTGAATATTTTCATCTGCTAATAGTTAGAACCCAAATCGTAAAGTTTTACTTTATTTTCCTTTACTCTTGTCGAGATATGGTTTAGACTTGCTAATGCAATGCTCCAGGTCTCCAAGGTTTCAGATGTATTACATATTGGCCAGTATCTCACTATGATGTGTATTGAAACTGATGTCCGCGGTAACATTAAACTGTCTCTCAAAGCACTGTTGCCAAAACCCGAACCCATACCAGCATCTAATCCTGATAGAAAACCGCTGGTGAAAGATTTGTCTACAGTCTCCATAGTAAGGTCTAGTGTTGGAGAGACAGTTGCAAGCATGCCCAGTGTCGTAGAGCCACCTCAGAAATCTAAGTTAGCAGTTCCTGCAGTTGTCATCCGTACGGCTGTTGAGTGTGATGAGGCAGAGAAATCATCTCCTGTATACAAGAACATCGAACCCATACGCACTGCGACACTGAAGACAGACCGGAAATTCAAATCCCCTGCCTGTAAACAGACTGCGACACAGAAGGAAGAGGAGGCACTTGAATCCACTACTCCCAAAGAAACTCCATCTAAATGTGGTGAGACACTGAAGCAAGACGGGAAGCTAATATCCACTTCTCCAAGAAACAAGAAAACCTCTAGGAAGGAGAGACAATCAGAGAACGAGGCTGCAGATAGTGCATCTGTTAGTGCCTGTAAACTGAAAATAGGAACAGAAATGTCAGCCAAGATTGAACAAGTCCGAACCCGTGGATTGGTTCTTGATTTAGGTAATGGAATCCGCGGGATGTACAAATTCGAGGTATGTTTCAGAAAGTCCCCCTTTGACTCATTCTCCTATGTTCTTGAGTTACTTAATATTTGATTTGTATTGGTTGCTTACGGTGTATGAGTACAGGGCGATGAAGAGGCAGAGTTTGAGATCGGAGACACATTGCTGGTGAAATGTACAAGTTTTAATACTAAAGGAATCCCTGTGGTGGCTTTAGTTGAAGAAAAGGAAGATTAATGGTAAAATCTCTTTCTTCTCTATAAGGTTTTTAACCCAAGGGATCACGCAGAATCGATCATAGAGAGTTTTGTATGAAATGTTTCATCGTGTATTGGATAATCTTTAGCTGATTTTGGTGAGCAATTCTTGTTAGATAGAATCAATAGCTTCATAAAGGTAAAACAGTGTACTCAATTAGTGTAATATGTTTTTGCAGATTGAGTAGTCAGCCTTTTAGTTTGGCCTTGGTTCGGTTTGTAGCAATAATTTGAATCATAGAGAAACTGAACCAGACCTATGATTTTGGCATGTCGTTTTGTTTCTCTTTGATTGTGGGTGAGTTATAATGACTTAGGATATGTGCCTAATGTAAGTTTCATCTTTTTGGCCCAATCCTGCAAAAATACAGAAGTACTTAACTCAAATCGGTAGTAATATATCAACACTGGAAATAGAAACTACGAACGGACCCTAGTGGTATTTGTTAATAACCAAAATTGATGTGAAAGATCTATTCCCTCTCGAACGTTTAATATTCGTTAAGATTAAAGCTTAAACATAATTGTTGGGGTGTATCAAACTGCTGGGATTTATATATACACCAATTATGAAACGATTGGGCAGTACACAATCATACCGCAAATGTTGTAGTACAGATACATGAGCCAAGTTCTGTTGCATTCATTCACGTTTTGTGACGTTTTGTAGTGACAAAGACTACGAAGGACAGAAACGAGAGTTTTACATATGTTTTAGTCCCACATCGTAAATAGATTAAGACAGAACGAACACGAAACATATATAAAATGGAGAGACTCTGATTGGCAAACTCACGGAGCCGTGCAATAAGCACATAGCGAACTATTCTTTCGCCTTTTACTAAAGAATACCGTGTGCTTGTTGCATTAAGCGGCATACGCCTATTTTTGGATGGGTTGTCTCTAATGAGATCAACCCTATCAAATCTAATAACTCAAAATTTTTGGTCTTAAATTCGAACCGTTTAATCAACTCTCGTAACATAACTCAAATTAAGTGTTAGCATCATATATAGTCCCATACTGAAGCTTTGTTTCTCTTTTCCATTACTTAAACTGAACAGTAGACTGGAAAGAAAATTCCAATACCAAGCCGAAGTTTACCTTTCAAAAGAATCACAATCCTCATAACAAAATCATACCTTTCTGTCTTTTGGCTAAGAATCTAAGATCAAATGTAATATCTACTTTCGGTCCAGATGGTGTTAGCTCCCCGTCAAAATAGCTTTTGCTATTTGTGCTCACAGTCGTCGCCCATTCGTTGCATTATCGTTTTGAGTTAGCCATGATAAATCTTCGACGTCTTTGTTGAACGATTTAAGTCTGGTTGTTTAGTCCCACATCGAGTTATGCTTGATTGGACGAAAGTAAATAGTCATGGGCCCATCAACAAAACTATCCAGGCCTAATGTGCTTAGCCATTTTTCAAAAATGACCTGTACTGTTAAGTTTTCATGTTGACACGCTACAATCGGAATGCTGACATATACACGCTACAACATGACGGTTGCTTTTTTATGGTAGACTTATATTAGCAAATTTGAACATTTCTAAGGGACAATACGAAATTTAGAAAATCGATTATAAATTGCGATCAATAGATAAACATGATTATTGAAAATTGGATCAGTAAATCGATTTTGTTGATTTTAAAGAAAACCAAAGTGTGTGTAAAATTAATTGGGAGATTTGTGTAGCCCATTAGAAATGTCCAAAGTTCGTATGTGAAAATACGGGAAATAGCATAAGGCATGTATATACTATACTGTGGTTTTTGTTCTCGCAAAAGAAGTTAGAAAATCATATAAAATCAAGGGAGACGACTGAAACATTATATCTTTTGTTGGATCAATGAATACAGATAAGCAGATAGTGGATCTGATGAACGACAATAATACAGAGAACGATGATCATAAGAACCCGCGTGTCGGCGAGAGCGGCTTGGAGTCGAAGAAGGAAGCGATCTTTCCTAGCTATGATTTCCAGCCTATCCGCCCGAATGCCACCTTCGGATTGTCTCACTCCGCTTTAGATCTCGCCGGATCGGTCAATTCCACGGCTGCTAGGGTTTGGGCTGCTTCTGATTCAAAACCGGTTTTAGCTTCTTCCGCAAGAGTAATATTTCTAAATTACCATCTCTCTCCCGGTATTGATGATTTGGGATCAATCTCCTTCGTTTGCGTAAACAATTAGTCTGCGTTCGTTCCTTAGAAAGATTGTCCGTTTATTATGTGATCAAACATCCTCATTTATATGTCTTAGTAGTAGCCTCTTCTTATCAAACTTCTTCAATTCTGAGTTTTGCTGTGTTGATGGAAATGTTCTAGTTCTGGTTCCCAAGCTTCGCTGTGTGTTTTTATTCACTGTGCTTACACTATAAAATCCTTTGCCTAACTTGATTTTTTTCTCCAGTGTGCTAACACTATATGGTTAGGGTAATGACAATTTTCACACTTACGGATTCATTTCTGTCCCTTTAGTAGCCTTACTTGTTGCATATGTTTGTCTCTACAGAGTCATGGTTCTGCCGGCTCTTATGAACCTTCGACCTTATTTGCTGGGAAGGATCTAAGTTCCCCTGAGTCAGCTATTATATCTGCGATTGATCGGACAATGAAGACACATGCTGATAACTTGCTGAATGTTATGAACGGTGTCAGTGCACGTTTAACGCAGCTGGAGACCAGAACCCAAAATCTCGAGAACCTGGTGGATGATGTGAAAGTTTCTGTTGAGAACAGTCACGGAAACATTGATGGGAAAATGAGACACCTTGAAAACATCCTGTTAGAGGTAACTTACCACTTTTTTAGGAACGTAATGGAGATTAGTTTGAAATTAGAAATACCAAATTAATCTGAGATACTGAACAAACGTTCTTTTCTCCCTTTTGGGATGCCACTTCTAGCTTGTTCTGGGGATTATGATCTTTTTTCTTCAAAGAAGTTTCTGGTTTCATGATTTTCATCAATATTAGAAGCAATCTTCATGCATCTGGCTTTCATACTTTTTGACACACAATCTGCCAAGCTTCTTAATTTCCTGAGTACCTTCTTTTTATAATTTGCATTCAGGTGCAAAGCGGTGTACAGTTGTTGAAAGACAAACAAGAAATAGTTGAAGCACAGCTTCAGCTTTCAAAGGTTCAGATACCAAAGGTAAACCAGCAGCCCGAGACGCATTCTACATATGTTGAACCCGCTGCTCAACCCCCTGCATCATTGCCCCAGCTACCAGCTTCTGCTGCAGCTCCCCAGTTTCTTACTCAGCCGGGCCGCCCGCCACTACAATTTACCCAACCGCCTGTCTCACAGCAAAGTCTCCCGCCACCTTCATCACAAGTGTCGCAGCTTCCCAGCCAATTTTCTCCTCAACAAGAGCAGTATTACTCGCCTGGTCAATCCCAGCCTCTGCCTCCAACCCAGTCACTGCATCAATCACCTTACCAGTCACCTCAACAACCACAAAACCCGCAACAGCTTCCTCCTCAGCTTCAACAATCATCATCCGGGTTCAATCCGGAGGAACCACCTTACCCTCTGCAATCTTACCCGCCAAATCCGCATCGTCAATCACCTTCCCATCCACCTCCTGGTTCCGCCCCATCTCAGCAGTACTACAACGCTCCTCCAACTCCACCATCAATGTACGATGGATCAAGTGGCAGATCCAATTCAGGTTTCCAAGTTGGGTATTCTCCTGAACATTACCCGTATACCGGGCCATCCGCGAAACCACCACATCAGAGTGGAAGCGGATCTGGTGGTTACCCACAGCTCCCAATGGCACGCCCACTACCACAATCTTTACCAGTGGCTTCAGGTATCAGCAGTGGTGGAAGTGGCGGGTCCAGTTCCCCAAGCTCAGGAAGTAGAGTCCCAGTTGATGATGTGATCGACAAAGTGGTTAGCATGGGATTCCCAAGGGACCAAGTGAGAGGAACAGTGAGAACATTGACTGAGAACGGTGAAGCCGTTGACCTCAATGTTGTTTTAGATAAGCTGATGAATGGAGATAGAGGAGGTATGATGCAACCGCCAAGAGGTTGGTTTGGTGGTCGTTAGTCGTCTCCACTTGTGGCTTCGCTTGACACTGTATAAGTTTCATTTCTCACCTCAGATTTCTACTTGGATTATATCTTTGGATTACCACCTCCTTTGTTCCATTTTCGATATCAGTACATTTTTTCAGAGCTTTTTCTGTGTTTGAAACCCGAAAGTCCTGTGTTGCCTTTTGTATATTTGACTCTGTAAATCAGAGACCTTGACAGTTGCTGACTGTGTGCAGGCTTCTTCGTTCGTTGCTGCTTCTTACAAAATGCAAACATACTTTCTTTTTGTTTTGCTATGGTGCTGGCTCGATATTATGGATTTACTACTACATATCACACACATACATCAATGTTTCTTTTGTTTCTTTATTTTTTTTACGTTTTTGACACAAGTAAAAGGACAAAAATACACCAGCCAAAGTTATTTCCATCTAATTTTGTGAAAGTAAATTGTATTTTCTTTTTCTCTTAAGCTATACAACTTATATTCGCAGACACCAAATAATTTTTTTTAATATGTTAAATAGATAAAATATAACAGTTAAAACATATATAAATTTGGTTTTGTTGTACCAAATACATTGGCAGACACCAAATAAGTTTGATTTCATTTGCATGAATTTTAAGATAAGGGTTTGATTCATTTGCATGAATTTTAAGATAAGGGTTTGATTCATTTGCATGAATTTTAAGATAAGGGTTTGACTTGGTTTAAAATTCTTTTTAATGTTTAGAATATCTAATATATTATTTGAAAAATATTTTAATATATAATATTATTAGTAACACTAAATATTCCATATTTAGATTTTGCAAGTAGATAAATTTTTATTTCTAATATATTCAGTGTTTAGAATCTCTAATATATTATTTGAGAAACATTTTAATAAAATAATTTTATCTTGTTATTATGCTAACGTGTTATCACCATAGTGAATTTCAAATAAATATATAAATGAACATAAATTATTAAAATATTTATAATATATGTTATTGTTATTAATTTAATTATAAAATTAATTTATTTTATTAAAATAACAAAAAAAATTATTAAATTCGTAAAAAACAATTATTTTTATTTTTTAATTTATATATAAAAATTAATATTAAAAATAATTTTAAATAAAACTTAAAATTATAAAAATATTTAATTTATATTTATTAATAAACAATAATAATTTATAAATATTTTTTGTCATCATATATATATATATATATATATAAATCTAATAAAGTTTGATTTGGCATAGAGTTGAGTTCGGTTTGGTTATTACGCCTTAAAACTCAGAAGAGCCGAAGAAGCCCATTATAGAGCCCTCTAGTCCCCCCAACATAAGTATTTGTTTTTCCTAAAACCCTAAATCTCAAATTTCCTTCCTCTTTCCGTTGTCTCTCTGGTGGCTTATCACCATGCCGAAGCATTACAGACCAGCGGTGAGCATTTCTGCTGAAGCTGAATATTCGTTGATATAGAACCATTTTCTTTTTCCCTTTTCTCGATAAATTGTTTATCTGTTTTTTTCTTTCTTACTACTAATATAGTTATGGCTCTGTTTGTCTTTTGCAGGGGAAAAAGAAGGAAGGAAATGCGGCTAGGTACATGACCAGGTCGCAAGCACTCAAACATCTTCAAGTTAATTTAAATTTCTTCAGGTTCACTCTCTCACTTGTTCTCCTTCACCAACGCTATTTTTCTTCGATTCAATTGTTCGGATAAGTTTATGTGTGCTCTGTTTTTCTCGAGACGATTTGTGTTTTGTCAGTTTTTTTTTCTTCTGATAACTGAATCGAGGTTCTGTAATGATTTTTGTCGTTTTAATATTTGTGCTAAGATTTTGGGGATTAATTTCTCTGTTAACAATTCAACCAGGGTTTAACCTATTATGCTTTAACGATTCCTTAGTTTTATCCTCAGTTTGTATATTTTGTCTTATCAATATTGGTAAAAGGTATATCCCATATATTATGTTTTTTCAACAGGTAACCAATCTGCTATCTCTACTCCACAATCGTTGAATAAAGAGATTGCACTTTGGTTTTGTTTCTGTACATTTCCATGACTGCTCAATTGTATCTGCCAATTTGTGCAATTTGCAGGAGACTATGTATTGTCAAAGGTATATTTCCCCGAGAACCAAAGAAGAAGGTGAAGGGAAACCATCACACGTACTACCATGTGAAGGACATTTCTTTCCTTCAGCACGAGCCACTTCTGGAAAAGTTCAGGGAAATAAAAACATACCAAAAGAAGGTACTAAAAGCCAAGGCCAAGAAAAATGACGAGCTTGCACGTCTTTTGCTTACTCGCCAACCTACTTACAAGCTTGATAGACTGATCCGTGAAAGGTTCGCTGCAGAAAATTGAATCTATAGTTGTGTCTCAACATCCATGAATTTAGATCGTTCATACCCATTTCTGATCTTGTTCTGGATATATAGGTATCCTACGTTTATTGATGCACTACGCGACTTGGATGACTGTCTTACTATGGTTCATCTTTTTGCGGTGTTACCTGCTTCAGACAGGGAAAAGCTTGAAGTTAAACGAGTCCACAACTGTAGAAGGTTAGAATCTTCTATTTCCTCTTGGACCCTTGTTTCTTTAATGATTGGTAGCTTTCGTGTTTTCGTATCCCTGAGCTTATATTTCGCCTTCTTTGTGAACAGATTGAGCCATGAATGGCAAGCTTACATTTCGCGTAGTCATGCATTACGGAAAGTGTTTGTGTCTGTAAAGGGCATATATTATCAGGTTTGTATTACTTTATCTTCGAAGTATTTTAATGGAATTGGTGGAGTACTTCCTCATTTGGCAAAACTTGGAAACTATTTTGATAGGCTGAATTAGAAGGTCAAAAGATTACTTGGTTGACCCCCCATGCAGTACAACAAGTGTTTACGAATGATGTTGACTTTAGTGTCCTGCTAACCTTTTTGGAATTTTATGAGGTGAGAAATCCTAATCTCTATTTCCCGTCATTTGTTAAATGTTAACTTAATTAGTCAGATTGGTACAAATTACTTAATTAGAGTTCTTTAGTCCAACGTTTTGTTTGGACTTATGCTGACACTTTTTTTTCCTTTTGACACAGACTCTTCTTGCATTTATCAACTTTAAGCTTTACCATTCTCTGAATGTGAAATATCCGCCAATCCTTGATTCTCGTTTGGAAGCTATGGCTGCAGGTATGTTGTTCTCCTTTAAACAGGCGTGATTTTCCGCATAGATATCATACGGGTGTTCATATGTGACCATTAGAATGTGAAATCTGTTACTTTGATTAATATTTGGACATGTCGTAATTGTTGCAGATCTCTATGCACTGTCGAGATACATAGATGCTAGCGCTAGAGGCATGTCACTAGAACCCAAAGTTGATGCTTCATCTAGCTCACAGTCAAATGACCGAGAAGAATCCGAACTGAGACTTGCACAACTTCAGCACCAACTGCCTTCGAGTGAGCCTGGGGCGTTGATGCATCTTGTTGCAGATAATAATAAAGAGGTTGAAGAGGATGAAGAAACAAGAGTGTGCAAGTCACTCTTCAAGGATTTGAAAATTTTCTTGAGCCGTGAGGTATGTTACCGATTCTTTCCTCTGAGACACATTTCATCACTCAATTATCTTGTAAAGTAATTGGTAAAATTTAAACTGGTATGGACAAATATTTTTGCTTGTTACTTAATCAAACCAGTGACCAATCAAATAAAGTAGAAGTTATAGTATGAATCGTTAACATGTCTATGTGGTCAAAGACAACTAACTATTTTAAATAAAGGCATTATTAAAAAACAGATATGCTGAGAGTATGTGCTTAGTGGTATTGACACCTAGAACTATCGTTTAATCCTACCCGAATTTTTATTAATGATTGTATATCTGGGTTTTTGAGTTTCTCCTCGATCAGTGACCCAGAAGATAATGAATTTTTTCATGGCAGGGGCATGTCTCTTGTTTAATCGTTTTGTATTGTTATGTAGGTTCCAAGAGAGTCCTTGCTTTTTGTGATTCCTGCATTTGGTGGGATGGTGTCTTGGGAAGGAGAAGGTGCACCTTTCAAGGAGGATGATGAGAGTATTACACATCATGTAAGCCATTTAGCTAGTTTAACATTGATTATTGTCTCCTAAAGTGTAGGTATATC
Organism: Pugionium cornutum; assembly: GCA_018901935.1. Taxonomy (NCBI): domain Eukaryota; kingdom Viridiplantae; phylum Streptophyta; class Magnoliopsida; order Brassicales; family Brassicaceae; genus Pugionium; species Pugionium cornutum. The sequence continues at coordinate 13,448,996 of CM032158.1, read as the reverse complement.
GATCTCAAAATCGTCCATTATATTTTGTAGATCATTGATAAGCCAAGCGCAGGCCATTTATATCTGTCAAGGGAGTATGTTCAACCACAATGGATCTATGACTCTGTGAATGCTCGCATAATCTTGCCAGCTGAAAAGTATATGGTCGGAAGGTAACATATTCATAATCCCTGGTTGTTTCTTCTTTCACTGTAATTGTAGTAGCTTTTTAAACATCTATTACTGTTGTTTTATTTACAAGTAGAATTCCACCACCGCATTTGTCACCATTTGTGGACAATGAAGCAGAAGGATATGTTCCTGATTACGCTGAAACCATTAAAAGGCTACAAGCAGCAGCAAGAAACGAAGTTCTTCCGTTGCCAGGTGTTGGGAAAGAGGATCTTGAAGATCCTCAAAGCTTGTTATACGCTGGTGTTATGAGCCGAGCCGAGGACGCAGAAGCTGCTAATAACAAGAAGAAGGTTTGAGTTTGTACTGATATGTGAACAGCTCAATCATGTTGAGGTTTTGGATGTGTTGATTGAGTTGGTAACTTTGTATTTTGTTGGTCTCAATTAATTTAGATGGCAGCGCTGGAGAAGCAATACCATGAGGAACTGAAGAAGGAACTGAGGGGAACTGCAGATGTTGTATTGCCTATAGATGAAGGTGAAGAAGCTGAGGGTAAAGAGTCAGTCACAGACGCAAGTAATACGCAAATCGCTGAAGATAACGCGGATATGCCCACAGTGATGATGTCCCGTAAGAAGAGGAAGCTCTACGATGCCATGAAGGTACCATTCATTATGTTTGTTGATAGTTTCTATAGCTCTGGCAATTGCAATGGCACATTCAAGACTGGAGTCAATTGTTTATTTTGTCTTTGTTTTCTGAAATATTGCAGATGGGGCAGAAAAAGAAGAATGAAGGTGTTGAACGAATCAAGCAGCGCAAGAAACAGCTGAATGCTGCTCAAGAATAACGTTTTTACTACATATATGAAAAAGATTTTGCAGTTCTATCTCTCTTCATTTACTGTCAAATTTTAAAATGTTTGATTGAATTAACAATGTAATCACAATACAAGCAGTAATGTGTCTTTCTATCTGTTGCATTTCTAACTCTAATTTATGTAAAAATGGTGGGTGGTCTCTTTTTACTACTATATTCGAATTTAACTTTTTATCAATATCGAACGTTTTATTTAAATATTAACGATAACCCGCAATTTGCAATTTGTTCATAACTGTACCCATTTTTGCTTTGTGTTACATAGAAATTCAGAATCGGGTTTGCTGCTGAACATTACAAGAACGAAGTAGGAACTATGAAATCTGGCATGATATCAATGTTTGTAGACATACGAAACGAAGAGTGTAATACTTGAATTGGCCATGGCGTTTCTTCTGTTGTAACAAAAAAACAAACAATGAAGATTACATCAAGCAAACAGGTTGATTAAGCTTTTAGGCCAAGGTTGATGCCATAGCAAACACTCTGCGTCAGAATGTTCCACTGGTTATATAGCTAATATAACTCCGGCTACTGAGAGAAGGAGACATGAACGGATTGCGTTAGATGAGCGCAGCTGAGACAAAGAGAGGTAAAGAAATGGTAAGAGAGCTATTATTGCTTCTACTGAGTTACTTCTCTTAGCTATGTCTTGAGAAACAAACAGTCAATTGAGATTACTGAGCAGATTATGCTGGAGATTGATCAAGAAGGCGACCGAATGCGTATATATATTCCATACGATTTGCTCTCTTTTTTTTTTTACTTGAATTTGTACTCTTAATATTCTTCAGTAATAATGACAAACTGTCAAGGACTCAAGAATAGGCACTTTTGTATTGATTCCCCAAAGGAACGATAAGAAGAAGGGATTCCCAAAAGAATATGGAAATGATTGTGGATACTTTTCTTCCGAGGAACTCCACATGAAATATACATAAAAAATAGCTGTAAAAATAATAACGCCGTTGCCGGGGATCGAACCCGGGTCACCCGCGTGACAGGCGGGAATACTTACCACTATACTACAACGACCTTTTGGTTAAGGTTTGTTAAAGCAAATTTATTATTAAAACACATTTATTCTTTCACTCATACAATGAATAGAGAAAAATATTTATAAATTATATTTTATTAGTAAATATAAATTATATATTTATATAATTTTAATTTTTATTTAAAATTACTTTTAACATTAATTTTTGTATATATAAATTAAGAAAAGAAAAATATATTTTTTACGAATTTAATAGTTTTTTTGTTAGTTTAATAAAATATATTAATTTTCTAACTAAATTAATAACAATGATATAATTGTAATTATTCTAATAAGTTAAACTCATTTATATATTTATTTGAAATTTACTGTAGTGATTACACGTCAACATGATATTTATGTTAATAACACGTTCGAGTAAGGTTATTTTCTTAAAATGTTTCTCAAATAATATATTAGGGATTACGGTAGTAACTTAAATCTATTTATATTTATTTGAAATTATTTATAAATTAACGTATAAAAAATTGAAAAAAATAAAAAATTATTGTTTTTGTAAATGTAATAATATTTTTTGGTTAGATGAATAAATTATATTCTCTAACCAAATTAATATCAATGACATGTATTATAAAATCAATGGCATGTATATATTCTAGTATTAGTGACATGTATTCTCTAACCAAATTAATATCAATGACATGTATTCTTTAACCAAATTAATATGTAGTATTGACACATAACATTTTTATTATTACCACGTTAGGATAAATTTATTTTATTAAAAAGTTTCTGAAATAATATATTAAGGATTAGAAACCTATTGCATTTACCTTATAGAGATGATTATAATGAAATAAAACGATTCGATATAACTTTCTTAGACAATTTCGGACCACGAGGCAGTAAAGTCACGAGCGATATGCTGACAACAGAGACTCCACTTATCAGATAGCTCTCCTCCAGTCCCAATACACTGTACAATCCTCTGTTTCACACTCTCCCTCTCTACTGGTAAGCCGTTTACACCCCCCAGATTAAATAACGACTACAACAGACTTATAAGCACAACCCCTTATCAGCCACGTTCCCTTATGCAATTCCCAGGTAATAAATATTTATAACTCTCTGCTTTTTCGATCAGATGAGCTGGGAGATGAACAGCAGAATATGACCGCGGGATCGGACCTAGTTTCCCGATAATTTCCCTGAATGTATACTCTTCAGGAAACATATCAAACAGATCAGTTCCTCTACATATCACATCTTGGATTCTTTTCGGATTTAGATAATGAGAGAATCTGACCCTGTCGTTGTGGCTGTACGCCTTCATCTTGAATATAAACTCGCTGATGTGCCTGAAACAGAAACTGCAATGCCATCCAGAATCTGCTAAAAGAATGTTGCCTTGACGGAAATGAGCATATCTTGTTTTCCCGGGCTTGTATTGATGAATTGAAGCTCTCCAACTTTTGTTATCGACGAAATACTCAAATGAGTATAAATAGTTTTTCAACTGAAGATGAAGAATCGGTGGATACCCATCGCACCATCTAAGCAGATTTATGGTGTGAGCACTCGGAATCTCATCAACATCAGACATTATCAACAGGTCATCTTCTTCTATACCCGCTAGTCTGATCAGTTGATCCAATGCAATCCTCTGGTACGCTTCTTCCACAAACGGGTTTTCGCCTTTCTTGAACCTTCCTCCAATGTTCCCATAAGTCAGCCTCGGCTCGACAAACTTGAACTTCCCCCGGTTTCCAGCAAAAACCAACGGTTTAGGCAAACCAGTGAATGTCGAGTTTGATTCCAGAACCACAAACTGAGTTATGTAAGGATACAGCTCTTTCCACCGGATAGTGAGCATATCAACTTCATTGCTGAACAAGACAGCATCAAAGACTCTTTTTGGAGATTCACGGTGTTTCCAGCCATGAATACTGCAGAGTGTTTCCATGGAAGCGTTCTCGTGATAGTAATGGGGTAGCGTTTGAAACGGCTTAGGTGGTGATTGCCAAAGCGGCCTCAAGAAATATGTGAGCTTCTGACCATGCAAATACACTCCGACAATGAACATGGGCACAATGGTGAAGAATAAGATATATGTCTTGAAATCGAGCCCGCGCAACAAACATCTAAGCCTTGAGAAGGCCTTGGCTACTCGAGAACCATCCTGCAAACGAAAACCAAGCCCAGAAAAATTCAGAAGCTTCATATGATTATGTAGAAGTTTCACACAGAAATCAGAGTATTATACAATTAATAATATTATCCACAACAGTTATTAATCTCCTTTCAGAATCGAAAATCTCTTACAAATCAAATATTCGATTCCAATTCCAGATAACAATAATACAGTCCTTCCAGATATTTGTATAGTGTGCACACAAAGAATCAAACCCTAAAACAATTATGCCAAATTTCAAAAACAATATGTTTAGGGATTATCAAGGGACAAAAACAATAAATGTTCATGATAATTGGGAGACAAAAGAGCCCATTAGACCGTCGCTTCAAATTCTTCATCCAATCGTCCTCTCGATTCTTAAATCCTGACAATTACATAAGATTAAGAACAAAAAACCCTATGACGAGTAATATATAATAAGAATCGCAAAAGCAAAAAACGCATTACTGCCAATTCTCATCCAATTTTAGAAGAAGAGAAAATGGTATAGAATCTCGATTTTCTTAATGCCAAACAACGCAGTAAACAAAAACCAAAACCAAATCAGAATGAAATGAATAAGAAATTACAGCAAGTTGCGGAAACCTATTAGAACTCAGAACTCACCTGTCCACAAACATCTTCGCAGATATCATCCGTCTTCTTGGAACTATAGTATCCATCGGACATTATTTACCCAGAAGGAAAAGGAGCTTTCTCGGAATAAATTTGTGAAGAAGAATCTCAAACCCAGAAAATCGAAGGCCAAAAATTTGTCAGAAACAATAAAACCAAATAATTAAGGAGAAAAAACAGAGAAGTCTCGGAGTATAAATACCCGAGGAAATCTCTCTAAATCTATCCCTCTCCCTCTTAGGAAAACTGCAACGCCAATTATAGCCGTTTGATTTGATGCTTTCTAGTTTATATATTCTCAAAACTGCTGGAATTAATTAATTTTATTGACAATTAAGGGAAAATGTTATTACAGGACAAGTGGCAAAAATACTCATCCCTCGGATGTTACCGTAAGTGGGCGCCTAGACATGGATCCTACGGTCAGAAATTGTTAATACCGTGTTGTTCTGTCCATGAAACTATTTGCCAACACATTATTTGAGCTATGAAAAATTTTAAATTAAATTTAAACCTAAAACCAGTGACAAAATTAAAATTTTGGGATTGGATTTTCCATTCATTGGTGCTTACTGAAGTTTTTTAAAGGTATACGAAGAAACAATTTCAATCTTATCCAAAGTATTGTATTATTTTTACATCTTTTAAGTAGTTGGTAATAACCAAACGAAAAATTTTAATATATTATTGGAAAAGTATTTTATGAAAATAACATTCGTGTTATTAAAAAATAGTACGATGACGTAGCATAATCCAATAAATTTTAATTAAATTTATAAATAAATTTAATTTATTAAAATAATTACAATACATGTTATTGTTATTAATTTGATTAAATAATCAATATATTTTATTAAACTAATAAAAAATATTATTAAATTCTTAAAAATAATTATTTTTCTTTTTTTTTAATTTACATATACAAAAATTAATATTAAAAATAATTTTAAATTAAAAATAAAATAAAAGTTAAAATTATATAAATATTTAATTTATGTTTACTACTAAACAATATAATATAATTCACAAAAAAAAATCCATGTGACATGATTATAAATCTAGTTGATAAAATTTTTCTCCACTTGGCGTGATTATAAATTTAGTTCGTATTATGATAGAAAATGTTTCTCTTATATAATAATATCTACTCTTATTTATTGTTATTTGGGATATATCGTAAAAAATAAGATATTTTCTAATTTTGTCTGATGTAATTATTAATATTATATATACTACTTAAGTAGTATATTGTATATGATTGTTATATATATAAAAATATAAAGTACTAATGGATATACTACTTAGGTAATATATGTAAAAAAAACATATATTTCTGAATGTGGTTTTCGTCTTCAATTCGTAAGTCAATATTACATGGTCCCGTGACATGAAATCTTTAAATTTTAAAATATATATATATTAGATTAGATTAATAACAGTTTGAGTTCTTTAAAGGTAGGAATATGCTTTATTGTATATGATAATTGCAATGTCAAACAATAATAAATAGTAATTTGAACTGAGTCTTCGTCCACCCTGTGTCTTACGAGTCAATATTACATGTTTCCAAGACTTCCAAGTGACCGAGTAGACGTAGTAGGTACTAATTTCTTAGTTAAGACAGAATAACTATAACCCTACCATTCTTTTTTTTCTACAATTAAAACTCAATTCCGTAGAACACGTTAACTAAAGCTATTCAAAAGATTTTGAAAACTTGGTGGCTTAATTAAATATCCGAAAGGTTAAATTATTCAATAATGAGTCTAAGTAAATAGGTAACCTAAACTTTTTTGGCTAACAGTATTTGAAACTCTTTTAATCATAGTTATTTATATTAACGTCTTACGTGGAAAAATATTCGTAAATTATAGTCTTGTTCGTTTGGTTGCTGAAAACGGTTGTGGCTACGATCAATCATGCGGCTGCGACTACGACAGATGTTGTTCGTTTGTCAGCCGCCACCGGTTGCGCTTGATCATTGATTTTTAGTCGTACCGCTGTTTTAATCAGCGGTCGAAAAAATTACGACGCACGATGCAGCGTCTACCGCATGTACCTGCGCCTGTTAAACGAACAACAATCTGCCGCTGCCGCATAAACATGCGGCTGACAAACGAACATGACCTATATAATATTATTTATTACTAAATATAAATTAAATATTTATATAATTTTAACTTTTATTTAAAATTATTTTTAATATTAATTTTTGTATATGTAAATTGAGAAAACAAAAGTACTTTTTATGAACTTTTAATAGTATTTTTGTTAGTTTGATAAAATATATTGATTCTCTAACCAAATTAGTAATATTTTATATATTGTAATTATTCTACTAACTTCATATTTATATATTTATTTAAAACTCATCGTGATCATCGTGATATTTCTGATAATAGCATGTCATATTAAAATTATTTTTTTAAATGTTTTTCAAATAATATATGAGGAATATTTTTGCATGGTTTACCAATCTTACAATTTTGAAAAATTATGATATTTATCATATGCAACTTATAAAATGTGTTAAATATAAAATTAGATATTATTGAAAAGGAAGTATCGAAAACGTTGATAGGGTGAAAGATAAAATTAAGGAATCGTGGATCACACAACTCTGGAGTAGAGACTGGAATATAGTGTTTGTTGACCCAACAAATAAGTTTCGTTCTCCAACTCTCTTCATACGTATCTATTTCGTTCACGAGGATTAATGATAACCTCATTTCTTTTTACGATATTACACCCACCAATTTTGTAAGAACATGTTTTGTCGCTTTTATGGTCTTCGAATCTTTTTGTCTTTTTTGTTTACTTGTTATAACTCTCCTGAATTAGAGTCAATTGGTTGGGAAATCATCCAATTAAGCTCTAGGATAATCTTTTTTGTTGTTGTTTCGAGCATGCTTTTGAATCATATGAATCCGATAGATGTGAGAATATATTATGATGCTAGTTTTTGACAATTTTACTTCAAACAACATTTTGACGTGAAATCTTCATCGAAAGACACAAAAATACCGATGCAAATTCAATGTACTGTTGTGTCCACATAACTTGAATTATGGATAATCTCTTAGATTATTAATTCGACAAAAATTTGAGAATGAATAAATACACTCAATATAATTGACTAATAGGCCCATAAATATTGATTTGCAACTGGTCTCTGTTACAGTTAATGGCTTGTCGTTTCATGTTGTTATAAGCCCATATCGTTGTCGCACATGTTAGTTTTTCCTTTATATAGTTTTATCGTTCTGGCATGTGATCAATTAGAAAATTCTACAATCAATGTAAAACCTTAAATTGACATTTAAATTTTCTTATATTAAAGTCATAAGTAAACGAAGTCTATTTAATATCCACGTGTCATGTATTCGTGTCTACTGTCCAAACAAAACCAAAACTGTTATTTCGAAATTAAGACAACTTAGTTGATAACTATAAACGACGTCAAACTATGAACCTTTTCAAGATCTCACGACCAAAAAAAAAAAAAAAGAATTACCAAAAGTCAAGTTTCCAATATATTTAATCAACAAGGTGAATATTCAATACTACCAACATCAATTAAATAAAAAGAAAGAATACTGAGGTAATAAACAAAGACAATTTTTAACCGCACAATTAAAGAAAACAATACATCTCAAGAAAGGTTGGACACGTGGACTAAGACAATTTTTATCCATCCATTCTTTTCCAAAGCAATTTATCAATTATTATTATAAAAACTATGAAAAAACAATAAATTCCTGGAAATATATTGATTTGTTTCGTTTTAAGTAATTGCCTATTTGTAAATTTAACGAAATTGTCTTGAAATCATTTTTAGGCTTCTTTTGGACTTTAGAGAAGAATAGTTATTTTATAGGGCCAATTGATGGAAGAACGAATAATATATGGGGTGAAGTTTGAAGTTTCCACCATTACCGTGGTTTACTCCTTTTTTTGCAGAAAGTGATTAGTCGCTTAATGATTGGATAGAAACAAACCAAAACAACAGAAGAAAGTGAATTTGCTTTCGAACAAAAGGGGGAACTTTAAGGCTAACTCTGCATGATTCGATCCGCCATTGAATCCACTTCACTCTCACAATTGGCTTCTTTGATTCATTCAGTTGCTTTTTCGTCTTCTTCGTCATGTTAAAGGTAGTCAAATTTCTTCTGTATCCTCGATTGAAATGAGTCATTGCGCGAAACTTTTTTTGGCGAATGTCGGGGGATTCAGCCTCGAATCTCTGTTTTCTTTTTCGTTTTTGGGTACAATGTTTGTTAGAAGAATCGGGGATGTTATGGTTTAATTTCGGGAAATTCTATTTGGAACGCTTGTAGATTTGTAACAAAGTGGCTTTTACTTGTTCTGGGTTTGTGTATTGCAGTAGGTTTTCTTAATTAAATTGACTTTATCTTAATCTAGAAGTAACTGAATCGCGTTTTTCTGCCGAGTCTCTTGAGGAAATTTACGTTACGTGTTTGAATCTCCTTTCTTTCCAGAAGACAACTAATTTTCAATTTAAAGCTATGTTTCGTAAAGCGGTGAGATAGTTCAACATCGTTCCAAGATAAGCTTTTGTCCTTTTACGAATTAGGTGATTGTATTTTCTAGCGATTTAGAGTCAATATTTTCAACAGAGGTTTTGCATTTGTTCTGAGAATGATTTCATGGATATATTCTAAATGCCAAAGCTTTGTGAATCTTCTTTTTGCAGGTATTGATTTGACCTGAGCGGTTTGATTTGAATCAGAAGGGCTTAGTTTTAAGTTTGATGGGGACAGGGAATTCAAAGGAAAACTGGAGACAGGAGTCTCCATCATCAGCATCACCATCTTCATCTTCATGGGCTGCACAACAAAGCTATCCTCAATATGGACCAGAAAGCTATAACTATCCTCCTCCACCTTCATATGCTCCACCTCCGGAATATGCGCAACCTCCTCCACCTTCATATAGTTCTCAGCCTTATTCTTCACAGCCTTCTCAAAGTTATGGTGATAAGAAGAATTTGGAGCGGAAGTATTCAAAAATTTCTGATAATTACTCTTCTTTGGAGCAGGTGAGCTGAATATTTGGTTTTTACCGGAATATAGTGTTTTTTTATGATGTCAAAAAGTTGAAATCCATAGATTCTTATGGAGTCGACAAAAAGGCTTCACAACCATGTTCTGTCTCACTCAGGTGACGGAGGCGCTTGCACGTGCAGGTCTCGAATCTTCAAATCTCATTATTGGTATTGATTTTACTAAGAGCAATGAATGGACAGGTTAGTGAGATTCAAAATTCTGTGTTCAGCATAATGCACTGAATGGTTTCACATTCAAAAGCACTTTTCTCTGGTTGTTGTTGATAACAGGGGCCAAGTCCTTCAATAGGAAAAGCTTACACTTCATAGGCAGTAGTCCCAATCCTTACGAACAAGCAATAACTATAATAGGAAGAACATTAGCCGCCTTTGACGAGGACAACTTGATTCCATGTTATGGTTTCGGAGATGCATCAACACATGATCAAGATGTGTTTAGTTTCAATCCAGAGGATAGATTCTGTAATGGATTTGAGGAAGTGCTTGGACGGTATAAAGAGATTGTGCCTCAGCTTAAGCTCGCAGGTTTAATATCTTCCTTATTTGTCTGCATTTACATGAAAGCTAAGCTCTTATACCATGTTTGTGAAAAATGTTTAATATTTTCCAGGTCCTACCTCGTTTGCTCCAATCATCGATATGGCCATGACCATTGTTGAGCAGAGCGGTGGCCAGTATCACGTCCTAGTGATAATAGCTGATGGGCAGGTACTGACAGTACCCTTAGCATTCTTTGTTTTGTGTTGGGAGAAGAAACTAAATTGACCATTTCAGGTTACGAGAAGCGTTGACACAGAAAATGGACAGTTGAGTCCGCAAGAAGAGAAGACTGTAGAGGCTATCGTGCAAGCGAGGTTGGAACATTGTCTCATGTTGTTTTATCCGTTCATTTTACCTCTCTTTGTAGCTGGTTTTATGATTTGGTTTCTTTCTCTATGCAGTAAGCTTCCTCTATCAATCGTCTTAGTGGGGGTTGGGGATGGACCATGGGACATGATGAAGGAATTTGACGACAATATCCCCGCCCGAGCTTTTGATAACTTTCAAGTAAGTTTATTGTTAGCTAATGACATCTAAGGTTTGGTATTTCGATCTGATTTTGTGTTTCTAGTTCGTGAACTTCACAGCGATAATGTCAAAGAACAAAGCTAATTCCTTGAAGGAAACAGAGTTTGCACTTTCTGCTCTCATGGAGATTCCTCAACAATACAAGGCGACAATAGAGCTTAACCTTTTAGGGTTAATTCCCAAACATAATCTCTGGCAATTTGGCTTCAATATTTTCTACCCCAAAGTTGTCAACGTTTTTCGTGCCCTGTGATTTTTATCCGCAGAAGAAGAAACGGGAGCATCCTGGAAAGATTCCCACTTCCGCCTCCAGTGAATGGTGGATCATCGTCCTACAACAAGCCAAAAGGTTCTCGTCTTCCAAGTTTCAATGCAAGTGTTCCTCCTTATCCAACTGAAAGCTATCCCGTAAGGTCTAGTCCCGCCCCACCCGCTACAACATCTGCTTCCGACAACCAGGTACTTGTATACATACTTACGAAATCTGTCTGGTATGTTATTTAACTAGTTTGAAACACTCATGTTATTGGTTCTCTGGAACAGCTATGCCCTATATGCCTGAGCAATCCGAAAGACATGGCCTTTGGCTGTGGCCATCAGGTAAATCCAACAAGCAAAAATTCCATCATCTCATACTACTTAATCGGTCAAAAATACTGGAACTAATTTCGTTTTTGTTTTGATGATACAAGACTTGTTGCGAATGTGGACCAGATCTTCAAATGTGTCCAATTTGTCGAGCACCAATCCAGACAAGAATAAAGCTCTACTAACAAGTAGACAAGATTCTCAACCCTTGGGAATTTAGTTTGATCTAATCACTGAGGTTTCTCCGAGAAGGAACTGATCTTTCTGTAAAAAAAAAAAATATGTGTTCGTTTGTTCGTTGATTTACATTTCTAATTTGATTTTGCTCCAAAATCTTCGACGTCTTTCATTCTTCTTTGCTTGGGCCTTTGAGTAAAAATGAGTTTATTGATGACAAAACATAATTTGAATTAAAGTTGAGTTTCATCTATGGTTCAAGTTTATGCAATTAACTAGTTCTGCATACTAATTAATATTGCATGAAAATGGTTTCATGGTTAACAATTTATTGTCTATACAATATTTTCAATCACTACAAAAATTAGAGCTCTTGTAATGAATCAGACAACATAATTGAAGATGGAAAAGAGAAAGCAAATAAATGAGAAATTTTAGAAACTAAATGATGAAAAATTGACGCACGTGTATGCAGTTTGGGACCATAGATGTGTTATATATGTTAGATGTGCTTAACGTAAATTAGTTTAGATATGTTATATATGTTATGGATTGACATCAACCATCTTATACACATTTTGTAAATTTCACTTGTGATTTTTCTTATATACAAAAAGGTTTATAAGCTTGTTGCCACGACGACAAAGCCCATGAGTACAGCTTCTAATGCCCATTTAATTAATGGATATTTATAATAACTAATTTTTTTCCTCCAACAGGTTATTTATAATCAGTTAATTAATTTACATAGATATTAGAAAAGAATTTTAACGAAAATAAAAATGAATATTATTTCAGAAGCTGTCAGACAAGTCGTTAGTTCAGACCCACCACTTCAAAATTTGCTTTCCGCTTCTTATATTTCATGGACCCCCATGAAGCAACCCAACATACTCTTCTTTATTCTTTCCCTTTTTTTCTTATATCAAATAATACATATTTTTTGCTTGCTTTCATTATTGTTTTCTTATTTTTTTATTACATTTCATTGTGCCTTTCATGTTCATTCTTACATTTGGTGATTCCAAGATTAAATATACACATGTTTAATCATAAAGTATAGTTTAGCATTCCACCAACACTATATTATTAGTCTAAAACACTTTTATCTTCGAAACTCTACCTTTTTAACATTTGTTTGTATGTATTTGATTTGAATTGCAGAGTTATAACTACATTGACATAAAGTCCAATCTTGTCTGCAAATCTCTTTAGTTTTACTCTTTTAGTTTCGGATTGTAGAAAAACATTTTTACAGTGGAAATATCATTGATTTCTGTAACTAAATTATGGAGATTTTATAATTAATAAGCTAAAGTTCTTCACAGTTTAATTTAACAGATTTTTTTTTCATTCTCTTCCTTTATCCTTTCAAGTGCCACTTTTTCTTCCTAAATCCTCTCTTTCTCTCTCTGTTCCCGAGGAAAAAAAGCTTCAATCTCTCCATCTTTCAGCAGCTACAAAATATGTTCTTCCTCTAAGAGACTGTGAAGGAAAAGAGATATGGGAGGGGTGACGTCATCAGTTGCAGCGAAGTTCGCTTTCTTCCCGCCGAGTCCGTCGTCTTACAAGCTGATCTTCGACGAACTGACCGGACTTCTTCTGATGAGTCCATTTCCTCACCGTGAAAACGTGGAAATCCTTAAGCTTCCGACACGTAGAGGAACAGAGATCGTGGCTATGTATGTCCGCCATCCGATGGCTACCTCTACGCTGCTTTATTCCCATGGAAACGCCGCCGATCTGGGCCAGATGTATGAGCTCTTTATTGAATTGAGCATCCATCTTAAGGTTAATCTCATGGGGTATGTTAACTTTTCACGCTTTCCTCTCACTTTTCCTTCGTTTGCTCTCTCTCTTATTATAGCTCTTATGTATTGTGGCCTTTAATTGGTGTTCTGTCTGGTGATGTTTGTATCTAGATATAATCAAATTCTTAGACTTTTTTAGCTTATGGCTAGTTAGGAATTTCTATCTGCTCCCATGTTGTTTTTGGTGATTACTTATTGAAATGAAAACGGATGGATTTGGATTTCTTTTCGTGATTACAAGTTTAATTTTGAGATTTTTATCCTTCTTGGTCACTTCTGATCGACTTTTTGATTGTTCTTCTGGGTTATGAGACATTTCAAGTCTATGATTTTGCATCAAGTTGATTCTGATCAAGCTTCTGGTTGTGGCGATATCATTTTCTTGGAAGTCTGAATGCTGTTCTAGTTTTGAGTCTTTTTGTTTCGTTGTCTGATCCGTATTATAAACTCCATTGGGTTTTCCCAAAGTCTGATTTTGTTGTCCGTTGAACTTTCTGTCTGTAAAGAACTTGGTTGTGTTCTGATGCTTACGCTGTTTATTTCAGCTCTTTGTATGTTTCAGAATGTGTTGAAACGTGGTTCACAATAACTTTATGAACAATGCATCTCTCAAATTCAGATTGATTCAGCTCCGTAAAAGTTGGTTTTTTTTCTCTCCTATATGCAGGTACGATTACTCTGGGTATGGACAATCTACTGGAAAGGTTTGTCCTTTAGAATCGACAAAGGGAGATATCCATTACATTATGTCCATTGTGAGTGTAAAACAAAGTGACAGAACTTTTTTCTCGTGTGAATGCAGCCGAGTGAGCACCATACATATGCTGATATCGAAGCTGCTTATAAATGTCTTGAAGAAACTTATGAAACAAAACAGGAAGACATAATCCTTTATGGACAATCCGTAGGAAGTGGACCTACATTAGATCTCGCTGCTCGATTACCTCAGTTAAGAGCTGTTGTTCTCCATAGCCCTATTCTCTCTGGTCTAAGAGTAATGTATCCAGTGAAGAAGACATACTGGTTCGACATCTACAAGGTAATACAAAATTCATCATTCTTTGATGGATCGCTTTTTTTCTTTCGATTTTCTGCTTCCCTCTATCTTCTTTACAGTTGCAGGTTTTCGTTTTTTCTTCTTCAGAATATCGACAAAATCCCACTTGTGAATTGCCCTGTTCTCGTCATTCACGTGAGTTACATATCCATTTCTCTATGTTCTTTTTTAATCTGAGTATCTATAACTCTCTCTCTGCGGTTCTTCATCTTGCTACAGGGAACTTGTGATGAAGTTGTTGACTGTTCCCATGGAAAACAACTCTGGGAACTCTCTAAAGAGAAATATGAACCGCTTTGGCTTGAAGGCGGTAATCATTGTGATCTAGAACACTACCCTGAATACATCAAACACCTTAAGAAATTTATCACAACAGTAGAGAGATCTCTCTCCTCGAGGACGAGCACGGGCCAATCAGAAAACCAGGACAGTGATTTGGAAAGGCCTAGGCAGAGCGTTGATAGAAGAGAGAAGACGAGGCAAAGCGTCGATAAAAGGGAGAAAGATAAACCGCCAAAGGGTCCGTCGAAGAAGAGTAAGCTGAGACTCACTTTCGAGCAGCATTTGGATCGGTCAAGGAGAAGCGTCGACTTCCACGACAAGGCAAGGAAAAGTGTTGACCATCATCATCAGATTGAGAAAGGAAGGAAAAGTGTTGATAGATTGGATAGGGTACGGTCCGAGTAAACCGGAGAAATCTACAATACGTATATATAAAAATTGTTGTTACAGAACAAGAACATTTGATCTTGTTCTTGATTGCGATTCTAAAGTTTATGTTTTACGTTTCGTTTGTGAGATACTATGTAGTTTATTGGGGTGTGGTGTTTCTGGAATGGTGAAGCTTCAGTCTTAAGCAAACAATTGTGAGAATTTAGAGCTTTGCCTTAGCCTTTGGAAACTGAAAAAGAAAAACAAATATCAGCTATTAATATTAGTATTTATAATTGTCGCAATTCTTTTTACTTTTAAATATATAGAATTTGTGTCGAGTCCTGTTTTAAATTCTATTTTTGGTCTATTAATTTAAGACACTTTCCAGAAATAGATTATAAGATTTATATTTCTCTTACATCCATCAATTTTCCTAATTTTTCTCATCTTGAAAAACATATAAATTCACTTTTGAATGTATTTGTTCTTACATTCTAAAGCTTTTGCAGTATTTCTCCGTAGAGTAAGAAAAAAAAAAATACTGCTTTAGTTTTTGGAATATTCTTCTAATCTCAAAAAACTTTTAAAAAAGGGAAAAAAAATGGCCCGCCAATTTGTCTTATTAGCCATATTGGCTTTCACCATCGCCACTGCCTTTGCAGCCAACGCTCCCTCGACCTCCCCAAAGAAATCTCCATCACCTACAGCCTCACCAACTAAAGCTCCCGTCGTGCAAACAAAAGCCCCTACCGCCGCACCGAAATCTTCATCGGTCTCAGCACCCAAGTCATCATCAGCCTCCTCTCCCAAAGGATCTTCCTCTGCTGCAAAGGGACCGACCGCTGAGGAGGACTCTTCCCCCAGTCCTAGTGACAGCACCGAAGCACCCACAGGCTCCTCCCCGCCGTCTCCTTCGCCTGAAAGTAACACTGTCGCCGATGGACCAAGCGAAGGACCAACTGCGGAGTCACCAACGAGCGGTGCCGTGCCCACCGTCAAGCTCTCCGTCGTTGGCACAATCGCCATCGTCGGCCTTTTTTTCTTTTCTTTCTAAGTGAAATCGTTGACGTTTTTGTTTGGATTGATCAGAAATTTGTGTAACCTTTTGAGGTGAGGCAAAAAAAAATTATTTTATATATACGTTTATAAATCGAGATTAAGTCAGAGTTAATAATATAAACATAAATTTCATGAAGAAAATTTGAAAAAAAAAACAAAATTTCATTGTTTTGTAACATAACCGAATTATTAACTAATTAATGTCATTCAGTACAACCTTAATTTGTTTCACATTTCCTTAAATAATTTTTTTGTTTGCAGAAATGCATGACTTTTGTGGTCTTTGTGTAACTCCATAAACTAGGATGGAGCATATTAGGGAAGATGCACATTTCATAGTCAATGAATCCCATTTTGCCCCCATTGCTATGGCAAGAAAGAAAAGGCCATTCCTCTTTATCAAATGCTTTTACAAATATCAAATTCAAAGTCATCTTCAAACAAAAATATGCAAAAAATAAAATTAGTCAATGGAAGTAGAACCCACATGAATTGCTCTTTTTTCCATTGTATGTTTCGCTCTGATTGCCTCATTCTCGTTCTCTCACATGCTTTACTGTTTCCTCTTCAACTTTCCTTTTTGCCAACGTTCAGGTTTCCTTTTAATATGGTAAAGAATTGCGTAGACTAAATTTGTTTTTTTTTTTTTGTTATAGACTAATCTTACGTACTTGCAATCTAGACAAAACGTATGAAACTTTGTGTTTGTTTCACGTGAGTTGTTATCACGAAAGAATTATATTTCTACGAAATATGTCATCAAAAATCTGCCAATGGTGTCGGTGGTAGCAAATTTACGATAAACCCAAAGTCCAAGATCATTTTGCTTACGAAACTAATCAAGGATGTTCATTAACAAAAATATACATCACTTTTTTTTCCAATAAATACGAAGGAGATTACGATCTTCACAGATGAAAATCGAAAAATGTTAAATCATTGTATATATATATATTAAAATTACGAGCAATATATATATTGGCTGCAGGAATCTAATGTTTTCTTCGGTAAACGAAATATCTCATGGTAATCTGTTGCCTAAAGAAAATTTCATGTTAAGCTCAACTTTTTCTTGGGTTGAGGGCCGTAGAGGTCAGCTTTGTGTTAATTTTAATTAATAATGGTCACCTATTAATTCCCAAAGCTTGAAGTTTATAAAATGTTGGTAACTGAAAATAGAGAGTTTATAAAAAAAAAAGTAAAAATAAATAATAAGTAGACAGATAAGAATGGAGTTACCATAATTAATCAAACGATTTAGACATAACCCAAAATTATCCAATGTACTCTGTTCTTCCACATCCAAACAGAATCCAATATCACAATAATCTGGACCAATGACTGGCAGACGCGCGTCCGTTGGTACCATTACTATCAGCTTTCCCTTTCTCTCCACCTACAAACTTCTCTCTCTCTAGAATTAGAAAGCAGAGAAGAGTGAGGGAGATTAGAAAGCAGAGACGAGTGAGAAAGAGAGAGAGCGAGGGATCGGCCATGTGTAGTGAAAGCAGTCCGGTCGGAGAAGTAAAACAGAAGAAGAGAACATCGAAGCAGAACAAGAAGAAGAAACAGAGAGAATCTTCTACCATGGACAAGTGTCTCTCGATTTTTGAAGTGTCTCGTAAGATCATTACAAAGACGAAAAATCCCAAATTTCTCAGTCTCAAGCTCGAACGCAACGATTCTCACGAGAATCTCGGAACCAAGAATAGTAAGAAGAGGGGAAAAAAACAGAGCAAGAGGAAAATGACTGATACGAGTACGACGTCCCTTAAGGAGAAGAAGAGAGCGGAAACTCTGGGGGAGAAAGAAGATGAACAATACGATGCCGTTGCAGCTTACCTCTTCAATTCCGCCCCTGATAGCACAATTTCTTTGATCCACGATATCCTTCCTTCTTCTGCCGTCGATGCCGATTGCGGCGGAGGAAGTAATCTGTCTCCGTACGACCGTCAGGAGCACGGATCGTCGTCTTCTTCGCTTCTGCGTACGGCTATGAGGAAAGGAGCAAGCGATGAGGAGGAGATAACGGAGGAGCGGTGGGTGAGTTATTCGGAAGTGGTGGAGGAGGTGATGAGTAGGAGCGGAACTCCAGGGTGGTGCCGCGATGGAAACGATGGAAACGATGGACGACCTTCCTTGGATCTAAAGCTTGATTACCAGCAGATCATGGATGCTTGGTCGGAAAAAGGTACGCTCTACGTTGACGGAGAACCGCCGCAGACGGTACCAGACTTGCATGCGTCTGCTGATGTAAGTAAAGTAAACATTTTTTTCATTTCATGTATCATAAGCAGCGTTTAAATTAACTAATTAATTAGACTTAAGAAATACCGGCCAAGTTTTTTTCATGAGATCACGGTTCTCTTGCAACCCTAATGATGAGACTAAATTTTGAAATTTTAAATTTCTATCACATGATTTGATACTAGGCAATTAAGTATGTTGTGTTGGTGGTTTAGGGTTTTACGGGCGGCGGGGAAGCAGGGAGTTTATGGGCGGTGCCGGAGTTAGAAACAACGGAAAGGTTATGGAAAGGACATAGAGAGGCCAGCCTTCTCCGGTATAAAGAGAAACGGCAAAACCGCCTTTTCTCGAAACGGATTCGATATGAAGTTCGTAAACTCAATGCTGAGAAACGTCCTCGTATCAAAGTAATTAAGCTTTTCCATTTTCAACAAATTAACATTCTGTCGTGTAAAATTAGGTTTTAATACTTTCGTTGATTGATCTCCTTGAGAACTGAATTGGTTTAATGCGTGGAACTCTGGTTCTAATTTATTATTGGTTTCGGTTCATCTTTTTCAGGGCCGGTTTGTGAAGAGAGACGATTCGTTATAGACTACTTCTGGTTTGACTTGTGGATTGTGGACATAAATTAGTATTCGTAAATAACCAAGTTACGGATGTTTGGTATAATAATATTGTTATTTTGTAACATTTTGAGAAGTAAAGGCTTAACCGGAGTATACCGAGACATGAAAATGGTTGGGTAAAATAACAGAATGCTACAAAAACCGACCATTTTCTCATTTATCTATAAAATACATTACACCATTTTCTTTTTGATCGCAGTCTGACAAAACCGGTTGAGCTGGAATCAATCCCGAATCAGACCAGATCAGTTTGGTTTAGCCAAGAAACGTCTAGAGATTGTGACATAGTAACGACTGTTTCAGAACATAAACGAACAAATAAATGGGTGTCCACTCACATATTCAGACATATGAGAACATTTGCCAAAAAAAATTCCAACTTATTATTTTTTCGATTTGTTTTTTGAATTTTCTAAATGAACAACACGTAAATGATGATATCAACGAAATTAAGAGCCGTCCCAAGACTCATTCTTATGCGTTGACTTTTAAGCCACTAGCTATTCCTTTTTATGTTTTATACAACTCAGCCCTCTATAAATTCAATCACATTTGTTGATAGATCCTACAAAGAGCAACAAAGTAATCAGCCAAAGAAGAAGAAGGATTCAAATGGCATCGAGAAGTTCTTTGATCCGCTTCGCCTTCGTCTGCATTGTCTTGGCCGTGTTGATCATGACTGCTGAGTCGCACGAAGGACACAACCATGGTCCGGCTAAGGCTCCGTCGTCACATGGTCCGGCTAAGGCTCCGTCGTCACATGGTCCGGCTCCATCGCCACATGGACACAAAGCTGATGCTCCGGCTCCAAGTGCTGCCACTTTCTCCGCCTACCCTCAGCTCATTGCCACAGCATTGGTCGGTGCTTTGTCTCTCGTCTTCTGAGATGTGTTTCCATTAATCTTCAGATTGCTTCTCTCTGAGTTTGCATTTTTAATTTTTTTCATGTCTCCCTTTTATTTTTGTTTATTCAAAGAGTGTCATGTTCTGTTGCTATCATAATTCCTATCTATAATAAAATGTTTCTCTTTTTTTTTGTTTAATGTTTCTTTTTATCATTTTCTCCTTTAACCAAATCTTCGAACCAAGACACTGCAATGCATGTTAACTTCGACTATGAAAATTAGTAACTAATTTTATAGCCTTTACGCATCTAAACTATCTTGAGAAAATGACAAAGAAGTTAACGACCATTCACATATATTTATGACTCTATTTCGCAGCATACTTTAAAATCTAATTCATATATACTATATTATATATGTTGAACAAACTATATATCTCAAACTAATTATATGCAATTATTCCAAAATATACACAAACATATAAAATGTCAAAATAGTATTTATGTTATTACCGGGTTCGAATTAATGTAAATCGTTACCTAGCTATAAAAGTATTCAATAATCATCTAATTTTCTTTCTCAATATTATCAGAAGATCCGATCTCAGATTATTTGATCCGTATCGGAATTACTGAGAGTTCGCATAATATTTCAGTTTTTTGTTATATTTTAGCAATCTGAAACTTTACATATAATTGAAATTCTCGTCCCATATTGAACATATTTTCGATATTAAATATATGAACTGTGTTCTACAACTCTTAACTTCGACAACTCATTCTCATCCGTTGACTTTGCATATACAACCTTTCTCTTCTCTTTCTCTCTCTCTTCTCTCTCTCTTCTCTCTCTCTTCTCTCTCTCTTCTCTCTCTCTTCTCTCTTTTCTCTCTCTTCTCTCTCTCTCTCTCTCTCCTTTCTCTCTCCTCTCTCTCTCCTCTCTCTCCATATAAAAATAGTTAAAAATAAATATTCAGTATTGTGAATTAAGGCCTTATAATGAGCCTGTCTCCAACAAGAGTAAAAGCCCAATCAGTATTCATTTTGTAAGTATTAAACAGAGACGCGTTTTGATTCGACGTTTGCCTTATCAGCTTTGGGCTCTACTTCTTCGAACTAAACTCTGTAATCTTAGATTTCGAAGGGATAGGATAGAAAAATGGCGCAGATGGTTGCGATGCCCGTGGCGCACTCGCTCTCACTCATCTGCAATTGGACAAAATCCAATCCTCTCTCTCGCAACACTCTTTCTCTGCCACTTCCTGTCGCTCCCAGTGTAATAATTTCTCAAGAATTCTCTCTTTGCGTATGATTTTTGTGATTTTCTCCATTTTGAGTTCCTGGGTTTATCTGTGCTAATGTTCAATCTTGTTCGTAGAGTTTTCGTTCGAGTGGCTGAACACTATCACAGTTTCAAGCCTAAGAGCCTATCGATTTGGGTAATGGTCTCGGGTTTTACGTTTTAATTTTGTGTATTGATATGCAGAAGCAAAGCCTAAGCATCCGATGTGCTCGTGTTGGAGGTGTGGAGATTCCGAGTAATAAGAGAATTGAATATTCTCTTCAGTACATTCATGGAATTGGCCGAACAAGGGCTCGCCAAATTCTCGTTGACCTTCAGATGGAGAACAAAATCACCAAAGACATGGCTGAGGAAGAACTCATCATTCTTCGTGATGAAGTCTCCAAGTATATGATCGAGGGTGATTTGGTATACACTAATTCTGCATCTTTGCTTTCTAATACAGAGCAATGTTCATATTAACACCCTTTTTTTAATTTCCAGAAAAAGAACTTATACTGCTATGTTTCTGCTGTTAAAACTGCTTTAGTTTGTTTCATGTGGTTTTTGTTCTTAGACCTTAAAGAATAAATTGTGATTTGGGTTGTGGGTGTTGCAGAGGAGGTTCAATGCCCTTGCAATCAAGAGACTGAAGGAGATCCAATGTTACCGTGGGGTAAGACACATCCAAGGATTGCCATGTCGGGGACAGAGAACAAAAAACAATTGCAGGACTCTTAAAGGCAAGAAAATTGCCATTGCTGGAAAGAAGAAAGTTTCCAAGTAACCATCTTCTTGATTGCCTACTTGTTCTGTAATACTCTGTCTAGTCTTTCTCAGTCTCTGTTTGAAATGTGATTCTGTTATCCCCAAAACTTGGATGGAATTTGAGCCCTGTTAAGATTATCTTCGTCTTATTGGTTATCATCATTCCATCTACTCATCGTTCATAATCTTCTGCTTATCTGGTAATATTTGGGAAGGCTTGTAAACGAAAAGTTTAAGATTTCAGGTTTCAGAACAATCTCGCTGAATTTAGTGTTGTGGTGATTATATGAAAAGTTCAAATTAATCCTGCCATAACGGTTTGATTCTAGTGTTTCTAATGTTAAGGGATATGCACCACAAGATGCTCATGTCAAACCATGAACAAACTTGGAAAATTTGGTTGCCAAAAAGATGGTTTATCCAGAATACGTACATATGAATACATTAGTAACCCAAAATGTAAACAACTTGACAAACTTTTCCAAAAAAGACAAATCGCAGAATGAATATCTCTAAACCTATCCAGAAAATCTCTCTATCATACAAAAAAGGAAGAATTGAATAATAAAAGGGTCAAATTTCAATAAGAGAACTCGTGGCCTCGGATTGAAATATACTTCTTGACCCAAATGGCAATATCTTCAGCACAGGCCTGCGCCTGAGGAGTCTTGAGAAGCATATCAAGTGTTGCAAACTCATGAACTGCATCTTTGTATTCTAAAACTGGAGAATCTACGTTTACTTTTCTAAGCTCCTCTGAATAAGCGATGGCACGGTCTCTCATCCAGTCGTGCTCAGCCACTACTGTAAGCGTAGGAGGCATTAGTTTCAGAGGCGGTCCACTGCGGTTATGGGCAAGTGGATTTGCTGCCGGGTGGTCAAAGTCGAACTCTTTCTCTGGTAAGAAGAGTTTCCAGGCGAGAACAGAGACAGGCTTATCGTAGAAGTAAGAGTTTGCCAACTTTATTTCAGACTGTGTTGGGTTGTTTCCGATGAAAAAAGGGTACATTAGAACTTGTGCAACAACTTTCACAGGGTCTAGAAGTTTCCCAGCTTCCACTGCTTTCCGAGCTACATAGTCTGCTATGTTCCCACCACAGCTCACCCCGAGAAGAACACATCTGGTTTGAACCATATGAGCAACAAATGAAGAAACAGAATTCGATGTGAGATTGCAAGCAATGGAATACAAGCTATCTAAGTGCATCTAACTAGTTCTCCATAGAACCCTGAAATTGTTTCTATTTCTTCTTAGATCAACTTGAAACTACTCTAAAGAACTAAACTGCCGTAAATTCCAGAAATCTATCTCTGCAAGCAAGCATGAAGATTGATGTAACAATCTGAATCCATGCGAATTCTAACTTCAATAAACATAAAGACTTCATGGATCTAAAATCTTGAGACAATACACCATTCGGTTGTTTACATCTAACGTTAGGTTTCTCTAGACTCTAGCTCATACTTGTTAACTGATTGAGTATTTCATACTTCGTTGTCTATAGACATTTGTTCAAGCTGGTAAATTGGAAGATACACCGCAAAAAGCAGGCGTGGTTACAAATACAAACCTGGAAGGATCGGCGTGAGATGCAAGCCAAGGCTCAACCATGGAAGCTCCAAAAGCATCCACTATTTCTCCTTGAACGTTCAGCTTCTTAACCTCAACGCCATTGATGCGTCGATTACCTAGAGACTTGAAACATTCAGCTAGATTAGCCTGTTTGCCAAGCCAATTCAACACTTTAACACCATCCTCGAACGCCGCAGGGTACCGATTCTCAGGGGCAAGCCTATAACCAACGGCCAATACAATTACGTCGCATAGTTGAGCGATTCGGCGGCAAAAGAAGTCATTAGCCGCCGAATCAGAACTTCCGCTGACCCAACCTCCACCGTGGAACTGCAACATCACTGGAAGTTTCCGGGAATTCCTCTTCGGAGCTGGCGCATATCCTCTGTATGGTTCTAGATTCTCGTTGCTGCCTCCGTAGGTATTCCTCCGAGATTCGTTCCTCTCAGCCGGTGGCGGGGAATTTTGATTAAGAGGGCCGTAGCTGTGTCTCCGATCGGATCTGGGTTGGTTGTGATAATTATTTCCGTGGCGTAGCTTTAGCGAATTGGGTTCGGGAGCAGAAAGAGCAGATTCGGGGAGGAAGATCCTTACCGTAAGTGACGTCATCGGATCAATGTGGATATCTTTGGTTGCAACCCCGTCGGTGAAGGACGGATTTGCAGCCGCGACGGATTCATCGGATCGGGTCGAAACGCCGAAAGGATCCGATAACCCATCAGCTGAAATCGAAATTAGATTCTGGAGACGACGTTTCAAAAGCAACTTGAAGAAGACGCTATAGAGTTTCACAGCTACGCCTGGCATTTCCCTCCACCAAAACCCAGAAATTTACCGCGAATCTCCTATTGGGCAACCCGAATTTTAGAGTATGATCCAATGTATGAGAGGTCACATCTATGAAGGTTCACTAGAGAATCTGATGATTTCTCGAATAATTACCGAGACAAGAGGTTCGAAAATTTATGAAGAAATGGATGCAAAAAAGAGTCAAAATTGATCAAGCCCAGTTTCGGTTTCTAGAATTTCGACTAATTTTCAGAGAATAAAATGATGAGGAAGAATATCGAAAGAGAGAGAAGGCGATTGTGGGCAAAGTGTCATTGCCAATTTGTATGAGAGAGAGGATAAAGTTATCCTCTGGAACGCGGTTTACAAAATTCTATCTCGCTTTGAGATTTTGTAAGTTATAAATTCGTACTATTGCTGAAAGTTTCTTTTTTTTTCTTCCATATTTATTTTTGGTTCTTTACGGATTAAAATTGGAACTATCGACTGACATTCCAAAACTATTAATCATAGAGATTGACACTCCATTATGTTTTTAATCATGGATTTATGACATAAAGCCAGCACTAAATATGACTTATATTATTCAGTAATCGCATTGTAATTCATCTTATCACAAAATCCATATTATCAACCTATCTTAGTTACAAAGTCCATACATTTAGATTTCAAAGTTAATTTTATTGTTTTGGCTGATGAAAACATAAATTTTGGGAATGTAACAAGGAATGCTGACTTGAATTATTCAGCGTATAACTGTTTGACCATCCTAGCTTGGAATATACTAATGTTTAATAGTTGTATTCTTCAATGTTCAAATTGAAAATAAGTTGTGAATGAAAACGATAAAAAGAAAAAGAAACCTTGAAAATTTCAGAGACTTTGGTCGCTCTTGGTGAACTTGACCGCGTCAGTTAAAAATAATCAAAGACTCTAGACAGAAGACATTGGTCAATTTTAGAATAACTTAACCTAGATTTATACTCACGCCGTGAGAAAAATATTCGCAAATTATATTTTATTAGTAAATATAAATTAAATATTTATATAATTTTAAATTTTATTTAAAATTAGTTTTAACATTAACGTATATATAAATTAAGAAATGAAAAATAATTATTTTTATGAATTTAATAGTATTTTTTTGGTTAGTCTAATAAAATATATTAATTGTTTAACTAAATTAATAATAATAACATATATTGTATTATGATAAGTTAAAATTATTTGTATATTTATTTGAAATTTACTGTAGTGCGTCATCATGATATTTTTTTTAATAACACGTCAAAGTAAGATTATTTTCTTAAAATGTTTTTTAAATAATATATTAGGGATTACAATAATAACTTAAATATATTTATATTTATTTAAAATTATTTATAAATTAACGTATAAAAAATTTTAAAAAATAAAAATTATTTTTTTTGAAAATGTAATAGTATTTTTGGTTAATTGAATTAAATATATCTATTTTCTAATCAAATTAATATCAATGACATGTATTGTAATTATTCTAATAATTTAAATTTTTTTATATATTTAAATTGAAATTTACTATAGTGTTGACACGTCAACTGATATTTTTGTTATTAAAGATTGAAATTATTTTATTAAAAAGATTTTGAAATAATATATTAGGGATAGATACTAATGGGGTACATAAGACGCGGGGAACAAAAATGGCTTGTTAAACTTTAATGGGCTTAAATTATATTTCACGACACGTCGTCGTTTGTGTTAAACAGAGCGAAAAGCCGAACATGGCGAAGAATAGAAGTAATACAATACAATCTCTGACTTATTGTTAAGGATGGCTTACAGTCCAGAACATGACAAAGAAAGTCACCGTTTCGTTAATCAGAGTTGTAAAACAGAAAGTCGTAGAAAGCTCGTAATGAGAATATATGTGTAGCTCACCAAGAATAAGTATGACAAATCAAGAGAGGAGCAAATTGTAGCAGAAGAACTGACAGACAAATGAATGTCCACAAACTTTAAATCGATCCGTAGCAGTTCTTAAAGATTCAACTAGTGAACAATACAGAGAATGAAGAAACATGAATTAGATGTGCATTTTGCACATATAACTGTTCTCCAGAAGCAAATCTGTTATTCCCAAACGTACATAATTCAGAGAATTGTAAAAGGATGGTAGGTTGGTATATAATGCATGGACAGAAGAAGCTAAACAATGATCTTGAGAGCTATCTAGTTTTCTTGTCTTGTTCTAGTTTAGTCTTCCGTTCTCTAAACAATTCTATCCAGAGATTCCAAATCCAAAGTATACTTACAGTAATGGCAGTTCCAACGACAACTGCCCAAGAAATCCACAACCAGTTAGGTATTAGGCCGTGAGCACCGCCTCGGGCGTAAAAAGCAATCATTTTTCCCAAGAACAATGGCCCCAACACACCCCTAACGATACTGTAGAATGCGTAAAACGGAGGGGACAAGAGATCGTACACTTTAACCGCTAATCGAGCGTTTGGATCGTTCTTCCTTGCGCCGGCGAGCGTCCAGGCGTTCTGGCAAGCGCTGGTGACTTCAGCGAGAATCAGCAAGCCTAAGATGGCGCAAGCGCCATGGAAGACGAGGAAGCGGCAGGTGAGGAAGACGAACAAGGTAGCTAGGTGGTGGCCGATGAAGAGGATGTCGCTAGGGTAGAAGACGATGTAGTGGAAGAGATCGGTGAGGAAGTAGGCGACGCTGAAATCGAGGACGGTGTTCTGAGCGGCCGTGTTGGCGGAGGAGAAGGAGCGAGATGGAGAGGAGAAGACAGCACGTGAGGCAAGGAAAACCGCCGGAGTCCCGTGGAAGATTGAAATGAGACAGCTGGAAGCTTCGGGACGGATTTGACGTTTCCAATCGCGGAAGACGATGAAGTAAGCAATCAGGTAGCTGACTAAGAACATGGAGAAGAAGAGAGGAAGGTCTGGAACCGAGATTTTTCCGATATCGATCGACATTGAGATCGGAATCCCAACCCTAGCGATAATGGAAGAATCTACACGCAAGAAGTTAATCTAATTCTTTCTTTTTAGGGCCAATGATGAGGATTTAATTGTCGATTTGTAAAAAAATCGATTAACGACATCACACAAAAGTAATAAGAGAAAGAAAGACTAAAAAGCCATATCCATGTACAAAAGGAACGTTTACATAAACGAAGACCACACCAAATTCTGCAATGATTCATTTCATCTATCAAATTTGCTTCTTCAAAGCATAACGCTTTCCACTAATTATCCAACTCTTTACTTTGTTTTCTCAGTTACAAAGTTGATTAGCTTCTCAAGTTACATCTTCTTTGGTAATCACTTTAAAAGGTTGTAAAAAATGATGCATTTCGTTTTAGTCACATGTTATGTCAAACCATAATCAAGTATTAGTGTTGCACGTAAATGAGTTTTCACAATCTAACTAGAACCGACACGAATCACCAAGAAATGACCCCCAAACAACACAACATAAAGATTAAAAACTTTTAAGACAGAACCACTTCTATTTTTCACTCTCAGTATCAATACATTTTTTTTTCTTCAACATTTACTTGGCTTATTGATTCGGAAATGAGATATTGGTATTGTTTGATTTTGTGGATCTGCACACAAGCTCAATCAACCTCACCTTCTTCTCTATGTCAATTCCAGGAGCTGTCCAAGTGAGTGGATCAGCTTCCTCGTCATCCTCATCCTGTTTCATAAACAGCCCAAGCTGCTCCAGTGGATTAGTTCCCCCAAAACTGAAACTACTCAACCAGGATCTGCCAACTATTGAGGCAGGAATTCCACTTCATATCAGTAGGAAGACAAAAAAGTGTGTTTTATCTATACAAAGTAAGTCTTACGACATATCAATGCATCATCTTCTTGCAGAGTAGTAGGGTAGCGTCTTATGAAGTAACCAGCCAGCTTATCTAGTAATGTTCTTTCCATGCAAGGGGTCATCTGCAAAAGATTCTGAGAGTTAAACCTTTACAAGTGTATAAACATATAGAAGTGTAATTGGAGGCCTCACAAGCAAGGGTTGAGAGTTCAATCTACAGAAGAGTCTGAGAGTTAAAAACCCTATCTACCACGAGTTCAACAAAACCATCAACAGCCAAGCATAGCCTTGCATTTGGAATAAGTAGGCTAGCAAGGGAGGAACCAACGCCAAACCGACGAGCCAAATTGACATTCTGAGTACAGGAAGAAGCTTCAGAAATTTAAATTAGGAGAAACCGTAAGCACTGCCAGACTGGTTGCTTAGGTATGAGCTGCAAGCTAAACTCTAGATTCAGCTATAGAGTAATAAAGGTAACATAAGACCATATTGTTAACATCATTCTAGCTGACCGCAGGCAGCAAATGTGAATTGTGAAGGAGAAATTACTTGTAAATGCATCACACAAGACTGAAGGGCAACAAATGCGAGTTTGAAACTCTCAAATGTAATAGCTTTTGTTGGTATGTCAAATGGGAATTTCTGCAAAACAAAAGAAACACTTTATGTAAGCCTGCTGCAGCTGTTTGCCATTCCATTAAAAACCAGAATACTTAGATCGCAAACATAGTGGTCGTACAGCTGAATTAAAGATGCAGTCGTAAACCAGACAGTGTGAAGCTCTTTGTATTCTCTTTTGATCCCTTCAGCCCTCAAAGGAACTTCAGCCTGAACCATGTTAAAGAAGATCAACACTGAGAACCCAACAGACTAGTTAATCACATGTCATGCATGTACTAACGTAATACCTTGGTTGAACTACCAGTTAAGTAATCTAACTCAGCCTCTGACCACAGCAACGGGGATTCCACATCTAGCTGGCCTCTTGACGATCAAGTTCACAGAGTATGTTCTACATCCCATTCCGACTTTACTATTCGATCTAATGTCGGGTTATTATTTAGAAATAAGTTTTGGTTTTAGTTTTTGAAAAAACAAATCATTTTTAATCCTTCAGGGTTTTTAGAAAGAAACTTTCTTAAAATTTAGAAAAGTAGTTTTTCACTAAGTCTTAGAAAAAACAGAAAAACATTGTAATGGGCCTGAGGAAATAAAACGGCACAGTTGCTGTCGTTTCAGTTTTGCCGCTGTATTTTCCGTGGTGCTTTCTGTTCGTCTGGTCAGACACCTGACGCTGAATTGTTTTCCACTTGCAGAGAGCAATGGCGTCTGACGCAGTAGCGAATCCTGATAGAAGTAAGAATTTTTTTTCTTTCTTAACTTCGTTTTCATTTTAGGTTTTGCTTTTAAAATTTGAACTGATTGTAACTTGCAATGATTTATTTTTGCTTGTTCGTGTTTTTTTTTTCTTGTTTTCTTGTCGTTTGCTTAGAATTTGAAGCGGTTTCAGGAAAAAGAGTTGCAGTCGTAGGTGCAGGTGTAAGGTAATTTTCATAGAGCGAATCATCTCCTGCATTGTTTCTCCGTCTCTATATTGTGCTATGAAATTCTCTTGATTCTCCTGATTTACCTTGAAGTTTCTGGTTTTGGGTCTGATCTGTTTCTAGCTTCATTGCTACGATTTGTGTCGATTTAGCATAATTTTTTGTTTGGATAAAGTTCTTCGAGCGGAAATGGGCAAGGAAGTCACTCACAGATATGTTGTTTTGTCAATGCCTTTGATGGTTTTCAAGTGGTCTTGCGGCAGCTCACAAGTTGAAATTGAGGGGTTTGAATGTGACTGTGTTTGAAGCTGATGGAAGAGCAGGTGGGAAGTTGAGAAGTGTTAAGCATAATGGCTTGATTTGGGACGAAGGAGCCAACACCATGGTAGTTTATTGTTTCAGTCCAAGTCAACCGTGTTTTAGTATCGCTATACACATCTGTTTCCGTTGCTTTAGTTAATTGGAGTGGATAGCTCTTTTTCCTGATCCTGTATGGTTGCATGTGCAGACTGAGGCCGAGCCAGAAGTTGGGAGTTTGCTAGATGATCTCGGGCTTCGTGAGAAGCAGCAACTTGTGAGGAATTTTTGCGGTCGTTGATGAGCATCCATCATTGCTCATCAAGAGATATATTTTTCCTTTTGCTTTGCTTTGTGTTTCTCATTCCCTTATTAGAGCACTCTATATTGTTTCAGCCAATCTCACAGAAAAAGCGGTATATTGTGCGGAATGGGTTACCGGTGATGGTAATTTCTACTTTTTTCCTTGTTATTGTGGGTTTCTGATTATTCATGTGATGAAGTGTTCTTGTCTGATTTGTGATACTGACATGTTCTCTGTTTCATACTTTCATGGTAGATACCCACCAATCCCATAGCGTTGGTCACAAGTAGTGTGCTCTCTACTCAATCTAAGGTAGATTTCTCGAGATAGAAGTTGCACTGGTTATTTATTACATTGCAAGTACCTGTCCTGATGGTTATTTGATGCATATTATTTCTATGGTCTTTGTGTGGACTACAACTAGAAAGTAGAAACTAGAAGCTCTCTCTTCTACCGAATTATTTTTATCTTATCAATATCTCAAATCCCTAAAGGTACTAGGTCTTACTTGCAGTTTCAAATTTTGTTGGAACCATTTTTATGGAAGAAAAATGACTCATCTTCAAAAGTGTCAGACACATCTGCAGTAGAAAGGTGAGTATAATTTTCCTGCCCAGATCACCAGCAATCTCAATCACAAAAAGCTATTAGTTCAGTTTCATTTCCCATTTTCTCTGTTGTAGTGTAAGCGGGTTCTTTCAACGCCATTTTGGAAAAGAGGTTTGTTCCTTCCAAATCCTAGGTTTTGATTGAATCATTCTAATCGCACACTTTTGTTTTGGCTCACCTTTACCTGCATGTGTCAACACCAGTTGTGGACTAGCTTTACTAATTTCAGAAGACTGTGATCTTCCTTTCATGTGTCCCTTTTTTATGTATCTGATTTGTAAGGTTGTGGACTATCTCATCGACCCTTTTGTTGGAGGAACAAGTGCTGCGGACCCTGATTCTCTTTCAGTGAGCAATTTTGCAATTTAACATATCGTCTTTGTTTTCAAAATGATCATTTGATATTCCTCATTTTAACACCCCTCTCCATAATTTATGATCAGATGAAGCATTCTTTTCCAGATCTCTGGAATGTAGAGAAAAGGTACCCTTTCATGTAACTACGAGTGCCGCTTGAAGAATATTTCCAAGATTTTTTGCTGTTGATAGGGTGATGCAATCAGATTTTTTAGTTTGTCACTCCTTTACACGGGTCATTTATGCTTGGTAATATTGAACAACTATTTGGTCCCTTGTGTGTAATGTGATAGGCGGAAAACTTTTACTGACAAAGATAGCGGTGTAAATAACATAGCTTTTTGGCTTAATTTTTACCGGGTCCTGTACTTCTCGATGCTGATTTTATGGCGATGAGCTCTTTGACTGTTCTTGGCGTAGTTGCTAACTAAATTGCTATTTTTCAGTTTTGGCTCTATAATAGTTGGTGCAATCAGAACAAAGTTTGCTGCTAAAGGTGGTAAAACTGGAGAAACGAGGAGTTCTCGTGGCACAAAAAAGGGTTCGCGCGGGTCCTTCTCTTTTAAGGGAGGAATGCAGGTGATGCTTTGTCAATGAAAGCCAGATTTTGTTATCATGCAGGAATGTTACTGCAGTAGTACTCTGGTATGTTTCCAATTTGGGATATTGCAGACTCTTCCTGATATGTTGTGCAAAGATCTTTCACATGATGAGCTCAAGTTAGACTCCAAGGTTCTCTCTTTATCTTACAATTCTGGATCAAGACAGGAGAACTGGTCGTTATCCTGTGTTTCTCATAATGAGATGCAGAGAAAAAACCTCCATTATGATGCTGTGATTATGACGGTCAGTAATGTTTTTGTCGGCTGTGAAATAAATCTTGCAGAACCTCTCAATTGAAAAGAACTTTGTGTACCATAGGCTCCTCTGTGCAATGTGAAGGAGATGAAGGTTATGAAAGGAGGACAACCCTATCAGCTTAATTTTCTCCCTGAGGTAATTTTGTCTACATCTAGATTTAATCCATCCTTTCATGTTGCTTACTGATAATGAGAACCTTAATTTCACATCAAAGAACTTTATCGCATGATTAGTTATCTCTAGTATGTACTATTTATTTCAAGCTAATATCGCGTTGTTGATCTTGTTCATTTCTCAGATTAATTACATGCCCCTCTCGGTCATAATCACCACATTCACAAAGGAGAAAGTAAAGAGACCTCTCGAAGGCTTTGGGGTACTCATTCCATCTAAGGAGCTAAAGCATGGGTTCAAAACTCTAGGTAACTTGTTGGTGTCCTAGGCCATAATTCAGACAAATAGCCTCTAGTTATCTTCTATAATTATCAACACTTCATACTCCCCTACATGCAGGTACACTCTTTTCTTCAATGATGTTTCCAGATCGTTGCCCTAGTGACCTTCATCTATATACAACTTTTATTGGTGGGAGTAGGAACCAGGAACTAGCCAAAGCTTCCACGTAAGAGAAATCTGACTGCTTATATTTTTTAGAGCAGCCGCACACAAACCTAACCATATTAAGTTAAGCTACTTAGTCACTATACTCACTAACAAATGTGATGCAGGATAGTTTGGAAGCTGCCAAGTTTTGAAGCATTTATATAATTTTTTTAGGTTCTTACTTCTCCTGATTCTGACTAAAGTGCTTTTTCGGTTCTATATTTGTAGAGATGAATTAAAACAAGTTGTGACTTCTGACCTTCAGCGACTATTGGGAGTTGAAGGTGAACCCGAGTTTGTCAAGTATGTGGAGTTTGGAGATTTATTCATTTGATATTTTTAGTGTATGAAAGAGGATATTAAGAGTATATTTCAATTGCAGCCATTTCTATTGGAGCAAAGCATTCCCCTTGTATGACCGCAGTTATGACTCAGTCATGGAAGCAATTCACAAGATGGAGAAAGATCTACCTGGGCTCTTCTACGCAGGTCAATTTCGATAAAAGTTTCAGTCTTGTAAAACGAGAGCACTAAATATGATCCATGATGATGATTGTAGCCCATCTATGGCCGTGAGACAAATCATTGCACAGTTATTTATCTATTGCGCCTCGACCAAAATGAACAGGTAATCATCGAGATGGGCTCTCTGTTGGGAAATCAATAGCATCAGGTTGCAAAGCAGCTGATCTTGTGATCTCATACCTGGAGTCTTGCTCAAATGACAAGAAACCAGAGGACGGCTTATAAACATTGCGAAGGTTCGTTTTGTATCACATAGTCTGTAAATTTGCAAAATGCAACAAGCCAATGGATGAACCAACAAACTCAGCAAAACCGATGTTGACTTATCTTGAAGATATCATTTCTGTTCTCTTGACAAGTTGGAGAGAAATTTGATTTGGTTTCTGGTGAGAAATTGATGTTGATGTTTTGCTTGTTTCTTCTCCAAAACCATACCAATGAGATGGTCCCAAAAGAGGTTGTGCTAAAGTTACATGATAATATACTTATGTCCAGGTCTCCTTGCCCCACATGCTCTCTCCCATTCCCATTTCATAAAGTCTTCTGCTTTGTCTTATCTTTCTCCTCTAAAGCGTTCTCTGTCTTAAACCCAATTTGCTGTTGTTAAAGCAGCATCAATACTAGAGCCTGCATCGTTCTAGTCGTTTTGTTCCCTTTGTGATATGCAGATAGGAGAAAAGATCAATACATACCTTTTATGTTAGGTTAAATTTGGTTGTAGTTATAAAAGTATTTTAACATCATGACTAGATTTGGCTTATGAAATATACTTGGAGGTTTTTCAATATATAATAAATATTATTATGAAATTACTAACGAAAGTTATATCAGATATGTCAATTTTAAAACAACAAATAAGTATTGTTCATTTGATCGTCGCAGATAACTGCAGATCTGGTTGTATTTAACATTGCGGTTATAACTGTAATATATGTTTATGGTAGATTGTATATACTTGCCTTTATAAGGTTACACAAGTGTAGAATCCATACAAAGATATTTGTGTCTAAGTAATTATATGCTACAATTTATAAGGTTACAAGTGTAGAATCCATACAAAGATATTTGTGTCTAAGTAATTATATGCTACAATCTAAGCATTGTGGATTTGTCATTGTTAATAAAATCATCTTATTAGATATACTAAATATCTATATGGTTGGTATTGATTGCCATGTATGCCATTCCACGTAAGTCGTAAGCTACTTAAGAGGACAATGTTCCGTAGAGCAATACATTAGGTATCGTATAAGGGTAGTTTAGTAAATTAGCAAGATATGGTATATAATCATAGTCGTAGATTAGTGTTTAAATTAGGGAAGGAGAAGAAGAGACATTTGTTAACGACTTTTTCTATAAGTCAACCAAAGTCTCAAATTGCATTTGCATACATTAATAAACAATTATCATCTAATCAATAATCATACTTTACCTATTACCAAATTTAAATTCAAATTTCATGTTTTTTTATAATTGTAATCATATAATTATTTTACAGTAAAGGTAAAAGGTGAAATCCAGAAAATTGCTCGTTAGAAGGAACGACTTTCATCAAATTGAGTGTCCATCTTTTACTTTATGATTGATTTTGGTGACCCACATTCTCAGTTACTGTTTCCTTCAAAACAATAGAAGAAAAAGGTTATTTGAAATCCCATCTCTTCTTTTCTCATGTTTTCTACGATAAAATACAGAAGCTGCCATTAATGCTGCTCAAACCTTTGTCGTTAATGCTCTTATCATCTTCTTCTCCAGCTTCCCAATTTCTTTCTCGTCTCTGTTAAATCCGACAAGCATAGACAAGAACGCTGACATTCTCATCCACGAGTTCTGCATTTGTCCTCACTTTCTCTACTCTCTTTCTTCTTCTTCTTCTTCTTCTTCTTCTTCTTCTTCTTCTTCAGCTTTTGTTCCATCAGTTTTTTGACGGATTTAATTATAAAACGGAGTTTGCTCGAGGGGAGCGTCTTGGATCACGAGCTGGGTTTCGTTTCTTTGACTTGAGTTGACTAGCCGTTCCTAGTCTCCAGAGTTTCAGCAAACACTTGTTTGAATTTTCAAAGTCTTTGGCAAAAACACCAAGATAGGTCTTTTTCACTGTCCTTTCAAGATCCAAGTCTGATTTCCATTCTAGGGTTCTGTTTCCTTTCTGCTAATTTATATCTTCGTTTTTCCTGCAATGGAACATTCAAAGCTCTTGGCTTTGCTCTTTCTTTCATGGACTCTGTTCTCACAAAACACCCACCAACTTCAGAACTCTCAGACCCAGGTCCTGTTTCAGCTCAGAAAACATCTGGAATTCCCTAAAGCTCTAGAGTCTTGGGGAAATTACTACGGAGACTTATGTAAAATCTCTGCAACTGCTCATATGAGCATCTCCTGTCAAGATAATTCCATCACGGAGCTTAAAGTCATGGGGGACAAGCTTTTTAAACCATTTGGTATGTTTTATGGGTTTTCACTTCCAAATCATACTCTGTCTGAAGCATTCTTAATTGATTCTTTTGCTACCACATTGACAAGGGTTACAAGCTTGAAGGTTCTTAGCTTAGTGTCTCTAGGTATCTACGGCGAGCTCCCAGGGAAGATCCACCGGTTGAGTTCTCTCGAGTACTTGGATTTGAGTTCAAATTATCTGTTTGGTTCTGTCCCTCCTGACATTTCCAGATTGGTTAAGCTTCAAAGTATGATGCTTGATGGAAATTATTTCAATGGCAGTGTCCCTGACACGTTGGATTCCTTGACCAATCTTACTGTTCTTAGTGTAAAGAACAATCGGTTGAAAGGTCCATTTCCTACTTCAATTTGTAGAATTGGAAGACTAACAAATCTTGCTTTATCGCACAATCAGCTTTCTGGTAGATTGCCTGATCTCAGCAAGTTAGATAATCTGCATATGCTGGATCTGAGAGAGAACCACTTGGATTCTGAATTACCTGTGATGCCTAAAAGACTAGTTACTGTTCTACTGAGCAAGAACTCCTTCTCTGGCGAAATTCCCAGACGTTTTGGCGGTTTATCTCAACTTCAGCATCTTGACTTGTCGTTCAATCATCTGACTGGAACTCAATCTTGGTTCTTGTTCTCTTTGCCAAACATTAGTTACTTGGACTTGGCATCAAACAAACTCAGTGGGAAGCTACCACTTAATCTGACCTGTGGAAGCAAACTTGGATTTGTGGATTTGTCAAACAATAAGTTAACTGGGACTCCTCCCCGTTGCTTGGCAGGCGCTTTCAGTGAGCGAGTTGTTAAACTCGGTGGGAATTGCTTGTCCATGGATGGCAATCATGATCAGCATCAAGAATTCTTATGTGAAGAGGCTGACACTGAGAGAAAAAGAAGAAAAAATGGGATTTTGATTGCTGTAATTAGTGGAGCTGTTCTTGTTCTTGTGTTGTTTGCATTAGGACTCGTCCTGTTATGCACAAAGCGCAGGTCTTCCTGTTGTTCAAGAGAAAAGTCAGTGCCGCAAAGTCGGCTTAAGGTTTTGACTGATAATTCACACACCAGTCTCTCCACTGAAGTTCTTACGCATGCAAGTGAGTAACCCTGACTAAAAATGTAGACTTTTGCCTGCTAGTAATTGTCTTTCAGGACTAATATCTTTATTGTCTTGCAGGGTTAATGTCTCAAACAGCCAAGCTAGGTGCACAAGGTGTGTCCTCATGCCGGTCATTTTCTTTTGAAGAGTTAAAGGAAGCCACAGATGATTTCGATTCGTCACGTTTCTTAGGTGAAGGCTCCCTTGGAAAGGTATGGTTTGTCTCTAACAAAATTGATTCTTGTGACATCACCACCACCAGTCATTTTCTTTACTCTGCTTATGTTAATTGTTTGCAGCTATACAGAGGAACATTGGAAAATGGAAGTTCCGTAGCTATAAGATGTCTGGTTTTATCAAGGAAATTCTCTAGCCAGAGTATGAGAGGTCACTTAGATTGGATGTCTAAGCTCAACCATCCTCATCTCCTTAGCTTCTTTGGCCATTGCACTCAAACTAGTGTAGAACAAGAGCACACAGCGACAATACTATACCTCGTATACGAGTATATGCCCAATGGGAGTTATCGCACACATCTATCAGGTCAGACTGACGTATTTAGTAAAATCGAAGTTAAATTATACTTGGAAAAACTCAATGTTGTTAGTATATTGTTTCTTTTATAGAATCTTGCTCAGACAAGATCCTAGCGTGGCCAGATCGGCTAGCAATTCTGATTGAGATAGCAAAGGCAGTTCATTTTCTTCATACCGGAGTAATACCTGGTTCATTCAACAATCAGCTTAAGACAAACAACATTTTGCTTGACGAACATAAAATTGCAAAGCTCAGTGATTATGGAGTCTCTGCCATCATTGAAGAGAACGAAAAGCTTGAGGTTTGCTCTCTTCACTCTGTTTATCTCCATCTTGTATTTTCTTCTTTGATACTACTAAGTCAGGACTCTACTTTGCTTCTGCTTCTATATTTTGCAGATGAAGTCAGAAACCCACAAGCTAAAGTATGTATCTTTTACCAAAATTCCGTGTCACTAGGCAGAATCTAATTCAAAACTGCAGCTAAAAACCATGAGTTTTCTAAACTTGGGGTTATGCAGGAAACCTGCCAAAACAGAGGACGATGTGTACAACTTTGGATTCATACTTCTGGAATCTCTGATAGGACCAGTGCCCACAACAAAAGGAGAGGCCTTTCTTCTCAACGAAATGGTAAACACCTAAAAGAAAAAGCAATATTCATCATTGTTATTTGATTGAAACGAAGTTAACTAATATCTGTTGTTGCAATGCAATTTTGAAGACGTCATTTGGGAGCCAAGACGGTCGGCAGAAAATAGTGAACCCAACAGTCCTAACAACGAGTTCGCAGGAGTCTTTAGCGATTGCGATTTCAATAGCCAAAAAATGCGTTTTGGTTGAACCTTCGGCAAGACCTTCCTTTGAAGACGTTCTCTGGAACTTACAATACGCATCTCAAATGCAGTCTGCCGCAGACGCTGAACACAAATCCGACATGTAACACCCCTCTCCAAAATACACGTGTCATCGTCTTGTACTTAATTTATAATTTATTTGAAATCTCATATAAAATATAAGTGATAATTCTTTTTATTAAAAGAATTCTCGTCAAACCCAAGTATAAAATTATTATTAAAAAACATAAGAAAATAATCTTTAAAAAAAATCTAACGATACTCAAGATTAAAATAAAAATATATAAATAATGTTTAAAAATTCTCAAAACGTAGCACCACCCCGAGTCACTGCATCACTATTGTTCGAACTCATCTGCATCCAAAAGGAGGCATGAGTAACATAATTACTCAGTGAAACAATCACGCCTACCCACATATTTTCATTATACAAGTATATATATAATTTTGATAATTACTTTATTTAGGAATAAAACTAGCACGATTGATTCCACAAAAGTCAACACAAATACTACCAAGATATATGTATTTAAACCGTGTTTGTCTAAGTCACAACCACTCCTCCTCATCCCTAACCACGTCGGTCTAAGGATTTGGAACCCCCAAAGCCACGTCGGCTTAACACCACGGCCACGTCGGCCTATTCGCTCACGTCGAGCTCCCGTCACGTCGACGGTTGTTTCCGGCCTGCCAGCCGTTAATGAACTACGACTCAACACCGCTGTTGTCATAGCCCAACACCCATCAACGTAGTTAAACCAACTAACGTTACTCGATTCCACCATACCCGCGTTACGTGAATATCACATTCACCAGAAATTTATTCCCACATTAATGAATCAACCATTATACTTGCTTAGACTAATGTTTAATATTTATCTAATAATTATATTAGTTTATTTCAGTTAATTAATTGATTATGGTTCATTTTACTATACCATAATCCACCATAAATAATTTAGTATCCTTAACCAATAAACCAACACATAATAATTTATCTTTTTTTTAATAATTAAGTCAACATAATAATTTCCATTAAAATAATAAATTAACATAATATTTCTACTATTTTCTCCCACCACACCACACAAATAGATCACCACATTCCTATTCATCTTTTTAATATTTATTTATTTATTATTTAATAAATCCCTAATAGGTTTAACTCCTTTTTCCTGATAAAAACATCCTTAATTTTTACAACAATTAATTAAAACCCTAACACCACACATGATTTCAACCTCTAATTTCCTCCCTAAATGAAGCACTCATCAAAATACATATACATAATTGTATAATGAAAATCATAGGTCATGTCTCACCTCACTGCGAAACCTGAGTTAATGGAATGTTGGAATCGTCAGTTGTGCATAGATTTCTCTTCCTCCAACGATGGTACACACGAACACCGTGGCTCTCCAACGCTGAACTTTCTACCTTTCAGATCTGTCGAAATCTCTCTATTTCTTCTTGTTTTTGTTTCTGATGCGCGGCTGCCTCTAATCTCCTTTGACGACGTCTTATATAGTCATTAGTGTTAATTAGGGTTTCAAAACAATTGTCCGTTATACCCTCACTTCAATTTATGTGGACTTCATGGTTTAAATTTAGGCCCAGGATGTTACAATTCTCCCCCACCACAGAAGAATTCGTCCCCGAATTCGATGGTTCCACCTCCCTCTCGTCGTGGTCCTTAAAAAGATCATGGTAATTAATTCTCATATGATGTTTAGACTCCCACGTCTTTTCTTCAATTCTGTCTCTTTTCCAACGAACACGTACTGATTTAACATTCCCCCCTTGCATATCAAATTTTCGTTGTCCAGCGATTTTTATCGGTTTACTAAGAATTGTCAAATTTCTTCCAATTCCTCTTGGGGTTGCTGCATAATGAGTTGGGGTTCTTTGACAACTTTTCGGAGGACTGATACATGAAACACATCATGAAACGCTGCTAACTCCTTTGGTAATCTCAATCTATATGCAATTGTACCAATCCTTTCAATAATTGGATAAAGCCCCATAAAACGTGGTTTGAGTTTTCCCAACTTCTTATTCTTATCTATTCCTCTGAATACCCTCATTTTCAAATACACCTCGTCTCCCACTCTAAATCCCAATTCCCTTCTCCCTTTATCAGCGTAACTCTTCTCACGATCGTGAGCCTCCTTTAGTCTAGCACGAAGAGTTTCCACTTGATCCACTGTCTCTTGAACAACCTCAAGGTCCAAATCTCTACGCTCTCCCACTTCTTTCCAGCAAAGTGGTGTCCGACAAGGTCGCCCATACAAGCCTCATATGGTGACATCTTTATGCTCCTATGATAGTTATTGTTGTATGCAAACTCTGCTAACGGTAAATATTTCTCCCAACGACCTCCCCAATGCAACATACACGCTCGCAACATATCCCCAAGGGTTTGAATTATTCTTTCCGAATGTCCATCTGTCTTTGGGTGATACGCGGTACTCAGATGCCCTTTTGTCCCAAGTGCCTTTTGGAATGCCTGCCAAAATATTGAGGTAAATTTCGGATCTCGGTCCGAAACAATGCTCACTGGAACCCCATTCAACCTAACAATCATCTCCACATATACTCTTGCTAAGTGGTCCACATTGTCTGTCTTCTTAATCGCCAAAAATGAGCTGACTTCGTAAGTCGATCAACAATTACCCAAACCGTATCCAGTTCACTAATTGTCCTTGGGAGCACTTCACGAAATCCATAGTGATCATATCCTATTTCCATTTAGGCAATGGTAGACTTTGCAATAACCCAACATGTACTCTACGTTCTGCCTTTACTAGTTGGCACTTCGCTACCCATTCTGCGCTATCCCGTTTTATACCGTTCCAATGATAATAACGTTTTAGATCTCGATATAGCTTTGTCGACCCTGTATGGATTGCAAAATATGAGTGATGTGCCTGCGATAAGATCTCATCCTTTAATTCCTTAACATTGAGAACACATACCCCATTCTTGTACAAGTAGGTTCCGTTGTCTGCGGTATGGTATCCTTTCACATTATTATCCACAGCTTTTCTGAGTGCATCATCTACCGTTTGAGCCTCACATATTTTCCAAAGTAAGTATGCCCGGTTTATGGCTTCCAATCCTATGGAATCTTTGGTAATCGTAGTAGCACACAAACTTAATTTTTCCCAAGGAAGCCACTAACTCCTCTGCTTCTCGTTCTTTTGATATGTCATTTCTCCTTTTACTTAATGCATCTGCTACCATATTAGCCGTTCTCGGGTGGTATGCGATTGCTAAGTCATAATCTGCTAGTAGCTCCATCCATCTCCTCTATCTCAGATTAAGATCTAGTTACATAAATATATATTTTAAACTCTTGTGATAAGTAAAAACTTGGACTTTTTCCCCATATGCACGCCAAATTTTTAAAGCAAAAACAACTGCTGCCAATTATAAATCATGGATGGGATAATTTATCTCATATTTCCTCAACTGTCTAGATGTATAGGCAATTATTCGTTCTTGCTGCATCAGCACACAACCCAATCATGACCCTGATGTGTCACTATATACCAAATATGGTACCCCAGTCCTTGATAAAAAATATTGGAGTCTTAGTCA
Source organism: Pugionium cornutum (assembly GCA_018901935.1). Taxonomy (NCBI): domain Eukaryota; kingdom Viridiplantae; phylum Streptophyta; class Magnoliopsida; order Brassicales; family Brassicaceae; genus Pugionium; species Pugionium cornutum. The sequence continues at coordinate 13,407,100 of CM032158.1, read as the reverse complement.
AATACCCTTTCAACCTTCGAAAGCTCTCCTCACACTTTTTGGTCCAATTAAATTTCACATCCTTTCCCGTAAGTTGAGTCATAGGCTTGATTATACTCGCAAATCTTTCAACAAATTTTTGATAGTAACCTGCTATGCCCAGAAAACTACGGACCTCTGTTGCGTTTCTGGGTGTCGGCCATCCCATAATCGCTGCAATTTTTTTTTCCGGATCCACTAATACTCCAGCTTTAGACACAACGTGACCTAGAAAGCCAATCTTCCTCTACCAAAAAGTACATTTGCTCAACTTAGCATATAACTTGTATTCTCGTAACTTTTCTAGTACTACCCTTAAGTGGTCCGTATGAAAAATGCATCCGGATGTGTCCATTCTAACCACACTTAAAACAAGTGAGCACCCCTCTAATCTCTACAAGCCGATATTCTAATTATCCATGGTATATTTCTACAAATCAACTAATTTTCTTATCCTTGCTTGGGTCACTTTTTCCTGTCTGGTTTCCGCCTAAATGCCTTGTTCCACTAAGAACGTTGTTTCCACTAAATTGACCATGTTATTGTACTTTTGCACTGTGCAACGATTTTTTTTTTTCACCTCTAGCGTCGAACATCTTTGAAACTTGAGTATCATGTCATATTCGTTTGTTCATCTCCCTCTAAAACTTATAAATAGACAAAAATTCTAGATCATACTCCCGTACTAACTTAGACCCCTGTCAAAGATCGACAAACAACATAACCATTTGGTCTACTGCCTCTTGTGGAAAATACACCCGTGCAAATTCCTCCTTAAAGTCGTGTCAACTAAGCATGTGATTTGCATGAGTACTAATGACAACGCTATCCACCAACTTGTGTTTCGTCCCTTAAATATTAAATCGCCAATTGCTTCCAAAACTCAATCGAACACATGATGGTCTCATAGTTCTTATCTAACATATTCACCCAGTTGTGTATTGTAATCGGATCCATCCCTCCACTAAATTATTCAAATTCCTTCACATCTTCAAAGTATTCCAATATGTGGGCCTTGATCCCGTACTTGCATCTTTGGCACTAGAGTGGGTGGTGGTGAGTATTGAGGTGCCCCAAACTCTTGAACAAGAGGCTCGAGTGCAGCGAACTCAAGAGCTGCATGCTTAGGCACTACAACTCTTGGTATTCGATTTGCTACAAGAACTTGCTGCAACTAAAACGCTAACGCCTCACGCATTTCTCACATCACAGCTGCATTTAGCACTGCATAATCCACCACTAGAGCAACAACGGCTGGTTGTTGAGTTGGAGCAACACCTTCCTGCTCAAGTGGCCAACCATTATAGTCTCGCTGACGATCTCCAATACGCAAATAAGTCCTACGAATAACACTCCTCGGCGGCATATTTTCCACATAAACACTCGATTCACACATTATACTACAATAGTATTATAAATCAATGAAATTTAAATGACTTCACGCAAGTTACTCTGAGTGGTGCTCCCCCATTGAAAATACTTTTTTTTAACTACTAAAACTTTAAAACAGAGCTCTCCGGATCAGAACCAGAGTAGCAACCTCGCTCTGATACCAAAATTGTAACACCCGTCTCCAAAATACATGACACGTGTCATCGCTTTGTACTTAACTTATAATTTATTTGAAATCTCATATAAAATATAAGTGATAATTCTTTTTATTAAAAGAATTCTCGTCAAACCCAAGTATAAAATTATTATTAAAAAACATAAGAAAATAACCTTTAAAAAAATCTAACGATACTCAAGATTAAAATAAAAATATATAAATAATGTTTAAAAATTCTCAAAACGTAGCACCACCCCGAGTCACTGCATCACTATTGCTCGAACTCATCTGCATCCAAAAGGAGGCATGAGTAACATAATTACTCAGTGAAACAATCACGCCTACCCACATATTTTCATTATACAAGTATATATATAATTTTGATAATTACTTTATTTAGGAATAAAACTAGCACGATTGATTCCACAAAAGTCAACACAAATACTACCAAGATATATGTATTTAAACCGTGTTTGTCTAAGTCACAACCACTCCTCCTCATCCCTAACCACGTCGGTTTAAGGATTTGGAACCCCCAAAGCCACGTCGGCTTAACACCACGGCCACGTCGGCCTATTCGCTCACGTCGAGCTCCCGTCACGTCGACGGTTGTTTCCGGCCTGCCAGCCGTTAATGAACTACGACTCAACACCGCTGTTGTCATAGCCCAACACCCATCAACGTAGTTAAACCAACTAACGTTACTCGATTCCACCATACCCGCGTTATGTGAATATCACATTCACCAGAAATTTATTCCCACATTAATGAATCAACCATTATACTTGCTTAGACTAATATTTAATATTTATCTAATAATTATATTAGTTTATTTCAGTTAATTAATTGATTATGGTTCATTTTACTATATCATAATCCACCATAAATAATTTAGTATCCTTAACCAATAAACCAACACATAATAATTTATCTTTTTTTTAATAATTAAGTCAACATAATAATTTCCATTAAAATAATAAATTAACATAATATTTCTACTATTTTCTCCCACCACGCCACACAAATAGATCACCACATTCCTATTCATCTTTTTAATATTTATTTATTTATTATTTAATAAATCCCTAATAGGTTTAACTCCTTTTTCCTGATAAAAACATCCTTAATTCTTACAACAATTAATTAAAACCCTAACACCACACATGATTTCAACCTCTAATTTCCTCCCTAAATGAAGCACTCATCAAAATACATATACATAATTGTATAATGAAAATCATAGGTCATGTCTCACCTCACTGCGAAACCTGGGTTAATGGAATGTTGGAATCGTCGGTTGTGCATAGATTTCTCTTCCTTCAACGATGGTACACACGAACACCGTGGCTCTCCAACGCTGAACTTTCTACCTTTCAGATCTGTCGAAATCTCTCTATTTCTTCTTGTTTTTGTTTCTGATGCGCGGCTGCCTCTAATCTCCTTTGACGACGTCTTATATAGTCATTAGGGTTAATTAGGGTTTCAAAACAATTGTCCGTTATACCCTCACTTCAATTTATATGGACTTCATGGTTTAAATTTAGGCCCAGGATGTTACACGACATGTCGTCGTGAATCCAGAGGCTAACTAGCAATAGTTTCTTTTTTGGTATTTTAAAATGTAAAGTTTTACATGCTTGGTTTATTAGAAGACAAAAATATTAGTTTTGTTATGAAAGGCTAATCTCATGCTGCTTTCATCATGGGTGTTACTGCCAAAGTGTTTATAACCAAGTTGCAAGCTTGATTTTACCATTATTTGGTTTTGTAATTGCTTGCGCCAATTGTTATACTTATACCCCAAACGAAACATGAAAATAAAATAAAGTTATTGCTTCTACCGTCTAAAATTAAATTTATTAAATTTAGCACCTTTTGATTAAATCTAAAATATGATAGAAGCAATCTTATTTTGAAAACCAAAAAAACCGTATCTAATTTTCTCTAATTCTAGTTATGAAAACGTTCAAAAGTTTATCTTTTAATTTCTTTCTGATATTTAAGAATGGAAATAAATCTGAAATTAAAAAAAATCTACAAATTTGTAAAATAAAAAGTACGTTGATCGTTTTGACAGAAAAATTTGTATTAAAGTTGGGCAATGGTTTGTTACTTAGTTTCGTATACTGACTTTGGGATTTGAAAATACGGGTCGGGCCTTAACCCACTCGATAAAGTCGATAGCTCCGATCGGCCTTTGCTTTCTCTCTCGATAACTGAGAAGGAGCGGACACCCGGGAGTTCCAGAAAGAAGGAGAATCATCAGAAGAAGAAGAAACGACGCTGCGAATCTTCGTATTTTGTAAGGAACTCTTGTCTCTCTCTATCTCTGTTTTCTTTATCTCTTAGGGTTTTACGAATATAGATCGTTTCATAGAAATTTAGTAGTGTTTCAATGTTAAATCGAGCTCTTCGTTCGCATTCGCATTTGTAGTTTATTATCTCTCTGGCGTAATTTAAGCTTGGGAGGTTATCTCTACTCGTTGAATTTTTGCAGCAATCATAGAATTTTAGGGTTTTATGCGGCTTCGATTTCTTTAGGTAAACGATCTTTCGAGTCTGAATTCATTTGAATTTCGGCAAGAGTTTAATGGCATTTGTTAGATTTGTGATAGGCTTAGGGGGTGCCGAAGATCAGGTCTACTTGTAACAACCACTAAAATCACTAGAAATCATGTTTTCTCTCTCTGTGGTTCTTGGCATATTTTTCGAAGTTTAGTTTTCAGGAGTGCTATTTCTTCTGAGTTTGTCAGGTTTATATACCGATGTCCGGGAACAACAACAATTCTCAGAAGCCTCAAGGCTCTGGGTCTTTGCCTTTTGGGAATCCTGGTATGGCCTCTGGATCGGTTCCTGGAAACCAGGGCTTTGCTCAGTCTCAAATGGCAGCGAACTTTCAATCGCAGTTTCAGTTCTCACAAGCTCAGGCCATGGCCCATGCCCAATCACAACAGTCTAAAGTTCAAGCACAGTTGCATGCTCAGTTACAAGCTCAAGGCATGACGATGAACCAAGCCCAAGGTTCACCGGGGATTGGTGGTTTGGGTTCATCTTCACCTTCTTTGGCAACTCCTGGAAGTTTAAACTTGAAGCGATTCCAGCAGAAGCAGCCTATGCGACCTCCTGGTGCCCCTGCTATTAACAACACTATCTCCCCCTTGAGAACAATGGAGTTAACTCCTGCTGCACGGAAAAAGAAACAGAAGCTTCCAGAAAAGTCTCTTCAGGAGCGGGTGGCAGCCATCTTGCCCGAGTCTGCCTTATACACACAACTTCTGGAGTTTGAGTCTCGGGTGGATGCTGCATTAACTAGAAAGAAAGTTGACATTCAGGAAGCCCTTAAAAACCCTCCCTGCATACAGAAGACGCTCAGGATCTATGTTTTCAACACATTTGCTAATCAAAACAACACTATTCCTGGGAATCCGAATGCTGACCCGCCAACATGGACTCTTAAACTTATTGGTAAGATCCTGGAAGATGGGGTGGATCCCGACCAGCCAGGATTTGTTCAGAAATCAAACCCATTGCATCCCAAATTCTCGTCTTTCTTCAAAAGGGTGACAGTATCGCTGGATCAGAGGCTGTATCCTGAGAACCCATTGATCATATGGGAGAATGCTCGGTCACCTGCTCCTCAAGACGGGTTTGAGATAAAAAGGAAAGGGAACCAGGAATTTGCAGCTAGTATACGGTTGGAGATGAACTATGTCCCTGAAAAGTTTAAGCTTTCTACTGCATTGATGGATGTTCTTGGTATTGAGGTTGAAACCCGGCCAAGAATCATTGCTGCAATTTGGCATTACGTTAAGGCAAGGAAATTGCAGAACCCAAATGACCCTTCTTTCTTCAACTGTGATGCTGCACTGCAGAAAGTTTTTGGGGAAGAAAAGTTGAAATTCACAATGGTCTCTCAGAAGATATCTCATCACTTGTCACCTCCACCACCGATTCACTTAGAGCACAAAATCAAGCTTTCAGGAAATAATCCGGCCGTATCAGCATGTTACGATGTGCTAGTGGACGTACCCTTCCCAATCCAAAGGGATCTGAGCAATTTGTTGGCAAACGCAGAGAAGAGCAAAGAGATTGAGGCATGTGATGAAGCAATATGTGCAGCCATAAGGAAAATCCATGAGCATAGGAGGAGGAGGGCATTTTTCTTAGGGTTCAGCCAATCGCCAGTTGAATTCATAAACACCTTGATCGAATCTCAGAGCAAGGATCTGAAGCTTGTAGCAGGAGAAGCAAGTCGAAATGCTGAAAGAGAACGTCGAGCAGAATTCTTCAACCAACCTTGGTAAGCTCATCTTCCAGTCTAGCTGCTCTGGCCTTTACTCACTCAATTATATTTATCAGAGTTGTGAAAGTTGTGGACTTCAAACAAGTCCATTGATTTATTGATTGATGATAGGTATCTGAATCATAAAATGTTGCAGGGTTGAAGATGCAGTAATACGCTACTTGAACCGAAGGCCAGCAGCTGGGAACGAGGGGCCAGGGAGTTGGTGAGTTTCGTGCTGATACAAGTCTTCTTCATCTGTTTGAGCATCTTTAGAGAAGAATTTGCTAACTTGATTCTGGTTTAAAAGGGAACTAGTGCATCTGTAATCTTGTGTATGATGAATCATTATTATTTTTTGCTTTAATGGTTATTATTAGCTGAGGGAAAAAATAACATTGGCATATCCAAAGAAGCATACAAGTAACTAAAAATGTAAATATTGGAAAAGGACTTCGACTATGGTTCCATTGCGCAAGGCCATGGGCAAATTCAAGTAATGAGTATTTGGAACCCAATTCAGATGTGTCGTTCTATTCAAAGAGAAGAATGCTTTATCGCCGAGAGGTAGATGCCCCAAAATCGTCTCTATCTATTTCTCCAAGACAAATGTATGACGACGAGGCACATTCACTCCAATATGATCGTTTTCTGCTCGAATCCACGATGACGAATTTTGTAGCCCGCAGGTTGTTCTGCTTCTCTGCGTTGTCGGTGCAAGAATTGCAAGTGGTCAACGGCATGCTAACATTCTTATCTTATTATTATAATTTACTAATTAAGACACAATCACTGGATCCAAGAAGCGTTGACATTCATAAGATTTCTCTGTACTTTGAAGCAAAATGTCGATGTGGTTTCAGAGAATTTTCCTCTTGCTTCTGGTTTCCAGTTGCGCCTCTTTAGGTACATTGGAATCTCTATTGCTTAAGCAGTATGCCTTATTTGTATTTGTTTTTGGTTTCTTATTCTATGGACTTTATTCTTTCATCTTCAGAACTCAAATTTTGGCCATTGATTTCCATTTCGACATGATCTGATTATTGATTAATGTCTTTGTGCATTTTGATTTGCAGATTTTCTGCAAAACCCAGACTTTGAATCTCCACCGTTAAACTTAACAAAAAACTCTAATGCGAGTTCCAGTGCGTTTTTGTTGCTGGATCAGAACAGTACACTCCCTGGATGGACATTCCAAGGGACAGTGCAATATGTTACGTTGCCTGATACCGGACATGCAGTTCAGCTTGGTGAAGATGGCAAGATCAATCAGACGTTCATTGCCAAAGGTGATGATTTGATCTACATCCTCACATTTGCGCTAATGCCAGGAGGCAAGAACTGTTCAGCCTCTGCTGGTCTCATTGTCTCTGGACCAGACAGCAATGCGGTTTTTTCATACCGGCATAACTACAGTCAGGTTCCATGGCAGAGTTACAGTCATAACTTGGGTAGTTGGGGGAATGGTGAGTCTATTAACTTACGTCTTGAAAGCCAGACAATAGATTCTGATACAAACTCCACATGTTGGCCTATCATTGACACATTACTTATCAAGACTGTTGGTATAACACTGGTCCAAGACAGTGGTAAGTTACATCTCCTAAAGCTGAGTTCATAGCTCAGTGATTATCAAAATATTGGTTTTTATAAGTTGATATCTTGTAAATCTAGTTGCATATACTTATATTCTGATTTTGTTAGTAGATAACCTCTTAACCAACGGTGGATTTGAATCGGGACCGGGTTTCTTACCCAACTCAACCGAGGGAGTTCTGATTGACGCAGTGCCAAGTCTGATCCAATCACCATTAAGGCAATGGTCTGTTATAGGAACAGTTAGATACATAGACTCGGAGCACTTCCATGTCCCAGAAGGTAAAGCTGCAATAGAAATTCTGGCTGGCACAGCTCCATCTGGCATACAGACAGCAACAAGAGACACAAGTGAAGGTTCGAGATTCAACCTCACATTTACACTAGGAGATGCCAACAATGCGTGCAGAGGACATTTCGTGGTGCATGTTCAAGCTGGATCCGCAGCTCAAAACTTCACACTGGAGAGCAACGGGACTGGCTCTGGTGAAAAGTTTGGGTTAGTGTTTCAAGCAGACAAAGCTGCAGCACAGATAAGTTTCACCAGCTACTCAGTTACAATGACAAAAGAGGACGTCCTTTGTGGTCCTGTGGTTGACGAAGTGATCGTACATCCTCTAGGTGGAACAGCCTTAGTAAAGCCCACATGGCTGCTACTTATATTCGCTTTGTTGTATGTTGCAATTCTCTGATTATATCTGTTTGGGAGATCATAGATAAAATCTGCTTGCAAGGAAATATGATAATTATTCTAGTTTCATGATTAGACATGAACACATTCGTCATACATGAATCTTTCACAATCATGGTTTATTTTGCAATGAGACAATTTCTACTTTTAGGTAGAAAGCACACATACAAATACACACTTGAAGCCTTGGAATAAGCAGACACCAAGTCCTCGATGTAAATGGGATCTGCAAGGCTTTGAGCTTAGGGAGAACCTGCTTGTTCACAGAGATCCAGCAGCGCCAATGTCTGTCCCATTGACAATTTGATTACTACAAACAAAAACCAACGGAAATGGCACATTATGTTGCAAATGATTTGCATACCTCAGGAATGGTGAGCTCTAGTCGAAACTTGGGACCATCATAGTGGTGCAAAACCGGCCTGAAAGAGTCCTCCTCCAAAGCTTTGCACAGTTTCCTTACACGAATTCTCACCTAATATATTGTTAACCACCATTTGGGTTGTGTTTATCAATCATTGAAAAAAAGATGAATAAAAAACAGAACCCACAACGGAGAAGAAAAGTAGACCTGTGCAGGAAATCTGGATTCTCCTTTGCATTTCTTGTCCTCCCAAGCATTTGGGTCAATGTTTGAACCTCCAAAGGTTGTTGCCTGTGGAAAACACATAATCATGGAGTTATAGAGCAAGTCATGAGCCCCATTGAGAAATAAAAGTGCTCAAGGACAAACCTCAAAAATTCCATGCAACTGATGAGTTGTGTAGTTGTAGAGAAACAGAGGCAGGCCTGGTGTTATCGTCCTAACCGAGTCCCTGTATCTCGGAGGCAAACCTGACAGTAGAAAACGTAAATACATACGAGAAAATAGAGATGTAATCCGTAAATTGACAAAATTTTAAGATGAATTGAGTACCAAAGAGCTGGCGCTTCAGATCTTCCACCATTGTGTCGTTGTTGCAGACAAAGATGTAACCCCCAAGCACTTCACTCTTCGGGAGACACTCTGAGGCAGGTAAGGTCTTGAACCTTTTGTCTGCAGCAACATTTGTAGAGTCATTATTGTGAGTACTGATAAGGCTATTATTATCACCATTGTTTCCTTCTCTGTAGGTGATATGATTGTAGCTATATTTGCCTCCACTCAGGGGCTTATGGCCAAAACCGTTAGCATTGAACTTGAGATCCGAGTTCAACATATTGAAGCTTAGAGTCTCAAACTTGTTCTCCTCTTGAAACCCATATTTCTCCATTGGCCTTGTTTCAAGTGGACCCTTTGATGGATCAAGATTGTTCAAACGTGTGCCCTTCAATCTAGTCTGGTCAGCCAGCCTAGATGCAGCCATGAACCATTTCTGATCCTCCGAGGCTTTGGATTGTCCTCGGAGCTCATCTCCTAGCTGCCAAAAGTTGCACATGCTCTCCATCTCCAAAACCTTTGGTTTGATAGAGACAACTATGATATAAAAAAGAACACTTCACCAACCAAATCCCAAAGATTTTGAGCTTTTCAATTAGTTAGTGATCCATCATTTTTATCAAGATTTCTCCAAAAGTTCAAAACTTCAAACACATTTTGCAAACTTCAAACACATTTTGCAACACATTTTGCAAAAAAGAACACGACACTACAGTTAAAACTTAAAAGCAAAGCACTGAGATCCAAAACCAAAAGAAAAAGCAGAGTCCAAAAAAAGCAGTCTGTATAAAGAAGGTAAATAACTAAAATTGTAAAGAGAGTTTAAGAAATTTAGCTTAGAAAATCTTACCAAGAAGACGAACCTTAGATTGAAGGATCTGTGAATTGAAAAGCTGTTTGGTTTTAATTGGAGCTTCTTTTTCCCCGACAATGTTGTAAATTATGGCAGTGTCCTTCATGACAGCAGAAAGCTTTGTCTATCACACAGCTTGCCGTCTAACACATTAGAACGGTACAATGTTTCGTTATGAAACTCAGAAACGGGACGCAGTTATAATATATCACATTAAAGAACAAAAAGCTGTCGTTCCGTTGCGTGCCATTTTTTTTCTTATGTAATTTATGGATTTTGAATTAAGACACAAAATAAGTTAAGGATAAGCTGATGACACACAGAACTTGCGGTTAATAGAAATTAAAGTCCCCAGACCAACGTAACGTATTATAACTTTAAACTTCAAAAAAGTTCTTAGAGAATTTGAATAAAGAATTATCGTCATCGAAAGATAAATTTTGTCATTATAAACCTAACCATATAAATCTTGGTCCAGAGGCAGCTTGTAAAACGTAAAACTATACGATACAAATATCTTTTTGTTTGCTTTCTTTTTATTATTATTAAGATCGTTTGTTACTCAAATGTATTTGTCAAAGATCCAGATGATGCTAACAGTGTTAGGATATAAAAAATTTAAATTTTCATCACCATCTTTTACCTCAGACTAGCGGGAACCATAAGACCATGACTAAGTCGGTGGCATTGAAGATTCGGTTTGTTCTTCCCTACGAACAGACCGTGGAACAAAGGTCAGCCCACGACCATGGCGTCGACCAAAGCTGACATTTGAAGGAGTTGTATCTGAGGTTGTAAGCGTGGACAGTGCTGAGACAAGACCGTCAATGCTGGCTTTTTCTTCCACTTCCATGGAATCTGCAGCTTCTTCTTTGTCTTCTTTATGTTTCAGTTTTGGTGCACGTTGCCTCTGAAGTTTCTCTCTTCGCTTCTTTGAGGGTTGGCTCTTCTTGAAGAACTCAAATGTCGTTGGGAACTTGTGTTTGTCAACTAAGTGTCTGTGCCGGGCTTTGTAGTTCTTGAACTTTAATCCACATCCTTCAACTAGACACTCGTACTACAAATTATGTTCATGTGAGCACGAAGAAGGGAAGATTCAGTATCAGATTGCAGGTGGAGGTTAAAATGATTTATGTTTGAGCTCTGCCTGAAAATGCTATTGATAGCTGCAAAAGGAGATAGGAATAGGCAGTGCATACCATGTCATGACCCCGAGCAACTTTAGATTGAAAGAAAGAGTCATGTGCTTCGGATATGTGGATGCTTAGTAAGCGAGAAGTAGGGAAGACCCTTGAACATACAGAACAAGATGCAGTGTGCCGTGCATTATAGTGATCTTCAAAATGTTCCAAAGATTTCAAGCGCTCAGGGCAGCCAGCAATGGGACACGAGATTCTTCTGCTTATAACAATCAAGCTCATGACCATCGTGGAGAATTATGACCCCAAATTGGAAATGAAACTAGTCTATATAAACTTGATCAGTGACACAATAACCATTGCTATACTTTACTGGTCACCACTACAAATGTGAGTATTGAAAGAGAACTACTTACATAGTGATTCATTCATTGTCATTTCATTACTATTTTTCTAGACCTTACAAGAACTACCAACACATAAGTGAACTGCAGGCTAAACAAATCAGAGGTAGGAGAAATGACACAAAGTCAGATTCGCCAAAAAAAAGACCTATGTAAGAAACACTCAACGCTCGTAAGAAATTATCTAATGTGCAAACTATAGTCATTCCCATAATTGATTTAATTTTCACATTACTAACAGAAAAAAATCACACAGCCAACAAAGTGAAGAGGGAACAGTACCTGCTTTCACTTTCCACGATTTTCTGCAGATGGTTGATTTCATCTTCTGTTAAGTCCAATGTCACCTGTATATTAAACCCTCTTTAGGAATCAACTCTTCCGAGCAGATATTTTTACAGATGGTAAATAATCTTCAGCACAGTACTTGTAAAATGATCAATAATATATTTTCATGGTAATCGAAATAGAACATAAGCCAAACCTAGTTAGAAGGCCAAAACTCGAAAAACTCTTCCAAATGAATTCAGCTATTACAGAATAATCGAAAACCGAATAAGTAACCACTACGGAGAGGAATTCTTCAAAAGCAACCACGGAGACAATGAAAATACAAGCCAGACCGCTTCGATTTTGGCCAAGCTAATACGAACATCATTATCAATAAGTGCCCAGAAGGGTTAGACAATGAGCTCGAAATGGCAAGGAACCGAATCGATAGAAAAACTAGCTATGCAGAGTTTTTACTGAGAAGAGCATTCCAGAAGAATCGACCGATTTAGATGGCAGAAGACAAACCTGTTTAGCAAGTAGTTCGCGCTCGACATTTCCGGATGCAAAGAAGGAAGAATCAGGAGGAAATCTTCTTCGGATAGGATTCCAGTACGGAAAGCCTAACTCGCCCTCCGTGTCTACCGCCATGCCCATAGCCATCGCCTCCAGAACTAAGCAAAGCAAATGGAATTCAAAAACAAAAATCGGTTTCGTCTCGACACAAGCATTCTGACAAACATTTCCTCCCCTCCGCTATATAACTGGATCCTTCACGGACTATATCATATCTAGTTTATCAGTCGGCCTAACGCAGGCCCAGGCCTATAACATATCTTACTATTCACCAGTCCGACGGAAATTTTAAAAAGCAAAAAAAAAAAAATAGAATTGTTAGATAAATCCTAGCAAATTTTTCACCTAAATTTCCATAGAAAAATTTCTACATATTATTAACGAATAGAAATGGTTATAATTTTCTTTGAGATTTCCCGTCGTTTTCTCTCGACACAAATTCTGTATTCATTGATAAAGACAGAGATTCTCAATGGTCAAATATCTCTTCTAACAAAATAAAACAGGTCATACCCCCAAAAAAATATGGACAGACAAAAAATCAGCGGGATGAGAATCAGATTCTTAGCATACCCAACAATCAATATACAGTGTGACAATATTATAATATATATGGTTTTGGTTCGATAGAGTAGGTGCAGAGAATCGTTCTTTCCTTCACCGTGCAAACTTCGTAATATTTTCGTCCGATTCAAGCCACTGTTTCATTAAGAACTCCAGCTTATATAATTCAGGCATTCAATAAATTACATACGTGGGTGCATAAAAAACGTACACAAAACCTAGCTCCTATAAGAAACTCGTAGATTTTTTTACATCTATACATTCATCAACCTTTATATAACTGATTCTAGAGAGTGACATGGCGTTGAATTGGGGACCCGTGTTAATGTCAGTTGTTCTGTTCATTGTATTGACGCCGGGAGTATTGTTTCAGCTTCCGGGGAAGACCAAAGTAGTTGAGTTTGGCGGTTTTCAGACAAGCGGCGCAGCCATTGTTATTCACACTCTCATCTTCTTCGCCTGCATCACGGTCTCCCTTATCGCTCTTCATATCCACATATACGCTGCCTAATTGAATCTAACCCTCATTCTTGATTTCTTGCATGCGTATTCCTTCTTGTTTAGTTTTTTTTTTAAAATTGATCTACTTTGATTTGTGATTTTCATTTAAGTAGTATAATATTTAAATATAATTATAAAGACACAATATTGTCTTTACTATTTTAATTACTAAATTTCAAATAATTGACAATTATGAAAACAACACATGTGAAATATATTCAAGGAGATCATGATTGTTTATTAGTCGTAACAAGAAGTTGTGGTTGCGTCTGCGACATAAGTCACGGTCAGACGTACGTTATGCGTCGCAATTTTTTCGACCGCTGATTAAAATTGTGTTGCAATTAAAAATCTACGATCAATCGCAACCACAACCATAACCATTAGTGACACACAAACGAGCAATATATCTTGCAGTCGCGATCACAGTGTTGATTACAACCGCAAATAACAGACAAACAAATAACATATGTCGCAGTCGCGGTCACAATATTGACTATAACCATTAATGATAGATAAACAAACAACATATGTTGTACTCGCGATAATAGTGTTGACTGAATCACAACCATAATCGTATACGACGACCAAACAAATAACAAAATAATTAATTAGGCTCTCTCAAGTTAAATTTGCACTCAACTTAACAACACCAAAAATTTAACGAGTTCTTTGTAAGACCGGTACATCTTGTAGGAATCTGACCTCCCGAACTCCACAAGATCAAGAAGCTATTTGTTTTGCTAATGCTTCAGTGATAACAAATGTGCACACGTGTGAGAACCAAAAAAGTTGTTTACAATTGGCGGTGATTGGGTGTTGTAATTAGGCTTGTCATTGTGATTCATAACCCGCGAGTCCCGCCCCGTTTGACCCGCTCCGGGGCGGGTGCAGGTCGAGGAAAAGAAGAAAAAATATATGCGGGGCGGGTGCGGGTCAAACCTTTAATTTAGCGGGGCGGGTGTGAGTTTGGTTTTTTTTTTTGCGGGTTGGCGGGTACCCGCAATTTTTGGGTCAAATTAATTAACCAAAAATTTAAACCAATTAAATCATAAACCAATATCAATTTAATACTAAACCAATTTAATACCAAATCAATTTAATCAAACCAAATTTAACCAAACCAATAGTATAAAAGTAAAATAACCTAATTTCTAATCCTTCACTCTTCACTTTTTAGAGTTCAGTCGCACGACATTTTTTTCAGAAAATCTCCACCTTCCGGCGACCTCCAGTTAGATCCGGCGATCTCCAACCATTTCCGGCGACCTCCAACCTAAGGTGAGCGTCTCTCTCTGCTGGAGCCTCTCGAGCTTTTTGTGTAGCCCTAAACATTTGTACGTCGCTTCCTTTCTACTACACCGTATATCATCCAATCTTTGTCTACCTTCTCATGTTTCTTCACTCGTTTAGCTTGTCTAGTCTCGCAAGTTGACAACTTTTCTACCGTTTCAGTGAGTGTTTCTAGCTGGGTTTTTAGTTTTCCGGAAACTTTTTTCTTTTAAAATCTGTATTGAGTACGAATTTTCTTCGTTGTGTTTATTTGGTATATGGTTTCGGGGTTAGGAGCCGATATCTGTTTTTGTTTAGTCTTTCTGATAAGTTTTACTCGTTTGATAACATTTCTTTCATCTTTCAAACTCTTATGTTATTCGTATTGATTAGAAATCAACTCTCTAGTTTAGCTTTTTTTATCAGAGGAGCTATTTTTCCTTATAATTCTTTCTGATTAATTATCATAATTAATTATCAGGCATATTGAAAACGAAGCGGGTCGCGGGTCACCTGCAAACCCGCTTGATTAATGCGGGGCAGGTGCGGATTAAAAAAAATGATTCGCAGGTTTTGCGGGTAAAAAAAAATTATGAAAAAAATCATCAACCCGTTGTGGGGCGGGTCATGCGGGGCGGGTCCGACCCGCTTGAAAGGCCTAGTTGTAATCACGTGGTAACCATAATGACTTCTACCTAAATTTAAACAAAAGAGTTAATTGGGCTTTTCATAATCTTAGAGAGTCCATGTAACATAACGGACGGCCCATAAAAAAGGGTCCTGAGCGAATCATGATGAACGAATCACCTGCCATGGCTGCTTCTCCAAATAAGCCCTCTTTAAATCCCTAGCGTCCCTACCCAGAAACAGTCCAATCTGGGAATCTGATTTTGCGGAGCCTTAAGTCGGAAAATGGGATTAACAAATTTCTTATTGACGGTGGCCGGAGTAGGCGCCGTGGTGATGCTTTTGAGGAGCGACGTCAAGCAATCTGCCACTGTCTTCAAGCGCAATGTTAAGCACATCCGTCATTGGCTCGAAGAAGAATCCTCCGCCGCCTCTAAGTTAGCCCTCTCTCTAGCTCTCTCCCTCTCTCTTACTCTATCGCTCTCTCTATGATTATAACTCCTTTGATTTTCCCTTTAGCGAAGGTGTTGGATTGGGGATTCTGATTTCGTAAACCGTCTTAGTCTGTATTTTTAGAATTTCCCCCCCGCGAGCTTATGATATATGAATAATATAAGGTTTGTCCATAGCTGCTAGTAGTTTTAGTGTAACTGGAGGAATTTTTAAACATCTTTCTCTTTGATTGAACTTGTATCTAAGTATCCAACCAATGATACTCGATTGATCTTTAATTACAATGGTCATTGAATGTAAAGATTCGAAAGATAGTTCAAGTGATTTGTTGTAGTTTCTTTCATACCATCTGAAGAAAGATTGATTATGTTATGACTTGTTTGAACTTTGAGCATAACAGTATAATTGATTAATATTGGTATTAGTGGTAGATCTTGTAGCAATACAAAGCAAATCGTGTTTGTGTGTGTGTGTGACTGATGAGTTTGATGCGTTTTTCAGGGCAGCGGAGTCCATAAAACCAAAGGAAATAGAAACAAAAGTTCCAGGAAAGGACATTCCAAAAGAGAAAAATTAATGTGCTTTTTTTAATACTATATATTATACGAAGGGTTTGGATTTATGACTTTGGTTTCAACACCATTGTACACTTAACTAATTAGCTGGGGATATTGGTTTTGAAACAAAGCATGAACATAATAGTATTATGTCTCTTGTCTTTCTCTATGTTCTTTTACAAAAGGGGTTATTTTTTTTACATCTGAACATTTACACTCACTCTTGCAGGCTACAGCAGTTTTTTTGTAACATCTTTCTCTATACGTAGTTATTGAAAAATACAAAGAGCTACTTAAATCATGAATATAAACAAATGTTTGAAAACCAATGGAAGTTACATGATCGTGTTTTAAATTACTTTCGTAGTTCTGTTCTTTATGATACTTAGAAAAAGGAAGGATAATGGGCATTTAAAGGAAAGCATAATAACCTGAAAAGCCCAATGCTCTATTTATTCATCGCCAACGATAAAAGCTCACCCGGATTCCGATTTTCCGCCGGTTTATGTGGTCGTTTTCTTTTTGTTCAAATTTTCTGGGAATTCCGAGTTTTACTAGATTTCAACTCCTTGTTGGAGACATTGGCAAATCTCATACAATTAACCATGACAGTGTCGACTTTTTCGAGCCCCGCACCTGTCTCCTACATCGCTAAACCACCAGAATCATTCTCCGCCAGAGTTGGCTTGAAGCAAGCGTACGCCTATTCGTCCCGACCTCCATAACCATCTAGTTTATTACACTCTTCGTCGCTTTATCGTCATTACTTGATTTCTCACCGTGTCAGGTGATTTTGGCTCGGTGGTGTTTTTACAGGTTGAGATTTCGGAGCAAGAAGAAGCCTCGGGCAGTCTCTTGCGATTATTCATGCCTCGAGGTTGATTTCTAATTCTTACTCATTCTTTATGTTTATATATTTATGCCCGGTGAGTGTTTTTCCACTTCAGGTTCGTATTTAGAGCCGAAGATAACAATCCGACTCACGTCAGATTCAGATAAATAGTTCTTTCGTTTGAGTGGTTGTCGTTGATAGGCGGCAATTTTTTTGGGGGTCTAAATTGTTGGTTTATGATAATATCTTGTCATTTGTTTTCAAGGTTAGGGATGTCTGCTATCGTCCTCCTGGAACACAGTTCAATATTTTGAATGGTGTTAATTTTTCTCTGCGTGAGAAAAGGTAGTTCATAAACATTTTTATGTCTTTATGTCTTTATATGTTTGTTCATAATATTATTGAGGTACCGTTTATAAAGATGCCTACTAAAGAGCTTTGTGTTTCTATTCGTTTTGCAGCTTTGGTTTGATTTTTGGGAAGAGTGGGAGCGGTAAAACTACCCTTTTGCAGGTTCGTTGTTTCACTAGCTCGTGATCATACACAGCTTTCAGGAACTGTCCTTTGAGTTGTAGTATTAGCAGCTTTTGGGTTTATCTTCTTCTCTTCTGCAGCTTCTTGCTGGGCTTAACAAACCAACATCAGGATCCATTTGTATCCAAAGATATGGCGATGATGGCCAGCCAAAGGCAGTTCCTGAGTTGCTTCCTACTGCAAAAGTGGGCATTGTTTTCCAGTTTCCTGAGAGGTAATTGTCATTATCATCTTTTTTTTATCCATCCGGTTTGGTGCTGCTGTGTTAAACGAGAAAAAAATTTGAATGTGTTTTTTTTTTGCTGCCGACAGATTCTTTGTTGCAGATAATGTGCTTGATGAAATTACTTTTGGTTGGCCAAGGCAAAAAGGTAGTTTGCAGTTAAAGGAGCATCTGACTTCAAACCTCCAGAGAGCATTTAATTGGGTATCCCACTCCTCCTGGTTCGTACAGTGGTAAAGTAGTGTCCAGTGATCTGTCATATAGTTTCTTTGCTTTTGATCGTTAGGTTGGATTAGATAGCATCCCACTTGATAAAGATCCCCAGTTACTAAGTGGAGGCTACAAGCGTCGGCTTGCACTAGCTATTCAACTGGTGAGAACAAAGATTTTGATGTATTCCAAGTGTGACCTGTTCTAAGTAGTCATGCCTTTTGTAGGTGCAAACTCCAGATTTATTGATACTGGATGAGCCCCTCGCCGGTCTTGGTATGATTTTGCATCCTGCTTCTTCTAATTCTTGACTTATCCTATATTTTTCCTATTTGATTGTAGCAGCCAGTGCTTGATGTCCTTCTCTCCCATGATTTTGTGCTTCTCATTCTCTCTGCATATGCTCTGCATTTTGTTTTCTTTTGCATGAAAGTAAGTTTTCTCATATTAATTTCATCATTGGTTTTGCTTTGCAAACAGATTGGAAAGCACGTGCAGATGTTGCAAAGCTCTTGAAGCACCTAAAGAAGGAACTGACTTTACTTGTTGTAAGTCATGACCTAAGGTATGCTCATTTTTGTGTCTCTTCGCTTCTCTGTTTATGATTCTACACAGTTTTTTCTCCTCATAAAAAGGTAACCTGAATCAGCGCTTTCTCTGTTCAACTACCCCCTTTGAACTATTCTTATACAGCCCTTTCCCAGATTTTTCTTTCCAAGTAGTCATCCTGGCCCGTTTAAAGTTGAAACAGTTTGAACTCTCATAAAAGTCATGAATCCAATTTTTCCCTTTAACATTAATTGCTACTGTTTTTTTCATCTCTCACATGTTTATAAACCTTGCTGCAGAGAGTTAGCAGCCTTGGTCGACCAGTCATGGAGAATGGAAACAGGTGGTGTTCTTCTTGCGGAACGTCCACCAGTTTAGTTCAATATTCAATATTCTGGAAGGTCCATACCAGGTTTGGCGTACGTGCTTTTGAGTGTTCCGGGTTCTTGCAGAAAAGTGATAGAAGCTTTTACCCAGGCATATGTTTATTATTGCATATTTTGAGATAGCTGCTCGTCCTGCATGGTGGAATGTCTATGTGTGTTCTATTAACATGTTAGGGCTAGTCAGTTGAGAACGAAATAATGTCTCTCATCAGACTTAAGACATATAATTGGATTTGAATCAATACTTGCAAGAGTGCATCCTCTTAATTTTAGTACTTAAAAAAAATGAATAAGGGATATATTGCTGCAATTATAACACCCTGAAAACTTTTATTATTACATAGAGAGGTGTAACGACTATTCCCAGTAAGTCTTGACCACATTTGCCTTTATCATACCACACAATTCATGCATGCATGAAATGACATAATACACTCACACTTTTTAATTCATGCGTTTCTTCTGATCCCTTTGCTACAGCTCCAAGACGAAGTCTGCAAAGAAATTAGGGATAATTGTCTGATTCGACCACTAGCTGAATATTTGCGCATGCCTAAATACCAATGTATTAAAATTTCGTTTTGGAAAAGATCCTACTTATTCTTGATAATCCAGAATCATATTTTTCCTTTGAATTAGATAGGCTATACAAGGATATCTTTAGCATATAATGGCGTACTTACAGTCTAGGTCTGTTTTGATCCAGTGTTCTCCGTTTCCAGCTAAATGAGAACCTCTTAGCTCATACGGGATCCATCTTCTACTTGTCTTGTGACAGGGGTTCACATTTTCAGATATTAAGCAAATAGAGTTGGCTTTGCTGTTTTTTGGATCTGTCATGCTGCTGTAAACTTCACTTTTCATTATGGATTCTTCTGCATGTATTTTCCTATGGAAAGCTTGTAGCATCTGCATTCCTCATCATACATTCACGTTTGTTAGAAACAAGCTTTTCATTGGATCATGGTATCGAATTCTGAAAATGTACTCTAGAAGTGCTCCACGAGCTGCTATCAAAGTAAGAGATATATCCAGATATATCTTTTAAATTGATATATCGGGATATAGTTCCAGATATAGCATGTATCACGCATTAGTTTTGGATAATAGGTTCTGAAAAAGCAGAGCAGTAAAAACCACACCTTTTGGAACTTCTTTGTGGAAGCCTCTTCAGTTTTACCGCTGGCAGAGCTCTTTGAGGATGGGTGTAACTTTTTCAATACCTTCTTCACTAGGTGCTTTGCAGACTTGTGAGTGGAAATGGTTTGCTTTGTTTTTTTATCATGTTTGTTTTCTGAATGTGTATCTTGCATTTCTGGTACTTGAAACAGTTCTCCAAGCGATGCCCTTTCCTTCTTCCCTGCAATATTGGTTTCTGGTAACTCGATTAGGGAACCAAAAAGATACTCTTGGAGTGGGAATTTCACTGGCTGATTATCTTCTTCAGCATCTATCCCCTCAATGGCCTCAATGGTGGATGCAATAGTGTTGGTGTCACTGTTCCTTCCTGATGGTTGGTTGTATCCTTCTTTATATTCAGCCTCAAGGAACTTCTCCAATTCATTGCTAATGAGCTTCAAATCACTCTCGGTCACATCTGCATCATCTTTTGCTGGGTCCACAGATGTCATGCCAAATGTTGGTGTTGCTGGTAAATCCAGAAGTGTTTCTCCACCAAGTGTTCCAATGGCAAGAAATCCATCAAAAAAATCACT
This sequence comes from Pugionium cornutum, assembly GCA_018901935.1. Taxonomy (NCBI): domain Eukaryota; kingdom Viridiplantae; phylum Streptophyta; class Magnoliopsida; order Brassicales; family Brassicaceae; genus Pugionium; species Pugionium cornutum. The sequence continues at coordinate 13,386,380 of CM032158.1, read as the reverse complement.
GTTTCTTTCATCCTTAAAGTTTTCTTCTGTATTTTCCTGGGGTCCTGCGAAGGAGCTTTCCTGGAACAGGTCAAGCTGTTTTCTGAATCCGGTATTGTATATGGGACCAGCACCTGCTGTGAGGTGAACATTTTGGCTATCAAGAGATGGATGAGCTGGAAGGAGGAAAGAGCTGTTACCTGAAATGGAATTCCATGTGAAGAGAAGAACTGACTATTTTTTAGAAAAGTAAGAACAGCCACTGAGGTTTGGAAAAAGATGCACTTGCGCAGGAAATAGGGAAAATATATTTTTCGTTGCAACAGACAGGTGGAGGCAAGACATTTTTGTGGATGATACTCGCTAGAAAGAGATCTGGTTTTGATTGCTATATCACTCACAAACACGCAACGCAAAGGTTGTTTCAGGAAAATTGAGTAGGTGAGCCTATTATTCAGTTAGCTGACTCCCTTCACAATGCTCTGCACCCGAGTACATACCCTAGTCTTTTATCAGGTCAGCAATTTAATTTTCTATGGTAAAGTAATGAGATAATGACTCCGCCTTTGCTATTCTCCTAGGATTCAAACACACTTTCTATTCCTTTTTCCCACATATTTAACAAGCAAAGAAGCATCGAGAAGTACGGTCAAATTACCAGTCATAGGATCTTTCAATGACTCTTTGCTATTCTCCCGGAACTTATGATGCATCCAGCCCCAAAACTGCAAGAAAATAAGCTTCGGTAAGTGTTAGTTGCAATTTAGTTTTTTTGTAGACATAGAACGTACCTTCATTTTCATACTTCAGTTGCCACACAATACTATAGGAGAAAGTGATTTTATAGAGAAGCATGATTGCTTAAAGATCTTCATAAAGCAGTAAATGGGTTGCTAACAGTATCTCAAGTCTTTTAGGTTAATGACAATGGAGACCAACACCAAGAAAGCTACAAAATTTTGGTTGGACATTACTTTCAAGATCACATCAAGAACAAATTGGAGGGCCATTACTTCCTACTATTGTGGTTAGATGACGCCCAAATTCATTGGTGGAGTAGCTCTCCGTAATTACAATCATCAATCATCTCAGGTATTACTATTGAGTTTCTATATCATAAAACTTTGTGGAATTTATGTGGCATACAATTTACAAGTCATTTGCAAATAAAGCATACAAAAATAGTGGTTGCAGAGTCAATTTTTGCTATTGCGTTGTGCTGTGTAGACCTTGATTTTTAGGCATTGTTTCCTGCAAATTGCGATAAAGTGAACCATCCATTTCTTTTACGTTGGAATTCTAGTTACGTAGCCAACGTGACTGGTAGGTACAAACTCATTCTGGGTTGGTTCTGATGTAAACCTTGTTTTGCACTGATGCTGCTTTCCATAGAGTGTAGTTTTTTTTTTGAACAACAGGTAATGCTGGCTTCATAAAGTGACTGAGGCTACATTTAAATTGATGACCATCCTGCAGAAAAGTAAAGAAAATGTACTTTTCTAGGAAGCATATGGGAGCACCGTGACAAAACAAAGTGAAGCTTGTCCACGACATCAGGTACTGTTGTTTGCTTCAATGTTTTCTATTTCCATTATAATATTACAACTCATAGCGTTAGGGGTTGTTAATTATCCTACAACTATTTGGTAGATCAAATAGGAACCTGTTAGTGAACTGTGGGCCTAGCCGCCTAGACACAATGCAGATTAGATTAGTTGGAACAAATATGGTTTTGTTAGATAAATGATAAAGCAAAAGGGGTGAATTTAGGAGAAAAGAGGAAAAGCATATTGGAATGAAACAAAAGAACAAGGGACAAAGGAACAAACAGAAGTAGTAAGGGTATAGGGCCAAGAGGTAAGCAGTATAGTTTTGTTCCACATATAAACAAACTTGTATAGGGCCAAGAGGTAAGCTAAAATTTGCAAAACCTATCACTCCATTATTTCTTAGAATATGATCGACTTATGTCTCATTCACATGGACGCTCGATAAGTCTATATTCTACTTTGTCTTTTTTTCCTTCCTGTTCCTCAAATCATATCTTCTTTTGGTATTATATCCAACATTTTCACATTCCTTGTTGTATCAGAAGTTGATCTTTCTGCATTTTGTTTTTTGCCCCCTAAATATCAAATGTCCGAATTGAAACAAAAAAAAACAAACATCTTCATTAGAATTGAAACAAAAAAAAACAAACATCTTCATTAGAAATTTGGTTGGCGTTCATTTTCTCGAGAAAACTTAAATATCTTTCAGATAAAGACACTTTTACGGTGTTCCGCAGAATTTTGATGGGCCAAAAGATCAACTGGTAACGAAGAGAAGGCTGCAAAGTTGTAATTTTGGGTCGTTAAAATGTAAATTGGGCCACTAGGAGTTTGATTGCTTCACCATTGTTGACGTCACTGCAGCTTCTCGGGTCAGGGGGACCTCAGTTAACCGTTTTGTAAGGGCGGGATCGGCCGTGACCTCCTATAGAATCATAACTGAAACATTTGTACTGACTGGGAATCTTTACGAGTGATAAGTTGTCCTAAAGAAGAAGAATGGAAAAATCATTTGAAAAATTATATTTTTTTATTTTATTATTTTTTTAGTACACTTTCTTCTTTTTGTTTGGTTTGTAATTTATTTAAGGTAAACATTTTTACATAATAATTTTTGATATTTTAAGAAAATTAATCTATTTTTTGAAATAAAAATTTGAAATCGATATCCAAACAAATTTCTATTGAAAGAAATAAGCAACGAATTTATATTCCATTTTATAGTTCCTTTTTATAGAGATACGGGCCGGTATGCTGAGATAAGACGCACCGGTCGGGTCAAAATCACGAAGTAAGTGTCCACGCAATCACGAGTGGGACCCCTGACACGATTATTTATCCAACCGTCTCACAGTTATTACGGTTAGTAATTCAGATAACAAACCTCCTCGTTATTGTCTTAATTTGACCATTAAATCAACTACAAAATTAGTGATATGAAAGTCAACCAGTCACAGCGATTGGTAAAAGACACATATATATTAGTATGACTAAGAGAGACAAAGAGCTAAGCTTAAAACAAACGCACCACTCTTCTCTCTCACTGTCTCTAATTCAACATTATATATATAGTTAACCTAATTTTGTTTTGTTCATGAAAACCCAAAAAGAAAAAAGTAAAGAAAGAAAAAAAAAAGAGAATTAAAGTGGATCGTTTGGAAGAAGGGATTAGAGCCAGAGAGCGCCAGCGTCTTTGAGAAGAGGGACGAGTGAGCCGTTGATATGTGAAGCCATCACTGTCTCCATGGCTCCCACCATCTTCCCTCCGATGAACACAACCGGAAGTGCCACAGGAGAAGTGGCTCCGCCGCTAGAGCAGCTGAGAAGTCGAAGGAGGGCTCGGTGGATATCAATGCCGTAAGGGTGGAAGTCGAGCTCGTGGACGGCGGGGCTAACACCCATTCCCCGGAAGAGACGCTTGACGGCGTGGCACATACAACAAGTACTCATGCTAAAAATAACCACTGCATTCTCTGCCGCCATAGACTCTATTCTCGATAGAGTCTCCGATGAAAACATTCCCGTGTTGTTAACCCTATTAACATTGTACGACAACGACCCACGAGTTTCTGCTTTGTATTGCATTTTTAGTCTTCTTAGAGAAAGGAGAGATGGTTGGGGAGAGAGATGGTTGGGGAGAGAAAAGAGATGGTTGGGGAGAGGGTGAGACGCATGCAGACTATTTATACTACGTGTAGTTCCTAATGTGTTTACTCTATCCATGTATATGCCAAGTGAGAATAAAGCAATTGATGTGATAGTCATGGTTGTTAGCTTTCGTGATAAATAATAACTAGATTGTGGAAAAAATATTTACAAATTATAATTTATTAGAAAATATAAATTAAATATTTAACTTTTATTTAAAATTACTTTTAACATTAATTTTGTATATATAAATTAAAAAGAGAAAAAAAAATATTTTTTACGAATTTAATAGTTTTTTGTTAGTTTAATAAAATATATTAATTGTCTATATTGTAACAATAATATAATTGTAATGATTCTAATAAGTTAAGCTTATTTATATATTTATTTGAAATTTACTGTAATGATGATACGTCAGCATTATATTTTTGTTAATAACACGTCAGAATAAGGTTATTTTCTTAAAATATTTCTCAAATAATATATTAGCGATTACGGTAATAACTTAAATCTATTTATATTTATTTGAAATTATTTATAAATTAACGTATAAAAAATTTAAAGAAATAAAAATTATTGTTTTTGTAAATATAATAGTAATTGTTGGTTAGTTGAATAAATTATATTTATTCTCTAACCAATTTAATATCAGTGACATGTATTGTAATTATTCTAGTAAAACTTTTTATATTTAAACTAAATCTCGTTGTGGTGATGACACGTCAGCATGATATTTTTGTTATTAACACATCAGATTAAAGTTATTTTATTAAAAATTTTCTCAAATAATATATTAGGGATATCTCAATTTAAATATTGTTCAACAACAATCAAATATTTTTAAGTTGTTAGTAATTAATATCCGTCTGTGTTGTAACTAGTTTTGTCTGAAAAAAAATGATGGTCCAATAAACATATGTAAAAAGAGGTAATAATAATAAAAATGATCCTACATTATGTGAGCAAGTCGTAACATAGAGATGAGGTCGAATGTTTAGATATGCCTATTTTCCATTATATTCCATTTTCACTTTATGCTCTAATCCTCTAATCAATTTCTTAATTAAAACAAACTACATATAATATGATATCATTATAACAATAATGGTCTTCAAAGGCGATAGAATATTTTTGTATGGAATGTAATCCAACTAGAGCCTCCTACAAATAGAGCTAGACACTTGTGTGTATTTATATATGTTTATGTGAGTTGGAATATTTTTGTAATGCAAGAACAAATTTGGTATAGTCGTTTATAAAGAAACTACATATAATATCATTATATAATTATCAAAGGTGACATGATATTTTTGTTTGGAAAGTAATCCATCTAGAGCATCCTACAAATAGAGCTAGATACCTGTGTGTATTTATATATATGTGAGTTGGAATCAAGAACAAATCATGTATAATCGTTTATTCTTTGCCCAATGAGAATAGAAAACTAGGAAATGTTTACAAAAAGAATAAAGGACTCATCAATATATATTCTTGGAATGAGTTTCTATTATTTTTTTAATATTAAACCAGCAATTACTTACTACCATTAGATTGTTTGTGTTCTTGATGTATGGAAACTACAAGTACGTTGGCATGTGTTATTGCTAGCATCTAACTCCTTATATAAAATTTATAAGAGATTGTAAATTCTGTTAGTTAAATGTACATAAATTCACTAAAAAGCCTGAAAAAAGTTGAGTTTTACAAAGTTGGTCACATGCAATTTAGGCTTCTATGCATGCTTCTGTCTCCTTTTGCCTACTTGTTTCTCATCATGTTTGACCAAACCCCTCCCAAAAAGCTTAAACAAGAAACAATTTATCATGAAATTTCAGTTACCAATCTTCAATACGGACTCACCTTAAGATGAAAAAAATCCCCTAAATTATTCATGTTTATCATCTATCGGATCACAATTATTTAATAAAAAGGTAAGAACGAATGATTAGGAAATGAATATATAAAATGTAGTCCGAAGAGTTATATGTCCCTTCATTGGTTTTAAATCTGTGTGTAAAGTAAAGCTGATTTAGTTCGATTTTAGACTAAATCTTTTGCGGTAAGGTAATTAAATAACAAAAAAACTAAACAATCTTGAAGGATTGCGTTTGTCGGACCACTTTATTATTATAAATTCGAAGGTCCGTTACAGAAGCCTTACGTAACAGATGTCATCAGATGTGTATTTTTGTTGACTGGTTGTTCGGTCGGATTTACCCTTCACATATGCTTTTGAGGAAGGGTAGTTTCGGTATCATAAAAAGTGCTTGCTTTTCTTTCAAAGCCTGTCACCTTGAACCCCTCACTTCTCCACAATCCTTATTCCTTTTTTTTTTTGTAACATGTTGAATCAATTTGTTAAGTCATGTTTGTTGTAACTTGTAAGACGTTACTGATTGTAGAATTGGGCTAAAATTATATTATTTAAACTCAACAATAACAAAGAAGAAGAATGTAAACTTGTTTTAAGTCTTTGGATGATACAATGTCAAAGATATAAAAAGTTTTCCATGAGAAAGCTAATGAACACTAGATAACATTCAACTACGCATGACAATACATTGTTTCTTTTAACCTTGAATGAAGTTCCTTTATGAAGTTCAAATTCTTCAATAATTTCTGTGTTAGTACAACCGCAAGTAACTGTCTTCTCCCCAGCCTAATGAAAACCACAAGCAAAGAAAATAATTCACTCTCTGATAACAGAAACATCATCAGAATTCAGAAAGACATAAAAAGATTAAAATTTTTGTATTACCTTATCAGTCTTCCACAAGTTTTGAGTAGTCAAAAAGACCAGCACAAAGCTTGGTCCCGGTCTTGACCACAAGATCTTCATTTGTTCGGAGGTATCATCATCTGAAGACTTTCCATTAATCATTTGGGAGTCAGGTTGTGCCCAATCTGTTCCCGGATTTATTTTAGCATGATGAGCCCTTTATGAAAAGGCCCAATGGGCCATGACAGGTTGAAACGGTACTTTCGTGGTTATTACATCCTGTTTCGTGGGAATCTTTATTGCCCAATAAAGACCGAGATTCGAGACTTATTGTATTATTGGTGCCCTTTTCTTGGCTGCGTGAGATCGGACATAGCCACCGCGCTCATTTCCTACGCTTCATCCGTCCACCGCCGCGATGGAATCTTCGAAGCATTCTCTCATCCCTAGTTTCCTCTATTCCTCTTCTTTATCAACTAGATCTTTTCTCCTCGATGAGGTGCTGAATTCCAGCTCCAACGCTGCATTCGCTTCCTCAACTCTCGAGAAATCATCATCTTCTGCCGCGCGTTCCTCTTCGACGACGATGCTGTCTCAGAAGAATTTCCTTATTGCATCTCCCACCGAGCCAGGGAAGAAGATCGAGATGTACTCCCCTGCCTTCTATGCCGCCTGTACCTTCGGTGGAATTCTTAGCTGTGGTTTGACTCACATGGCCGTTACTCCTCTCGATCTCGTCAAGTGCAATATGCAGGTATGCACCTTAGATCCGTTATCCTTCGTCTGTTTCCCGGACTCGTGTTTGCTGATCCATGTCCCTGTGTTGCTCAGGCAGTGAGATCTGCGTTTTAGCCTTGTTTTCTTGGTTGGATAAATCCGTAAACTGATTTGCTCTCTAGACTCATTCTGAACTTTCTCCTGTTTTTTTCCATGATCATTGATTGTGTGTTGCGTTCTGTAATTTGAAGAATTGTTTTATGCTGCGTACCTTTGTCCATCACTCGTTTCTATGTTTCTCGGCATTTTTGTTCGGGCTTATAACATTTCTTATATCAAAATACTTGGATCTGTCCTGAGTTCTTTCTAAATTTTAGTTACTTGACGTTGTCTGTTTGGATTGTTTCACTTGGTCTTACGACACTGATATTCCTTGCCATCCAGATTGATCCAACAAAGTACAAGAGCATCTCTTCTGGTTTTGGAATTTTGCTGAAGGAGCAAGGAGTTAAAGGCTTCTTCCGTGGATGGGTCCCTACTCTATTGGGTTACAGTGCTCAGGGTGCCTGCAAGTTTGGATTCTACGAGTACTTTAAGAAAACCTACTCTGATCTTGCTGGACCTGAGTACTTTGCTAAATACAAAACCCTCATCTACCTTGCTGGTTCTGCTTCCGCTGAGATCATTGCCGATGTTGCACTTTGCCCATTTGAAGCTGTCAAGGTCCGGGTTCAGACACAGCCTGGATTTGCCAGGGGAATGTCTGATGGATTTCCCAAGTTTATCAAGTCCGAAGGAGTGGGAGGGTGAGTTTTTGAATACCTATAACATTATCTCTCTGTTTTGTGTCTGATTTTTTGTTTTATGCAGCTTGTACAAGGGTCTTGGTCCACTCTGGGGACGTCAAATTCCTTGTAAGTCCTGACCTCTGTTTTGCGACATATCGTTTTTTCTTTCTTTGGCTTTTAAAAGCAAAATGTGGTGATGAAATCTGGAAATGTGACAGACACGATGATGAAGTTTGCTTCGTTTGAGACCATTGTTGAGATGATCTACAAGTATGCAATCCCCAACCCAAAGGATCAATGCAGCAAAGGTCTGCAACTCGGGGTGAGTTTTGCAGGAGGTTACGTAGCTGGAGTGTTCTGTGCAATTGTCTCTCATCCAGCAGATAATCTAGTGTCGTTCCTCAACAATGCTAAGGGAGCAACCGTTGGAGATGTAAGTCACTATGCTGCTTTTTTGGTAGTTGCATGCAAAGGAAACTATTGCAATCTGTTGGCTGTAGGATGAATATTGAATTGCTATTATGAAATGTTGCAGGCGGTGAAGAAGATAGGGGTGTTGGGACTGTTCACAAGAGGGCTTCCTTTAAGAATTGTGATGATAGGGACATTGACTGGAGCACAGTGGGGATTATACGATGCCTTCAAAGTGTTTGTTGGCCTGTAAGATCTTTTCTTTCCTCTTGTTTACTGACTTCCTTTTTCAATAGACATTTTAAAAAAATGCAAACGCTCATTCTTTAAATTTCGTTCAGGCCAACCACTGGTGGTGTTGCTCCAGCTCCTGCCATCGCAGCTACTGAAGAAGCCAAACCCTAAATAATGGTTAAAAAGGTTAGGAGTTCGATGGGTTAGGATTTTTTTTGTTGGGAAAAATAAGAGATACAATTCGGTAATGAGGAAGAGTGAGTAAGCTCATCCTCCTTCAATTCTTTTCTGAGAAGAATTCAGGATAGTGTTTTCTCTCTTCACATACTTTCTGCCTATTGTTTGTTTCTTGTCCGTTTTTGTTGTGTGGAGAGGGACAAATTCGAAGATGGAGAGTGGGCATATATACCCACTTAATACTTTTGTTTGGTTTTACTTTGGAAAATCTATTTTTTCTGCTCCTTTTGTTTCGTTAGTTTTGTAATAGCCTGAGTTATACTTCATTGTTACCGATTACCTGATTAAATTTTCATAATTACATGTTTTGTTTGTCTTCTTAAAAGGATTTATGTTCGCATTCTTTGGAACATATATGTTTTTGTTCGAGAAACAAAATAAAAAGAAACAAAATAGAGAAAAAAAGAAACAAAATAGAGAAAAAAGAAACAAAATAGAGAAAAAAAGAAACAAAATAGAGAAAAAAAGAAACAAAATAGAGAGAAAAAAAGAAGCAAAATAGAAAAAAAAAAGAAACAAAAGAAAAGGAAAAAGAAACAAAAGAAAAGGAAAAAGAAAAAGGAAAAAGAAAAACAAACAAAATGAAAAAAAAACAAAATTTAATAAAAACAAAATTTTAAAAAAAAACTAAGAAGAAACAAAATACCAAAAAATAAAATAAAAAGAAACAAAATTTAAAAAATAAAAAGAAAGCGCCAACCGTGGGGCTCGAACCCACGACCACAAGGTTAAGAGCCTTGCGCTCTACCAACTGAGCTAGACGGGCTAGGTTGATGTTTCGTACATGTAATCTACTCACAAATTATACAAACAGGTAATATCTTGCTCCAACAAGTACAGTTTATTACAAAAATAAGACATATATTAAGACATTTCCCTTGAAATAACCCAAAAAGGCAATTTGACTAAACAGAAACAAACAATAAAAAAAATACCAGACTTTCCTGACTATGATCTCACAAAGACATTACGCAACAGCAAAATAACTCTTTAAAGTGTATTCTATAAAAGTCTTACAACTTTTGAAACTGTGCTTAATTGCTAAACACAACACAACACCATACCAACCGTTCTAACCTTCATTTCACCTAACTTAACGCTTCTTCTTGCTGCTTGCTTTTGCTGCGTTGGACTTTGAAGGTGTTGCTATTAAGTAAATGAACAAGACAACCATTGAGATTACAGAGACGAGTGATCCATATTTTGCCAGCAACCTCTGCACCATTTTTAAACACAGTAAGATGAGAACTGTGTTATATCTCATGATTTCACTGGGGGTAAGAATTACACATCAAGTTACCTTGGCCTGAGATTATTTTAGCAGCATCAAGAGCAACATCCACAACACAAGATAACCATGAAAGTTAATAGTGAGAATTAAAAAACATCGGGAGATGATTGAAAGAACTGTCCTTATAAATCAAATTTACCACGTCAAATGTGTCCGTTGGAGGTTTGTCTGCGAGGATGTCTAGAGGCAGAATTGGGGTTGAGTACGCTTCCTAAAAACAAACAAAAACCATATTACATGATTACACAACAATAAGTAGATTAACTGGGAGGATTTATAAACTTTTAGAGCTTAGTTGCTTTCACCAGTTATGGATAGTTTGGTAGAAAGTAAAATAGTGAGATATGTATGGAAATTTATTCTACTGCAAATAAATGACAAACCTGTAGAGCTGTCTTTGTGGGGATGCGGAAAGTAACCAGAGCAGGAGCACCGTAGAAGAGTCCTTTGACCTTGGCCTCCAGTTCGAAAGAATGAGATAGAATACCACCTCTGCATACAAATAACAGGATTAGTGATTACAGGCAAAGCTAAAGAAGCAACTAAAAACATGTAAGATTAAGGAAGAACTTACGCATCAAGTCTTTCCCATGATCTTGAGGTGTTTCCACTAACAACTTCAAAAGTGTCTTTATCCCAACTCTTATCGGTAAGAGTCACATCGTATGCCGTCCTGAGAGTCAACACCAAGATACCTCAAAATTTTAGACGACATTCATGATAGTTTGATAGAGCATAAAGTCCTATTAATAAGCAGACACACGATTTCAAAATTCTAAGGAACAAGGGGACCAGACCAAACACACATCCGCATATCACTTTTCTAAAGGTAGATCTAAGGATAGCGCAGTCAAAATGTCCTAATCTCACCATGCAAATAGACTATCAGTGATCGGAAATGAAAACGGATACAAATGGGGAAAATAATAGAGGAGAATTAGAGAACTGACGAGGATCCTTGGTTATAGATGTCGATGGAAACAGAGACGCGTTCGGCGCCAGATTTAAGCCTGTTAAGGGTAGCTTTCTTGTGGATCACCATGAACGGCACTTCCGAGGACGAGAACGAAGCAGAAACAAGCATGAAAATCGCCAAGGCGGAGATCAGAAGCCTAGCTAAGGGGAGGGCCATGTTGTGTGATCTTGCAACGGTGTAAGTTGATAGGCAGATACGAAATGGATCTACGATTGATTTCCGCCGCTCATAAACCTCCGACGACGATATAACACCGCATTAATGAGGCTCATTGTTTTGACCTGATAATGGGCCCATTGAAAATAGGCCCATTAAAATGCATCTGAATTGCTCAAACTTAAAACACATAAGTCTGGGTCTAATGGGCCTTCTCCTCTCCTCCTTTTTCATCATCTTGTATACTTGTTTGAGTACACATTTCTTCTTATGTCCACTTTACTATTATTTCCTTTTTCAGATTTCCAATGTACTATTTTGATATTTGATATGATTCGTACAAAATGACTATATTATATTAACAAAAGCCTATCAAGAAAGATAGTTTATGCATGCACGTATAGAGATTGTGTGAGGAATATGACTGCCCACGTTACGGCCTTTTCATTCAAATCATTTCTTCATAAATGCGTAACCCTTCCCTCTAATATTACGTGTATGAAGAAATTAAATAATTACGAGGTTAAAAATAGGGTATTGAAAGAAAAAGTCACCGGTCAACCACCCCAAACATTAAAAAAAGGCTCTCCTACTTCTTCGATTCAGCCATTGCGACCATCTCCATCGCCACACAAACAACAAATCCTAAAGTCTAAACGAAAACAGAACACATGAATCTCTCCTTCCTCACCATCACATTTCCACTTCACCATTTTTAAGCTGTACGTAAATAAAACAAGCGATGGATAAGAATGAGAATGACTCTGCAGATCATCATGATCTTGATGACAATTCCAGGGTAGAAGAGAAAGGCGATGTCGTTTCGGATGCTCATCGCCCAGATGATGAACATCAGGATGATAACAGTAAAGAGAATGTCGATGTTGGTAATGCCGAGAAAGATCACCACGATCCAGGAGAGAATGTCGACAATGTTACACAAGGAGAAGAAGAACCGGAGATTCTTCGAACCCTGGAGTCCTTGTCTGAAGAACTGGATCAGTTTCTTTCGAATCTCTCTCTTCAAAATGAGGAGCGCAAAGAGGAGAAGGGAGAGGATGATTACTTTCATATCCCTCAGTTTGTTGGCAAGTTTTTAGATCTCTTTGAAGACAAACTCTCCAAATACGACTCTGGTGAGCCTAAGACGACGTGGTACCAAGATCCAGAGGAGGTGTCTTCGCTTCTGGATGCATTTGATCGTGTCTCTATGCTTATGGGTCTATTGCTCAATATCAAATCGTGTTTGGACCATCATGAGCCATTGATCAATCATGTTGGATCCATTCAGCAGCGTGCAATGGCCTTCTTGGAAGATGAATTCCGCATCATTCTAGAAGAATCCGTGATCAAAAAGCCCGTGGTTACCGAAGATAGTAACAGCCAGAGGAGGAGCAATGCGGATCCGCAAGACCAACAGAACGATGCGGTGGTCCCACAAGATCAGGAAGAGATGATCGTTCCCGAGTGCGGTGATAATCAGGAGATAGAATACCCCGGTTACCCGGAGGAGGTAGTTGTGGTGCTGAAGAAAATGGCGGAGAAGATGAAAGGAAGCGGTTACGGATGGGAATGCAGAGAAGCTTATTTGGTTGAGAGGAGGAACATCTTGTTGCAGACCTTGAAACAGGACTGTGAGTTTGAGAAAGTGAGCATCGACGAGGTGCAGAAGATGAGCTGGGACACGCTCGAGAGAGAGATCCCCATCTGGAACAAGACTTTCAAGGACTGCTCTTCCATCTTCTTCCCCGGGGAGCTCAGGCTAGCTGAGAAGATCTTCCCAGGGGAGGAGGGAAGCTTGTTCTGCATAGTCACTCATGGTCTGGCTATCCAGTTCTTGGGTTTCGCCGAGGCCGTGGCCATGACCCAGCGCTCCACTGAGAAGCTATTCAAGATCCTCGACATTTACGAGACTCTCCGGGACAGTTTTCCTTCCATGGAGGGCCTGTTCACAGAGGAGCTGCGCAGCGAGCTGATAAATGAGGTGACCATCGCTCGATCACACTTAGGAGAGACTGCTATTCACATATTCTCAGATCTGGAGAATTCTATTAAATCGGATGCGAGCAAGACACCGGTGCCAGGAGGCGCAGTGCATCCGCTGACGAGGTATATAATGAACTACCTCAAGTACACATGCGAATACAAAGACACCTTGGAACAAGTATTCAAGAGTCATTCAAAAATGGAGCAAGAGGAGGAGGAGCGTGCAGAGAGCGGGAACTCTACCTTTGCAAGCCAGCTGATGAGGATAATGGAGCTGCTCGACGGGAACCTAGAGGCTAAGTCCAAACAATACAAAGACATACCACTGAGCTGCATCTTCATGATGAACAACGGGAGATACATAGTGCAGAAGATAAAAGGATCAACGGAGATACACGAGGTAATGGGGGACACATGGTGCAGGAGAAGGTCATCAGAGCTAAGGAACTACCACAAGAACTACCAGAGAGAGACATGGGGGAAGCTGCTAGGGTTCTTAGGGCACGAGGGGCTCATGCACAACGGAAAGATAGTCAAGCCCAATCTCAAGGAGAGGTTCAAGAGCTTCAATGCAACATTTGACGAGATACACAGGACGCAGACCACTTGGGTTGTCAATGACGAGCAGCTGCAGAGCGAGCTGAGGGTCTCTATAACCGCGGTCATGATACCTGCCTACAGAGCCTTCATGGCCAGATTTTCACAGTACTTGGATCCTGGTCGCCAGACCGAGAAATATATCAAGTACCAGCCTGAGGACATTGAGGATCTCATCGATGAGCTCTTTGACGGCAACAGCTCCTCCTCTACCGCCACTGCCAGGCGAAGAACATAGCTTCTCTTCTTTTTCTTTTTTTTGCAACAACACATTTTCGTAATTTCCATGTCTCCTTCTACTGTTTTCGTCGGAATGCCAAAACTTGGATGACCCATATATTTCTACATCTTCAAACAAACGATCGTGGGTTCGTGCCATGTGTAAATGTTAATGAAAATCAATTCCACAAATTTATCAATAAAAAGTTCAAATCTTCTCTTTGCTCATAGCATTCTTTAAGCCATGTGAATTTGAAATGAACACAAGAAGAAGGAGATAAGAGACTCTTAGAACTTCCGTATACCTTATTTAGGCATCAAATCTGTTTATGTGAGAGTGAGAAGATGGATGCTCTAAGTGGATCAACACAGTCCTAATCTCCATCGGGTAAAGCTCTATCTCCAGTTTTCTTGGATCGATTCCTCTCCCTCTCTTTTCATTCTCTTCTTCATTTTACTTTCCACACCATCTCTTCTTCTCCATCACGCTTCTTTCTTGATTTGCTGACAGGCTCATCTCCGTCGCTTTCGCTATCGACAACATACGTTTTTTCATCAACTTCCACCTCAAAAACACTATATTTCTAGGAAAAAGTTTCCAGGAAAAAGCTTCTTCAGTTTCGGAAAAGTTTCAGAAACGGGAGACGTCATGTAATTGACGTCCCCGTGCTTCCTAGAAACTGCACTGATTCTGCTATGGAAGAAGACGAACAAGAAACAGGTATTAATGTCATTAAAAAAAAACTCGGCCGTCGGTATCGAACCAGAACCAAGGAAGATGAAGAGGAATGTTAAAGATCATCAAACTTTGCCTTGTTACTTAGCTGCGTTTTCTGGAAATTAAATTTTAGCATATCCGTCCAGATGTTATTTTAGATCCGATAACGTTACCAATTTATATATGCGTCCACAGTATCTTATACTAACCATAAATTTCCTCAAATCTCCTGGCAAATTATATTTTATTAGTAAATATAAATTAAATATTTATATAATTTTAACTTTTATTTAAAATTACTTTTAATATTAATTTTTGTATATATAAATTAAAAAAAGAAAAATAATTATTTTTTACGAATTTAATAATATTTTTGTTAATTTAATAAAATATATTAATTATATAACCAAATTAATAACAATGATATACTTGTAATTATTCTAATAAGTTAAACTTATTTATATATTTATTTGAAATTTACTTTAGTAATGATACGTCAACATGATATTTCTGTTAATAACACGTCAGAGTAAAATTATTTTATTAAAATGTTTCTCAAATAATGTATTAAAAATTATGGTAGTAATTTAAATATATTTATATTTATTTGAAATTATTTATAAATTAACATATAAAAAATTTTAAAAAATAGAAAATATTGTTTTTACTAATATAATAGTATTTTTTTTGTTAGTTGAATAAATTATATTTATTCTCTAACCAAATTAATATCAGTAACATGTATTGTAATTATTCTAATAAATTAAACTTTTTTATATATTTAAACTGAAACTCCATGTGATATTAACAAGTCAACATAATATTTTTGTTATTAACATGTCAATCATGTAAAGTTATTTTGTTAAAAAAATTTTCAAATAATATATTAAGGATATTATATTAAGGATATTATATTTTTGACCCGACAAGTCACATATACCAATTGAATTTGAAGGGTTTAAGAAAGCAACCGTGCCCAACAAGGCAGCATTGATTAACTGAACCCTCGAAAACCTTGCTAACGGATTCACATGGGAGATCGTTGCTATGTACTCCCCAAAATAGTTTGACCCAAAGAATATGTTCCCAGTAACCTTACTGAGTCTCCTAAACCAAAATATGCTGCCTTGATGATTTTTTCCTTGTCCTTGTTAGTAAAGGCGTTTCCTACAACCCACTGCTCCGCAGTAGCAAGTCAGCTGTTTCACCTTCCCATCCGGCCCATGAACGCTACCAAGCGTGTATCCATAGTCATAAGTCAGCTCCTACAGTTGCGACAAGAGTGTTTTAAGTTTGTTTCTAAATGAGAACGTTTTATTGAACAACATGATTTAGTGAGTCACCCCAACAGATGAGTCTCTTGGTACCTGCAACGGTGGAATGCTGTCAGCTGCAAAAAGAACTACACGGGCAAGCCTTAGATCTTGGTGTGAACTCAGGACGCACTGAACAAACAAGTTTGGTTCACAACTGTGATTTATGAACCTAGCAATGTTCCCTTCTAAACCAGCATCAATGCAGAACACTGGTACATTCTCATCTTCATTGCTTTGACTGGCTTTATTATTCGATGGTACAGCAACATCCCTTAGTCTTCTCTGTTGGCAGAGAAAAACAAACAAGATGTACCTCATAACACACATGCCTGATTCAATAAAAATCACACAGCAAAGTAAGCTTCTCTACGCTACCTGTCTTCCATCAAGACCTTGCATTGTCTGTTGGCAGTCAATCTCAAATATGTAGTCGTTGTCAGAAATTGTATCCACATCATCAGTTCTTCTGACGACCCCTATGTACTCACATACTGGTGACCCAGCTGGTATGTAATCCCATGATCTAACTGCCCAACCCTTCTTTGGAGAACGGAAAACCTATTTGAGGCCAGGCCACATACCAAACCAACAAAGAAAGAAACTCAAGTTTCACACTGATTTGTTCCCTAGATAAAATAAGCTCAGATTCTAAAGGACATCACAAACGACGAGGACAGGATTTTGCACTTCTCTTAATACCAGACAAAGGGTTACAGAATGAGAAGGTTGTCTACGTCCAGCGTTTATTAATTATCAAGGTCTCCTTTCAACATCAGTGGGGATGTGGTGTTCCTTACCAACCAAAACATACCTCAAGATGAAATCTTAGTCGCTTTTGAGAGGTTTTGTTGACACATTCAGGCCCACACCGACAGTTTGGACCACATTCAAATACAACGTCTCGAGGCTCAATTAATCTGAAAAGGAAAAACAGACAATCAACCCAACTAATCTTCAACTTTAACCATTTACCGCAACACTACACCAAGAGCTCTGATGGTCAAAGCTCATGGAAAAAGGACAAGAATGAAATGTTACTTGCAGTAGATTAGACCAATTCTGTTCTCATTGCAATGCAAAACATTGCATAAAGGTAATACAAATGAATGAACAATGACTCCACAAAAAATTCACCTGCCATCATTAAGGTCAACATATGGAAAGTTTCCCCCGTTAAGCCTAGCACAGGCACATTTCTTTGGATCAGTGCATCTGCGTCGGCAGTTACAACCAGTTGAATTCTTTGGAATTTTGACATTCGGGCCAGTCTTCAAAGATTTGATGTATGTGAAATCTGAGACTCGAAAAGAGGATATTTAGCTCATAGAATATCAATAGTCAGACACTATGCTAATATTACTTTCTAGTTCTGCTCCAACTTGCCTGATGGTGAAACAGGTGGTTCATCAACACGATTAGTGGCAGGAATGCACTTAGCTTCTAGTCCTTTAGAGATGTCCTTGCAGACCAAGCTTCACGAAAACGTGGCCTTAATGGATGATAAAATCCAACTAATTGTATACTACAGGGAATACAAAACACGTACCCCTGAATCTCTGAAGTAGACTTTGGTATTCGTCCACGCACAAAGTTGACCTGCAATGACAAATAAACAAACGTAAAGTAAAAGTGCATGAAACCTTCTTCGAACCAGGTAAGTAGAACACTATAGATATTGCCAAAGAAACAGAACCAAATTTTACAAATCAGAGCATTCAAAGTGCCAAAAGGTTTAGAAATCCGACAAACAAAATATGCTATTCGGATAATAATCAAACTTGAATAACAGGGGGCTGCCCACATGTTTGGTACACAACCAAATAAGGGCTACGAGAAAAACGATAAGAATACAGCAAGACTAAGAAGAAAGGGAATACAAGAAGAAGAAAAAAACCTATTTATTTGAGGTGGCAAAAGAAATCCTTGCAAATGTGGGACAGACATGGAAAAAAAAATTGATGGTATTGATCATAGTTTCATTTTTCGAAATAATAATTTACAGCTTTTTCTCAATGTCAGAATAAGAATGACAAACATACTGGTAGTCAATTTATAGGCTTATAGCAGAACTGAATACACTTACTGGATATTTTAACCATGATAATAAATCATATTAAGATAGTTTAAAAGGGTGAGTATCAGATATTCAAATCCTAGATTTAGAAAGGACTTCGTAAGAAATCTTCTGAATACCCTACAGTATATGTTCAGAACAAACAGGAGCTAGGTGGACTTGAATAACTTATCTAAATAATGCAACAACAAATATTTGCGGGAGAGAGCTAGAATACACATTGCACAATGATATATTGAAAACATCTATCATAAATCACAAGACAATAGAACAGACAGACCTGGTTAGTAGTTAATTCTGGTTGCCCTTCCATTCGTTTCAGTCGGTACTTGTACACTGTAAATCCTGAAACGCCCTTTTCTGCCCAGTACTTTACAACCTGTACAAAGAAGGTATGGAATTGGAGCAGAGTCTCACCATGAGTAAGGAAAGCCATAACACTTTTTGTATCTTATGTACCATTGAAGAACAGATTTTCTCTAGTGAATCTCACCTTTATGAATTAGAGGTAATACAGCAGATACAAGGAACTAAAGATTAATAATAAAGGGATAATTGCATGAGTACCATGTACAACCCATCATAAGTGTATACTCTTTTGGTATAGCTATTTTTGCAGTTGTGACCACGAGTAACTCTGACAGGCACCTCCTGTTCTACGCAGTTCTGTAACAGATGCAGGTAATACATAAATTCCTTGTCAAAGATCGTGAGGGCGTGAACTAAAAGACTAGCTAAACATGCACAAAAAAGGTAGGGAGAGCTAGAAAGAAAATCTTAAATGATAAGAAGAGTGTATCCATTCTTAATACGATTAGAAAGAAAACAGACCTTCAGGGCTATATTCCCTCCTGATAACTTTTGATCCTTTATCTGGCGTTTATCACCATTTAAGTTATGCCCTCCCTGACCAGTGTAAGTCACCTCATCTGCATTGTCTAAATCATCCTCGTACTGACCCGAAATAACAATAGAAATCGCAAGCGGAAACTGGTAGTTATTATACTCCTGTAGAGGAAAGAGAAAAATGACATTGATGAAAATCTCATAAAACATCTTATCTTTTTTTCAATAAATATCTTATCTTTCAAATAAAATAAGTACACAAAACGAGTGTGTATACCCTTTTGTATTCGAGTCCCATATAATCGATGCCATTTAGCCAATGGCTATGGAAGCCTACGGCAACCATTTCAGCTCTTGAAAAAAATTGATGTCCAACGTCAATACCTGCACACATAACCTGATAGTGAAAACTTTCGGCATGATAATGAATACTTTTGGCAAGAAATTAGAGACCAAGACTTATGGTGGCTTGGAAGTAACATGTGGGAAAAGCACCAAAGTTGTAAAGCACAATTACCAACCAACCTGGAAGGTGATTTATCCTCTTTCTTGAGTACAATACCGCATTGGCTAGTCTCACCTGGAAATTTTTCTTAAAGGCTTAAGTAAACATACATTGAAGATAATAGAGACGAAAACCATCATGCTTGCAAGAATGGCAATAGAACGTGATGGACACTTAACAGAATATTGTGATATCTTTGAAAGACAAATAGATTCAAGATAGGTGTTGTGTGTTTGCACTAACAAAGTTAACAGTTATATGCTCACTTTTACATTTCTGTCGCTGATGATATTTATTAGGCTTATCTTGAAAATAATATAAAAACACATTTGAAAGTGAGGGAAAGTGAAAGAAGGAATTGAGCACAATGTTGCATAAATCCACAAAATTTGAAGGATTCCATCCACCAAACCAATATCGGAGGCAAAAATCAGAGAGGATAACATTACTTGCCTCAGCTACTCCCTTCAAATCAGGTCTGCTCACCTTAGCCTAAAAGACAGTGGTTCAAAACAAGTCGACAGTACATCAGAAACGATTGTATACATATCCGCATTCCGCATGAGACAAGAAATGATAACCACAAACCTGGACCATAAGGAGGTATTGCTTGTTAAAAAACCTCAGATTCTTCGTCACTTTGAGGTGAGCGTCCTGGTCTTCATTTCCATTCGCGCAATAGTCAACTTTCTGTTTTCCTTTTCGCATTTTGGTTAAGGTTGAAGGGCTGCTTCGTTTGGGTTTCCCATGGACAGTCTTCTCTTCTGTCGCATCGACACAAGATTCAGAACCTTCATCGCTGAGGAATCTTACCCTCTCGCGTGCTAAGCGCTCTTTCTCTTCTAGCGCTTTTTGTCTCACCTCCTGAATCCGGCGACTCGATCTTCGCCCCGTCTCATCTCGATTCCTTTTTCCGGCCATCAATCACCCTTTTCCCCTGCAAACTAAACCAAAAATCGCAATCAAATTGCATGATTCAAATCGAGAACGAAAGGAACAACAACAAAAATAAAAAAGCTGAGTGAAAAGAAACGGAACAGGAAAAGCTAGCGCAGAGGAGACGGGGATTGAGAAGTGCGATGAAGACGATAACTCTTTTCTTAACTTTTTTACTGACTTTTTTTTCTTCCACTAGAATAAATTCCTTTACAATACGTATCCCTCTTTCCCGGTTATTCAACTTTTCGGTTTCCCTCCTAAATAGTTTTGTCGGAAGTTGCATCTGATTAGGGCGAGATACTGTTACTTGTTATCGGATTTGTATCTGCTACTTGATCCCAATTAAATAACTAAATTTTATACCTTTCAAAATAACAATCTAATATTAAAAAAAATATATATATATATTAAATAGCTATTGGTATACCTTTTACTACGTAGATTTTAAGAAGACATTCAAAACCTCTTATCTTGCTTGCCTTATAAATACTAGTCACGAGCCAGATTTGTAATTCCAACTTAGTTTAGTTAGATATATCTAAATTTATTTGTGTTTCTAAAAACATGATTTTTTTTTATTATTAGATCACAAGGTACCGATCTAATGACACAATATATTCGTACGAATATTTATCATCCTTCTGCAAGATACGGTGAAATATAACTTCACACTTTTATGATGTACGTAAAGGTGGTACAATCATTACATCATTTAATCATTCCTCTAAAAACATGGTTTAAACCGATAAGTAAGTTATAGGTTGCTAAATGCTCCATATTTTATACTATATGGTAGTTCAAACCACTAAAAAATTAAAAATCTAATATATAGCATTATGTTGGATGATAAAATGCGTCGACGGATTCTTGGCAAGAATAGGTGGTGAATATGTCTAATATATTATTTGAGAAACTTTTTAACAAAATAACTTTATCACGACGTGTTAATAACAAAAATGTCATGCTGACGTGTCAATACTACAACGAGTTTCAAATTAAATATATAAAATGATTTACGTTAATAGAATAATTACAATACATGTAATTGATATTATTTTGATTATAGAATCAATATATTTTATTCAACTAACCAAAAAGTAATATTACATTTGTAAAAACAATAATTTTTATTTCTTTAAATTTTTAATACGTTAATTTATAAATAATTTCAAATAAATATAAATAGATTTAAGTTATTACATAATCCCTAATATATTATTTGAGAAACAATTTAAGAAATGAATTTTATTCTCATGTGTTATTAACAGAAATAACATATTTCATCATTACATTAAATTTCAAATAAATATATAAATAAACTTAACTTATTCGAATAATTATAATATATCTCATTGTTATTAATTTGGTTGGAATATTAATATATTTTATTAAACTAACCAAAAAATATTATTAGATTTATAAAAAAAATAATTATTTTTCTTTTCTTAATATATATATATATAATTAATATTTAAAATAATTTAAATAAAAGTTAAAATTATATAAATATTTAATTTATATTTACTAATAAAATATAATTTAGAAATACTTCACGTGGGCTTAATTCAGATTGGGCCTCAAATGAATGCTCAAGATGAACCACATAGCTATTAATCTCAATTAGACGAGTTAGAGACTTTGTGAATATAAAAAACATTAATTTGATGTAATTCAAGATCCATAAATTTGATTCCGTAAAAAAATAAAGAAAAGGCACACAACCACTAACGGACAGAGTCCACTACATTTCACATCAAATGGATTATATACTTAATTATTGCACACACATTATATCATACCAAATCAAATTGAATCACGATCAATGGTACGTGTCTAGGTGGTAGGTAGGCAAATAGACAGACAGCGTTTTGTTCTGTTTAGAGAGGAACGCTATGCAAGACGACTGTCTCTACAGTGAGACCTGGTCCGAAACCAAACAAGACACCCCACTCCAACCCTTCTCCTGTCGTGACCGCACCATCCTCCGCCGACTTCTTCCTCATCTCGTCCAATATGAAGAGAACGCAAGCGCTCGACATGTTTCCGTACTCGCTCAACACATGACGCGTCGCCCTCATCTTCTCCGCCTTTAGTCCCAGCTTTATTTCCACTTGGTCTAGAATCGCAGGACCTCCAGGATGGGCTATCCAGAAGAGAGAGTTCCAGTCACTTATCCCCAGCGGTTTGAACGCGTCTTCTAGACTCTTTTCGATATTCTTAGAGATAAGCCCGGGAACGTCTTTCAGGAGGTGGAAGGTGAGTCCCACTTCCCTCAGGTGTCCATCTATTGCTCCGTCCGAGTCTGGAAGGATAGTCTGCGCCGCAGACACCATCTCGAAGATTGGCTTCTCTCCGGCAGAGGTGTCAGGGTCTGAACCCACGATGAGTGCAGCTGCACCGTCGCTGAAGAGAGCCTGCCCGACGAGGGAGTCAAGATGGGTGTCGGAGGGGCCACGGAAGGTGACGGCTGTGATCTCTGAGCATACAACAAGGACACGGGCACCGCGGTTGTTCTCGGCGAGG
This sequence comes from Pugionium cornutum, assembly GCA_018901935.1. NCBI lineage: Eukaryota > Viridiplantae > Streptophyta > Magnoliopsida > Brassicales > Brassicaceae > Pugionium > Pugionium cornutum. The sequence continues at coordinate 13,363,451 of CM032158.1, read as the reverse complement.
TCCTTGGCGAGACGGAGGACAGTGCCGCCGGCGAAGCAACCTTGCTGGTACATCATGAGACGCTTGACGGAAGGACGGAGACCGAGGATCTTTGTGAGCTGGTAGTCGGCGCCAGGCATGTCGACGCCGGAGGTGGTGCAAAAGACGAGGTGGGTGATCTTTGACTTTGGCTGACCCCATTCCTTGATGGCTTTCACTGCCGCCTCTTTCCCAAGCTTAGGGACTTCTACCACCACGATGTCCTGTCGGACGTCAAGAGAAGGTGCCATGTAAGCGCACATATTAGGGTTGTCTTTCAGAAACTCCTCTGTCAGATGCATATGCCGTTTCCGTATCATCGACTTATCGCCTGTTATATTATATATGTATATATATAAAAAAATATTAGTATGTGAATACAAAAAAACTATGCGAATACAAGAAAAAAGAAATATAGTATATAAATTATTATTAAAGACGTACACATTCGCTTGAACTTCTCCTTAAGGTCGGCCATGTGTTCACTGTTGGTGATGCGGAAGTAGTAGTCAGGATACTCCGCCTGGATCACATGGTTCGAAGGGTTGGCCGTTCCTATCCCCAAAATTCCAGCTGGTCCGTCTGCTCTCTGTGCTTTCCTGATCTCATCCAACGACGACGCACCCATCACCATAATAAGACCAATTTGGCTTACTACAGTTTAGTTTTGATGTGTGACAAATTTGTGTACTGTGCAAGTTATGTATGTATAATATTTAGAAACATGGTCGTGGGTGAGGGGTTATATAACAAAACGACAAGGAGCAAGGAAATGGGACTGTGGTAGGTTAGATGGACGGGTATTCGAAGCACCACGTGAGTCTTTCTTAGCCCCCTTTTCTGTGGTTCTCCTTCCTGCTTCCCCCTTTTTTTTAGTTACTTACCAAACAAGAAGTCTTATTACTTTCTGTCTGCATATTTATTATGCATACGATACGATGTAAACATATCCCAAGTTAGGTAAAGCTAGCGAGGAGAGGGGTTAGTTGTATAGCTTCTACACCATACGGAGGTTTTACTTCCAACAGGCGCATACTTAACTCCATCGTTAGCTATTACTAATCTAACATTCATTCTTCCATTCTTCAGTTATATATTTTATAGCCTTGTAACTAATTTCTAGTATTACATTACGTCTCGTTTTCCCTCTCTCTCACCCCATCAGAATCTGCTCCTTTGTCGCCTTGCAACAACGCAAGATTCATTTGTTTTGTTATTTATTATCCATTAATTTATGTATTAAAACTTCAAGTCATTACTCATCGAAACCTGTTTTAGTATTCACATGCTTTTTTCAGACCACGATAATAGTTGTAGTAATTGAATTGATGTTCTAGATTTTACTATTGGGAGATGGTCTTGTAACAACTAACTAGATTTATATTTACCCTTGGGAATAAATATTTGTAAATTAGAATTTATTAGTAAATATAAATTAAATATTTATATAATTTTAATTTTTATTTAAAATTACTTTTAATATTAATTTTTGTATATATAAATTAAGAAAGAAAAAAATAATTATTTTTTATGAATTTAATAATATTTTTTGGTTAGTTTAATAAAATATATTAATACTCTAACCAAATTAATAACAATAACATATATTATAATTATTCGAATAAATTAATTCTATTTATATATTTATTTGAAATTTACTGTAATGATGAAATGTAAACATGATATTTTTGTTAATAAAACGTAAGAATAAAATTATTTTATTAAAAAAATTCTTAAATAATATATCAGGGATTAGGTAATAACTTAAATCTATTTATATTTATTTGAAATTAATTATAAATTAACGTATTAAAAATTTTAAAAAATAAAATTATTGTTTTTGAAAATATAATACTATTTTTTGGTTAATTGAATAAAATATATTAATTTTCTAATCAAATTAATATCAGTGGTATGTATTGTAATTATTCTAATAAATTAAACCCTTTTATATATTTAAGCTGAAATTCGTTGTGGTGTTAATAGTCACCATGATATTTTTATTATTAACACGTAATGGTAATGTTATTTTGTTAAAAAAAATTTCAAATAATAAATTGAGTAATACCCTAAAATAGCATTATTTTAAGTTTATCTTCCAAATTTAGCACACTAAAACTAAAATTCCCAAAATACCATAAATTGTTATGTAAAAATAATAATTTACCTTTAATAAAATATATATAAAATTAAAACATAATGTTTGAGTTCACTTTTTTCGAATTTAGAGTTTAAATTTTTTCATTTGGAATAAGTTTTCAATTATTTTAATTTTAAATTTAGAGAAATACCCTAGATTAGCACTAAACCCACTTTTAATGACAATTATAGCATCACAAACAAAAAAATCTCATATTTAGCATTTTTATAAATGAGAAAATACTATTTTCTCCCTAATTAACATTACACCTAGACTCGTGAAGTTCTTCCTCTTCAACCTGTGCGGCGCCGATCTTGTACATTGGAATCGCTGGTCGTCGTCTCCAACTCCGGCGACGACATCATCGTCGTATCAATCTCCCGATCGCGCTTCAGCTCATTTTCGGCGATGAAATCGACAGAAATTGAGCTGCCATTCGTCTGCAACTCCGTCACTATATCCGGCGAGCTATTCCGCATTTCGTCACCATCTCCAGCCTGCGATTCAGTAGAGGTAGAGATTATGCATGCGATTCGGTAGAGGGAAAGCTCCGGCACGTCTGCAATATTTTCCAGGTACTCTTCATCTACTTTCCCTTATTTTTGCAGAGGCACGACGCAAGAAGAATGGTAAAACCAAATCTTTTGTTCTTTGTGTGTGTGTTTTTCTAATTTCAGCAACAATTTGTGTTAAACAAAATCTTCTGTTTTTTGTTTCATTAATAGCTCTATAAGAATGTGGTATTTATGCAAGAACTCTCTGCTTTAGAGGTATTCTAATACTGAGTTTGTTTTTCCAACTAGATTTTATCAAATTTTAGTAGTTTCAGTAGGAACAGTCTTATATCATGGTCTTGTTTGCTTTTTCATTTACAATGTGGTGGTCTTATAGTATTACAATCTTCTAAGATAAGAGAGATGGTTTTCTATCGTGATTGTCAATTTTACTTTTGCCTCGCAATTTATGATTTATACAGTAATCTTATCTACAGTAAACTCATAGAACCTATTGTTTAATCGGCTAAAAGTGTTGATGTTCGACTGAAAGTGTGCAGAGGCACATCCGCAATTCAAACGCTTAGTATACGGATACTTAGCATCGCAAACAAAAGTTTTAGCAAATCCTCTGAGAGATTTTCTGTTCTTGTTGCTGCATTTTGTTTCTCACAGTGACGAACTAATTTTGAGAAGAAGCGGTCCAAAGCAAAAATATTGTGAGTGGGGAGACGACTCCTTTTATTTATTTTATTTTAATTTATGAACGATTTGTTAGAAAATTAAAAAATTGTAAACCGAATTGGTAAATCAAATTCATTGTCCAAGTTATGAATGTGAATTTTCTTTTACTTGATGTTTTTATTTGCATTTTTTTTTAGGAAAATATGGTAGAGATTTATTGTGTTTGTGGAAAGTGGAAATTAAATGAAATGGTCAAATGGGAATTTCTAGTTGAAATGGAAAAAGGAGCCTCGGTTTTTGAAGTAGATGAAGATATCAAATATGATGATATACTAGAAATGGTTTCTGAAGATTTTGGAATCGATCGCTCTGTACAAAATAAGGCAATTACCCTTAGCTATGCCCTTCCACTAAGCACAAAGGTGATGATAAATGATGCTCCACCCGTGTATTTGCGCAACGATCGTCAATTACGCACTTTCATAAATAAGCTAAAACAAGATGTTGAACTCATTCGTCTTTGTGTAACGGTGCGTAAAATTGCAACTTATTTCTGATATGTTTTCTTTCGATAATGAAGTGATTCGTGCATAACTTCCGAAATTGTTAGAAGCGTTTCCTAAAAATTGAAAAAACCTTCCTAAATGTTAGAGTACATGAACTTGTATTCTGTTAAAGTTTAATTTCTACACTTTTGCTTGTAATTTAATTTCTCTCTGTTTTAGGTGAGTGACAAATGTAGCATCATTTCTCTTGAGTCCGTAAATGATGAAGCAAATTGTAATGTGGAAAACAGTCAATGCACCCAAATGTTGCAAAATCTAGATGGTGATTCATGTAACAACGGGTAACATATTTTTCATATTTATTTCAAAGAGATTTGTATAAATAGTTTCTTTTTTAGAGAGATCATATTTCTTTATAGTTGCATTAATACTTTTAAAACTTTGTTTTAGGCCCCAGAAAACAGTGATATCGTTGCTGTTGAGAATGTTGGAAACAACATTCAATCGAATATTGTATGCAATTCAGAGATTTGTCAAGTGAAAAACACTCGATTTACAGAAGTAGTAAGAACTTTAAATGGTGATTCTTGTGTCACTCCATCTTTTTCACATGAAAAACAACAGGTAGCATTGGATTTATATCTTTTCTTACAATGGTATATATATTGCTTTCTGCCGATTTATGCATTCTTTCCTAAATCTTTTGTATGTTTTCCAAATTTTTCAAAGAAATCTTCCTAAATTTAAGAAGGTTTTCTAAGTTTTAGGAAACGATTCTTTTACTGTTTATTTATGAAAATTGATAACTAAAGTATGATTATTTCTCTTTTAATATCAATTTTATTTCATTTGTATTAAGTTTCATTTAATATCAATTCTATTTTATTTTATTTTTTTGTAGAAATTTCATACATCGATTGGAAGTGATATGTCAGCAAATATAGCAGGAAACAACAACTTTTCGAACTGTGATAAAGGGTATCATTCACTTCTTTTAAACGCTGCTCCTGATCTTTCTCCAATTCCTATTTCACATTCAACCCGAGGTGCCGATGATATATATGTGAATAGATATTTTAAGAACAAGGATGAGTTGATGGAAAAAATGGGAAAATGGGCATTAGAGTGGAAGTTTGAGTTCAAGTCTCTCTGGTCGAATAAGTCAAGAGTGATATTAGGATGTGTTGATGATAAATGCACTTGGAGGATGCGTGCTTTAAAGGCGGCTGCTTCTGATTACTTTGTAGTAAAGAAATATGTTCATGGGCATACTTGTGATACAACACACAGAAATGCCAACCATAGACAAGGAACCATGAAATTGCTTGGAACTTTAATGTGTAGCAACTATGGTGAGAAGAAATATGGACTCAAACCAAAACAGATTATGGAACAAGTTAGATTAGAGCATGGTATACATATTAATTACAAACAAGCTTGGAGAGTGAAAGAGTATGCTCAGAATCTGATGAGAGGGACTCTTGAGGATAGTTATTTCAACCTATCGAAATGGTTGTTTATGCTTAAAGAGAAAAATCCTGGATCAACAGTTTATTTGGAGATGGATAGTACTGGTAAATTCAAATACACATTTGTTGCATTTGGTCCATCGATAAGAGGTTTTGCTTTGATGAGAAGAGTGATTGCTGTAGATGGTACGTTTCTCAAAGGAAAGTTTAAGGGAACTTTTCTAGGAGCTTGTGCACAAGATGGAGATTTCTCTTTATACCCTCTAGCATTTGCAATAGTGGTCTCCGAAAATGAAGTTGCGTGGAGTTGGTTTTTTAATGGGATGAAGACTATTATCCCAGACGCATCTGATTTGGTATTTGTTTCAGATCGAGCTCCTGCTATTACAAAGGCACTTTCAGAAATTTACCCACTTGCACATCATGGTATTTGCCGAATTCACCTATTGAACAATCTTAAACCAAAGTATGGGAGAAAAGGATTGTTGCCTCTTGTAGAAGATGTAGCTAATGCTTATACTCGTCATGATTTTAGTACCATATTCAGCGAAATAAGATGTAGAAGTGTAGATTTAGCCACATATTTAGAAGATGCTGATTTCAGAAATGGGCTCGGTCTTATGCACCTTCAAACCGATACAATATCATGACAACTAACATTACAGAGTCATTGAATTCTATGTTAAACATGCCTCGTGAGTTACCTATAATATCTCTTCTTGAAACCATCAGATTGACTCTTACAACATAGTTTCATGAACGCCGGGAAAAGGCTGCCAAACACAAAAAGCTGGTCACACCACGTGTGGTGAAGGAGATGGTAGAAAGGTATGATGCTGCAATGATACTTGATGTTTTCCAAGTAGATCGATATGAGTTTGAGGTCAAGGATGAGACCCAGAAGTATGTTGTTCATCTGAAAAACAAGTAGTGTACTTGTTGCATCTTTAATGTAGATAAAATACCTTGTATTCATGCCATTGCTGCTGCGAAACGTTCGAAGATGGATGAAAACCAGTTTGTTGATGAATTTTACTTAACAGAAACATGGTTTAAATCATATGCAGAGAGCATTCACCCATGCGGAGATTTAACAAGTTATACATTTCCAGCAGCTGTTGGGGAATTTTCATGCGCACCACCACAAACTAAGAAAAGCAGTGGGAGACCTCCCAAAAAGAGAATCAGGTCAATTGGAGAGTTTGGAGTTCCAGGTTCAAAATCAAAAGGACACAAATGTAGTAGATGTGATCAAGGAGGGCATAACAAGACTACTTGCAAAATTCCAATATAGTTTACTTATCAAAAAATTTCCTTCTAAGAATACTTTCATGTTTTGTTATCTTAATCTGTTACTTAATAGCATTTTCAAAAGATATTTGCTTATTTGCTTAACTTCAACTGTGTTTTCGTATTTAAGAAACGTTTCCTTAATATTACGAAATATTTCCTAAATTTTTTTAAATTTGGTAAGATGATTCTTTCTTGTTTGAAAATTTATTTTCTTATGTGCACATATAAATTTTCTTGTCTGTACGTACTTATGTATTTGTTAATCGTTTTAGTATTCCAAAAATGTCAAAAGATATACATGTTCATGAAATATCAATTGCAATACTACTCATAAAGAACTAAATATTAAAAGTATTGATAAACACTTGAATGAATGATATGGCACAATGGTTACGCACTCTCTCTTTCACACTTCATCTCAAGGTTCGATTCCCCTCCAAATCAAAAATAATGATTTTGCTATTTTGGTATATATATTAAACAAAATGTCATTTTGTTGATTAGATCCAACAGTGCAGTGGTTTCACATTCTTTCTCTTACTCAGTTGTATAAAGTTCGATCTTCCTAATTGCAACATCCAGTTTTTTTTCATTTTTTAATTAGTTTATTTAGGAAAGAATTCTTTAAAATTATGAAATTTTTATGTGCACATATAAGTTTTCTTGATTATCGGTTTTAATCTATTTGACAAAAGATATGGTACACAAAAATGAAATATTATATGTGTAGTATTTATATGTCAAAAATGTCAATTGTTTTAGTTCATGAAATATCAATTGCCCATAAATAAATATTAAAAGTAATGATAAACAATTGATGAATAACATGACACAACGGTTACACATTACTCTCTTCACCATTTGTGTCAAGGTTCGATCCCCCCTATGTTGATATTAAAGTTTTGCTATTTGAATTAAAAATAGATATATATATATATGTATATATATATATAACAAACAAAATACTTATTTGTTAATTAGTTACACTAGCATATTGGTTAAACATCCCTCTATTTAATCATGTGCCGCGTGTTCGATTCCCCCCTCCACCCCGAGTTGATGACAATTTTTTGTTTTAAATTTCATTTAATTATTTTATTTAGGAAACATTTCATTAATATTCAAAAATCATTACTTAATTTAGATTAGTAGCCATATTTTATGTAAAATTTAAGAAGCCTTGATGAAAATTTAAGACTGAAAATGTCTGTTTGTTTTTTGTGTGGCTTTAAAGGCTACTCCTAAGGATAGTTATTTCAACCTGAAGAAGAATCTTTTATGTTTTAAAAATTTTGTCATAAAACGTGAAATTAATTGAATAAGAGTGGTTATACACCATTGTTCCACCTGATTTTCATCAAGAATGTTTATCAAAAAAAGCATCAGCAAGAGGGTTTATCCAACAATCACGGATACGAGTCAAACAAAAACATGGAAATAAAAATGTCTAATCTAAAATTTATCTCCAAACTCATGGAAAATGTCAAATGCCAGCTTCGTTCTTATGTCTTCTTCTACGCCATCATGTACCTTTGACATATCTTTAATGCCCATAGAATGACATTCAATCATCTTGAGCACAAAAAGAGAACAATTGGCATCATTTTCCGTCTTAGGAATATTTTTGCTATCAAGCGTCTCAATTTTGAATGATGTGGCATCTACAAGTTCAGCTCTTTGTTCCGCATCAGATTTCAAAAGAAAAGGAATCATCTCTGCACCATAGATAAAAAATAGTTTTTGTTCAAAACTACTCAAAAACACACTACCAAATTAACTATTATAAAACATACCTGTCAATGGTTTAATATGATCAGATCCAAAGCACCTCTTCTTCGAGGGACATTCACATTCCAAAACAGTTATGGCTCGCTTCTTTAAATTAACGGCGGTTCCGATCCAATGTTTGAATTGCCGAATAAAGAAAATGCCATAAACAACATCAATTTCTTCAAACCACTTCTTGTGCGGAGCCCTTGTACCTCTAACAACTTCAATGATCTCTCCTAGAGCAACATTGTTCGGCTTTGTTTTTTTTTAAATTGTAGCACAAGTATAGCTTCTTAAAAAGCTTTGTCTCCATAAATGTCGTTCTTGGAAGGCGGTTGTTGTGAAAATATGCGGGTTCATGATTCCTTCGCATGCACAACATTAACAATGTGGCGTTAATGTGCTGCAACAATAGAAACAACAAAATCTATTAAAAACCACATAAGAAAAACAAATAAGAAGAATATAATAATTTACCTCTTCATCAATACTAGCCCCTATGGTCTCTATTTGTGCAAACCATGATGGATCTACCGATACATCACCAATTTTGATATGACTGCAAATACAAGGTAGTTACGATGAAATAAAACTACTACAATAAAACTATGTATAAAAATTTAAAACATACTAACCTTGGTTTTCTTAATGTCTTCCAGTGGAACAACTTATCCAAATGATGCAGAAGAGGAGATCCAAACGGATCTAGAATGGGATGCACCTCGGGTGTAACGGACAACGCCGGATTTCTAGGCGATCTAAATGGAGTCTTGGTTGATCTAGAAGGAATCACCATCCTCGTACTCTGTCTCTGAAACTTCTGTTCTGGCTCACCGATTTTTGGAGGTGATACTTTAGTCATTTTCCTCTTTTTCAGTGGTCCGATATCATCATCAAGCGGCGGCACGAGAACATTTGGCCTTGATGGTTCTCCTATGTCCTCTGTTGGAGTTGAGAAAAGGTTGAAGCTTGGCTCGTTGAACGAGGAATGCACTTTCTCCTTCTCCTGTTGAAAAATACAAAATTTTATTTATAGGCACAGTTCTGGATTTTTACACTATTTAGAAAGCATTTCCTAAATTTATAAACCTGCTCTATGCCATAACAATCACAAAACACCTTACCAATCAAATACCAATACGGGACTTTGTATTCAGAATATACCTTTGCATTTTGAGTTTGATCACGTAAATGACATTCTTCTAGAGGTGGATTCCAAACTCCATTGTTCCATTTTCTTGGAATCCGTAGTTTCTCTTTTTTACATCTTAGTGATATCATTTTTTCATTTCCTGGGATCAAAACAGTCAAACTCCCATCATTGTGAATAATCTTAATAATCGCTTCCAACCAATTACCATTGTGATATGCTTCAATTTTTTGAAGCAATTTTAGTTTTTTTCTCTCCATTTCAGTAAGTAAAGGTGCTTCAGGCTGAACATTTAATGAAAAACCCACAAAAAACAAACAAAAAAAGAAAAAACGTTTAAATAATGAAATGTAACAATTCAATTAAGTTTTAATTTAGGAAGCATTTAGGAGGCATTTCTTTAAATTTTAGGAAACTTTGACTAAACTACTTTAACGACTAAAATTTTATTTGAGCTTACCCCATCATTTCGATTAATTGTTGAACCCATCCTATCAGCTGGATTTTCTTGCACCGATAGTGAAGGGTGGTGGGTTGGAATATCATTCATATCAGTTCTCTACAACAATCACAAAATTTTTTAGGAAACAATAAATCAATATATTATTAAAAGAAAAAAATTATTACCATTGATCATACCTCATATTGAGCAGGCGGAGGTATGTGATCATTTTCATTTTGTTGAAATGATGGGGATTGATGGTGAGAAGAAGGATTACCATCCATGTTAGCTCTCTACAACAATTAAAATTTTTTTACAGATAATTAAATAATTAATTTTACAACAAAAAACGATAGTAATAATCATACCTCATTTCTAAAGTTTTCAACCCTGTCTTCTATTCGTGACAAGCGATCATTCAATAATCTAAACCCATCTTCAACAACTCTCATAAGATTGTCCAGCTTGGCCTTAACTGACTCATCAGTAGTAGATTGCGGGTGCTCTTCTGATGGTATAGAAAACCTAAACGATTGCCTCGCAATCTCTTCCATCGCACCGGGAACATCAACAGATCCATTCAGCCAATCTTCTTTGGTTATTCGGTAACCTTTTTTGACGAAGTCTACAATGGCATAAATGTCTTCATCTTCCTCATCCTCCTATGATATAGAATCTTCTCCATCATTCTCAAGAGATGGGAGTATACATATAACTTTAACCTACAAAACAAAACAAATTAATTCATTAAAATTCAAGAAAGAATTCCTAATTCATTATAATATTATAAACTTACATTTTGCACTCCTTCTATGTTCTGGATTTGTGAGAGAGTAGGCTTGTGTGTCTTGGTGAATCGTTGTGCAATGAATCCATTTCTTTGTGCAAGGGCATCGATCGCACTAAATGAAAACTGGAGAAATGGTACAAATGCTAATAGCCACAGTTGGAGCGCCATAGGGAATCCGTGGAGATCATATTTCCCTTTTTCTAGATTGGCTTTTTTAACAGATTTAAGGAGCATCATGTACGAATCTCTCCCCCAACAATGATTTTGAAGCTTCTGGATATCTTGTGCAATTTCCACATTTGATGATGGAAATTTGTATGCACTATACTTATGGAGCAAGATTCCTTCGATCAGCAATAACATACCCAACGAAAACCTTTCGTCGAGCGAATCCTCATTGGTCTGTCGAAGTACATCCTCTATATCTTTTAAAGTGTGGCTCCCATTTAACCTTTCCCACACAATACTTTGTTTTTCGCAATCTTTCGATCGCTCTTCTTCTCTACATTTTAGACCCGTAACCATATGAAATTCTCTTATCGAGAATCTCATAGGTTGCCCAGCAAACTGAAACCATAACTCGTTCTTCTTTTTTGTATCAATTTGTCTTGACAAAATGAAATGAACGAGCTTGCCCGAGAATTCCAACCCTCTCTCACCAGCAAGAACAAGAGGGCCCATAAAACTATTTTTTACACGCTGAAACTGAGCATCTCCTAACAAACAATTTGAATAACATTTAATGTGGAAGCTTGGTTAATAATGACTATTTGTTGGGGTTCTTCTCCGAAGCTATACCGCAACTGAGGTAAAGGAATTCTTAGGGGGAATGAGTCTCTCATGTTTATATCTATAAAAATCGATGAATTTGTTAACGTTAACACTATCTGATTTATTTAAGATTAAGGAATGTCTTACTAAAAGTATGAAATGCCTTCCTAAAACGATTATTAAATTTTAGGAAAACTTCGATCAAGTTTAGGAAGAATCTCTAATGTTTTAGGAATTATTTCCTAAATCGTTATTAATGTAGTTATCTCTAATGTTTTACAAAATTTTAGGTAGTAGTTCTTATGTTTTATGAATTCTTTCCTAAAATGATGAATTTGATGTAGTCTTTTTTTCTTCTGTTTAGTTAATCACATATGTCTTAACAGAAATCAGAATGTGTTCTATGAAATATTATTCCATTATTTTAACTAACCAAAACTAAGACCAATTTTGACACAAACCGCTGATGATAATATTCAAAAGACTTTATAAAGTTTTTAACTCAAAGTTTATTAGCACATGAAATTCAAAATAAAACTTACAATAGCAGCTGGAGAGAAAGTGGTGATACTGATTTTCTGGTAGCTGGTAAAGATGATCTGCAAATCGAGAGAATCAACATTCACACATTAAAAACTCATCTACCAAAAGATGAAACAAAAATAACATCTACCAAAAATCAACATTTTTGAACATTTTGTTCCATTCTACGTGTACACAAAATATGCTACTCTAATCATTGACAAACATTATATAAGTCATTCCAAGATAATCTGTCCACAAAATCCTAACCATAGATTATAGTATATATGATGTTCAGAAAACATTCTGATGCAGATGATGAAACTCTGAATTTTTATGTCAAGTGCAGATGATGGAACAAATCAAGAAAAGAAGAGAGAAGAACAAAAATACATTGTTCCACTTAAAACAAATACAGAAACAGACTGGTACAGAAGACAAGGAGATTATTGTAACAATGATATCTCCAACATCTAAATAGCAATATCAAGTTTGATAAATCCAGACATGATGGCTGAAATTACACTAACACATTTTTCTAACATACACAAAACTAGATAATCTGAGAGCATCATCTTCCACAAACAATAAACACAAATGTTACAACAAGCACATTATTCCACTTAAAACAAATACAGAAACAGACTGGTTTATGGGTCTATACATTCGAATATTCAACATCTAATATTAATATCAGAGAATTAGTGTTTTTCTAATTTTTTAAAATAGTAACAATGTAGTTTCTATTGTGATGTATCTCGAAATTTAGTACAGGTAATTTCTAAGTTTTTATCGAGTTTAGAATTTTGCTCAACTTTCTTTTTTTTCATCAGTACGCAAGTGCCTTGTGAGTGGACAATATACCCATGGATACACAGCAACTACAATTCGCTCACGGACAAAGATCAACTACGTCCTATGTCTATTCCTAATATTATCCTGCAAGGTATGCCTCATCAAACCGTAGAGAGAACAACGAAAATCGACGGGAGTTATAAGCAGATCCAAGAAGAGAACAAACAACGAAAATCTCAACCTAATTCCAGATTTAAGCAAATCCAAGAAGAGAACAAACAACGAAAATCGAAGAAGATTTTTACCTTTGTGAAGACGACGAAGGTCGATTTCGGCGGAGGAGACGACGAGAATCGTCGATGAGGAAGAAGGTGAAGGTGGAGCTGGATGTCGACGAAGATAAGAGAGATTTCGACGGGAGAAAGAAAAATCGCCTGGAGTTTCGACGGCGGCGTGTCCTCGTGTTTGTGACAGTTTTAGGTTAAAATAAGAGAGGTTATGTTTGTTATTTTACATTTAAAAAAATGCTATTTCTAAGATTTTAGATTATGGATGCTAATTTAGTCACTAAATCTAGATTTAGTGCTAAATTAGTCATTTGTCCTTAAATTTATGTTATTTTTAAAAATTTAAATGACTAGTGCTATATTTGGAACAAAAATTTGAAATGGTACTATTTTAGTCAATTGTCCTAATAAATTAGAGATATGGGTGTGGCCCATATAACAAATAAATCATGAAAACCCAAGTGTGTAAAAATTAGTGCGCGGCTTTTGGCCCATATTAACATCGCAGGGAACTGGGAAGGAGGATGTCGACGCAATGCAGACCGGCAATTGCTTCCGATGCCGTCAGGCTGGCCACTTGATCAGTGATTGCCCTCTCAAGCTGAACACCGATGAACCTCCTCCGCCGATACACTGTCGTTGCGGCGGCGGTTTCTGTGAGATCAAGGTCTCGAATACCATAGAAAACCCCGGAAGGAAGTTCTACAAGTGTCCTGCTGTTCGTACCCACTTCTTTACTGTTTACTCCTGAAAGTTCTCTATGCAATGCGAATGCTTACCGAAAATATTGAGTTTGCAGGCTCAGAAGTGTCGATTCTTCAAGTGGTGTGACAAAGTAACCGATGAAGATATCAGATTCCGCCCTGCCTCCATCATCCCCATTTGCCCCTGCGGTTCTGGACCCTGCCGAAGAGTTATAGCCGTTTCCGGTCGAGCATACCTCCAATGCTGTATCAAAAAGGTTTGAATCCTATCGCAACTCTAAATATCTTCAGAATATCTTGTTAAACATGTTTAAGTAATCCCTGTAGCCTGTAGGGTTTTGGGGCTTGTGGATTCTTTCAATGGGAGGATGCTGAGATGCCTTCGAGTGGTGATGCAATGGATGAGATGGATTTCTGGCTGGAAGCTGATCTAGTTTCGAGTGATGTGGAAAGCAGTTTCCAGGCTGGTGGTGTACCGGAAAATGCAAACCAAGTCGCACCGCCGGTGAAAGAATGTCAAAGTTCTGTTATTACAGAGGATGATTCTTTAATCGATTTGGATGACATGTTTGTTTCTGATATACATTCAACTGCTGCGAACCAAGGTTCTTCAGTTATGGACAATTTTTGCATCTTTAAAGTGTTTTTGCTGGGAATACTCTTTTACTGATCTTTCAACTCTTATGCTAATTACTAGGCATCCCTCTGTTTGATCCAACTATAATCGAACAAGATGAGCCATGGATGAAGACTGTAAATGGTGATCAGCCAACAAATTGTGCTCTTTTCAAGTTGAATGTGGATAAAGCAATGGGTGGTTTGGTCGGGGATATGGTCTCGAGTGGTTGTACTGTGAAACCTGAAACGACAAACCCTGAGCAACTTGGAACTGGTGAAGCTAAGTGGTCATTCCCATGCCTGCAGGACCTAATTGAGCGATACAACACAGAGAAGCTTCAGTTGGAGAATGTTTCTGGCAAACATGTACAATTGCTGAGTGCATTCATGGGTTCATACAGGCGGCTAAGGTTACTTCACGAGGAAACTTGTGAGCTCAGGAGAAGGTTACTTGAAACAGAGAAGGAGATGGCTTGTTGCGAGGCTGAGACAGTAGAATTAGGAGCAAGTTGCAGGGAAGTGGCTGGAGAAATGGCCGAGTCTCAGAAGAGGATGCAGGAGACAGCAGAAAAACTAGGAAAGTAAGTAGAAGTGTTGAAACAAAAGGAGTTTGTTGATATGAAGAGAAGAAGAAGCTGAGCGTGCATATGAGTGCCATTGTAAGTATTGTAAGGTAATGAATAATCAGTATTTGGATAACTTTGATTTTAGCTAAGTAATTAACTCCTAAGCTACCATGTTGGATAATTTGTACTATTAAACTAGTTAGATTAATGGATTAATTTATCGGTGACTGCAAAGCTCGTGCCCCTAAGCTAGTCCCGGAGAATGCCTTCCACTCTCCTTTTCAAAAGTTCTATATGTTCGAATTTATTATATATGTTAGCTTGAAGATGATGAAATATTCAACATAATTAATTTTGGTATATTCTTTGGTTGATTAAGAATAGCATTTGGTAACTCGATCTGATATTTGATGTTCCACAATCGTACTCATACATTCATTCGCCATGATGGGCCCAGTTATAGGCCCAAAATGTCATGGCTTGAAATATGGAGGAGTGTGCGTGGGAAGGGAAATGGTGAAACCTTAGTGGTTAAGGTATGGAGAAAAGATAAAAGGATAAAACAATCAAATGAGAATGCCAAAAAGTATAACCTTATGGTGGTGGGAATACTTTATGTCTATATTTTCTTTAACTTTTAAAGCTACACTTAATTTGTTTCCTTATGTCACATAATCTACTTTCTTTTTACAACTTTCTAGAAACACTCGTGCTACATGATGATTAGTCAGTAGTAGTATATCACATTGACCAAAATTAATGTTTGTTCGTTTTTAGCCAAAATATATCTTTAACGTTATAAGTTCCAATCATTACTGATTACCAAAATCAGCACTAGTTTTATTAAAACAAGATTGTGTTTTGTTTTAAATAAAAATTTTAGGTTTGATAATTAAGTTGTGTAAAAAGAAGATATGAGTTGAGACAAACGAGGAGTGGGTCCCGGCAGTTTGTGAAATCTAAAACCAGCCAGACGTAGCCACGTGTCAACATGACCTTTATGAATTTCCTTAGCCAAAACAATAATTGTGAGTGTATATAAATGTAACCCTTTCTCCATTTCTCCCGTTTTCCATTCTCCATATAGACTCTCTTTACAATTATATTGTAGGAATCAAAAAGCGTAAAAAATAATGAAGAAGGCAGCAGAGTTCGTGAAGCATATAATAAACATGTTGGCTGGTTTTGCCAAGGACAAGACGAAGGAGCTGAAGCGTAAGACAAGGGCCTTTAAAACACGACTCGTAATATTCTCACTGATCCACAACAGAAACATGGTGATGAGTTCTTTGTCTCACAAGCTCAAGAGTAAGCCAGCATCAAGAAAGCTGGATCAGGATCAAAACAAGGTGGTTGTGCAGTATAGCCACACCATCTCCAGCACTCCAGTCTCTCCACATGTACAAAACGTGGAGGAGGAAAAGTATCTAGACTTGAGACACTCGTTGTTAGAGACAGAGGGTTCGGTAATAGACATGGTGAAACACTCAAAAGAGGACAATGGAGAAGTGTTTCGGTTGGAAGACGAGATCGATAGCGTAGCTGATCTTTTCATTAACCGTTTCCACCAACAGATGAGGTTGCAGAAACAGCTTTCCCTAGAGAGTATTCAAGATTCATTCACCTAATTTCAATCTTTTTATATATTCAAGATCGATAACATAGCTGATCTTTCTCTCTTTCTCTACTTTGTACTCATAGTTGATCAAGAGTCTGTGTGTATACTCATATCACCTTCTTGTGTCTCCTAACTCAACAAATGTTCATTCAATCAAGGAACCAAATCTGTCACAATCACTCATTCTTTCAGAGACACTTTTGTTTCATCGAACTTATAACTTATCACGAAGAACCTGAGTGGTGTCAGGCAGACAAATTGATTTTTCGCCGGTAAGGCAACAACCAAAATTCATACAAACCGAATCAGAGTGAAACAACAATGTCGAAATAAGGCCGTATTTTGGTTTTTTGGATGGGCTTGGGTTGATGGGTTAAAATTATGATGGATAATTCGATTTGGATGGTTTGGGTTAGTAATTATAAATGTTTTTAAGGGTGATAGATTTTGTGTTTAAAATAAAAACAAAAATATACTTTTTTTATAAGAGGGTTTATATTAGAATATTTGGCTACCACAAGCATTTTATCCGTTTTCTGTAAGCGTTTTTAGGGTTTCGTCACCTATCAATCTCTCTTCTTAATATGACTGCCGAACAGAAAGAAGAGTTCCTCGCCGCCAAATTGGAAGAGCAAAAGATTGATGTAATGATGTTTTCCCTTCTCTTTTTTTTTTTCTGTTGTTTCTTGTTGTCGCAAATTCTGAAAATGATTGGGCTGGATTTGGATTATTAGTTTCTGGCTACCTATATTCTAATACTGAAGCTACCTAGTTTATAGATCTGAATCCTGCTTTTGTCGAACTCCATGAACTTCTTTGTTCTATCTAAGTTGTTTATGGTTCTCGGTTTTAGATATTTTGTATTTACTGTTTCTTCTTCTGGTTTTGTTTTATAGCTTGACAAGCCTGAGGTTGAAGACGATGATGACAATGATGAGGCTGACTCCGATGACGATGACAAGGATGATGACGAGGCGGAGGGTAAGCTGTCTTGTTTTCAGCCTCTTCCCATTTTCGTGAAGAATATCTTTTGTTCGTTTTGGGATGTCTCCTTGCAACTTCTTAATGTGAAGCAGCATTTCTATAAATATATTTACCAAAATGTTATGTATGTGGAGAGCTCCATTAGTTTTACATCTCTGGTAGCAAAGTTGAATTTACTTGCGTGTAGAGAGGAGTAGCAGAGATATATAGTAACATTGTTGTAATGAAGCGTATTTATCAAATCTACTCTCTCGTTGGAATTGTGTGAATGTGAGGTCAATAGTCGTACTGAGCAGTGAGAGTTTGATATCTGTTTTGGTAAGGTATAGTGAGGAAGTGGGTATGAATATGATTTCGTATTAGCTGACCCATTACAATGCTATGATTTGTTACCCAGGACAAGATGGAGAGCCAGGCAGCCAGTCAAAGCAAAGCAGGAGTGAGAAAAAGAGTCGGAAAGCGATGCTGAAGCTTGGGATGAAACCCATCACTGGTGTTAGCCGTGTCACTGTCAAAAGGAGCAAGAATGTTTGTGATCTTCTAAAAATCCAATCTTTGTTGTGTTCAATCATATGTCTGTTTCTTTTCTTGAAAAATTCAATGATAGAATGTGGATTGAAAATGCAGATATTGTTTGTGATATCCAAACCTGATGTGTTCAAGAGTCCAGCATCGGATACATATGTGATCTTTGGTGAGGCAAAGATAGAAGATTTGAGCTCGCAGCTTCAGTCACAGGCTGCAGAGCAGTTCAAGGCTCCAGATCTCAGCAACATGATATCAAAGGGAGAAACACCGAGTGGTGCAGCTGCAGCTTCTGCTCAGGATGATGAAGAGGTGGACGAGGAAGGTGTGGAGCCAAAGGACATTGAGTTGGTGATGACCCAAGCAGGAGTTTCTAGGCCGAGGGCAGTTAAGGCTCTCAAGGTCTCTGATGGAGATATAGTCTCTGCCATCATGGAGCTTACCACCTAAAACCTTTTTTTAACTTGGAAGGGGTTTCTCTGTGTGTGTGTGTTTATCTTTCCCTTTTTTAAGTGACTTTGCATGCTGTATCATTTATGCACCATAGATTTGGACTCAATTTTCTCCTTTTAGAGTTTGAGCCGACTGTTATGAGTTTAGAATTTTATACTCTTACTAGTCATATTTAGAAAAATCCAAGTGCTTCGCTTCTCCTTCCCTCACCGAGACGAGAAGTATAAAATGGTCCCATCGCTTTGCCGATCGATTTTACAACAGACGAAAATTCAATTTGTCTTACACCACCAGGTTCGATGAAACAAAGAGTCTCTGAAAGAATGAGTGATTGTGACAAGATTTGATGCCGTGATTGAATGAACATTGTTGAGCTAGGAGACACAAGAAGGTGATATGAGTACACACTCATGATCAAGTATGAGTACAAGATAGTGGTGGTTTATCAGTTTCCCTATCTTTCGTGGCTGCGTTTAATCTTCTCGGCCTGGTTGTGAAATTGGCCAATTTTGTTTGCATGAAAGGAAACTCTTATTTTTGTTACGGAGACTGGAGACCATTTACTCTAACCCCAAAGAATGTGACCGTTGCACGGATAATTAACACTATTATTAGTCCTTTTAAATAAAGAAGAAAGAAAAAAATTCAGATCCCGCTCCAGTCGCTTATATAAGCTAAACTACTACCAAAATTTGACCGTTGGAGAACATTTTTCATTGCAAAAGAAGAAAATATAAACAAAGGGAAAAGCGATAAGCTTCTTCTGCAATCTTCTCCTTCGGTTGATCATTGCTTCAATTCAACACAAATTCCAGTGATTTTGGAAGGAACCCAGTAATGGAATCGCCACAGAGAACGAAAACAGGGTTGAATCTACCCGCCGGGATGAACCAAACTTCGTTGCGGCTGGAGACGTTTTCGAGCTCGTTTCGTGGGATTTCAAGTTTATCCTCGCCCTCTAAATCGACTTGCAGCGACAGATTCATACCGTGCAGATCCTCATCGAGACTTCACGCTTTCGATCTGCAGGATAAGGAATCGACGACCCCTGTTAAAGAGGGAGGGAACGAAGCCTACTCCAGACTTTTGAAATCTGAGCTTTTCGGATCTGATTTCGCTTCTTCTTGTTTGTCTCCTGCAGGTGGTCAAGGATCTGCTTCTTCTCCCATGAGTCCATGTACTAACATGTTGAGATTCAAGACGGATCGTTCCCATTCAAGCCCTAATTCGCCGTTTTCTCCCTCCATTCTCGGAAACGACAATGGCATCTCCAGTGACTCGTCTCCGCCTCCCAAACCGCTCCGCAAGGTTCCTAAAACCCCTCATAAGGTATATCGTTCGAGTCCAATCTGTTCATGTGATTTTTTTACAGATCCTTAGGAGGTAGAAATGAAACATTGTTTGTTTGATGTGGTCTCAGGTTTTGGATGCTCCTTCCTTACAAGATGACTTCTACTTGAACGTTGTGGACTGGAGTTCACAGAATGTTCTTGCGGTTGGTCTTGGTACTTGTGTCTATCTCTGGACTGCTTCTAATAGCAAAGTCAGTGTTCCGATCTACTTCACTACTTTTAAGTTTTGCATGATGTTGGTGCGGTGGATTCATTGAACTGTGAATTTATGGGTCAGGTGACGAAGTTATGTGACCTGGGCCCTAATGACAGCGTGTGCTCGGTTCAGTGGACACGGGAGGGTTCATATATATCTGTCGGTACAAGTCATGGTCAGGTTCAGGTGTGTTGTTACCTTCCAGTTTGTGATTTGGAAAGTTTTGTTCGGTTACATTGATGTTACTAAAAGTCTAGTTTTTGTTGCCAGGTTTGGGACGGAACACAGTGCAAGAGAGTTAGAACAATGGGAGGCCATCAAACCAGAACCGGAGTCTTGGCATGGAACTCGAGGATTTTATCATCAGGGAGCAGAGACAGAAACATACTTCAACATGATATCCGCGTCCAGAGCGATTATGTCAGCAAATTCGTGGGACATAAATCTGAGGTCTGTGGGCTGAAATGGTCTCACGATGATAGAGAGCTTGCCTCTGGAGGCAACGATAATCAGGTCATCTTAAGCTATTCAATGCTCCATACGAGAGACTAGTGATAATATGCTTTTCTTATTTTCAGTTCACCAAACCAAAGACACTTTCAACACTTAAAACAAATGCACAAAGTAATATGCTGAGACACCTTTAGAAAAACAGCCCTTTCTAACACATTCAGTCTTAGGCTAGATACAATAGACCTATAGCTACTTTGAGGTTGTGGAAAAAAGCTACTTTGAGGCTTATCATACTAAGGAATATTGGTGGGTGTTATTTTTTGTTGAAACAGTTATTGGTATGGAACAATCATTCACAACAGCCTGTTCTGAAGCTGACTGAACATACAGCAGCGGTTAAGGCAATTACATGGTCTCCTCATCAGAGCAGCCTCCTTGCTTCAGGAGGTGGAACCGCAGACAGGTGCATTAGATTCTGGAACACAACAAACGGACATCAATTAAACAGCATCGACACTGGAAGCCAGGTCTGCAATCTGGCGTGGAGCAAGAATGTAAACGAGATAGTGAGCACTCACGGATACTCTCAAAATCAAATCATGCTTTGGAAGTACCCATCCATGGCAAAGGTACATAGTCTTTTCTTTTTAACACTTGAAAGTCCATTTTGTCAACAACTGATGATTGTTTTGTGTAGGTCGCAACCCTTACTGGGCACAGTATGAGAGTACTTTACTTGGCTACTTCACCTGATGGCCAGACTATAGTGACCGGAGCAGGGGATGAGACCCTGCGCTTTTGGAATGTCTTCCCTTCAGTGAAAATGCAGGTATGCATTCTTTCTTTGAATTTTGAAATTCCTTCAGACCAGAATCAGATCTTGTGGATGTCCTGGCTCAGTTTATTGATGGCAACTTTTTCTGTTTACAGACACCGGTGAAGGACACAGGGCTCTGGTCATTAGGGAGGACACAGATCCGATAACAGTCGTATCAACCTTTTAAGTTGTTTTCAATTGTGTATGAGAAAGATGTATACTACCTACTGCACAGAGATAGAGACAGAGAAAGAGAGAGAGAATGCAATATAACACGCAAAATCTGCATGCTGTTTAATCTTGTTTTGTCTTTTCCTTTGTAAACTGCATAATACCAGAAATTAGCAAATAGAGTTACAACGCATTTGAAAAAAGATGGGATTGCTTTTACTTTGAAAATTCTAGCAGTCTTGACAATCTATAGCTCTAGTCTATATATACTAATCATATTCATTATATCCAATAAGGTAAAATAAAATCTATTTTGTTTTGTCTATGTAAATAGACAAAACTAATTTCATATTATCATGGACAATTGTGTAAAATAACATCTTTTTAATTTTGTATTACAAAAAAACAATTGTTTAAAATATCACTATTTCAAATTTTTGTTCTAAATATAACATTAATTATTTAAATTTTTAAAATAATACAAGTTTAATATTAAAATCTCATCTTAATAAAACAAATTTAAACCCAAAATTGAAAAAAGTGGATCCAAATATTATGTTTTAATTTTATATACAGTTTATTTGAGTTAAATAATTATTTTCACATAATAATATATGATATTTTAGGAACTTTATTTTTAATATCCTAAATCTGGAAGATAAATTTAAAAATGTACTATTTTACGGTATTACTCTTCCAAAAATAACATTATTAGTTTAATTTTTCAATAATAGCATAAATTTAAAATTAAAATACACTAAAATTTTATTATAATAGAAAAAAGTAAACTCTAAATTAATAAAAAAAGAATCCAAATCTAATATTTTAAATTTATGTATAGTGTATTTAGAGTAAATAAATGTTTTCACATAATTATTTGTGATATTTTGGAAATTTTAATTTTAATATACTAGATTTGAAACAAAAAATTTTAAAAATACTATTTAAAAATATTATTCTATCGCCTTACATCATAATGCTAAATTTTGGCAAATAAAACCATTGCTTTTACTCTTCTAAGTATCTTCTGCCTAAACAATTTACATATCAAAATCCCCATAGAATAATAAATTCTTGTTTTATCCTCTTTTCAATATAAATGTTGTTGTTAATTAAACGTGAAATAATTATAACACTAACAAAATTCCAAAAAAGGAAAACTCAGATTTTCCAGAAAAAAAATTCATTAATTTTTTAAAAGACAACAATATTGATTAAACTATTTGCTTAATAGATATTCAATATTTATTTTGTTTTTAAAGGGTACAAAAAATAGGCAATAGAATTCTGTTTTGGGAAATAAATACATTGTAAACATCGTGTATTTATACAAGATACGTTTCCATTTATGTTTGAAAAATCAACAAAATAATTAAAGATAAGAAAACAAATGGCAAGATTACAACACGTAGGAGGGACTAATGAATCTCTTCTATATATATATATATAACAAAACGTGACATCGATCGTGAAGAAACATAATTAACAAAGAGAAGAAAATCTTGAATCTATGGAGGATGAAGCAATGAAATGTGAACGGCCGAGACAAAAGAGACAAAGGAGAATGTCGGAGGCGATAAGCTATGAGAGAAGCGTAGAGAATCTATCGAGAGAAGGGAAAGAGACGTTGATGATAGTGAATCAAAAACGTCGAAGACCATTGAACACAATCCCTCAAACTTGTTCTGTTGTTTTTGACAATTCTTCTTCTCCTTACCGTTGGCTTCGCTCTGGTTGGCTTGCCGAGGAGCGTCGAATGCCCTCTAACCGACTCTACCGGGTAATTTTCATGATAAAACATGTTGTGTCTTATCAACAGTTAACGAAAAGACCACATTTATAGGATTCACTATCATAGCTATATAATATCACAGTTAAATGCTAAGGTTTCTATCAAATTTTTGTACTCCATATCTGAATTTTTCGTATATGAAAAATATGTTTTTAATGTAATTTAAACGTGCAGTACTTCTACGATCCAAAGGGGCAGATGTACAATACCCGGCAAGAAGTGGATAATATATGCCAAGACCTTGAAAAGCATCGCTCATTGATCATTCTCGACGACTAATCATACTCTCAAAATCCCTAATAAAACATGCAATGATGTATTTGTTTATATGTACGTAGTAAAATTCCTAGAAGAAACTTTCGGCCTATACTGGTTGATAGCAAAAGAGTTTAATATATGTTGAAAAAACTTTAAAATGTTTTTAGCTTTACATGATTAAACCATTATCTTATGAATAAATTAAGAGGGTACTCAAATAAGTCGCAGGATAAGATTTAATGATGAACAAAATATAAAAGAATGACTAAAATTACATGTCACAGTTTTCATGGACCTAACACCAATACCATATTACAGAATCAAATTAATTAGAAATTGAATGAACAGATGCAACATAAAAGTAACCAAAAGTGTCGAAGACTGTCTTGTTCCTGCCAGCTATGATAAGAAAAAAAAAACAAGATTAAAAAAAAGAGATGTTGTCCTTTTTCAGAAATTAAGTATGTTTCCGTTTTGTCTTTGTACAGTTGCCCCCCATTGGTTTCTTTGTCTCCTTCTTTACATGGACGAACCTGATTGAACCACCATTGTTGCAGCCGCTTGAAGTTTCCCGTTCTGTTTCATTTGGTGCTGTGACCAATACCTATGTGTTGCCAAGACTCTATCTAGGAGTTCCTGAGGCACTGGTTCTCCTCTTCGTTGCTGTGGTGAAATACTTGCTGTGTGAACCAAAGTTTTCCACTTGTCCTGCAAAAGTTGCAAAGTTATTGGATGTTTGAAAACATTGAGCTACGATTTGCAGTGGCTAAGGTTCGATGTGTGTTTGACCAGTTTCTGCTATGTGTTCTACCTTCAAATCCACGTAGGTTCGATGACTTGCATTCTCAAAAGAACGCAATTTCACATCACGCCATCTGTGAGATAAAGATTTCTTTTTTTCATTAGTTAACCGCAAAGTTGGGTTATTGTATTAACAATCAATAACCGAACCTGTGTGTTTACCTTCCAGTCCCAAGTTCTTCAACTGCATGTACTAAAGCTTCTACCTCTGTAACAGAAAATGGTCTCCTGGTTCTACGCTGTGAAATCTCTGTACGCTTAGGCTTCTCGTTAACTGGAACAATTGCAAGAGCCTCGGATTCCAAGGCCGAAACTGGAACAAGCGCTCTTGAATCTGAAGAAGGCTGTTCATTAGCCGATATGTCACTTTGATATAGCACTAATTCATGGTTATTCTCCACACTATTCCCCGAATTAAGCAGGTGATCTGTATGTTGGAGTGGCCAAAGAATTCTAGAACCTAAGACTGGACAAGCAGTGGACCTGGAAGAGCGTAAGAAATTGTTTCCATAAGAGTAATCCCTGGAGCTTCAAAATTGCAGAACTTGCGGCAAACAGAAGGATATAAGAGCAAATTCGTTAGTACCTTTCTGAAAAATTTGTAGAATCAGCTGGCATAGAAAGCGCAGGATTCTCAGAACGAGGTACAGGAAGTTTCTTGGGACCAGGCTCCAAGGCGAAACCAAGGTTGCCTAGATTTTCCCTACACGAAAGACCAGTCTGTGATAGCGTGTTGTTGTCATCTCTAACCTTCTTCCCTTGGACTAACACCCCAATATGTATTCCCGCATCGAGTAAAGCGGTAACAGCCTCCTTCACCGTCCTCTGTGACCAAACGTGTTGAGTATCACGGCTAATGTTATGAAACAACACTTCATATACACTGCAGAGAACGACAGGAAATGGCATTTTAATCACGCACCTTCAGCGAGCCTACTGTTGCTGTTTTGGGAATTTCAATAAAAAGCTCTGGAATCCTAAGGGACTTGATGCTGAACTTTACTGCAAACAATGAAAATAACATGAGAATCACAATATCATGTCTCGGTGTGTGAATTATCAACTGATCAAGTACCACGGGAGTCCTTTGAATGAAGACCTATTGCAGCAGAGAAAACGCCATTTTCTGCATTTAACAAAGAAGTAAAAGAAATCATGAAATCAAAACCATACCAGCCAGGTAATGAAGCATCTCAACATAAGACTGATACAAACCTGATTCTCCCTTCTGAGGTGAATTGGAAACACTTTCACTACTGAGTCCTTCATCAGAATTTGTGACCAAACTGTTATCAGAATTTTTTTTCCTGTAAACGGTTTCGTGCTTCCATGGGTTGTAACCATAACACAGCTTTCTCTTGCGGTGCAGTGCCTTTAAATAACCATCTAGACAGATATCCACAAACAGAGTAAGAACAGCGCTGCAGCTAAAAAGGATGCATCAAATAGAAACACAGTAGAATATGATACTAACCTCTTCTAGTGTCTTCAAAGCGCTTCGACCTGGGGAATGCTCTCCCGTATTTTGTCATCACAGACTTCTTTATTCTTCGATTTCCAACCCGTGTTAAAGGCCTATATGACTTACATTTGTCACTAAGCCTGTAGTACTTACAATAGTTTTCGTCGTCATCTCTGCAAACTAACTTAGAAAGATTCCCATATCCTTCAAAAGAACCATAAGGGACATCATCCGTGCCTGGTGGCAATTTTACATCACCATCCAGGTGGACTGATTCTGGGAACTGCACATGTAATTGGTTTGGATCCTTTAAGGTGAAAGAGTCAGCGGTCACGCCATCGGTCACTTCCCGATGTTCAAACCCAGCATCTACATTAACAACATATGTCTCCTCAGTAATGCCCCCCGATTCCACAGGAAAATCACAATCCCCTATCTTATTTTCACATCCTACTAGAGGGTTCTTACAATCAGAAATCGGTGATTGCTCCAAAATGCAATCATTTTCCAAAGATGAAAATTGCAAACACGTCTCACTGAGATTTTCACTAGCCAGTGTTGACGCAAATTGTCCTTGATCAGAAAACTCGGTTTTACAAGGCTTATTATAGTCATCTTCATGTTCTTTCTTAATCTCTCCACCCAAATGATAGTGATTATCCCCTTCAAATACATTGGTAGACGCAGAACTTTCGCTTTCTTCCAGCAACTTCCCAGCTAGAGAAGCGAGCAAATCAATTGCA
The DNA here is from genome assembly GCA_018901935.1 of Pugionium cornutum. NCBI lineage: Eukaryota > Viridiplantae > Streptophyta > Magnoliopsida > Brassicales > Brassicaceae > Pugionium > Pugionium cornutum. Next base: position 13,336,807 of record CM032158.1, on the reverse strand, counting down.
CAAATCTGTCTGTCATCATCATCGTCGGCTCTCTTACATGCTACCTTCCTCTAGAACAACAACCACAACTCATCAGAAACGAATTATAAAACAATGAGAAAACATATCCAAATGAAGCACACGAATCTTTACCCTTATTGAACGAGGAGCCTTGGGAATATTGGGGAAATCAAAGCCATTAGAGCAACAATTTAACTTCCTCTTGATCACCATCTCTCAATTATGCATCACAAAACGAGCTGCAACGATTCATCAACCGAAAAAAACGATTATTTTGTGATCATCTCCAGAAAAATTAAGCGCGATGAAATTAGTAATTTAGACAACTGTCTACAGATCCGAGCTAGGTGCAAAAATCAGGATCAACAAACTTAACAGCGGGAGATCGACAAACTTTTCCAAAAACATGCATAGACCACCGGAAAAAGCAACATATCAAGAGGATGCAAAAATTGAGATCGACAAACTTAGGCTCAAATGCCGGAGTTTTTTAAATAACTACGTAGAAAACAGGAAATAAACTGATCGAATCTCGATGGTAGTGCCAACTTCTGACGACCCTTTATTCAAGAGTTGAAATTTTACATCAGATGAAAAAAATTACAATCTTCCACCACAACCATGGAAAAAAGATTGACAATAACGCAGAAACAGAATCAAAATCATGAATTGTGATGAAAACTCACCTAATCAGCAACCGATCCGTGGACCAAAATCTCGCGCCAGTTAATTCGAGAAAATTGAAAGGAAAAAAATCCGAATTACCCTAATTACCCAGTAAATATCCTCACGATTCTGATTTCGAAACAATGAAAAAGTCACAAATTTTAGAAAGAAGCTTCAGCGATCGTCATTCACCTCTCTTTCTTTCTCTCTCTGTTAGATTAGAAATAACGAAAAACATAAAACCCTTTGATAGGAAACCACAACTGAAAGGCTTAAACCCACATTTATTCTCTTTAGAGAAAATAAGAAATAAAAAATATTGACCACACAACCGGATGTAGTAGTTAAAGGATAGTGGTTTACAGGCTTTAGCCGGTCACATTTCGAACCTCTGGAACCAAATTGTTTTTATTAAACGACACGTGGAGTAGCCTCTCACTACACGAAACCTATTTTCTTTGGCATTGTCAGAAAAAAGAGAGTTAATTTCGGGATCGGATAATATTCCATTTGAGGGAATATTATAAAGGCATGATACCGCGTGGATTCCCCTCTTTACTACTCCGTGCACGATTAATCATCATTGGTCCATGTGTTTTAACTTGCTTACGTGGAAATACACCTGGATTTGTTTTTTTTTGTTTTTCAGTTCATTCCAACAGAAAATTGATTGTTCGAAGTGGTTCGGTTCAGTCGAATCTTTGCTTCTAAGTTTAACTATTACTTCGGTTTTTTTCTTAGTTTTTTTCATTTAGACAATTAACTTAAAATAATGTTTTTAAAATTTTATTTCAAAATAACATTATTAGCTTAATTTCAATAATGACATAAATTTAAAATTAAAATAATAAAACTTCATTTTAATAACTTTAAATTAGAAAAAAACTCTAAATATAATGTTTTAAGTTTATGTTATAATTCTTTAAACAAATAAATATTTTTATATAATTATTTGTGTTAATTTTGAAATTTTAATTTTAGAGTGTAATGTTAGAACAAAATTTTAAAATGCATTATTTTAGAGTATTATTTTAATTTTTGTATAAATGTGAAGGTAAGATTATTTTATTTCCATAACTATTTCTTTATGACTTTTGGGGTCAAATATTAATGTTTGTAAACAATTTACAATGAAAAAAATTCATAAATAGTCAAATTTCTTCTTTGAGAAAATATTATTGTATCTCAGGAAAAGACACAACTAATCTTGCCAAAGTGAAAATCATATTCAAAACTTTAATTGCATAAACAAAATAATAACGAATATGACTAATTGTAAATCTAGGATAAACATCCATGAGTTTTTTTTTCTATTTATTTAACATAAAAATGTCAAGCATATTCCTGTTGGACGAAAACAAAAAGCATATTCCTGATTGTAAATTCACTGGGTAAAACGGATATAGAATAAATAAATATTTAATTGCTGCGTATTATATTTTATTTTAATGTGCATGAGATCCAACCACCCAGCAAATGGAAGATCACTCCATTTAATTTGAAAATCAGTTGGCAAGAAGCTTATCAGGATATATAATAAAATAAAATGAAATATTACTAAATCATTATATAAAGAAAAACAAGATTTCACATGGTTGATTGTCACACCCAGATAGGTCAAAAAAGAAATAAATGTCACACCTAGATCCCTCAATACTGTCATACTTTTTTTAATAAGCTAATAATGTTGGGGATTTATACCCATGTGTTTATTTTTCATGTAAATTTTAATGTTTATAAACATTTTAATTTTATAATTCGATTTTTTTTAACTATATCACAACGGACTGATCTACTAATTCAATATTTTCATACGAATATTTAATATTCTTTTACGATTTAACATCTTTATTGTCTCTATATCACGTCTCCGCTAATCAATTTTGGAACTTCATTGTTTAATAATGTATTGTTGAATAAAAAATATATAATTGATTTATTTGGTGTGCGAAATAACATAATTATTGTCATATATGTGCCAAAAATAACATCAAATCATATACCATAATAAAAAAATATGTTTTGAGTTATATCAACTCATGTATTGGAAATTTGCAGTATGAGCTTAATAGGAACAGATCTGGTTGTTCCTCATCTGTGAATTGGTTTTGGCTGAACAGCTTTTGTTCTATTATTTTCTCCATTTGTTTTTATATTTTTAGCTGTCATGCAGATTGAAGTAAAGGATCATCACATGGTTCTTGTATTCTCGCTACAATCGATACAATATTCTATTTAGCCAACAAGAATCTCAAAATCTTACACTATACCCTAACATCTACATTTATTTCTTTGTAATTGTCTCAGTTTGCAGAGGCTTCCGAAGCATCGTATGCTTCAAGACCGTACATTCGTTGACTGCATCTCCACTCAAAGTCCTCTTACATTAATATTTATATTCGTAGAATTATCTCAATATTTATGTGTTTTATTGGATGATCACGACGTACGTAGTGTTCTCAATCTTTTCCATTTCTTTTTACTAATTGGAAAATATATTATTTGTTAAAGTTTTTGTTACTTAATGAATTTTACGTTATGAAAACAAAAAGTACACACAAATCACAAATGTATTTGATTTCATATTCCTTATATAAAATGAGAATAGATATATAATTTCTAAGAAAATACTGGTTTTGTGTTAATTTTATAGTTATTTTTCATTTAATATAGAGTCAGATGGTTAGACATTACAATAAATCGTTAAATCACATATTAACACTTATGAAATATTATAAAAATATACTCCTTTAGATTAATATATCTCATTTAAATGGTAACTTATAGTAATAACTAAAAAATGAGGAGCGTATTTAATGGGAGGAGAATACGTGAGTGAAGAAGTTACCGGTAATAGTTCAACTCTTCAAGTAACCTTTTTGATAAAGACTTAAAGTGATAAGGTTGCGTCAAAGACAATCCATAACCGTCAACCCTAGAAAAACTAAATCAATTTAAAGAAGGAAAGATGCAATGTTGAATTTGAGGCTTTTAGATAAGCTGCTTTCAACAGTTGGGCTTTTCACGAATGGAATTTGCTTATAGTTGCATTGATATAATATTGAGGCCTCACATAGTTGAACATTCTTCAGAGTGTACGCCCAATAACTCTCAACATTCCTAAAGGAATTGACCCAATCTCCCTTTCGTGTCTGCCAAGCAACCCAAAAGGCTACTAGAATTTGATTCTATTCTATCTTTAGGCTCCAACCTGCTGTATCGGCCGATAAGCCAGTGGGCCATTTTTCCGAGTAATGAAATAATTTCTTTTGGGGGAAAGGATCGATTTTGCTGGAAATGCTCAGGTGCCCATCTCACCATGTTTAATCAATGTGAAAATGTAGTATGACCATTGTTTTAATCACCAAGATTCAGCAAGAATACCTCTTTCTTTGCTTTTGTTTGATTTCTTTCAAGAGGAGCAATCTGGACAACGTATCAATCCATTCTCATTGCAATCTGGACATCTCTTTAGTCTATCTTCATCCTGATCAAACAATTTCTTGCTCCCACTGCAATTAGAACACGGAGCAAATCTCACATCCCCACAACAATGGCACACAAACCCTGGCTCTCTCACTGGAAACTCTTTGAGGATCTTGCTGAGCTCGCCAATCTCGAACAAACTCTTGATCACATCAGCACCACCCACATACTTTCCCATTATGAAAACTTGAGGCAAAGACACAGTCTTCTCACCCATTGCAATCTGCAACTCTTTCCTGTAAGCTGAATCCATGGACACATCACGCTCATCTATCCTAACTCGAAACCCTCTAAATATCATCCTCACTGCATAGCAGTCCTCATACGTCCGCCTAATCCCTCTCAAGCTAGTAAAATACACCACAATTCTGTCATCTGTCCCGGGAAGACGAATCACCGAGTTGTTTAAGCTTAAAAACGGCGATATACGTGATTGAGGTAAAAGTGATTTCCCTGATTTTGGCTTCTGAAGGATATCAGTTGAGGTTGGTTTTACGGATTCCGAACCCTCAAATATTCTACAAAGGTTCTTGACCTTTCCTTTGACAGAACTTCCCACTGATTCAACGACGGGGTTGTAGAATTTGGTAATGGAGGTCGTACGATTCAGAGAAGGACTGAGAACGTGACATTTGGGGCCTGACTCCACTGTCCTCCCGTGAATTGTAAGCGACCTATTGAAAAACGTCGACGCCATTGCCGATTTTTTCTTCCCCGATATTTCTGGTGTTTTCTCTAATCCCGCCATCGACAGAGATTACGAGACCACCTTTCGTCGGTTGATCAAATTCAAACAAATCGGAAATTGAAAATAACAAAAGCAAAATATCAACAATCGCCTCAGAGAAAACGATCTCAAGAAAACAGAATAGGCTTTGCCGATTTATTTAAGTCGTATATGATCGGCACGCCGTTTTCCAGCTAAAGATTTCTCAACTGTTTGATCAAAGAACACAAATTTGATGAAAGAATATCTGATTCCGGAAATATTTTCCTTGCGAAGAAGAAGAAGATGAAGATGAGAAGGAGAGCTCTGAATTAGCCTTTTGTCTTTGTTGTAAAGTAAACAAATGTTCTGTTTCTTTCTTCTATTATTATTATTATTATGTTTCTTCTATTATATATATATATATACCAAAAATATATAAAAATGGAGAATGTAATCAATGACGTGTAATTCGCTATATTATAATAAAATGTTAACAAACTTTTACTAATAATTCAAAAGAGTAAAACGATTTTTTTGTGATAAAACTAAATTTGGTAAACAAAGGTGTAGAGAGGACACACACTTTATCTCTCTTCGCCACTTTTCTTCCATGCAATGAATCCCCACACAGGCAGTAAAGAAAGAAATATATTCATAATTTTCCGAGGCTTCTCTTCTAAAAATTTATAATGATTTCACATAAAATTATCTAATTCAAAAGTGAGTGCAAATCTTATTAGTAGTGAGTTAAAGTTGATGACTAATAAAGAAAAGTAAAAATGCATTAATAAGCACATTAAATAATTTAGAACAGATCGAAAAAGAGAAAAACATAACTTTAGTGTCCAAAGGGAAACATGGGTCCCACTGAAACAGGTAAATCCTCCAAATGTGGCAAAAAGGTGTCATGCAAATACCCCAAAAATAAAAAGAGAGCACGCAAAACAGTGCCCATGCAACACAACGACATTACTTTTACATCATTTTTTTTCCTTTTTCTTTTCTGGAAACCCAATATTCCATCCGAATTTAGTAATCTTGGTTTTCCCAAAACGGAGTTTCAAATACCCAATTTGGTTGAGTTGAAGACGTAAGAAATATTGAACCTTTCTCTCTCTCTGTGTCTCTTGTTTTCTTTCTGTCTATGTTATTCAAAATTTGGGGAAAACAGAGAAGATGGGTCGTGGAAAAATCGAGATAAAGAGGATCGAGAATGCGAATAGTAGGCAAGTTACCTTCTCCAAGAGGCGTGCTGGGTTGCTGAAGAAGGCTCATGAGCTCTCTGTACTTTGTGACGCTGAGGTTGCCGTCATCGTCTTCTCCAAATCTGGAAAGCTCTTCGAGTTCGCCAGTACTTGGTACAACATTCTACTTTGTAGTTGCATGTCTTGATTTTATCGCTGTCTTTAATTGACTTCAAGATTAACATTGTTTCTCCTGGATGGAATTGATTCTTGCATGTTAATTTGTTCAGACTATTGTAATTCTAACTAGCTTAAGTTTTCTGTTTGATGAACTGAAGAGTGTCTTTAATATTTATCATTTTGAATTTTAGCATGAAGAAAACACTTTCGAGATACGGCAACTACCAGAGTTCTTCTGAGACTCCTCTAATTGATTGTAAAGAAGAGGTGATGAGAATTCTTGTCTCACACACATTCTAGATTTATGTACTTGATGTATCAGAATCTGATATGCATTGTAGAATCAGGAGGGTTGTTCAGAAGTGGACCATTTAAAGGATGAAATTTCAAAGCTTCAAGAGAAACATTTGTATGGAACCTAAAACCTCACTTGGTTGTTTTATACTCTTCTAGAATCGCTGGCCAGTTTGAGTTTAATTATGGTTGTCTTTTTATAAATATATGTATGTTCTGAAGACAACTGCAGGGTAAGGGCTTGAATATTTTGAGCTTGAAAGAATTGCAACACCTTGAACAGCAACTAAATGTCGCGTTGATATCTGTAAGAGAGCGAAAGGTAACAACAACAAATACATCTCTTCCCCATTTTTTCTTCTTAAATATGTGTTTGCATATTTCCTGATAACTTAAGGTTATGTGGTCTGTACAGGAACTATTGTTGACTCACCAACTTGAGGAATCACGACTGAAGGTAATGGTTGAGTAATATGCAACATTAGCTTTTACTGCTTAACTGTATATAATGAAATGTAAGTAGGTTATGTGATCATATGATTCTGTAATATATAGTGCAGTTTTGTTTTTTCTTTACTGGGTGTGGAGTCAATAATATAGAGACATAGGTCAACAAGAAGTCTCTTTCATTGACAATTCAGATTATTTACTTTGCAGGAACAGCGAGCAGAGTTGGAAAACGAGACCTTACGTAGACAAGTAAATGAAACCCTTCTCATGATTTTTGTGAAGTCTTCGTTCTATGATATCTAATCATCTCTTGAAATAGGTTCAAGAACTTAGAAGCTTTCTTCCATCAATAAACCAACACTATGTTCCATCATATATCAAAGGCATAGATCCCAACAACTCTTTCGTAAGCCCCACTTGTTTGGACGACATCAAGTGCAGCTTCCAGAAGACCAATTCAGACACAACTTTGCAATTAGGGTATTGTTCTTTTAACTCCTTTTGCTGTCATATATAGGTTGCAATGTAAGAACACACATTTTAACTAATAAGCATGTGTTGGAATCTAGTACGAATATACCTTAACTCTACTGAATTACAAATTTTGTATGGACATTTCTGCTCAAGGCCACTATTGCGCAACAATTGATACATAAAATCCCTACTTACTACTTGTGTTTTCTCTAAGGTTGCCGGGGGAGGGACAAGACAGAAGGAAGAATGAAAGCGACAGAGATAGCCCGTCAAGCGATTCAGTGACAACGAACACTACCCCAACAACTGCACAAAGGATCAATCTAGTCTAGTCAAATTTTCAACCTGAAAACAAAAGCCAAAGATTCTCCGTTTAGCCATAGAGAATATATATTATGGGAGTGTCTTTAGTTAGTATTGAATGATTCTGAAGCAATGTTAGAGGGATACTTGAAAAAAGCAAGAGAAGATTCACTTAGAGACCATTCACTTATATCATCTGCATTTTCCTCTAATTAACCTAATTTAAATGATCAAACATTTCCAAGCAAAATCTTGGATTATGCTATTACTTATTTCGAATTAGTTTTCTTATGTATTCCTTACAAATTCTAAATATTAACAACATAAATTTTTTTCAGTTAATTCTTGAGACACATAAGTTACTGATTTTTTAAAGAGTTTTTTTCTTGGTAATTTTCTAATTAAAAATACAAAAGACACCTCTCAGTGTATATATCCCATTTTTTTCAAACTTATTAAAATGAATAATCTATTAAATCTAAAATTACATTTTTTTCATATCTAAAAATTACAATTTAAAAGGAAGTTATTACATATAAATTTGAAAATGTTTAGAGAACAACAAATTAATAAACCATTGTAGCTCAAATCTCGCAAGTATAAGTTAAAGTTTCAATAAGGACCCATATTTCTCTGTTATTATAATTTGTCTCCAGGTTAAAGCCCCAAGCCATTAGACCGAAACCCTAACCCCCTTTTTTCCGCGAGAGAAGAAAATCCAGCAGACAGCCATGGTTTGCATCAGGCGAGCGACGGTCGATGATCTGTTGGCGATGCAAGCTTGTAATCTTATGTGTCTTCCGGAGAACTACCAGATGAAGTACTACCTCTACCATATCCTCTCATGGCCGCAGCTTCTCTACGTGGCCGAGGACTACAATGGGCGCATCGTTGGCTATGTGCTTGCCAAGATGGAGGAGGAGAGCAACGAGTGCCACGGCCATATCACTTCTCTCGCCGTTCTTCGTACTCATCGAAAGCTCGGTCTCGCCACAAAGCTCATGACCGCCGCACAGGCAGCCATGGAACAGGTTACTCTTTCCTTTCATTCGTTATTCTTATTTTCTTGTATTTTTGCATTCAACAAGCTGAGTAATCGAAGCAAATATATTGATTGTGTTAAGTCGTGTTGTGTAATTTGGATGAAATTTTTATCCTTGTATCAACGAAACCATGAAGACAATATATAACCTTTTGTATCAATTTTGGGATCTTACTCTGTTACTGAAATTTGGTTCTTTCCCCAGACTACATTTAACTTTAAAGATAAAGTGATTGTAGTAGTTGCTTTTTCACATGTTGCATTATGTTTTTTTGCCTTCTTTTGATTGGAATCGAAGCAACTCAAGCTCTGCAGCCTAGCTTTGTCTTCCGATTGTGTTATGTTTTGGACTGAAGAATCAATTTCTGATTACCTGCGAAACTACAAACAGCAGACCTGAGGCTAATAGTTGTTTCTCCTATCAAGCTTGGTTCGAAATTTTTAAGTTATTCTCACTCCAAAGGTTTTGTGGCAGGTTTACGAGGCAGAGTATGTTTCACTGCATGTGAGAAGAAGTAACCGAGCAGCATTCAATCTATACACAGAGACATTAGGCTACAAGATTCATGATGTAGAAGCAAAGTATTACGCTGATGGCGAGGACGCCTATGATATGCGGAAGTATCTCAAGGGGAAGCAAAACCATCACCATGGCCACGGGCATCATCATCACCACGGAGGTGGATGTTGTTCAGGTGATGCTAAAGTTGTAGAAACAGCTGAAGCCGAAAATGGTAAAGCAAGTTCAAAGTGAAACTTGAAAGCGGGATGACCGAAACAGGTAATTATGAGTATATTTGGGTGGGTTTCCTGGCTCGCTTTAGTGCTGCTCGCTATTTTCCATTCATATGATTTCAAGTGACGAATACATTTAGTAACCAGTCTGTGTCTCTCCTTTGTCGTTCTTTGGTGGCACTTGATATCTACCCGTTCTTTTTATTTTTTATGTATCATGTTTAGGAAATCCCAAGGTTCAGATGGAAGTCTTCTATGGCAATATAGTAGATTTAATTACAAAACATAAAAATCTTGACTTCTACAGTATCTCTTTCAATTTCAAACCCCTGGAATGTTCTAATGTTTTTCATATTCCAATGTATTGAAGCACTAGTTTTTGCAAAAGCTTTCCAGCAGCCATCTCATCTGGGAATTGAGACCAGTGTCACGCAGAGCATTCAAAGCTGAGGAATAGAGCCTCACATCAAGACTGGTTCTTTTATCTTTCATGTCATGCAAGAGCCTCATTAGCTCATCAGTCCTGCTTGTTTTGGAGAATAAACCAGCCATGATTCCTACTATGGTCCTATCAATCTTTTCTCTGTTCATCCTTAACTCCTTGTAAAGATCCACACATCTCAGCAACTCTTTTGCTCTATGATATGCACTGATAATGCTTGTGTAACTCACCTTGTCCGGCAACACCTTCACCTTTCCTCTTTCCATATCTTTTCAACCCGCCTCAAGTCCATATATCTATCAAAGGAGTTGTCAATCCAAATGTTGGGTTTACATCTTCTGTGTTTCATCTTAGCCTTGAGTTTCACTGCATCGCTTAGCCTTTTTGTTACATATCCGTAATGTTTAAGTATGCGACAACACATTTGTCAAATCCCTTCTTCACAATCTCTTTCAGACAACATTTCAGCCTTCTCGTACTTCTCTAGCCGACAATATCCATCAATAATTATTGCGCAAGTCATCTGCCATAAACCCTAACTGCTTCTGCAAAGCCTCTTTGCGTACATAATCCATTCACAATCGCGCAGAGAATGCAATCAGAGACCTTTGGTTGGCCCTTCCTCATGGTAGCTTTATTCCTTGGCCAAGAAACGCAACCTCTCTCTTAAACTCTTGCAATAACTGAACCACCTTTTGGAGAATAACTGAAACTCAACCTCTTACATTTTCCGGTATTTCCCGAAAACCATTAACTGGATTTTCTCTTTTCTTTTGGAAAATATTTTTAATTTTTCGAAAAATAATCAAGATTTTAAATTTCTTAAAAAACCTGCCATTTTATTATACAAGGTGTTATCATTTACAATAGTCATCAAAAGTTCACATCTACAGATAAGAAAAAAATCAAGTAACTTTCCAAAATGGAGAAAGGAATATACCCAATGAATGTATTTTGTCAATGTAATGAGCTCTATCCACAAATTCTTCCCCACCCAACGAATATTGACCATTCTTCACACTTTATGCAACTAAATTAATTCTCAAAATTCTAAATACATTTTCTAAACACCTAACCCTAGCCATTTCAAATCAGGCAAGGAAGACGAAAAAAGAGACCAGCAGGGCTAGGCTCGAGCACGTCGGACTCTAGGGGTGGGGACAACAACACGGCCATTTCTGATCAAAGCTTGCCTATTTTTAATGGTTTCATCGAAGAATCTACTTTCCGGATTTTCCGCGTAGCATGTGTAGTAACAACCTACACAGGCGTGAGGCAATGCCATTGAGATCCTGGTCTGTTTAACACATCCGGAGTAAAAAAGATTATGATGATGAGAATACTGTTACTGAATCAAACATTTTAGAGTCTAAATATACAAAAAATGTCATTACCATGAGGTATCCAATGAAGAAGGCAAGTAAAGAAATGGTGGCTGTAAAAGGTTTGTAAACCGTATGGGTCCAAGCGGCTGCGACAATAACACAGACGCAGCCGCTGCAGATACCTGTGAGGAAACATATGGAACTTGTTATGTCTGCATCTATTATCTCAACCATATCTCTATCTTCAAACAGTTTCCATGTGTCTTGAGATGCCCTCACAAATCCTTTCCCGTACGCTGCTATCTGTAACAACAATGTCTTTATTCACGTTTGCTCTGTCTCGCTTTTACCATTCAAAGCTCATATTATTTCCAACAATAAATTTACACTTTTTTTTGTGATTCAAAAGTAATTACTAAAAATGCAGAAATGACAGTTGCCCTGCTCAAATATGAAGTTTAATACCTGCACAAAGGCCCATCCATTGCCGTGCTCAAATATGAAGTCCATGAGTTTGAGACAGCAATTAGCGCAGCAAAACATGAACTCGTCTTCACCCTTGAGCAAGTTCAATCCTCTTGCCAAGATTCTAAGAGCTTCGATTGTTGGAACAAACAGAGATCCTAAACACGCGCTCCCAAGGTTACGAGACAAGGCCCTTTGGAAACTAAACCGGGTACTAGACTGCATTCCTCTAAGATAGTACAAAGCAATGATCCGGCTAACAGTTAGATTAACAACATTCCTCATCACTTCTGTCGTCCAAAGCAGACTCAACACCAAGCCAATAATCACCAGTGGCGGAAAATAAAAGTTCAAGGCACCAATAACACCAAAAATCCAAAGAGACATCCAGAGGAAACCAGCAGCTAGCATGTAGTATGTGGGTAAATTCAAATCCGAGAACTTTGAAACGGGTTCTAAGGACTTTGTCAATATCTTGGAACAGAATTTGATTCTTCGAGTGACCCAGCAAGCATATAAACCATTACCAATGGAGAATGCGATGAGGAATACCCCAACAGCATCTGTGGCTGTCATCTGGAAACACAGTAAGAGAATTCCTGAGGACAGAGACATCAAAAAGGTACTCCAAAGTATGAAGTGAATCATGAAATCAGGCCAAAGTCGAATTGCCATTTGCCACAGGAATGCGAGTATAATGCTCAGTAATGATGCAGCTTCGACTTGTGGAAGTAGAAATCTGAGGATCTTTTGCTCTTTCCTTTTGACGCTACCGTTGGATCCAATCAGACCTTGGACACCTTTAAAGACAAGGAAGCATACAAACCCAACAGCCACAACCTTGTGAACCATGAAGAGCAGCAGAAAAAACTTGTTTGTGTACTTTGTTGAATTCAATGATGCCAAAGTTTGCTGCAGCCAAATAAACCCTCCCAGAAAATGAGAAACTTTAACTTACCAACTTTGAAATCCTAACTAATTTAAAAGTTACCAAACTATCAATTTCCTCCACAATCTTGAGAAGCATTCTAGGTGAGAAAGAAGTTCAAGCTAGTAATAATAGAAGGAATCTTTAAAAGATACGGAATAATACCCTAAAAAAATAATAAACTTTTCAACTGAAACGCAAAAGAAAAAAGGAAACTACTTGATCTGCCGGCGTGAAGAGGGAACGAGATTGATGTTGAAGCGGCGGAGGTTGAGACTCTTCTGCCGATTGCGCGGGAATGGGAGGCGTCTGCGTCTGCGTCGTCGTCGTCGGCGGCGGCGGCTCTCTTGACGAAGATCGTAGTGGTTGCACGAGATTGGGAGGCGGCGTGGTGAATCTAGAACCGCTGCCATTAACAATGATCCTAAGAGGGTTTGTTGGGTTCAATCTGTTGAGGCTCGCCAAAAATCTGTGATGGTTAAATTCATCTTTATCCTTTGATTCTTCACCCTCCACCACTGGCTTCTCTGTTTCTTCTCTGTTTCTCTCTGACTTCACTCCTCCGCTTTCTCTCTCCACCACCGCCTTCAAAACAAAAAAGCTGATAGTTAACAGGATTACTACTTAGCAAAAAAAGAGATAGTAAAACTGCTAGAAAATGCAGGATCTTGGAGGAATAAAGTCATCGAGTATCTTACAGGCGGCTCTGTGGCACCCATTGAAAGCTTTTGTAATTGTGACGTCACTTCCCGTCGAAGAAGACGATCGTCTCTCGTCTTGGAATGTTTGGCAAAGTTTATCGTTCAAATGAGATAATTTGATTACGTTACTTGTCTGATTGGTTGGTGTGAAGAAGTTACTATGTCTCCTGTCTTTTCTGTCTTTTTCCTTACTTTTTCATCGTTTGTGCTTTTGCATATTTAATTCTAATTTTAATTTTGGTCGTAACGTTTACTATGACATGCACAAACAGAATCTCGGCGCGTGAGCCACACTCTCCAGCAAGTCTGCGTTAGGAAAAAAAGACACAATGATGAAGAAGCTTTTCGTTAGATTCTGCATTGACGTGTAAGCTACAACAAAGCAAAGATAATCGGGTTTGACCAGAGATGAACGGTTGCGATTTTTTGTTTGATTGGAACTTATAACCTTATCCAGAGAAATACACAAATGATTGCGAACAACGTTTCAAACACTCCAATAAATAGGTGAAATAAGATAATGACAAACATTTTCTATTACAACAATCTCTGATCTAGCTTGTCATACATGAATGCTTTCTAGTGTTGCGTTTCAGTTAGAAACGGTTTGAACGTCAAAAGAACTCCGAGTGCCAAGATCACATTCAAGATAAAGAATACAATTTGGGTGCCTGCATCAAATTTCTTTTGTAAGTTCAATTCTCAGCAAGTTAGTGTTCAGTACACATACAAATCTACACATTACCAGGAAGAAATGCAGCATCCTGACGTTTCTCGCTCCAAGAAAAACTGTAAAGAGTTCGAGTAAAAGTAAGAGATTGTTTATATGTAACAAGTATTTTGAAGTTTAATATAATCTTTGTATACATTATGCCTGCTGCTGCTGGGCCTATCGCTTTAAAAAGAGACATCGCTGTCATGGCTATACCATTAGCTGCTCCTCTTTGGTCTTGTCTCTGTTTTGTTTATTACATAAGTTTAAAGGTTCTTCTCTTCTAAATAATACTAATCAATGTTCTGAAAAATACTTACTACAGCATTGTTTTGAAGGATGAATAAGCCAGTTATAGCAGAAACCTGCACACACACACAACTGTTGAGACTTGAAATTATATAATAAAATCCAAATTTACAGATTCTTTTCTAAGGTTATCAGAGACTTACGCTTAAAACATTCTTTGCTACGGATGCACAATTTAGCGTCAGGGTAAGGGCGAAACCAGATAACTTTGCTATTAGTGGATAAGTTGTTAAGACAACTAAAGCCAGACTCTGTTTGAGTATCGAGAACAAGCACAAGATTACAACTTTCTTCTGTTCACAATCATAAGTTTTGTAGTAAGAATCAACAGAGTATAGTGGTTACCCCAGATATACGTGTAACTATGATGGGTCCTAAAAGCCTCTCCGCATAAGAGTAGAGTGATAGCTGAAAGATGAGGAGACCAAACCCTAGAAACAAGTACTCTTTTAGGTTAGGAAACTTCATACCTATTATTGAAAATGGTAGCATGGAACACACCTGAAACTGCTAGAATTGAACCAACATCTGCAGTGGAGTATCCCAAACCTCCATATTGCCTCGGGCTGTTTGCCCACAATGAAAAGATCTATCGGAGAAAGAAAGCTGAAGAATTTTGCCAAATAAACAAAGATGAAAGTGGGAGGAGTTAAGAAGAGTCCACACCTCTGTGTAAGCCATATCATGAAGTGAAAAGATGCAGTAGACGATAATAGACGAAACTAGTGGCCAGTTATTCAATAGAGAAGTTTTTCTATTTCTCTTTGCCACTTCATCAGATTCAGGGTCATGAGCCAAAACTTTAAGAGCATCAAAAGACTTATCATCATCAATCTTGTGATTGTGCAATGTTTCCTGGAGAAGAGAAACAACCATCTCTGGGCTTAAGGCAGAAACACATACATGGGGACCATAAAAAGTCAAGAGCGTACCGGAATCCATAATGAAATTATGGTCACCAAAAATGCAAAAATGGATATTGCAAAGCACGGCAAAAAGTATGGAAATCTGCATTATAGCCTATGAGTTCTATATATATATATTAGTTGAATGAAAGTGAATGGAGATAAGAACAATACTACTTACTTCCCAAAAACCGATCCCTCTGAGAATAAACTTGGATATTTCTTTGCAGGCTACAAGGTTGGGAGATTAAACAAGAATCAAGAAGGACGAGGGAGGCAGAGAAAATAAAAAACAAGATTGAAATGCTTTTGTTAATGAAGACCTGAGCAAGAAAACCTCCCATAGCAGGGCCAATGATGAGTCCAATGCCCCATGCTGTACTAACCTACACAATGTGATAATTAAGATTCTAAATTGCTCTACTCAATGGGGAAAAAAGAATTAAGAAAAAGGTAAACTTTGGATCAAGAGCTTACGGCTGAGAGTGCTAAACCTTGATATTCATCACGGAATATTTCCATTGCATATGCCTGAGATCACCAACAATATCAGCCATTTTTCAGGTCAATGAGCTTTGGAGAAAAGATTTGTAAGAATGTTTGAGAGGAGAACAGGAGATCACTTTTATAGGACCAAGTAAACCGTTGAAACTACCGAGGCAAAACCTTGTGATGATAGCCATCCAAAAATTTAAGCTTAGGCCAAACAGAGTATTGAAAATGACACTGTGACAGGTTTATAAAGCATCGGTTTTTATAAGAGATAAAAAAAAAAATATGAGAGATGAATAAACAAATGAAGGATAACTTACACTGAAGCAGTTCCTATGAGGATTACGGGTTTTCTACCGTAACGATCAGCCACAATTCCCCAGATAACAGATGTCAACGCTCTCCCGAGCATGAAGGAACAACCTTCAAGGTTTGATTTTTAGACAGATGAATGTGAGTTTCTGTGAGAAAAGAGATTAATATGAAGACGAAGACGACTCACCAACAAAGCCAGCGTAGAATCCAATGTCCTCTTCCTTGTTTGCTATGTTAAAATCACCAATCTACAAACACACAGAAGATTCTACTGTTATTAGACAGAAAGCACCAAGTAAACACATGATTGTGGGTACTACTCACCATAAAGTAAAGGAAGGGGAAAAGAGAGGAAATGGGCAGCGCTGAAACAATGCATAAAATACATTTTTTAGACAAGAAAATTTCTTCTTCTTCTTCTTCTTCAATCTCCATAAAAATTGATCAGTATGAAAGAATGATTTACCGGTACAAAGGACGATGATCCAAACGGAACAAAGCTCCCACAAAGGAAATCCACGACGAAGCCTCTTCATCTGATCAACCTTGCACCCTGGGCAATTCTCATGGTACTTGTTCTCAAGCAAACACTCCGTATATTCTTCCGCCATTTTCAGCCACCACGAATCCAATCGATCCAAATAAATTGGGAAGAAGGAGAAGATACAATTTTTTTAATGGACAGTAACCAAACACAAGATTTTCACGTACTTTCTCTCTACACCAGAAGACAATAAATAATAGAGTGAGAGAGAGAAATGCAAAACAACTTTGGCTTCCGTTTACCAAACACAATCAGCTTCCTAATCTCTTTGGCTTTTGTTGTCTCTTTTATCTTATTTGTAAATACTATACAATTATTATGATAGCCGCAATCTGAATTATTTCGTACTCAGTCGTCACCGTTGAACCCTATAATAAAAACATGTTATTTAATCATCATTATTTGTATTTAGGTTTACTATATGTTTTCTTCTTCACATTTTTCATTTCCTCAACTTTTAGTATATTCAATCAATTTTTTAAAACTAATATTTTTCAATAGTAAAGGTAAAATATCATATCAATTTTTATATTTTGCTTTTTCCCCTAAATAACCATAAAAGTTCTAATTTTTTTTTAAATACCAAATAATTTATGACTATAAAGGAATTCTAAAAGCTTAGGAAAAATGTCCTAAACGATTTATTAACCCTTTGCAAACCTAAGTTTTTTTTTAAAAATTTCAAAATCATGATTTATTAGAAATAATTTTTGGTATTTAAGATATTTCTAGCTTTTTACTTTTAGAAATCAGTTTTTTTTTAAGATTAGAAACTATATATTTCAAATTATGGTTTTATTTAAATACTAGTTGCTTGAGAATGAAATAAAATTTAAAATTTGTTATAAAATTTAATAATTTTTGTTATCTAAATAAACCCATATTAAAGAGATGAAAATAGACATTAATAAATTTGGTTTTATTGCATTATTGATCAATTTAACAAAATAAAATTAAAAATATGTCAATGATTAATTTAGAAAAAATAGATGAATTTTTATTTTAATTAAATAAAAAATAATACATAAATAAAATTTACTAATTACTAATTTATATATCCGCTTATTTATTGAAGATAAAAAGAAGAAAAACTTTAATAAATCGGTATTGATAAACGCATCAAATCACTAATATATTATTTGATAAACTTTTTAACAGAGTAACCTTACACTGATGTGTTAATAACAAAAATGTTATGCTGACGTGTCAACACCACAGCGAGTTTCAGCTTAAATATATAAAAATGTTTAAGTTACTAGAATAATTACAATACATGCCACTAATATTAATTTGGTTAGAGAATAAATATATTTTATTCAAATAACCAAAAAATATTATTATATTTACAAAAACAATAATTTTTTATTTTTTAATTTTTTTATACGTTAAGTTATAAATAATTTCAAATAAATAATAGATTTAAATTAGTAATTCCTAATATACTATTTGAGAAACATTTTAAGAAAATAACATTACTCTAATGTGTTATTAACATAAATACCATACTGACGTGTCATCACTAGAGTAAATCTCAAATAAATATATAAATGAATTTAACTTATTAGAATAATTACAATTATATCATTTTTATCTTGGTTAGAGAATTAATGTATTTTTATTAAAAAAATAGTATTAAATTCGTAAAAAATAATTTTTTTTCTTTTCTTAATTTATATATACAAAAATTAATGTTAAAAGTAATTTTAAATAAAAATTAAAATTATATAAATATTTAATTTATATTTATTAATAAAATATAATTTACGAATATTTCTCTCACGCATAGCATGGATATAAATCTAATATATTTATAAATGCGTATAATCTGAGTCCTACACCGTAGTCATTTTCTATCAATCCCATTTCGTAATGTCGTTTACCAAAATACGAAAACACTAAAAACTAAATCCACCACTTGAAAGCGATTTACGGAATAATTAGATCAGTTCAATTTTGGTGTACCGATCATCACATGCCATTTTGACAGTTCATAATTACCTTATATATTCGATAGACAACCATTTTTTATAAGAAAATCGATCTTTTGAAAATGATCTGTTTTTTTAAAGAAAATTGTAATCTTGTGATCTATCAAAAGTTCAAAACTCAAAAAGGATACGGTTACACACAGAACACCACGAGGTTGGTTCTTTGGAGAAACCGATCTTTTGGTTAGCTTTTGGAGTGTGACCATGTATGTACGCTCTTATAGAAGGAAGGGAACAAGTCAATTCCTCACAACCCGAAAGAAGGCACATGCTGTGGTATACCTTATTATTATGTCAAATTGTTGTTTCAATAATGTTGGTAGATAGAAAAAATGAAACCCTACGGTTATTCCAAAAATCTGAAATTAAAAAGAATCAACCAGGAGTCCATACATTTCCCTATCGCCATTTCAAATGAATCTCATCTTCGAGCGGTGGTAAGAAACGGCTTGAACGTGAGAGCTACTCCGACCACAACTATCACATTCAGGACAAAGAACACCATATGCGATCCTGCATTTGTTATAAGCCATGAGTATTACGAATATCATAACAGGATCAACAACGGAAAGTAATGCTGATACCTGGTAGAAATGCAGCGTTTAGTCGCCTCTCGCTCCAAGAAAATCTGCAACCATCAATAGAGATTTGTGTGTTTAAGACATTACTGCTTCTTCGAAATCATTGTTCATTCCAAAATTCACTTACAAGATGCCAGCTGCAGCTGGTCCAACAGTCTTAAATAGAGACATTGCAGTCATAGCAATTCCATTAGCCGCCCCTCTTTGGCTCTGATCCTGTTGTTTTCATTGTTTCATAGAAAATATAAAGTTATATTTACAATATTGGATCACTGTTTTTACAGAAGATTAAAGAATGTCCTTTTACCACAGCTTTATTTTGCAGAATCAACAAGCCTGTTATGGCAGACACCTATTTCACAAAAAACTATATATGTCAAAAAAGGATCTTAGGCAGCCAATACGTATGATATAACAAGACCTCGTTCTCTACATATGTAAATTACACACAACACACACACAAAGGAGAAAGAATGAGAAGAGTTAGCTTTTGTCTTTGGACTTACACTTAGCACGTTTACGAGGATTGATGCACAATTTAACATCAAGCTTAGACTGAGACCTGATAATTTCGCTATAAATGGATAGCTTATCTGTATTGGTATCATCAGTGCCTGAAACGAAAATAATCGTCAGAAGAACGAATCTCTGTCCTGTTGCATTCAACGGCACTACATATAATCTGCAGAGAAGCATCAAAGGGAATAATATCAACTGACCCCGGCAAAACGGGTGACCAGTACAGGTCCTAGCAGTCTCTCTGCAAGAGGATAAACAAAAACCTGAAAGGAGAATAGGCCAAGACCTAAAGCAGAAGTGTTGATGAGTAATAACGCAGACTCAATATTTCAATAGTAAGAATTCTGGCTTATTCATGATTGCTCATCATTTTCGCAAAGTTGTTATCACTAAAAACTTGACATGAAGAGCAAGGATATTCTGCATACCTGAGATAGCAAGAACTGTACCGACATCATTGGTTGAGTAGCTCAGACCTCCATATTTCTTTGGACTATTAGCCCATAGTGCAAATATCTGCATAGCCAAATTCCAAGTGATAAGGATTTTATTCAGACAAAAACATGGAGTCTTAAGGCTGTTCCATTAATTTCACTCTGGTAAGTGGAACCTCTTACAAAATCTAGAACCAACGAATTACGACCCAACTAAACCATAAGATTCCAAAATGCCTTCACATTCTGCTCACTCCCTATTTAACAGTTGCTCTCAGCTAGGGCCATAACTGTCGAACAGCTACAAATTCCTGAGTAAAGACTAGGCTCAGACTGCACTAGAGAAAACAAAGGCAAGTATTCCATTCCAAAGAGGGGTATTCCAGTTCGCTATTGTTCTTCTAGACAAACATATGTAAAGCCTCATACCTCAAAAATTAAGGATATTCGATATCACCAAGAAAATAAACTGACTGAAACTTGAAAGTTAAGCAGTAGAAAACTAATTCCTAATTGAGTCCGTTAAATGAGGTATGCCATGCAGGGAATTTTGGTTTCAACTACTTACCTCAGAGTATGCCGTATCATGTAGGCACAGAACACAATACACAATGATAGATGACATTAGGGGCCAATTTTTGAAGAGAGACCCTTGAGAAGCCTTTGTTTCGTTTCTTCCTGTAGAAGCAGTGGATTCACGAGATGCAGCTTCAAGTGTTTCGTATGAGTCATCATGTGATGTGCAGTCCTGCTTATGATTGTGCAGTGTTTCCTAATCGGAGAAAGACATAGAGACTCGTGAGTGAACTTTGTGCGGAATATATGAATAAAGAAGAACTGATAATGAATACAAAAGTTTTCCTTAGGCTCTGCAAGGAAAATGGAATACCGGAATGAAGCAGCATAGTACTGTCACAATCAATGCAAAAGCTGATATCGTAAAGCAGGGCAACGCGTACCGAAATCTGCATTGCAATTTATATTATAAAATTCCTACAAAATCTATTCAACTCGACTGTTAACATAAAAGTAAGAATACACACCTTCCAAAAATGGATTCTTTGGAGAAAACATTTGGATATTTGTCGGCGGGCTAAATTTCAAGAACATTGAAAGGCATTAGTTAGAACGGTAGAAAGCCAAATATGAATCAGTGTGCAGATAAATTGCAGCAAGGCGAGATGGACACATGAAAAGCTTCAAACATTTAGAACATAAGGAATGGCAAGGTATTGTTATCGACTTACCTGCGCTAAAAAACCCCCAAGAGCAGGACCAATGATCAGTCCAATGCCCCAAGCAGTACTAACCTGAAATAGGTAAAATTACAAGGGTCACGACACCAACAGCTAAAACATTTTAAAAAAAAATATGTGACAGAAAAACTTACAGCTGACATTGCTGTAGCTTGATATTCATCACGAAATATCTCCGACGCATATGCCTGAAAATGTGCACATTAACAACTAGATATGAGAAAATGAAACTGCCAATCTGGTAGGCAGAACAAAAAATAAACCAAGAGTGCTAGTGGCAACTTGCTACAAACATGTCACCTTCATTGTTCCAAGCAAACAGTTGAAACTCCCAAGAAGAAACCTCGTACCGATTGCCATCCCAAAGTTTAAGCTTAAGCCAAAGAGAGCGTTGAAAACGGCACTGCAATAACCACCTAATTAGTCACCTAAACACGAAAGGGGATACAATGATAAAGATTTTGTTTAAGGATACTAACATTGAGATAGTTCCCAATAGTATAATCGGTTTTCTTCCATAACGATCAGCCACAATCCCCCAGAACACTGACGTCAGTGCTCTGCCAAACATAAATGAGCACCCTTCGAGGTATTAAGAGATCAATTAGAACAAACGGTAGAGATATGGAGAATCAATGCATATAATTAATAAGCGTCTGAGGCAATGTCTTCTCACCCACAAATCCAGCATAAAACCCAATATCTTTCTCCGTCTTTGCAACACCAAAATCCTCAATCTATGAAAACAGAGGAAACAAGAAGACGTACTATTGAGAGCTTGTGATAAAAGAACGGTATTGTACAGGATGTGGTATGCATCTTCAATTATTCATCAGTTTTAAACACCCTAATTCTGAAACATGTCTCCCGATTTAAAACAGAAAAATCATAAGGATGACCGGAATCCATATTATAGTAGCTCTATTACTCACCATATAGTAGAGGAAGGGGTAGAGTGAGGAAATCGGTAGAGCTGCAAACACATGAACTCAAATGAGAACGCATGAGAGATTACATAGCAAAATCATTACTTTCAACACAAGCAAGCTTTCTAAAAATTAGCTAGTTTTGATCGAAAGCATAGGCAGTAAAACCAATTAGGCAATTATATTCCAGAATCTCTTCAAAGTAGTCGAAAAATTGCTAAAAAGTTAAAAACAAAACTAATCGACTCAGCAGAGTCCCTCCGATTTCATAAATGTTCGACACCCAAACTCAGAAACGAAAAGAAATTAGCAGAATAAAACTGTTTGAGAATCAAAAGGACGAAAAGCTGTTACATGTAGAGAGAACGATGATCCAAACGAAAGAAAGCTCCAGATAAGGATATCCTCGCCGTATCTGCTTCATCTGCTCCACCTTACATCCAGGACATCCTTCGTGGTACTTCTGCTTATCCAGCAACGCCTCCTTGTACTCGTCTGCCATTTCTCACTTTCCGATTCAACTCCAGCACAGGAAATTACAGCCTAGAATTCAGCAAAAACAACCTAAAATTCTTAAAAAGAAAGAAAGAGAACAAACAATCTCAAGGTAACCGTCGAAATCAATCCAGAATTGAAGGAAAGAATCTTGGGGCAATGTCAAAACCGTAAAGGAATATTTCAACAAATTGAAAAGGAAAAAGGATGAATATCACACAGACTCTCTCTCTCTCTCCGTCGCTAGAGCAGTACGTGAGGAGTGAAAAAGACGAAGAGACGGTATGTAGCGAATATATAATGTATTAATATGTATATATATATATATAGAGAGAGAGAGAGAGAGTGGAGATAAAGGGCAACGGTGGTCAACCCAAGTGTCAACGTAATCTCTTCACATATTTTACGTACCTAAAACTTTCTGTACAAAACCTATAATATATATAAAAATATCTCAAATATTTGTTAAAAAAATTAGATATGGAAATATGTATCTTCTAAGTTTAGGAAATCTTTATACATGTAAATATATGGGTTATAATATGAAAATCTGTATCTTCTTAGTTTAGGAAATATTTATACATGTAAATATATTCGTAATAAGTTTAATAAAAATTATTACGAAAATTTTTTGTGTTTTACTGTCATCAATTTAATACTTTTAACTAAATTTGTTTTCCATTTATCAAGCCTCTCGAAGAAAAATACAAAACTAATTTTCAGTTTTTGATTTTTTTAATAATTTAAATTGATGTGTAATTTAGATATATTAGATGAGATTTCATGCCCAGTTGAATAATTTATAAAAGTTTAATAAGATAAGATATATAATAATTTTATAATATGTATGTTGATTTCGTATTATATAATTATAACTAAATATATATTATTAAAATATTTATCAAGATATTATAAAACTGCTAATATTGAATTTTAATATATATAAAAAATAATATGTTTATGAATATGAAGTTTAACCTTATTATTTTAATAATCTAAATTATAATGATGTTAAATGTAGTAATTTAAAAATGGTGTAATTATGTTTTGTTTATGTGATTTATCAAAATGCTACTATATTTTTCAATTTAATTGGTCTACAAAATGTTTATGTGAAAGTCTGGAATTTGTGTTTGTTGATGAAAATCCCTAATATATTAATTGAGAATCATTTTAAAAAAATAACCTTACATCGACGTGTTATTTACAACTATACCAGCTGAGGTGTCGCTTCCTCATAATCTCTCAAAACAAATTTAAAACAAGTCTTAATTTACTAGATAAATTACTATATATGCCATTCAATCACCATTAATACACATAAAATCATTAGAGTAAATTTTATAAATATTTCTCTACATTATCTACTACTAATCAATACATAAATTATTATATGTCAATGCCAACATTTTGATTTAAATTTTAATTGAAAAATAGTCAAACTATATTTATACTCTTTTATATTTATCGATAACATATTTTAATTTCTACACCAAAATATTTTACTTATCTTATTAATGATTTTAGTATAAGCACTTATATTTTGTTTTAATTTTAATTGAGTTTTAAAATATTTCTTTACTAGAATTTTTAAAATTTCAAATATTCAAATCTTTTCACATAGAAAATGAATTTTTACTCATATAAAACAATCCATAAGACTATATTTTACATTATACATAATACAATTATGATATATTATTTTATCATGGTAATATGATTTTTAAATTTTCAGACAATATTTCAATATATAAACTAATTATATATATTATTTTTATAAAATTTCATTGTATAAAATATAATAAATAATTTACTCCGCGCATGGCGCGGGTCAAAATCTAGTAGTAGGTTTATTTTTTTATAGAAAATACTAAAAAAGCATATACTTAACATATCAGTTGCAATGTTTTAATTAAGATATAAAAAATATCCTAAATACATATTAATTGTAATTGGAATGTTCTTTATGTCATGTCACATATGATAATGAAGACAGGAAGAAAGAGAACTGAAAGTGGAGAGACATTATGAATTCAAAATAGGACTAATCTCTCTGTAACTTTTGGAATGGTCAATCTCATTTAGCAAATCCAACTCATTCACGTATGTATATTTAGGAGTAGACATCACTAAAATTAATAAAACTGCTAATTAAATACACAAAATTAACTTTACTGTTGAAACCAAAACTAACTTTGAAATCATTAGAACAAGATGCAAAAGAAAAAACCACAGGAACACAAAAACAGAAAAATAATCTATGAAGTCCAAATGGCTGAAGCCCCCCAGTGCGTTGGTATTCGTAAGAATATCTTGCTTTTACCAATTCCATGTATCTAATTGTCTGAATGATTACATTATCGTGCTACACAATTGACTCCTTTGTAATGTTACGTGGATGTGGATGATGTGATTGGCGGATTAGACTACCAACTTTTTTTTAAAATTTAAAACTCCCCAACTTTTTTGTTTATTTAATTATAAATGAATTTGCGTAATATTCAGTAAAATTATGATTTTATTAATGTATATATCATTATTTAATTTTTTTAACAGACATAATTTGAAAAAAAAAACTTTTGGTTGTAAACAATTCCACGTCAGGGTAGCCAGTGGAGCCGTCAGGAGGATAGACAGAGCTCCCCGCGTGTCCCGCACACAGCACACCAAAAAGCAAGATTTTTACGACACCACGTTGCAACCGCCCTCCAACTGGTGGGGTCAGGACATGTGACATACGCGCGCGTCAGACAAAACCAGGATTCATTTTCCATTTTACGTTCAGCTTCTACTGGAACCGCATTGAGACTCGTATATCTCAACCGGACACTACTACGATTGTTGCAGTTTTACGGTGGAGTTAATAACGGTTGGAACAACGATTGAAATCAAATCCGTTTACGCAGCTATTTTGACAGATTTGTTGTTTTTTCCCCCCAAAGTTCAAATTCTGTTGTTTTTTTAGTACGTGCACCTTATGTGATGATTTGAAATCGATTTGATATTTTTTTAAAGCAAAACAAATCTTACAGCATGTAAAACATTCAGCAGCAACGAGATATCGCTGACATCACACTTTTTGGTAGACCAAACTATTTCAGTCACGGGTGAACTCTGACGGCTGTCGAATGACCAATTTTTCAGTCATATCCTTTGTCGTATTATTCGCCGACATCGCCAGCGCTTTGTTCCTTATTTTTATTCGTTAAACAATTGATTTAAATGTTTTTTACATCGGATAAAATGAACTAATGGTTAATCGCAAGACTGTTTTTGTCGTGTTCTATTTTAATTTTGAATGGATAAAAATGTTTTACGCCGCAAAAGCTTGTCCTTGGAGAAATTAGTGTCTTATCCTGAATCTCTCCTAAATAATCAATATTGTTTCGTAGTTCAAGTCACCCAAGTTAATTTCACGATCTTCTTTGAATTCTATTTTTGAAAACTAATTCCAAGCATAACCACTTGTAGGCCCAATTGAATATTGGTCCATCTCCTAAAAAGAAAGAACCCTAACCGCCTTAGCTAGAGAGAGAAAGAACTCTAGGTCTAGCCACAAGAGATTGTTAAAAGGAAACACATAACACACATGAATTTGAGCAGCTTTTGGAAACCCTTACTTCGAGAGACTCATCAATGGTATTCCTTTGACGAATCTACGTAAAGTTGATAATTTAAATGATTTGAAAGAATACTATTCCTCTAGTGAATGAAGTCAGTTGTCAACGATCATTAATAGCAACTGCAAACTAAAAAGAGGGAATATAGAAGTGTAAACACGTACTGGATTTGGGTCTGTATAAATGGGTTCACTGCTCTCCTTTGTGGAGATTATGGAGGATATATAGAGAAGCAGATGACAAGAAGATGCAAATAGAATAGCTTAGCAAATCGAGTCCAGTGGCTATAGTAACCATCTTGCTTCTTTCGAACATCTTCACTAGAAGAATCATAACAATAACATGTCCCACTTTGGTTTTGAGTTCATCCAGTGAACTGATCTTCATCCATTTCGGTCTCTCCTTCATGGCAAACATTCCAAAGAGAGAAGAGGCTTTAAGGGCACGATCGTTTTCCGAAGGGACATCAGGAGAGGAGTTACTGATGAAGAGTCCATACAAACCCATACTAAAGATTAGCATAACTGTCCCAGCCAAATAAACATCTGCAAAACCACAACCAATTTTTTCAGAGAGTAATTCGTATTATGACAAAACGAAACCGAAATGATATATTACTTACTAATGTATAGCAATTTTTACCTATAGCTTCGACCAGGTGTAAAACCATTTGGCCAGTGTGGATGCCTTTAACACAGTTAGTCCAGTAGACTTTATATGCCTCCACGATGTAGACACACCCCTACATAGTGACTTGTTACATTAGCAATTTCATGGTGAATTGTATGGGAAACATTTTAGACTAAAACCACAAGTTACATTGAGGAAGCAGAGAAGCGAACCAGCCAGAGAACCTCCTACCGCCAAGAGCGCCAGGAATCGGAAATCAAATATGATCTGCTCTTTCCACAAAGACATCAAAATTCTGTAAACTAATAGAACGCTTTAAACTCTGTGAACTGATCTTCCCGAGTCATGTCATAGCTCAAAAGTCAAAACAGGAAGGAAAAAGAGAGAGAGAGACCATAAATGAAGTAAGAAACAGAGTAAATATTTGAAAGAGCAAGTTTGATTTAATTTACCCTCTCGACGTTGGATTCGGTGGAACGAAAGAATCGAGCAAGTGTGGTGTTGTTATTGCGAGTTGTTCCAAAAGAATTGGGCAACGAGTTTCCGTTGACGGGAATCGAGCTAGAGGTCGATGCCGATGACTCCGGAGACGATGAGCCAAGAGTCGCAAATTGTAAATGAAAGCGGCGGCGGCGCGTGGGTGACAAGAGATAATTCGGCACCACAACGGAGAATGGAGTGGCTGAGGTTAAGGTGCAGAGAGCCATGGATAACTTATTTGAAGAGAGCTTCTTAGTTTTGAGTTTATTGACTACTGCCGGAGGAGACGTAGAGGGAAAGAGCGGCGCGTGGGCTGGGGAGCGTGGAGGATTAGGCGGGAGAGAAATATGTGGTGGGTGATTGGTGAAGGACAAAGTTGATTTTTCTTTAGAAATCATATATATATATATATATATATATATAATATAAACATCTTTTTGAATCGTCTAGCTCTTTTTGCCATGACTGGAAAATGGGGACAGTTCCACGAATGGGCCAAATCTGTTTGTTATATACTAATTTTGTTTCTCAAAGTATATGTGGTTAATTGAGTGCTTTGTCTTGCAGTTAGCATGCTGCTCGAAATTCATACGCATTAAGAACCTGTTTCACAGTGTATGGAAAATGAACAAATGACATAGATTGGCATCAAACAGACCTGCCAGTGAATGACTGAAAGTCTGAAACCATATGTATCAGGTTGCTTACTTTATTGAAGTTACAGTTGCCGCAACCACAATAGATACGATGGGCCCGGCACGATGATCTTGAACTTTATTTATCAATTCCATTTTTTTACACAAAATCCATGATTGAGGTCTGTAAAAACACAATTCCACGTTCTAGTTTAGGCAAGATTATAATGGAGTTTAATGCATTTAAAAAAATTGACTTTATTTATCAAATTTGGCACACAAAGTTATAACAAAAATTCTACATGGCGCAGCAAGTTCTGCATTATATAGTGGGATGAAACATTCATAGAATTGTATAATTTACATGAATAAAAATATAAGAAAAACGTATTGAGAATATTGCAAAGTCTCATTCTCAGGTTTCTTGTAACTTTGAGCATCCTAATGATGATGATGATCTCTCTTGCAAATAATGGATTCAAAAGTTGACAGCTACATGAGATACAGAAAAAAATTACTCACAGCTTCAGGTCAATACGTTCGGACCATTCAAATATACCAGAGTAGACTTGGTCATGTCCAAGATCGGACCCGTTACCACCAGAGGCAACCCTCATGATATCTTCGATCAACGCAAAGTTTCCCATGATATCAACATGGGCCCCACTCTGGGTCCCGCGGCCTTCGAGAAGGTTAGCTGGCGGAGAGTGATTGTATTCTCTAACATAAGTCTTGATTCCAGAAGGGTTGAATCTTGTCTTGCCACGCCATGCTTTAGCACACATGAACCCGGCACTTAGAACTGGTACTGTTTCGTCCCCATCCACATTGTAGACTCCTGCTTTCAGACAGCTCTCTTCGTCCTCGTCGTGAGCAGAAGTGAAGATCTGAAAGGGGATGCAGCTGTCAGGAGACTCGTTAACCTTGTAGACATATGCTCTTTCCGTTGGTATACCGACTCCATACAATGAGTATATTTCCATTTCAGGAGCATTGGGTAATCTGAATCAGCAGAACAAACCAAACGAAGTATTTCTTTTTTAAAACAGAGTAACAGAAAGAGAGAATTTACTCAACTCCTTTAATGCATCAGGACGAAGCATAGAGTTGGTACCAAAACAAATCACTTACTTTGTCTCCAACGGATTTGACCAGTATTTGTAATGTTCATACTTTGGGTCATCCAAATCATCAGCAATTCCATAGGAGAAATGAGCGGCACCACGCGCCATCATCTTAGGAGCAACATAATGTAACAAATCTATAACTGCATCAGCAGTGTAGACCTTATACTCAGCAATAGCTTTGATCCCTCCAATTCCCATATCATGGTACTCTGTCCACACGTCACGACAGGTGTGATTTGGGATACTCTGACCTTTGACTGCACCCTTCACCAAGAATAATGTATAGATCATTAATCATCTCATCACAAAAAGTACGAGGTTTGTATGATTTATGTCTCCTTACTCGAAAATCAATATTTTTAATCTCAGACGCCGGAGCCTCTGCCACTTCTTTCCCAAACGATATAATCCTTCCATAGTTAACAGGCTTTGTCATGGAAACTGAATTTCCACCCGCTTCACCACGCGTCTCGTTGTTCTTTTGCTTTTTCCCAAAACAGGTGTGGCCTTCCTCCGGGGACCAATCAAGACCACCCCATATTGTGTCACCTCCCTTCGGTATCATTGACATGGTTGAGTCCCATGTGCGTGTCATTCTCATTACATGCTGCAACGTCTGAAGTCTAAATATATCACTGTCTAAGAACCCTGGGGCAATCGCTCTGCAATTTTTGAAGAAAGCAAAATTCTATTAAGGATCCAAGTGACTTCATGTGCAATACAAACTAAAACAAGATCAGGCGTTTCTTTGTCACTGTGGTAGTTGTCAATATCAAGTTAAACACTTGTTGCTAAAAAAATAGATGAGCACAGCTTCCTGATCTAAAACAGCAAAATCAAAATACTTCAAACAACTCAAAATGATCTAGATGTTCACTCTTTCATCCGACTGCTGTAACCATCATAATCAAATTCATCAATTGTTTAGATCTCAAGAGAGTTTGAGTTTCATAAGAAGCAGTATGATAAAACAATGGCAACCCTATAATAGTGATTAATAGCAACTGTCATTAGAATTGATATCTAGTATGCAAGGTTTGAGTTCCAGGGCCACGGTTCTGATAATCAAAAGCACAATCAGCAATTCAATACCTCGCAACTGCAACATCTTTTGCCTCAGCGGAGAAAAGCCCTGCAACAGCTTTTGGAACACCAAGAAATGGTCCACCGATGTTCATCACGGCCTTTATATGCTTCGCACACCAATCGGGCCCACCTCCACCACCCATAGGAGCGGGTGCCTCAACCCATTTCATAAAATGTAGAAAATACAAGACCCCCATGGAATGCGGAACTATAACTGCCTTTTTTCCACCGTTAGTAGAAACCATTAACTCTATATTACTTTTCATACGACTAAGCGTCTGGTCACGCACCTAATGATTCAACATGAAACATATTTAAGCCAAACATGATGAAGAAAGAACTGTGAAACGGAACGAAATAATAAGTAGATTTATGAGACAATAACCTCTGTGTTCTGAAACGAAAGCCTCCAGTCATATGCAGCCATGTACATGTTTTTCTCTTCATATCCAATATGTGCAAGGTTAGCAATCAGAACTGCCCAAACAAAGTATCCAGGTGCAAAGTAATCGGCAGCCACAAGTCCTGATACAGCTCTAACTCTAATACCAGCAGGATCCAACCCAGTTTCGTTGTCAAGTGACATGTGTTCCACCCAACATAAAGGCCTGAATCAAAGACATGATCAATTTCTTAAGATATTATCAACACTGTCACTGTCAACAGTAACACTGTCCCATGTCTGCAAAAAGACGAATTGGAGAAAGATGCAGATCATAACAAATAAAATAGATGCAACACAAAAAAACAGTATATTTTCTTATACTAGGTTCGAGAGGAGTTTATAGGATAACACAATTAATGAGGATGGAGGATTTCATGACATGTAACTCAGTGTGGAAAACTTAGAAAATCAGATTTTCAGTTCTCAAAATCAACTTGGGAAAAGCACATTGAGGCAAAAGACAAAAAATGCTGGAGCTTTAATTGCACGTGCAGATAGTTGGAGAATAAAGCAACACATTTTTTCACAATGACGTTAAAAAAACCACATTTTCACATTTTACATGTGTTTCCTTACAGATTTTGCTTAAACCCCAAACTTGTCAATTATTTCTTTGGAACGTTTTCCTTTCAGGGCTTACACAAACAAAATATACAACATAAATAGTTGGTACCTTGAAGAAAATAGCCTTTCACATCTAAAAAGCGACTAAAGAGTAAGACAACTAAGGAACAATGTTCAACAAGGAACAAATGTATGATCTCATCAGATCCAACCCAAATCCTAATATAGAAATTTAAAGGAGGAATGAGAAGGAAGGTCACCTTTTGTACACTTCGCCGAAAGTTCCTCCCCACAAGCGCTTTCTAAATAAACCATCAGCGCATTGTTTGCCTTCCCAAAGCTCAAGCCCTCCAGTGACAATCCCAGGAATGAAGACAACGGGATGCTTCGCCTTGAGACCTTCTTTCTTCAGCTTCACGCCGGGCGGGTCGGGCAAAGGACCCGTGATCGCCTCCGTTACATACTGAGGAAAGCTCGCAGGCATTGCGTTGTAAAGGAAGAGAAGGAACCACCATGTAACGCACACACACCCGACGAACCAACAACATGAATCGACGCAAGACCAATTCCCTTTTTCGATTCCTCCTTTGGATTTCTTATTATGGGTTTTGGAAGATTCATGAGGTTTCTGATGGGAATCCTCCTCTGGCACCGTCTCGGATGGCGTCGGCGATTTCTCCGTTGGCTTTCTCCGCTGAACAAGGGGCATTTCTAGCCCTTTGATATCAACCAGCCGAAGCCAAGGACTTTGTCAATCTCTCGAAGGATTAGAAACCAGAGTATGTCAAGTTGTCAACCCTTTCCTGTCGAGTTAGGGATTTTAGATCAATCGAGAGAGAGAGACAAAGAGCTGTTTCGCTGCGAATTTCTAAACCAATCAAATTTGTCTCTTTTGTTTTTTTGTCGCCTTTTCCGTTCTGTGATATTCCACCGACAAACTAAGCTCGGACCGGACAGGCCACCACCAGACTCCTTGTCACGGCCCAAGGTCAACTTAGACCAGTTCGGTCCGTTTAGCCCGTAACAGTTTTTCACCTATTTATAATTAACCCGAACGCATAGGATTTTTAAATAATTTGCAAATTAGTAAATCTATGTATGTCTATGAATTTTCTAAATTTGTTTCTGAAATTTTCCGGCTATATTTTTTGATGTTTGATATGATAACCAGTTTAAATATCTTACCAGTATAATATTCAACCGTATTATAAATACTACGAGATAATAAAAAAGAAAAAGTTTTGCGAATTTCACGGGATTGGACCGGATTAACCCGGGTAACATGACTTATCAAAGTGTCGTCCTACGTCATTGCCAAACCAAAGAAAATCTTTTACGTGGCTGAAACCGCAAGTAAGATCGAGACAACATAAAAAATTACTTAAGAAATAAATAAAAAATTAACATTGACTCAATAATCCACTCCCCAAAACCATGAAATTTGAATAGAAATCTCAATGAGCCAATCAGAAGCCAGAAAACTCCATCGCATTATCCTCAGCAGATTTGGGTCCAACAAAACTCAACCTCACAACTTGAGAACTTCTCTCGCGTTCCCATTCGTCCACGTGTCTTTCCCTCCTACCACTTACCTTGGAAACCAACGCTTCTTTTTCTACTTCTTCTTCCAAAGCGTTAATGATGAGAGAAACACAAACTCCGACTTGGAGCACAAGTGTGTGTAAAGGACAACGTAAAACGAAAGAAGAAGAAGAAGAAGGAGAGAACGAACCATTCTCTTCTTTATCCTCTCCGAAGAATCTATAAGCCGAAAATATGGCTTCACTTGTTTATTTTCCCTTCACTCTATCTACTTCTAAATCAGAGCATCTGTCTTCACTCTCTAACAGTAACAAACACTCTTTCCTCCGGAAGAAATCCAGATCATCAAAACCCGCCAAAACCTTATTCAATGTGAAATCTGCGGTTTCGGGAAACGGCCTCTTCACACAGACTAACCCGGAGGTCCGCCGTATAGTTCCGGTCAAAAGAGACAACGTTCCGACGGTGAAAATCGTGTACGTCGTCCTCGAGGCTCAGTATCAGTCATCTCTAACGGAGGCCGTGCAATCTCTCAACAAGACATCGAGATTCGCATCTTATGAAGTCGTTGGATACTTGGTAGAGGAGCTTCGAGACAAGAACACTTACAACAGCTTCTGCAAAGACCTCGAAGACGCCAATATCTTCATTGGGTCCCTGATCTTCGTCGAGGAATTGGCCCTTAAAGTCAAGGAAGCGGTGGAGAAGCAGAGAGACAGGATGGACGCAGTTCTCGTCTTCCCTTCAATGCCGGAGGTAATGAGATTGAACAAACTCGGATCTTTCAGCATGTCTCAATTGGGTCAATCGAAGTCTCCGTTTTTCCAACTCTTCAAGAGGAAGAAAGCCGGCTCCGCTGGTTTTGCCGACAGTATGTTGAAGCTTGTTAGGACATTGCCTAAGGTTTTGAAGTACTTACCGAGTGACAAGGCTCAAGATGCCCGTCTCTACATCTTGAGTTTACAGTTCTGGCTTGGAGGGTCTCCTGATAATCTGCAGAATTTTGTTAAGATGATTTCGGGATCTTATGTCCCGGCGTTGAAAGGGGTCACAATCGAGTATTCGGATCCGGTTTTGTTCTTGGATACAGGAATTTGGCATCCTCTTGCTCCAACCATGTATGACGACGTGAAGGAATACTGGAACTGGTATGACACCAGAAAGGACACCAACGAGTCGCTCAAGAGGAAAGACGCCACGGTTATCGGTTTGGTCCTGCAGAGAAGTCACATTGTGACTGGTGATGATAGTCACTATGTGGCTGTTATCATGGAGCTTGAGGCTAGAGGCGCTAAGGTAGTTCCTATTTTCGCAGGAGGATTGGATTTCTCTGGTCCCGTTGAGAGATATTTCGTAGATCCGGCGTCCAAACAGCCCATCATAAACTCTGCTATCTCCTTGACCGGCTTTGCTTTAGTGGGTGGCCCTGCAAGGCAGGATCATCCGAGGGCTATCGAGGCCCTGAAGAAGCTCGATGTTCCTTACCTTGTGGCAGTACCACTGGTGTTTCAGACGACAGAGGAATGGCTAAACAGCACACTTGGTCTGCATCCCATACAGGTGGCTTTGCAGGTTGCTCTTCCTGAGCTTGATGGAGGGATGGAGCCAATCGTTTTCGCTGGTCGTGACCCTAGAACTGGTTAGTCCACTTATGATCATGTTGCATATTTCTCAACTTCTTTTTACAAGTGGCGTTTTTTGCTTATTAAAGGACGCTTGTTTCCCATTTTCTGCAGGGAAGTCGCATGCCCTTCACAAAAGAGTGGAGCAACTCTGCATCAGGGCGATCCGATGGGGCGAGCTCAAGAGAAAAACTAAGGTATTACCACTCAATTATTCTTGGTGAAATCACATTCCTTGAAGATTTTCTCAAGCATGTAAATGTACCTTCTCATGAATAAATTTTGGGGTCATTTCTAGGCAGAGAAGAAACTGGCGATCACCGTTTTCAGTTTCCCACCTGATAAAGGAAATGTAGGTACTGCAGCTTACCTCAACGTGTTTGCTTCCATCTTCTCGGTGTTAAAAGACCTCAAGAGAGATGGCTACAGTGTTGAGGGGCTTCCCGAGAATGCAGAGACATTGATCGAAGAGATCATTCATGACAAGGAGGCTCAATTTAGCAGTCCTAATCTCAATGTTGCTTACAAAATGGGAGTCCGCGAGTACCAAAGCCTCACTCCTTATGCAGCCGCTCTGGAAGAGAACTGGGGGAAACCTCCGGGGAACCTGAACTCAGACGGAGAGAATCTTCTGGTCTATGGCAAAGAGTACGGTAATGTTTTCATTGGCGTTCAACCAACATTTGGGTACGAAGGTGATCCCATGAGGCTACTTTTCTCCAAATCAGCGAGTCCTCATCACGGTTTTGCTGCATACTACTCATATGTAGAAAAGATCTTCAAAGCTGATGCTGTCCTTCATTTTGGAACACATGGTTCACTAGAGTTCATGCCCGGGAAGCAAGTGGGAATGAGCGATGCTTGTTTCCCGGACAGTCTTATCGGGAACATTCCCAATGTTTACTACTATGCAGCTAACAATCCCTCTGAGGCTACCATTGCAAAGCGGAGAAGTTATGCGAATACCATCAGTTATTTGACTCCTCCAGCTGAGAATGCTGGTCTATACAAAGGGCTGAAACAGTTGAGCGAGCTGATATCATCGTACCAATCTCTGAAGGACACGGGGAGGGGTCCACAAATTGTCAGTTCCATCATCAGCACTGCTAAGCAATGCAATCTTGATAAGGATGTGGAGCTTCCAGACGAAGGGGAGGATCTGTCAACTAAAGACAGGGATCTTGTGGTTGGTAAAGTTTATTCCAAGATTATGGAGATTGAATCAAGGCTTTTGCCGTGTGGGCTTCACGTCATTGGAGAGCCTCCATCCGCCATGGAAGCTGTGGCCACTCTTGTCAACATTGCTGCACTAGACCGTCAGGAGGATGGGATTTCATCTCTTCCTTCTATTTTAGCTGAGACTGTTGGAAGGGAGATTGAAGATGTTTACAGAGGAAGTGACAAAGGCATCTTGAGCGATGTAGAGCTTCTCAAACAGATAACAGATGCCTCACGTGGGGCGGTTTCAGCCTTTGTGGAGAAAACTACAAACGACAAAGGACAGGTGGTGAATGTGTCTGATAAACTTTCCTCAATTCTCGGGTTTGGAATTAATGAGCCGTGGGTTGAGTACTTGTCAAACACAAAGTTTTACCGGGCAAATAGAGATAAGCTCAGAACATTGTTTGCTTTCCTTGGAGAGTGTTTGAAGTTGGTCGTCATGGACAACGAACTCGGAAGTTTAATGCAAGCTTTGGAAGGGAAGTACGTTGAGCCGGGTCCAGGAGGTGATCCCATTAGAAACCCAAAGGTTTTACCAACCGGTAAAAACATCCATGCCTTAGATCCACAGGCTATACCCACAACAGCAGCAATGGCAAGTGCCAAAATTGTGGTGGACAGGTTGGTAGAGAGACAGAAAATCGAAAACCAAGGCAAATATCCCGAGACAATCGCGCTTGTTCTTTGGGGAACTGACAATATAAAGACATATGGGGAGTCTCTTGGGCAGGTTCTTTGGATGATTGGGGTTAGACCAATTGCTGATACTTTTGGTAGAGTGAATCGTGTCGAGCCAGTGAGCTTAGAAGAACTAGGAAGGCCGAGGATCGATGTAGTTGTTAACTGCTCTGGCGTCTTCCGTGATCTCTTCATCAATCAGGTAATTAGATAGAAAAAAAAAATTCCCTTTTCTTTCATTTAATGGTTGGTCACTCATGGTGTTTCTTCTTTCTTGAAATGTCTTAAAGATGAACCTTCTTGATCGTGCAATCAAGATGGTGGCCGAGCTAGATGAGCCACTAGAGCAAAACTTTGTGAGAAAACATGCCATGGAACAGG
Organism: Pugionium cornutum; assembly: GCA_018901935.1. Lineage (NCBI taxonomy): Eukaryota > Viridiplantae > Streptophyta > Magnoliopsida > Brassicales > Brassicaceae > Pugionium > Pugionium cornutum. Next base: position 13,299,916 of record CM032158.1, on the reverse strand, counting down.
CGGAGGCGCTTGGCGTTGATATTAGAGAGGCAGCTACACGAGTTTTCTCAAACGCCTCTGGTTCATACTCATCCAACATCAACCTTGCTGTTGAGAATTCTTCGTGGAACGATGAGAAACAGCTTCAGGACATGTATTTGAGCCGTAAATCATTTGCGTTTGATAGTGATGCTCCTGGAGCAGGAATGGCTGAGAAGAAACAGGTCTTTGAGATGGCTCTAAGCACTGCAGAAGTCACGTTCCAGAACCTGGATTCTTCAGAGATTTCCTTGACTGACGTGAGCCACTACTTTGACTCTGACCCAACAAACCTTGTTCAGAGTTTGAGGAAGGATAAGAAGAAACCCAGCGCTTACATTGCTGATACAACTACTGCAAATGCACAGGTTAGTAAAGCTTCTCTTCTCTGTTTTCTATTTTTTTCTTCTTGCGTTCAACGCAAGAATTAGGGTTTTCAGACCAGGTTTTGGCGGTTTAGGTATTTTTGGTTTAAAAAAAAGTTAGTAACCTTAATAAAACCGCATCTAAGATAAGATTGTTTGGTATAATTTTAGTTTAGGCTTAAAAATTCTTTGAATGAAAATATTGATCAATTTCAGATCCATTCCAGTATAAAATAAGGTCTATAATTGGTTTCCGGAACAGGCTTCTATAGTTCGGTTTGGTTTTTATTGTTGGAGAAAATAATACGTAATACATTTTAAATTTAACAAGGCCTAGTTGATGAGTTTTCATATCAAATTTATGGAATGAACGTACATTCCTAGCAAGAACATATTTCTTAAGCAAACTCTGATTGCAGGTGAGGACACTTTCTGAGACAGTGAGGCTTGACGCAAGAACGAAGCTGCTGAATCCAAAGTGGTATGAAGGGATGATGTCAAGTGGGTACGAAGGAGTTCGTGAGATAGAGAAGAGATTAACCAATACAGTAGGTTGGAGTGCAACGTCCGGTCAAGTAGACAATTGGGTGTACGAAGAAGCCAACTCAACTTTCATCCAAGACGAGGAAATGCTTAACCGTCTCATGAACACTAATCCTAATTCCTTCAGGAAAATGATTCAGACTTTCTTGGAGGCCAATGGTCGCGGCTACTGGGATACTTCTGCTGAAAATATAGAGAAGCTCAAGGACCTCTACTCCCAAGTCGAAGACAAGATCGAAGGGATCGATAGATAAACAATGGGAAAAAGCAGAATTTTTCTTGTAAATGGAATCAATTCTACCAACGACACTCATCTCTCTGTGAATAAGAGAATGTTTTGGCTGACATTTTCTGACTTTATATGAATGTTATGGATTTTGTTTTGTGCCTAGAAGTCATTATTATTCGGTTCATGAAGATGGTGTTTCTTAATAAAGAAAATGAAGTGTGTCCAGAAATATTTTCACCATTTCAGTGTGTCCAGAAAATGAAGTGTGATTAAGTTACATGTTCAAGACGATGGGTTGAAACTCGAGATGCATAGAAGTAATGATGAAGCATAAGTGCAGATGGACTCTGTAATTCTTAATCATTATTTATGAGCTTTGTTGTCACTTTACAGTGTCGAAATGAGTGTGTTTCCACTGCAAGAACCATAACGAATAATATGCTTTAAACAAAAAAATGGTAGAGTGTAATCACAAGGATCTCCGTACCAGATCGTACAATGAAATCGCAATTTCAGCACTTATCAGGATAATGATTAGCCACTCCAGAAAATCTGATTTCCTGTTCTGAAGTATTTCCTGAAGGAAACGAATGTTGTGCTGCAAAATATAAAATCACCAATGAGTTTTATAAAGAGAGATCATAGTATCATGATAAATGTTGTAGAGATGATAATACCTCTACAAACTTCAGCTTGAAATCAAGGCTTGCAAATCTCTGTGTCAGTTCAAATTCATCCCTCAGATACTCCCATATCTGAGCATATTTCGCATCTTTCCAAGCTATATCTGACCTGCAAATTTCCCAAAACACGAATCAGTCAAAACTTTTCAACATCAGCATCTATTCTTTGGTCTCTCCTACTTCTTTACCTCTCAAAAAGACCAAGCTTCAGAATCACATCAGCCAGGTTAGAATTAGCCTTTCCAACCAACTGGAACAACTTTTTCCTATCCATTGTAAACGTTCCTGTTTTCTCCATCCCACGGTTTATGTCAGTAAACTCTGCAACCATACCATCAACCTAACAAAAACAGACAGTTATTACTGGTGCCGACTTCATTTTTCATATCCCAGAATATGTATATCGATCTGGCATGGTTACCTGCCGGCCATAGTAATCCAGGGCAATGCTCTGTCCCAGAACACTGCCTATGGTTCTGATGCCATCAATATTCAAGAACTGCAGCATGATGTAATCCAGACCCCCTTGCATCCAGGTGTGCAAAGCTGGATTCTCTCTTACTTCATATTCTGCAGTTTTATAGAACCAAAGATACAAAACCAACTAAGCGCCACTCAAGAAGTTTCAAACAGCACAACAAAAGAAGAGCAATTCACCATCTTTTCTCATTTCAGGAAGCAAACCAGAAGCATGCCTCTCCACCACTTTAAGATACTCATCAACCTCGTGTTCTTGCACATTAAATAAAACAATCGATCCATACTGAAATACTACCATGTAAATACACTCACTCCCACTTATGCAACCACCAGTACCCTGAAACAACATCAACCTTTTTATGATAAATAATTCACCCAATCAAAAGATAGACAGATCATAAAACATTGTGACTGCAAATTAGGTACCCATCCAATTGAACAATAAACATTTCACTATGAGAGGGTACCATTCTCCAGACATTTTTTTGAACAGCCAATTTGATTTAAGTCCTCATAACTCAGCTCCATAAACTGAACTTACAGTGGGATCAGAATGATTGCCGAACTTAAGAACAACATAGTTGGTCATACGCGAAGTGGGTGGGATGAAGTTGTGCTTGTTTTGCTCAACTAAGCTTTTCAAATCAACGCTGCACACGATTACATCCGAAAAATAATTCAATCACCATTTCATCAAATTTATAAAACCCTATTTGCAAATACAGCAAGGTTTAAGATGCAAAGTGAACAAAATATACAATGTTTTAACAGTTTTAACTTTGAAATCAACGTATATCATCAATGGCAGGTTAGAGATATCATATGCAAAATCCAATTTTGATTGCCACCAGAATGTTTTCATTATTTTTTGCAACATTACACAAATAAAATCTTGAAGAACATTTTAGAGAAATGGAGAAACCATACCTAGTGGAGAAGAAATAAGCTCGTACAGGAAGAGAAAGCTTGGTTTCCTCCTCTAAGCCGTCATAATTCTCATCACCAACTTCCGGAGACTGATGCTGACGCGGCTGTGGCTGAGTCGAAGCGGCGGGAGCCGTCGTAGACGATGAAGAAGAGATAGTCTCAACTCTGAAGAGAGACCCAAAGTTTCGATTTCCTTGAAAACCGTGATTAGAAGAATTGGAAACCGCTAGGACGTTGGAGAAATAACGAGAGGGAGTTCCTGACCACGACCGCCACGTGAGCTGCAATGGGAGCGAAAGCGACGGTGGCTTCTGCTTAGAGGTGAAGATCGAGAAGAAAATTTTACGGACGGCAACGGTCCGCATCATTTTGCTACACACAGAAAGACGGAGAAGAAGATGAACAGGTCTGCCGCCTCTCTTCCCTCTCTGCCTCCCTCGTCGAAATGTATTCACAAAAATTACTTGTTTGTGTATTGACTTAACTGCGTCCCGTTTTTGTTCATTTCTCAGACAAACGACGTGTTGTGTAAATGCAGGTATCCTTAGGAATGTTAATAAGTGTTTTCTAACCAACCCGAATTAATCCTAAAGTAATCCAACTTAAAATTAGCTCTAATTTTACTTTAGTCCGCTACAATTATAAAAAATAGAGTTAAATATTTTTTTCAGTCCATTTAACGTAAAATGCCATCACCTTAAGTAGTAACTGCCTCTGAAGAACCAGATTGCGTTGAACAACCCAAGTAAAGGAAGATTCCATTTCGCGTCACACCAGTCTTGGATTGTGGCCTTTGTTTGTATTTCGTTCCAGATACTGAGATTGGTCAATGGAACAGACTTGTGTCTTTGGCACAAGCCTTGATGGCTAAGAATAGATGCACCTAGAGACAATGTGAAGCTCTACAGCGAGAGGTAAAACTTTATGTTCGCATATCTTCTCAAGGCTTTGATCGAACCTCTCTAGTTCGAGAAGACTTTATCATTCAGGTAACTCTGAGTGAGATGTATGAGATTTGCATTACCATAGTTTTCACTCATTTGGAGATACTCTGCTGCACATCTGAGACATGTGAACTCAAATAACAGAATTTGGCCACGAGCAAGAAGGTTTCGAGTTCACCGAAAAAATCATGAAGCTGAATACTCGACTCGATAAGTATGAGGAACACGACAGCAACTAGAGTACTTGCATCTTATGGTTATTTTGCAAATAACCAGGCCAGGATTAAAATCTTCTTTTGGCTGATAAACATTGCTTTATCTCTTTTCATATTTTAGTCATTTATCCAAATTGTAAATTCAAACAAATAGCAAGCAATTGGCTTCCAATTTCAACAATTTATCAACAAAATAAACAAAGATATACAAGAAAAAAGTAAAAGAAAAATACAGAATAGAAACAAAGGTAAACCGAAGTTTCAAATCAATCTTCCAAGAGATAGAAATGAGTTTTTGTGTGCTTACCTCCTCTTGTTCTTGCTGCCCAAAAGCAAAGAGAAGTAGAACAAGATTCGAAAGAAGAAGCCCCAAGCAACCGTGACCCACAAGCAATTCCATTTACTGAGATCCGTAACGCCTTGCTGCTGCAAAATGTCGTATCCTGTGGTCAAGCAAGTCGAGCTGGTGAGCCTCATCCCAAGTGATTTGCTCATCGTTGCCAGAAGCCTAACTTTCATCCCCTGAGGCACCTCGACTAGAGGTGTGTTGTCGAATATCTGAACTCCTCTGACGAAACACTTTGTGGGGTCACCGAATTCGTTTAGGAGAACAGCTTCATAAGGGTACTTGACTAAGGAGATGTAATGGAACCAGATCCAGTAGGAAGGGATTCGATCTCGGTTGATAAAGAATCCACTGAAAAGCAAGAAATAGGCTAAGATGGCTACCACAATGGTGTAACCGAGCATTACATGTGGGACAACGCCTGATAAGAAGGTGACAAATGAGCTTCCTGCCCAGAAAGCGGCTAAGATTATAAGGAAGTAAAAGAGAAAGCCCATGAGACCTCCATCTAATCCCACGCCCCAGAAAGTGATTGCTGCGAAAGCAAGCGAAAGGATGATTAAGGAAGGGAGGGCAACAAGAGAGTGAGAAAGTACATAGGAGGATCTTCTGTATGCGTTGTAAGCAGTTTCTCTCATGAAAATGAAGCGTTCTTGGAGGAATACTGGGAGAGCGTCTGCGCAGGTGTAGAACGTTGTGGACATTGCAAAGGCGAAGAATCCTAGGCGTTCTTGGACTCCTTTTGGGGAGTTATCAAGCTGCCAAAACATGGTGGCTAAGATGAATCCTGTGACCAGAACAGCTCCTAGCCGTATCCCGAATAGTTCAGGCTGTCTGCGAGAATTAGTCATGGACCGTTTGGCTAGAACCACAAGTTCGACCCAAAACGGGTTTGCGAATGTTGGAATGGTTGAAATAAGGTTCGAGCCAGAGCCAGAGACAGTAGGAGTCGTAGTTGCTGCCCCAGAGACGAGCTTCCCTTTAGAGATGCTTGCGCTGATGGCTTCTTTTAAAGATAAACCTGTCTGGGTTCTTGGCTCTGCTTTCCTCTGTCTAAATTGTTTGTTGAATTCGACTAAGCTTCTTGTTCCACCAGCAGATCCTTCCAACTCTCGGATCAAATCTAAAGCGAACTCGGTGCGATTCTCGTGTTCGGGAATTGGATGGCCAAACTCAGCAAAGAAGCGCGGTAGCATCGCCGGCGATCCGTTGAAGACGGTTTGGCCACGGGACAAGAAGAGAAGACGGTCGAGCAAACGAAGAAGACGGTAGCTTGGTTGATGAAGAGTCATAATCACCATGCTCCCGCTCTGTGCGATTCGTTTGAGAACCTTAATGACACTTAGTGCGCTTGTCGAGTCAAGACCCGAGGTTGGCTCGTCGAGGAAAAGCAGAATCGGGTCGTGAATGATATCAATTCCGATGGATACACGACGCCTCTCTCCTCCAGATATTCCACGGTGGCCTTCATCTCCGATCACCGTTTTTGCCGCGTTTCTAAGTCCTAATTGGTCAATCAAAGCTTGGACGCGGAGATTCTTCTTCGATTTGGAAAGGCTTCGTGGGAGACGAAACTCGGCGGCGAACATTAGCGTTTCTTCAACGGTGAGCATCGGGAAGAGAAGATCGTCCTGCATCACATAAGCTGAGATAGCTTTCTGCATTTTCGAATTGAGAACTTCGCCGTTTAGAGTTACGTTTCCTTTCAAGCTTCCTTTGGCGATTCGATTCGCTAGTGCGTCGATCAGCGTCGATTTCCCAGAGCCACTTGCCCCAAGCACAGCCAGTATCTCTCCGTCTCTAGCCTCTCCGGAGATTCCGTTGAGGAGCATCTTCGTCTTGGAAGAGAAGAGCCTTTCCGACGGAGCTCCAACGTTGGGATCTGAAGGGACGCGCCTCCACGTGAATTTCCGACGAATTTTCACGCTGTAAGTGAGATCGTTGAACGAGAGAACGAACGGTACGGATCGGTCAGGCGAGGCGAGATCCACATCAACGTGATGCTGGTCATTACCAGAAACTGGCGTCTCGATCCTCGTGTCGCCGACGTTCTGTAAAAGCTGTGCGAACGTTGGAAAAGACGCGCCTGAGACATCGCTAAGCTCCGGCGAGAAGAACGGCAAAGTCATATTGTCGTCTGCTGCTACCACACGAGACATAGAGTTTGGGCTTTGTGTGAAGCGGGAAAATACTAACGGCGTCAAAATGAGCACTAGCAAAAGAAGGAGGAGGAAATGAGTTCTGTTTTACCAACGATTCTAATTTCTATTTCTATTTATAGAAAAAATTCTCAATGTAGTTGGGCCGTTTTAACATGTTTTGATTTTCAGGATTATTAATTTGCTTTTTCTTTAAAAAGGAAAAGAAGAAGACTCAAAGTCATAATGGTGACGCTGATGTAGATGAACCTCCCAACCTAAACTCAAACTAGTAAAAGTGTAAAACACAAAATGCCACATGTCCGATTCCTGTTCCTATAAGATGCTTTCGTATAGCATTCAAATGTATGTTTTTTAGGCCACCCTTGCCGAATTTAGGCCACCATTCCTTCACCCACCTTTAAACTTCCACAAATAACGTTACAATGTGAAAATATGAATAAAAATTTTGTTAGAGAATTACTAGGATATTATAGTATTTTAGACTTTCATTTTACTTTTTCTTTATTATTTTTTTAAAAAAGATTGCTAAAGTCCATAATGCTGGATTTGTATGTACTTCTGGCAGAACATACGCCATCTGTCTTTGCCTAGTGCGAAAGACTATAACACTTTCTGCTTCGACGAAACAGTTCTTGTCACTATTGTTATTTCTCTAACCTTTGGCTGGTCGCAAGTATTTTTATCTAAAGCCATGGTCCAAAGGATTCACCAGTCGCCAATAACCATCATGTACAACAACCCTTTCCCCTCTAAAAGAAACGAGTCATAAACTAAAATTACAAAAAAAAAAAATTAGAAAAGGACAAGCGTCTTAACAAATCCAACGGTTTTGCTATAGACAAACCCACCAATCCATCCGCATCACATCTCCTAATACCAACCAACCACCGATATATGTCTGGCTAGTCAAGCTGAAAAACCTGATTCCATCGCCTGTATGATCGCTGACGTGTTGAACTTGAAGCTTCTGAGACTGTTTCCAGGTCCTGTGTCCTGAGGATGGTTGACTTGAGGCTTTTTATTGCAGCTTTCCGTTGTTGCTGTCCCGTTCCCTCCACCACTAGTCCTTGCATTCCACACGGAGAGTGCTGTACAAAGCATATGAAGTCAGATCTCTGTCAAAAGCTCTATTTTTTTTTTGAATGCTTGGTGAAAAAGGCACAAGTCAAACCTTTAAGGGGCACGTCAGGTTTCCGTGCTACAGGTGGCGGATGCTTCGATATCCACGACTTCAACGATCTGCAAATGTTTGGGGCCTCTAATGCTATGCACCAATAATGAAAAATCACCCAAGAATCTATGTGGATATATATAAAAAGCCACTACTCACGCAAGAAAGGGTGCCACCATGTATAACTTGAGACCAGCTATTCCATGAGTTATCACCTCATTACTTTCGGTCTGAAGATGATCAAGCCTATGCCATGCAATTTCCTACAAGTATTTCGCAACAAAATGAACGTAAGAGCCTCGTCATATATACACAGACAAGATCACACCCACATAGTTGATTGTTATATACACACACTGATTTCCTTCTTTGTCAGGGGTGCAAAAGCTGTATCATCTTTCACTCCAGCAACTATGTAAAGTCGTACTCTTTGCTCCCTGAATACAAACTCAATATATTCTTCTTTCTTGAGTAGCTTGGAGACATCAAATCCAGTTTCCTCTAAGACCTGTGTTTACAAGTTTACACAAACAATGAGCAGGACAGTTACTAAAATGCTAATTGCACCAGGAGAATAGCAGTAAAGCTACAAGTAAACGTTTTGTGCTTTGACCATTTCAATACCTATGAAATAGTATAAAGAATTAGAGAATCACTATAGTTGACTTGACCATTTACAGCAGCAGCTATTTTCATTTTCAAAAAGATTATGTCTAACAGTGATCTAAGAACAACATTTCCTTGCTCAACTATATTAGGTCGAGTAGGAGAGTTTATTTCCAGTACTCAAGAAGCACGTGCTATGATCAAACTGCTAAATTAGTGTGAAAACTGGGATACCCTGTAGTCCAGAGCAGAAGATATATGAGAGGTCTCTCTTAGTCTTTCATCTTCATCATCTATACTTGAATAAAACCAAGCGCACAATATGTTGACACATCTTCAAATTTTAAACAGCCAATAGAGTAGTAACGATGCACACTACTCTAGGTTAATCTGTGACAACCTCACTCATAAAATACACCAACTGCAGAAAATATTCAATCTTACCCAATAACCGCTCTTACTCTAGTTACATATATTGTTTTTTTAATATGCACATATTAGTGGCGGTGGTTCGAGCTACCAAGATTGTTACAAAAATACATAACAAATGAAACAACGCAAGAGACAGGAAAAGAATAGAAGCGAAACTAACCTCACGTATAGCACAAGCATGGTCTTCTTCATCCTTACTCTTCTTCCCGCGGGGAAAGCTCCAGCTTGATCCTTTCCATCCCTTCACCAACAAGCACTGAAAATTCCAAAAAAGAAAAGAAAAAGAAAAGTGTAAGCATGAACTAACAAGTAATTTAGATGCTAATAGAAAGAAAACATCTGAAAATCGTAAATATCACCCAAGGGTCTAACCCGTTCATATGTCTCATCCAGGATAATTGCTCCAGTGACCGGTACTCGACACTTGTAAGAAGTGAAGTCTTTGAATATGTCATTAATGTGAGCAACATAAGGTCTCAACACATCACAGCTGTTGAATACTAGCCCACGTCAAGAGAAACGATCCACAAATAAAAATGGAAAAGGTTAAGAAACAACTTCTACACTGAAGATAACAAATATCAGTAGGTGTGGGAAACACAAAGCATCTTAAAAATAAGCGTCGAGCATATGGGATCATAGTCCTCCCATTTAAGAGTTATTGTACTAACAGTGAACATAAGAAAACTAACAGGAAGAACAGATAATGTATCAGAAAGTAATGAAATTGAAAGGAAAAACAATGAGAAAGGATACAGAGCGAAGTAAACTCTTTCAAGGTCAGGGACTTTAGCGTTGGATCATTTTCCACAGCATTATCCTCATAGTACCAATAAGCATACTCCACCAGAAACAAAATTCTCTCGAATGACTGTTGATCTTCTTCAGGGACATTCAACACAAATCGACTGAAACAAAAAGTCATCCGCAAACCATACAAAACATTAGTTACCGAAATCAGTTTTAGCCCAGCGCTTCATCTTCTATGAGGGGGAAAACGTTCGATTGATAATAATACCTGCAAAGATCATCAAGAAGCTCCTTCGAGGGGAGGTTGTTTCCGTTATTCTTCGAAGAACTTGATGATCGGTGGAGACCCGACATATTTTTTTCGCTTTCTTGTCTAGTAGTGGTTCTTCTCTGACCCTAATACCGGAAGAGATGAGGCTTTTTCACTATCTATATAACCGTCGCTCTAAGCTTTCTTTTCCTCCGATAGAAAGAGGAGATGGCAAAGCCCTCGTCAGTGAAATCTGATCGCTCCGGAGAATAGCGGAATCTGAGAGTGCAACGACGAGATGATAGTGTGTGCTAAGGTGGGCCGTAGTTCGGATTTGCTTTTTTTTTTTATACGTTAGAATGGATAGAACATCCGAGATCCAATTTCGATCGGGTACAACATTTTCTTTGTTGGGCCAGCCGACCCAATAGGCAAGTTATAACTATTCATTATTAACATTTCAGGAAAGTAATTAATATTTTATTCACCTGAAAACTGAAATCGCCAAACTTCACCGAGTAGAAACATTGACCGTGGCTGAGTTCTCATTTCGGTATTAGCCTCTAAATTTGGTTTTTTCCCAAGAAGATTTCTTCCATTGTAGACAAGAAGATCGAAGAGAATATGTCGTGGCTGCGAACCGCCGTGAATAAGGCAGTGGAGGTCGGAAACCGAAAAAATATCACACGGACCGTCAGGAACTATGCCGACTCCGTCGTCCAGCAGGCTGGTCAAGCCGTCGCTGAAGGAGCCAAATTGCTCCAAGACCGCATTGTAAATTCTCCTGTGCTTTTAATTTTGCCCCTTTGTAATTGGTTTTTGGTTCTTATTTTTGTTTCTAGATTCTTGTTTTTGATTTTGTTATTAAGAAATCTGACAGTCCTAGGTTTGCTGTGTCATTTCACCATATTTTGAATTTGGTTATCCAAATTGTTGTTATATTTCAAAGGCCATATGTATCCGCTTGCACCCTACCCCCGCGAGCAGTTACAGTATTTTAGGACTTGCATGAATAATCCGGACTTCAACTTTGCAGGGTGTTGGGGCCTACAAGAGTGTTAATCAGACGATTCAGAGACTGGAAGAAGCTGCAGTCTCATATAGAGGTCATGAAAGAGCATTGCTGATTACCAGATGGCTAACTGTTCTTAAGGAGATCGATAGAGCAAATGAAAGTTCTGTAAAGGATAAACAAATGAGTTCAGGGGAACTACTTGCTTCTGATGAAGCAAAGAGACGTGAATGGGTATTATTTTTGTTCCTTTTTTGTATAAGAGGAAAGGAAGCAGTTGCAAAGAAATCCGCAATTTTCCCACATAGTAAAATATCAAGAATATTACTTAAGTAGAGATGATTGTGATATTTAGTAGTGTTAAGCTAAGAATCTTATAGGTTTTCGAATTGATTTTGTAAAAGACGAAGAATTAGAATGTTGTAATCATATCAACCTTCATTTTAGGATATCAAGACTACAGCTTAAGTCGTAATTGATATCCTTAGTGATTTAGGAAACCTTTTTTGGAGAAGGGTTTGATTAAAAGTGTTCTTAGTACTATTGTGTATTTCTGTTTCTAATTTCATATGTATGACCTTATTCCACCAGAGTTCTTTCAGAAGATCCCTTTCCATGTGTAGGTTTTGTATTACGATCCAGATATAGGAGGTGAGCCCCTAAATTTCCGTGATGTTTTTCTGCAAAGTCAAGCATTGGAGGGCATTGTTCTGTCCATGGTATTCTTTTGCAACATAAACTTGATCTTTTGGTGGCCTTCTGTTAAGTGATAACAAACAATGTCCTTTCTCTAAATTTCCATAAGTTTGGTTAAAGAGGTAAGGGTGGGCTTGTAGTAACGTCAGCATCATTGATTCGATTTCTACTTGATAATTGAAAAGAAAGTAAAGAACAAACCAGATTAAGTAGTCTCTTATATGTTGTGAGAGCGTGTCTTGTTTTCTGAATGTTTTGCATTGTACTATACCTATATTTTAGTCATGTGAAAGATATGGTACCTCTATGGGAATTAAGTCTAGGTTTGACTGTTCTGTTACAGATTATTGAACCACCACATGACGAAGAAATTACTCTGCTCCTGGAGATGTTTAGGTGAGTTGATTGGCATTCCAAATTGCATTGTAGAGATTTGGCTCCCAAATCTTTTTTTTTGTTGGAAATCTGACACAATTCATTGCTCTTTTCATATTTAATACTGTTATTTATAGAACTTAACATTGTTTTCAGGCTTTGTCTGAACGGAGGAAAGGAAGTTCATGATGCTATAGTCAGCAGTATGCAGGATCTTGCTACAGTCTTTTCGAGCTATAAGGATGAAGTTTTGGTAAATGCTGGAGCTATAAAAGTCAGCATTTTTGTTATTTTATGGGTGTTTGAATCTCCTCCTATTGTTTACTCGTCTATGTTGCTTGGGTTGCTCTTGCATCTTGTACAGGTTAAGCAGGACGAATTGCTTCAGTTTGCCCAAAATGCTATCACAGGATTGAAGATTAGTGCTGAAATGCTGAGGTATAAATGAAGATACTGATGTGCTTTTTGCTCTCGTTTCTATTCATGAATGAATGCCAGAGCATTGCTCATATTGCATTACTGTTGACTGAATTCATGTTTTCAGAATTGATGCTGAAGCTTCTGATCTTAGAAAAAAACTCGAAAATATGAATGCCTCTCAACTTCAACAGGAGAGTGAAGACAAGGAACTTAAAGAAGCTCCTTTAACAATAGAAGTGAGAGTCCAGTATCTCCGAACCCTCTTTTCCTTCCCCGAGGCCTGAGCCCATTTAGGTAGCTCCATGTGATAGACTTTTCGTTTTGCAGGCTCTCAAAGAGACACTTGCAAAGGTTCGTCTTTGTTCGAGGTTAGAAGGGCTTCTAATTAGAAAGAGACAACTAAGCAACGGTGATTCACCAGATATACATGCACAGAAAGTAAGTTGTGAGCTTTATTAGTCCCAAATTATATAAGTTGATTGGTATTGTTAATTATCATCTTTTTCTAATTTTTTGTGCTGATAGGCAGCATTAAGACTTCAGGAGTAGTATGTAACTCATATCAGCCATATGCATTTCATGACTTCTGGATGTTAGGGAGAAATCATGAATGATAATGGATATTTTGTCTTTGAACCAGGTCGACAAGCTGAGGGTGTTATTAGAATCTTTAGCAAATTCAACTTCCAAAGCTGAGAAACGAATATCAGAGAACAGGTTAAGCTTACCATCGGCTCCAGTTAGTTTCCTTGTATTTGCATTAGGACTCTATTTTTTAATTCAATTTTTGATATGACATAGTAAATTTACCAGACGAGAAGAATAGGTATTAAGCTTTGTACACATTGTGTTACTGTAAGCAAGCTCAGCAAATACTGCTGAGATAATGTTCATTTCATTCCTTGCTATTCTATGCTTAAGTTTAGGATATACTATTTTAAAACATTTTCCTTCTTATGCGTATCATATTTGAACAGTGGGATCATTAAGACAATTTTGATTTCATCAATGCTTGTCTTGTTATATTTAGAAGCCTCGTAGTGCTATTGAGCAGATGATTAGTCAATTGAAGGAAAACCACTTAAGTGGATACCAATTGTCCATTTGTCTTTTAACAGACTTCAGAAAGAGGAGGCACTTAAAGCTCGTGTGGTGAAAGCAAATGAAACCGGTGAAAAGGAAAAGGTTATTGACTCCAAAAAACACTAATAGCACTCTTTGGCATGTTCATCAACTGCCTGTATTGATGATCTTTCCTATGATTTATCATGTACAGGAATTGAGTGCAGAAATTGCACAACTTGAGAAACAAAGAGATGAGTTAGAAGCTGAACTGAAGAGGGTAATTTAATTCTCTTTATGTATATGGTTTCTTGCTTTATCCTGGAAGTTTACGTTTACACTAGCTGTTGAATTGAAATATAATTAATGATTTCGTTGATTCTATGTAAAGCACTTTTTTGCAGTCTTTGCGTACATAGGTTAACATATCAAATGAATATTCTTTCATGTAGATATTGTGGTGCGGAAGGTATATCAATGAGTATTTATCCATGTAGGTTAATATATCATTAGCTGCTGCTCAAGCTCGGTTCCGAAATGCGGCAGAGGAGAGGGATCAATTTGGTGAAGCCAACAATCAGATAATCGCTCACCTGAAAACAAAGGTGGCACATTCTTTTAGATGACCACCTCTCATGCTTAATAATATCCAGGTGAAAGAATATGCTTCTATGATCTGCATGCAGGAAGATGACCTTTCCAAATCAGTTGTAGCTTGTAAGAAAGAAGCAGAAGTTATCAAGACCTGGATTAACTTTCTTGAGGATACATGGCTTCTTCAATGCTCATTTACCGAAACGAAGGATAAGCAGACCTTGTATTTCACTCTCAGCTATTTCTTGCAATATATATTTCTTTGTTGCACAACCACAACGAATATTCATTCCAGTGGGTGCATGTCATAGGGACGAATTGGAGAAGCATGAGGACTACTTCTCGGGTGTGGCCTTTAATATACTCTCTGCATACAAGGTAACCTCTGTATTTTATGGAAACTTTGAACTAGTAATTGATCAATGACAGAGCTAACACAAAAGTCATATTGTACAGAAGGAGGTGACACCTTTAATAAGTCGTATAGAAAACTATGTGGAAAATCTGAAGAATCTGGGTCCTGGGTAAATAAATGCCTATTGTTGATTTTGCTTGAAGCCTGGCTAATAGTTGGAGTTGAATTGGCGCCTAGTACTAGCGGTGACAGATTTTTCATTTGATGGTGACAGGTCGGAGAAGCCACCAAATGAAGATCAGGGAGACAATCAGGTGGCAAACCCGAGGAAAAGTCTGGAGCAAGAGTATTTAGACTATGAAACCAAAGTAAGAAATTGCTGCTTGGTTGGTCCCCATTGATTTTCCATCGAAACCCAATTAATAGGACCCAAATTGGATTATAGCATGGTTTTGCATATGGATCTTTATTTCTTTTTTTTTCTGGTTGCTCTTCCTCGTCACTGATCTTGTCTTATCAAAACACTAGATCATTGCCACCTTCAGCATTGTGGATAACATGAAAGAGCATTTTCAGGTTCTGCAAAGCAAATTGGAAAAGTGAGTGAAAACAAAACTCTTTGACCTTTTATTAATTAGTAGAGTTTTATTATATTAAGGTATGAACTCCTACATTATATACCAGAAAGGACAACCGGAGTGTGAAAGAGCTATTTGATGACATGGAGAAATTGAGGCAGGAATTTGAATCCATAGCGAGGCCAACGTTAAATATAGAGATTCCATCACCTAAAAGCCATGTTTCATCACCCAAGTTCCCCAAGCCCAACAACAGCATGGATACAACAATTGAGTCTACTACTCAGTTGAGTGATCCTCCTGCAACACCGGGTACTAGAGCTGGTTCAAGTCAAGAATTTAACCCTGAAGCCGAGCTAGCTGAGCTTGAATCTGAATTTGGTAAGGTGGCTCGCGATTACTCTGCAGATGAGGTTGATGGATGGGAATTCGACGAACTTGAGAAAGAACTGCAATAGTTTGTAGTTCAGCAACTTGAATTATATGATCATATACACGCGTGCTCTCACACACACTTGATATGTTGTTTTCTGTTTTTTTTTTGTGGCCGTAACTCCCAAGTTGCTTTGCTAATCTGTATGGTAAGTGCTTGTTGTAGTATATCAACTTGGAACAAATAAAAAAAGCACACTAAGTAAGTAGGAGCTGGGTAAACCTTTGAAGCTTCTGACTGGGCATTTGGTTGGACACATTCTCCTTCAGTCTGGTTCTGAAGTACACGCAAACATACAATTCTGTCTAATTTTTATCATATTATTCGTTGTTAAGTTAATCAATAACTGTCACCTAACAATTTCTTCAACATTACTCAAACCACGAATTCATAATTTACTCTGTTCAAAATTTATCTGAGAAAAGGGAAAGAATGAAAGTAAAGGGAGTAAAATTAACTTTCTTTAGGCAAAATATTGCTGTATGGATTCGTTATGGTCATCCCTATGGTTTGTGTCATGTGGATGTGAATTAGAGAGAGTCCCAATTAGGGATATTGAAAGTAGCTTCATTCACCATCTTCACAAGAGTCACCTGCACCACAACATCACACAGCCGCACATGTCACATGCATTCAAAAAAAAAGGTAAGACATTTACTCGTTTCACTGACCAGTTCTTTCTCACAATTCTTGTCAACACGTCTGAGAAACCCTAAACAAACTTGTGTTTATTATCTCCCGAAAAGTAAAACCATTGATAATTGACCGACTAAATGATAAGAATTTTCGTATGAAGGCTTCCACTAGACCAGTGGACATGATGTGTAAATTCTCCTATGAGCTATGGATGGACCTTACTGCAGTATGCCAGTATCTTGTATGTATGATCACTGATCAAATTAAGTAGTCAGTATATAACATACCACACTTTCCGGAACACCATGGGGCGGCATGGAAATGTTCCTCGGAGGAGGACCTCGCAGATGTGATCTCTTATCGAATCGCCACTCTCCTATTTTTCCATATGTCAGTTCACCCTGTATTCAGTCGGCAATGAAGTTTTTCTTAGAATACGTATGAAACTGGTATAAGTAAGCTGAAACGGATTTCTGATGGCGGATCATTGAACACCCTACTTAAAGACCTAGTATAAGGTTCAAGCAAAACTTAGCTTCACGAGTGTCTATTAATAAAACTTAAATAAACTAATCAAAACCATAGTGCCGCAAAATTGCATAAGTATTGAAGAGAACACTTAAAATAAATGACTCAAAATGTAAAATCTGTTCTCAAATATATCTGACAAGAATGAGATTAAACAATCTTGTCAAACAGAAATCACCTTCAGGTTGTAGTCGCATCCGTAAGTGTAATGGATGATAAACTTCCCTTCGGTAGACAAATCCCATGGAGGCTAAAAGATTTGGTGAGAGCACTTAGGGATACGGAGAAAAGAAAATAACTTTGTAATTTTGACAAACAAATTAACATAAATAACTTGAGGATCGAAAATGATATTTCTACAGTAACCAGCCAAGGTCTATTCCTACCTGAAGCATGAAATCCTTCCGAAGTATGTGCCGTACCCCATGCAAAGCAGAAGCAATTGCGTAACCGTACCTTATCAAACAGAAAAGAAAAGAAGAAAGTTTCTGGTACTAACATAAAGAAAAGAAAAGAAAAGAAGAAAGATATTTTGTTTCAAGTACTAACATTTCCAAAACCCATCCAAAAGCCTTATCAGTTTCTGGATCGTTTTTCATTGTCAACGAAACATTCATCCACGTAGGAGCAATCTTTTCGAGTGATTCCTGCATAAGAAAGGAAATGCATGTCAACACCACGTGTATTGCATGAACATAAGAAACAACATTTTCATGGACCACAACAACACATCTAGCTAAATGCCTCGAGAAATCTTTGAGTCAAATGCGTGAGACAGAGATAACCACATATACTCATTATAGGCTTATAGCACACATAGTTGAAATCACCTTTCTTATGATAACAGGTGAATTGCCAATGGGATCGATATTTGTTACAGGGCCCATCTCCACTGGATAATACTTTCTGACTATGTTCTCGTACTTTTCAGGTGTAATGTAGAAAAATGGAAAAGCGGCTGGGTATCCTCCAACAGCTAAATTGGGAAGGGGGTCAACAAATATATGATCAGGCTCTGCCATGAGAACAAAGCTGCGCAGACATTAAGATGCAGGAGATTTAGCAAACAGTAAAACGTTTGTTAGTACGAAGGGAGACAAGACTTACTCTTCCTTGATGGTAGCTCTTTCAAGCCATTGCACGAATGCCCATGGTCGATTCAAGACAACATACCCCTAGATACAAAAGAGAGACTCAATTATGAAACAGAACAAAAAGGAGACCAAGCGAAAAGAGGGAATAACATTCTCACCCGATCAAGACCTGGTGGAAGAGGATCAACCACAAATGTGGGCATTTCGTCCATCAAGTTATCGGGCTTACCTGAGTGCAAGATGCGGGTAAAGCCTCCCATATCTGAGCCAGGAAGAGCTTTCTTCTGATTATACCAATAATACATTATACGACACTGCCACTTGTTATAAGGGGCATCTGTGGCTGTTAAGGCAACATGAAAGGGTGCTGGAGAATTCTTGGCCTTTCTAATAGTTTGAGGCATCTGAACAATAGGATCTCGAAGTGGACTTTCATCTGGGTTACTCACACCAGAATTATTGTGTCCGATAAGGGTCAGAAGATTATAAGTCACAACAAAGAACCCGAAACCCAACAGAAACAGAAGCAATGCAGATGTTTTTCCCATGCTTAACCAAACTAAATTACAGAGCAAACTGTAGTGGTGATTCCACAACGGCCTTGAAGCTTAGCAGCATAAATGCATTACAATTGAACCCTTCCGCTCAAAAATTCACCCCTGCAATTAATTACAATTAGGGAACCAACAGGCATGATGGTTAAAAAAAAGTGAATTATTACAAGCAAATATGATGCGACATCGGAAATTCAGAAGATCCAGCCATCAATATTTGAGAATCGAATCGATCGAGGAAAAAAGAAAGCAGCACGAAATCTACCAAGTTGAAGAAACATACACAAAAATAAACGGAAAGAAAGTGTGGAATTTCAGGAAAACCAGAAGCGAATATCGGAGTATGACATAGGAAATTGAAGCTTACAGATTCGTACAAAAGTAGAGATACCCAACGAGGGAAGTCGCCGGAGAAGAATAAGTGATGGAGCGAGTAATTAAATGCGAAGCGGAGTTGACTAATGGCGCATCATTAAGAAATAAATTCACAAATGATGTTTTGAATCGTGCCAAATTGCTTAACAAAACAAAGAATTTGACCGCATAAATGGAAATAAATTTACTGTAGGAGGGAGGGGAAGGCGAGACGGTTTGTATTCATGAATAAATCAGTTAAGATTGAATTTTTTTTTCGTTCGGAGATCGGTATCCACAGTGTAAAGACGGGTGGCTTAATTTCGATTCGGATCGGGCTAAAGTGAAAGTGTGCACAGCCTACCGAGTTTTCATTATTTAGCTATCAGTTTACGCTACACACTGACAGTATATGTTACTAAAACATTTTGGCTTGGTTCAAATGAACACGTTTATTCTTGTTGTACAATTGGTTTACTGAATATTGATTTGTATTTCTTCGGTGTTTCCCCCCGGTGGTTCACAACGGAGTAAACTAGTCACGTAGCAACGTGAAGAAAATAATAGCCTTTGAATTTAGCTCACGATCAACCTGAGGAATTGAAATTGTGCTCGAGAACAACCTCAACTGGATAAACCACCCGATGCTCAACCACTCTTGCAACATAAAACAGTTTCAAGGAGACCGCGAAACATGAACCAAAGTAAACCCGGTTGTTTTAAAAGCGTAAACCAATGTTAACGCTTCAAATTTGGAACCAATGCTCCAAGCCATTTTTCAAACGACACGACGAAAGCTAATCAAGTTTGAATTCGAAACACACAAAATGTACATACACGTTCAATAAAACAAGATATCATCATCATATAAAATGTGGTAAAAACTAATAAACAACAAAAATTGTAGCTTGGTTCGAAGGAGTTAATCTCTCTCTCCCGTCCAGTAATTATTAAACTTATAGTCGAAAGGATAAATTTACCCTTGCTCCTCTCTAGATTTATGGGTAAAGAGTTCATCTTTCTTTCTTAAAGATGGAGAACAAGAAAAAAAAAAAAAAAACTGGCTATGTAGTGACTGATGGTGATTAGAACTTAGGCACCTCCAGATCCGTACTTCTTGCCGAGAACAAGTAACTGAAGCTTGTCGTAGCCAGAAAGCACACCAGCACCTGCAATGGCACGCAGGATGTTGGCACCAGCACCCTTGAACAGAGATTTAGCTCCTTCCTTCTTGAGGATCTGGGCGAAGGCATCCATGGAACTCTTGTATTTGACTGCTTCACCCGAAGTCATCATCATTCTTCTACGAACCGTGTCTATAGGGTAGGATGCAAGACCTGCACCATTGGTGATGAGCCATCCAAGCGCAAAGCTAGCAAAGAAGCTGTCCTGAAATGTCCACAAAAGTATTGAGATAACAACATTAGAAGAATCAAACAAGTCAGAACAGGATCCCTTATTTTGTCAATTTCTGGACACAAGAGAATAGGGCACAAACAAACCTGCATGTCCCCAGTGAGGAGAACAGGTTTCAAAGAGTCGTACAGTCCAAAGTAGAGACCACGGTAGACAATGATACCAACACAGGAGATGTTAAAGCCACGGTAAAGTCCAGCGATACCATCTGACTTTAGGGTCTTCTTGTACACATCAACAAGACCATTGAACTGCCTTTCACCTCCCTTCTTGGCAGCCTTAGAGTCATTGGCAAGACGGGTACGTGCGTAGTCGAGAGAGTACACAAAGAGAAGGGAAGATGCACCAGCAGCACCTCCAGATGCCAAGTTACCAGCAAACCACTTCCAGTAGCCATCCCTGTCTTTCTTGAAGTTGAAAAGCCTCTTGAAGTAATCTTTGAATGCAAAGTTCAAGGCCTAGCAAGGGCAAGATGGCTCAGTAACCAATGCATCATATAGTACTAAACATTTTTTTCAGGAGCAAAGAAGTGAAACTTAACCAACCTGAGTGGGGAAATAACGGATGACATTAGCGGTGTTTCCTCTCCACAAAGAACCAAAACCTTCATCCTTGATTGTCCTGCCGAAACAGTCACCAATACCCTTGTAGGGCTCAGAGAGCCTGCCAGCCTTGAGCATTTCATCCTGGTTCTGGATCAAAAGCTTGACACGCTCAATGGGAGCAGCTGCGGTCTTTGACACAGCAGCAGAAACACCACCCATCAGAAAATCAATGGCAAAGTTAGTGAACCCTTTCTCTCCTGGAGCTTGGACAAACACAGGAGAAGCAATTGATGTAATCCGAGATGTGGCCGCAAGAGAACACTGAAACGCAGCATTGGAGTAGTTCCCGTATGCTGCACGCCTTTGGTATGTAGCAGGCCTCTGGAAAGCCGAGGAGGCATAATCATGAATGTCCTGAGAAACACTCGAGCGCAGAAAGTGGCCAGAAGCCTTCTGCATAATCGTGGGGTGCTGAGTCTGATCAACCATTTTGACCTCTGCAAAATTAAGCAACCCTTAGTCAGCTATATAAGGCATGGACTCTGTAAGACTTCAGCAAATGCTTTTATGCGCCACAGAAACACATTGAAGCAGTTCGATTTGAAAATTGTCGTATCCACCAACAAAATAGGAGAAGCTACAGGTAAAAAAAAGAAGTGAAAACACCCAAAAATGATGAAGAAAACATGGGATTGGTTTCCTAAGAAATGAGCTATACAGAGGTACGACTCTGACGCATGAGATGGAGCTCAAAATGAAATATGTAACATATCAATCCAAATGTTACCCTGTGAAATGATGCGACCCAGAAACTAAAACACGAGCATACTCGAAGCAAAAAAATCTTCAATAATGAGGTCCGCAGAACAGATCCATGAATTAGTAACTAGATGGCATCAATTACAAACAACAGAGTCGAAAATTTTCGAGGATTACTCAAGCAGATTAGATTAAAGAAATAGATCTGTTCTATCAAAACATGAACACTCAACGCATCAGATCTTCAGCACTAAACTATATAATTTTTACCTTGTTGATAAAAAACAGAGAAACAGATGAACAAAAGCGAGAAACAAAGAGATTTAAAGCGACAGAGATCCAAACTTACCTACGGGAATCGATGGCTAAGCAAAATTCGAGGAGCGAGATTCTTCGCCCTTTCTTGTCGGAGCTGAGCGAAGAAGAATGGGAGAATTTTCTTTGTGGCAAAGATACTGTTGCCTTTTATTGGCTCGAGAAATAAGGTCAGTGAATGGAAATAATCAGGTGTAACGCTCTCCATGTGCGCTAAGGAATCACAACCCGTTGAATATGATTACTAAGTGGAAATAATAGGTTACGACTCGGTTAATTGGCCGTAGATCTTTTCAGCGTTCTTGCGCCGGGAATTTTGAATGTTATTGGCGATCTGCTGGATTTGAATGTCGACCGTTTACACGGTGAACTTTAGCATTTCTCGATTAAAACCACAAGTTCAGTCCATCAAAAGGTCGATTTATGTTTGGAAAAGTAATTGCAAGTTATATCCCATCACATACGATTAGTATCTACAATTTCTAAATATATCTAAAATATATGAAGTATATAGATAATATAGTAACATTTATAAATTATTATTGGATATGTATTTTTGATTAGTCGAAATCTTAATCCACAAAATTAATTCGGTGGGTTAGTCTAACCCTATTCAAAATCGACAATTTTCTCTATATAATAAAAGTTATATTTTTTTATAACATATAACCGTTACAAACTAATCATTACAACTAACCGTGCGTAACTATGACAAATATGATAAATAAACAAATAAAAATATATCGTAGTCACGAATATGACAAATAAATCAATAATAATATATCGTAAGTGGTAGTCCGTCGCACATAAACGAAAATCCTTAATATATTATTTGAGAAATATTTTAAGAAAATAATTTTATTTGAACATGTTATTAACCGAAATATCAGGATGATGTATCATCAACATAATAAATTTTAAATAAATATATAAATTGATTTAAGTTAGTACAATAATTATGATATATATCATTGTTATTAATTTGGTTAGAGAATCAATGTATTTTGTTAAACTAACCAAAAAATACTATTAAATTCGTAAAAACAATTATTTTTTTGTTATTAATTTACGTATACAAAAATTATTACTAAAATAATTTTAACTAGTTAAAATTATATAAATATTTAATTTATATTTAATAATAAATAATATTATATAATTTACGAATATTTTTCTGGTAGATTTATCTAGTTACTATTAATTATGAGGCATTTGCAAAATTGACCTAAAATTTGTCTTCAATTGCAAGTTTGACAATTAAAATTTTTTTTTGCAAAACTATCTTTCTATCTCTATTTTATCCTTCAACAATAACTTTATTTACAACTTTGCCATTAACTTAAAAAAAAAACAAAAACAACACAAAGACCATTATGAACAAATTTTTTAAAAATATTACGAAAATGCCATCTTTTCAATGCATACAACCATCATTATCGTGGTTATTGGGAGAAAAACATTTTATTCCTATCAAAGCAGACTTCTCGGAAAAGTCTACGACGTTTATTCCTATCAAAGCAGACTTCTCAGAGAAGTCTGTTTTGATAGGAATAAAAATTGCTTTGGCGAGAAAAACAGTTTATTCCTATAAAAGCAGACTTCTCAGAGAAGTTTGCTTTTATAGGAATAAAAATTGCTTTGGTGAGAAAAAAAGTTTATTCCGATCAAAGCAGACTTCTAAGAGAAGTCTACTTTGGCGAGAAAAACATTTTATTCCTATCAAAGCAGACTTCTCGGAGAAGTTTGCGACGTTTATTCCGATCAAAGCAGACTTTTCGGAGAAGTCTGCTTTGATAGGAATAAAAATTGCTTTGGCGAGAAAAACAGTTTATTCCTATCAAAGCAGACTTCTCGGAGAAGTCTGCGACGTTTATTCCGTCTGCTTTGATAGGAATAAACGTGGCAGACTGCGAGAAGTCTGCTTTGGTGACAAAAACATTTTATTCCTATCAAAGCAGACTTCTCGGAGAAGTCTGGGACGTTTATTCCGATCAAAGCAGACTTCTCCGAGAAGTCTGCTTTGATAGGAATAAAAATTGTTTTGGCGAGAAAAACATTTTATTCCTATCAAAGCAGACTTCTCCGAGAAGTCTGCGACGTTTATTCCGATCAAAGCAGACTTCTCGGAGAAGTCTGCTTTGATAGGAATAAACGTCGCAGACTGCGAGAAGTCTGCTTTGGTGACAAAAACATTTTATTCCTATCAAAGCAGACTTCTCGGAGAAGTCTGCTTTGATCGGAATAAACCTCGCAGACTTCTCGGAGAAGTCTGCTTTGATAGGAATAAACTGTTTTTCTCGCCAAAGCAATTTTTATTCCTATCAAAGCAGACTTCTCCGAGAAGTCTTCTTTGGCGAGAAAAATATTTTATTCCTATCAAAGCAGACTTCTCCAAGAAGTCTGTTTTGATCGGAATAAACGTCGCAAACTTCTCCGAGAAGTCTGCTTTGATAGGAATAAACTGTTTTTCTCGTCAAAGCAATTTTTATTCCCATCAAAGCAGACTTCTCCGAGAAGTCTGCGATGTTTATTCCGATCAAAGCAGACTTCTCGGAGAAGTCTGCTTTGATAGGAATAAACGTCGCAGACTGCGAGAAGTCTGCTTTGATCGGAATAAATGTCGCAGACTTCTCGGAGAAGTCTGCTTTGGTGAGAAAAACAGTTTATTCCGATCAAAGCAAATTTAGTATGTGTACAATGATCTAATCAAATTCATTAATTTTTTACCGCAGATAATGGTCCAAATCGTTGTTGTTTGTGGGGAGTGGACTATTACAAAGACTTGAAATTTTTCTGTGGATAATATAGGAGGAGGAAAAATGTTTGTAATTGAGGATGATGATTACTTTGTTGATGAAGATGAGAATAAAGTTTACTCGAATGCTGAGGATTACATTCTTTAAGGTAAAGTAAAAGATGAATAAATTCAGTTTTAGTGTTGAGTATCTCAGAAAATTAAGTTACGAGTAAGGACAAAATATAAAGTTTGCTCAGAAGTCTGCAAAGAAGCCTGCCGAGAAGTCTGCAAAGAAGTCTGCGAGATTTATACAACAAAGTTTGCCGATATAAGTGTGTAGTTTCTGAAACATGTAACCAATCAATTCAATTAATTTGAAGACACAATGTTATCGATGTTGTTTTACAAAAACATCTAACACTATCTTGTTAACTTAGTATTTTGATGGAATTGTTTATACATATCTTTCAGTTCTTGTTCTTTCTTGTTATTAGGAAGTATGCATTAAGTATCTTAAATATGCACTAAGTCCTTAACTATGTATAAAAATTTATACTAATATTTATGTTTTTAATGGTTGTCATTTTGTAATTTTATAAGTATGATTTGACTTGAGTTGATTGAAAGGTGATTGACATACAACTAATAGTTTATTATAATTCTGAAAAAGTTGATTGAAAACTGACTGATAAGGTGGAGTGATGGGAGCTAGTGATAGGTATAATAAAGTTGACAAAAATTCATTTAAAATATGACCAAAAATACGAACGAAGTCTGCAATTATTAATGAAGTCTGCAAGTGAAGTCTGCATTTGTAATGAGAACGTGTTGTGAAGTCTACAACTGAAGTCTGCAATACGAAAATCTATTGATTCAAAAACCAAAGTCAAATTCAAAACGTAAGAAAAAAACTCAAAAACATCCACAAAAACTGTAAAACCACCATAAATTTCAAGGGGAATTTCAAACATCTATTGAAAATCTTTAAAAAACCATTAAAAATCACTTTAAAAGCAACTAAAACAACAATATTACTTTTTGTGAATCTTTTTCCAGATCTACAACAAAAAAAATGAGAAATAAGATAAGAATATAAGAACTCCGCAACTGAAGTCTGCAATTGAAGTCTGCAACTGAAATCTGCAAACCTGTAATGAAGTCTGCAACACGAAAATCCATTAATTCAAAAATGAGTGTCAAATTCAAAACGTAAGAAGAAAACTCAAAAACAACAACAAAAAACTATAAAACCACCATAAATCTCAAACATCTATTGAAAATCTTAAAAAAACCATATAAAATTTTAAAAACTATTAAAAATCACTTTAAAAATCTAGTAAAACAACAAAATTAGTTTTTGTAAATCTTTTTTCTAGATCTACAACAATAGAAAATAAAACATAAGATAAGAATATAAGAAAAAATTAAGAAAACAACAAAAAAAACAAAATCTCTAAAACAATAAAAAACGTAACAACTAGTAAAAATAACAAATTTACATCTTTAGATCTCGTGACTTCCTTTTTTAGATCTACAAAAATACAAGATGAGAAATGAGATAAGAATATAGGAAAAAACTTAAGAAAATAACAAACACAACAAAAATCACAAAAACTATGAAAAATTTAAAACTAATAAAAGCAACAAACTTACGTTTTTAGATCTCTTCACTTCTTTTTCCAGATCTACAACACTATAAGACGAGAAAGAGTGTTATAAAAATAACAAAAGATCTAAACAATAAAAATATTCTAAAATCACAAACCCAAAACCATATAAACAAAAAAAAACTTACCTTTTTCACATCTCATGATTTTTTTCTAGATCTACAAAATAACAAGATGACAAAGAACATGAGAAGAGAAGAAGAAAAGAAAAGAGGGGAGGTAAAACGAGAAGAAGAGAAAATTTACCTTGTAGTCATTTTTGGAGGATGGAGGCTCCCACGTTTTTTTTTTTTGGAAATGAAATTATGATAAAATTTTAGGGTTACCTTCTTTATATATGGAGAGTTAAATTTGGTTAGGTTAAAAACTGTCAATTTCCGGTTTGCGCAGACTTCTCGAAGTCTGCTTTAGTGAAAAAAATAGTTTATTCCGGCTGAAGCAGACTTCGAGAAATCTGCTTCGTATTTTTACATTACCCTAAACTCTAAATTGAAAAAAACGGTTTAGTTACATTTAATTTCCGGTTTGTGCAGACTTCTCGAGATATCTGCTTTGTTAAATCTACGACAACATCTCGAGAAGTCTGCGTAACCCTAAACCCTAAATAATAAGATTCACTAAATGTGCAAAAGTTTTGTTAAAAATTGGATGAATATGTTGAAGATAGTTAAGTAAATGCAAAACTCAAACAATTTCTTTTAAAAATTTGTAAATCTAAATTTTCAAATTTATCACATGATATTTCAAATTCTAGCATGAATTCTCTACACAAACATCAACTATTAACCCACAACACATAACAACAAAAACTAGCAAATATTTTATATCATTAGATCGAATCTAATCTACTTATTTTTGAATTCATTATAACTTTTACGTGCTTTTGATATGTATATAAACTATGTTAATAACAATTTTAATTTTTTTAAATATTTCAAAATTTTTATTTGATTTAGGTAATTTATTTACAAAGTAGACTTCATGGAGTCTGCTTCAGCCGGAATAAACTGTTTTTCTCACCAAAGCAGACTTCTCCGAGAAGTCTGCTTCAACCGGAATAAACTGTTTTTTTCACTAAAGCAGACTTCTCGGAGAAGTCTGCTTCAGCCGGAATAACCTGTTTTTCCTACCAAAGCAAACTTTTCCGAGAAGTCTGCTTTGATAACAAAAAACATGCAGGGACTGAAACGTAATTGACATTTCAACATTATTTTTTAGACCAAAGGAGTGTTCAGTAATTTCTCCACCCTCATAGATTAGTTTTGCAAAAAAAATGTAAATTGTCAAACTTGCATTTGAAGTCAAGTTTTATGTCATTTTTAGCGATTCCCCCGTTAATTATTAATTATAGAGCTCGCGATAAGAAAAAAAAAAAATGGAATCTCTGTAAGCTCAATAAAAAGCGTGAGCCCAGTAAAGCCCAATTCAGTTACCTTCATCCTCTGACCAGTTTCTTCTCTTTGCTCGACAGAGCAACCAGCTGATCAACTTATACTCATTTATAGGGTTCCTATCTCCTGTCTGCAATAATATGGCTTTAGCTGGTCGTATTAGATCTGGGATTTCCTTCCTCAAGAACGTCTCCGTATCGGATTCTGTCTCCTCTGCGAGATCCTTTCCTCGCGGAGCGCCGCTTATCCCTGCGGTAATCGTATTCTTACGAATCAAATCTCGACTCCAGTGTTTTGGTAGGAATCAAATCGATCCGATCGTATGATTTGCGTGATAACAGGAGAGGATGACAATATCCTATTTTCGCGTTTACATTGTTCTGCATTTGATGTTTTTGAAGCTCCTTAATTGTATCTGTTATTCTTCTTAGATTTTCCCGAGTATGCTATTAATTAGTATTTACTTTTTTTTTCTATCGCAGTTGAGAGATTATGCAACTGCTTCGGCTCAAAAGTCCGGTAATGTTAAGGTACACGCCCTTATATGCGCTATCAACTACGTGATCCTTACACTTCAATTTTTAGTACTTCCTAGGAGATTGCTCTTTTTCTAGTTAATTATCAACTAAGGTTGATATTGCATGTATGTGTATACATCATAGTATTTCATAGATGTGAGAATAGCCATAATGGCTTGGATTGTTGGATTAGCATGAACTGAACCGATTCATAGCTGAATTTTGTTCCATTAATATTTGTTGTGTTCTTAGATTGTGTACATTGTTTTAGGTGCCTGTGGCTTTAGTTGGTGAATCTGGGAACTTTGCTTCGTGGCTGTACATTGCAGCTGTGAAACTTAATGCCTTGGAAAAGATTGAGGCGGATCTTTCCGAGATGATCGAGGCAATGAAAACAAGCCCTACTTTTGCACAGTTTACAAAAGATCCCTCTGTTCCTAGAGAGACAAGACTGGCTGCTATTATGGATGTTTGTGGTCAAGCAAAGTTTGCGGAACCCACAAAGAATTTCCTCTGTATGTAACCAAGTTCAAAAAGATGCCCTGTATTATGATTTTGGTCGACAATGATAAAAAAACTTGGCTGTTTTTCTAAAACAGCTTTGTTAGCCGAGAATGGAAAGCTGAAGAACCTAGAGGTGATTGTGAAGAAATTTATGCAGCTGACAACAGCACATAGGGGTGACGTCAAAGTTTTGGTCACCACAGTCATGGTAAAGCTATAGTTTGATACTTTAATCTCGTAAAGAAACCATAAATCAGCATTGTGGATTTAAACTAATGTTTGAACCGACAGCCACTTCCCGCTGCTGAAGAGAAGGAACTGAAGGAGACGCTCCAGGAGATAATTGGAGAAGGGAAGAAAGTAACTGTGGAACAGAAGGTATGTAATATGATGGTTGATCACAGGCTTTGTGATCATAAAGTCGGAATCTAAACACCGGTTATATGGTGGTAATTGCAGATAGATCCGAGTATCTATGGTGGGCTAATAGTAGAGTTTCAACAAAAGGTGTTGGACATGTCTATCAGGACGAGGGCACAGCAGATGGAAAGGCTTCTCCGTGAACCTGTTGACCTCAGCAACCTCTGAAAAATATAACAATTTCCTCAAGCGAAGAGCAGAAAATGGAAACATGTTTGTGTCATTATTGACAAATAAATATGATCCTCCAGGGAAACAAAATATAGCACTTTCTCGTTTTGAATTTTTGTCGTTGCAATTACATATCTTTTGTTTGCTTTAAAATTAATTTTTAGGGACAACAGATTACGATCAAATTATTATAATTATCGTAGTTTTTGTTTAGATTGGCAATTTGATAAAGAAACAGACACGATTAAGGTGTAAATAATTACCAAGAAGCAAAACGAGAAAATGAAGGTGCCATGATTCCTGCTCTAATGATCAGTGAGAGCACCGTCAATTTTGTATTTCCCTTAGTTTTCTTAACACCGTTGAGAAAGCAACTTTCTTAATCTAAAATCAGGTAAATTAGAACTTACCTCATCTATAGGAAAATAAATTTTCAATTTTCTCAAATTTCAGAGGCCGTGACATCAAAAGAACTTACCTTAGCACCGGCTATCTCTATAACTCTAACCTTAAGATACTGTTCTTTCTAGAACGAAACCCCTAGATTCGTTCATAATCCATTGATCAGAGATGCTGCGAGTAGCAGGGAGGAGATTTTTGTCTGTTTCGCAGAGATCTTCGGCTGCGACTTCCTTCGTGTTCTCCCGAAACAATACCTTTTCCGATGCCGTCGAATCCTTTTCAGCCCCCGGTTCCGTCGCCTCTACAGATCTTTTATCTTTCAGTTCTTACCACGGGAGCCTTATTAGAGGTCTGCCTATCTACATCCTTGGATTGATTTTAATTATGGTTTTCATTTCTGGTGCTTGCAGTTTTATTGATTGAATGTTCTTAACCCAAAAAAATTATCATTTTTCCCTTGGCCCGGAATGATTGAGATTCCCTACGCAATGATCCGTGGGAACAGACGTGTTATCTGTTTTAAATTCCATGAATTACCGTTTATTAAACCAATGATCCGTGTTTGCAGCTCCTTGCTGGAATAGTTTTGCCTTCTATTATTACGTATTTTGTCCAGAAAGAAACGGACATTCGAGTTGATCGATCGGATATGAATTGATCCGTTCTAATATTATCCACTGTTTGAGGAAAGTTTCTTGCTTGTAAAATCTTTGGGTGCTTTTTCTAAAACTTGAGCTTGTCTTTGTGAATCCATTTATTTCTTCATTATTGTGGAGGTGGATGTCCATGTTAACTATACTTTGTTTGGAGGATTTATACTAGCTAAAAAGCATGATTAGGAACCTGCATCTGGAATCTATGTTTGCGGACTTTTGTTGCGTTGTAAGCATTTCGGTAATGCAAAGCCGTCTGATCAATGATCAATGAATTTATTTTTGCGTTTGTTTGCATTTTTAGTTTTAAATGAAAATGATGTCATGGTAGAATATCTTGGATGAATTTCTTATACTCCTGCATTATTCTCTCACCTCATAAATTTCATTTTGATGTACTTATGTCTTGATAGTAGTAGTCCTTCTTCATTGTCATTTCTTGAATATTTTGTTGCTTAATACTTATTTTTGTAGATCACTTTTGACCCAAAAAAAATTTACCTTGATGTGAATATATTGATGCCTCATGCTATTTTCAGGTTTCTCTTCTCAAGTCCTTACCCAAGAAAACCAGATAGGTTTTGCTTCAGAACTCCCAGCCACCATCGAAGCTGTTAGAACACCCAACTCAAAGATTGTCTATGACGACCATAACCATGAGCGTTACCCACCTGGTGACCCTAGCAAGCGTGCATTTGCCTATTTTGTCTTGTCGGGTGGGAGGTTTGTTTATGCCTCTGTTATCCGCCTTCTTGTTCTGAAGCTTGTTGTAAGCATGTCTGCTAGTAAAGATGTCCTTGCCCTTGCATCCCTTGAGGTTGACCTTGGAAGCATAGAACCGGGAACTACGGTCACAGTAAAGTGGCGTGGAAAGCCCGTCTTTATTAGGCGAAGAACAGAAGATGACATTAAGCTGGCAAATAGCGTGGATCTTGGATCTCTGAGGGATCCACAAGAAGACTCAGTTAGGGTAAAGAATCCGGAATGGTTAGTTGTGGTTGGAGTCTGCACTCATTTGGGGTGCATCCCCTTGCCTAATGCAGGTGATTATGGGGGTTGGTTTTGTCCGTGCCACGGTTCACATTACGATATTTCTGGAAGAATTAGGAAAGGACCTGCACCTTACAATCTGGAAGTACCAACCTACAGCTTCTTGGAAGAGAATAAGTTATTCATTGGCTGATTAACACTGCACAACAATTAGTGTCTTAGTCTCAGTGAAAAGAATAAGTTCTTTCATATGTTTTTTAAATATATACATGTAGTGTGGAAGTTATCTTTCATCACACTTTTGTCTCTCAGTAAGATTGTCTTGTTTTGCTGAATAGTTTAAACCTGTCAGTGTCACTATTGGTCATCACAATTGAGCCAGAAAACTTGCTGTTTTTTCAATGAAAGTTGTGATTTCCTGGTCATCCCAAATATATAAGAACATGATTATTTCCCAAGAACAAATCCATTATACGAGTTTGTCTTACTAGCTGTTGCATTACTCTCTGTTGATCACTTCTTGAGTGTGATCTCTTCTAGTGACTTTGAGGTATTTGCTTGTGAATCTCATGAGTAGAGATTTTTCTCTTGAAACTAATTCGCATCAACTTCATGATCGCAACGAACAAAAGATTTGTACAACTTCCTCCTAATATGATTCGCCGGACACATTTGTTAGCTAATCCAATTCTATTTAGTAAAGTTTGCTAAAATCCATCTATTACAACTATATCTCATTTAAAAAAGAAATCTATACCCAAAATAGAAAAGAGACAAACTAAAAAATCTCAACTTGTAAAAAAAAAAACGAAAGTGAAGTGGCCACGCCCATCAAAATCCTCGTAGTATATTAACCTTCAGTAAAAACAAATTGACGTTTCCTCGGAGACTGTCTTTTCTAAGGGACTATTGCATTAGAATCGCCCTTCCCTACTCTTAGAATTCTGTTCTTGCTAGAGCGAAACCCTAGATTCTATCCATAACACATTCATCAGAGATGCTGCGAGTAGCTGGGAGGAGACTTTTGTCTGTTTCGCAGAGATCTTCAACTGCCATCTCCTTCGTCGTCTCCCGAGACCATACCCTCTCGGTTGGCGGCGACTCGTCTTCAACCACTAAATGCGTCGCCTCTGCAGATGTTTTATCTTTCAATTCTTTCCACATGAGCCTTATAAGAGGTCTACAGATCTACTACCCTTTCTTTCTCTGGATTCAATTTCATTTCTGGTGTTGTTTGCAGTTTTATTGATTGAATGATTCAAACACACAAACCCTTTTTTTTGCTTGTATGAGTCCCGGGAAGGATTTGATAATCTGAGTATGGTATGTAAGCGATGATCCGTGGGAACAAACACGTTATATGATTTGAATTCCATGAACTAGACCGTGTATTGGAGCTTGCTGTACCTTTTCGTTTCATTCCTCTCCTTTCTGGAATAGTTTTGACCAGTAAGTTCAGAGAATGCAGGGAATTTTGAGTTGATTGATCGGATATGTATTGTTTGATGATGAAAGCTTCCTGTTTGTAAATCTTTAGGCTGCGTTATCCATTGTGTGATTCACACTGCCTTCTTGATTTCTGAAATTCTGGTCTTGTTGTATGTTTCATGCTATTCTCAGGTTTCTCTTCTCAAGTCCTTACCCAAGGAAACGAGATAGGTTTTGTTTCGGAAATCCCAGCCACCGTCGAAGCTGTCAAAACACCAAACTCAAAGATTGTCTATGACGACCATAACCATGAGCGTTACCCACCTGGTGACCCTAGCAAGCGTGCGTTTGCCTATTTTGTCTTGTCGGGTGGGAGGTTTGTTTATGCCTCTGTTATCCGCCTTCTTGTTCTGAAGCTTGTTGTAAGCATGTCTGCTAGTAAAGATGTCCTTGCCCTTGCATCTCTTGAGGTTGACCTTGCAAGCATAGAACCGGGAACTACCGTCACAGTAAAGTGGCGTGGAAAGCCCGTCTTCATTAGGCGAAGAACAGAAGATGACATTAAGCTGGCAAATAGCGTGGATCTTGGATCTCTGAGGGATCCACAAGAAGACTCGGTTAGGGTAAAGAATCCGGAATGGTTAGTGGTGGTTGGAGTCTGCACTCATTTGGGGTGCATCCCCTTGCCTAATGCAGGTGATTATGGGGGTTGGTTTTGTCCGTGCCACGGTTCACATTACGATATTTCTGGAAGAATTAGGAAAGGACCTGCACCTTACAATCTGGAAGTACCAACATACAGCTTCTTGGAAGAGAATAAGCTACTCATTGGCTGATGAACACTGCACAACAATTACTGTATGGGTTCTATTGAACTTCATCTGTTTCTTTTTGTTATTATATTTTTCCGGCATATTAGAGCAAGATTTGTCTTGTTTTTGCTGAATAATACAAACTTGTCATATTTGCTGTACCAATACAGCTTCTTATTGGTAAATCCACAAAACGATGCGTAGAAACTGTATTCGCAAGACAGTCTCGTGAGTTCTCAATCATACAAAGTACCTAAATTGTATACAGGGTTAGTGTCCATAATTATTATGGGCTGTATTGTAGTTCAATTCTGTACAAATAAAAACAAAACCATTATAAAGCTTTGAATCCTTAACACATTTTTCTTAAACAATTATATTTCCCAAGTGTGTTATGTTTTTTCAAAATTTGGTTATGAATATTTCTCTTCTAATTATTGGATCTCAGCTGTGTCATAGATACACATTTGGGTACATTATAGGGAGGATTAAAGAGTTAACTGTATTGTGTTTTCTTGAGATACGGAAATGACATCTCCCGACCCTTGTGAAGTAGCAATGGTCATTGCAAATTGGCGAAAATTACAACCCAAAGGTCTTTGCTTGACTATGCAACCTATCATGCCAATCATAAGACAGTTTCCTGTGTATTATTATTTTATTTACAAGGTGGCTTCCTTATGAAATGTAATTATAACTAAGCCAATAAAAAACTTTAATCATATAAATTTAGTGAAATGAATTTATACGTCAAATTAAAATTTTGCATTTACTTGTAAACTATACAAGAGTAACATATTTTCATAAATTGTACTTTTATGACATCATAAGGACGTAGAAAATAGTCAACTATCAGCATCTATCACATACCATAATATAATATTTATTTCGCCGTTTGCGTTTCCGACCTAACTCAAAACTCACCAACCCTGTTTCTGCTGTTTTTCTATTTCTCCTCCGATCAAACCAATAAAAAGTTTCGTACTTTACTCAACGCAAAAATGGCTACCATTTCGAATCTCGTTAATCTTACTCGCTCTACTTCCGTTCACTCCAGTCCCAGATCTTCTTCTTCTTCTTCCGTCTTACCCAGATCCTTGGTTGATTTCCGCGGTAGAAGCGGTTTGAACGCGAAACTTTCCTCTTCTCAGCTTTCTCTTCGTTATAATCAACAATCGAGACCTTCCCTCTTGTAAGTGCATCCATCTATCCATCTATGCATGTGTTTGTCTGTTTCTCGTTCTGGGTTTTATTGTGTCTTATGCTGGTTAACTTTTTTGATGTGATGGATTAAGAAAAAGCAACTCCTTTTTTCGTGTATGTGTGTGTGTGTGAAGAAGCTGATTTTGGGTGATGATGAATGTGTCCTGTTTCGTTTTTGGTTAATTTTCAGTGTCAGATGTTCAGTCTCTGGTGATAATGGAAGTGATTGGAAGAGAACGACTCTTCACGATCTGTATGAGAAAGAAGGTCAGAGTCCTTGGTATGATAACCTCTGTCGTCCTGTCACTGATCTTCTCCCGCTCATTGCCCGTGGCGTCAGAGGCGTCACTAGCAATCCTGCGGTAATATTTCTTCATATCTTTCTTCTCATCTCTGTGGTTTGGCTTTTTTTTATTAATTGTTTGTCTTTCACTGTTTAAACCTTTGCAGATCTTCCAGAAAGCCATATCGACTTCAAATGCCTATAATGATCAGTTCAGGTATTCCTTTTTCTACATTGTTGATGCATATCAATATTTTAAGTAAATGGAAATGATTTATTTCTTTTTAAAAGAATGTAGAATTTTCTTTCTTTCTTTTTCACATGTAAACACACAAACTTAGAAATTGGCGTTTGAAACAATTGAAGCAGCGGTTGTCTTGACCTGTGGTTGTTAATACACGTACATGCTAATAAAACTTTAGCATTCTTGTCCTATGTGAAAAGTTCACTGATCTGTTCATAACAGCTCTGATGGAAACTTGTTTCTTGTTTCGTTTTCTCCCATCTTAATTTTGGATGCATACACTATCAGGTCACTTGTGGAGTCGGGAAAGGACATTGAAAGTGCGTATTGGGAACTTGTGGTGAAGGATATTCAGGATGCATGCCAACTTTTTGAGCCAATCTATGACCAGACAGAAGGTGCGGATGGCTATGTCTCTGTTGAAGTTTCACCTAGACTTGCTGATGATACCAAAGGGACTGTTGAAGCTGCTAAATTTCTTCACAAGGTTGTCAACCGGCGTAATGTCTACATTAAGATTCCTGCTACTGCTCCATGCATTCCGTCCATCAGGGATGTCATTGCATCTGGAATAAGTGTCAATGTCACGGTAACTTTCCCAAATGTGTAGCGTTATTCATGTCTTTATTACAACTTGTTGAAGAACTTCAAAGGAAAATTAGTTATAATACTTCAGATTCTTGTAGAGTGTGATGGCGTGCTATGTCACTGGATTTCTAGGCTGGTTTGTAAACTGAAACTAGATTAGTTCGAATGAATGGATGCTCTGATGTTGCGTTTTCTAAATCTTGTTTCTCATCCGGCCTTGTGATATAGCCTTGTTTTGTTCTGTTCCAGCTTATATTCTCAATCGCCAGATATGAAGCAGTGATAGATGCATATTTGGATGGCCTCGAGGCATCTGGACTTGATGACCTCTCTAGAGTAACCAGTGTTGCTTCCTTCTTTGTCAGTCGGGTGGACACTCTCATGGACAAGATGCTTGAGAAAATTGGTACCCCAGAAGCCCTAGATCTCCGTGGCAAGGTAATGCTTGGTTCATTGCTGAGAATCTTACACCAGCTACTGTGAATTGAGTATGAGCTTATGACACGGATTATACTCCTGTAGGCGGCTGTGGCTCAAGCTGCATTAGCATACAAGCTGTACCAGAAGAAGTTCTCAGGTCCAAGATGGGAAGCTCTGGTTAAGAAAGGTGCCAAGAAACAGAGGCTACTCTGGGCATCAACAAGTGTTAAGAACCCAGCATACTCCGACACCTTATATGTTGCTCCTCTCATCGGACCTGACACTGTGAGTCATCATCCTTTTGTTTGTTGAGTATTTAAGTCGATATCAAGTAGGATTAGAGATTAGTGGTCAAATGTTGAAGATCCAAATGCTGTAGTAATGCTATGGAAGTATATTCCTAAGCTTTGGAATCTGTAAACAAGCGATTCTATCTTGTTTTTTATTTTTATTTTAGGTGTCAACCATGCCGGATCAAGCCCTGGAAGCATTCGTAGATCATGGAACTGTTAAGAGGACAATAGATGCGAATGTATCAGAAGCGGAAGGGATTTACAGTGCAATAGAGAAGCTGGGAATAGACTGGAACAAGGTAGGAGAACAGTTGGAAGAAGAAGGAGTAGATTCTTTCAAGAAGAGTTTCGAGAGTCTGCTTGGTACACTGCAAGAGAAGGCCAACACTCTCAAACTTGCCAGCCATTAAGGAAACAAGCTTTGCTTCGATCATCATATTCTGTTTTCGGTGGTAATAAAATAAAAAATGAACCTTTGGCTTCTGTTCTTCAACCATATCCTTTGTTAAGTTGTTATATGGCTTTCACTTTGATGTTCACAATATGTACTCTTTTATGTTATTTGTTGTTGAATACATGAGGAGGTTTCTACGATTTTACTAAAACATTATTGCATTTTGGTTTTTAGATTTGTTGAATGGTATTATCCATACCACCGATAAAATTATTTGTAACCTGATTTGAATAAAAATGAGTAATATTTGATTTATATCATTCTTAATATATTAACTAAGCCATTTTAAAAAAGGAACAATATATAAAAATGAGTATTTGATCTATTATAAAAATACTCAAATAATAAGCAAATATCTGGAGACTGTTGAATAATAATAGAGAGATAGAGATTTTAATTATTATACTGATTTTATTAATCTTATAAATTTTACAGAAGAAGAAGAGAGAAAGAAGGAAAAGAGAAAGTTACTTCATCTGAATGAAGTAACATACGTATTTATAGAGAAAGAGTAAGTCGGCAAACGTAAGTTTACATAAATAATCAGACGACATTGTTGACTTTTTCAACACTCCCCCTTGATTATTTATTATTATTAAATTATTGCGTTCTGCCTCGTTAAAAACCTTATCATGTAAAAACCCAACGGGATAAAAATCATGATAAGGGAAAAAGAGTACAGATACGCAATCTCCCCCTCGAAAAGATAGATATGTTTCCTTTTATAAGTCTCGCAGATGACGCATTCCAATATTCTGAACGTGTTTTCTGAACGTTGTCGTAGGAAGCGCCTTTGTAAACAAATCTGCTGCATTATCACTTGAACGAATGTACTCGACGTTAAGTTCTTGATTTTTCTCAAGTTCTTGGATATAGGAGAAAAATCTCGGAGGAATATGTTTTGTTCGGTCACTCTTGATGTAACCTTCTTTGATTTGGGTCACACATGCAGCATTATCTTCGAATAATTTTGTTGGCTCCTTATTGTTGATTAATCCACTTGCTCCTTCTATATGTTGAGTCATAGATCTGAGCCATACACATTCTCTGCAAGCTTCATGAAGGGCAATGATTTTGGCGTAATTTGAAGAAGTGGCAACCAAAGTTTGTTTTTGAGATCGCCACGAGATTGCAGTTCCACCAAGTGTAAAAACATAACCGGTTTGGGACCGAGCTTTGTGTGGATCCGATAAATATCTAGCATCTGTAAAACCAACTAAACCAAACTCGGGGTTTCTAGAATAAAATAATCCCAAATCAATCGTACCTTGGAGATAACGGAAAATATGTTTTATTCCACTCCAATGTCTTCGTGTAGGTGATGAACTATATCTCACAAGTAAATTTATAGCAAATGTTATATCTGGTCGAATGCAATTTGCGAGATACATAAGTCCACCGATAGCACTCATATAAGGTACTTCAGGACCTAATATGTCTTCATTATCTTCACAAGGTCGAAATGGATCCTTGTTTATATTAAGCGATCGATTAACCATTGGAGTACTCAAAGGATTCGCTTTATCCATATTAAATCGTTTCAATATTCTTTTCGTATAATTTGATTGATGCACAAATATCCCATCTTGGAAATGTTCAATTTGGAGTCCTAGACAAAATTTTGTTTTTCCAAGATCTTTCATTTCAAACTCTTCTTTCATATGTGTTCTTGCATTATCAACTTCCTTTTGAGTTCCAATTATATTCAGGTCATCTACATAAACAGCAATGATCACAAAGCCTGATGAGAATTTATTTATAAATACGCAAGGACATATCGCATTGTTAATATATCCTTTTTTCAACAGATATTCACTTAAGCGATTATACCACATACGTCCGGATTGTTTTAACCCATATAATGATCGTTGTAATTTGACTGAATATAGTTCTTTGGGTCCTTTAGAGATCTTTGATCCTTCTGGGATCTTGAATCCTTCTGGGATTCTCATGTATATATCACTATCAAGGGTTCCATACAGGTATGCAGTCACGACATCCATAGGTGCATTTCTAACCTTTTGGATGATGATAAACTCATTAAATATCTAAATGTAATTGCATCCATGACCGGAGAATATGTTTCTTCATAATCTATTCCCGGCCTTTGAGAAAATCCTTGTGCAACAAGACGTGCTTTATATCTAGTGACCTCGTTTTTCTCATTCCTTTTCTTTACAAAAACCCACTTGCACCCAACTGGCACTACATCTTGAGGTGTAATGACAATGGGTCCGAAAACATTTCTTTTTTGTAGAGAGAATAATTCATTTCTCATGGCTATTTGCCATTTTTCCCAATCAGACCTTTTTTGACATTCTGTTACAGACATTGGTTCTGCATCATCATTTTCATTTTCAATTTCTTTGGACACAGAAAAGGAGAATATTCCATTAATATCCTCTATTTCATTTCTAACCCATAATTTTCTATTTTGGGTATAGTTAATTGAAATCTCATATGTTTCTATATTGCGTTCGTCTTCTGGATGAAGTTCCACTTCACGGTTTTCAGAAACCTGTTTGCATATGTCTTCCGAACATTCCGTTTGAGTTGGTTCCTCTATAACCTTTTCACAAGTATTTTCGAGACGCTTTTTGTAAGGTTCTTCCAGAACCTTTTGATTTTGTTCTCCCAAATACTTTTTCTTACGGGGATTTTTATCTTTTGAGCCCATCGGTCTCCCCCTCTTTAACTGAACTCTGGGTTCATTTATTTTATCGCCATCAACATGTTCTACAGGAACATTAATTCTTGATGGGACATTCACATCGGGTATATATGATTTCGTCACTCGTTTTGTATCTGTGAATGCATCTGGCAACTGGTTTGCAATATTTTGCAAATGTATGATTTTCTGAACTTCCATTTCACGTTGTTTTGTGGGAGGATCAAGATACAACAAAGATGGCGTACACCATTTAATATCTTCTTGCAGTTGTTTAATTCCTCCCCCTAACGTAGGAAATTCTTCTTCATCAAAATGACAATCGGCAAATCGTGCCGTAAACATGTCACCAGTTCGTGGTTCAAGGTACCGAATAATACTTGATTATATAAATCTAATATATATTCCTAATCTTCTCTGTGGCCCCATCTTTGTTCTTTGTGGTGGGGCTATAGGAACATAAACCGCACACCCAAAAACTCGGAGATGAGATACATCAGGCTTCTGGCCAGATGTTAATTGTAATGGGGAATATTCATGATATGCACTTGGTCTTATTTGGACCAATGCTGTCGCATGCAATATAGCATGACCCCATACTGAAATTGGGAGATTTGTTCTCAATATTAATGGTCTCGCAATGAGTTGTAACCGTTTTATCAAAGACTCAGCCATACCATTTTGTGTATGAACATGCGGAACCGGATGTTCAACATCGATTCGGAGAGCCATACAATAATCATTAAAGGCTTGTGACGTGAATTCACCAGCGTTGTCAAGTCTTACTTTCTTTATAGTATAATCAGGGAATTGAGCTCTTAACCTGATTATTTGGGCAATGAATCTTGCGAAAGCCATATTTTGTGTGGTTAACAAACACACATGTGACCATCTACTAGATGCGTCAATTAAAACCATAAAATATCGAAATGGCCCACATGATGGGTGAATAGGCCCACATATATCACCATGTATTTTTTCTAAGAATACTAGGGATTCATTACTAATTTTGGCTGGTGATGGCCGAGTAATAAGTTTTCCTTGAGAACATGCTTTACACGAAAATTCGCATGATTGAAAAATCTTCTGGTTTTTCAATGGGTGGCCATTAGAATTCTGCACAATTTTTCTCATCATAACTGATCCAGGATGTCCTAGTCTTTCATGCCAGACTTTGAATGTACTCGTAAACTTCTGGTTTACCGTAATATACGATTCAATTATATTTATTTTTGTGTAATATAATCTAGAGGACATCATTGGTAATTCTTCCAATATTTGTTTCTGCTCCCATGTAATGCAAAGATATTCAATGTTATTTTTGCTCATTGTCTCTATGTGATATCCATTTGTACGGATGTCTTTGAAACTTAATAAGTTTTTATGAGACTTGGGGGAATATAAAGCATCATTTATTTCAAATTTCGTTCCCATTGGCATTGAAAAACTAGCTCTTCCGGAGCCTATGATAATATTTGCATTACCCGATATTGTATTTACGATTCCGACGGAATCTTTCATTTTGAGGTAGGAGAAAAACTTATTATCTTTAAGTATTGTATGCGTTGTAGCACTGTCTGCTAGGCATATATCTCCATTCTCACTCTCAAAATGATACATTTTCTGTATTAAAATATTGATAAAGATGTATTAATAAATGTTAAACACACATATTTCAAAATCAACTTATATTATAATAAAACTATTTTACATTAAGTAATTAAAGTTCAAACTTACATATATTTTTTTTAAAAAGACATTAAGTTTTGTTTTTGTTCGTAAGGAAACTAAATACAACTTTATATATATAACATTAAACTTAATTATTTTGTTCTTTGGTATTCTCGGAATCAACCAGAAAATCAGCAACATCGAGATATGCATTTCCATCGAAGGAAAGTCCGGGTTCATCCGAGATAAAGTTGGTTTCACTTTCTTTTCCTTTTTGTTTCTGTGATTCTTGATACAGATTAGCCAAATGTTTTGGTGTACGACAGTACGAGACCAATGACCTTTCATGCCACATCTGTAACAAACATTTTCATATTGTATATTTTGGCGTACAGCAGGTACGCGACCAACTTCATTTTCGTGGACTTTATTCTTTCTCCCGAATTTGAATTCATTAGGACGAAAAAATCTTCCTTTTCCACGTCCACGTCCACCTCCTCGTCCACGTCCACGACCACGACCATGGCCTCGACCACGTCCATGTCCTTGCCAATTATTGTAACTAGATGATGCAACATTCACTTCTGGGAATGGAGCTGATCCAGTGGGACGAGATTGATGGTTCATCATCACAAGTTCATTATTTTGTTCAGCAACAAGGAGAACTTGCATTAACTCCGAATAACGAGTATATCCCTTTGCTCGATATTGTTGTTGCAGGATTACATTTCCAGGATGAAATGTTTGGAGAGTTTTTCAATCATATCATAATCACTTACTTTTTCTCCACATAATATCATCTTAGAAGTGATTCCGAACAACGCGGAATTATATTCACTTACACTTTTATAATCTTGAAACCGGAGGTTTAACCACTCATGTTTGACTTTTGGTAAGATCACATATTTCTGGTGATCAAACCTATCTTTGAGTGATTGCCAAAGATCTGCAGGATCTTCTTTTGTGATATATTCATCTTTTAAACCATCATGGATATGGTGGCATAAAAATATCATGGCTTTTGCTTTTTTCTCATCGGATGTTGTTTCCGACCTATCGATGGTGCCAAGAAGGTCTTTTGCCTTTAAATGCATTTTTGCAGCTACTGCCCATGTCATGTAATTTTTTCCAGATATATCAAGGGCAGCTATCTCGAGTTTTGCCAAATTTGACATTATAACTATACACATAATAAAACAATGTGTTAAACATCAGTTTTATAAAAATTATTTTATAATTATTTTTTAATAAATAATCATGATAAAATTTTGGGTATAGATTTTAATTTATTATTGTTATTCTTATTATATATATTTAATAAATATGTATAATTAGTTTTAAGAATTTAAACATAATGATGACATAAATTAATTTATGATAAAATTGTAAAACATTAGTGAATATAATAACACATAAATTAAAATAATTTCTAAATATAAATTAGGAGGCAGTGCCTACCATATAATATTCAGAAGGCAGAGCCTACCATATAATATTCAGAAGGCAGAGCCTACCATATAATATTCAGAAGGCAGAGCCTACCATATAATATTTAGAAAGCAGAGTCTACCATATAATATTCAGAAGGCAGAGCCTACTATATAATATTTAGAAGGCAGAGCCTACCATATAATATTTAGGAGGCAGTGCCTACCATATAATTTAGGAGGCAGAGCCTACCATATAATATACACATGTATTAATAAAACAGAATTTTACCTTATTTTAGTATCTCAGGTAGATGGTAGAAACACTCGTGCTGATAACGTGTTGAATAATAATAGAGAGATAGAAATTTTAATTATTATACTGATTTTATTAATCTTATAAATTTTACAGAAGAAGAAGAGAGAAAGAAGGAAGAGAGAAAGTTACTTCATCTGAATGAAATAACATACGTATTTATAGAGAAAGAATAAGTTGGCAAACGTAAATTTACATAAATAATCAGACGACATTGTTGACTTTTTCAACAGAGACATCATATCTGACCAAAATATTCTTTTTTTTTATGTAAGTATTGTTTAAAAGTAGAAAATCCGGTTTACGAATTTCGTTTGGTTTGATCTTTGATTTTATCAATTCTGTGAGAAACACAAAGTAGGGAAAGTAAAAAAACATTGTTTCACAAATTCCGCTACAAAAAGGGCTCAAACATACTATTCCTACGACTGTCTAAATATACCTCAGGCCATTCATATATTGCTGCCTAGATATCACATACTGAGCCGCAGAGTAAACAATGCCTAATACCCCCAGAAGCCGAACCTGAAACACGTCGGTTGTAACCACTGCTGCAAAGCTAAGTGGCACTGTAAGCATCGGTGACGCGTCCGAGTGTTTACTGGTGTAACTCCACACGTATCTGTTGAATAAAATGTGACCTGGCGATGTGAGTATTAGGAGAGCGAGGTTCTTTACTGCAAAGAACCATTCACGGCCTCCAATCTCAATCCCCCAACCTGTGTTCCCACCGTACCAAACTTCTTCCCATACAGTGTAGAGAGAGGATAACGCCAAGTACGTTGATACCGCTAGAGTAACCGGGAAGTATCTCTGTTTATCGCCAAACCCAGATAAGAGATCAGAGTCTTGGTTCAGGAGAAGTAAGATTGGAGCCAGGAAGAATATCGCTTGGCTTGAGCCGCCGGAGATGTGGATGTTGAGGATTAAGCATATGGCAAAGCACATTATGGTGGCGACATTACCAACAGCAGGCATCCAGGCCGCTCCATCTTCTGACATTTTCTCTATTGCAAAGATTTGGATCGAGGAGGCTCGGCGTTGCTGCATCAACCTCATTCGTGTCGGGAAAATTCCCCTTGCACCGCCTTGGGTTTTTGACACACCACTTCTCTCAGAGACTTTCTCACGAAATAACGAAGTGAGCTCAAACTTAATCAAGAGAGCTATAAGCATAAATATCGCTGCATAGAGACCTAGAAGAGATGTTCTTGCACCTTCAATGGCCAACATGGTTGTGACTTTCTTATCCTCCTCCCTTGTGTCCCAACCCCAGGCAACATTATCACTGAGATCATTTTTAATTCTGACCTGCCCTTCTAACAAATATGTCACTGGAAATAGAGCCACGAGAAGGGCAAATACCCAAGGGAGCAGCTTCGTGCTTGAGGCAGATGGAAAATGGGTGAATATGACAAAAATTGAGACACACACCATTGTTATAACAATCAGGGCGTGTAGAACAGCAGCTTGCAGAAAGAATTCTGCAGATATGTAAACACCGAGAGCTAAACCC
Source organism: Pugionium cornutum (assembly GCA_018901935.1). NCBI lineage: Eukaryota > Viridiplantae > Streptophyta > Magnoliopsida > Brassicales > Brassicaceae > Pugionium > Pugionium cornutum. The sequence continues at coordinate 13,255,293 of CM032158.1, read as the reverse complement.
ATGGCAACGGAGTAAAATGCTCTCAGTTCTACCACATATTTGATTGGTATAAGAGATGTGGCAGCCGCAAGAATCAACAGGAGTGCTACAATAAGCAACCAAGATGGCCATGTCGGTTTGGATGCCATGAATCCGTAGATGGAGATGTCATCAGCTGACTGGCGAGCAGACTTGATCATATCTGAATGATAACTCCACGTCATAGGCATCGGTGGCTGCATCATAATAAACATGCATCCAGTTGCCACTACCAATACCAAGCTTCTCTTAGCTGACTGCAAAATGCAAGAAAATTCTCCTGATCACTAAAAAGCAACAACTGAACCATCTCTTTTTAGTATTAAATATCTTAAAATGAAGTCCTTAGTTGCAGCACAGCAAAAACTAGATAGTCTTACTACACAATGGAGATTAGGTGGAGGTTTATAACACGAATGCTTTCAAGAATGCAGCTATACAGAGCAATTTTCCTTCAAAACATAAATATATGTTCTTTTGTCATGCTTTAATTCCATACTGTAACCTCTAGTAGTAATCGACACTCGGAACATTTTAAATAAGCTCATAGGAATCAAGAACTAGAGGCTTGCTAAAGTAGTGCCGCTGACTTTAGGTCCAGTTAAAAATCTTCTCGAAAAACTCTTTCCTAAGTAGCACTGATAAGTGATAACTTACTGGATCCACAAATGGAAGATCAGTTCCTTTTCTAGATGACCAAACAGAAATACATCATTCGAAACAGAAGCAAAAATTATAACAGACACATACCAGGACATGCGAAAAGTGGAGGGCAACAATCGGTATACAGGCCAGACCAATTAAAACGATGCAGAAACCAAGAAGCAAGCCATCTGACGGAGGTCTACCATTCCACCACTGCAAAGCATCAAAAATTGTTTCCCGGCAAAACCAAACAGAGATAGCAACTACTGTTGCATGGGCATAACCTTGCCATGGTTTCATTTTAGAGGCAAATTTCGACTTTTCCCTGCACATTCCAACAATGGAGTAAAATAGAATCAATGTTAAAATTCAAGATGCAGTGCTTCTAAAAGTTAAAATGCATAGTACATACTTATATAGTAGTAAGGGAGGGGAAACAGCCAGCAATAGAGCTGCAGACATCCACACAATTGATTTTGATGATAGGAAGAGCATAGACAACTTTGCTGAATACAGACATGTCAAGATCCATACTGCCTTTTGTCCAATTCGGTGATCAGAAAATAGTCTTCTCACCACAGCCAATCCTACTAGCGTTGTCAAGATAACCATGTAGCTAGGGTACATCACATCGTCTTCCATTCCATAATAGTATATGCTTGAGTAATTGAAAAAGCGGTCTTCAATGTAACACAGCAATAATGCGTGGGCCACCATACCAGCTTCAGTCAGGAAGTGAAATTTTGATGGGAGAAGAACAAGACCAGGGATGACCATGGATATGATAATGTTAGCCACAATAAGCTTACAGAATGATTTGAGGAACATGCCGGCCAACCATATGTTTAAATCCCAGTAATTATGCATTACGAACCATATAACCATTAAGCTTCCAAGGGCAACAAATGCAAAGTAAGAGGGCACACTTTTCTTTGTAAAAAAGCGAGCAAAATAAAGTCCAGCAATTGCAGGAAGCGGTGTAAACTGCAAGATAAGATGGGATGTAAAATTCTATTGTTACTAGAGGTAGGCATAAATCAAAGACACGGCATAACAGATAAGGCGGTAATAGAATTCAATGAGTCATTTTCAAAAAGGAAACTTTCAGACATGGAAGTATACTATACTTGGGAGCGGCAAACAATAAAGCAACTGTATCAATTAGCTGCCGCAAGTTCTACAAGACTACTGTAATGATATCAGCAACTCCATACATGTCACCTTTCTCTTTAACAAAAAAATAGTGTGCATATTTATAAGAAGCTTCCGCATTAGAGGCACCGAGACAAACTTTCAATATATGCCTTAGTCTATATGTCATACATGTAGTTAGAATCACAACTTATAGGACAACGTAATATTACCAGCTTTAGGCAAATATATGCTAAGGTTAAGTTTTTGTAAACATTTTTGCAATTCAAATTTGTACCTACAGCCTTCGAAAGCTTATACCATTGATCCAGTCACGAAAAACGTACAATATGCTAGCCTAAAGAAAAGAAATCTATGGGATACTATTCGTCTAATTGCAATCATAATTTGATTACAAAGATTTACAGGAAAGCTCAAGGAACAATATAGTGATTACGATAGAAATAGGAGTTATGCAATGGGAAGTAAAATACTTACCAGAAGTGGAAATCCCACAACGATAGCTCCAGCAGCACTCACAATCACAGCTAAAGCTGTAAAAAGGGCTGAACTAAGAGCACTTGAGATCATTCCAAGAACAGATGCACCAGCGCCAGCCGCACCTCCAAGCAGTGTTGTGGTCACCAGAAGGTAGTTCAATGGAGGGGGCAGTTGAATATACTTCCCAAAAGAGCGGAAAACAACTCTAATCTCCAAACAGATCACAATAATGACCATGGCAATGGCTCCATTTACAATCCGAATGTTCTGCAGCTGCTGGGAATCCTTGGTAACCCACCATAGACCACCTCTTGTGGAGGCGTAGAGCTGGAACAGGAAAGGGATAAAGAACAGAAGCAGTAAATCGCAAATTGAGGCAGCTGATGAGAATATCACAGAGTAATGTGAAGCCACGTGAAAGAGAAGCGGCATAAACATCAAATTCAGTGAAAGGAAACAGCTCTCGAGCGGTCCAAGGATAAAGTTATCATCAGGGACCTCTCCTCCATGATACTTAGCTTCCTGCTTGGTCTTGAATGAAGAAATCCTAGGAATACCGAAAACCCAGTAGAAGACGCAGGCAAACACGAGGAAATAGTAAGAAGAGTTGTTCATCCCGACGGCAGAGATGGTAGCCCAGGCGAAGAGCGAAGAGGCAGTGAAGGGGACGCAGGCGAACAAGAGGCGCTCTAGAGCGACAACAATGGCAGGATTTTCCAGCTGAAGCCACTTGAACTGGAGAGAACTCCAGCAGCCGATTAGGAAGGTGGTCTCGGAGCAGAGGAAAGCGGCGAGCAAGCCTAGAGGGACGGAGTTGAAGGAGGAAATGAGAGAAGAGGAGAAAAAGAAGGAGATCTGAGCGACGAGCAGCGACATCCATATACCCAGGAAGGCTCCGAATTTTAAATTGAGAGAATCGACGATGTAAGATATGATGAGGCCGATGGTAAGAGTAGTGACAACCGGAGCGCCGCCGAGGTCGAGGAGGAAGGCGGCGCAGGGAACAAGAGCAATGGCGATCCGTCCATTGTAAGCGAAGGAAGAGGCAGAGAACCGAGAGTTGTTGGATCTAGAGGCAGCAGTAGTTCGATCGATGAAGTTTCTGGTTGAGCCAGGGCTCATGTGAGGGGAGTAAGAGGAGGAAGACAAAGTAGGTTCACTGGAGGAAGAGGAAATATGCGGCCGGAACAGCCGCGGCTGTAACTCCGGTGGCATCATCGTCGCCGGAATTTCCTAAGAATACAGACAGATTGATGGCGAAAAACTCCGTACGCGGAAAAAAATTGATATATGGGTTGGGTTTGCGGAATCTGTGACGTGTCCGGAAAAGCAATAGCCCTTGGATCTTACTAGTGGGCCCCGCAATCCTCAAAGCTTTCGTAAATCGTAGGTCCGCATCTAAAGCTAATGCAGAAAACGCTGTCGTATCATCATGTGATGTTTGACAATCGAAAAACACGACTCTGTCTGATTCGCTTTATATTCGATGATTGTCATGCACTGATATGTTTGATTAATTAAATGCCTGTCTTGTTTGATAATAAGTAAAAATGAAATATATGATATAGCGAAGTAATACTTGAGAGTTTGTTACTTTTTTAAATTTAAGATTTGTTTCCCATCTGCTTCAAGTCACACTGATTATGTAACTTGCGGTATTATCGGCTGGAGTGTAGTTCACGTGGCTCCCATAACGGAGTTTTCTGGCTAAGAAACTCGGAAACAACGTTCGCCTCCAAGATCTTTAAGGCTTCTTCACTAGTCACCGACCTCGGTGTCTTGTATTGACTCAGAGAAGAGCCTCGAGACAAGAATAATTTCATGAGCTCGTCGAAAGCCCCACGCCTAACAACCTTAATCTCAAGTGGTCCAATGATCTTATCATTCTTTCGTAATTTTCTGTAAACAGAGTCAAGAGATTCCTCAACGGTGAAGCAGCATTCCTCCAAGACATTGCGGTCAGGCTCGAGCTTTGCGTCCTTAACTTTGCTCCCGAGTTCCCAATAGAGGACGTAGTGTCCTGGATACGATGAGGAATCCACACGGCTAGTGAAATCCATGAGCATCAGGTCATGTGGCTCCAGCAGGACCGTCGCGTTTGTCACTGCCTTAAAAAGGTCATCTTCATAGGTCTTGTCTAAATCGATGCTCAAAACAACTTTCTGTCTTCCCACGAAACGGAATTGTGGTGCACTTTTGTAGAAACCAGTCACTCGTAAAACATCCCCCAAACGGTACCTATACAGACCTGTAAATCATATATAAATCATATGAGAAACATATATATGTGACTGCAATATTAGACTCTTTAATAAAGACAAACAAACCCCTAAAAGCACATTTATACTGGAACGGAGACATATATAGATAGATGGAAACAGCTTACCAGAAAACGTTGTAACAACAAGTTCATAATCATGGCCAATTTTAACATCGACAAGATCGACGACCACAGCTGGATCATGGCCAGTTTCTTGATAGTCTTTCTTGATCTCTAAGAACTCGAAGTATCCCATATTGGGAATGATTGTATACGACACATCACAAGGCTTAGACAGAGGATTGAGATTGACACCGATGAAACATTCTGAGCTGCCATAAAACGATGAAATCAAAGGAAGACCGCCGCCATAGAATTCCAGCAACGGGATGTACTGTGCCATGGAGCCGGTAACAACAGCTTCGATGCATTTTGCTTTTGGCCATAGTCTCCTCACAATTGCCTCCCATGATGTCTTACTGCATTCTTGTTCAACCAGGCTCGCTAGATCCGGATTTGGAGCGGTGAGGAACTTGCTGATCCCTAAAACACATTGTGCGTCTGTTATCCAGTCGCTGACATGGCCAGTCCTTATGTTTGAACATAACTCATGCCAGTAATCTTCCAAGAACTTGATTACTTTGAGGAATGAAGAAGCAAATGGTGCACCAAGGCGAGCTACGTTTTCACGTTGTATAAGCCCACAAAGCAAATGGCAGTACATACTCTGAGTAGTGTCTTCACAAGTCGAAATCGCATGCGGGCAGATCTGTATTTGGTCCCTGTAAATCATATAGCATATAAAGTAATGAAAGAGTGAAATATGTCATGTAACGTGGGAGCAAAGAATTTATTGATTTACCAAAGAAATGAGTTGGTTGGGTTGACGCTTTTCAAAACACAACTTATCATAAACCTGACCATCAACCCAGAGTCAGTCTCACTTTCTCTAGTCACGAAATAAAACATGAGAGATTTTCCTTCGCTAAGCCCTTCGACGTGTCTGCAAACAATATCAAGAACGGGTTTTGGGTTAACTTACTCTTTTGTATAAAAAATCAGACACAACATGGAGTTTAGAACTCTTTACTTGAAGATTAGCGGTGCGTAGAGAGATGCAAACAATATCCTCTGTTCCAAAGCCTCTGTTGTCAAAGGGATCAACTTTGGAATTCCTGCTGAAGTACCCGTGCTGCAAAAACATTCTCTTCCTTAAACTCTTTTACATATTCTATACTTTACATTATTAGAGTTCATCTCATTTTGGGTTATGTAAGAGCCTAGAATTCAAGTCTCTTCTGAAAATCTAATCAACATTTGTTCCACATTCTCCTGAATCTTGTACAGCACCCAGCTTTGAAAATGTTTAATTAGTTATCACAGATTGACATAGAAGGAAAAAATTTGCACTGAATCTGCAGAAACTTAGAGACTCAGAAGAAGGTAGTTTGTTTTCAAGATACCTAGCCAAGAACATACTGATTGGTCGATCACAGATGAGATCAGACGGCTCTCCATTAGCGATACGATCGATATAAGATCGGTAATCTTCGTAGGTCACAACGGGTAGATTCTTCTTGAAGCTTTTCTTATCGAGCTGACCGTTGAGGTAACCCTTAAGGTACTCGGTTTGAGCATTACGTGAAAGTATAGTTTCCAACACGGAATCTTGAATCTGCTTTACGTTAGTAGTCACATCCTCAAGAAGAGACAGGCAAGCTTTTGGGTTTGTTGGATCGAACTTTGGCAACATACTTGCTGTTTTTTTATTGTATGCAACAACAAAAGCAAAAAAACTTGTGGATCACGGAATTGCTAACGAAGGAGTGAACAAACAAACTCTGTTCTTTCGAAGTGGATGAGCTGTTTCTCTCCGTCTATCTACCCTTAAAAAATATGGAAGAGAGACTGGAGATAGCTTCCAAAGGGTGTGGTGCTGTGAAATGTTCGTGTACCGGAAATTCAGGTTCAGTTCCCGTCGAATCGGCGGAGGCAGATTAAGCATTATGGGTTCAATTGATACCAATAAAATATAGTTTTTAAATTCTTTTTTAATTTATATGAAGTTACAGAATATGCTCTAAGCCCAGTTCTCATTTTGACCCAATTGAAACCGTCGCGAAGTTGATGATTATTCAAATTAAAAAGCCCAAACATGTCGAAGATGAAATGTTTAAATTCAAACCGCAAACATGTCGAAGATGAAATGTTTAAATTCAAACCGCAAACATGTCGGTTCAACATTGAACCGATGAACCGTATGGATCAGAGTTGCGTAAAAAGCAATCACTTTTGTGACTCATCAATCAATTGCGGGTGGGGGTGGGAATGGCTCGAAACGAGTCGCGATCTAGGTCGCCAACTCATCGCCGTCGCTACTCGCGCTCGCCTGTGAATCATCGTAGCAGCCGTCGTTCCAGGCGCGACCGCAGCCGCTCACCTTATTCATCAAGGTCTGCAACAATTTTGATATGGGGAAGCTTTAGGTTTTTAAGGGTTTTACATGTTAGATCTTCCTTCTATCTCATAAATTGTTTTTAGGATCAATGTAGCAATACCAAACGTATCCATCAGCGTTTAATATCTAGATGCTAGAGTAGAGGAAGCTGCTCTAATTCATCACATCTTCATAAGAGAGACTTTCCATTTTATAGGCCCAAGAAAAGCAGATCTCCTACTCCGAGGCAACACCAAAGGGATAGAAGTTGTAGTTCATTGTCTCCTTCCTCCACCGAGCATAAAATTGCGATTGATTTGAAGAAAGAACAGGAAGAAAAGGCAAGGTAAGTGTTTAAATTGTTGTTTTGTCTTTCAGGTTATAGTATACTTTCTCAGTTTGTGTTATAGTATACTTTCTCAGAAAGAACAGGAGAAAAAAGTAATATAGCATTTTGATTCCGTGGCTGTAGTTTTCCATATTATGTATTAAATAAAGGTTTCTACGTACAAAACCGCAGAAAACTAACCTATATAAGTATTGAACTGAGTTTGTTATTCACAGTGAGTTTTATAGATGAACTATGTGGAATATTGTAACTTTAAATGAACGAACACATGCGTTTCTAAGAATTTATTGCTAGTGAGGCAAGTTCAAATACACGAAACTGTAATATGTTCTTGAATTTTTCAGAGGTGAACAAAAAATCATAGCTCTATTATTTTCATTGCTGCAAAAAATGTGATCAGAAGTGAACTTTGTGATAACTTGTCAACAGCTTTGTTTCCTTGTCTAAACTTAGATAGTGTTTGAGCATTGGACGCAAGATTTAGTGATTAATTTACGCATCTGCAAATGATCTGACCTTGAGAAGTTTCTCTTGGCCAGATAATGTTGTTTGTCTATCTCTTAACTCTGCTTTTTCTTGCTAAACTAAGATTGCAGCACGAGGCTGAGCTCAAACTACTGGAAGAGGAGACCGCACAGCGAATCGAGGAAGCCGTGAGGAAAAATGTGGAGGAAAGGATGAAAACTGAAGAAGTTAAAGCAGAAATAGAAAGGCGGACAAAGGAAGCCTATGAAAAGATGTTTCTTGATGTGGAAATACAGTTGAAGAAAGAAAAGGAGTCTGCTCTAAACGAGGCAAGAAGAAAAGAAGTAAGTCTAGCTGTTTGTTCAATGTTTATTTGGGTTTCTGGTTTTGAGAGTTGATGAAAGTGAAAATGGGATATTAATTAAGGAACAAGCTCGGAGAGAAAGAGAGGAGCTGGATAAAATGTTAGAAGAAAATAGTAGAAGGGTTGAAGAATCTCAGAGGAGAGAAGCAATGGAACTTCAACGTAAAGAAGAGGAAAGGTATAGAGAATTGGAGCTGATACAGCGACAGAAGGAGGAGACTGCTAGGAGAAAAAAACTGGAAGAAGAAGAAGAAGAGATTAGAAAGTCTAACAAATTATCAAATGGAAACAGATCCCGATCCAAGCTGCATTTTGGCATGGGTTTATAATGTTGAAAATGGACGAAGGCCAAGTATGGACAAAGATATTGGCTGAAGTCGCTTTCACTGTGTATCAGAGAATAGGAAGATAGAACTGACTTATCCAATCAAGTCCCTGCTTTGAGCTTGCTGTTTCACAAAGTGAATAGGGCAAAGTGCAAATTTCATTATTGGTTAAATGTAAGCACCTTTCAGTTTGATATGGTGAGAAAAAAAACATACTAGGTCTTATTTCAACATCATTCTTTGCCTACCAATATTTGCTTCTAATATGGTTTTTGATTTTCTAATCATGAAGTATTGATCAAATGTAAGCACCTGTCAGTTTGATTTTTTCTTCTAGCAATTTCAGGTTAAAGCGCACGAATCAATACGAGTGTCCTTTGAACTCCAACTTTTTGTAAATTGGGTTGCCTGCGGGCTTAACCGTCAATGATAGACTCGATGGAGTTTTTTCGAGGGCATAAATTTTTGATGGGCAAGCTGGATCAGAATGCAACTTTGAGGTTTTTTTAACATTGACGTCACCTTATAAGTTCAAGAACATGTCTTACAACATATATGAAAGACTTGGCATCAATGCTTATCTGCTCGCTTGTTTACATTTCTTCCTTCTCTCAAAAATTACTTGCAGGAACTTGAGAGAGTCAGATTCTCCTCTTCGTGTTCTATTAACCAGTCTCAAAGGCAAACTGTTTTGAGTCTTTTCTTACCGTTGCTCTAATATATAGTCTCTTGATTGAGTAAAGAAAAAGAAGTCGAGGAATTAAAAATATCTTACAGATGCTGCGAAAAGATGCTACATGTTTGTATCTCACAGTTCCCAACTTTTTCACCGTGTAGCGTTTTCAACCACCTTGTATGTAGCTCCATCTCATTCTCATATATCACGTGCGATTGTCCAAGGGCGACAAATTTACGGATGAGATCTAACCAAACCTAATGATCAAACATCTGTTTCATCTAAGCTTCGCTTTGTTCTATATTGACGTCCCTTCCTTTGAAAACTGGTGCAGCTCTCTGATTCTCCTAAATCAGAATCACCATCTTCTCTTGCAATTGGTCTCTCACCTTCGGCCACCTTTCCAGCTACAATAGGTTTCGTCTCACTACAGTTACTACAACTGTCTTCGCTCATGTCCTTGGCCTTCTTCTTCGGTATAAAAGAGACTTTCTTGAATGATTCCGACTCTGAAGTTTCTAATCCTTCAACAGCTTCGGGAATTTCCATATACTCGTGTGTTGGAGACTTGTCATTCAATTCACAAGATGACTCAAAGCTGTACCGGGTGTATTTCGAAGGATTTAGCAAATAATCTGGTACCCGAGCACCACTTTCACCCTGATGAGACCCGCTTTTTGAGGAGGCAGCAGCTGAGCAAATATCTTTGGGCTTTTTTGATGTTTCCTCAGATACAAAATCAAACCGCACTCGCTTACTTGTCCTTGCTTCTGAATCTGAACTATTCTCCTTTCTTTTTAGTATAGGCTTTGGTGGCATGGTTTTGCATGATTCTTCTGAGTGTGGTGGTTCTTTACGTTTCGATGGGCGATCACCACAGTTGATAATCTTTTGGGCCTCGATTTCGTCTTCCTTCAGCCTAATTTTTGCGGCAACAAGGTTAGCACGAGGATCCCGAGTCCGCCCAGAAGACGATTTGGAAAAGGCATATTTCATTGACAAGCTATCACAATCATACTCTGTCCCTAGTGCGACTTTATCATACTCATCTTCCTCTGCCTGCGTTAAGAAGCAAGATTTGAAGAAGAAGTATGGAAAAGTTCAATGGATTCTTGATGAAGATAATGCCTACAACCAAAAGGAAAAGGCAAAAGAAACAACCCTGCAGTATAGAAGAAAATAATATGTGTTCCAGACTAATCCTAATGTTGTTAACCAAAAAAAGGTCAAATTTAAGAACCTTGAAGTTGGTTATATAGGTCTAAAATCCACGTACGAAATTCCCTAAGTCATGGGCTCATCCATTTAGTACCAATATGATCCTACAGTAAAATTCAAAGCTCCTGTATTGTCAGACTCAGACATCTGATATGAATATCATGTGAAACTAATAAATCCAAAAGAGCAGGACCAATTCAATGTTCCCTAATTTTAATTGATTGATATGATTCCCAATCGTTAACAGACCCAAAACCTTTAAAACAAAATGAATTACCTCGTCGTCGAGAGTGCGGTCAAGTCCCATGGAGGCTCTGATGCTCCACTCACCATCAAAATCCTCGTTAGCACCTTCCCCTTGATCATCCCCGCCGCAATCAAGATCTTTGAGATCATCCTCGAATGGCTTCCGAGAAGTGCTCGAGATCCTCTGCTGCCTCAAAAGCTCGTCGAACGATGACGCACAAGGCATCTCATCTCTATCGTACGAAGCAAGCTGCTCTCGCTTCCACTCCCGCTTCTCCACGTCTGTGTCAGAGAGAGACCACACCGAGCCCGATTGCTGCAGCGACGCCGGAGCAGAAGACGAGGAACGAGAGAACGCGAGGGATCCGAAGATCTTCGCAACGCGAGACTGGAAATCTTCATCGGCCGATCCAGACGACGCCATCGGAAACAAACACAAAAAGAGCAAAGATCAGCGGGCAATGAAAAAAAAAGTACACCGCCTTGCGCGTAATCTTTTTTTTTATTACATATCAACTACAAGAAACTTACTTTTCAATGGGCACTTTATATATTGGGCCTATCATAAAGGACATTCCTACATTTGGGTCAATTATGGGCTTAGTTCAGATCTCAATATCTTTGGGTATGTAAAATATATTAAAAAAAATGGGGTGAGAAAAATAGAATTTAGTAATTTAGTATCCTAGGAAATTAAAGAGGCGACATCTAAAAAGGAAAAAGAGATATCTATGTCATATTAGATTGATAGCAATAGGTGGAAAATCATTTGAGAGAACCATAGATAAATTATTTGAGAATCTGATTAGAAAGGGAGACTAGATGGAATTATTTCATACACAAACTTTGACCGGATACTCACCTGAATCACAATTGAATCGGTTCGACTGGACGGTTTACAAACACGGCTTAAACCAAAGTTTTGTAATGAGCTAGACTAAATTAATCTATTAAACAATGTGATTTTGTAACAACAAATGATATTATTATCATATGTTCTTCTGTAAAGTCAGTCTATTTCCCAAATTTTCCTCTTTTTGCTTTACAATATTTTTTCACAATCTAAGAGTTTAATATTTCTGGAAAATAATAAATGTTTAAATCATTTATACCCCACTGACCTCTCTGTCTCTCCGGAACAAAAGGTAATGGAGAAGCAACCAGAGGACCGGTCCTACACCCCATCTATATTAATCACCGCGATAGCATCGCGTTTAATACACGCACTTCGTAATTACAAAGTTGTCGATAGTATACGCGTCGTAAATGCGCGTGGAGACACGGGATTAGCATTGTCCTTGTTTTCTCAGATGACCAATGTTACAGAAAAAGTACAGTCAGTCCTCTCCCTCCTTTCCCTCTCTTTTATTTTACACATAACCTTCAAACGACACCGTATCATCCTATCTCCGACGGTAACTAAACGGCATAGTTTCGCCGTCTTTTCGGTAAAAGTTTCATGAAGACGGTGAAGTTTTTTTTTACTCTCTTCTCTTCGCTCAAGACACTCCTCTAAAAAAACTCAGTGTTTCGTGTTTTCTCTCTCGATTTCACTGAGGATTTCGTGAGAAAAACTAGCTCAGGTTACGACTAGGCTCGAAACTTGGAAGATCATCGGGCTTTGGGTTTTTTGATATTTCGGGGAAGCTTGTGTGGAGAGGATCTCACCTTTTTTACTTTGTTCATGCTTCGTTTATGGCATTCGTGTGAGAAATATTGGTCTTAGCTTTTAGGTTTTATTTTTTTTGTCTCGTGTGATGTTAATTGCTGTTTGGTTTGAAGAAGAGGAAGTTACGATTTACTCGAAATGCATTTCACCAAGCTTGATGACTCTCCCATGTTCCGCAAACAGGTTTGTTTCTACATATCTTGGTTCCGTCTACGTTTTGTCCTAATGTGTCGAGTCTTTTAGCGTGTTGGGTTAAACTTGTGTCATATTGACAAGATTTGTTCTTGAAGCTGTAAACATATACAAATTCGGACCCATTACGATGTGGTAATGTCTGGAATTTTTTAGTGTTCAGAGACATGTATACCCCAAAAATAGAGTCGAACTATACAAGAAGATTCAAATTAATGTGTCACTGAGAAATCGCTTTACCTTTTAGTTGCCTGGACGGCCTATTGGCACTTTACCATGTCAATTTCTTATGTGGGTCAATGAAATATGAAATGGCTATTGATCCAGTTCATATGTATGGGTTTCTAACTCTGACAAAGCTTGCCTGTGTTTGAGGATACACTTGTGTCCATGTAGCTAGAATTTTCATATACACTTTTTTACTCCGACTTCTGCTATATATACACTTCTGGGCTCCGGAAGAATAGAAAAGCTGCAACTTAAATGTAAAGGAAGCGTAGCTCAAATTCTAACCTAATCTGCTCTGTTTTCCTGTAGTTGAGGATTCTTTTCCCGCTATACAGAAAGCCTAAACCATTTAATCTATTTCGGTTGTCCATAGTTGCAGTCTCTTTGATAAAATGATCACATCTTGCTGTTTATCTGCTTTATGTACATTTCTTTCCAGTTGTGTGCTTATATTGATACCTTTTTCTTGAAACAGTTACAAAGCATGGAGGAGAATGCAGAAATATTGCGGGAAAGAAGTCTCAAGTTTTACAAAGGATGCCGGAAATACACGTGTGCTCTTAATTTTCACAAATTTTTAGGATTGTAGCTGTACATTTAGAGTTTGCTTCTGGCTCAAAAAGACATGAGATCATATCGTCTAACAGAGACGGATTGTCCTTTCTTTTTACAGTGAAGGGCTAGGTGAGGCATATGATGGGGACATTGCTTTCGCAAGTGCACTTGAAACATTTGGTGGAGGCCATAATGATCCAATAAGCGTGGCTTTTGGAGGTATGACTGATTGTACATAGCCTACGGAAATTCTCCCAGTAACATATTGTTGATTTATCCCCTTACTCTTTGCACCGACTTGTTATTTGAAATTTTAAATCGTTTCCGTTTTATAATCCGAAACTTTTCGAATGGTGGCCTTAAATTTTACAAAGGATTTGCTTTTTACACCCCAGCCATCTCTATGATATCTCAGTTGACATTTGGAAAATACTAGTTTCATCAAAGGTCCTGATAGAGTCTAACTTGCTGCGCAGGACCTGTAATGACGAAATTTACAATTGCGTTAAGGGAAATTGGGACTTATAAAGAAGTTCTTCGGTCACAGGTATGCTTGTTTGGTACTGTTGACATTCTCTCCGTTTTTTGGCACCCCCAGCCTTCTCTCTGATAACTCCTCGGTGATATCAACGTAGAATAGTTCTGTTTTCCCGTCGCTAAAGTGGCTTCCTTATACTTTATAGATCGCTTCACCTTAAGACATTTCATAGATTCCAGATCAGCTCAAGTCTTTTCAATTCAGGTTTTCATTTTGATGACTCATTGTCAGGTGGAACATATACTGAATGACAGATTACTTCAATTTGCCAATATGGACTTGCATGAGGTTAAGGTACAAGCTACTTGGTTTCTTGTTTGCTGGATATTCAATTTTTGGGTAAAACTAGCTGGCCCATATATCCAAGCGCATCACTGGGGTATTAGTACCGACTATAATATTTATGAAAGAATGAAGGACACACACTCTGCCATGTATAATTGTAAAAAATATGAAGACCTGCCCATTTAATTTAAAATGGGTGAAGAAAAATTCTTCTGGTTAGATTTTTTCCATTGCAGCACTAGAGATCTATCTGCAGAACTATCACTCCGTCAAGCCAAAAAATTTAGAAATATTTACGTAGGACACTGATATAGACTGTAGTGAAGGTCCGATGAATACAAAAGATATTGTTAAAGTTTCTTGGGGCTGCCTATACATGTGGCTAGTCCAGATATTTCTTTCTTCCATTTTCTCAAAGTAGGCTAACATGACAAGGTTATATTTGGAAATGAAAACCTGTGAGATCATTTTTTTACAGGAAGAGCGGAAGCGCTTTGACAAGGCTTGCCTTACCTATGATCAGGTATCGCCTTGGTCATAGTAGTTTTCATTTTCTCTACTCTGGTGACATAGCTTGCACTACAAAAGGATAGTTAGGAAAGACTAAAGTTTCTCATCCCAACCTTTCTGTTCCCAGATGTAATACTTCTCATGAAAACTTTCAACCAAAGAAAGTGGGTTGAGCTCAATAAATATTTCTGATTCATTCCTGTGTTAATGGAATAAGGATTTTTCTTCTAAAATCAGATATATGTTGCAATTTTATGCACATGCTACGACCAAACTTAGCTAGTTCTTGTTTGTGTTACTTTTCTAACTGCTAACTCTTGCTAGGAATAATATTTGCAGCAACTAGCTCCACGCTTATCTGGACAGGTTAATTAATAAACTTCCTACTGTGCTTTAGGCCCGTGAGAAGTTTTTATCTTTGAGGAAAGGTACAAAAAGTGACGTTGCTGCTGCTTTGGAACAGGTATGGTGCATGATTTTTGTAAAGTTTTTATTTCTGATTTTCAATACCATGTATTTGTTCTCTATGTAATAACTAACATATTTTGGCATTGTCAGGAACTTCACAGTTCGAGGTCTATATTTGAGCAATCTCGGTTCAACCTTGTAAGTTTCTTTTGTAATCTTTGAGTATTAATTTCAAATCTATATACCTTCTGTCACAGCCATGCTATGGTTAGAGTAATCTTCTGTTTTCTTTTGTTTCCCTATCTATGCTCAGGTGACTGCTCTTTCAAATGTCGAAGCTAAGAAAAGGTTTGAATTTTTGGAAGCAGTCAGCGGGACAATGGATGCACATCTTCGATACTTTAAACAAGTAAGTTTGTTAGGTTTCTTCAGAATTTTAAAATAGTTTGAAAAAGGTTTGTGTCAAGTCTGAATGTGGCTGCTTTCAGGGTTACGAATTACTGCATCAGATGGAACCATATATCAATCAGGTCGGTTTAATTTTAGATTTACCTTTTTCAAGTAATAGATCCCTAAATATTTAGGGTTACTCTTCTAAGACTATGAGTATTTACATGCCATTCCATGTGTTGAGAACGCGAAGATAGTTGCATTTAGGAAACTGTTTATACCGAACTCTTGGTTTGCCAGGTCTTGACCTATGCTCAACAATCAAGAGAAAGATCAAATTATGAGAAAGCAGTACTTGATGAAAAGATGCAGGAGTACAAAAGACAGGTTGATCGAGAGAGCAGGTGGGGTTCAAATGGTTCTAATGGATCCCCAAATGGAGATGGCAAACAAGCGATTGGTAGAAGCTCTCACAAAATGATAGACGCCATAATGCAATCTGCTGCAAGGGGAAAGGTTGGTAAAATGTCTTTTACGTGTAAATGAAACCCTCCAGAGAGTGCTGTTAACAATATTTTGGTGCTTCAGGTACAAACAATACGGCAAGGTTATCTCTCTAAACGGTCTTCAAACCTGAGAGGAGACTGGAAAAGACGGTTTTTTGTTCTCGACAGCCGGGGAATGCTCTATTATTACCGAAAACAGTGTAGCAAACCATCAGTGAGTTCTGTATTTATATATTATCTTTTACTTGTCCAAAGAGCAGAATAATGTTACGGCATTGGTGTTCATGAATTAAATATCTTCCTTCATTTATTCTTTGTACACTCTGAGTTAATTCATTTGATGTTTAGGGGTCTAGCAACCAGCTTTCTGGACAGAGAAATAGCTCCGAACTTGGATCTGGGCTTCTTAGTAGGTGGCTTTCTTCAAATAGTCATGGTGGAGTACATGATGAGAAGTCTGTAGCCCGTCATACAGTGAACTTGCTTACCTCAACAATTAAAGTTGACGCTGATCAATCAGATCTGAGGTTTTGCTTTAGGATCATTTCACCTACAAAAAACTACACATTGCAGGTTCGATTCAGAGTGTTTTGTTTGCCGCCTAGACCTTTAAGGCTTGCTAGTTTCCCCAATTTTTAATAATTTTCACTCAGCGTTTAATTCTGTTTGTCAGTGCAGGCCGAGAGTGCACTCGATCAAATGGATTGGATAGAAAAGATCACTGGGGTTATTGCATCACTACTTAGTTCTCAGGTCCCTGAACGGGTAAGTATTATCTTTACTCCTTTGGATAACCAGGCTCATGCTTATTATCAAAGCAACTTTGGTGATTATCCTTCTGTTGCATTTCAGTGTCTTCCTGGTAGTCCCATGGGAAGTGGTCACCATCGGTCTACTAGTGAAAGTAGCTCATATGAAAGTTCTGAATATGATCATACTACTACTGAAGAATTTGTATGTGAGAGGAGCTTTCTGGGGTACCATGAAAGGCTGTCAAGGAATTTTCAGCCGCAGAGGTCCATCAGAAAGGGTGAGAAGCCCATTGATGCTCTTCGAAAAGTCTGTGGGAATGACAAATGTGCAGATTGTGGAGCTCCAGAACCAGACTGGGCTTCTTTAAATCTAGGGGTTCTTGTCTGTATCGAATGTTCTGGTGTTCACCGTAATCTTGGTGTGCATATATCTAAGGTAAATCCCAAGAATTCTTATATGTTTGCAAAATATATGTAGATAACTAACCTATTACATATGGAAGGAAGTAAAGAAATTCATCAGAATCTTGAAGTGACACTTGGCTTGGTGTTCATTAGCACTTCAGATTGTTAGAGCATGATTTTCCAAAAGCTAGGATAATGATGTGGTATAATCTGAACTTGGTCATTTCTACAGGTTAGGTCACTCACTCTTGACGTAAAAGTATGGGAGCCATCTGTTATAAGTCTGTTCCAAGCTCTTGGAAATACTTTCGCAAACACAGTCTGGGAGGAATTGCTTCACTCAAGGAGCGCCTTCCATGTAGACCCAAGCTTAACAGGGTAAACACTCCATCATTATTGAAATGTTTGCGTTCTTATCCAAAGCAATAAGAACTTTACTTACATAACCGTAGTAATTGTAAAATTATTCTGCCAAGTATGCGCAGGTCTGATAAATCCAGGGTGCTGGCCACTGGAAAACCCAGCTATGCGGATATGATATCTATCAAGGAGAAGTATATACAAGCTAAGGTTTTTAACCTTCTACCCTTTATTTGATTCCTTATGTCGGCGATAACTGAAGCTATTTTTCTTCTCGAGGGAGTGCATATTTCACAGTATGTTGTTCCTTCAAAAGTACATTGACCATGTAGATAATGTTTCCTTTTGCGGCTGTCTCTCTTTGCTATGTCATAGGCAATGTACAAGAACGTTCATTCAAACTTTTTGCTTTTCATTTCACAGTATGCTGAGAAGCTATTTGTTCGGAGATCAAGAGACTGTGATTTCCCACAATTAGTTGCACGACAAATGTGGGATGCAGTTTGTGGCAATGATATAAAAGCTGTTTACCGACTTATTGTCAATGGTGAAGCGGATGTGAATTCTGTGTATGACCAATCATCTTCTAGCTCTACGTTAACACTTTCCAGAGTAGTATTAGTACCAGAGAGGTCAAAGCGTGAGGATGTTCTACTCAGATTAAGAAATGAGTTACTTGATAGAACCTCAGGTAGTTCTTCAAATATTCCTCTCGAGGAAACCAGAGGTTGCTCTCTACTGCACTGTGCTTGTGAAAAAGCAGACATTGGGATGGTGGAGCTTTTGCTGCAATATGGTGCAAATGTAAATGCCACAGATTCAAGTGGTCAAACGCCTCTGCACTGTTGTATTCTCAGAGGCAAAGCAACTTTAGCAAGACTGCTACTCACAAGGTGACTTGGTTCTTCTTTGAGCCACTCATCCAAAGTCTCCCAACATCTCTCGGTAAATCTTTGGGAAAGGTTTATTTATTTTAACACAAATTGGGTGAATTTTGCAGGGGAGCAGACCCAAAAGCTATGAATAGAGAAGGCAAAACTGCTCTCGACATTGCTGCAGAGTCAAAATTTACCGATTCAGAAGTACTCGCTCTCCTTGCAGACACAAACAGATACAATCTCAGACAGTGCTGATAAAGATACAGAAGCTCATGGGCATAGAACTTTCAGAGCTATGTTTCATCCATACTTCATGGTTTTAAGAGCCAATCAACACTAAAGAATGGCCTCTAATGGTCCCCGTCTACACTGCCTCGAGCAAGCTTAGCCTCTAGTTAAGTTATGTAATTGTGTTTTGTGATGGATAATAGTGTATTGTGTTGTGTATTTGATGTGGGACTATAGCATTCAGTCATCCAGAGTTTATCATGTCATGCGTTGTAAGCAACTTATGGGTTGTTTTTCATTTCTGCAGGTGGTGTTTAACCATAAATTATTCATTAGCTACATAATTTGTGGTTTGGTTTTGGTTTTGAATCTCTGTCCATAGAGGAGTAGAGACCTTTGAGTTCAAACAAGGATTACTCCCGACACAATGGTCCACTTAATACCATTCTATTCATGGTGATGAGTCTTTTGCTCTGGTTCTGCTAATTACCCCATACTTATCTTTTTTTCCTTATATTGTCGAAAACGATGGACCCAATATATTTTATATTAAAAAGAAATGTTTGTTCAAATCATAAAAGCACCCCAACATAAAGCTTTTTCCTTTAACCATAAAATAATATAATCTTTTTAGCAAAGCAAATTATTCGACTTTTTGTGTAGTAATCTCACACGCTAAGACAAAGTGCACGAATTCCCAAGCCTCCATCCAACGGCTGAGATCTCATTTAGAGTATCTAAATCAACGGATGAGATCTTCTTTTGTCTTCCCTCGAGCACGGTACACGATGCCTTGCTTTCGGCCACTCATGACCGCAACGACAGCTGACCTATCATCCGCCGACGTGGCCGTGGGACCTATCCTGACATATGGGTCCCACTCTATGGCGGGAACCCAATTTTCCTCTTTTCATTTGTAACGGAATCGGCCATGCTTTTCGCGAGGAGAGAGAGAGAGAGTGTGTCACAGTCTCGCTGATACTGTGTCTCGAAAAGAGGGTCGTGAGAGAGACAGAGAGTTTGTGTCTGTGTTTGGTTGCTGGTTTAATTAGCTGAAACAGTTTGGATTTGGATAGCTTTGTTTGTCTCACTTTCAATCACAGATTCGCAGATATAGTAAAATTAATGAAGCGAAAGTAAAAGAACTCTTTCGCAAGTTTGTTTTCTGCTGTTTTTTAGAGAAAATTGAGTTATCACCGAGATTTCAAGTATTTTGAGATATACGAAGTCTGATACTTTTTTGTCCCCATTATCAAGGATATTGTTGGGTTTTTTTAGCTTCTTAAAATTTCGATTTTTATTTTATTTTGGTGGAAAAGATGGAGAATTTCAGATAAGAATCTATGAGCCAATAAGTCTATTCATCTTCTTTGTGAAGATTTTGAGTTAAATTTCATTTTTTTTCTTTTTTTTCTTGGGGGTTTCTCATCGGTTTTCTCGAGAATATATGTCGTTCGAAAGAAGAGGATAGGAGTTGTTCACTGTAGCCGAAAAAGTTTAACTTTTCCTAGTTTTTATGTATGCTTTGAACAGCTTCAACTTTCTGGGTTTCTCAGATTCGTGTCTAATTTTGAAAACCCAAATGCTTTTCTCCTTCTTTACTCTCGATGTCATGTGGCTCCTAAACGCAACAATGGAGCAGAGAAGAAGACAACGAAGATGTGGCAACACGATCTCTCTACTCTTGTTCTTCTTCTTAGTCTTGAATTCCAGAACATGCACAAGCACAAGTTGTCGCCGAAGAACTGTGAAGCACTTATCCACAACTCCGCAATCATCTACACCACTCGAATCCAGAATCACTTCCAAGGTTATCGTTATTAGCATTGTATCAGGGATTTTAACCGGGCTTTTTTCTGCCTTAGTGTTAGCTTTCTTGGTCCGTTGCATTGTCAAATACATGAAACAGACGCCAATTCTCAAAGGTCCTGTGGTATTTTCTCCCAAGATTACTCCTAAGTCTCTTCACGCAGCTCTCAGTAATGGTATTCAGTTGCTTGGCTCAGACCCTAATGGTAAATACTATAAGATGGTACTTGACAACGGTTTAGTGGTTGCAGTCAAGAGGCTAGGCTCACTTGAAGGAAATGGCTCACCAGAACCAACTAGTAGTAGTAGCAAATCGGTTAAGAGAAGGTTGCAGAAGGAACTTGAGCTTCTTGCAGGGTTAAGAAATAGGAATCTTATGAGTTTAAGAGCCTATGTTCGGGAATCCGATGAGTTCTCTCTCGTCTATGATTACATGCCGAATGGAAGTCTCGAGGATGTGATGAATAAGGTTAGAGCAAAAGAGGTAGAGCTCGGATGGGAAATAAGGCTTAGAATTGCAGTTGGAATTGTGAAGGGGCTTCAGTATCTCCATTTCAGTTGTGAGACACAGATTCTTCATTATAACTTAAAACCTACAAATGTGATGTTGGACTCTGAGTTTGAGCCTCGGCTTGCTGATTGTGGCTTGGCCAAGATCATGCCTAGTTCACACACAGCCGTATCTTGCTACTCTGCTCCTGAGTCTTGTCAAAGTAACAGGTGCTTCTAATAAACGCCATCACCTTTGAGTTAGCTACAAATTTTTCTCTTTTACTAACAGGGTATGAATCCTCCTTGTGACAGGTATACAGACAAAAGCGACATATACAGCTTCGGGATGATATTAGGTGTTCTTTTAACCGGAAGAGACCCAACCCATCCTTTCTGTGGAGACGCTGGAGGCAGCTTAGAACAGTGGCTTAAGCATTTGCAACAATCCGGGGAAGCACGAGAAGCATTAGATAAGAGCATTCTTGGTGAAGAAGTGGAAGAAGACGAGATGTTGATGGCTTTGAGAATTACCATTATCTGCCTTTCCGATTTTCCAGCAGACCGGCCTTCAAGTGATGAACTTGTCCACATGCTTACACAACTGCACAGCTTTTAGCCCAATGTTCGTTGTATTAAACCTGTCTGTGAAACCAGTCCAAACATCTCCAGTTACATTAATATATTCCTGCTTCTTTATCCTTGAGTTCGTGGTTTAAATTTCCATCACGCAAGTGGTCCAAAAAATTGGCTTTACGCCAAATGAATGATAGTAAGCTATTCCCTCTCCAGATCGTAAGACAGCAAGTAGTACAACAAGTAGTTCATGTTGAACGTACAGACTAATCAGAAGCAATACAAAGAAACAGATCAAGCAGTGAGCTTGTCGAGTCGATTTTCTACATTCATTTTCCTAACATGTGACCCATTCTCAAGTCTAGGTTGTATCAATAACTCTGAGAGGTCACCGCTCTCGAAGAAGGATTTGTGTAGAGCCTCGACACATCCTTCAACTTCAGCATCGTTTACTATAAGGGAAATGTTAACCTGCGAGATGTCAAAACAAGAAAGAAATTTGTTAAGTGGGGGCTAAAAGATAGTTTTGTGGGAAGCAGTGTTACCTTAGATGCTCCTTGTGATATCATCTGGACATTAACACCTTTGGTCCAAAGTACATGAAACGCCTGCCCAAAGTTATAAACAAGTAGGTAAGAAGCACATAAAAACAGAAAATTCTCTTTCTTTGCGAGAACCTTCAAGTAGTGTTGTTAGAGGCAAGATCTAACCCTCTCTAAAATCAGGGAGGAATGTTGAACATTCCCAATTAGAGAGATTATTGCTCTTCCTTTTAGAAGATTCACAACTGCAATTTTCTCTAGTTCTTCAAGTACATGGTCAAGCTCCTGTTACAAGGAAAGAATAGAGAAAGCCTTTATAGAACATGCATGTATGGATTGGAAATTAAGTGTTGGGGATTCTACAAGAACTTGCCTGTTGAATCAGTTCCCTACTCCAAAGTTTCGAAGGGTCCAGAGTCAAAGATATACTGACTTCACTAGTGGCAACAACATCTACAGAAATGCCAAGCTCCTCAAATATCGAAAATACCTGGCCAAGAGAGTTAAGCACGCACACTAGACTAATTATTAACTGTACTTAAGTGATTATAGACAGGTGAAGGCCACAGTTCAGACCCTGAACCAATAAAATGAGTTCTAGGGAACAACTTCTGAAACTTTAAACCAAAAGAAAACTTCTGAAAAAAACTTTAGGAAAATAAATGCACTAAAATGTCCACTCCTACCTTCGCAAGAAAGCCAACCTGACCAAGCATTCGGGTGCTTGCTATATCCAGCATGGTCACATTACGTTTTAGAACTATGCTCGTTAAAATTGTCTGTCACATGAAGAAGCATAAAATGTGGTATTTGAAGAAGGCCTCTTACATGAGCTGCGTAAAACTAACAAAAATTAGGAGATGATATACCTTGGTCATGTCTCTTGTTTTAGTGATTATAGTTCCAGGAGCTTTAGGGTTATAAGAGTTTTTAACCCTAACAGGAATATCACCCTCTCTTGCTGGTCTCATAGACTGTGGGTGCAAGACCTGCAGCAACAATTTTATTTCTTTACTCAACCACTCGAGCATTGCCATTGCACAAATTTGCATGTAATTAAAACTGATAAATGCGCTGGAGTATTATTGCATACAAGTAGAGTGGGACCTGTGCACCAAAATAAGCTAGCTCCGCTGCTTCATCGAATGTCAGATATGGTACTGGTGTAGCTCTTTTATAAATAGTAGGGTCACATGTAAGAACACCATCAACATCTTTCCACACCTACTCAATGGAAAAAAAAAATCCAAACTGAACAGAGCTGTATTCATCCCCTTTAATAGTAAACTTAAACTTCGCTGTAGACGAACCTGAATCTCTTGCAAACCCAATGCTTTACCAATTGTGGTTGCCGTCAAATCACTACCACCCCTACCCAAGGTAGTAACCGCACCAGTTTTCCAACCCTATTATTGACTGAACTAATTAGGCAAGCCACAAAGACATTATTGAAAATCTTGGTTTTCTCTGTAGATTGCAAATTGTTGGCACTACCTTCCCAAGGAAACCCGTTACAATAGGAACAGCAGGATCATGCATCCAATCATCATATAATCTCTTTGCAACGGCTGGATAAGTTGCTTCCAAGATGTCCCCATTTGTGAAATCATCCGTTGTAATGAAACCAATATTAAATGCATCGTACTGCCAAGTAATCGTGGATAAATCTAGTTAGCTTTGTTTGCGAGCCAGAACCTAAGTGAACATCTCAACTACATGAGAAAGCTCAAACTAAGGCAAGTTCAGCTAGCATGCCAAAGAGAAAGTACACCCATCTGTGTTGCTTGACAACCGAAATCAAACTAATACAAAATTTTACTGACCAATTCAGAATATTTACACTTTCAGCTTGGTTATCATATTTTCCAATTGAAACTGGATCCAACCAAAATCTGGATTGAACATTTGGAGCCTAGTCTACCAAGATATCAATTTAACTAATTAGTCAACACATGATATATATTTTTCTAGAAAGAAAGCTAGACTAATACCAAATATGATGGGGAACTTACTTGGCGTGCCTTGACACCTATTTTGTTAAGATAAGCCGCGAAAATCCTTGTCGACATGCACTCTCCAAAAGAGACTAAGTAGTCTCTGGTTCGGAGTGTCAACTCCTTCATCATGGCTATGCCTTTCAGGAGTTGCTCCAGCTCTTCCAAAAAGGCTGGAATATTATCAAAAAAAATTATAAAGCATTGCATGTAGACTCTTGAATTTAACCAAACTCATCACAAATGAAACATTTATGAGCCTACTCAAAATAGCAAGAAAGAAGCTCCAAGTGTTGAAAAGTCTACAATTTACTAGAGCAAACTGAATTATACTTACACAAAATAACAGAGGGATCAATCTTGAGGTCTTTCACTGTCCTGAAACAACAAAAGCATATTCTTCAAACCAACAGCAAGCAGGAAAAGATACTTAAGGTACAAAATTAATCATATTTTCAGAAAAGAAAAACCTGAGATGCAATTCCTTTATAATGCTTAACTCTTCAATCTCAGATGCATTGGAAACACCACAACTAACCGCCTTCTCTCCCGCCTTCACTAGCAACAAAATCAGAACTTCAGAATCAAAATATTGAGAACTTTGAATAGTAATAGACAAGAAAGGGGAGAATTTCCAGCATTACAAGCAGGAGATTGTTGGTAGTTTTCCCCATTGCGGAGAGGACAACGACGGGACTTTCTTCTGGAAATGTCAAAATCAAATCAGCCACTTCCCTCATTCTCTCCGCCGAGGCCACCGAAGATCCGCCAAATTTCATCACGCACGTGAATCTCTTCACGTCTACCTCCGTCTCCCCTACTCCATCTGTCTGCTTCTCTTTCAAGACAGCTCGTACAGTGTTTTTGCAGCCCAAACCTGAAACCCTCCTTGTATAGGAGCCATCTCCAATGGGTAACAAAAATTTCCTCGAGCTCTTAAATGCAGCGAAATAGACACGATTAGGAGAAATCTGTAGAGTCGGCGAGTTTACGTGACGGATGTGCGGCAGGCTGGTGAAAGGTGCATTTCTCTGACACCGAACCCTAGCAGCCGCCATCGGAGAAGAAGAAGGCTGAAAATATTATTGATAGGTTTTAAACGAGAAGCGAGAAATCGTACGGCTAATTTCAGTCATTGATGAAGACGCCAAAGAAGGAAACTTCGAAGCCTCTTCCTTCAGTTTCTGTAGCAAAACCCTGTCGTTTTACAGCTAAACGATGCTAAATATACGTGACTACGACAATTGACCATCATGATGTATGATTAAACTTATTCTCCAACAATATTTTTTTATGTAGTCTTCTTGTCCAGCTTAAATTTATTTTATTACCACATTGTTTACGAGAAAATTTCCATTAATATATCAATTCACTCATGTATATTGTCGGAGTCAGATCTTCACTCACATATTTGTGTTTCAATGAAAACTATCGATTCGATTTGACGTTCATCAGTCCACGGTAAAAAATTTCTGTGTCAGTTCGCTTAGATCGAGCTCGCCCATCAGTCCACTGGGCCTTCTGGGCTTCTCTTGATGCTTTAGTTATGGGCCGGATTTGGATGTCTGAACCCAGTTCCAACATATATATATGGGGAGATTTTTTTTTGTCACTATATGGGGAGATTAAATCATTATCATCGTTGTGTGTATTAAGGTGTTGATCTGACTGAAAATGTACATAAACAAAGTTCAATTAAAAATGGACACACTCTTACGGCTAAAAAGCCTAAACCTATCGTATAGAAAACTATATAATGTAAACGTGCCGATGATAATACGAGAACGCATATCTAATACAGTTTGACGTTGACTTCGGTGATAGGCCTAATCAGGCCCATTTTCTCAGACAATACTCAACAACACTAAG
Source organism: Pugionium cornutum (assembly GCA_018901935.1). Taxonomy (NCBI): domain Eukaryota; kingdom Viridiplantae; phylum Streptophyta; class Magnoliopsida; order Brassicales; family Brassicaceae; genus Pugionium; species Pugionium cornutum. The sequence continues at coordinate 13,229,474 of CM032158.1, read as the reverse complement.
GTATAAACACATCAAAAGAAAGTCACCTAGCAAGAGTAATTAATGCCTTAACATAAAAAATAATACCATGTTATACATTTTTTCATGTGTTATTAACGTTATTCGCAACCCCATAAGATAGAACAATAAAAACATCAATTGGGGCATCCATATTCCTAAATATATTTTATTAATAAATATAAATTAAATATTTATATAATTTTAATTTTTATTTAAAATTATTTTAAACATTAATTTTATATATATAAATTAACAAAAGAAAAATAATTATTTTTTATGAATTTAATAGTATTTTTTTGTTAGTTTAATAAAATATATTAATACTCTAACCAAATTAATAATAATGATATATATTGTAATTATTTAAATAAATTAAACATATTTATTATATTTACTTGAAATTTACTGACAAAATGTAACAAATATTAAAAAATCTACAGTTTGACGATGACTTTAAGTGATAATTTTGTCTTTGTAAACAAAAAATTTAAAAAATAATAATAATATCGAAGTCTTGTTATTATTAAGAACTTTTCACACAAAAAATAGACGCAATTTTCATGCATCAACTTACTTCTTTTTTCTCTTGGGCACAAATATATGTATCAAAAACCCATATCTAAGTTCAGATTCACACAAATAAATAAGAAGCCCAAAATAAGTTATAAATTTGGGTGATAGGATAAATTCCATTAGCAAGGTATAAAATTAATGAATATATATATATATATACAAAATTATAAGTATAATGAATTATTAAAAATATCATTAATACGAATTAAGTATAATGTAGAGTCAATATATATATATATATACAAATTTTTGGCATAAAGACTCGAAGAAAATTGGACGACCCATGAAAACGACACACAGATCAGATATTTGAGATTCAGACGCTTCGTAGTCCATTATTGAATCATATTTGCATCTTTCGCACGTGCGACGGAAGCTTGTTCGTTATAGATTATAAATTACAACGCAAAGCGATCGATTTTACCGTCTTCATTTTCGCAAAGGATAATAGGTTTTTAGGTAATTTCAATTCTCTTGGCGCTCATTCTCAAATGATATCTGAATTTTGGTAGTTTCAAACCTTAGATTGAGAATGCTGTGATAAATTTGCGTAATTGCGATGGTTTTATAGTTGTCTGCTTTGTTTAATATTGTTAGATTGTCATTGTTTTCGCATCTTACTGGAGGATTTGGTCGCTATCATGAAGTTCTTGGAGTACACTAACCTGGACAGGTAAAACGTTCTTTTCTTGTGATCTTGAAAATCAGTTCTTTCCTCTTTTCTGAATTCTCAAAGGATCTTGAAATACCTTTTACTTTCCAGATTGAATAATTTTATGGATCAGCTAAATCTCGGGGAAATAACTATCAAAGGTTGTATGGAAGTCTATTCTTGTAAGCACCTGTTTGTGTTCTTGGTTAAATATCTTCTGGGCTACTACAAGTAAAAATCGGCTAAGCTTTTCTTTTCGACAGGTAAACATGCCGGAAATGATAAAAGATTGTCTCTTAAGTTGGAGAATGAGGTAATTTGGTGAAAGTTTTTGCAATGGACTTGCATCTAATTATTGCCATCAAGCATGTATTTGGGCTTAATCATTGAATGTGTACAGCTGCTTCTTGTTAACCTAGTTGTTCCTGGCTCTTGAACTCAGATGCTCGATTATCTTGGGAAATCTTCTGATACTGATTCTTCTTCACCAGTTCATCTTTTGTTAACCAGATCAAGGTAAGCAATTTGGTTAGAGAACTTTCACACCTTTTTTTTTAATATATACCCCTCTTACGTCTATATTCTGGTCCTTATATCAGTCGAAAGGCTTTGATCTACTTGATTCTTACACTCTATCAGATGTATCCAGATTATGATTTCAGGTAATGCTTGTAAACCTGAGAACAAAACTATATGGTCTTTTAGTAGGGGGATTATGGGTAATGTCATTGTCAGCTTCTTGGGCGAAATGGCAACCCGCTATATAATCCCCCTTTACATTCTGTGCGGGAGTGTTGTCAAAAGGTTTGACGAATGGTTCATTGAACTGTTGCTTGCTGAGAGTTCAATTCTCTCCATTTCCCAAAACTTAACTAAACCAGTTGTTTGAAAATCTGTCTGACTGAACATGATAAAGTACAGCTATGTGTATAACTCTATCTCTATCGCATTGGTTTTCTATTTTTCTCGTTTACAGCGCTGCCCAAGCACATCAGTTTTTCTCAGAGGAAAGTTGGGACACATTTAAGCAGATTTTTAACAACTATATGAATGAAGCTTCGAAGGTATTCTAAGTGTTAACTATTTTTCTGTTGGATGGAAATTATAGAAGGCTTGTTCTTTCGAGGGAGTCAATTTTCCTTTCTTCAATAACCCAAGTCGACATTCCATTAAGCTTCCCTTCTTCAATAACCCAAGTCGACATTCCATTAAGCTGCGGTAACGTAAGATAAGCTTAAAAATATGTACTCTCCTATCTGCTCTATAGGAATGGTCTGAGAGTAATGACGATGGTTCCCTGCTTAATGTAATCTACGAGTCTCTTGATAAGGTAAGTTCTCTGTAATAAGAAACCTTAGAAGCAGGGCAAGACTAATGGAAATCATAGAATGTGATACAGGTGGTAAAATTAGCTGAATGTGAGATTTATGCGTACAACCCCAATTCTACTGCTGATCCTTTACTTGAGCAAGGAGTACTGTGAGTTACATCAACCTGCCTTTCTTCTATTCAGAGATTCCAGCTTGTTTTGACAACTAAATGGCTGTTTCCTTGTCCTTTTTTTTCTTTGTTGGATCAAATCCAGATGGTCTTTCTGTTTCTTATTCTACAACCGAAAAATGAAGCGTGTTGCGGGATTTCGTTTCTACTGCACCAGGTTAAATGATAATCATCCTGCCAAATTTTCTGTCTCTTTCACTGTATGATTCTCTAAAAGTCTTTCTAACTCTAAAAATGTATGTTGCAGTAACCTGGGAAATGATGCATTTCTTGCTGACAATCTATATGAAGAAGACGAAGAGATATTTGACGACAAGGATATGTAATATCTGTGTCTACGATGAGCTGCACATTCTGTAGAAAATCTGTATATCATCGATGTTAGATGTTACACTCTGTAGTCTCTAGGTTTGTCTGAGTTCAAGTCCAAGGTGAAGCTCTCTTGGCTTTCCTTTGTAAGTAGTATAGTTGACTTGATCTCTTATTCTTTACCGTGTCATGTGTAAACATTTCTTTCTAAAACCACCTCTCCGTTTACACGTTTTCCTAAAAGAGGACATGCAATTAGCCCATCCGATATTTGGGCCGGGCCCAACAATGCATAGGGTGACCCATGAGTTCAAGTTATCTGAATTTGATAACTAAATTCAAACTAGGGTTTCTCTGAGTCTTAACTATAAAAGAAAACTCTCTAGCCTTCCTTGTACACAGACGCTCTCTCTCAGATTCCTTTTCATCTTCATACAGTTTTTTCATTTGTGTTTTCTTATGCTCGAGATTTGAATCTCCAAAAGATTATTGTTAGTATATGTATTTTTGTTTTGTTTTCCATTTATTGAATGAATCGGAGCACATGATGAGATTTTGCACCACAACAGTGCTTACCTATAAATTATGCGGATTATGTAAATCGAGCTTTTTAAAACTGATGCTCCATTTCTTTCAATCTATTTTTTTATTTGCCTTATATATTGGCTATAGTTTTCTCTTGCGTTTTTATGGATTAAATCTATCACTTAAAACGCTTTGAACTGCTTTTTAGCGATGTCGTATGAAAGGAATATCGACATTTTTTTGTAATACAAAGAAAAACGAAAACTATAATTTAAATTTTTTCCAAAGGTTTAGTTTTTCTAAGAATCAGAGATGGCACAGGCCTGTTTTGATGTTTGATGTAGATATGACCTCTATTAAGATCAGCTAATTTTGGGCCAATTTGGTGTATTGAAGTTGACAATGGTTCAGCTGATGCTATTTAATATTGTAATTGGTCCGTTTTCGACAGAGACATTTGAATTTTAAACTTTAAATTTGTCGTATCAAACTAAACCCAAATCTATACAAAATAAACACAAATATATACGACAACCAAAAATTTATAAAACAAAAAATTCATGTAGGAAAAAGCCTCGCGTAAGGTGTAATTTTCATATCAACGATTAACATAAGATCATTCTGTTTCAATGGTAAAGACACACATTAAAAGTTGGTTCAACTTAGGAAATACGATTGTGTTTTTAATTCCGGACCAGACACGCCATATCGATGCTGGTTTTGATGGATCCTATTCAATGAAAGTGGTCATTGTCTAAAATAAATCACGCAAAGGACGGTCACTTTTATCCATCTCTTCTCATTTTACAATTCCGCAAAACTCGTGTTTGAATTGAGCTTTGACCTTATTATATATAATTAGTACAAATTTTGTTGATATAATTTTTCTATTACATAATATATATATATATACACTCACGTTTTTCTTCATCTAATATTTTTATAATAAAGTTACTTATGTAAGGAAAACTAAGCCAATAAAGGCGAATGAGCATATACTTATTTAATAAACAGACGGAAGCTTCATGAGCAGACAAGCGACATGTTCCTTTTCTTTTCCAAAATACTTAAAATTCAACAAAAGCAATGACAATATATTAGCATTTCTTGTTGATTAAAAAATATATTAGCATTTCTTGTTGATTAAAAAATATATTAGCATTTCTTGTTGATTAAAAAATATATTAGCATTTCTTAAGTCAAATTAAGTACAATGACATCAGAGATAATCATCATTTTAAAAGCCAATACCAACATATACATATATTTGTGATTTCTAAGAAGGCAAACACAGTATCCTCTAATGCGTGATTCCAAAAGGATGTGAAATTGGCAATTGGGTTCTTGTCACAACACAACAAAGAGATAAGAGTTTCGTTTAGGCCGATGTCGGAGTTTAAGGAGATGTTGATACTAATCTGCAAACATAAAAGATAAAGAAATGTGAAAACTCCGTTTATTGTTAACAAGTCAAATATTTTTGTGTTCTTAAAAGAAAAACAACGTTCAATTATTTCGGGTTTTCTCCTCAATTCTTTAGTCAAATCGAATCAACTTGAGGAAGATTACTTGATAGAGTCAAAGCAATGCGTTTTTGAAGTTCCAAAATAATCTATGTATCACATTACAAAACTTCAACTTCTACGTGGAAGTATTTGTTCAACAACCAGAGGAATTTAAAGTTTTTTTTTTTCTTTAAATCAGAAGTTGTATTACTTTCACGGGTTTTTTTCTGGAATTTAATAATAAATAAATAAGGTCGGCTGAGAGAAGGAAAAAAACCTTCTTTTTCTGGGAAAAATCCTTTGGATGGTAGGAGAACAATTAATTACCTCTCCCTGCGCTTCTCAAGAAACCTTTGCAGTGACTTTTTCCTTGCGATGGGAAGATCTACAAAAACAAAAACAATTCCTAATCCATAACAAATTTCTGACACATGCGCATATGAAGAAAAAATGGATGTAAATTTTCATGGGTTTCTAATTGAAACTAATTAGCAATATTGCAATCAACCCATGTTCTATGTTTTCTCTTACTTTCGATGTTGCTAATAACAATTACTTCTTAAAATCTCTACATGCAATATCTAAGAAGACTTTTAAGAATCAAGCGCACTGGGATACTCTTTGTTGTCTTTTGGTAATTTTGTTCTACTAACCTCCTTCTAGATTCTGGCCAAAGAGCTTTGGTCTTAGGGTTGACGGTGGAATTACCGAGAGATCGTTCTTAATTGATTCATTTTTCTTTGGTGCTGCTTCCATGGCGATGTTGAAAATATTCTCAGCCTTGTTTGGAGACACTTGGAAAACGGAGACGGTTCCATTGTAGAAGATGGTCATAGGAACGGTTCCAGTGTCAAGTTCCGTACTGTGCCTGAGAACGTTTTCGAAATTTTGAACTTCAATTTTTTTCTTGTAGCGCCAAAAAACTAAATAAAGCTAAACCGGAAAAAACATACCAGGCGAGAGGTGCTTGGATCGGAAAAATTGGGATGTGAAGTTGATCTTCTCTCGGAGTAGACGGAACGGAACGAGATCTGATCGATGAATCGGAATGGTTAGCACCGGAAGCTAACAGCGATTTGATAATTTCCGGATCTATCTTCGAAATCGCTCCTTGAATTTCTGATTAAACGCAAAATAAAATCGATAAATCATTCCAGGCAAAAAAGTTAGACGGAAGAAAAAGGTGAACGGACCTCGGAAACTGCGACGACGATCTAGAAATTTCTGAAACTTAGGCTTAGGAGAGTTGTTGGTTTGCTTCTTCTTAACTCCGAGGAAGTCAAGCTCTATGGTACTACTACCTCTAGACATCTTTGATCTGAGAGATGAAGGAAGGATAGAGATGAAGGAAGGATAGAGATGAAGGAAGGATAGAGATGAAGGATAGAGATGAAGGAAGGATAGAGATGAAGGATAGAGATGAAGGATAGAGATGAAGAGGCGCGAGAGGAAGTAATGATAAAACGGAATATTCATGTGGGTATATTTAAAACGAGCATGCGTCAGATATAACGCACGAGGTTCATGCATATCTCATCTACCTTTTTGTATTATTAGGCTTAACTTCTTCTATTTCTATCAAATAGGTTCTATTTCTATCAAATAGGTTAAACTAATGAAATAGATACGACAAAGCCTTCAGGTAATCCAATCAATCACAAACTGCGTGATGTCATACATTATGTTTCACTTATAAAGTTTTAATCAATAAACACCAAGGATCAGTTTAGAATTATCATTATAACTGGCCGATCAACTTGACATATCTGCAGTAAATCGTCTTTAATTTTTTATTTAGATCTCAGAATGACATGAATCCAACCCCAGGTTATGCTATCTCAATTTTTTATATTGTTACAAAATTCTAAACTCAAATTGATATGATAATGCTTCCAAATAATCAAATCCATCATATATATATATATAAATACATTAGATAATTATAAAAACTATTAAAGAATTTATATGTGAGATAATAAATATGGTTTGAATATGTAGATGAAGTTTTTTATCATCAGTTTTAAAATCTTCTAAAATTTAAAACATGTTTTAATTTTTTTTCAATTCGGAGAAAATAATTTAATTTTCAGGCCGAAAGCGTATACTTCATTTTAAAAAATATATGCTGTTGTTTCGTATTAAAGCAGGGCAGTTTAACTTTCAAAATAAACTTTTTTACGTTTTTAAGTGGGAGTGAGATGCATGTCTTTCACGTGTTGGGATGTAGTTAAAAAGACAATAGTCATCACTACGCAAGGCGCACTTCTCCGTAAGTTTTAAGGCTTTTCTTTTCGTCGCTTTCTTTCTTTTTCTCACATTCTCATTTGACTTAGCCTCCCTCTTTAATATTGAGTCAGTTGATAACGCCTTGATTATTTGTTATTTATTTCAAGGTGACAAATGTTTGGGTTTAAGTTCATTAACTTTGGTTTAGCCGGTTCTAATTGGTCTGGAATCGATTTCTTAAGCTTACGAGAATATGCTTCGGTTAGTTGGTTCATATGACTAGAATCTTGTACCAGTTTTAGTAATCTAACCATTCAAACAAAAATTGAAAAATATGTTAGTTAACTAATGATAAAGAATATATTGGTTCATATATGAGGGAAACTAAATCTGATCAACACACACATTGAGATTCGAGACTCACAAAAGTCCAACGACGATAACATAATTTTACATAAGCATAGAAACATTGGTAAAGAAACCAACGAATAAAAAACAAAAGCAAACTAAAACAGATAAAAAGAAGACACAGAACTGAAGAAAAAGCAAATGTGCTCTATCCAGACACAGAGCTATGTACGGTTCTGGAATCCGAGACACTAATCAAGAGATGATGTGTAGCTTTCTCGAAATTTACAAAACCCATGAACCAGAAATCATGTCCGTCCACAGTCGTCACCTGAATGTACTTCTCCGGCGGATTTTCATTCATCACCACTGGATTTACCGTCGCCACGTTCCTCAACGGTACCACCACCTGCCCAAAACCCACAACATCAATTAGCATTATACCTTCCAGTTTTATTCCACAATCTCCCGTTTTCATTTTCACAAACATGACTTTACCCGGTAGTAGCTCCAAGCTTCTTGGCCAGAAGGTGCTGTGAAGAAGAGAGGACGGTCGCTGCAGAAAGCGACACGAGCCGTCGAGAGATACAGTGTCCCTGCGACGGGGCCTGTCGTCGTCGAGAGGTAACAGGCAAAAGTTTTCTTGAGCTTCTCGTTTGGCTCCGTTCCGAAAATCTGCCTGAAAAGGGATTCGAATCCTCCCTCCGTTATCGCTTTCGCCGTCAGATTAACCTTTCCCCACGCGGTTTCCGACATAGACGGACCCGTCTTCACTGCAGAAACAAAACCCACAAGAACCGTCAAAATTCATCAAAATTTCTGCGTCTACAGGCTCCAATTAAGAGATGAATAGGCACAAGGAGAATGAAACCCACAAAAAAATCAACAAAATTGGTCAAAATTGATACGTCTAGATGATCGATCAAGTTGAAGGAGACTTACGGTTTTGCCAGATGTTACGTGCGACGGTTTCAGCCTTTCGGCTCCAGGTATGAAACATTCCGATGACGGGCTCCAGAGGGTTGTTAGTCGGAGGATGTTCGACAGGAGAGTAAACGATGTAGGGCTGGTATTGCGTCTGAGTGTTACCTCCAGCGACCCACGCCGCTGCCTGCTGGTTATCGGGATGAGCCACGGGAACTGCCGGAGCTCCCATAACGTGAGTTCCCCATTTCTTCGGATCCGGAGACGACGAAGAAGGTTGATGTCGTTGTTGGTCCTCTGTTTCTGGGGTTTTGTTAAGTTGTTGATCAACGATCTGAGGTTGATGAGTCTCTTCTTCTTGTGATCCTTTCATGTCTGATATTTTCTGAGTATTCGGATGACTCGAGGATGTTCTTTTCTATTGAAATGGATTTGATGTTGTAGAAAGGGATTTACACATACAAAAAGAGAGATTTACTTTAATATTCCAAAAAGAGTTTGAAAAATAAATGTTTATAATATTAAATCAAATTTCCTCTACAAATAAAACGCGTTTTGGTGTTGCCTTTGGGATTACGAATCCGTCATTGTAGGCTGGATTTTTATTTTTGCTTATCCAATAAGAAACAAACACCAAATACAAGATTTTGTTTCAAAATTTTCACTTGTTGAAAATGCTGTAAAGAAACTAGAATGCATAAGTCATCAGAAAGCCCATTTTGAACCCAATGTGAGTCTCAAATTCTTACTTAGAAAGCCCATTATGTGTGGAGTCTATCTTCAAATTACAAGCCTCTCTTCGAGAAGAACCGGAGGAAGAATCCTTCAAATTAATATCGCAATTAATTTCATTCTCACGTAACTTCACGCGTACGAAACTCCATTCTTTTTCCGCGAAATTCCACTCGGAAAGGGCAATAAAGCTCTTTCAAAATATCTTCATCTTTTTGTTCTTTAACACTTCTCTTCATCTGAATCGTTGATCGTACAATACTACAATCAAGGAAATGTCGAAAGAGCCACAAACGGTAATTGGAGTTCCCTATTACGCGGGGCAAAATCCGTATCAGGCCGGAATTGTGCCACCGAACGCTATCTACGGTGATCCGTTGGGTGCTCCGATCCAGCAAACGATTTATCGGGACACTCCTGCTCCCTTCAATTGCCTTTATTGCGGCAATACTGGTCTCACCAATCTCAGGTATTCAATTGAGAGTTTCTTGTTCGTAACCTTTCCTAGACTCGATCATTCATCATCTTCGTATGTGATCATCGTGTAAAATGTAATCGGCATTTTGGTTTTGAGATGTGGGATTGCAGTTGTTTGATTGATGGCTTCGTCCTCGCTTGGGTTTAGTTTCGGAATTCTCACAACTTTGTTATCGTTACTGTGTGTTTCATTAGCTTTAGAATGATGGTAATCTTGTACATAGATTCCAGCCAGTTGTTGATGTGTGTCTATTGTTAATCTTTCTCAACGGATTTGCTTAAGCTGAAAAGATAAAAGCTGCTTCTTTGTTGTTCTTTCTATCGACGTATTTACTTCATGATATCCTCTAATTTTGGATTACGAATTTGCGCTTTAAGCAGCTCTAAAAGTCAATCTTCTCAGTAAGCTAATGCACTATAAGCATTCTTGTTCAGGGACTACATATTTTCAATGTTCTGAAGATTTTAGAAAATGTTTTAAGAGCTTGAGACTGTAATATCCAGTGTCAATGTCACAACCTGTGGTTTAATGTGCATTATATCTTTTACCTTCTAATTTTCTGTGATATGTTTTTAATACTTGGCTTTTGAAACAGATCAAAAGGTTTAATGTGCATTATATCTTTTACCTTCTAATTTTCTGTGATATGTTTTTAATACTTGGCTTTTGAAACAGATCAAAACCTGGTGTAGCTGCTGTTGTTGCTTGCATGATGCCATTTATGCTTGGATTCTGCTTTCTGTGTCCCTCAATGGATTGCCTCTGGAACAAACAGCACCATTGCCCTCAGTGTGGGAACAAGGTAATATAATGTCTTCTTCTTGCCTGCAACTCTTTTGATCCCATGTTTTTTGTTGTCTTTAATAAAGATTGTTTCATTCATATGTGATAAATTTGTTTACAGGTAGCTGACTTTGAGAAATCAGATCCCTGCCTGGTGATGGATCCACCACGATGGAAGCAATTGAGTTTCGCACTGCCTGCATGATAAGATTCATTCTTTTCCTTCTTACTAATATAAATTGAGTCGTTCTATTGCATTTTCAAGAAATGTCTAAGATCCAGAATAATCCTATAAAATGTGCGAGATAAGTAAAAATGTCTTGATTTTGCAAAATGAAAAATTGCGTATAGTCTTGTGCAGGGCCAGGCCTGGACGGTGCACAGGTTTCTGGCCAATCATAACAACCCTACAATCAGGTTAAGCAAAATAGTGGCTTTACAACTATTTCATGTCACAATTCCTCAAACCCTTCTTTTTGCCATGGAACACAAAACTTGAAATTCTTGTGAAACGGGTTCTCTAGGATCATCGAATTCCCTTCTCTTCTCTTTGGCTCTCTTATATAATCTTGTTGGCAATTTCAAATCTTGGCTTCTGATATATGTACAAGGCTAAAAAGAAATTTAGTTTCCGTTCCTGCCTAAGGCACAAAATCACCCTATTTGTGAGGATCCTTGTGTTTCTTAAACTCCCAAGTGTTAGTATGTATTCTGATATGCTTCTCTGTCAATCAAAGTGTAGATAACAGCAACTTCTCTTAGGTTAAACTAAAGCATATTAAAAGTTAGTTTAAACATACCTACTTTTCAACTACAACATATTTTTCTCTCCACGCCATTGTATGTAATTATATTGTTTAATTTCCCAGGCATGGCTAACTCCAGTGTAATGTTGTTGATGGAGTTAGCAACCAAAAAAGTGTTTTTAGCAGTTAGATTCTCAGTATCTTCTTCAATGGTAGCTTAATTTGGCTCTCTGTTCTATCAGTGTAATATAAGTATCAATTACACTTTTCTTATGGATCTTTTATTAGTCGTCTAAATAATCACTCAGCTACTTGAATAAGTTTTTTTTTTGTTATCTATGATGTTTGACAGCCTGATAAATAGAGAGTTGCGTGCAAAAGTGAAAAGGCAGAGAAATTTGTTTAGAGCACTACAGCTGTGCTACTGTAGTTATCACTTAGCATATGCCTTGTCTGCTGATTCTAACGTTCAAACCTTATAATCACTATATGTATATAGCCTCTTCTAATTTGTTGGAATCTGGTAGCAGTACGAGTTGCCTCTTCAGTGTGTGAAATGGCTTTGTTAGGATATTTGGGACCATTTAGATATCTCTGTAGCAATAATTTTGAAGCTTTGATGAAGTATTGGAATTAGTTATTGGCTATAAAAGTCTAATCATGTCTCAATAAAGAGTCAATTAAGGAAGATACAAGTGAATCTTGAATGGGGTCCCATGGTTTACAAACTTTTATTAAGAGATGTGTAGGATTTTGCTTAGAGAATGGAGAAAAACAAGGACCACAAAAGGAAAGCTAAACATGTGATGTAAGTAAAACTGCTCCTATATCAAACCCATTTGTTAGTTGTCATTATGTCTCAGAAAGCTGAAGCTGATCTTCATGTCACTCCCTTGCAAGGGTTTTTGCTTCTTCACACGCAATCCCTACACAAAATATCAAACACAATCTTTTTCTACATTATTAGTCAACAAATATCGGATTTTGTCTATGTTTGAAATCTCACATCGATAATAACATTTAAAAGGGACATTCATTTATTTCATTTTATTAGACATTCATAAAACGTAAAATTCAACACTTTGAACCTATTGCCATCTGACGCGTGATCAAATAAATATTGGGCAGTGGTTGATTATGATATAAACCATAAGTAAAATGGGGTTTAGGTTTGTGTAGTCATCAAGAAATGAATATGGGAAGAGTCACATCTCAAGTTTTGCTTAGAGTCTAGGCAACATGTCTTTGTGGAATATTGATCTCACCCTCTTTTTAAAGGGTTTTGTAATAGGGCTTATGGGAACAGACAAGAGCCACCAAGAGATTTTGTGAAATAAATATAGATTCTCTTGTGTTTATTTGAATTTGCTTACCTAATTAGGTTCGCTCTTGTATTTAAAGTTTAATTATGGTGTGGTGGTTGGGAGAAAAAAAAATACGAACGGATTGGGTTTCAAGACATTTATATAACTCTTTTGATGAATGATGATGCACTTTCCTCACCTTCGTAGTGTTTCTTGTGCAGATGTTCATAATAGTTGATAAAAAGTCTCTTTTTCTTAATTTTGTTTTGCCTAATTACTATGGAGGAAACTGTATAAAGCTAAAACCAGGTTTGGGTCAATATACATACTCGATTTGCTTTTATACAAAGTTTGGATTTTGGATAGATTGCATGAAGTCTTCTTTGCTTAAATTTTGCAGTTTCTGCGTTTATGTCTACACTAATGCTTACGTTTATATTTGCATTTAGCACTTGAGAATACATAACAATATATAAAATAAATATGTAAACCACTCTTTCTAACATCTTTTGGAGATGGTTTCCTTTTAATTAAGACAAAGGGTTAATAAAATCTAATAAAGTGAAAATACAGACTGAATGTGGTTGGTGAAAGTGACACATAACCTGATAACCCATGCCCTTATAAGCAAGAAAGTTTTTTTATTTTTTGAAGTGTGTGGGTCTTCCCAAGTCGTAGCCCACATTTGTATTTTATATAAATTTGAAATTTTATGGAAGACAAGTCAGCATTATACGACTCTTTCCACCTTATCTTCCTTTTCAATTTTCACATGTCTTCTTTAGTGAATTTTCATGAATAATTGTATTTATATGGATGTTATTTTTGTATTAATATAATTAAAATTTGCAAAAATATTGAACACAAATTTTTTACTAATGAGATAGAGTAAATGATTTATTGGTTGTATCTAACTATACATCCATCAAAGAAGTGTGAAATTCGATTTCATTGTTTTTCGAATGAAAATGCTAAATTTTCGTATAAAAATATTAAAATATTGGATCGGTGCGTTGTGATATAATGATTAAAAATCTTTTTAGCAATAATTATTATTACAATCTCATTAGAATAAAGTATTAGAATACATTAATTCAATTAGGTAATGTTGGAGAATTTTAATTTCCTAAACTAAATGGATATTAGATTTCACGTATATATATAGATAGATATATGTCACAACGACGATCGTCATTAACAAGAAAGTCAGATCTCATTATCCAAATGTAGAATAGATGTAACCCTTGTTGAATTTTTCTAAGTAATAAAACGTACAGTTAGCCGACAAACAAAAAACAATAAACCAATTGACGTGTAATACTGTTTTACCCTTTAGAAATTTTCACTCTTTATATGATAGATTTTTTTGGTCCACAAGAAAATCATTGATCTTTTGGTAATCGTTCTATTAGAAAAAAAAATAGTACTTTATCTATTAAAAAAATACTCAAACGTTGTTTTATTTTTGCAAACAAATTTATCAATGTAACTTTTATTCTATGTTATTATAGATAAATTGCAAGAAATATTATCCTCTTTTTATTTTACAATATAGAATTTTTTTTATTATGGTTGATAGAGTATTTTATTACATAGTTCATGTTTTATATACAAAAACTGAAAAGTTGTAGAAAAAAAACATAATAAAACATTTGAACAAATAGCAATACAGCCGTACAAAGAATCCAAATGTAATTTTCTCTTTGGTGTAGGAAAAATATTCTTTATCTTTCCTTGTGGCATACGGAACATGAGAACAATACTTTAAAAAAAAATGTAATAAAGTTGGTACTTAATTTAACTCAATCATCACTGAGTTGATTAGGATTGCTTGCAAGTTCAAGAAAACGCAACTATGTGTCTAGCTACCACCACTCATATTCAATATGTATCAACCAGTAAAAAAAGAAGAAATATAAGATATTTATAAGAGTAATATTTTAAAATAATATTTTTAAAAATTTTTGTTTTAAATTTAGCATTCTAAATTTAAAATTTTAAAAATATCACAAAATATTTTCTGAAAATACATAGTTACCATAAATAACTTACAAATATAATTAAAATATTATATTTAGATTCTTTTTTCAATTTAAAATTTATTTTTTCTTTATTAAAAATAAATTTAAAAAATTTGATATTAAATTTATGATATTTTAAAATTTTTAAACTAATAATATTATATTTGGAACAAATTTTTTAAAAAATACTATTTTGTCAATTGCTATAAAGAGGTAACTAGTTTTTTAGTTTACTATTTAAAGAAATTTGTTATGGGCAATTGTCGAAAATATTTATAATTGATCAATAAAGAAGAAAGAGAAAAAAATGAAAATAAGGAATATCATAGCTAAATCTTATCATGATTAGTTTCCTAATTTCTTTAGGGTTTTTGGTTATATTCCACAATTTTACTTTTACTTAGAATTTTTAATTGGATAATTATATTAGTAGGTTTTGTGTCTCACATAGGTCGAACAATTATCAGACCGTTACCTAACTTTCCATTTCAGTTTCGTAAGGCATAGTAATTCGATGGAGACAAGAAGTAACAGATGCAGAATAGTATTCAGTAACTCACATAGAATGTCTTCTCTTCAATTGGAGTAGGT
Organism: Pugionium cornutum; assembly: GCA_018901935.1. Classification (NCBI taxonomy): domain Eukaryota; kingdom Viridiplantae; phylum Streptophyta; class Magnoliopsida; order Brassicales; family Brassicaceae; genus Pugionium; species Pugionium cornutum. The sequence continues at coordinate 13,214,257 of CM032158.1, read as the reverse complement.
TTGAAGATTGGAATAGAATCTTTCAAGAAAGATAGATTTTGATCCTCTTGGAATATATTATCCTCACGGAATTTGGTTCTTATATATATGCTTGTTTCTTCATAAAATATGTTATATCTTTCCATCTACTTTTTTTATTTGAATCTATTCTTACATTAACTTTCCTCGTAGTCCTTCCATGTTAGAATCCTATGACGAGAGATTGATTGTTTTTCCATCTAAATTTTGCATATTAATTCAATAAAAGGAAATATTAAATCTAAAACCTATTCATTTACAAGTGGGGACCTTATTTGAAAACATATCACATCATTGTAAATAATGAATATGTTTATATTTATTATAATAATTTAAGTTAGAGATGTGTGAAATTATATAATTGTGTAGTTTCCACCGAATAATTATGACCTTTTTGACATTTAAAAGAGATAACTACTCACCACACTCTTATTACATTTTCTGCACTTTTGACAAAAGAGACTCTCTTTGACAACCATCTCCGTGCCATTATTGCCCTTTTCATCTAATCATATACACTTAAATACAACTAAACCGGTATATATGTGTAATTTTACGATCACGTGCAGAGAGGAAATAAATGATTTCGTTCTTTGATAATAATATTATACATACCTTTTTAGTAATAATAACGAGATTAATTATTATCATTTTTAGTTTTAAATACTTTGTAATAATTTCGGCATTGTTTTGTCATGTCATGGAAGGAAACCCAAACTAACGTGTAATAAGCTGCTTTTTTTTTTTTAATAAATATATATATATATATTTTCCATTTGTGATAGCATCTCTAATTTTGTGCAATGATATTTTATCAAAATAAGTGGTTCGTTGGGAGAATATATAAAAAAATTCTAGGGATTAAAGTTAATACATTTTCTTGAATATATAAGGTTGTTAATTACTCTGATAAAATTCAACTGTTTTACGAAATACATTAGAAAATAATAAAAATACGAAATGAAAGACAGGACAAAGATTCGTTTTTAAGTGAAACAGGAAAGGAAGGAGAGTCGTATTAATATTAAATTATTATTAATTATTAAAATAGTCAACATTAAAATTAAATCAAAGATTTCGTCTGATACTATTACAACTACTGGTCTCTTCATCGGAAGAGAGTATCTCCGTCGTGACTCCACTGGAAGCATTGTCGGAAGAAGGAGAGCTTGGCATAAGGTTCAAATCCCTAGTTCTTTCTTTTCTCATGAAATCGAAGAAGATTGGTTTGGTTTTATCTTCTTCGGTTTGATTTGTTGCAATGATATTAATTTGGTCATTTGAATCAATATATCTGAGATTCCGGTTATCTCCATCGTCGTCTTCGCTTTTGTTACCGGCTCTCTTCTTCAGGAAAATACGGCATAGAACCCAGTTCTGAGTGGGGTTCATAGAACTCTGCGGAGAAATGGGATGAAGTTACGTGAAATTGAATGGTGGAGAAAACCGGAAATGGAGAGATGGGAATTATACCGGAGGAGAGGAAGAGAGACGATATTCATGCATGATCCAATCGGTTCTGGAGCCATGAGGTGGTTTGCCTTTGTAGAAGACGAGAGTTTTCTTCAAACCAACGACCTGATTTCCTCTAGAGGTGACAACCCGTTTATCAATACCAGTAGCTTTCCAATAACCAGAAGCGGTCGCTCGATTGGACCGATTCCCATTTGGGTACTTAGCTTCCCTTGTGCTGAAGAAGTACCTCTCCTTCTCCAAATTGCCTGCTTTTCAAAAACACACAAAAGAGATTCTAAATAAGTAATGCTCCTAAGGTCGTAAGTTCGAGAACCAAAAGTAATTTAGCCACACAGACGAGAGAAGCAAACCAGGTAAATCCCAAGGATCAGCTCTGCAAACATCGAACTCGAGGATGATGGAAGCAGGCAAAGGTGAAGAAAAGACTTTCCTTTTAAGGTATTGAACCACAAGCTCCTCATCAGTGGGATGAAATCGAAATCCAGGTGGCAATCTAACAACTCCATTCTTCACGAGTTTAACCTTATCCATGGTTCAAAACAAGAAGAGAACAAAGAAGCGAGTGGGGTGTAGGAAGAGGGAAACAAGGATTGTGTGTGTTTTTATAAGGTTGAAGACGATACGAACATCTTCTTTTCTTTTTTATTATTATATTTTTTTTGGCGTAAACCATACTCAATCTCCTTCTTCCTTTTGACACCATTTTCACATAAATCTATCTTTTTATTTTTCGTGTCTGTCTCTCGATTATTACTTTTAGTCGGTATCTACCTCCTAATATGATCTTTGGTTTAAAATTCTCACATTTAAAGTGTAATCTCTTCAAACATATTTTTCTAACCAATAAAATTGTATACATATTTATAAATGAAAAGGACTACTTTATTACAGTGGTCCGTTTTCAATTCGTCAAAAGAAATTATAGCTTAACCATACACTCAAACAAAAATAGCGTGGAAGTGATAATATTCTTTTTACTTACATATTTTAACCAACCTATGTCATCCATTTTGCTTGTAAAATATTAGACTTTTATAAATCATTTACTATTTGCTATTATATTCAAGGGCATTAACGTCATTTTACATGGTTCAGCGGGTCGGAGAGAGCCGCTGAGAGAGGAGGGTCCATTGAGCACAGTAGCGGTTAACCGGTGACGCTTAAGTCAGCTGACGTCATACTAATAACCGGAGCACCCTCTGCTTTTTCCAGGAAAAACGGCCGATTCCCACACAAATTATCTTCTATTGGATTATGTATGCACGAATTATTAACCAATGCTAATATCAGATTGTAAATCCGACAAGTATCGAGTAAAAACGACAAGTAACGACAAGATTTAATCTTAGTTCATGTAGATATTAGCATTGGTTAATAATTCGTGCATACATAATCCAATAGAAGATAATTTGTGTGGGAATCGGCCGTTTTTCCGCTTTTTCCACATATAACATTTTCAATATTTTCAACTTAAAACGATATTCCATCGATATTCTCTCTGGAATTTCGTTTTATTTTTGATGAAAGAAAAGAAAGGACAAGGTTTCTCCAATTACACGATAATGTTTTCGAAAGAATTAACACACGCTACATGGTAGTCCAATATCCATCCAAAAAAACTTTTAAACATTCAACAAACAACAACAAAATCACAAAAACAAGCATATCTCTGCCATTTCGACAAAAAAACAATTGAAATTATGAGAGGGTAGTTACCGTTGGAGGTATGATTGTGGGGTAGTTACCGTTGAAATTTATATATATATATATATTTGTTTGTTAATACTAGTTTGTAAAATCTGAAACCTGACTTAAAATTTAGATATATTCTTGGTGTCATGTTTTTAATGTTTGTCGGAAAAACAGTAAATCACACTTTCTTTGAATTTCAGGTAGGAGTCTACTGTTCGGTTTTATCACCAATTCAGTCCCACACATTTGACTCGTAAGGACATATATGTATATATATATATATATTCGTTATATATGAAAACATAATAAATTCTCTTTTGCTAATTTATTATTGTAAAAGTGATATTTTTCTTTGAAGGACGTATTCATGTGTAATTGTGTATACATCATACATGCATATGTACACCACATATATCATATATTGCTCCATTATCCCCTCTAAGTGCTTTTCCCTCGTGTTGTGGGAATTGGAATTTGTGGTTTGTGTTGTATACTGACGTAATTATTATATATGTTTTTTTCTGAAGAATTATTGTTTATAGAAAAAGATGGGCAAATAATTATGAATTACTTGATATATTCCGTTATTCCACTTCATGGAGTGGGTGCGCTTAATTTAACAATGTTTTTATTTTTATAAGTATATGGACATAAATATATGATGTAGTCTTAGATAATTTTATATAATTGAATGCTTATAAAGCATATGCGCATTTGCTATGGAATAGACTTACCAATCTTATTAATTAAATTGACACCTCAAACCCACCAAAAGAAGAAATTATGGAACTCTGAGTATTTGATTATCCGAGAAGATAAGTCAATGGTTTCTTGCAATTGTGAAAGAACAATTTATTGTATAAAATGCAAACACCATCTTGATAATTAATTTTGTATGGAGTAGGCCACTACAACAAAACAAAACGATTCTCTATGAAAAATTGAAAAGAATATATGTGAGAAATTAAAAAGGTAGTTTTTTTCTTAAACTTTTCAACTAATTCCTTACGTTTAAATCAACCTATCAATGAAAAATATATTTCACCAAATTTGAAATAAAAATTTCGTAAAAAATATTACACGTTTTAGTGTATATTAATGTCAATGTGAAACAATAATCGATAATATATTATTTGAGGATCATTTTAATAAAAAAAATTCTATCGTGTTATTAATAGAAATATCATGCTGACGTGTCATTACCAGATTGAGTTTTAAATAAATATATAAATAGATTTAAATTATTAAAATAATTACGATATATGTCATTGTTATTAATTTGGTTAAATAATCAATATATTTCATTAAACTAACCAAAAAATACTATTAAATTTGTAAAAAATAATTATTTTCTTTTTTAATTTATATACAAAAACTATTATTAAAAATAAAAATAAATAAAAATAAAAATTATAAATATATAATTTATATTTAGTAATAAATAATATTATATAATTTGTGGATATTTTTTTCCATGCAAACCATAGATATAAATCTAATATATAAATATAAAAAAGAAATATTGGAGATGAACTCAGTTTAATAATTAATGAAAACTAATTCATGTAATTTCTTTTTTAAATTCAATATTTTCATTTAACATCTTCATACAAAAAATATATACTCAAACTGTATATCTTTAGAATGTTCGTACAGATAATATAACTATTAGTTCATTTATTTTTTTCCATTAATTTATATAATTTTATGAAAAGAAAAAATAATTGATGTAAATAAAAATAAAATAAAATAAAATGAATGTCAAGGGGTCCGTGAAGGTGACAGTGTGGTGTATGTTCCTCCAATCCCGTTGTAAACCTTCCCGTTTGTATAGATCACATGAATTTTTCTTTATAATTATTTTTTAAAAAATGATAGATTTCGTCCAAATATATGTTATCTTTACAATAACAAAGCCGTGACGTTATTTGTCGGTATAATAATATTCACGAATCACTATCGACACTACAAGTTACCTCTATAGTGAGACCAAAGATTATCAAATTATATATTATAATTAAATTTATATCATGCTAGGCATATATAGTTGATTTAAAACGACGTCGTTGTTATATTAAAGCGCTAACTTCCACTCTTATAGTTTTACTTGAATATTATTATAACACAGTCTTTTACTAGCCGTCGTTTTCAATGATCTAATTTGATATAACTTATTTATGTATATGTTTACATATAATTTTTTTATACCTCTATATCTTACTGTTTCATTTTACGATTTATTATCATATGGTTTCGTACAGACATCTGTTTATGATGAGGGGGTAGGGTATTATGGTAAATAAACGAAGGGTCCTACATGCTTCCGAAACGACAGCGATGCACGTCGGATTGAAGTATTGAAGTCGCAAAAATGCAATGCAATTAAAAATCACCGTCGATCCCTCTCCCTCTCTCATGATTTCCCAAATCTTTCACATTCAATGAAAATGCTGGTCCCTTTCTAAATGACAAAACTACCCTCTATTATTTTCAGCGACATCATTTATTCCCAAATATTAATTCGAAATCATTGATCTATCAAAATTTTAATTAAAGAACTTAGACAACAACAAAGATGTCTCTTCTAATGATTGAGTCTTCAAAACCTAATTATCTAATTTCGAACCATTTCGGTTTTCTCAGATGATTCTGTAAACCAAAAAAAGGAATCTGTGGTTTTTATTTCATTTGAAAGAACTTAAAATAAGGGTTCTGTAAGCAGTAAATATATACATATTGATTGCCTCTTATATTATTACTTTAATTTATTTTATAGTAACAAAAAATGGAGAAAAATAGATAAGAGATTCCCACAAGCAAAATAGAAAAAAGCAGCCCAATTGCGACTTGGTCATCAGTGGTTTACATTGAGAAATACCATAATAAGGCGTCTCGTTCGTTATGGTTCATTATCTATGGCTTCCGTTCTGTTTAATCCGTTGTGGGTGGGATACGGATCGAAAAAAAAATTTCATATGTATAGCGGGTATGGATTTCATTTTATTATTTTGCGGGTTAGTAGGTACCTGTAATTTTAGGTCAAAATCAATTAACCAAAATTTAAACCAATTTAATCATAAACTAATTTAGTCTTAAACTAATTTACCAAACTTGATGTTCAAAATTTGTATAATTTGATATTTTAAAATTTGAATTTCGATATATTTGATATATTAATGTTAAAATTATTATTGTTTGCATTTATTTTAATTAAATATTTTTAAAAATTTTAGAAAATAAAGCGGGTCGCAGGTCACCCGCAAACCCGCTAGATTAATGCGGAACGGATGCGAGTTTTAAAAAAATGACTCGTGGGTTTTGCGGATACAAAAATTTATGAAAAAAAATCTTCAACCTCCTGTGGGACAGGTCATACGTGCCGGATCCGATCTACTTGACAGGATTAATATTGCGGCTACAATTTATTTTTGTTAGTTATAAATGCTCCAACTGTTTATTTTCTTACTAATTAATTGAAAAAAATTCCTTTAGTTTATAATATTGTAAAAATTTTCCCTTTGTAGTAATACCATTTAAAAATAAATGAGTGATATGAGAAATGCGTGTGAGAGCGTCAACGGAGTTTGCGTGGGGATATTAGAGAGAAAGTGAGAAACGTAAAAGGATTCAACTATAACTACATGATTCATGACTCCCTAATAGTTATAGTTGCATTCTTATTATAATCTAACGTCGTATGTGTCATATGATATGAATTAAAGGATGTACATCATATGATACACATTGTTTGAAAAAAATTGTTCGTATAATGCATTTTTGTTTGTAGAATCAAAGAAATAAATATGTTTTTTTGTGAACAAGTCAAATATAAACATATTGAAATTCAAAGTCATTACTCATAATCGATATCAAAGTTGACTACAAATTATTTTCTATAACTAATGTATTTAAGGAGGAGCTATCTTTTGCTTTTCTTTTTTTTTGTCTATATGATATCAGTTTCTTCATTTTGAAGCTACAATTTGTCAACCTCAAAATTGCATAACTCCTTTCATAAAGAAACTTTGTTTTAATATATAAGTTGTCAAATGTTTTTTATATATATATATTTCATTTAGAGTAATATCCTAAAATTATTTTTTTAAGTTTTTATTCCAAATTTAACATTCTAAATTTAAAATTTCAAAAATAACACAAATTATTTTTTGAAAAAACATATTTATACCAAATATTTTTTATAAATATAATTAAAATATTATATTTGAATTCTTCTTAAATAAGAATTAAAATTTTTTAATTAAAAAATTTAAATTTTTTTAATATTATATTTATATTATTTTAAAATATTAAACTGATAATACTATAGTTAAAACAAAATTTTTAAAAATGTTATTTTGTCAATTTGACTGTAGGTGCTTATGTCATATATTTGGAAGAAGGAAAGACGAATCCTTTTAGGAGAAGTAACCGAAGAAAGTAGATTTTTTAATTGCTTTTGAAATATGTTATAATTGATTGCTTTTGGTATGGCATGTGATTAACCAACTAAAAAAACTTATAAAAAGATGGTTTTTGATTCTCTCACGTGTGTTGCTACCAATCCGTGTGCAAACTTTCTCTTCTTCTTTTTATTTTCGGTAAAAAAGTGAAAATAGTTGTGCTTTTAAGAACAAAAAAGATTGTTTCTTTGATGCTTATTCCAAACTTGAAAATCACAATTTTCCAGCCCACTAAAGGTTAAGACTTTCGTCTCTCCTTTTACTCTTTTTCTCTCTCTCAAATCACTTGAAAAAAGAATGAAAGTTACACTAGAGATGACCCTTTATTCTCAACATTTTACCTTAAATCGAATTTGATATGGTTTTCTTTCGGTTTAGAGAAATTTGCAGACATAAAACAAATAGTCTTTTACTTATGCATATATTTGTTTTGATTGGTTTATTTTAGTTTGGTTTATTCAGTTAATTTATATTTGATTGCTTTAATCTGAATGTGAGATGAGTACAATCAAAATCAAGCTTCGTTCCGGTTTGGTCCATCTTGGTTTATGTTTTAAGTTTATGGTTTGAGGCCATAAGGCCATTACAATGCGAACGCTTTAATGCGGAAAGGAGAAATGAGTAAATGTGGTTTAGCTTGGGCCTGTTTTAGGACTTTCAGATAACTTATTAATAGATGTTAAGGTTTTCAATATTAATGATGGAAAGTACTTTAGTGATGTAGGCCCATTATGACAACTTATTGGGCTTTCTATTTCACGCGGATTCATGCAGCAAAAACTACGTAGACGAGTTTGATAATTTACTTTGAGAAGAAACTACATAATTATTATGGCAACAAAAATCAATAGTAGTTCAGTGCTATAAACGTGCTTGTTGTGATTTGAGGTCCCCTACTAATCTTCTCTGATTTGCTAATGGGCTAAGAAAGACCCAAATCCATATGTGAAACCCTAGTATAAAATCATGTTATCGTATGATGTTCTGTGCAAGCCGAAAAATCACTTTGCACAAAAGAAAAGCCGTGAGAATTTCCTAGAGAGAGAGAGACGCCTAGAGAGAGAAAGAGAGGGGAGAGAGAGAGAAAAAAATAAAGGTTATTATATTTTTCTTTCTAAGTCCATTTTCTCTAAAGTTGCTTCATTGTAAGGGTTTATCAGATTTATAGTGAAGTTTGTAGGAGACAGATCCTACCCGAGAGGTACCTTAAGTGGGAACTCGGTAATCAAATCTTGTGTCTTTATTTTAAGCATTCCAAAACCAACACCAAAGGCAATCAGAAAGGATCCTAAAATCCTAACAAGTGGTATCAGAGCTTCCAGATTTATTGCAAGGGATGTGTTGGGAAACAGGGATTTTGGAGTTGCTGAGAAATTCAGAAGCACAATAGATTTGAAGACATAATGATGAGTTCAAGGATTGAGGTTGACAGATTTGATGGATCACGAGACTTTTCCCTGTGGAAAGTGAGAATGATGGCTCACTTTGGGGTTTTAGGGTTGAAAGATATCCTAACAGATGAAAAGCTACTCAAGGATCCAGTTGTCACAAAAGGTAAATCTGGTGAAGAGGCAAAAGGAAGCATAGAAGGCAGCTCACAGATTGATCCGGTAAAGTTTAAAAAATCAGAAAAAGCTAAGGATTTGATTGTTTTGAATGTGGGGAATCAGGTGCTCAGGAAAATCTCCAAGTGTGAGACAGCGGCAGCCATGTGGTCTACCCTAAACAAGTTATACATGGAGACATCTCTGCCAAATCGGATCTACCTACAGTTGAGATTCTATACTTTCAAGATGGATGACTCCAAAAACATTGATACCAATGTAGACGACTTTCTAAGGCTGGTGACAGATCTCAACAACATAGGAGTTGAAATTTCAGAAGAGGTACAAGCAATTTTACTTCTAAGTTCTTTGTCTAACATGTATGATCAACTCAAGGAAACCCTAAAGTATGGGAGAGATACTTTAAAGTTGAACGAGGTCATAGTAGCAGCTAAGTCTAAGGAAAGGGAGCTAATTGAAAGTGGAAAGGTAACAAATTCTCAGGATGTAGGTTTGTATGTGGAATCAAGGGGTAGGTCAAACAACCGGTTCGATAATGATAACACATGGGGAGGCCGATCGAAGAGCAGAGGCAAGTCAAAGCAACAATCTGATAACAACAAATGATGTTTCATTTGTGGGGATGAAGGGCATTGGAAAAGAGATTGTCCTCAGAGAAAGAAACGTGCAGAATCTGCTAACATAGCAGAACCAATTCAGCCAGTGGTCTTAACAGCCAGTACTGAAGACACAAGGGAATGGGTAATGGATTCAGGGAGTTCCTACCACATCACACAGAACAAAGATGTTTTGTTTGATTTCAAGGAAATCAATGGAGGTAAAGTTCTGATGGCAAATAATACTCATAACTGCATCAAAGGAACATGGAGTATTAGAATTCAGAACTCAGATGGTTCTATGGTGATACTCAAGGATGTGAAATACATGCCAGAGGTAAATAGGAATTTGATTTCATTTGGGTTGTTGGAAAAGGCAGGTTGTTGTTATCAAGGAGGTGATTTGGGACTATAGTTTTATAAAGACGGCAAGAAGGTAATATCTGGGAAACTCAACAACGGGTTGTATTATCTTAAAGGTAGAGTGTGCAAGACAGGGATCAGGTTAGGAACGAAGAAGCTGAGTAAGGAGATAGCTACAAGCAAGGTCGAATTAGTGGATAGACAGTCAAGGAGAGTGACTTTCAGTGAGAATCTAATTCAAGGACCTACACCGAATGGTTTTAAAACAGATTCAACCGTTCAAGGTGGAAACGTTTCTGATGAAATCTCCAGAGAAATTGTAGCACGACAGAATATGGCAGATGTTGATGCTAAAACTCAAAGGGAAAGTGTTTCACAAGGATTACAAAAATTCAGGAGTGAAAAAAGAAGTTTGAGCATGGAAACCAAGGTGAGGTTTCTGTATAAAGCTTTGCAGATATTAGGAACTGACATGTTCTACAATATTGTTGCAAAAGGCGGTGTGATTCTACCTAAGATTCAGCTAAGCAAAGTTCCAGAAATCCTAGCTACCAAGGACATACCTGATTTGAATTCGCAGCTCTGCTGTGAACTTCTCAAGAGTCTATAGAGAAGAAGATGGCCTTCCAGGTTACATCACTGCAGTGTCTCGTTCTGGCAGAGACATAAAGGAAAACATGTCAGTTTCGGAAAAGGAATTTAAGCAGTGAAGGATGAGTGAAGATCAAATGTTACCTGGAAGATGGATGCGAGAGGAAGGTGTAGCGGTAAGTGTCTCTCAAGGTGGAGCTCAGCTAGGAATAGAGCAGCTCCAAGAGAAACAGGTAAGGGTTCGTTTTAGAGGACGACAGCGTGCCCGACGGCGCATCACTGACGGCACGAAATCCGGAATCGCGTGAGGAAACGCACGGGGGCGAGTGAGGACACGTGCGGGGGCGCGTGAGGACACGTGCGGTGGCGCGTGAGGACACGCGCGGTGGCGCGTGACATCCACGCACGGTGGTACGTGACATCCACGCGCGGTGGCGCGTGACATCCATGCACGGTGGCGCGTGACTCGCACTCGCCGGAGCGTCGCCGGCGCGTGACGACTGCCAGAATGCTGCGCTTCTCCCCATGAAAGCAGATCTGAGTTCGGAGATCTCAGATCCACGACCTATCTTTGCCAAAATCGAAAGAGGAGGAAGCCTTCGGGAATGGTGGGGCGAAGCAGAGGTCTTCGGGAGAGAGGGAGGAGTCGCGTTCGGAGAAGAAGCCGAAGGAATCTCGGCCATATCTCAGATCTGGGCCGAAGTCTGCTCGCCGTCGACGGGAAAAACGAGGCAGGAAGCTTCGGCTGAAGCTTTATCGAAGCTTCAATGGCGTGCGCATAGGGGAGAAGGCTGACTCGGGAAGAACAACCAAGCCGGAGAAGAAAGCCACCGGTAGGGGAAGTTCACGGTAGCGGGAAGAAGGTCGCGTGCGTAGATCTTTCGGGATGAAGGAAGCTTCGAAGCTCCTTCCATGGTGGCGCAGAGAAAAAAAACAAAAAAACAAAAACGGGAAAGTTTTTGGAGAGAGAGAAATCTCAACAAAATTCAAATGGATATGCAATTGGGCCAAAGAAAATTCGTGGGCCTAATAGAAAACAGAGAAGAAGGTGGAGTGTTGTGATTTGAGGTCCACTACTAATTTTCTCTGATTTGCTAATGGGCTAAGAAAGGCCCAAATCCATATGTGAAACCCTAGTATAACATGATATAAAATCATGTTATCCTGTGATGTTCTGTGCAAGCCGAAAAATCACCCTGCACAAAAGAAAAGCCGTGAGAATTTCCTAGAGAGAGAGAGACGCCTAGAGAGAGAAAGAGAGGGGAGAAAGAGAAAAAAAAATAAAGGTTATTGTATTTTTCTTTCTAAGTTCATTTTCTCTAAAGTTGCTTCATTGTAAGGGTTTATCAGATTTATAGTGAACTTTGTAAGAAACAGATCCTACCCGAGAGGTACCTTAAGTGGGAACTCCGTAATCAAATCTTGTGTCTTTATTTTAAGCAATCCAAAACCAACACCAAAGACAATCAGAAAGAATCCTAAAATCCTATTAGTGCTTATAGTGAGAGGGATAATATAACCCCAATTAAATATTAAGTTGAATGTAAAGTGATCTACGTAAGTTACAAACCGTAGATTGATCTCTCTTCTGTTTTTATTTATTAATACTATAAACTGAATTTACAAATATTATAAGTGTCATTATTGTTATTTGAAAATCTATGAAACTAAAACCATCAAAAGTATATTTTAATTACATCATAAAGAAAAAAATGTCAGTGAAGCTGTGTGATGTTTTGGGTTTTTCTAAACAGAAAGTACATTGGTAATGTTTGTTTGGCAGTTGAAGTAACATACGATTTCAGCTGTGTTGAATTATTGTTCATTTAACTAACACATGTATATGCGGCAGATGCTGCATCATATGTCGCAATTTTTTCGATCGTTGATTAAAACAACGGTACAATTAAAAATCTGTGATCAACCACAACCAAAATCGACAACGACAAACAAACGAATAACATCTACCGCAACCATAACCATAGTGTTGATTGTAACCGCAACTGCAAACGAGTGCGGTGACCAAATGAAAAACACTATTATCTAAATTTACAACTAAAGAATGAACATTTATTTGGAAAAGCAGACACATAATTTTAAAAATAAAAAAAATGGAAAGAAATTCGGACTTTTATGAATCAACTAATTCTTTAATATAGATATAGATTTCGAATTGTCTATTCACAAGATTTCAAAGGAATCTAAATCATTCTTAATTGGTCATACGAGAGGACGAATTAATTATGCAATTGAAAGAAATAGGGAGAGAAAAAAAACATATGTAGAGATTGTGTAAATGGAATAAAATGTTGGTAGTTTCTAGGTGTATCCAGAATATAATCGTTATATGGCTACGTGTGGAATTTCTGACCACATAACTACCATTTCATTGTGTCTGAAACATATGAATCAGACTGTGATGAAACTTGTTAGAACCCCACGTTTTTGGGCCCTTAATTTTGAAATCATTTGATAAATATGGCTACGTGTGGACTTTCTGACCACTTGACTACGACTTCTGTGTGTTTAAAATATATCAATCAAGTTATGGTAAAACTCTACAAAAACCCTATGTTTTTAGCCTTTAGACTTTTGTTTGATTAATTATCAGAATAAGAATATAATGTGTTTGAAAAAACTATTATTAAACTCTTATGACAATAAACTAATACAGTACATTCATTTATGTATCGTTTGAGAAACTTAAGTTTTAATAATTAATATGAATATACTATATTAAATATATATTCAATCGACAATAAGAGGAAGTCATTATCAAATAAGAACTTGAAAATGGGTCTATTTGATTAATTATATTGGAAAAGGATGATTAATTGATGAAAAACATTTGTAGGGCCAAAAAGGAGTTTTAGGATATTAAATATATTTTCAATCATTAGTTCATTATTAACTTACATTAACTTTCTTTCCCCTTTTTTACAATTCGCTTTCATATTATTATTTCGTCATTCACTCTTTCATTCTCCTCTTTCTTAATTACTCTGACCATATTTATCAATTAGAACATCTTGGAACACCGATTTACTTCTACTAATTTCATCTACTTATCATTTATGGTTATAAATATATGTTAATTTCAGTTTGTAATTATTCATCAGAATATAATGTTTGGTTTGAGAAACGGACAACGTAGACGACAATGTCTTATTGTCTTATTATATGTACTAGAAAAATGTATTATTCATATTTTGCAAGTTTTCTAATATTTCCAAAATTCTCTTTCTCGAATGTTTATATATGTACAATTAAACTTTCTCCAGAAAACACCATTCTTAAGATTATTAAATGAATGATACACGTAAGTAATATGTGAATTCGTATTCTTCTGAAATGTGTATGATTTGAACAACTTCCATTCTTGTGAATAGTGAACAATTGGCTCATCTCTGTCAAATATATAGTTTGTTATTCTGAATAATATGATGTCAAAAAAAGAGTAATATAGATTTAATAGATCGGTCGCAATGAATTAGTAAATAGTCATAATTAGTTGGATCATACATAGGTATCTCTATATACCATTGTCGGAAATAAGGGTATCTATCATTGGAAGCTGTGTGTAGCATAGCTATAGAATGTTATACATGAGTTAGTAAATCTAGATCATTCGTATTGAACGATTGAAATCAGGAAACGATAGGATTGAGGCAGATTAATTTCAACCACATGATTCTACTCATTTTCAACCATAGACAAAGATTTATATGCATATATGATTTATCAATGTGGGTCACATTGTTGCTTGAATCATTGGGGTTTGATTTGCCGATGATATTTAATTATTTATTTTTGGCTATAATCTTATTAATTGTCATATTATTATAATTAAATATTAATAAAATTGCATGAATCACGGGTCATCATAATCCAGAATACGTATAATCATATGATTAACTGTAGGTAATCCGTTATAAATTATTTAAGGATATATAAATATGTGTAATTTAGTAATTGTGTTATTTTATTAAAAATATATTATTGAATTAAAATTTTATATAAAAATATTCTGTGAATTATTTGACCCCAAAAAATTTAAACTTAAAAAATCAAAATGTAAGTTTTTACATTTTTAATATCTCGAATCCTTTCTTATAAAACACTATTAAATTAAATAACTATTTGTTTGAATCATTATTAAATTATTAAATAACTGTTTGAATCTACATAATATATTTCTAAAATTAATGCATTTAGCATTTTAAAGCATATATAGTTGGCAAGTTTTTAATTATATGTTTTCTTGTTTAAATGATGCATGGATTTTTTTTTTACTATTCTCATGCATAATTCAACGTGGAATTGCAATTGATACGAGGCGCTTGATGTTTAGCCTCGACCACCATGAAAATTCTTATTCACTTAGCCACTACGATTGTTTCCGTTTTGGAAAATGTGCCCAGTCAGCAATATGATGACGTGGCATATCCCTCGTGTCTCTCTCGGAACTTTAAAGCGGTTTGGAGAGGTCACGTGATTTGCACAAGTTTTTCATTTTAACTTAAAAGTCTCACCGTAACGTTTCATTTATGTTTATTACATTAACATAAGTATTTCTCACGCGCTACGTTCCCTCCCGACACGCTGTATGATTGTCGTTTCGTTTTTATTTTTACTTCAAAATGTGTGCAGAAGAACACAGAGAAATCTGATCATAAGATGTGAATGAGTTGTCTTTTTTTTTTCTTCTTATTTTAACTTTCTACTATGATTAATAATTGAAAATACCAATAGAGAACGGCGTCCATTTTCCGCGAATAAATCTTTTACTATACCTTTCGTTTGTTTTACCTATAATTGCATTGGTTTATCTTGTCATTACACGTAGATTTCTAGCTGTAGATCCTCTTCAGTTACACCTTTATTCAATTCTATGCTAGCTGACTGATTTACGTCATATATATTTATAAGAAGATAATACAAAATCGAATAAAGATATTTGTACAGAAAATTTAAACTATATAAAAGGATATTTCAAATTAACTAATAATGAATCCGTCACTTCCTTGTTATTATAAGGAGTGATGATTTATTTCTCTCTCCAAATTATCGTATAACACGAAATATTCCTATAAATAATATCACGGTTTGTATATTTATACTGGAGAACTAAAAAATATATTTTCCCATCTATTGAAAATTTAAAACCAATTTTTCCCAAACAATTGAATTATTTGATTTACGACAACAAAATATGTTTTTAACTTTTAATTAGGTGGAAAATATGTTTTCCAAATTGCTGGGGAAATCTGTTTTTAACTTCTCCAACGTAGATATATAAATCGTGACATTAGTTATACATTCATTTGGTGGTATACGATAGTTATGAACAGTAAATAGATCATCAGTCCTTATTATAAATCAAGTCAAGATTAATTATATTCATTTGTATAGATAAATGGGATATTTTGGAACGTGCAATTCGTATGTGAATAACAAAACCGAATAAAGAAAATATAAAATTTAGTGAAGATTTCCTCTATATAGGTTGAAGTTGGGTAGACTTTTGGTCACCTTGATATTAATCTAGCGGCTACAAAGTACAAACCAGTTGGAATTAATCTGATTTGTGAAAGTTAATTAAAGAGGATGAAGGCGTGAAGAAAATGAAATTGTGACAGGTGCATTTGAATCACCGCTCGTGTGAGTGTGAATGTGGGAGGAAATATGTATAATCGAATGGTTCATATTTATTTCTTTCTAATTTGAGTGATTGATAAAATGCAAACGTGACCTACTAATTTATCCACTTGTCATGCATCTAGGCTAAGTTCGTTTTCTCCCTTTCGATTATTTTTATTTTAATCAAAACGTTACACGCTTCGCATAACTCAAAAATGGTAAGCAATGTATATTTTTCAATGGTTATATTGGAGCTATATATAACCCACCTGAGGGCTCATTAGTTTCTTCCATGAAACAAAAGAAGCATTTCTAGAGAGAGTGAGAGAACTATAGCTTTAGGGTTTAATAAAAACTGAGTCCCTTTAGAAATCTCAGTAAAGGAATCTCTATAGAAAATGGGCATCATTGTGAATCATCATTTTCTCGCTATTATCTTCGGCATCTTAGGTACGTAATGTTCTAATGATATATTCACGATGCTAAATAATAAGGAAATTGCAACAGTAGCTACAATGTTGCAATTTCGTATTCAAAAATATTATAAACTATGTATGCATAGGGTTCCATTGTAACATAGATGTGAATTAAACAAGAATTAATAAGTTTAGATTCATTTGCTTATTGTCTCATCAACAAAACTGGATGTCTTGTATTATTACAATGGACTTATTTCTTTTTGTTGATTTTTTAATGGAATTACAGGAAACGCAATTTCATTCCTCGTATTCCTAGCTCCTGTGTAAGTAGAAATATATTTAATATCTACATTTTTTAGTGAGAAAGACTTGAATTAATTTTGTTTGTTTTTTTTTTGAATATACAGGCCAACGTTTTATAGAATATACAAGAAAAAATCGACGGAAAGTTTCCAGTCTGTGCCGTACCAAGTGTCGCTATTTAGCTGCATGCTATGGCTCTACTACGCATTCATTAAACAAAACGCTTTTCTTCTTATTACCATCAACTCCTTCGGCTGCATCGTGGAGATTATCTACATCACCATGTTCTTCACTTACGCCACAAAGGACAAAAGGGTATTCTTTCTTTTTCCCGACCATATCCTCTGATAGGTAATAATTAATGAATGAAAAGAATTGAAACTTATGCGTTGCAGGTCTCGGCTGTGAAGTTGCTTATAGCGATGAATGTTGGCTTCTTCTCCTTGATTGTAATGGTTACACAGGTTGTGGTTAAAACTCCGAGCCTCCAAGTCACTGTCCTTGGCTGGATTTGTGTTGCTATATCTGTTTCTGTTTTCGCTGCGCCTCTAATGATTGTGGTAACTATCTAAGCATTTATTCAATTTAATTAACTAAATGTTTATTTTGGGTGATTAAGTTGTTGACTTCTTGTTGTGAAAAGGCTCGTGTGATAAAGACAAAGAGTGTAGAGTTCATGCCCTTCACGCTTTCTTTCTTCCTCACTATAAGCGCCGTTATGTGGTTCGCTTATGGCTTATTCCTCAACGACATTTGCATAGCTGTAAGCATTTTATCACGAAAAACACTTAAAAATACTTTTCTTTAAAAAATATTTAATATTTGTAATTTGTTAGAATTTATTTAGGATTTAAGTTTTAAAATTCATAATGTAGTTTTAATGGTTTAGGGTTTAAAGTTTAATTTTAATTTTGTGATATTTTTGGAATATAAAATAACAAAGTTTTGAGAATTGTTTTTATTATTTTTGAGTAATACCATAAAATAAAAAAAATTTAAGTTTATTTTTCAAATCTAACATATTAAAAATACAATTTCTAAAATAACATAAATTATTATGTAAAATAATTATTTACCTCAAATAAACTATATATAAAATTAAAATATAATTTTTTAAATTCACTTTTTCTAATTTAGAGTTTAAATTTTTTATTAGGATTAGATTTTTAATTATTTTAGTATTAAATTTGTGTTATTTTTAGAAATTTAAATGATTAGTTTTATATTGAAACTAAAATTTGAAATAATATTATTTTATACAATTATCCATTATTTTTTATCATTTGATTTATTTTTACAAAAAACAAAAAGAGATATATGAGTGAGTTTTTTTCTGTGATGAATTTGTAGATTCCAAACGTGGTAGGGTTCGTACTAGGGTTGTTACAAATGATTCTGTACGGAGTTTACAGAAACTCAGGGAAGAAATTAGAGATTGAAAAGAAAGTAAATTCATCAGAACAACAACTAAAAACCATTATCGTCACGAGTCCGTTAGGTGTGTCGGAAGTGCACCCAGTTGACATCATCATGACGGGGTCGCTGGGTCCACTCTCTGACGCCGTCCATCATGAAGATCTATCTAAAGAGGAGGAGCCGTCAATTGAAAACGGCAACGATTGCTCCTCGTGAAGCCGTTTAAGTGTCCAGAAACAAAATATCTTTATATTTTTCTCTCTCCCTCGTTTCGACGTCGGCCTGCTAAAGAAGAAATTGCATTGGCTGTATGCTTTCCATTTTTGTTTCGTTTGTTATTTTTGACTAATGTATATTGTTACTTTGTTAATCGAATGATTTTTTTTCTTACTAAAAGAAATCTCCAATTTAGAATTTCGGCGTAAAGACTACATCCACCAACTAGTTAAAGGTCAGAGAAGATTAGAAAACCATTTCAATAGAGAGTACACTGTCCCGACAAAAACTTGTTAAGACCAACCAATGATCTTACAATTTCGATAGCTATCCTTAAAATTGTCAGATTGCGAGGTAAGTGACCAACGTCCAAAACTAGGGGAGTGTGAACATTGCCACACCACATAAACGGAGAAAAGAGTCTAAAAACACTAATATTGGATCTTTGCAATTAGACGTCAACATTGCCACATGTGACTCATCCAAGAACTTTCTGTCAAAACTCAAATTCGAAAGATTACAAAATTTACATGATCAACTCTCCACTCTCCAGAATCTCAAATTAGAGTTTGGTTATTCAAACAGTCTCTCTTTTTCTGATATTGCGTCATCAGATATATAATGTACAGCAACTATTGGTCCAAATGTTTTTTTTTTCTATGTTTCAGAATAAATGAGATTCTGAGAAATAAGAATAAAAAAGGTTAAAAGACCCAAACCGGTATTACCCGGTGCTGTTGCTCTCTGAAGTTCCCTGTTCGCTTTGTCTTCGTTTCTCTCTTAAACTCTCTCCCCACATCTTAGCCTCTGCAACCGCACGCTCCCTATTGATATCTCGGTTCAATATCCGAGCTGTCTCTCTTGGTGAATCTTCCTTCTCAGAACCTTCTAAATCGAATTTACTTCCCGAGCCACCTCCTTCATCGTTCCTTGTTATTAACCTCACCCCTCTTTCATCTCGATTTTTCCTACTGTCATCTTTGTTTGGATCATAAGCTTGGTTTGCAAGATAGGAGAGTGCAGTGACCACATCTGCTATGAGTGGTCGCGTAGCCGCCTGCTCTTGGATGCACATTGAAGCCACAGCTAAAGCTTGGTACAGTGCACGCGTTGGAAACCGCCCTTTTAACTTAGGATCCGCAAGTTTTATGAACTTTCGCCTGTCGTTGAACAATGGACGAGCCTGTTAACACCAAAATGCTTTCTCAACTGTTTTTCATAAACCAAAAGGTCTAAACTTCTTGCATTAGAGAATGAGAAACTGAGAGTAAATTCAAGTGGAAGATGAGGATAAATTTACTTACCCAAGCCACCAGGTTTTGCTCTCCATGAGGCATCTCACTATCTATAGCTTTGCGACCAGTAATAAGCTCGAGAAAAACCACACCAAAACTGTAGACATCTGACTTTACAGTCAATTGCCCGGTCATTGCGTATTCAGGAGCACAATATCCATAAGTGCCCATGACTCTAGTGGAGACATGGGATTTGTCTCCCGTTGGTCCGAGTTTAGCAAGCCCAAAATCAGAAAGCTTTGGGTGGAAACCCTCATCCAGTAAAATGTTTGATGACTTAAAATCTCTATAAATAACCGGAGGGTTTGCCTTATCATGTAGGAATTCCAAACCTTTGGCCGCACCAGCAGCTATCTTCATTCTCATGTTCCAATCTAAGGCCTCCTTATCCGGTGGAAGATCTGGAGCAGAGGAGAAACCCAAAAGGAAAATACAATAAATTTATTTGTAGAGGCTACAAAAAGAACAAGCACTACTACTACGACTACTAAAATTCAAGTCTACATGTATAATTTAATAGGTAAAATAACAAATAAACAAATGAATGAGGAATCTACTAAAGTTAGGGTTGACACATTGACTAAGATAACAAATAATCTCTGAGTTGGTATTGAATAAGATCAGAAACAATTTTAGGGTCTGAACATGTTAGAAAACAGGGATGATTTACCGTGAAGGTGATCTTCCAATGATCCTAATGACATAAACTCGTAGACCAAGAGTCGTTGATCTCCATCAGCACAGTAACCAATAAGGTTGACTAAATTGGGATGATGAAGAAGGCTGAGCATAAGAACCTCTACCAGAAATTCTCTGTTACCTTGTAGACCATTCCTGTCCAATTGTTTAACAGCAACCACCTGACAAAGACGAAGAAAAATAGATCAGAGGTACAACAACATTAATTATGAGAAATCATCATGCTAACCACCAAGTAACTAACTTATCTGTAACTCTTAGGGAACAAAAGATAAAGAGTATTCCTTTAGGATAGGAAAACACAAATGTAAACCTGTTCACCGATGCAAAACTAGAATGGACTTATAAACTTTTCAGCACTGTCATATAGCCTTGTAAAGCTGGAAGATGGCGAACAAAACCATAAATTACCTGACCGGTGCTGTCGAGCCTTCCTTTGTAGACACGTCCAAATCCACCTTCGCCTAAGAAAGTGTCAGGATGAAAGTTCATAGTTGCAGCAGCAAGCTCGCGGAAAGCAAATGTATGAGCAGCAATTTGTCCAAGCCCATCCCTTGGAAGTAGTAGCTCCCTTTTTGAGCCTCCATTGCTCTTTGAGCTAATCTTCTCTCCATCTGCAACTTCATCAAGACCACTCAATTACCAAACGCATCCACAGTCTTCTAAGATTCTCAAACCAACCTAAACTCCAAGAACAAATCACCCTATGGGCATAAATCTCGCATTAAGGGCACAACCCCCAAATAAACAAATCTAAGATCCTGATTCTGTATCACTAGGATCATGTGATCCCGATCATTCACAAGGCCCAATTCGTTTTTCAAGACACGACACGAAATTTACACTGAGGAATATCCAATCAGATCGAAACAAGTGAGACTGAAGAAAGGGATCGTGATTTTATTTACATTTAGAACTAGAGTTGAATTAGACTAGAGTTGAATTAGAACATGCCCAGCAGCCTTAAAACATTTCACAAGTTCATATAACCAGCGTAAAAGTGATGAGAATCAGTCACGTTAGCTAATCAAGATCAGATTACAGATCTTGGGGGCATGTAAATATAGAGGAAAACGAATAAAACAGAAATGGTGGTTAATCAAAACCTGAAGGATGTACAGAAATGTTATTGGATAGTGTCGGTTGGGATTGTTTCTGACCATTGGATTCATCCACTGGGTTTAGCTGCTCATCGTTTCTCGAATCGAAACATGAGAAACAAACCATCTCAACCCAATTTAGCTTCAAAACAGTAATCAAGCTACAAAACTCCCTTGAATCCTACAGAGAAATCATGAACAGGAACGAATAAAATTAACAAAAAAAAATCCAGAATCTTTTTTTCTAAACCCGGAAAGAAAGGAGGTTAATTGAGATTCCGGGTACAAAGAGAAAAAATCCAACTTTGTTCAGATTCGAACCGGAAAAAACGAATTGGGAGTTGGAAGAGAGAAGGACGCTTCTCTCTTGTCGTTCACGAGTGTTCACATTATTACCATTTGCGAATTAACAATGACGCGTTGCGGAAACTCAGTAAATTCTTCGTTGACGATAATCTCCAATTCAAGCAAAAAAGAAAGACCTTTTTGTTTGTCGTCAAACTTCTTTTTTTTTGTTAGTTCATTTTTTGTCGTTTTCTTTTTGTTAATTCAAGCAAAAATAATACTTTCTTCACTATTTGATTTTCTCAGTTTTGGGTCAAGGCACAAATTTTTTTGTTCAAAGATTTCCTTCTCTTTTCATGTAAACTCTAAAGTGATGAAAGGTAGAAGATTATCTAAATGATCAAAAAATTTTGTTCACAGATTTCCTTCTCTATTCATCAAATGCACATACAAAAGTAATTAAGTTAATACTGTCAAAATGATGCTAAAATTATCTAAAACAAACATATCGACAAACAATGACTAAGAAATGGAAAAGTTGGTATGGTACACCAATGCACCATTACCAAAATTTGGTAATAATGACATGAGATAAAGTAATAATATAAAAGGGCAAAAAAACCTTGTTATCTAGTATTTAATAAAATATGAATTGACAATCAAGACTAGTTGATTTGTAATCAAACTATTATTTTCTTGAATCCTGACTAACAGTTACTTCAAATTATTGAATTATTGAAATAATTGTTTGATAAAGAGTAATACCATAAAACATCATTTTTTAAATTTTATATTCTAAATTTAACATATTAAAAATAAAATTCATAAAATAGCACAAATTATTATATAAAAATAATTATTTATCTCTAATAAATTATATATAAAATTTAAATATAATATTTTGATTTACTTTTTCAATTTAGAATTTAAATTTTTTTATTAGAAAAAGATTTTTAATTGTTTTACTATTAAATTATATTATTTTTTGAAATTTAAATAATTAATATTATATTTAAAATAAAAATTTAAAATAATATTATTTTAATCATTTTCCCGATAAATTATATTATTTTAATCATTTTCCCGATAAATTATATCATTTAACAATTTATGAGGTTTTTTTGACACCCACAATTTAACAATTTAATGATGGCTAAATTTAAATGGGCTTTTAGGCCTTTTAAAAATTTGGGGGCACTTTTGAAAGATAATATAATATGATGTCTAATTATTTCATCATTCTCTTGCATAAACATTAGGCATTAAGTGTATAAAAAAACATTGGGCATTCAAACTCTTTCCCTTACAAACATATTTTCCTGGGGTTTTCTTACATGTCAAATTTGAAATTGCAATACTTGTTTCACTATTTTTCTAACCATTTGTAATTAAAACTTTCCACATCACAAAATTTGTCTTTAATCTTTGATTTTTATATAACGTATGTGCATAATAAACCTCAAGTTAGATAAGAGATCGTGAGACGCATAATCTTTCCCCTCTCTCGGTCAACGGGCAATGGATACCCAAAAAAACAAAACATAATTAGTATTGTCGAAGAGAAATAATCTCTAAAAGGCTACACTAATTCCGTCCCTTCTCCCCATTTTTTCCTCCCTCTTTTTATTTTCTCCTAAAAGGAAAAAATTAAAAATTAAAAAAAAAGAAAACAGGAAAAAAATCAGTTTAAGTAGTTTTTTTTTAATATAATTTTCCCGGCGGAATGGAGAAAATTGGACATCACGCAACGGAATCCGACGATCACGAAAATACACAGCATTCCGATGAGAAGGAACAACATTTGCATAGCAGCGTATCAATGGCGACGAAGACGACGGAATCTGAATCCTCTAACCCCAGCCTTATCCAGGTAATGGGAGTCGTAGACGACTTCATCCAATCACTTTCCTCCGCCACGGCTGAGAAAGATCCGTTACAGGAGATTCCTCCAGCGGTGGAGCCATTTCCGGAGACGGTGGATTCGTTGGTGTCGAAGATGGAAACTTCTGGGCTTGGGCGGGACGAATCAGAGGATTCTGCATTCATTGACGCTGTTAACCGTATTTCGATATCTGTTATGAGATTGAAAGAGCTTCGGTTAGATTCAACCCCGGTTTCTTCGTGGTTAAATCGGGCGAGTTCGGTTCAGCACCGGGCTGTTTCGCTTCTTGACGAAGAGTTCCGTCATCTTCTAGATCGTTCTAGAAAGAAGAAGACGAACAATGACGGAAACAATTCCAATCTCAACAATCAGAAATCTCCCTCTTCCAATTCAATAAAAGTATCGGATCGATGCGTGTTACTGGAAAACGAGGGAGAAAGTTTTCCGGATTTTCCACCGGAATCAATCTTAACGTTGAAAAAGATCGCCGGAGCGATGATCTCCGCCGGTTACGAAGCAGAATGCTGTATGTCCTACGAGATGTCGAGACGGCATGCGTTCCAGGAGGAGCTGAGCGAAGTTGGATTCGAAGGGATCAACGTGGAAGATGTGCAGAGAATTGCTTGGGAATCTCTAGAAGGAGAAATCGCTTCCTGGATCTCAATCGTTCGCCGTTGCTCCACCGTTCTTTTCCCCGGCGAGCTATCTCTCTGCAACACCGTCTTCTCCGGTCCCAATCATGCCCCAATTCGTAAACGCTTCTTCGCGGGCTTGGTTTCTGCCGTGACAATACGGTTCCTAGATTTCTCCGGTGCGGTAGTGCTCACGAAACGGTCGTCGGAGAAACTGTTCAAGTTCCTAGATATGTATGAGACGCTCCGTGACTTGATCCCGGCGGTGGGACGATCGGATTCAGATCTGATCCACGAGATTCAATTGGCTCAGACGAGGCTAGGAGAAGCCGCAGTAACCATATTCGGAGAGCTAGAGAACTCGATCAAGAGCGATAATGGAAGAACGCCAGTTCCGAGCGGGGCGGTCCACCCATTAACCCGTTACACCATGAACTACCTTAAATACGCATGCGAGTACAAAGACACTCTAGACCAAGTGTTCCAACACTACGAGAGGGCTCAATCGGATCAAACAGACACCAAACCTGAACCACAGATCAAACAAAACCAGCGAGAAGACGACGACGAGTACAAAACTTCGGCGTTTGCTAGACAAATGATAAGGGTAATGGAATTGCTTGACGCAAATCTTGATATAAAATCGAAACTGTACCGAGACCCATCACTGCGATACATATTCCTTATGAACAACGGAAGATACATTCTTCAGAAGATTAAAGGGTCAACAGAGATAAGGGATTTGATGGGTCAATCATGGACAAGGAAAAGATCAACGGAGCTTAGACAGTACCATAAGAGCTACCAGAGAGAAACTTGGGGGAAAGTATTGCAATGCATGAATCAAGAAGGATTACAAGTGAACGGTAAAGTGTCGAAGCCGGTTTTGAAAGAGAGGTTCAAGATTTTCAATGCTTTGTTCGATGAGATTCACAAGACGCAGAGCACGTGGATTGTGAGTGATGAACAACTGCAATCGGAGCTAAGAGTTTCGATCTCGGCGTTAGTGATTCCGGCTTATAGGTCTTTCTTTGGGAGGTATAAGCAACATCTTGATTCCGGGAAGCAGACGGATAAGTATGTCAAGTATCAACCTGAAGATATCGAGTCTTTCATTGATGACTTGTTTGATGGGAACCCAACTTCTATGACACGCAAGAGAAATTGAAAACTCCTTTTCTGTAAGTTATGATGAAAGCATGACAAGTGATTGGGTTTATTTTGCTTCTTTTTATTACGTTCATGTTTATAGAACCGTTTTCGATCTGAGACTACAATAAAACTTTTCTTTCAAATATTTTTTTTCTTTTCATTATGTTATTGTTAAATCTCCATTTTAATTTCCTGTTCTAACAGGTTGTGAGTGAAAATTGTTTATTAACTAATTAGGAGTAAATGCACGAAATTATCTTCAAAATGTATTGTGAATTTTTGTTTTAAATAATGAATTTCATTCATGGTATTAAGGTAACCATGTTATATATATTTCTAGTTTTTTTTCTAGATTTTATGTCGTTTTTCGTGATTATAACACCGAACCGCGATTAGGACTAAATTTTTTTCGATTTTGTGATTCTAGTGAAAATGCATCTTAAGACAGAGTCACAGAGCGCATCTTTGAAAAGACAAGCTAATCATTAGGAGTAGGCAGCTACGAATTATTTAGATCTTATTAAGGTAAAGCTAAAAGTATTTTACAATTTTGTTTGTAAGAAATTACAATATTTTTAGGGTATTACCATATCAAATTATTAGAATTAGTAAAATTCTTGAATACATGAAACCGTTAATTGGAACAGATGTATTACAGTAATGTAGTAAGTTTATAACCAAAGAATACGACGAAAAAGCAAATATTTGCATGGTTCCTACAAAAAGGGTAGTGAGGTGGGCCGTATAATTGAAGACCCGTTTACCTAAACAAACATCAGATATTATTTCCTTATCTAATCTCCTCTCTCCACTGACATTGTTAATTAAGGAGAAAACTGTTCATCGTCGTCTCTCCCAGAAAAATAAACAAGCGGCCATGAAAATGAAGAGGAAAGGGAAAGTTTACCCATCTCCTCCTCCTTTTCCACCCCCACAACCATCATCTTCTTCTTCGTCTCACCATCTTAATCTTAAAGAAGATGACGCTCTCTCTGTGTTGAGGCTTCTTCCAGCGACGATTTTGGTTCTAGTTTCGGTTCTCTCAGCCGAAGACCGGGAAGTTCTTGCTTACTTGATCACAAGAGGAACCACCATTTCCGCTAGAGGAAACTGTGGAAGCTCTTCTTCTTTTGTTGATTCGAAGAAAACGAAGAATAACAAATCTAACAAAAACCACAATACTGCTGTTTTCGATTGCGATTGTTTCGATTGCTACACTAACTACTGGTTTAGATGGGATTCGTCGCCGAATCGTGAGCTAATCCACGAAATCATTGAGGCGTTTGAGAATCATCATCTCACTAGCGGCGAAAACTCAGACTCCCGCAGCAACAAATCCAAAAGAAGTAAGAAGAAGGAGAAATCGGCTCGTCGGGTCGGTGATAAAGATAATAATAAACCCGTAAACGAGGAGGAGCCGATGACCGAAACCACAGTTTCCAAAAACCACGTGTCGTCTCCGGATAACTCGCAGGGAAGATTGAGTGAAGCTGAGGCGGCGGAAGGAGAGCCAGATGATGAGATTGCAGAAGAAGATGAATCAACGGTGGGTTTTCCGGTGGCACCTGCGACTGGGCATAAGGGACTGGCGAGGAAAGTGCTACCGGACGTGTTGGGTTTACTCAATTCCAATTTTTGGAGACTCTGGAATCCGAACGCGTAAAAGCATCGACCAAAAGTTATGCCTTTTTTGTTGCTGTTCAAAACAAAAATCTCAATCTCCATGCTTCATTTTTGTTTCTTCTTTCTCCCAAATACTCACTACTTGGTTATGTTTAATAAGTCTCAATGCAGGTATTAGCTTTCTTTCTTTCCATTTATTTTGTTCATGAATAGCTCTGAGAATTAGTGTCCATAGAAATTGTGATTATGACAAAACTAGTTTCCGGTGAAATACATGGAAACCTGTGCATTGTAGTCAATTTCGTTAGCAATTTCAAGCTCTTTCGTTTGGTGGCGAGACTCAAGTTTCTCTAGACGCAGCAGTACAGCGATATTGCTTAGAAATGAAGTTGGTGGATTAGGTTCACAGTTTCAAAGAGTGGGCCAACAAATATTTTGTTCCTTTTAGTTAAGACATCCCTCATTGTGTCATTCTCGTATCCCTTTCTTTTACTATCGGTAATCTATCTATATTTGCTGTATTTATGGCTTGCCATTGTCCATATCCTTAAGTCTTTATGTTGTCATTAGATGATCAGTTGAACTTCTACTTCAGTTGAACCAATAATGACAAAAACAAAACATTTGAAAAATAGAAAACCAGAGTTAAACCGTGCTTTAACCAAGACTTAAACAAACCGTTAGTCGATTCTAATTGTATCAACACAGCTCTCAAACCAAACCGTTTTACCACTCAAATATGTTTTTCTTTATTACAAACCTTAAAACGTTAAAGTTTTAGACCAGACACACTTTCTTGTTGATTCCTCACCCAAAACCATTGGTTTTCAAGCCCAACAATAAATGTTTGCCCACACATCAGGCCCAAACGCTACACCGACAACACATTAAGTTTAATTAATATAACTTTAAACAATTGTCTTTAAAGTCTGTAGTTATTATCATTGAAAAACTTTCTAATTCGAAAACAAAGGAAACAAATCTGAATAATTGTCGCTTTTTTCTTTGACTACTTTGCACTTTGAATGGTCAAGCAAAGATGGACTAGCAACAGGAAAAGGTGGGCTACTTTTCTTTTCGTTTTGAATTAAGTAGTAAATAATCATTAAAAGTTATCAATTTGGAGTTTAACCTCGGAAAATAATTATCAAGCAAGTCTGCGCCATGTAAATATTTGTCTACAAAGGATTAAAAGTTTGACCTAAACTCCTAACATATAAACAAATTTACTTTTCATTTCCTTGCTAAGGAAACAGAAAAGCTTTAAAAATATATATTTCTACGTGTTTTGGAGCCAATTTACCAATTATATAAATTTGGATTCAAATATAGGAGACTCTTGACTGATCAATTTAATTTAAATAGTATATATTTCTATATATATATATATATATCTAATAAGAAAAACGATGCCTATAGATGACGTAAGCTTCAGGAAAATCTTCAAAAGCAAAAATTAGTAATTGATTCTTACGTCAGATCACCAATTAAGTCTTTGCATCCCTTTTTTACAATAACTAATTAGTTTTTTTACGGACAACAATTAATTACTTATGTTTTGCGGAATTTTATATCATTCTCAATTCAATACGTTCTTCTATGAAAATTGATACTTATCCATATATATAATTTTTTTTTTGTTACTAACTGACAGTTCGCCTGTACTGCACAAATTATATTTTTTAATTATTGTTATTTGGTCCATGAAATATATACTATTTTTATTATTGTTGATTTTGTAAAATTTTTTATTGATATTGATATGAATTTTTTATCTTGTAAATTAAGTTATCCTTCAAAATATGTTCGAACCGAAAAATTTATTTACCGAAATAAATTTTTATATTGTATTAGATTATAAAATTTTCTATTAATGTTTTAAAAAATAGAATAATATATTAGAAAAATTGACATATAAAAATTCTAGTATTTTCAACTATTTAAATTTTTTTTAATCTACATATTTCCAAAATAGAATATTTCACACTTAAATATATTAGCCGATCGTAAAAAATATTTTTCTAATTATTTCAACAATGGTAAACAAAAAAGATGTTAGTTTTACCACACATACATAATTTTGTAAACATATCTTTTTGTCGAGTAGAATTATTTCCAAACCTATAAGTGTTTTGCATTTGTTAAAATTCCGGACTTTCTAAAAATATATAAGTTGGACCAGTATTTCTTCATTACAATTACAAAAATCTTTATGAAAATCGTTAAAAAAGCGAAATTATGAGGTTGAAATTTTTTTTTGATGTTATTATTAATTTGTAGGAAATGTGTGAAAAATTTGTGATTGATGGTATTATAGTTGGGTTTTATAATGTTAATAATTAGAAATCATTATTAGAATAAAAGATGAGATGATAGCAGCCAAGATAATAAAAAATAAAATGGTAATGGTTAATAATAGCTAAGTTAGTGGTCATAAAATTGTTTGTGCAATTTTTTTTTGAAGTTTTTATAATTTAGATATTTAATTTTATAGCAATTATTAATAAATATTTTTGATTTAAAATGATATGGATAAATTTAATAAAATATCATTTTTTATAATTTGCTTTTTTGGCTTAGGTATATCTTTAGGAATCTAGTTATTTTTATTTAGTAAGATTATGATTTTGATTGATATTGGTAACAGATTAGTAAAATAAATTCCTAATTAAAAAACGCTTTAATTAATAAGCATAAGTAGATTAAATGCATTAATATAAATGCTTAATTGTTACGTGTCGTCTACGACACTACTACCCCTTGTAATTCTTGTTTTAACGATTAGCAGCGGGCCGCCTCCTCCGTCATTTGACTTAATAGTTCTTTATACCATAATGTCTATATAATGCTTTTACATAATATCTAACAAAGAAAAACCGAAAAAAGAAAACATTCTTCTTTAAGTGGATCAGATCGGTCTCTTGAATATAGTATTACGAGATTTCACGATTAATAAGGAACATATATGGAGGCTGGATACGATAACAGGTCGTTGTATGGTCCGTTTTTGTCGCTGAAAACGCATCAAAACATTTCAAAATCAGATTGCGAAGAAGAGGCTTCAAAGGTTAGAGAAGGTTCATCGAAAAGTATGGAGTCGAAAAAGAAAGGCAAGAAACAAAGGTTTGCGTTTCAGACAAGAACCCAAGTTGATATTCTTGATGATGGTTATCGATGGAGAAAATATGGTCAAAAGGCTGTCAAGAACAACAAGTTCCCTAGGTTTCTTTTCATTTCTCCCTTCTTAACATTAGCCACTACTAGATTATGTTTTACGTATATAGAAACATATATAATTAAGAGTAATTACACAAATATAATCAATGATTATAATAGAAGTATTAAGGTGACTATATAAAAATGTGCAGGAGTTACTATAGGTGCACATATGGAGGATGCAATGTGAAGAAGCAAGTGCAAAGGTTAACAGTGGACCAAGAAGTGGTCGTCACAACCTATGAAGGAGTTCATTCGCATCCCATTGAGAAATCCACAGAAAATTTCGAACATATTCTCACTCAAATGCAAATCTACTCTTCTTTTTAGTATTTCTTTCAATCTTTTTATTATGTTGTAAATTATATAATGTTACATCTTATGCCTGTTGAAAAACAATAACCTTGGTCGTTCACACTTAATTTGTATCCTAATACTTTTTTTTTTAAAGTGGATGTAATTTAGTACTGATACATGCATATCATATGCAAATACAATCATAAAATTAAATCCAAGTTCTTTCTGTTGATTGAGAAATGATGTTTAAGCACTGGATATTCAGTCTCTAACTACCTAACGAAAGTTGTAACATAAATACAAACCACTAGATTGCTATTGATTCTGTCTGAAATTGGATTCAAAGGTGGACAAATAGGCAATTCAATGTCTAGTTGCTAACACAAGCAAGCTGGAGTTGCGCTGAAACAAACATCAGCTAGCGTGATCTAAACTGTTTCATGGATTTATTGTTATCATGTTCCAGAAAACATTTAAGAATCCAAAACCAAGATAAACTGTTGACCCAACACAACTGTTGACTCAACACAGTGTCAGATGTCCTGGCCCACGATCCCGTGGAAGAACCATGGATGGAACACAGTGTCAGATGTCCTGGCCCACGATCCTGTGGAAGAACCATGGATGGTGAGAGCGAGCGTGATCACGGTCTCAGTGTCGTCACCGAGTATTTTCTCTAGGCCTCTTTAGTTTCAGGTCTTGTTGATTCTCCGCTTATATTTTCCTTAACCAAACGCACTTATAACCTCTCCGTTTTGGTCTGACAATTTACAGTTATGTCTTTGTTGCTTTGTTTCTTATATACCGTCATAATTCCAGTTGAGGTCTGATACTGTGCATCTTCGAACTAGAAAAGCTATGACTTACATTTGGCTGACTCACAAGGATTGTACGAGATCTAGCTCATTGTAGCAATTCACTAGAGGCAGAACGTGGAGACATGTTAAATATCATGAAAGATGAGTCCAAAATCATCACACTTCCACATCTCAATATCTTTACTTACAATAATTGTCTGTAACAACTAAAAGAGACCTAGAGAAAGCAGAGACACAAAGAAACAACTTCAGCGTTTATCAACTCCTCCTTGTGTTTGAATCAACACTTGTCTTGTTCAAGCAAAGGGGTTTCTTGATGCAGCCAGTAAACTTGTTCACGACATTGAGAAGTCAGTTGGCTGAGCGATGTTGACATCCTCAAACTCGTTATCATCTGCAGAAGAAAGATGAGATGCAATCATCAAACCGTTCATAGTTCGATAAGTCCATGTTACATATATACCAAAAAAGACGCCGAAATTATCAGAACAATATACGGAGAAAATGGATTTGAGGGATAACCTTTCCTCAAAGTCAAAGCCACGACTGCATCGTTCTCAACCTGAACAACAAGACAAATAAAATGGTGACAAGCTTCTAACTTAAACATACACAAACGGTGGCAGAGTCTTAGCTAAACTCAAACAAGAATCGTTGTTATTCAATCCCCAACACTGACAATTAAACATTTGATACCTTCTGCTCCGCTAAAGATTTTGAATCTTCCAATACTTCTTCGGTAGGCATTAAGATCAGACGCTGATTGCTAATTGGTTGGTCAGTGAGGGAAAACAGTTTTTGTTTAACATCCAAAACTGTCTCTGTTGGTTCGCATTGGATAAAGTAAGTGGTCTTCATGCGCTTCACACGAATATACATGGCCTGGATTACATAGATTAATTCACCCCAAAAAAACATGGCTAGATCTAAATTATTCGATTGATTAAAGCAAACTCCAGACGAACAGTGAAAAGGGTAGCAAAAATATTATGTTCAGGAAGCTAGAATTAACAAGAAGGGGGAAAAGGAAAACACTGGTGAGCATGAGAAGATATCCTCAGTGCAAAATCTCTTAACTTTCCAGATTAAATATGTAGGTAATACCATGGCAATACAAGGATGACCAATTTTCTGTTCTTCCGCTGCCGATTCCGATCAAAATCTGTTACCAAAAAGAATATCAGACCTTTCAGAGAAAATTGACAAACCGCAAGGACTCTACTTTTCCAAACAGATGCTTCTCGTTACGGACACCCAGAATATTAGAATGAAAGGGAAAGAAACTGAAGATTGGAATCCAATTGTCAACAATTGTTGTAACAAAATAAGATAATCGAGCTTATAACAGAACAAAATCCGGAATCTGAATACATTTTTTTTCTCAAGTAAACGAGAGATTTTATTCAGAATAATTTGGTTCACAACAAAAAAAGAAGTGATAACGCAATGAGGAAAAGATAGAATTTCAACATACAAAGATGAACACCACTATAAATTGGTCTTGGTTTCATAAGATAAACGATCTAATAACGCAGTTACAACTGAGTCGATTGGAAGGAAATTGGGAAGAGAAGTACCTGGAGAGGTAATCTAATCGAGATCTTAGTGAGACTTACAAGTAATAACCCAAAAAAATGGAGGACGTGACGAGAGGAAATAGAGGAAGGAAAAGCTATGGTGGTGAATTCAGCAAGAGAACCACAATGGTTCTGTCCCGTAGGCGGCACAAGTTTGGGCCTTTAAAAGGCCCTATTTTGGAGAGTTCCAATGTTTGCTTTTCTTTCTTTTTATTGTGTTGGGCCTAGAAAAAATGATTGATGACTACGCCTCATTGTGAATTTCTGATTTGTCATTTTCTTAGGATCAGGCAAAGCTTGATGAATGTCTGCTGTGACTTTTGGTTCAGTTTTATTTATTCTTTTTGTTCGGTTTGTGGTTTGATTCAGTTTATAAATCAGTGTTTACAATACATGTTGGTTAAGGTTCTTGGTTTAATTCGTTTTTCTTCGTCTGTCTTTGAGTACGGTTTCAGTTTTGTTTTACATCAGCTAAACCAGATTGGAACCCTAAAATAATTGAGTTGGCTACTTTGGTTGTCTGATACAATCAGCAATTTTGTAAAAAGTCATCTATATAAACTAACTTTGATTGTACTATTGTGTTGAGGGGTTAATAAGGTAGTAACAAATTACAGACCGGTTATCAAACAAAACCAGCTTCATCTAGATCGAGTAAGTCATTTACTTCAGACCGGAAATCAATTATATGTTTTATACAAGGTTCGAGCTAGCTTGGACCGGCCGGGTGAGAATATCAGTAATGTAGTTCCGGATTTCAGGTATAATTTGCTTGACAAACTTTGCAAACCTGCGTTAGATAATAAATCAAACTTAATTGAATAAAAAAGAAGTAAAAAGTTCCAAAATTCATACTGCTGAAATGATATTGCATACCATAATTGGGAGCTGAGCATACTGAAATGCTCAAGAACAAAGAGCGTGCAAGCTTGTCTTAAGGCTGAAGCATTGAAAGTATCTGCTAAGTCATACATGAGTGGTATGTTATCCACACGGATATCCTGCAGTATCATGAGTAAAATCCATTTTACTATATGTTGACAAAGATAAAATTCTACAGAGAAAACAATCTTGCGGTTGTTACCTGTGCGATTGTGTTTTCACAGAGACGTTTCAGGCCTTGGAGAAGATACTGATCAGCTGCTACAAGCAGATCTTGAGCCAAATGTTTAGTGATGTTGATTCTTCCTGTGTATATGTATCTGCACATTGTGTGTTTGTGCCTTTTCTTTAAGACTCTTGGCTAATGGCTTATTATGGTGTATATTATTCTAATGTGGAAATGTTTGAATTTTATAGAACTTTACCTCATCATAAGGTCAAACACTTGCCATCTTATATTTGGGATCTCCACGTCTTGGGCATTGCGTTCCTAAAACCAATTCTCAAGTCAGCTGATTGATATTATGCATACGATGAAATGGATACCACAATCATTATTCAGAAGCTTACCTTGTAAAGGCCATCAAACATTGCACGGAATATGTCAGAGGAAGCTACCAAGCAAATCTTGTGAGCATAGAATTTTTTACCTATTGTAAGCCGTGGAAATACTCAGTAATAAGTGTTATCACAAGTAGATTTAGTAGAAATAAAAAATGGTGGTTTAAATGTTATACCATCAATTAGGAAGGTGACATCAGACAAAGTGGGGTTGTTAACGAATTCCTCACCCAAAAAGACCTTCAGTGTTACAATCAATAACAAGTCAAGACTTCAAATCAGAAGTTATTTGACACTTGAAATAAGAAATGAAGATTTTATTACTTGTTGGGTTGGTGAAGGAGCAGAATCCTCTGGTGCAACTGATGTGGCCTTTTTCGCTAATCTGTATAAAGCGCTTGAGCTATATTTTTGCTGTTTGATGCTTGTGAAATATAGAAGCTCCAACAAAAACTCTAATCCTGCAATATTGATACGTTTATATTCAGGAACTGTAAACCAACAAAATATGATTTTCTTATAAAACTGTGGAAAGAGATGATTACCATTGTTATCAATGAAAATCAACTTCCCATCTCCAGGGTCACAAAGATGTGCAAGAGCCAGGGCAATTCGCGTTTGTATTGTCTTCTCAGTGGTTCTCATTAGATATAACAATTGGTTTAGTACCTGAGAGAAGGGTTTTACATCAGGGGACTAAAACCAAGGTCATACTTAACTAAGAATCAGAAGGTCTAACAGAAATAGGTACTCACAGGTCCGTGAATCTTGTTCTCTAGCCTCTTCAATGTCCTCACCACACAATCCTTAGTTGGCTGCATATAGAATCACTGCAATCAGAATTGGGAAATCCTATAGATTGATTTTGCAAACATAAGCAATCATATGCATACTTGAACGGTGAAGTTGTCATCTTGAAGCTTTTGAACACCTGCAGCTTTAATGAAATCCGCTACATTTTCCTATTTTACAAAAAATTAATTAAGTACTATGGTATGTAAAGTGAGCAAAAGGTATAGCTGTACGCATTATTTAATTTAAGTTTGATTCACCTCGTTATCTGCAAGGCCATACAAAGCAAAAGCAGCATTGTGTTGCACAGACCCCGTTTTCACGTCAAGAAGATTTAGTAATGATACTATGCCTCCTCTTTGACCAATGCCAGCTTGATTGTGTGTGTCCTGCAACATTCAAAACATTGAGGGATTTACTAGCATATTTAGAGATGCTCAAAGCAAAGAGATACAATTTTTCTCATACAATAAAGGTCTGATTTAACAGTCATCTATACAGAGCCAAGCTTCAGGAGCAACAGAAACGGTTACATGCTAATTTAAAAAAACCATAAATACCTGAGCCAAACGACCAAGAGCAAAAGCTGACATTTCCATCACCTGCTCATCTGATGATTGAAGCATCTTAATTAATGGTGAAATGGCACCTCTCTGGGCAATGTGCACCTGCATGATCATGTTGCCAGTTATGTTTTTATATCTTCTCTAGTTTAAATTCATACCCTTATATGGATAAATAATCTGAGTCTCTTAAGATTATAATAGAGCATCCCAACAAACAGACAAGTTCATACCTTGCAATCTGAATCAGGCGCAGCAAACTGACCGATTAATAAAGCTGCTTCTCTCTGCGTCTCCAAACAAGTGGAGCTGTAGCAGATATCATAGTAACAGTTACAAAACATATTTCGAATTTTTCAGAAGTAAGAATCTGTTTCAGCAGAAGTAGACTAGCAGAATAAAGGAAATAACAAATAAGCATACCTAAGTAGACCTATTACTGGTTGTAAGGCACCAGCACGGATAACCTCTTTCTTGATGTCAGGAGATGAATGGACAAGATTTCCAATTGCTCCGATCTGAAAATTCCATAGTAGATTAGAAGGAACTAAACAAAGCATACAAAATTCAACAATCAAAAGCAGGATAGGAACCAACCGCTTCGCCATGCATAGAAGGATCTTCGGATTGAAGCATTAAAACAAGCGTGGGCAAAGCATTCAGCTCCACTATCTACACGGTTGTTTTTTTATGTAAGAAACGTGTCCCATATAAGCCAAAACAAGGCATCATTATAAAATAAACATACTAGGTTCTTGTTCTCGTCGTTTCTAAATGAAACTGTCCTCAAGGCCCCTGCAGCAGCCCTCTGCACTTTAACATCGGGAAAATTTAAAAGCTCAACAAGCGGTGGAATGCCACCTTCAACCCTGAAAATATTTTTTAAAAGGTATCAAGTGAAAAATAGCTTAATCATGACCAAAAACAGTAAGGAATACCAGATACTTGTACCTTATATTTGTTTTAATCCTTGGATTGTCATGAGCAATGTTAGTGACTATATCAGCTGCTCTCCTAATAACAGCAGCAGCAGCCATGCACCCACAACAAATCTCTCGTCTCTTCAACAGCTTCACGGTTGGGCCTATAGCCCCAGCATCCACAATGAGCTGCTGGTAACCAGGCTATTTAACAGAGAAAACTATCATTAGTAAACATCGGTGAATGATTGTCACACCCAAACGATTTCCTATGCAAAACTCATTATCACTGATCATTTAAACATCTGCAGAGCTAAGTGCATCTAAGATAGTTGCAACTCGCCCTTTCAAAATTGTGATCCTAAATTTCAATTTTCAACAGGATGGAAAGTGGAAACTACAAAACTTCTGAATCCACAATTTCATTAAAAACAGTTGAAGACATGTTACCTGGATCGCAGCAATAAGTCCAAGAGCAATAGCACAATCTTTCTGTAATTTATGCTCGCAATATTTGGGAACATTGCTGCCAACTTCCAAAGCCCATGGCGATTCCAAATATCTCACCAGAGCAGGGATAGCTCCATTTCCCACGATCATTTCCACATTTTCATCTATATAAATAGATACGAAAATAAATTATGCGAAACACTACATTCTTGGTCTCACATTACTGAAATCAAATTACTACGAGCTAGCACAATCGGAGTTTTGGCTAAATACGCCGTTGAGCATAAATTCAAAATAGCTGTAACAGACGATGCGGAGCAATTCAACGAGCCGTAAACCGTTTAAAAAAAAGTTAGGGATTAGCAAGCAAATAGAGTGAACTGAGCTCAATATAAGCGCCGAGTAGAGGAGAAATCAAGGAATAAATTACCAGTCTTAGCAAGGACGGAGATAGCAGCAGCAGCTTCTTCGACAGCTACGCGATCAGATTCTGCATCTGAGAAGCTGGAGTTAAGAACCTCGACGTGGCGCTGGATCGCGACGACGAGATCTATGTGTTCATCTTCATCCTCCGTCGTCTGTCTGACGATTGGAACAATTTCTGAGTCCCTACAGAGCTTCCGCTTCAAGTTTCTTCCGACGAGGTGTGTTGGTCGCTGACGCTTCGAATGGCTCTCCATCGGTGGATGGTTCGAGATCACTACCGGGAATATTCCTTAGAAGATCTGACGACGGATTTGAGCGGTAAACTTGGAACGATTTTGAGAGCATTAGTAGAATAGAGACCATTTTGTTTATAATATCAAGCGTTCAGGCGGGTTATGAAATTTTTTCAAAAGCTTGTGGAGCCAAAATGGTTCCCTCGTTTCGTTCTACTTCGAGGGAAATGTTTTCTTTTCCCCATTAATATTGATGGGCTTACTCACGAAACGGGCCGGTCCAGAAAATATGGGCCTCACCATATATATTTGAATATTTTGAATGGGCCCACCATATAGATTAGAGCACCCTCATCCATGGGCACGAATATGAATATGGAGATGCTTTTATAGGGTTTGTCTAGAGACATTAAGCACAGTGTACCTGGTTGGATCACAATTCTGAGATCATAATTTGGTTTCGATTGTTGGTGTGTTTTTTAGACTTTTAGTTATAAATATGGAGGTTCCTCAAGACCAATGGGGGATGATCCATCAATGTGCTCATCGTTTGGCGTCAATTTGAGCGGTGACTCATTAGTCTTAACTAATCAAAACATTTGACTCTAAACAATGGGAATATGCAAATGATATGTAACCTTGAGTTTGCAGGGGATTCAAAACCGCTTCTTTACGTTCCTCTGAAACTTGTGTTTCTTTTTTTGTCAACGAAAAACTTTTATGTTTAAGCGATCAAAACAAGTCGCGAGAAAGTTCGAGAGAATCTATCAAACATCACTTTATGAATCATCACTAATGGTCTTTCAACATTATCGTTGTTGTTATAAATTTATCATTGTTCTATTCCTTACCAATAATAATTTTTCGGATATTTCAAAACAGAATGCTCTGCATACTCTTGTTTATGTCTGAAATTGGAGACTTTCTTGTTGAGTTGTTTCATTGACATTGCCCCCACAAAAAATTCCTGTTTTGCTGCGATTTAAATCTTCGATCTTCCGTTTGATCGTACCAGTTTCATCCACGGCTCCTAGAGTTTGATTCTGCAGATCTTTCGCTAAGGAATCGGCGCCGAAACAAATACCGGTGTCGGAGATGAAGATGAAGCCGGAAAAGAATCATCCGAAGGAAGGGAGAAGATCGGGTAGGGCTTAATCGGAAGTCTCGACGGGGAGAGGTACAAAAAGGGAATTTCGCACTTGTAGAAGAGAAACTGAAGAGATGAAGACGACGGAACATTTCTCCTTTTTTTTCCCTCTTCACATTTTTCTATGGGAACTTGTTTTGGACCGAACCGTCTTCTTTGGTTGGTCTCCTTCAGACCGGCTAAATCGATATTTTGTCGGTTTAGTGTCGGCAAATCGATTACTGTTGGTAAATTAAATCTGTTTCTCCAGTTTATATAACTATATATATTTTCATATGAATGTGCTTAGACTATTATTTATATTGTTTTAAATAAAATTACTACGAATATGAATCGGTGTTCTGTAACGGTAAGCAAAAAACTGTTGGTATGGAAGCGTACCAAATTTATAACAATGTCGGGTTTAAGACAGAACCAAAAGAGATACCAAGTCAGTGAAACGACACTCTTGCCGTCGTTCGTGTAACTCAAACGAACCAATCAACTGGAAAAAAAGTTAGGGCGTTTCACGTCCGCGACTCATAGATCCCTCGGAAAATTCATCACGGTTTGTCCAGTAATTCTGAATTCCGCGGCGTACTTACAGCTTTCGGGAGATCATCGTTTGTAAATTCGTCTTGGATTGCTATTTACCTACTAGAATCGCCCTTGTTCCCATCTTCTGATTTGCAGATTGTCGCCTGCTTTCGCTCAAATCTATGATCTTTCGGGAGTAAGTTTCTCCATGAAAATTTTGGCTGATCGAAGTTTTCGAGAATAGATCCAAATAACAATCTTGAATAAGGTATTTTTATTTAATCTTACATTCTTTCTGCGCAATTAAATTTTTGCTGATCTTGAGATCTAGCGTTTGTGTGCGTACTCCATTAGGGTTTAGAAAAGTGTAATTCTCTAAACTTGTCAAAAATTTAGCAGAAATTTAATTTTTAGTGATTGAGGTTGCTTAAAACAAATTTTATTGATTGAGGTTGCTTAAAACGAATTTTATTGATTCTTGGGATTTCTGTTGAACGATACTCATCAGTCTGCGGAAGCGAACATGTTTGGTTGGGTAGCTTGAGTGTACGAACTTTGGCGTGTGTTTTGGATGGTGTAATTTGTTGTATGAACGTTTAAGGTTCAATCTTTCAACAAAAGTCAGTAACTTTCCTACACTTAGTGTTCTCACTTTTGACATGAAAGGTCTCGTTTGTTCTGTAAAACAGTGAAAGTTTTTGCTTTGCCTCC
The DNA here is from genome assembly GCA_018901935.1 of Pugionium cornutum. Lineage (NCBI taxonomy): Eukaryota > Viridiplantae > Streptophyta > Magnoliopsida > Brassicales > Brassicaceae > Pugionium > Pugionium cornutum. Next base: position 13,173,725 of record CM032158.1, on the reverse strand, counting down.
TTTGAAGTTGTTTTCTTGGAGTCGCAGCTGCTGCTTTGGTACAAAAGACAGGTTTCATACCACGTTTTGATTTCTTAGGTTCCCTGTGAAGAATCATCTAGAAGGGCACAAATGGATTACCGACCTTCTGATAGTAGTGGTGAGTCTCATGTTCTTTCAAAAATGTTCACTCTAGCCGGTTGTCAACTTAACTCGCTCCACAATTGGATGCTCTTTTTAATGTAGTTGTGTTTGTTGCTTTCAGTTAGAAGAATTCCTTCTCAAAGTTAAATTTGTTTGGGTTTTCTTCCTTTTCTCATTGTTGTTTTACTGTATTTTTTGTGTAGCTTCAAAATGAATTGACTATGTTTTGCTTGTGTATATGTATTTGTTACTGTTTCTTTAGTGATATGTTTTTTTCCTGCGGGAATTCAGGTACAGATGATGACCTGCCTCCATCACATCAAAGTAGATATCAAAGAAGTGGTAGACCTGCCGGCAATGGCAGGCCATCAGTTCTCAATTCTGCTCCTTTATCGAGGGTGCACAATGACATGGAAACTCAAATTCATCTCATTGAGCAAGAAGCGTATAGCTCAATACTTCGTGCCTTTAAAGCCCAGTCCGATGCTATTACCTGGGTACTTATTTTGCTTGTCTTCTTCATATGTTAATCAATGTTTATGTAACTCAACCATTTAAGATAAGTTTACCCTTTTTTCTTTTGTTCTTTCTTGTTCCTTTGGCGGGAAAAAATTATATAGGAGAAAGAAAGTTTGATCACTGAACTCCGAAAAGAACTTAGGGTATCTGACGAGGAACACAGAGAGCTGTTATCAAGGGTTAATGCTGATGAAATGATCAGGCGGATAAGGTCTGTTTTATATATAATCAATCGTCAATATATATATCTGCAATTAATCAAACCGACATTCCAGCTAACGAAGTTAGTTTGAGTCATGCCAGGGAATGGAGAAAGGCGAATAGCCTTCAGTCCAGTGTTCCCCAGCTGGTTCATGATACTTCTCCGAGTCCAGCTGTATCAGGATCACGGAAAAAGCAAAAGACATCACAATCGATCACGTCGTTAGCTATGGGCCCGCCATCTCCTGCTTTGCACCCCTCAATGCAACCATCTTCATCTGCGCTAAGAAGGGGAGGTCCTCCACCAGGCCCAAGGACCAAGAAGCCAAAGACAGTAAGCCATAATGCTGCGTGACTCGCTTACTGTTGTTACCATTACTCTTGTTTTTATATTCTTCGTTGACTAAGGGATGAAAATATTGCATTGTTTGTGCTTGATGAAGTCAATGCAGTATCCAGCTACAGGCATTGCTGGAAGGCCTCAGGCTGGCGCCTTAACAAATGAACCAGGTGAATCGGGATCATATGACCCGTTGATTGGAAGGAAGGTATGGACAAAGTGGCCTGAGGACAACCATTTCTATGAAGCTGTTATAACTGACTACAACCCTGTTGAGGTATCTTATCTTTCATTACTATTAATTAGTGTTTTTTGGACCCAAAGCTCTGCTTTCTGATTTTACTTTTCCTTCTTTCAATATTGACAAGGGGCGGCATGCTTTAGTGTATGATATTAACACTGGGAATGAAACTTGGGAATGGGTAAATCTTAAAGAGGTAATAATGATTTTACTTTTTTCTAGTTGTCTGTTTTACTTTTTCACAGTATCAGAAGAATGATGCTTCATCTTAAAATTTGGAGAGACCATTAATTGTTGTTGTCTTTTTCTATTTATTTATGATCTTGATTGTTCTTTGTTTGATATGCCTTTCACCTCAATGAGAGACTTGTCAGGGTTTATACAACTGCAGTCCATTTTAGTTCTGCACATTAGAAGAAATACTTGGTACTACCACACAAGTTCGACCCTAAATGATGTTACTTCAATTGATAGTAATTTAGACTCCAAGACTTCAACATCGGATACATGTATAAATATCTTGGATTGAAATAGGAAGTACCAAAATTGTATGATAGCGCTCAGTTCTATACGTTTTCTAATTATATTTTAAGAGCTCCACTCAGTCTTAGATCCTGAATGTTTTAATATAAATATCATAGATATCTCCGGGAGATATCAGATGGGAAGGTGAGGATCCTGGGGTTTCTCGTAAAGGAGGACATCCTGGGCAAGGCCGTGGAACCACGAAGTCCATGCCTCGTGGTGGTCCCACAAGCAATGCTGGGGGTAGGGGTAGGGGAAGCATGAAGACGCAGCAACCCAAGATACAGAATGGCATCGGGAAGAAAACTCTAGGCGAGATTGAAATACTCCACACTGATACACTATTAAAAGAGGTATCATCCAAATTCCAGATTATGGGAATGCATGTTGACAATTATCATCAATGCGAGTATTACCCTATGTTTATTTGTAACAGGTAGAAAAAGTTTTTGGGTCAGTTAACCCCAACCCAGCCGAGGTAGAGAAGGCAAAGAAAGTGCTGAGAGTAAGAACCGTATGCATATGGTGTTGAATTGCAGCACAGAATCATGAAAGAGAAGCTGACTGTAGTTGTACTTGAAAATGTCAGGATCATGAACAAGCTCTAATGGATGCCATCGCAAAGCTTGAAGAAATATCAGACGGAGAAAGTGGTAATATTTGATATGGCCCTTCTAAGAGCTCTGCTCAGGTTTACATCTTCTTACCTGATCTTTGGATCCATGTGTCTGTTGAATTGAAGTTATAATGTGGCTGAGATGTTTGGCTTTAAACGTAGATGATGGAGTCTGAGCATTTGGACTGGCTTGATGGTGGTGGCAATGTCAACTGAAGAGAAGATTTTGGGAATTAGTATGGATCCGCAAATGTATCTTGTTTAGGGGAAAGATTTAATGACCTTTGTGTGCCACATATAACTCCAACTATGATGTGAAAATTAGGGTCTTTTAAGCATTGTAAAATCCACCAGACTTGATATAAATATAGAATGTTGTAGAGGCAGGATGATTGATAAACACACAACTCTCTACAATGGTGAGATGGAGAGCAAATAAGAATCTTGATGTTATGCTCTTGAATTTTGATAATCCAACCCATCCAGATGCAGAAAGACATGAACCTTTTTGTTAACACGGACCATGTGAACTTAGAGTATCAAATCGTAAGAAAAGTTTGATTAATTAGTTAGGATCGTTATACTAAATAGCATATACATAAAAAAAATTTGTGGCTGTGTTTTTCCTTTTTTAAATTACCAAACCGGTTATTGGAGTTTCCCCTATTAGAACAGATAACAATGTCACAGTCCAAACTTCTTTGGCCTGAGGTAAGTGGTGCCCTTTTTCAAGCCAGGACCTGAAACCTGTTGCTGCTGCTTTGCCCTTTTCTGTTTCTCTCTCTCTTTGCTTCTCACCTCCAACTCTGCCTGATCTCTTCTCAGTTTCTCCATCTCTTCCTCCATTGCTGTTTTCTCTTCCTTCTGCTTCTTTTTATGCTCCAGCATCGATGTATCAGAGTCTTTTACCGAGAAGAACATAGGCCCTAACTCAGCCAGCCAATGTGGCTCAACTGATGTAGCACACTGCATATACTCCTTAGTTGTCAAAATCAGTTCATGGTACACCACATAATCCGGTGTGTATCCCAGACCATACAATGCACTGCTCGGGTGCAAATGGCAGGGCATTCCGGTTCTACAGTTCACATACTCCCCAACACCTTTTAATCTAGCTGAGTTATGGAAATACGCTGAACATATGGCTTTCCTCACAATATCCCAATCCGGTCCACACGACTTGAGTGGTATCTTCAGTTGCTTTAGGATATCCAGAAGCTGGGATCTTACTTCTCTAGCTTTTCTTAGACCTTTGACTTGCAGGTAATGGTCATTGCACCAATCTCCTCTATAGTCATGCTCTTTCCACTGCTGATACACATTCAGTAACGTTAGATGATCTGATTCTGGCACAAAAAACTTCTCTCTTGCAGCGTCACTCTCTTCTGCTCGCTCTTTAGGTCTGAAGAACACTGAAGGTACTGAAAGCATTGACACAATCGTCAAGACCTCGTTTATGCAATCAAGGCGTTCACCCATTAAGAGCATCTTTGCAAGAGGTGGATCCAATGGGAACTCCACCATCTTCCACCCGAGATCGGTTAATCCACCAACATTGCTAAGAGCACCCAACACCCAAAGCTGGTACATAGAATTGAGAATGTTCTCTTGTGGAGGAGGATCCATAAAGTCAAAATCTAGTAAGTTGTCTATTTTCAATGACTTCAACAACAGCACAACATTACCCAGATTCGTTCGCTGAATCTCTGGCACAGGACTTGGCAACATCTCATTCAAATAAGCACTCTCAGTATACAGCCTGTAACATGTTCCTGGCCCTGTCCTTCCAGCTCTTCCTGCACGCTGATCAGAGGCTGCCCGACTAATGGGGAAAACCTGAAGAGCATCCATACCCATCCTAGGATTAAAAACCTTCATCTTTCCATACCCTGTGTCAATCACATAATATATTCCATCAACTGTCAAGGATGTTTCAGCAATATTGGTGGCAACAATGCATTTACGGGCTCCATCTTCTGGTTTCTGAAATATTTTTGCTTGCAAGTCAGCGGGTAACTGAGAATATATTGGGAGAATCAATAAGTTCGTGATTTCTCTGCTCGAGGATGAAATGAGCTGTTCCATTCTCTCCTTGAGTGAAAAGCATGCTGCTTCAATCTCATCTTGCCCAGTCATAAATATGAGGATGTCTCCAGGTGGGCTGGCTATGTGAATCGTCATTGCCTGTTTAACAGCAGCTTCAACATAGTCTTCACAAGGACTTTTAGAGTAGAGAATATTGACAGGAAAAGTCCTTCCAGGAATGTTGAATATAGGAACACTGCATTACCAAAGCAAAAACACAATCATATAAGAATTCAATCTTTAGATTTAAAACTGGTTTATGTGAAGGTGGTAAACCTACCTCCCAAAGAAATTGGAAAACTTTTGAGCATTAAGGGTTGCTGACGTGACTATCAGCTTGAAATCACGACGCCGAGCCACAACTTTTTTCAGTATTCCAAAAAGGACGTCCGTGTTGAGTGACCTTTCATGTGCTTCATCCATCACCACCACCCTATTCAGAGTCAACAATAGAAGTTAGCACATCATTCTACTTGTACCATGTTAAATCATGATTTAACAGAGGTAAAGGTTGATGCATACAAACCGATATTTGTCCAGGTCGGAGTCTTTGAGGGTCTCTCTCAGTAGCACTCCATCAGTCATGTACTGTAATACGAGTAGGAAATATGGAGTTTCAGATGCTAAAAGCATGATAAGCTAAGCTTTACATGGCCAACTAAAAGAAGACAAACATCACAAATAGGCAAAAAGCAGTTCATTACTTGAGAACACCATACCTTGATAACAGTGCTTGGACCAGTGACATCTTCAAATCGAATTGCATACCCCACTTTATCGCCCAATTCTGTTTCCATCTCTTCACTGACTCTCTTTGCAACACTCATTGCTGCGACACGCCTTGGTTGGGTGCAACCTACTATCCCATTTATAGTGTACCCATCCTCGTGAAGATACTATAAAAAATAAACAGATTATAAGTTCAATGTTTTAATCGTTTGGTAACTATGTATTCCTGAAAAGCCATAATAAGAGAGCAACCTGTGTAAGTTGAGTGGTCTTTCCAGAACCAGTTTCACCCACCACCACTATCACCTGGTTTTCTCTTACAACCTAGAGAATGCATTTAGCAGCAGATGAGTTGACAAAGGGATGGAATTATAATAACAGTAACCCCTTGAAGGTAAATTGCCTAATAATAATGCATATCATAGTCCAACTATCATGGCATTCAAAAGGAAAGACCATCAACCTGCAATAGCTCATCTCTAACAGAAAATATGGGGAGATACTGTCGTTGCTCTGCCATAGTCTTTGAAAGGGCAAAATCACTAACAGCTTCTCCCTTCTTCATATGTTGTGCAAATTTAGCCTCGCCTTTAAAGTCTACTTCACCTTCTTCACCAACTACTGCAGTATCGGCATCAATCTGCAAAAAGATCACAGTGTCACAGTATGTCCAACGACTACAATATCAATAAAGAAAAAGAAAGACATGAGGTGCATTACCTGCTCAGCTGATTTTTCAACACGAAGAATATTACCGAGGTTAGAACCTGCAAGCTCCCAAAATCGCTGTCGTGATTTATGCATGCTTTGTTTCTCCCGAATTTCTTTGACAAGAGCTGATCCTTTTCGTGAAATTATAGCCATATCTGATGTGGGATCCTTTACCGGCATTACTGGGTCGGCTTGCTTTGTAAAGACGACTCTTCCGTCAAGGAAAGGAGGCTTCGTATCTGCAATTACCAAAACAATAGAATATTACCAGCTATGTTACATATTCTCCTATTTCAACCTTGTCGTTTTATGGCTAACTTTGAGGTATTATGGTAGTCTATATACCATGCACAAGAAGAATTGCTTTTCGTTCTTCCTCACTGTCAAACTCAGTCTGCACTTCTGTGCCTCTAACTGCTCCAGATCTGAGAAGCTGACGGTCTTCCCACTGAGCATTATCTGCATTAAGCTGAGAATATTTTTTACTCTGAGCGAGTGACATTTTGCTACCGTCCCTTCTAACCTGCATTACGAATATTATAAGGCATTCAATAAATGAAGTATACTATGTTTTTACGCAGCAAAAATCAGAATGCCAAGAAAATAAGGTTTGGTTAAAATGGAGCTTCATACGAATATTTCTGTTTAGCTTAAGTACCAGTCTCTTTGCTAGCTCAGCTTCCTTCTTCTGTAGAGAAGCATCATCTGCAAGGAAAAAGGATGAACTGTCCGCATCAAACAGTGAGTTCCCTTCGTCTGTATCATACCTGTGAAATGACAATCAATTAATTCATATAGACATTAGAAAATCTGAAAATGGTTCTACAATAGACATGAAGAGTGAGACTATGCTCTCAATTGATAAAACATTATCGATTTTTGAGTGCTTAATTTCCTGCCTTTGAAGGAAATTAAATACTTACCATGCACGATCCGATAGGTATTCACTCTCCAAACGCATTGTTTCTGTGATCTCATGGTTATATTCTTCAGCTCCTTGCGATCTATTCTCATTTGAATGGCCCTATAGAAGTCATAAAACATAAGGCGTAAGTATATTACTAAAATCAAACAATTTTCTTAATGCAAGAGAACCATAATTCTCGAATAACAATCTTCAAGCCAGCCTGACAAGGACTACTTATAACACATGAAACAAAATGGAGACTCAGATCTATCTGATAACAAGCAGCATGACAATAGGGGCACAATGCCAAGTAAGAGTGCATACCTCCTTTGTCAGGTCACCTTCCCTAGAATATGCAAGTTGATTGGATCTACCACCATACCTAGAGCTTGAGGATCTGATAGAGGACCCACAAGCCCGAATTGGAACAGGAGAAGGTGCACCAATATCCCATGGAGAAGCAGAAGACACTGCATGTGGATAGGACATGGTAATATATTAGTCTTAGCCTGTGGTTGCAACTAAATAAAACCAAATTACAAATAATAAAAGTCAAACACAACATACTAGTTGAACGTGGTGTATCCAGCCACGGGGAGGCTAAGCGAGCATCTGGTGAAGCTGCAGCTAGCATGGGTGATGGAGAAGGCTGATGTCGCTTGTTGTAACTAGAATCTCTATCTCGGTGTGGACTTTCTTCCCATTCCCATTTTCCATCATCCCAGTCTGACCTACCTGCAACATTTTGTGTTTTTACCCATTGTTAAGGCTCAACGAAGGGTTATGTTTGGGACACTTATCATGCTTTTGGGTACAAAAATTTGAAAATAGACACGCTGTACAGAGTTAAATTACATGGACATGTATGCCAACTATAATAAATTGATATCTTTATGAGCTGCTACAATCTTCGGCATACCTGGAGTCCTTCTATCGCTGTCGTATCTTGCACGCTTTTCTCCATGATAGTCTCGGTTAGCTTGGCGATAAGACTCCCTCCCTCGGTAGCGATCAATCTCATCATAGGTGCTTGACCGCGGAGTTTCACTCCTATCATACCTATACTCTTTTCGATGTCTAATGCTATAATCTCTCTCGTATCTAGAAGTGCTAGATAAGCCCCTGGGAGTCATGGAAATCTTCATTTCAACAGGTGAAAGATACATTAGATACTACTAGTCAAGTTGTAAATACAAATAAAAACCAGCCACGTAATCAGAAAAGAATGAAAGACCGAGGCAAAATGATGATTTCATTATTTGAATGGAATTAACTTACATCTGAGGTTTCAGCATTTTCTGTAGTCACGGTACTTTCTGCAATACGAAAAGTGAACAAATTGTCATAAGTCATAAATAAAAGCGTTAAAAGAAACGTAAGAAGCTGGCACTAATGCTCACAAAGAGGGATCAAAAAGAAATATAATGTTAATTCTCTCTTCAAAAAAATCTTCTAGATGTATAGACGTTTTCTCACTCAGAAATTATGCTAAATGCCTAACTATAGCAGTTAAAATCTTAGAATCATTAGGAAACATTGTAATCTAGAGCTGGAGTGACTGCTAAAACTACCGTCAAGAGAAAGAATACCTTCAGCAGTCTCAGATCTTGAAGACTTGTCTCTATATCGTCTACTGGAATGGTCGTGCAGAGTGTTTTCTGCTCCATAATCTGATCCAGATACATTAGATTTATCCTCGTCATCCAAAGATGCTGTAACAGATATTGTTGGCTTCTTGGGGACCTTAAACTCGCCCTCGGTCTTGGCATTGACTCTTTTCTCAAATGCCCTGACATCCAAACCTACACGAGAGATGATACAAGTGTATATCATCAGTAAGGGTTCCAAGACAATTAAACTGAATGCATTCAACTTAATCTCAATCTATACCTAGACGAGACTTTCTCTCAGGAGCTGTAAAGGTCAATTTATCCTTGAGATGGAGATCACCACCGGTTTCTTTGTCGGTTTCTAACGTGTCCGTGGTTTTGAAGTGATCGGCCTATATCACAACAACGCAATTATGGCATATTCCTCGAAAATTGCAAGAAAAAAAATCCAATTACTTTTCGACACTTACCCTCATTAACTCAGTGGACAAATTATTCGATCTCAGCTCAAAACATAAATATTCACAACAGAAAACTGAATGTTCAGTCCCCGAAATTAACCAAAGCTTCTTCGTCCGTTCTTATCGACGATATAATTGCTTTCTCTTTCAAAGGGATTCGGTTTCTTCCGTTGCGATTCCAAAAGCTTTCGGGTCTTCTTCCGGCGAGACAACAACGTCAACTCTTCTTTGGGTCTTTGTAAAATAAACTTTAAACAAAAAAACTCTTCTGAGTCGGTAGTTTCTAGGCGTGGAGAAGAGGGAACGATCTGATGGCGAGAAATCACCGCCGGTTAGGTTACATTTATGCGCGTTGGATTATTATTTTAAATTATATGGGCCGCTTATTTTGTATATGGGCCGATTGTTTTACATATGGGCCGATTGTTTTACATATGGGCCGATTGTTTCCTTACACCGAATTTAGTTGTCTCACAAGAACAAAAGTTTTTTACCTCTTTTTTGTGGACGAAACCAAATTTTTAACTATAATCAAGTTGTTTTTGAAAATTGGTTTTTCGAATACAAAATATGGATGCAATGCTTTTCGATGGATTTGCTTTAAAAATAAACAAAGAAAGAAACAGAGAGAGAACTCAAAAGCAAGTAATATTTGCTAGAACTAGAACGATGCAATGTGTTCATCTATTACAATACGCACGAACTAACAACGGGGCTAAATTACGATCCAACTGTTTTTGTAAACTTACTATAACGAACCATACCGGTGGATGGTTTGTGCTGAAAGCTGCAGTGTTTTTGTTACTGAGTATGAAGGATATATGCAGCTTAGATGTTTGTTAAGAGTCTAACTGAAACTCATATATTCTTAATAATTATCAATAAGACTCGTTAAATGATGGATCCAAAGACTTTTTCTTTCTAAATTCTCGATTGCTTAAACTTGGTTTGAAATTGAGACGTTGGTCTTATTTTGTCGGTAAATAATATAAACTATCAAATCCTCAAATCTTGTTATTATGTTGACGTTAAAAGCGAAACGGTTAAAAAATTGAAGAGTAATTGGGACTGGTGAGTCGTATGAGGTCAAAGAAGCCATTGAAAGTTTGACAAAACGGCTAACTTTTTTTTTTAATCGGAATCTCGACTTTTTAAAAATTCTAATTACATTTACAGAAATACCCTTTATTTTCAGAAGTTTTACATTACTTAGTTCTAAATGAAATCTTGGTGGTATTAGTGTAATTAAATGAAAGATAAAGCCTCTTTGTTGACACGAAAGTCGAAAGTTTTGTCTTTTAAATGTTTTTATTTTTATTCCAATTAAAGCGGTGCTTAAAAAAAAAGGAAGGTAGAGAAGATAAACACACAAAAATACATTAAAGTGCTGATGCATCTGTCTTTCTCTCTCACTCACTTTGCGTACTTAGCAGCTAAGTAGCGGAAAGTTGAGCTGCTTCTTTTTTTTTTCTTTTTCTCGCTACTTCATTGTTTAGGGTTTCTGGATCTCTCTTTCTCTGTATGTTCCTTCAATGTCGATGCGTTTCTGCTCATTGTTTAATTTAACTTGATCTATCTTCTGTCGTCTATTGAGTTGTTTGTTTCAAGGAGGCTGAGAACACTTAGTACCGCTTAACGTGGAGGTTTAGGGTAGAGAAAAATGTCTGCTTCGAGAGGAGGTTCTGATCAGGGACCGTCCCAGCCTCAGCAGCGACGGATCCTACGAACTCAGACCGCCGGTAATCTTGGAGAGTCATTCGATAGTGAAGTGGTTCCGTCTTCGCTTGTTGAGATTGCCCCCATTCTCCGTGTTGCTAATGAGGTTGAATCCAGCAACCCTAGAGTTGCTTATCTCTGTAAGCTCTTCTTAAAACCCATTTCTCACTTTATTTTTGGCATGTGGATTTGTATTGTTTATCTGTTTCTACTCTCTCCCTTAGGTCGGTTTTATGCATTCGAGAAAGCTCACAGGCTGGATCCCACCTCCAGTGGAAGAGGTGTTCGACAATTTAAAACCGCGCTTCTACAGCGTCTTGAAAGAGTGAGCATTTCTATAAATGTCCTGTTTAATCAGTGCATGTGGTAGATTTGGATAGCTAATGATATCTGTAGGAACAATTCTTTATTTTTGTACTTCTCTTTAACAAAATTTGATCTACCGTGTCTTTGTTATTTGCAGGAACATGATCCAACTTTGATGGGCAGGGTTAAGAAAAGTGATGCCCGTGAAATGCAAAGCTTTTATCAACATTACTATAAGAAGTATATTCAAGCATTGCAAAATGCCGCAGATAAGGCTGACCGGTTTGTATTACCTACTTAAACTGTCTTTGTTTTTAAATTTTAAGATGCCTACTAATGTTCTCTCAGTGTTTGAGAGAACCAAATTCCCTACTGATTTGCTGTTGATTTTCAGTGCCCAGTTGACAAAGGCATACCAAACTGCCAATGTTTTGTTTGAGGTGTTGAGGGCTGTTAATCTGACACAGTCTATTGAGGTTGATCGGGAGGTAAGACATTGCGACTTTTTAGTCCTGTATTTCTCCTTGATTCAGTTATCTTATTTCCATCTCTCGTGCAACATTTGAATGAAGTTTAATATTTTTCAGATTCTTGAAGCTCAAGATAAGGTTGCAGAAAAGACACAGTTGTATGTCCCCTATAATATCCTACCCCTCGATCCTGATAGTGCCAATCAGGCGATTATGAGATATCCTGAGGTTAGTCCTCTTGTCGTTATGTGGGCACTTTTATGTATTTCTGGCATATTTTCAGTGGGTAATGTAACCATTACCACAGATCCAAGCTGCTGTTCTCGCTCTTCGCAACACTAGAGGTCTTCCTTGGCGATTAGGTCTCAATAAAAAGAAAGATGAGGACATGCTTGATTGGCTTCAAGAGATGTTTGGATTTCAGGTAATTTTGCTAGTTTAGTGATGCTTGCCAGTTTTCAATAAAGCTTTATTGAAAGTAATCTATAATCCCCGAATGATTTGGTGGAAAGACAATGTGGCTAATCTTAGGACCACCTGATCTTATTACTTGCTAACACACATATTTCATGTGTATATGGTTCTGCAGAAAGACAATGTGGCTAATCAAAGGGAACACCTCATCTTATTACTTGCTAATGTGCATATAAGACAGTTTCCTAAGCCTGATCAGCAGCCAAAGGTTTGTACTAATGTTTTTAACATTGAAAGACCCTTTTATAGAGTGCGTGCCCATGCTCTGTAAACTTCACTGTAATCCTTTAGTTGGTCGTTTTTTTCTCTTCTTTCACTTGACTTTTTCTATCAGGGGAGATTTCTTTGCATTATGTTTTTTCACTTGGAAAAATATACGGATTTGCAGTTTTGCATATTACGTTTAACATAATATGTAGTAAATATACTTTAGAGTTATCCTCTGGTTTGTTCTCACAATGACAATCCATTGTCCTCGCACAGTTAGACGATCAAGCACTGACAGAAGTGATGAAAAAGCTCTTCAAGAACTATAGGAAATGGTGCAAATACCTAGGTCGGAAGAGTAGTCTTTGGTAAGGGAATCTTAGACTCCTATTCTTGGTTCTGTATAGTTTCTTCAGGAGTGGCTAAAAATGTGAGCAAGTATAGAAATGCAATGGAACTGGCTCGAAGGAAATAATGTACTCAGAAGCAACAATAAGTTTCTGTATATTCTTCATGACCAGGGAAATAAATTTCTTATTCTGTGGTTTAATGTTATAGCAAACTTTGGTTTCTGAGAACCTGTGAAAATAGTCTGTTTCTATGTCTAATCTGCTTGTAGGTTGCCAACAATACAGCAGGAAATGCAGCAGCGCAAATTATTGTATATGGCCCTGTATCTTCTAATCTGGGGTGAAGCAGCGAACTTGAGATTCATGCCAGAGTGTCTTTGCTACATTTATCATCATGTATGTTTTCAGTTTACAAAGTCTTATATAGTTTGTGTGTGATTCCCCTCTTTTTATTCTTCTCAGTCAGTGATATTTCTATATTACAGATGGCTTTTGAACTCTATGGTATGCTTGCTGGGAATGTTAGTCCCATGACTGGGGAAAATGTGAAGCCGGTTTATGGAGGCGAGGAAGATGCATTCTTGAGGAAAGTTGTGACTCCTATTTATGAAGTGATTGGGATGGTATGGTTAAGTTTCGAGTTTTTCCTTCTGGTTTCAGCATTTTTCTTGCTTACTAATATATTAACTTATGCAATCGTACTATTCACAGGAAGCTCAAAGGAGCAAGAAAGGGAAATCCAAGCACTCTCAGTGGAGGAACTATGATGATTTGAATGAATACTTTTGGTGATATATCTATCTACCTGGTTTTACATGGTTGTAAAGGTCGTCATAAGTTGTTTTTCTATGATTAGTTAAACATTGTTTTCTACATTGCAGGTCAGTTGATTGCTTCCGACTAGGTTGGCCAATGCGAGCTGATGCTGATTTCTTTTGTTTGCCTAATGCTGAACCTAATACAGAAAAAGATGGGGTACACATTAACTACACATATTCTCTGTACTTTTCTCCATATTTTTTTCTAGATTTTGCTACACAGAACTAGTTCTCAGGAGTTGTGATTTTTGGTACTGGGAAATCTAATCTCTGGCTTCTAAGTTATGTCTATCAGATAATTATTACCACTTATTACTCTTTTTCTTCCTTTTTTTGTCATATATTACAGGATAACAGCAAGCCTGCTGTTGCCAGGGATAGATGGGTGGGGAAAGTTAACTTTGTTGAGATACGTTCGTTCTGGCATGTCTTCAGAAGTTTCGATCGAATGTGGAGTTTCTATATTCTGTGCCTTCAGGTATTAAGTTTCCCTAATTATTAATGCCTCTCTTTATGCGTATTCTCACAAGATATGATGCTGATCATAAAATGTGGAAGGCCATGATTATTATGGCTTGGGATGGCGGAGAACCAAGTTCAGTCTTTGGTGCTGATGTATTCAAAAAAGTTCTGAGCGTGTTTATCACAGCTGCAATAATAAAGCTTGGGCAAGGTTTGGCAATGTCATTGTTCAATACATATAAGAGTATATTCGAGTGACAAAAGCTTATCTACTAAAACTATTTCTGCAGCTGCTCTTGATGTGATCCTTAATTTCAAAGCTCAAAGAAGCATGTCACTACATGTTAAACTACGATACATCCTGAAGGTGGTCTCTGCCGCAGCATGGGTTATTATTCTGCCTGTTACTTATGCCTACAGCTGGAAAGATCCTCCAGCATTTGCCAGAACTATCAAGAGTTGGTTTGGGAATACCATGCACTCACCCTCACTGTTTATTGTAGCGGTCGTTTTCTATTTGTCGCCTAATATGCTCGCGGGTGTAATGTTTCTTTTCCCTCTATTACGTCGGTTTCTTGAGAGATCCAACTACAGAATTGTAATGCTAATGATGTGGTGGTCTCAGGTATTCAGCTTTTCACTTAATTTATGTGTTTTTGCATAACAATGTAATGGAAAATAATAATTAGCTCGTAATTTGTATTATTGCTAAATGTAACCGTATTTTATTTATTTTATTTCACCTTGTAGCCCAGACTTTATGTTGGCAGAGGAATGCATGAGAGCGCGTTTTCCCTCTTCAAGTGGGGGTTCTATTTGTCACTCATACATGATTGGATTTCAGTTACTGGTTTCAAGCTCAATTCACTTATGATTTCTACCTTTTTCTTTCATAGATATACCATGTTCTGGGTGTCGCTTATTGTAACAAAGCTAGCGTTCAGTTACTACATTGAGGTACGTGTTTCTCATACTTAGTTCTGGTAACCAGTAACTACATGCTGTGACAGGAATTAATGATGCAACATGAAACGACTTGTTAAAGATTTAGCTGTACCCTGATTTCCATAATTGTTGGAATCTGATAAACTGACATTGCTCACAGATTAAGCCTTTAGTTGCTCCAACACAAGCCATTATGAAGGCCCGTGTGACCAATTTTCAGTGGCATGAGTTCTTTCCCCGGGGTAATGCACTTTTGACATACACTAGATTACTGGAATGAAACTATATATATATATATAAGTTCTGACACCATCTCTATTTTATTCGCGCAGCCAAAAACAATATTGGTGTCGTTATCGCTCTCTGGGCCCCTATTATTCTGGTAAGCATGGTCATGTCGAGCATGTCCCCACATCTTCTCCGGCATTGTGAAGTTGCTAATTTTGATTTTGGGTCCATCCCGGCATAGGTATATTTTATGGATAGTCAGATTTGGTATGCTATATTTTCCACATTATTTGGAGGTATATATGGTGCATTCCGCCGCCTTGGAGAGGTATGCTATTTTAAGCCAAGTTATTTTGAACTTTTAACTTAATGTTTCCCATGTAATTGTCATAGATGATCTCTAAATCCTTACATATTTCATTTAACACAGATTCGTACCCTGGGAATGCTTAGATCACGGTTTGAATCGTTGCCTGGAGCTTTTAATAACCGCTTAATTCCAGATGGAAAGGACCAGCAAAGGAAGAAGGGATTAAGGGCAACTTTATCTCATAACTTTACAGAGGATAAGGTTTGTTGGACCGAGGGAATTGCTATCATAGTATGGTCCCATTGATTACTTGTACTGAATATCTACTTCAGGTACCTGTTAACAAAGAGAAAGAGGCTGCAAGATTTGCACAGTTGTGGAACACAATAATCAGTAGTTTCAGAGAGGAAGATCTTATAAGTGATAGGTAAACTTTTTAAGTTTGTATGTTGCATATCTAGCTGAAAGAAATTATGTGGAACTCAACATATTGAAATTGTTTTACATTTTGAACTACTCTTAGGGAGATGGATCTGTTACTTGTTCCATATTGGGCTGACCGTGATTTGGATCTCATACAGTGGCCTCCATTCTTATTGGCTAGCAAGGTTTGTTCGCACATACATACATTAGAATTAAATCCTTAGGATTCTCTGATTTATGACATTTGGCTGTAGATTCCAATCGCACTGGATATGGCAAAGGACAGTAATGGGAAGGACAGGGAGCTAAAGAAGAGGATTGAGAGTGACACTTATATGAAATGTGCTGTTCGTGAGTGCTATGCCTCATTCAAGAATATCATAAAGTTTTTGGTTCAGGGAAACCGTGAAAAAGAGTAAGTTGGGTTATGTTTTTCAAACCATAGAGTTGAGTAATTGCTTTTGTTTCCATATCTGTTTTTGATTTTGATAATTGCAAGCTAGCACGTACACACTTAACCATGGCCAATTTATATGTCTCAGGGTGATAGAGAATATATTTACTGAGGTTGACAAACATATAGATACAGGTGATTTGATTCAAGAATACAAGATGAGTGCTCTTCCGAGCCTCTATGACCACTTTGTCAAGCTGATCAAATACTTGGTAATGTTCTTCCTGTGGTACTATTTGTTTTTCAGTTTTTTGTGGCATTTAATCTTATATCTGTGTTTTCTTATCCTTTGTAGCTAGACAATAAGGAGGATGATAGAGATCATGTTGTAATTCTCTTCCAAGATATGCTGGAAGTTGTAACACGAGACATTATGATGGACGACTACACTATATCAAGGTTGGCAAGTTTTTGGTGCAATGTCTTGTCACATGAACATCAACATCTTATATATCCAGTTGTCTCTGTAGCTTGGTCGATTCGAGTCATGGAGGCACTTGGCATGGGGGAATGATTCCTCTCGAACAACAATATCAGCTCTTTGCATCTTCGGGTGCCATTAGATTTCCCATTGAACCAGTAACTGAAGCTTGGAAAGAGAAGGTTGTGCCAAATGGGTTATATATAAGCCATATTCCTTCAGTCTTCATATGAACTGTGCTGAATACTCTAGTCCTGTATATACAGATCAAACGGCTATATCTTTTACTGACTACTAAAGAGTCTGCTATGGATGTCCCTTCTAACTTGGAAGCAAGAAGGCGGATTTCTTTCTTCTCAAATTCATTGTTCATGGATATGCCAATGGCACCTAAAGTTCGCAACATGCTATCATTTTCGTAAGCCTTTTCTGGTCATTTTTTATGACACAACAACTTTGGAAATTGTATGCTCACATATATCGTTTTTAAAGTGGTTGGTTCTTTTCCTAAAATTCTAGTTAAACTTAAGCATATTGTGTGAAGTTGATAGTTTCCTCAAGTTTGTCTTGACAAAACTATGATTTAGAGCAGTTGTATTTTTTAACACCGATTTAGAGCAGTTGTATCATGATTGACTAGTGCTGCTGGTTAATAATTCTAATGAAATGTGATTGCATTTATTTTTCGTTACTGAACTAGTTGGGTTGGTATGTTATACAACTCTTTGCTTTTATTAAAGTTTTTAGTAACTAAACTGGCTAAGTTTTTCCTCTTTGTTATTTTTGTTGTAGTGTTTTGACTCCATATTACACTGAAGAAGTCCTTTTCTCTTTGCGTGACCTGGAAACACCAAATGAAGATGGTGTTTCGATCCTCTTTTACCTACAAAAGATTTTTCCAGGTGATTTTTTCTTATATTTTGATAAACTTGTAGCCTTAATTCTTGAATTACGTCTTGGACCTGACCTTTTATCTCCAGATGAGTGGAACAATTTTCTTGAGAGGGTGAAGTGCTTAAGTGAAGAGGAACTTAAAGAGTCTGATGAATTAGAGGAGGAACTACGTTTATGGGCTTCATATAGGGGTCAGACATTGACTAGAACTGGTATACTCTTTTGGTTATTTTTTATCTGTTAAGATTAGATGGAGACAATGGATCTGTTAACCTTTTGATATTTTTGCAGTAAGAGGAATGATGTACTATCGAAAAGCATTGGAGCTTCAGGCATTCCTTGACATGGCTAGGCACGAAGGTGTTCTTTTTTAATTGACATTACGCCGAAGGGGTATAAATCAATTCCGCAATTAATTGTTGATTCTGACTCTTTCTGAAATTTACTTCTCCAGATTTGATGGAAGGTTACAAGGCTGTAGAACTAAATTCAGAGAATAATTCGAGAGGCGAAAGATCACTCTGGGCACAGTGCCAAGCTGTTGCTGACATGAAGTTTACATATGTTGTATCATGTCAACAATATGGTATTCATAAACGATCCGGTGATCCTCGTGCGCAGGATATATTGAGACTTATGACAAGGTGTGCCAAATAATCCTACTCTGTTTCCTTTTTTATCTTATTTGAAACTTATGGCTTTCCTTACAATTGGCAGATACCCTTCACTCCGTGTCGCATACATTGATGAGGTCGAAGAACCAGTTAAAGACAAGTCAAAGAAAGGGAACCAGAAAGTGTATTATTCTGTGTTGGTAAAGGTGCCTAAGTCAACTGATCATTCCAGCCTAGCACAAAATCTGGACCAGGTAATGCAAAGCAGTCTAACATTTGCCTCTAGTAGTAGATTGTGCAACTTATTATATCATTGAATGTATTGTGCGCCTGTAAGGTAAACTCATCCAGAAGGTGGTGCTAGTGGTGATTTTTTACTGCGATTTAGTAAATTCCAAACATTGTGCCTTGTGCACCTGCGTTAACCCCTAAATTATTCTCCCAATGGAAACATACTTCTTTTCATCAAATTTTTTATATATTTTACTTTTTGCAGTTATATATGCTGTTTACGTTTTGTTTTGCTTGATTCTTACATGCATGTGTATTTTGAAATTTCTTCTGCCTTTAAGGTTATCTATAGAATTAGGCTTCCTGGACCTGCCATTCTTGGAGAGGGAAAGCCAGAAAACCAAAATCATGCTATCATTTTCTCTCGTGGAGAAGGTTTACAGACAATTGATATGAATCAGGCATGCACTTGTTCTTTTTACGCAGCCTTCTAGTCATCTTGACGCTCCGAGTTGATACTAAGTTTCACATGATGCCATTCGATACAGGATAATTACATGGAGGAAGCCTTAAAGATGAGAAATTTGCTTCAAGAATTTCTAACAAAGCATGATGGTGTGAGGCATCCATCCATTCTTGGACTCAGGGAACATATATTTACTGGATCGTGAGTATTTCAGCACTCAAATTTCTTTTTGAGGAAATTTCCTCTTTTGATAGATGAAGTTTGATAAACTCTAAGGACAATTGGTGTTGGCACTTTGGCAGCGTGTCCTCCCTTGCTTGGTTCATGTCAAATCAAGAAACTAGTTTTGTTACCATTGGTCAAAGATTACTTGCAAACCCGTTAAGGTAAGTGTGTTTACTGAGATCAACTGTAGTGATGATTGCACATGATTGTTTTTTTGTTATCATTCCGAAATCAAAATACATTGTTCTCTTGCTCCTCCATAGGGTTCGTTTCCATTATGGTCATCCAGATGTGTTTGACAGACTATTTCATCTAACAAGAGGTGGTGTTAGCAAAGCATCCAAGGTAATCAACCTCAGTGAAGATATATTTGCAGGTATGTTCTACTCTTTCTTGGGACTCTGTTTCTGTAACTGACTCTAAGTGATATTCTCGCTGATGGATTGCTGGTGTTCTGTATTGAGCAGGATTCAACTCTACACTTCGTGAAGGAAATGTTACCCATCATGAATACATACAAGTTGGGAAAGGAAGAGATGTTGGTTTAAATCAGATCTCTATGTTTGAGGCCAAGATCGCTAACGGCAATGGAGAGCAGACATTAAGTCGGGACATTTACAGGCTTGGACACCGTTTTGACTTTTTCCGAATGATGTCATGTTACTTCACCACTGTCGGCTTTTACTTCAGCACCCTGGTACTGTTTCGTTCTGTTTGGTTTCGGTTAAACCATGTATCACACACTGTAGTACGGATCTAATCAGTTTCTACTGTTTTCACAGATTACCGTCCTCACTGTCTACATCTTCCTTTATGGACGTCTCTATCTTGTTTTGAGTGGGCTCGAACAAGGATTAAGTACACAGAAAGGCATCCGAGACAATAAACCTTTGCAAGTAGCTCTTGCTTCACAGTCTTTTGTTCAGATTGGTTTCCTGATGGCTTTACCTATGCTTATGGAAATTGGATTAGAGAGGGGATTTAGGACTGCCTTGAGTGAATTTGTGCTGATGCAGCTTCAATTGGCGCCAGTGTTCTTTACGTTTTCTCTTGGGACAAAGACCCACTACTATGGAAGGACATTACTTCATGGTGGGGCCAAGTATAGGTCCACAGGACGAGGGTTTGTCGTCTTTCATGCGAAATTTGCTGATAACTACAGACTTTACTCCCGGAGCCATTTTGTAAAAGGGCTTGAGATGATGTTGCTACTTGTTGTGTATCAAATTTTTGGAAGTGCTTACAGAGGCGTAATTGCATATCTTTTGATCACCATATCTATGTGGTTCATGGTCGGGACTTGGCTTTTTGCTCCCTTCCTCTTCAATCCTTCTGGTTTTGAATGGCAGAAAATTGTTGATGATTGGACTGATTGGAATAAATGGATAAACAACATTGGGGGTATTGGTGTCCCGGCAGAAAAAAGTTGGGAATCATGGTGGGAGGAAGAGCAAGAACATCTCCGATATTCTGGAAAACGTGGTATAGTGGTCGAGATTTTGTTAGCCCTGCGGTTCTTTATATATCAATACGGGCTTGTTTATCATCTCACGATTACAGAGAGGACTAAAAATTTTCTGGTATGTAACAAAAACCTTTTAAGATTTCGGCTTTACTTCTATAAGCTTTTGATGCTGGTGTTTTCTATTCAGTCACTAAATCACTTCTTAACTCAGGTTTACGGAGTATCATGGCTGGTCATTTTCTTGATATTGTTTGTGATGAAGGTGGGTTGGCTTTACTTGATAATATTAATCTTTTGTTCATTTACGGGATATCATCTTCAAGACTCAATTGTTTTTTGTTGCTCGTTTGTCTCAGACTGTTTCAGTTGGAAGGCGGAAATTCAGCGCAAGTTTCCAGCTGATGTTCCGGTTGATAAAGGGGCTAATATTCATGACATTTATCGCAATTCTTGTGATATTGGTCACACTTGCTCACATGACGATACAAGACATAATTGTGTGCATCCTTGCCTTTATGCCAACAGGCTGGGGGATGCTCTTGGTAAGTAAAGCATAAATAAAGCTTTCTTGTTGGAGTCTTGTCATAATGAAATGGTGTGTTTTTGTGTGATGTAAACAAGAAAACAATTGATGTATGCGTTTGCAGATTGCGCAAGCGTGTAAGCCGGTGGTTCATAGAACAGGATTCTGGGGATCAGTGAGGACACTAGCTCGTGGGTATGAGATAGTAATGGGACTGTTGCTGTTCACGCCGGTGGCGTTCTTGGCCTGGTTTCCATTCGTGTCAGAGTTCCAAACTCGTATGCTCTTCAATCAAGCTTTTAGTAGAGGTCTTCAGATCTCTCGTATCCTTGGAGGACATAGGAAGGATCGCTCTTCTCGAAACAAGGAATGAAATCATCATCATCATCATCATCTCCACTTCATTGTACTGCAAAAGATGTCTAATTTATCATTTTACGTTATTGTTCCATGGCCATGTTCTTGTTAGCTTGTGTAGTAGAAGAAACATTGTACAAGAAAATTTTAAAGTAACTCAGAAAACTAGGGGATTTTTAATCTCAAGCAACAAAAGAGACTCTCAATGTTGAGTATGCGTAATACTAAAATGCAAACGATATCAAAGTTTTGTCATGAATTGAGATGAAAATTTGTTGAGATGCAAAAGCGAGAGAGAAAGAAGAATGCTTCAGTTTATGAAAGATTACATTTTCGTGCTGCAATTTTCATACAAATCAAAAAAAAAGCCGGGAGGTTAATAGGTTATATTCTCGGAAAAATAGTTATCAGATGAGGAAAAGAACCTCACAACCAAAGCTGTTGAGTATGATGGATAATTGGATATATTATATGGATTTTCTAACTCCCTTAGGATGTTTCAATTAATAACTAAAATTCCATTGAAAAGACTGAACCAAGCTCTGAAACACAGGTTTTAAAAATCAACAAACGTTTTATAAAAGCAGATAAGGATAATATGTCTATAATAGACTGTCAGATCTTGCAGGTAGCCTCCTGAAGAGATTGAGCGGCACAGAAGGGAGCTTGTATCTGAACCTTGGATGCCTCAGCACATAGATCCCAGCAAGAAGTGCCACAACCTGAAATGGCGTAACATACAGCACAATAGCAGCTATGAGACAGAAGAACACAAACAACGTGGTTGCCCTTGGGTCACGCCAACTCAGCAGTGATAAAAAACGCTCTCCCTGTGTTGCTAGATCACCTATCACAGTCTGAACCCGTCCCCCTATGCTCCTGAGCCTGTCATATCGCATCCGCACAATCTCCGAGGATCGAGAAGTCGGAAAAGTATCAAACTCTTCATCCAGCTCATCCGGATGGACTGCATCTGCGTGGGACAACCGTATGTCCATGTGTGGCGGGTGCCTCGGTCTCCACCGGAAATTCCAGATCCCAATCAAGAAGAGGTACAAGAAAACCGTTGGGAGGATGAGTTCGGGGTAGAGTACTAAGATAATGAAAAGAACATGAATGAGAATTGTGGTTATTGGGTTTCTCCAGCTGCAGATCTGATCAAACCATTTTCCCACAGCAATGAGACCACTCAGAACATTCATGATTCTGAAGAAGTTAGCTTTACTCCTTCTCATGCTCCACATATGAGAGTCAACATCTAGCATGTACTCGACAATCTCTTTGCGAAGAGGCGGCTCTGCACGGTTCAGCCTCGCTGATACAATGTTCATTGCCTGGTGCCTCAAGTTGTCCAGCTGAAGAACGGATAACGGGTGGATGTAATGCATTTTGGGTAGTAATGGCTGAGAATACATATGAAGCATGTTGATGAGAGATAGGCAAGTGAAGCGCACAGCTAACTGTATCTCACCTGTTTTCTTGATTCCGGAAGGATGAAAGACGAGCAGCGGATATGAATGAGTGTAGATACGATCAGCTTCAAGGGTTGAGAGACGGATTCTAACTTTCCCGATTCTCATATCTTTTCCACTTCCTCCTGGAATGTGTCCGTTGTCGAATGCTCCAAAAGTTATGACAGTGCAGGTATCAAACACTTCCCATGTGTATTGCTCATTCCATTTAGGCGTGAAACTATCAACAATTGTTCTTGTTCTAATCCATTTCTGCCCATACTTAGCCACGCAATATGCATCTGTTGTTCCCTTCCCGTCTTTTGTCTTCATTGGCATCAGTCCGTGAGCGCTTATGATCCCTACTTCAAGCAATCCAATGCTCGGCTTCCATAGCTGTTTCGCAGTTGGCCTTAGGTCGCTGCTGTAATGAGTTGATTCATCAAGAACATGGTATCCACCTTCAAGAAAGATTCTTAGATGAATCCTGCTCGCAAATTTAATCTCTTTTTTCTCTCCTTCCACTATAATATGTTTCTCCAGGTTGAACCACCTCGAGTTAAGCGGCCTATGATCTAACCTCCTCTGGACATTCTGCAACGGGATCGCACAACATCCTAGCGTTCCATCTTTGTTCGGTGCTACCCTATCTTCAACAGCGAGAATTAAAGGCTCCTCAAAAGGCTCAGCAACAACAAACATCAGATCTTCGTTCCACATTGGATTCAATGTTTTGGTCTGAGAAATCCGGGTTCTTAGAGTCTGGTTCCCGAGCATTGCTTTAACGTAAACCTCAGGGAACTTAGTTTTATCATGAGGTATCAAATCTTGAGCCTCGATTACATTGACTCTCACATACCAAAGCTTTGGCGAAAGATAAACCTTTGACCGTATATTTGCCACACCCTCGGGTCCAACCGTGGCTGCATCTGAGTGCCAAGCATCAGAAAAAGCTTCATCGGCTTGTGTCCCCATCCAAACAGCTAACATAAGCTCTCCCTTAACCTTACGCCCATGTCTATCCTCCAACCTATACCACTGAGGAGCCAATGGACTATCAGGAGGAACTCGCTTAGGAATCTCATTAAGATCGAACATGATTCTACCAATCAAATCATCCAACACAACAGCTTTGTCTTTCACTACAACCTCCAAGATCGATGCTTGAATCCTCTCCTTCGAAAAAGCAAATACTTGCTTCCACTCCGGATTCGATTTCTTCTCGAAATGCTTAGTCATTCCTCTGTAGTTTCCGAGCTTCACTTCCACATAAGGATCACAACTACCTGTCACATCTTTCCCCGGTAATTCCTTGGCCTTGACGACGCGAACGTAGAGGTAATGCATCTGCTCAACCAAATCATAAGTGCAGGAGAGTTTATCACCTGTCACAGCTCCTGCACCGATCTTTGGTGAAGTCTCCTTCAGTGCAAATTCTACATTTTGCCCAGGTTTCTGCATCTTGAAACTTTATTACAAAGAATCCGTCTTTCGAGATCCAAGAACTTGTAATAAGAAGCAGTTTCAGGGGAAGCTGTGTGGTTCTGTTATTTTAAGACAATCTTCTGGTACAAAAAAGCATAACAGAGCAACAATGTATCAGAAAGATTTGAACATTTTACCTACAACATATAAGTAACACACATCTCTAAAACCCAAATCAAATCAATGAGCAAGGAGATTGATATCTCCATTTTGCTGAGAAAAAAGTAAAAAAAAAATTGTGGAAAAAACTTTAAAATAGGAATTAGTTAAAAATATTTTCATATTTTAAGTGTTATTTAGGACTCTTGATGAAATATTTTCACACCAAACAAGCAGCTACCAGCCTTGACAGACGTTTCCTTAGATAAATATGTCCAGAAAAATGGATTTTACATTTTCTTCAATGAAATTAGCTCTCTCCTAATCTGATCCAATCAAAGTTAAAAATTCAAAGGAAAAAAAAACACTCTTTACATTAAATAAAGTAAAAGAAGAGTAAAGACATGAAGATTCATCTGTTACCTCAGAAAGAAAGAAAACGTCTTTGAGAGACAAGTAAACCCCACAAGAAATCTTCTATTTTAATGTCAATATCACTGTCACTTGACCAACTGATCAAAACAACACTACAACTACACATAATATAATACAAATTAAAAATCAGTAAAAAGGAAAATAGTTAAGATATTGCTAATGTACCTGAGGGATCTAATGAAGAATAACCTGGAAATACATTATGTAATGGAAAGTTAAGAAGAAAGTGAAGATGTTTGAAAATGAGATTGCTAAAGCAGAGTGAGCTTTAAGAGTGACGAACGAGGAAGAGAGTGTACAGTAGAAATAGAATATTTGGGGACATGTGGATGCTAAGATCTGCTGCTTTTAGTGGACCTACTCTTTTGACCTCTTCTTTTATTTTAGTGATTCATCTTTTCTTTTCTTAGTTTTGTATTTGCCACTTCCAGATTTACTCTCTCTCTCTCTCTCTCTCTCTCTCTCTCTCTCTACCAACTTTTATTAGTTTATAATTTTTCACTTAATTACTTTATGTCTTTTCGTAATGCATTTAATGTTGAGTGTAAAGAAATCTATGTTTGTAGAAAAACTTGTCTGTTTTCTTGTCTACGGCTTGTTTCATTGCATATTATGCTTTCTGTCTACAAACATTCGTTTCAGCATTTTTGTTTCTATGATTTTTCAAAGGTCAAAATTTTGTTCATAAGTTTATTGTGATTAATAAATCTCTTAAATAGAAGTAATTATCATTGTTATTTTATGAATGCTAATTCTAAATGGACTACAATTTTGAATGGTGAAAGCTCAGTCCCCTCTATACTTGGAATGTTTCACATTCAAGAACAAGAAAACAAAGATACTGAAATCATTTTAGCATAATTTATAAAAACATTGTATATTGTAAAGATACAAATTTTAAATGATATGGCAAACACACAAACCCACCTAAGAATTTTTGCTCCCAATTTACTAAAGGAATACTTTTGAAGTGTTTTCTTTTCTTCAAGTTTGAACACTGAAGTACACATTGTATGTTTCATCTCTTAAGGTGAACAATGGCGATAACACAAAGTTCCTCTCTGTTCCACTCATCACGAAACTCATCGGATTGTATTGCTTCATCCCTTTTCTTAACCTAAAGCTTGCTGCCTGTTTGAACTTCTCATCAGTCGCATCCGAATCACATTCAAGCCAAAGTTTCACTTTCATTCGTGGCTTTAAAGATTGATCGCTGTACACAAAACAACCCTTTTTGCTCTCTAGCGTCAATGAAATGCTTCCTGGCTTCCCGTCAATTCCAGATACTAACCGAAAGCTCGAAGCTTCTTTATCGGTCGAAGAAGAATCTTGAACCACAAGGGAGCTATCAGTTGATTGCATCACAAGCATGCCAGGGAAGTCAAACGGTTCGATCATGACCTGGCTTCCAATTAGATCCTCTGGACCCGAAATCCGTTGCTTAGAATTATCAGTCACGAGCCTGAAAGTCGCCTCAACTGCATCTTGTGTCCCTGGCTCAGGGGATACTTCCATCGTGATGGTCCGGTTGCTATTTGACATTACGTAAGATATGTTTCCAAATTGTTGTGAGAATGTGAAAAGGTGACTGTTGTGAGTTTCAGGTATACTGTTTATCCATTTCCCAGCTTTAGCCTGAGTTTTGATGCTCCAGTCCTTGCTTGTGTGTCCGGCTAACAAGTAAGGGCCATAGAGTATGGCTTGAAGAGATGAGTATTCCGGCCGATCATCTGAAATACTCACACAAAAAGAGAAGTTAATGTGAAATCATTCTCATGTTTATTGATTTGGCAAAACAGAGTTGTATACAAAAGATTTCATGACAGTGTTTTCTACCTTTTATAGCTTCGGTTCTGATACTCAACGGTAGAACCATCCTTACTTGATCGCCGGATTTCCAGTTCCGGTTGACTGATAGGAAGTTACCTGCAAAAGCAAAAAGTAGGTCAAATATGATTCTCAAACTAGAGAGTTTTACAGAAACACAGGAATCTGGAGTCAAGTGTGGTCACCTGAAGCTGGTACTTTCACGGATTGCCCATTGATAGATACTTTGGCATCTTCAGAGTTTGTCCAAACAGGAATTCTCAGATTCAAAGTCGCTTTCTTCCCCATTCCCTGCAAGAAAATCGGATCAATAAAACTCTATATTCAAATGGAAAAGGTTGGATCAAGTTCTGCAAAAGTTTACCAGTTTAGAAGACAAGAAAGAGAATGTCACACGCATGTATGGATCCCACGACACAACGGGCTTAACTTTCTGAGATAGAGAAAGACCAGCAGATTTCCAATCTAGTGAGCTTGATATATATTGTGTGACATAAAGAGCTGGAGATTCCCCATCTTCTTCAAAATATATAGAATCTCCAAGTTTTGAGAAGGATTCAATTCCTGTTGACAAACGAAACCCTCAAAATGTATCTGGTTTTTGTATTTCAAAAAGTAGCAAACGAGATGATTGATGAGGTTTAAAAGTACCAGTGCCATAGCAACACCAGAAGGAATCATACGGTGTTCCCCAACCGTGATAAGTCATGGCCTTAGAAACACCTTTACCTAATGGGAGCATGTAGATCATCACTCCTGGCTCTGTTCCTCTTTGAATTCCGAGCACACCATTAGTCAAAGCTCGCTCGTAATAGTCTGCATAGACAACCTCCTTTGTCCACCTCAACAGATTCCTAGAGACCTTAAATTGTAAAAGGTTTCGGTATGTTACATTGCACAAACAAACAAAAAGACAAGGTTTAAAAACCTACCTTGAGCATGTTATAAGTAGTACATGATTCCTCGTTTTCAGTGTAGAGACTAGTCGCCATTCTCTTGGGATCTTGCCTAATTTTCCAGATCATCAAGGTCACTTTAAAGTGAAGCAAAAACTCTAAAACAAACTCAGGTAATGTCAGTACCAGAACTCATTAACTGATGTTCCTCCAGTTGCATAGCTGTGAGACGCATTGACTACATCCATAAAAAACATGGAGATTTCCTGGAAACGCAGATTTCAGAATCAAGAGAGCCAATGTTTTCATTTATAAATCCATCTCACACTTTTCCTTGTGGGTAATGCTTCCAGTACCTTATGGAGTGGATCACCAGTAACTTCGTACCGGAGTTGAGACCCAACCACAATGGGAATATGCGTGTTAGAGTGAAATCCGCTTATATCATCCGCCTGAAAAACTCTTTATTATTTTACCATTCACATCTATTCAAGCTAAATTAATGATCATGTAAACTAAACTACCTGAACTGCAAGCACCCCGAGAAAGCAAGGCTTGTCAAAGAGATGCGCGAGCAGCAAATACTTGGAATCTCCCTGCAGAGACCAATGAAACAAAGCAATATAGAAATCTAAGGAGCTTTTTTGAAAGAGTGATAAGATTTTAACCCACAGTGATGATGTATATCTGGTAGAGAACATCGTTCATGCCACCAGTTTCCTCGTTTAGTGATTGCCAATGTCGTTCAACGGTATACTTCATTATCACATTACGAACACGACCATAGAAGTAATCAGCCATCCAGGTTGCCATTTTCAGAGCTTGAATGTTCCCAGCTAGCTTGTATTGATCAACCAGACCGGCTAAAATCTGTCAGAATTAAGACTTGAAGTTGAAACCGTTTTTGCAAAACACAAGCTTATTAATCAATCTACATCTCTTAATAGAATGAGTGTTTCACCTTGTGAATGGTGTAGTAAGGAGCCCAGACAGGTGTTACAGCTTCAAACCGGTCGAAAAAACTGCTAGGGAATGCAGAGAGATATCCTGTGCCAAATTTCTGCTGGCACTCCGATAGAGCTGAGACAAGAGCTGACATTTTCTGCTTTAGAGTATCATTATGTGTGCTTGCCCACATATAAGCTGTTGCACTCAAATAGTGACCTTCAAAACAAAATGGCAGATTATATGAGCCATATAGTAAAAGGTAATAAATGCTTTAAGGGTCTATGTAAAGTGAAAGGGTCTAAGTCAAAACTTATACAAAATATCAAACCTCACAACCCTTTCTTGCATACTATCAAAAACATGATTAAGAAAACTGAATTGATTTGGGGGTAAAAGACAGCTTTTACCGACAAAATGGCCACGGAGTTCACTATCTGGTCTCTCCCATCCTCCATAGTGATCTCCTGGAGCATCAAGACCAGCTTCTTTGCGGAAGCTCCAGGTCAGACCATCAACATCCAACATCAAGAGATACTCAAGGTTTGTCTGCTGAGCCCTCCAATGGAAGGTGGTTGGGTCCAGCCTAACGTCGTGCAAAGAAACTTCCTTTAGAAAGTTACTAGAGGAATTAGAGTTCTTGATCTTCCTATACATCAAAGTCCAACCATATCCATCTTCCTCTTCTCTCAACATCTTCCTTGGCAACAAACTAGACCAAGCTGCATCATCCGTTGGTGTTAAATGGTAATGAGAGAACATCTCTGTCTTCAATGTTTCGTTCTTTGATTGCAGAAGCTCGTAGCGGAAAGTATGCGATGAGAGCTGCGAAGGAATGTTCGTACACTCTTTTGCTACAGAAACAATAAACCTTGTGTATAATAGAACAATGGTTATGATGAGACTAGACTTCATCCTATCCATTGTCTTAAAGAAACAAAATCAAGCCAAACTCAAAAGTGTAATGTTTCGGATTCAAACCCCGAAACTCAGATTCCAAGAAGAGAACTAAAAGACTTGGAAGTGAATTGAAGTGGAAAAGGGAATAATGAGAGCATATATTTATAAAGCGTAATAAAGAGTCCCGAAGATTTAAGCAATGTCTACCACAAAAACAACATCACGTGAAAGAGAAACAGAGAAAAAAGGGAATTGTGAGTAAAAAAATACGAATGATAAAAGAATTGAGGAGGTCACGGATCCTTTGTCGTTTTGACTGCTTGGTTTTCTATTGACTCTGTAAAAAAAGAACTGTTTCGACTTCGAGAGAGATCATTGGGCTGATGAAGAAACCATTTTTTTCGATTTTACGGATTTAAAGTGTTTTCCTTTTTAATCGCTACTTTAACGAAAGTGGAGAGAAGTTTTTCGTTGCAGAGAATAAGAGAATGGAGAATGGAAGAAAAAAAAGGTTGAAGGAGAAAGATCATAAAAATATATAAAAATCAATTTTCTTTACAGGTAAATAAAATATCACTAATTTTATATAAATTGCATAATATAATTTGTGTTGTTGTTGTGTGACTGACTTAAGTAAACTATATAGTTTTTAACATTCTTAATTTTCTTTTTCTTCTTCAACATTATTAATTTAATATTAAATATATTGATCATTAATTGCTGCAATTGCCATTAATCACATATTTTTAACCAAATTTAATAATCATTAAAAATTATAACATATAATAAAATATTTGATAATTATGACTACTTATATTTATAAATAAACGAACAACAAATAAAAAAACATCATTGTTATATATTTTTAAAAAACTTCTTTTTTAAGTTAAATCATCCAATATAAGAAAAAAAATATTAATATTGCAACAACATTAACAAAACTATTACAATAAATTCAGATTAAAACCGTAAGAAGATGACATTATTGGAAACAAATCTTTGAGTTATACTTTCAAAGCCATCATTGCTATTTGATATGACTCTGTCATCTCTCTCTATCATACGAGCATTAACGCAATTGCATCTGCTGTGTTGGACCCAATTCTGGTTCGATCTAACTTATGTGAGTATTTCTTTTCTGAGCTGTACATTAATTAGCTACTCTTCTTTTTGCTTTTTTAAAATATATATTATTGATTGAAAAACTCATTCTGAGGTCAAAAAACAAAAGTTTTGAGTCATTTTCATATTCGATTAAAATTATAGTTAGTTAATTTGAATGATTTATTGAGTGACAGCAATTTGAGCGCACTAAAAATAAATTATAAATTTATAATGTATGTAGATGAACAAATATATAAATGTTGTTCCTTTGTCTGCGATCAGACGTTGCAGTTAGACGCTGTAATATTATTGTTCGTTTGATCATCGCAGATTGTCACCGCAAGTTGTATCGTAATTGTTTAATCGCAAATGCTACAATTTCGCAACGATTAAAATTTTTTTCCGCAGTTTTATGCGGTCGACCGCAACATTTGACCGCAAGAAACTGCGGCGGTCAAACAAACGACGTTTGGTCGCATGACGTAGCTGCAGGAACCTGCGGCTACAAATCAACAGCAAAAAGGAAAGATATAGTTTTTAGCAAGAAAAAGAGAAGAAAGATATACACTGAAACTGAAAGAGTCGTTGTGTAGTTATGAAGAGTGATGGCTGATTAGTTAAATGTAGTCATCATTTGTCCCATTGGAGCAAAATATCATTTAGACATACCGACAATTTTGTTATTTTCATATGTGGTTAAAGATTGCTGCCGTCAATTATTGGATCAATGATCTAAAATTAGCTATTTGTGTTTGGAAAGTTAAGGTCCTAAAAGTTGAGGTAATGAATATTTGATGATGTTTAGTGTGTTGTTTCTTGTTAAATACTGAGTTACTTTTTTAACAAACAAAAGTATATTTTTCGAGTAATAGTGCAATAGATACTTGAGTTATTTTTTTCATATTCCCACTTACATCTATTTAAATCTTTTAAAAAAATTATCTAAACAATGATACGATCAAGTTGTTAAAAATAAAAAGTTACTTTTTCATATTTCCATTTGTACATCTATCTACATTTCTCAAAAATATCACCTCAAAAATGATATGATCGTGTTGTTAAAAACAAAAAAAATTACTTTTTCATATTCCCATTTGTACATCTAAATATTTTTTAAAAAATCACCTCAAAAATAATACGACCAAGTTGTTAAAAACAAAAAACAAGTAATTTTTCATATTTTCGCTTGTGCATCTATCTAAATCTCTCATGAAAATCACTTCAAAATGATATGATTGAGTTGTTAAAAAATAATAAGAGATTTACTCTTTGTTAGAACCGAATTTTCTAATTATAAATATTTTCTTTGATTATTTGTCAATGAATTTTATTCATTTTCCTTTTAATGGGATGTATTTAATTTTATATTTAAAATTAAATACAGACATTATCGTTACAACAAATCTATTATTATCTATTATAAATTAATTAACTATTTGATCATTACATAATTAATTTGCCGAAAACAAATGGTTTGACTTTCTTTTGGTTGGAACTTCTTTTGGAATTTTATGATTTCTCTGGCCAACTTTGATTCTGGTTAGGAGGTGAGTTGAATTTGGTTGCCACACTCTTTTTTCTTCTTTTTTGTTTAATTTAGAAAAAATTGTTATTACTTTCTCGATCTTAAATTCTACTTACCATTATTCAGATTTAATTTAATGTGCGAAAACATAAAACACTGAAAGTTAATTATTTGTAAGATTACGAGTAACCTATGCATTCCTTACATCTTGGATTTACTTAACTCTAATACTTAAGCTCTTGATTCAACATTTAATCGATGGATTCAGTGGATTCAACATTTAATGGTAATAGTGAATTCAGATGGAAAATAACATTTTTGAAAATTTCGGAAAGCTTTTTTAATCCAATGGCTTGGAGCAGATAATTAGTGCTCTAGAATCTCGATGAAAAGTAAACAATTAGTGCACTAGAATCTTAGGTAAAGCAAAAAAGATAGAATTTCAGTTATATAAATATTGAAAACAGCATCAACCATAAATAGTTTAAATAATAGGATTCTTCCAAAGCATACTTAATTTGCATTATGAAATTCTCTCATGCATGCACCTTAAAGCATCAAATAACTTGTAATGCAATTCTCTCTCGCACGTTATTCATGTGTTCTTGTCATATTTTATTTTCTTCTAGAAGAAATTGTCTACTAAATAGTTATGTTACAAGTCTAACTCAATATAGAACAAATACCATCAATGAATAAAGTTATGTAATATAGTTGTGACTAGTGATTTTTGTGTTGTGTTTCATAGTCATCTATGAGACAAAACATTGCCAAAATCAGATGTTCGTAAAAATGAGTTGAATGTCAATCACTAAATACTTTCTGAATATGCATGTCAACAAAACTTAACACAAAGTGGATGTTCGTGGCGAGGTCTTTGTCTAATTCTCAGAAGGGACATATAAATATGGGCTTCCAAATATTTTTTTCAGACCAAATTATTGGGTGTATCGTGCATACAGCATGATGGGTCCAAATCTTCTTAAACTTTAGCTAAAACCACCGTAATTTTTTATATTCTGTCTATCCAAAAATAGTCATTAAAATATTAAATTTTTATATTTGTGCCATTTAAATATCAAAATTTTAAATAAATTATTTAAATAACGATTTATTGTTAAATACGCCGATTTATGTATACAATTAATCAATATTAATACCATAAATAATATTGTTAACTTTGTTACTTATTTTTTATTTAGTAGTATCTATTTTTAGTTGATTAAAATAAATAATAGAATTAAAAATATTATTTTTGGTATTAATATTGACTAATTGCATATCTAAATCGACACATTTAACTATAAATCGTTATTTAAATAATTCATTAAAAAATTTAGTATTTAAATAGCACAGACACAAAAATTTAATATTTTAATGACTATTTTTTTCTAAATAAATTAGCTAAATAACAATTTTTATGGTCAAAATATAATAGAAATTAAGTAACTAATAAAAAATGGAGAGATAATAGAATAAATGAGGGTAAGAGAAATATTTCGCAAATGAGAAATGTTATATTGGTTGGATTGACGAGGGTTCGAGACTCAAGGTAGATTAGAAAACACGAATGTAAATAAACAGCTTACTGTTACACTATACGATTCCCCAAATCTTTTATTTTATTACTATTTCACACACTCCCCAAGTGGCTTCCCACAGAGGCAGTTATTGTAAGCAAACGACGTCGCTTCGAGATGATCGATAGGAGATCCCGTCGGAATCTTCCCACACAGTTGGTTATGGCTTACGTCGAGATGGCCTATAAACGATGCCGTCGTGATACTTTCCGGGATCGGTCCCTGGAGACGGTTGTTTGATAGGTCCAGCACCGTGAAGTACGACCTCGTTCCGAACGTGTTAGGTATCTTTCCCACGATAAGGTTCCCGCTCAGATTCAAATTCGAAATAGAGGATCGCATCAGAGTACCCGGAATCTCGCCGGTTATCAAGTTCCCGTCGAGATTCAGCGTCGCGAGGACTGACATTTTGCCGAGAGATGCCGGGATTGGGCCGGTGATTCGGTTCATCGAGAGCTCGAGATCCACGAGACGGTAGATTCGGGCCAGAGATTCGGGTATTTGACCCGAGATTTTGTTACCGCTTAGGAGCAGACGACTCAGCATCTTTAACCTGTCAATATCGCGCGGTATGACTCCCGAGATACTGTTGTTCGTGAGATCCAGATGCGATAAACTCGTTGCTCTCGTGATCGACGAAGGAATCCCACCGGATATTTGATTATCCGCCAGATTCAGCACTCCTAGTCTCTGCAGTTTCCCAATATTCTCTGGAATAACGCCGGAGATTCGATTTCCGACGAGATCTATAATCCTCAGAAAAGGGAGATTCGCAATGCAACTGGGAATCCCACCGGATATTCCCTTCCAGTCGGCGATGATGATGGTGGAGAGTCTATTAAGTTTACAGATCGCTGGTGAGATGAAGCCGGTCATGAGCCCGCTCCGTTTCGCCCGCTGGAAAATCGGGTCCTCGGATTCCCCGCGGAGGGTAATGCCTGCGACTTGGTGCGTATTGGGATCGCAGCTCACACCGTACCAGCCATTGCAACAGTCTTGTCCCTTCCACGTGTCGAAAACGCCAATATAAGGCTCCGTGAGCTTAGCTCGGAACTCCAGAAGCGCCGCACGATCGGAAGGTAGACAAGCTTGGACCACCGTGGCACCACCAGCGAGAAGCAATACAAAAACATTACTTAGTACAATCACTAACGATTTCTTAGCATCCATAGTCGATATCTCGTTACAAGAATTTTTGTGTTTCAGTGAGCTCACAGAGGTTGAAGCACGTTGACATGGAAAGGACTTAACTATATAAGATATTTATAGTCATATTGATGGGCGTAAAGATGACGAAATATTTTTGATTTAAAAAAAACAGACGCGAAATATTATTTTTTATAAAGCCCTTACCTCGATGAACCTTCTCATATATTGACACGTCACATCCTCTGCATATGCTCCTGTATATATTTTTTAAGGATATTACTCAAATTTTAAAAATTTATAGGACATAAAACCATTTAATCAACTATTATAGATATAACAGAAATAGAGATAATAGAGATAAAAGAGAAAGTAAAAAATAGAAAAAATATATCAAAAGTTAAATGTTTGGAATAAAGTAAAATCAAAGAAATGTATAAAACATAAACTATAATAAATGGTAAATTAAGAAATTTAAACATGATAAAATATTATAATTTGGATAATGATAGTAATATAAAGAATAAATAAATATTTTAAAAATATTGGATGGCGATTAATTAAAAATTAATATTTATTATTTTTATAAAACGGAATTTTTTTGATAAATACATTGAAAATCTTAACATATATTATATACAAAGACAAACTCGTGCGTACCATGGGTTGTTTCCAAATATATCACTATTTCTTTTCTTTCTACATTGTTTTTTGGATCTTATAATGAAGACGACACAAGTGGTTGGACTAGCTAGTTACTACTAGTACTAATTTATACATAGATGCATATGATATATTAATATATTGTCATTGATCTTATCGTTGTAAATGAACATGTGATCATTGTCCTTGTTAGCAGTTAGCAGACATAAAAGATTTGTATTAACACATGTACCGACGATGTATAATTGCATATGTTCGACATCCTCTAATTTAACCTTGACCCGATGTTACTGTTTTTTCAAAATTGTGTAAAGCAACTTACAAAATTCATGGTCGGTCATACAGGATATAGAAGAGATTTGGAGACAGCTAGAGTAAACGTGAATCAGAGATTTGGCAGTTGTTTAATCGTATCAAGAGATTTATAGAAGGAAATGTGAAAGTCAGAATGAAGACATTAATGGCTTTGACGTTATTCGAAACATAATCATGTGCTCCCATGTGCTTGAGTGCTTCTTCTTCATCACCCTCTCTCGTTTTTCATATAGTATAACATCGTATGCTTTATGGATCAAAGTTTAAAGCATGTAAATTTTTTTTAACGACTAGTCCTATTTTTCTACCATCAGGTTGTAATTTCAAAGTTTAGCATACATTGCTCTAAAACATTATTTTCTAAACACATGTCACAGTAAGACTTTTTCAAACGCCCTGAAGTTTTGTTTTTTCTTTCTTATGACGTGGATAAACATGTTTCTCTTCTGTCTTTTTAACAACGAGAAACGGAACTTGAAGAGATTATTCGCAGGAAGAAGACAATAATTAAGAAGTTCAAGAGGGACGTACAGGTCTTGGAAGAGAAATTTGACGAACTCTCACAAGTTCCAGCCGTTGTTTTTCAGACCACAATGTTCCTGCTAACAATTTAAGCACTGAATAACCATTCTTTATGTTACCATCCATTTGCTGTCAAACAGCTCACTAGGCTCCGAAGGTTCTCCTATTCAGCTGCAATTCAGACACCTGTGACCTCCCTAGCTATGAGACGAGACAAAATTCTTTATGATATGGATGTTTCTACAATTTCTTCGTCCTACTCAGACACTCCAGCAACACCCCCCGACGAGCTCTGTCAGAGGATGCTCAAGTTGTTTTCCAGGAAGAAGGAACCCTCAGCTTTGGGACAAAGCCATATAAATCAGCACCAGCTAAATCCTCATGAAGCCGCTTCCTTTAGTACTTAGTCCAGCTACAAATAGTAAGCCTCCCTCAGCTTCTTCTTATTCTTCTTCAAGGATGAGACGGGCTGTGATTCAAAGAAAACTAGAAGGTCAATTAAGATCATCACAAGAGAATCCTCCGGTTCACATAAAAGATGGGTTTTAAACATGGGTCTGCAGGTAAGTATCAGTTTCTAGTTCTGAGGAAAAAATAAAACTTACCATCGACTGATTTGGACTTACAAGTAGATCTAATTGTTGTAAGTACTTTATGATTGGACCAACTCAAAATATATATTGTTCATGATTTTCGATCAATGTATTTCTCTTCAGGCAAGATGATTGAAATCTGAACTAGTTTCCAGATATTAATCTAAGTAGGTGCTTCAAAATCATATGTTATATATTGTAGCTAAAAAAAGAAGATATATTCCAAATTTTTTTATTGAGGATATTGACTTCATCTCCATGAGACCATTAACTGCTACAACCTATATGGACTGATGTAAAACAAAACAAAACACACTAAATGGTCTGAAATTATATCACAAACAAATACACTAAACCGAGAAGGTAAAGGCGGGAAATCAGTACCCCCAAATTAGCGGTCGAGGTCAAGCAATGGAGAAATTCTTGATACGGCCGGAGTCGTCGTCGTTGCCGTCGCCGCCAAAATCTACAGTTATGGTCAGGTAATTTAATTTTGACTAGGGTTTTCTTTACCTCAACTTCTTTGTTTGTCAAATAGCGATGTTTTTCTGGTGTGATTTACAAAAGTGTATCGACCTTTGAAGCCGACCATGGAAGCGATCTTTGATTGAATTGAATGGAAGATTGGAGGCAGATTACCGACATGAACTCTATACACTGGCTGCTCATTCCTACTCCGAGGTTTACTCTCCTTCATTTTTCAAAAAAGATTTTTTCTTGCATATCCTGAAACTTATTCTTCTGGAATTTGACTTTTTGGTTTAATTTGATTTGGTTTCCTTAGATTGGAAAATTTTCACATCTTTATCACGTGAACGAGGTGCCATGTGAAACCCATGTACGAGTTTTACATCTAATTTTGAAATTTCTCAGTTTTTGATTATCTTTGTAGCAGTTCTCAAGAGCTATGAGTTTGTATTTCAGATAAGCGAGATCCAGCCCGAGCGTTCCTCGACAATGTTAGTCTGCTATAGTTACCGTATCACGTTTTGAGTATTTGAAGCCGAGTTGGTAACATATTTATAATTGATTGTGTTTTTATTTGATCAATTTGGACGCTTTTGCTCTGGTTCCCAGGCGAGGCGTTTCGGGGCTTGAGTTTGACAACCAAGTGAGATCTCATTAGTACCTTTTGGTCTTGCTTCTGAAAATGTTTTTAGCATCCTTTTTGATCGCTGTCTGTTTACTCTTGAGATATTCAAGTTCTTGTGTTATTTTGCCTTCAATTTTTATTCCTTCTTTTTTTTCATTTTGTAAGATGAAGGTATTGTTTTCAGGGAATATACATCGTGTCTGTCACAAGATCAGGATGTTTGACAGTGCATGACTTTGAAACTTTATATTGCCAGAGTAAGGTTTACCCAGGTGAAGATTCAAACCCAGCTCATTTTATTTACTTAATGCTACCTGGTAAAGGCTATATATTCGATAAGCTTATATTTCTGTCTTCGTTCTTAGCTGGAATGGTTCCCAAGTTTTAGTTAAGTATCCATTTCAAATTTTCAAGTAGACTCAGTCAAATCTCACGCAAACTTGGCGTGGATTAGCCTAAACTTTATATCTACGTGGTATTGTGTACACTGTACAGCTCCTTGATATTTGTGAAGGGTTTATTTTTATGGCAAGTCTAAACAACCTTCATTGTCTTTAATACATTGCATACTCAAGTGTCTTGCACTAGAGGATAAGTTCTCTTATAATACAAATTTATGTACCTTTGTTTACAGTTTTGAGTCCTGAGTAATTTACTCAGTCATCTATTTTAGGTTCTACGGAAGATGAAAGTAAGCATGTTGTGCATTTTTCTTCCCCTCTGGGTAGGAAATTTGATGTCGCTAG
Organism: Pugionium cornutum; assembly: GCA_018901935.1. Classification (NCBI taxonomy): domain Eukaryota; kingdom Viridiplantae; phylum Streptophyta; class Magnoliopsida; order Brassicales; family Brassicaceae; genus Pugionium; species Pugionium cornutum. Next base: position 13,134,973 of record CM032158.1, on the reverse strand, counting down.
ATGGAATCCTACAGACCAGAATGAGGTTATGGGCTCAATACAATGCCCATCTGACATCTTCATTCCTTTCAACTTCATTTCAAAACAATTTTTATGAAGAATTTTAATTCCTACAGGTAGCTTGCACATCGAGAAAACTTGATAAAGTCTCTATCTTCGATATCAGTTATATGTCTCCTAAGCCAATTGAGGTATGATTTCAAACATCCAATTTTGATCACTTGGATTTAATATACACATGGTTTTTTGGTGACTATTCTGGGTTCCAACTCCTGAGACTGCATTATCACGAATTCGGTGGTCTTCTTTCAAGCTCAGTATATGTTATATATAATTGAAAGTTGAAACAGACATAAGCACATATGTGTCACCATATTTTGTTATTAGGCGTAGCAAAACTGCCTTTCCAACTTGGTTTCAAGAAACTAGCAAATATACGGAATAATGTCTGTATTCTTCCCATTAAGGCTACAAGAGCCAGGGAATTTGTAATAAAAATGAGACGGCCATTGACGTGGTCATGGTACGACTTAATGCTCATCAAATCTTAATCTGCTCCACTCAGGCTGACTTTGCTAAATATTCATATCCGTCCACCCACCCACATTTTAATGATTGTTCTAATGGTGATTCAGGAATTGCAAACTAGGTCTAAGCTCTCGATTATTGGCCGCAAAATTTCTGGAGGTTTATCCGATGTTGCCATTACCAGTGATGGAGATTCAAGGTTTGTAGAATTGGTCGTCACCTGGGATGCAAAACCATTATTGCTTCTTCGTAGACACTTTCTTCAGCAGTTTTTGTGCATTTGTTCTCTATGCAGAATATTTTCTCCAGATACACTTGGTATTGTTCATGTGTGGGATAGACGAGCAGGCGTGTCTCCATGCATTGAACTTTCAACAAGCAGATATGATTCAATCAAGAGTATTCAGATATATGTGGATAATCAGGTAATCATAAAATAAGTCAGCTCGAAGCCCAGTAACGTTCTTATAATCCATGAAAATTAAAAATTTGATTTCAGATTTAGCTAGTCATCAAAAATTTTGTTTCTTCTGAGTGACTGTGTTTCGTTCATCTACCATGTAGACTATTTTTGGAGCTGGTAAAGAAGGAATCATTCATATCTGGGACCTTCGTGGAGGAAGAAGCTCTACTGCTTTTCAGAGCCGCAAAGATGTAAGTTCTTACCAGGGGAGATTTGGAATTGGCTTTCGCAGTATAATTTATCTGTAACATTCTCGTGTTTTTTGGCTCTGCCAAACATGTATTCGTCATCACGTTTTTATATTGGTAACATTCAGATGAACCACGTGCCTTTAGCATCTCTACATCTTGCACCAATGCTGCAGAAGATTGAATCTCTCAAGGTAGTTTGCCTTTTGTTTTGCATCTCACCTATGCCATCATTTAAACAACCTTTTGAGGCTTGTTTGGTTTTCTTATAAGCATTTGCATAGTTGAATTATATGTTAGACTCCAAACATATTCTCAAAAGCTGAAAGCTGTCTATTCAATATTTGCCGGTGAATAGTAAATACCAAAATAGTCTTGGGGGGTGTTAATCCTGAAGCTCCCAACAGCTGATCATAGTAGAACTGGCAGCATTAGAAAAAGTTTGGATCTAAATTTTAATGCTTTGCAGGCGCAATCAGAAATTGTCCCCAAGGAAATCCATTCGATTGATGTAAACCCATCTTCGCCTCATCAACTTGCATTTCACCTTGATGATGGTTGGTAAGACATTCTTTCATCAACAGTTGATTTAACCTTGGAAAAAGCTAAAATTTTGATTCCATATCATTTATCATTTTCCTTTGGTGGATTTCTCTAGCGCAGGTCTGGTGTTCTTGACATTTATAAATCTGAAGTTACTCATGTACATTGCCCTCCACCAGCTTGGTTGTAAGTTAATAATGAAACTCAAGAACTTGCATTTTTAATTTTTTGGGGGTTAATTGCTTAAAACTTGGAAACAAATGCTGTAATATTGGATTTTGGTTCACTAGGGATGGTTCCAACAATTCAGCTGATTTGGTCTTGCGGAAACCATCATGGCTGCCAACATCATCTGTAAACACCTGCACTTTACTAGCATTAACGATCAAAATTTTCAGATTTTCAGAATCTGTTCCATACAAAATTACATGTTTCATATTGCAGATCTATGTGGTTGGGTCCATGAGCGAGAAAGGGATTCATGTTCTTGATTTTCATCCAAGCTCCAGGTCTCCTTGTCACGTTGACTATGAGTAAGGATTTCTTGGAAACTCCTTATATCTGTTCTCTAAACTTCATGGGTACGTTCTTGATACTACTAATACCTTGTCGCAGTGAGAATTCACAGAGAAAGGAGAGCAGAGAAAAAAGTAATCACAGTAACAAGTTTGTTTCATTGTCTGAAAGTGTCACGGGGTGTGCTGCGCATCCTCTCAACAGCATGATTGTAGCTGGAACTCAGGTAGTTTTTAGTAGTGCTTGGCCAATAAAACAAACCAATGAAGCAGCAACATAGACTTGTTGGTAGTAACAGAATTGTGTTATTGGCATTTATTCAAGTGTCAATAATGATGAGTGACTTTCTGAATGAAGATTTGTGATTTTGCAGAGATCGGCTTTACTGTTGATAGCGCAGAGACATTGCTCGTCTACATCAGAAACTGTAGAAAGTGACTTGTAGGCTTGTAACATCTACTAAGCTTAGAGATTGACTTCTAGTCTTGTATTATAGAAATCATTCACGAAAACGAGGTTATGTAACAACCGTAGATTAGTGTGGGAAAAAAAAACAAATCGTAAAACTCGGCGGTTCATTGGCAAGAAAAATGCGAAAAGGCTACAAGGCATACCTTTTACGCATGTGAAGGGTTTCCCAAAACGCTTTATTAGGTTAGGCTCTTTGTACTTTACATATAAGTTTGGTGGGTTTGGTTTTAAAAGTTAAATATAATTCTTAACAATGATTTTATAACAGTTTAATATTTCTTTTTCATAATTTCTTGACTACTTCTCTTTGCTAATGTTTTACAACTCGACTTTACGATATTTGTTGTACAACAACTCTCCAGAAATGATCACGCCCACGCGAAATTCTATCTTCTAATAAACAAATCCGGTTTTATCAAAAGTCTTCTTAGCTTTGAACTGGAGTTTTTAGCCTAAACCAGATGAAATTAAACCGGCGAATCAATTTTTCGGCTTTTGATTTTGATTCGGTTTTAAGCTGCAAAACGAATTTCATTTTTCTAAATTTAGTTTGATATTGGTTTGGTTCCATACTACACTTCTAAATCCATTGATTTTATAGTATTTTATATCTTTATAAAGTTTGGTTTATTGAAATCCAAAAATCTGAATACATAACAGTTTAAAATAACCAAAAATACATTAAGAAAGTTTGATTTAATTACTTACACTATCATAGTGTTTTTGACTACAATAGAAACCATAATTAAATGAAATTATTTTGCTTGAAGCCTTTGATATAGATTTTTAGCAATGAGGTAATCTTTGATATATTTTCCAATTACCCGTATGTTACTTTTAAAATATTTTTTAATTGTCTATCGTGTGTATATGAGATATTTTTCCTAAAATAGTTTAAACTATGATTACTTATATATCTAGAATTTGAAATTCTTCATTATGCTTAATATTTTTCAAATAAGCATTTTCTTAACTTGTATCTCTATGATATAATTCGAATGTTAACTTATAAACATAGAAAGGGATTGTTTTTAGTTCTCTTTTAGTGTTCTTAGTTTAAATATGCATGAATTGTCACTTAGATTTTCTACATTTTCGAAATTTACAAGCCATAATTCTTTAGAGAGAGAGAGAGAGAGAGAGAGAGAGAGGAAAGAGGAAACATATAAAAAACACGAGGGGCCTTTTCGTAAATATATACAAAAAACGAGAGGTACTTTCGTAAACATAAAAGTGGTCTCTGCCCTTCACATGTGATCCTTTATCGGTCCTTTTTAGAGAAGCGAGACAGAACATTCTTTGGATTTTCTCTCTCTCTCACACGGACATCATCCTTTTCTTCTCACAATCTCCTGCTTTCTCTCTCTTCTATTACATCTTCTAATCTTCTTCTTCTTCTGAAACCAGAATGAACAATGGATGTAAGAGAAGAGAGAAACAAGAGGCCACGAAGGTGAGGGCACTTCAAGCAGGTCTTATGCACAAGTCAAGCCCTTCCTCTACTTACAGTCTCAGAGTCCCTTCTTCCTCTTCTGCTGCTTCTCGTCCTCCCCCCAACCTCTCTGCTCATGATTACCCTGTTTTCACTCCTGTAACTTTTCTCTCTATCTTTCTTTCAGGTTCCATGAGTTTCCTTTGGTTGATTTCAACATGGGTCTTTGGGTTTAAAACATCTTTTTTTTCTCGTAATTTCATCGAACCCGAGATTTTTTGGTTTAGCCCGGTTCAGGCTCCTTAATTATTGTATTTCATTATCCAATTTTGTGTTGGTATCTTTCTTCAATTTACTCTGTATGATGTCGTTGTGCGTTTTGGATCTTCACAGGCAGTTTATTATTTCGATAAAAGATCATAAATACGTTATCTAATTAAATTAGTACTTTTGATAATTTAACATGTTTGGTGTAATGTGTAAAGAAAAACAGAAAAGACCTGAGATTTTGGTAAAACCATTGTCTTTTGTCCTTAGCTGTCACACTGTTCTGAATTTGGACATGAGTTACTGTGTTTTTCTGCTAACTTCTCTCTTGGTCTTGAAAACAGAGCTATGAGGATGAGTCTGTGTCTGCATTTCATCACAAGAATCTCACTTTATCTGAGAATTGGGATGAATGTGGTGTTGTTCGTTTCGTTGACGGAGATGAAGATCAAGACTTGAGACAAACTTATCTCTCTGATTCTTACAACACCTCAACTTCAAGAAAGACTTTAATGCCTCATCAAGATTCTCATCATCAGTCCCATGTTAACACGATGTCGGATGCTCTCAGATCCCCAACGTTACATTTTTGCACATCCGGTAGAAGCAACTGTGGTTCAGCTGACTTTAGATCGGTCTCTTCTTGCAATGAATACAAACAAAGAGGTTTCGACACCAAGATCTTGAAGAGCTCTAATCTTGTTGTTCCTTTGACGGATTCTCACTTGGCTGTTGTTTCTTCTCAGCCAAGGAACCGTGGAGGAAGAGTAATGTCTTGGTTATTCCCCAAGTTAAAGAGTAAACAAAAGAGCAATTCGATCTTTAATTCCCCTAATAGAACTGAGAAATCAGAGGAAGCTTCTGAGGTGCTGAAGGATTCTGGTTCGGGTGTTGAGAAGTTGAAGAGAGAGTTGATGGAAGCAAACAGAAGTAGGGACGCAGCCTTAACACAAGTCTCGGAAATGAAATCTTCATTGGAGGAGTTTAGTGAGAAGCTTCAGTACTTGGAAAGTTACTGTGACAGTTTAAAGAAAGCTTTGAGAGAAGCAACAGAAGTAATGTCACATGAGAATAATGTTGCAAGAAATTCAGGGAAGAAGAACTCAGAGATGCCAGTGAGTGAAGAGGTGATGGTTGAAGGGTTTTTGCAGATTGCATCAGAATCAAGATTGTCGATAAAGCAATTCTTGAAAACACTAGTTTCAGAGATCGACGAAGAAGACTCGATTCTAATTGGTAACATCAACACTCTCCTTCAACCCTACAACTTATCATTCACCTCTAAGTATTCCAAAGTCTTTCAGTATCACCTAGAAGCAATAATAAGCCAATCGGTATACCAAGACTTCGAGAACTGCGTTTTTCAGAAGAACGGTAAGCCGAAGTTGCTTGATCCGGAACAAGATCGACAAGCGAAATTTTCGTCCTTTGCTTCCTTGAGAAACTTGAGCTGGAACGAAGTGTTGAGAAAGGGCACAAAATACTACAGCGAAGAGTTCAGTAGATTCTGCGATGAGAAGATGAGTTTAATCATTACAACATTGAGTTGGATAAGACCTTGGTCTGAACAAATGCTTCAATCATTCTTTGTGGCTGCAAAATGTGTGTGGTTGCTTCATTTGCTTGCCTTTTCGTTCAGTCCAACGTTAGGGATCTTGAGAGTTGAGGAGAACAGAGTGTTTGAATCGAACTATATGGAAGATATGGGTACAGATAGAGACAGGCAGAGATCATCATCGTCCCGTGGACCAGCTAGGGTTAAGGTTATGGTGATGCCTGGTTTTTACGTTCAAGATAGGGTTTTGAGATGTAAGGTTCTTTGCAGATACAAGTCAGTAGGCTGAAGAGAGTCACATTGTAGTTTTGATCAATCTTATTGGTTTTTTAAACATTTCTTTTTTTTTGTATCTCTTGTATATCTTTTTAGGTGGTTCGTATATCTCGTTTTGTGAGACTATCTCTAACCTTCTAATGCTATTCTATTCTGGTGGTTCGTATAACATGGTTTAATTAAATTTCAAACATGCTTTAAATTTCAGAACATGCATGCTTTAAATTGTGAATTTTGTTACGGAAAAATTCATGCATGACTATGAGTGCATGCCACATGCTAGCATTTGAAAAATATATATATAAAACGAGAAAATGTGGTATTTAATATTAGTGAAATTGGTTCAACTTTATATAAACAATATAGAGGAAGAATTGCAAAATTTAGATTTAGAGGAAGAAAAGTGAACACGTGATTACTTATCCAAAAAGCAAAAGTGAACACGTGACACCTGAAAAGAATACAATACACACAAAACACAAGTTGAAAAGGCATTAAATTTGGGCATGAAAGTATCAGCAACACATCTAGTCGGTATAGGATTTATATATATAACGTCATCCTATCGTGGCTTATGCTCACCTGTTTCCAGACATTAGTGATCTCTTCCTCTATGTTCTTAACGGCCATGGCAGCAAACCCCTTCAGCACTAATCTAGCGTTCAACAGTCAACACAATCAAGCAGACGATTGGATGGACTGATTGGGCCAAAGCTGCCACTGTGCCTGGTGGAAGTTCATTGGCTTGTGGTGAGGACCACCATTACACTAGTATTCCCATTCTTTTACTTATATATTAACTCTCAGAAAGGCTTTAGGATTAAGAATTAAAAATCAAGGTTTTAAGGGTTGAGCAGAGATTTTCTGCAATTTGTATACTCATTTCCCATGTAAGTAAAATCTTAAGTTGCATGATCCCATTAAATATTAGTCTATGAAGTTACAATAATTCCATTAGTAAAATATAAAGAAACCAAAAGGAAATTAATAAATCTTATTAGCAGAAACAATATGTTATTATTTCTCATACAACGTTCTTTAACAGCTATGAATGAGAGATTTAACAATTGACAAACGAGAATACAAAATAAAATACGGGAAATAATTTAAGGCAAAGAAGAATATTTTGGCCTTTTGCTACAACAGAGATAATAATAATCAATTTAATGAGGTAAAGATTAAGAAAAAAGTAATAAAAATTTCTGAAGGAAGCCTGAAGAAAAAGACTGAGCCTTTTACGGATATTAGAATCGAAAAAGCAATTACCCGGAGTATGCGTTTCCGTTTGCTTTCTTCGATAATAAATAAACAAATCATCAGTTTCACTGCTTCACCTCTCTCCCTGAGAGAGTTAGCGATCCAGCTGCAGTTGCTCAAGCCACGCATCGAGAATGTCACTCTCACGACCCTCACCGTGAGGGTTCACACTCGAACCACCTTGAACCAATGGCCTCGTACCACCGTTCATGTTCACGACTCTGTTGCCGTTCCTTGGCGATGCAGTCTCTTTTACCAGGTGCTGAACCCATGAGACATCTGCTTCCATGGTTGGGTTATTATTGGCCAAGGAATGAGATTTTCTTAACCGGCCTAACTCATCTGACTGTACCGACCAATCCACCTTGTTTCCATGTGTCTGGTCCCAGCTTGACCAGGGACTTAATGGAGAACCAGAATCAATCGGCATTAAATCACGGGGCATGCTGGATCCAAAATCGCGGGAGCTATGGCTACGTGAATGCAGCTGCTGTTTCATTCGAGAATTCATTGGGGAAATAGGCTCCCCAGCTCTAGGTGAAGAGGCTTGTTGCAGAAGAGAATGTTGCTCCACATTCTTTTGAGAAGACATTAGGTTTGTCTTGATAGGAGAAAGCATGCTCTGCTTGCTATTCTGCAGCTGATGAAGAAGAGCGGATTTGTGGGAAGGTGATAGAATAGATGAGACAGCAAGCTGATCGGAGAAACGAGGGGATGAAACCTCGGCTGAGAAAAGTTCCTCCAGATTTGAAGGGGTCAGTGTCTTTGGACGAGCGGAATGATTCATAAAGCGTGGACTAGGCATATCACCAACAAGCTGACGTTGCATTTCAAACTCTTGCAGCATACCAAGCTGCTCAGAAGGAATATCTCTGGCATTGAGAGAAGATCTCAGACGGCTCAATTGGAGATTGCTTCCAGGAAGATGCAGTGCCGGTATGTTTTGTTGAGGCCAACCAATAGATGAATGGGGCACAACACCATTTCCAGAAGGAGAGATTGGAGGGGTGAACGTATGTTGGGCTGCAGATGGTGAGCCTGGCAACATGTTCAATACTGAAGCCATGTCCATAGTAGAGGTGGAAACCGAAGAAGCACGTGGCGATGGCAATCCAGAGCCTGTAGAAGCGTACAAGGGACGCAATTCCTCATTTGCATGAGCGAAGAAGCAAACCCTCCGGTTGCAACTCATCCCGTCCTTGCACAATCGTGTTCTGTATTGAGCAGGGTGTAGCCAGCATTCAAATACCCCATGAGCATATTCACACATATCACCTTGCTTACAGGAACCCTTCTTAAAATCTGGGCATGGAACACATGTGTAGTGAAATTTCCTAGGGTCTCTTCTCCTTGCATTCTCCCCTGGGTGAGCAAATGGACATTCAGTCCAGTCATGGGAATAAGCTCGAGAGCATGGGCGGATCTTAAACGAGAACATACGAAACTCATCTGTTGAATATATTCCACTTTTGATGTCAGGCAATGATGGATCAATTGGGTATTCTTTTTTCTCCGAAGCAAAAGTTCCATCAGTACAATTTGGCTTCGTCGGAGAGGATACTGAATCTAAAGAGAGCAAAGAGGAGCCATTATCTGGTGATGAAGAGAGAGACCGGAAACTTGATCCCAAGCTACATGTCGACGCATGCAGATCTTCAGTTATAAGCTCGTCTTTCTTCAAGATCTCTTCAAGGATGGTTTTCAAACCAGGAGCGTGTGGAGAGACAACAAGGACATCAATAGGACGATTGCCATTAGCATCAGGGATATTGGGATCTGCTCCTGCACTCAGAAGCAACTTGATAACATCCACGGAATTCACAGAAGCACCAGAAGCAGCACAATGAAGAGCAGTACTCTTATCTGGACCACAAGAAAGATTCAACTCGGCTTCCGGGAAAGAAAGAATAAGCTTAACAACGCCTAAACTTCCATATATCGAAGCAACCATCAAGGGAGTTCTTTGTTCAACAACCATTCTTCTAGTAAACCTTTGGCGTCTGTACCAGAGACCCACCTCGTTGATACAAGACACAACAGAGAGTTGCCGCTTAAAGCCTTCCACATTGTTGTCTGCAGCAAACTCAAGTAAGGCAGAAAACGAATTTTCCCACTCAGCATCGTTCACGGGTTTGGCCCAAGAATCACTCTCCTGTTCTGACAGAGAAGTCAGAGTATTCTCCGTCTCCAGCTTCTTATGGAGACCACACATGCTTAAAGGCACCGGGAAAAAAATCTGAATTTATCAACCAAAAGAGAAAGCGTCACTAGGTGGAATCAACAAATAACGTACGGCTGATGTGTAGAAGAAACATCAAATATTGGTCAATCAAAATCGGCAAATAAGGAATATTCCTGAATTGATATTAATAAAAAATTGACCAAGGTTAAGGAAAGAAATTTCCTCGACTTGGAGGCAATGGAAAGTCGGAAGCTTTCCCAAAAGAAGACTAAAAGATCAAACCCGTCACAAACGGATATAATAAATGCTGAAAAAACTTCTGAAGAAAAGCGTTTTTAATTAATTTTACCGCTAAACCCAGAAGAAAACTATATCTAAGAACCACCAGATTCAGTTTTGTTCACCCGAACATCTTCGTCAAACATTCTCTTAGAAATAATTTCCTACCAACCAGACAGATAAACAACTTTAAGAACAGAAGAAACCTTAAAACCATAATAATTATAATCTTGAAAATAATAAGTCAATGAACAGTCAACAATAATCGAAATCTCTAAACTTTCACGAAACCAATCTATTAGACTTAAATCTCAATCGCCCAGTAAAAAAAGCCCCTTCACACTAATAAAAGCTGAAACTTCAGATTAAGAATATCTCTAAAGTAAACCAAAAGAAAAATAATCAATTAAAAATGACTTTCTAACAAAGTTCTTGAATAAATCTACTCCACCATTTTCCGGAAAATGGGTAAACAGTAAAACAAAGCTTGCCCTACGAGAAGATCACAACCCGAATCACGCGATCCGGAACACAGATCAACGAAAACGATGAAACACAGAATCACGTATCCAGATCCAAAAATGTAAAAGACGGAGAAGCAAAAATGTAAGACAGAGAAGAAGATCGATCACCTGAGCTGAGAGAGAGATAGAGAGAGGAGCGTTTCTCGTTTGAAAGAGAGACGAAAACGGATGAGAGATGACTTGTGTGACCGGAAGAACTGGTGAGATATAGTGTAATGAGGTTAAAGAGCGCTGCAGCGTATGTAACGGGATAAAGCAGTAGAAGGTGGCGGGCGCGTTTGTAAATGTTTAAGTGTATTGGAATCCAGATTTGAAATCCACGTAGAGGAAAAAAAAGAATCTGATACGGGAATCAGAGCCGTTGGATTTGAAATGACTTTTAGACGGTTGTTAAAGATGCAAAGCTCTTTTGGGTTTTAATTTGTCTAAAATCCGATATATTGTTGTTCATTGCGTGAATTAACGTGATCACTTTAAATAATGACATGATTATGAATTGACACATGTTTGGATATATATATAAGGAATTATGTGGTTTCGATGTTATTATATGTATGATAAAGTTAAAAATCAATACAAGTGTATGGGTATTTGAATGGAAAATCGAATCTAAATCAATTTCATGTCAGTATCGTATAGATATGTGACAACGTTCACAAACCGAGACAAGGGTGGTTGAATATCATCCACAATTTGTTTTAGTTTTACGTTTCATTTATTTTGAATGTCTAATCAATGTTGTTGGAAGTGAGTTGCTATAATAATTAAAAAAAGTGCATGAATCAATTGTAAGATTAGCATGTTGCGTAATTAATAAAAACATTATGTTTTATGAAATTATGAATCAGTATTAATTAATAATGAGTAAAATAATCGATATATCCTTTTAAAATTTTAATATGATATCCTAATACAAATTTTCAAGATGATGACTTTTCTTCATCTCAAACCAAATCTCACTTTTTATAATTGACAATAAACTTTACACCGATAATTATGTTTAGGTCAATACATTAAACTGTAATACTGTTAACTTTATATTATGTTAATTTGTTTAATTATAATGTTTTGAAGCAACATACGTCAAACGTATGAAAGAACAAAAATACGATGGCGATTGATAATGATATAATTCCACAAATCAAATGATGATGTACTATCTATATATACAATAAACAATTTTATGTAGAAAACCTTGTGAAACTTTTTTAATACACATCATATTTATTTTATTTATACTATGATTACGATGATAACTAATTTTCCTGCTAGTTTTTGCCTAAGGCATGTAAAAAACTATCCACAATTAATTTTATAATTTATAATTAATTATTAAAATAAACAGGAAATTTAGAAAATCAATTTTGTGACAGTGAAAATATATAAAAAATAATTTTAAGTATATACTATTCTATTAAAATTTAATTTGGATAATAAAATTTGTTGATTAATCATTTACACTAAATAATAAAACCAAAATCAAAGCTATAATAGTAAAACCAAAATCAAAGTTATAATAGTGTTATTCGTTTGGTCGTCATAAACTATTATGGTTGTAGTTGCGGTCAATACTATGACTGCAGCTATGTCTATCGTCGTCGATTGCGGTTAGATAGTAGATTTTTAGTTACATCATTATTTTAATCAACGATCAAAAAAAATTCAACGTATTACGCAGTGTCTGACCGATGTATTTACCGCAAATATATGTGACAGCTAAAAAAAAAACAATTTGTCGCAACCATAATCGTAAAAACTTTCGACTGCGAACCTGAATAATTTTTAAAAAAATCGTATATGCAAAACATGTTTACAATTATAGAGAAAATTCCTTTTGGTGAAGGAAAAAAAAAGTCTTAATAATAGATTTTTAAATTGTCTTGGCCATATGGTCCTTACAGTGTAACACGTGTCACTCGTCAAAGCCGATCACTTGCGTGTCAATTGGACCCAAATTTCTCTTGTGAACGTTAAAAAAACTCAAAATAAAAATTAACCTACGATGACGTCATCCGGAAAAGATCCCAGATCTGCATGCGTTGGCATCTTTAATAAAGCGCCACGTGGAAAAACCTTTTACTTTCGTGGTTGAGCTTATCAAATCTCGGTCTTTTGGGTTCCGAGAGAGCGATAAATTCATTTTCGTTATTTTTCTTAGTTATAACTTACTCAAATTTAAGACTCTGTCTATATTTAAAAAAAACACAAATACAATTCTGGAAAACAGAAAGAAAATCCCCAAAATCTAGGGTTTTCTCCTGACCAAATCCATTTTTCTTTTACGAAAGTTCGCTAGTGTCGGCTGTCGGGTGTTCCCAATCGTTCTCTTCACCTAGTTCTTTGGGTTGGGTTGGATTGGATTCTGACTTTTCCGATCATTTCCTATGAACTTTGCTAAATCGTGATCGATTAAATTCAGGGTTTCAATTAAATAAGTTATTTTCTTGAGAGCGCGATTGCAAGAGCTTCGCTGTAAATTCCCCCTGGTATGCTTATTTTTGTTCTTTCTCTTTTTTTGGGTATTTGAAATTTGTCGTTGGAAAGGAATTCGAAAACTAGATTCAGGTGCCAAAGCAATTGTGTGTTTTGAATTGTTAAATTCGAGGCGAGGAAGTTTAGAAGTTTTCACCTTTTTTCGCGTGTCTCTACATTGATTAATACCCCAGAAATTGCGCTTTTGCAGTTGAAGAGTTTATTTATTCCACGGTCTTAGGGATGAATTTGTTTTCTTTGTGATTTGATTTTGTGTTGTAACTAGCAAATGTTGACCTAATTTTGAAGAGATGCAATCGAAATCGGGAGGAGAAAATGAAGAGGAAGTTAATCACCATGCTGTTCAGCAACAGATGATGTATCCAGAGCCCTGGTGGAAAAACAACTCTTTCGGTGTCGTTTCTCAACCGAGACCTTCTGGAGTTCCAACAAATTCATCTTCTTTGGAATGCCCGAATGGTTCAGAATCAAATGAAGTTCATTCAGCATCCGAAGATGGTGCCTTGAATGGTGAAAACGATGGCGCCTGGAAAAATTCACAAGATGCAACTTCGTCCCGTATAGGTTGGTGACTAGACATATCATTCTTCAGTATCGTTTTTATGCGTGATCTAGTGTTCTAGTGGTGATTTCGCCGTTTATGGATTACAGTAACTTGTTAAATAGTTCTAAGTGATGTGCCTCGAATGCTTATTTTGCAATTTTGTGAGAAGCATTCCTGAAACAGGCAGGAAAAAAATTAAAGGCATTTGGATGATTTCGGCACTATAGGACATGCCAAGTTCATCAAGTTATGAAATCTGGTCCCTGAGATGTACTTGCATTGTAATTGTTGGGTTTAAATATCTATCAATGCAAAGGAGATTCTTTTTGGAGCATCTGTAATAGTCTCTCTCTTTAATTTTCAGTAGATAATCATGGAATGGAACGGAATGATCTGGCGCATATGACGGATTCTGTTCTTAACATGCATGATCAGCAACTTGTACAACCACCAGAGCTCGTTGGACACTACATTGTATGTGGTTTCCTCTTATTCCTTGGTTATCTATGCTGTATCTGTTCTTGAGCCGCTAAATTAACTTTTTAGTAGTCCCAAAAATTGATATATTTATAGTGCCCTTCATATGTATGATAAATTCAAACTCCATTTATTTATAGGCTTGTGTTCCTAATCCATATCAAGATCCATATTATGGGGGAATGATGGGAGCATATGGTCATCAGCCATTGGTATCTTGTCGAAACCTCTCTCAATCTCTTCATTTTCATTTGATGTATGTTGCTCTTGCTAGTAATGACCCTCTGATGATTCTGTTCGCAGTTTTAGTTCTGTTTGTCAGTGTTAGTGATATATGTTTAAAGTTATTCTTTGAAGAACCTGGAACAGCTATGTGGATTCTCAGTCTTATGAGTTAATAATTTCGATTATCTAAGTCTGTCTGCCTCATTTTTTTACCCAATGATTTAAACAGGGGTTTCGTCCATATCTTGGAACGCCTCGTGAAAGAACAGCTCTGCCACTTGACATGACACAAGAACCTGTTTATGTTAATGCAAAACAGTACGAGGGAATTCTAAGGCGAAGAAAAGCACGTGCCAAGGCGGAGCTAGAGAGGAAAGTCATCAAGGACAGAAAGGTATTTTTTGTTTATTGTATTCTATTGGTGAAAGAGAGTAAAATTAGGAAATGTGGCAGCACATGTTGGGAATCTACGCATGGTTTACAGTCATCTAAAAGATTAGGTAAATGCTGTAAAAACCAAGCGGACCCATGCTATATGAAAAATTGAAATGATTATTAAGACATTCCAAATTTTGTGTGTAGCGTTAACTTGTGGTTTCTAGTGTGACTTTAATTGATCAATTTTGAAATGCAACAGCCATATCTTCATGAGTCAAGACACAAGCATGCAATGAGAAGGGCAAGGGCTAGTGGAGGCCGGTTTGCCAAGAAAAGTGAGATAGAAGCAGCAGGGGGAGAAAGAGAAAGGGGTTCAGCAACCAACTCATCAGGTTCGGAGCCTGTTGAGACATACTCTAATGAGACCCTGAATTCTTCGGGTGCACCATAATAAGCCAAAGCTCAGAGAGAAAGAAAGACACTTTGGCTAATATATCCATTGCCTTAAACCGGCAGATCATTCTTGGCTTTGCTACTTCTTGTCAGACTCATATTTGTGTGGTTACGATGTACAAAGAGAGCCGAGTTATGTTAGGTGTTAGATTCGGAGAAAGAATGACCGGGGACACCAAGTAGGTCATGTTTTTTTAATTCTTTTATTAGGTTCCCCTTTTCTCTTTTTGGAAAACACGTTTTGTTTAATCGCTTGCCTTTCTGAGCAAAAAGTATTAACAGAGCTTTAGATTTCTTGTCCCATTAGCACACCATACAACCGTTTGAACAATTCGAGTTTTGCACTGTTGCAATCTTACTAGAATTTCGAGTGTTTTTGTGTCGAACTAAGTTAAACAAAGACAACCATTTTGACCACAACTGTATATATTTATATTTGTGGTTTGCTCTTCGTGAATGTACATGTATAGAGCATAGTTCAAATGGCCAATAAAGCAAAATAATTTGTTTAGAGTTAGAGCTCGGAGATGTGAACTCTCTTTTGCTTGAGAAAAGAAATGCAAATGTTACACAGTGACAAGCACGTGGCATTTGGATTCCCTTGCGAGACCCATCAAACATATGCTTAACCGGGAAGCTTTACCGGTCCGGTTTTTAAAACATTGGAAACGCACAAACACGTTTCGCTGACACTCAACTACTCTCAATCGACCTTCAGAGAAAGAGAGAGAGAGAGAGACTGAAGCAGACGACTTTCGAAGATTTCTCTCTCTCTGTAACGGTACTCGCATCCATGGCAATTGCCTCCTGCTTCTTCTGTAAATGTCCCATGCAGTATCTCTTTAAAGGGCTGCAAATTTCTGGATAATATAATATCATTTGTATATATTATGCAGCGCAATGGGACTAAGCTGTTTGCTGTTGGCAGCGCAATGGGACTAAGCTGTTTGCTGTTGGCAGCGCAATGGGACTAAGCTGTTTGCTGTTGGCACCGCATCATCGCTGGTGAGTCAAAACATATCTACCTGTAAAGGGAAACTCTAGTCAGAAAAATGGATAGTTTCATACTTTCATTGCTTCAAAACTGTTTTTCCAGTAATTCCTTCAAAATTTGTTTCTATAGTCTTTTGACCTACAGAATCTGTATAATTGGCTAGGTTGGTACTGCTGTTACAAATGCATTGATAAAAGCACGACAAGCTGTGGACCAGACTTCTGATGGTGAAATCGAAAGTGTTCCAATACTCTCCACAAGCGTCGCATATGGTGTCTATATGGCTGTTTCGAGCAACCTAAGGTAACTGAGTTTCTTTCTATCGAAACTTCACTAAAGAAGAAAAGTATAGAAAAGGCAAACCGGGAATAGAATTTTATCATTTAGATTGGAGAATGAAAAGAGCTATGGTTTGAAATATAAACAGGTACCAAGTATTGGCTGGTGTGATAGAACAACGTCTTCTGGAGCCAATGCTACACCAACACAAACTTGTACTCACTGCATTGTGTTTCGCTGTTAGAACAGGCAACACATTCTTGGGTTCCTTATTATAAGTTATTTTGAAACCCAAACCTGGTTTCTTTTTTCTGTCCCTCAACAGTTTTGATTCTCATGTTCTTTCTTTGTGGTTCTTTTTCTTTTGTCTCAGATGGGTGGATTATGCGCGGCTCATAGGGATCCAGAAATCTCATTGATGAACCCGAAGAAGGACCACTTGTATACGACCCGGTTTACGTATACGCAAACTACTTTGTCTTCGTTCGCAATTGTTTCTGATTTTGAGATCATTTGGTTGTTCTTTCTGGGTTATATTTCTAGAAAATTAGTCGATATTTCCATCAAACTAATATCTTGACAATACAGAGCAAGCTGAGACGTGTACTTAGGACTTACAATTATATAGAAGACTAAAAGTTACAACATTAATTAATACTTTATTCCCTCCACTTTTCATTAGGCGATGATTTCGTCTCTCCTACAATCTCTAAGTCTTATATTTGCAACATCTGCACCCTCATATTCCACGTTGCAACATTCCACTTTTCTTCCCTAGAAACATACAATAAAACAATATTATTTAATTGTGATTTATTATGGTCAAAATTAAAAAATAGCTCATCGTTTGTAAAATGGATGACGATGAACAAACCTGTTTGGGAGTATAGGGAGAGAAAACTCGGATCAAAGCGAGAGGATCCGCAGAAATATTACCAGACAAGGAACATGAAGTCATGTTCCTAGGAAACTTCCTTGTGTAAGAAGTAACAACTCCTTCGTTCTCTTGTACAGTTGAATCGAAGAAGAACCAGTGAGGAGCTTCACATGGATCTGGCGGAGACAATGGTCTGGTGTTAAACATGAAAAACGGAGAGCGCCCACGGAGCCAGGGACGGAATGTCTCGATGGGACGTATCAATTGGCTGCGTGAGAATATCTTCTCATAGATATGAGCAGAGTAACCCCAAGAGACAGAGAAAGTCCAGTTTCTAGCTTTGACGTGGCAGATAGACTGTTGTAGGATTCGTGATTGGTCCACATTGGCTGCTTTCATGAAATGAAGGACTGAGCCACGACGGTCCATGCCCGGGAAAAGTGGTGCTACCGTCTCGAAGTGGTGAAGGCTTAGAAGAGGAATCGTTGTGTGAGACGAGAGTAAGCCTGATACGTCCCCGTGTAAATCCATCTGTCGATATCAAAAGTTTACATTTTTATTGAGCAAACAATTAATGTTTAATCTTGTATGTAGCATTCCAATTTTTATTGATGTATTTCGAAATCAAGAAACTTTTTTTGGTCAGACCTTAAGAACATAATGACATGATAATTAAAATATATGATTACCTGATGAAATCCTTTCTCAGTGGAGAAATCAGCACCCAAATCAGTCAAACAAACACTCACTAACCAATCTGCAGCTCTAATGTAATTATACCTCTCACCACATTCATCTAATTTTGTCACCAAAGCTTCTACCAAAGGATAACTTAGAGCAAATCCTGCTCCTCCGTAACCCATCTCAAATGATAAATGAACATTCGATTTTATCGTCTCCGAATACATTCCTATGTATTCTTTCTCCCTGTGGTCGTATTTTGACAACACTTTCACTATGTTCTCTACGAAGAAAAGACTATCATCATCACCCATCACATACCTGTTTATTCATATGGACAAGAATTTACCTTAGAGATTTCATCTATTAGATACATTTATGTATATATAAATGGCATACCATCTCACACCCTTGTCTTGTTTGAGCCTGTAAGTCTCGAGAATGGATCTATAAATCCGAATTTGAACTGTATTTCTTACTTTGGAGTAGATTCTGAGTTTCTTGGGATCTTCGCTTATTTTGAACGGTGGAAAAGTCTGAGACCAAGGCCGGAACTCTTTCGACGGCTCCTTGTCCAAAAAGATATTGCCACGTGTTACATTAGGTCTCCACCATGATTCTACGTAGGTTCTTCGGTTCTTCAACGCACGTGAGCTACCGACCAACACGAACATCAGATGGCTCAAGTTCGTCGCCGTTTCCTTACGCTGCAAGAAACTCTCTTGACATTTTATTGTGAATACGTTACTGTAGAAAGGTTGAGGACTAATATAGTTTTTGTTGAAGAAGATGACGATGGAAAAGATTGCGACTGTGCCGAAGATCACGAGGTATTTGCATAAGATGTTTCTGTGGTAACATGAAGACGACATTGTATATACAAAGATCTATAATACGTAACGTTATGGAGATTTATATGGAGAAGATTTGATGAGATAGATTTGAAGGTTGAGAAAAAGAGGTCTCGAGTCATGGTTGAAGAAACTGATTAAAATTGAAGATATTTTTCAATAATCTTATATGGCGACATGAACAATTATAGTCATGGTTAGTTATACTAATTAGATTTTTCTCAACAATCTTATATGGCCATATGAACAAGTATCTATTTAGTAAATATGCAAACGAGAAATATATTTTTATTTCTATTTGTTTCACAATAGATAACCTTCTTTTCCATAGTAGAATAATTCTTTTGTGATCCAATAGAACATGTTATAGATTCTTGACTAGACTTAAGAACATTTTCTGTTTCCATAACCTATCTACGATCCAACCTGAAGCATTATTTGTTACTCATTACAAATTTCATGTCGAAATAAAATCATTTCGAGAACAGACAAAAGTCATAAAAGATTTCCTAAATCATCCTTACAATCAAATGATATATACAAAACGTAAAAAAGCTGGTTCATGTTCATGTGCATAAAGGTTGAACTTTTGAGGTACTCTTTTGTCTCATATTTTGTGATTTTGGTTTTTTATTGGTGAGTGGTTGATTAATCCATGAAGCCGAATGCGAGTGCATATTTCCTTCTTGGATCCATGTGAGTGCGTATGTCTTAAAGATTCTTATTTTAGTCTCTTGGATAAGTGTGATATGATGCTGCTTCTATGCCATATACTAAAAACCAAACACTTTAACTGTTCCAAACTAATCCATCATATTGCAAATGCTTTGTCTGTTTTCCTCTCTCCCTCTCTCTTCTTTACATTGTTACACTGTTGGTTACAGTCAAAGATCAACAATATCAATTACAGAAAACCATTAATCAATCAAATATGTACAAAATTTGGATCTAATTTTGATTAAAGGAATACATTCGAAATGAAAACTTGTTTGTAATTGAATCGATTCGCTCCTTTTTGGTATATAATAAATTCAACAAATTTGATGTTTTCAACCAAATATAATTTATGAAGAAAAAAAACAGTCGTTAAAATATTGAACTTTTGCGTTTAAATCATTTAAATACTGAATTTTTTAATAAAGTATTAAAATAACTATTTGTATTTTACTATACCGATTTAGATATGCGATTAGTCAATATTAATAACAGAAATAACATCGTTAACTATGTTATTTATTTTAACCAACTAGATATTAATATATAAAAATTAAATAACAAATTTAACAATATTACTTTTAATATTAATGTTGACTAATCATATAATTAAATCTAAATCAGTGCAGTTAATTATTTAAATAATTAATTAAAAAATTTGATAATTAAATGGTTCAAATGCAAAAAATTTAACACTTTAATGTCCATTTTTCCATTTATGAAATCCATAGTTCTTTTTGTTTGTTAAAATCAATTAACGAAGTTTAGTTATATAACAGTGAAATTTATTACCCTTGTAAAAAAAAATGAAAGAAACCTGTTTTGTATCCCAAAACTATTTAAGGGGATAGAAGAACGATGCTTAAATCCTCAAAACCTAGAAAACGAGTGTTGAAAATTCTCCGACAGATGAGTTGTCACAGTTATTACCAAATTTTGAAACCTATCCCAAAAGTCCCCACGAGAATATCCTATAAACGAAACCTATTTGACTCCAAAAGACACGCACACACACATGAACAAAATCAACGATCCCAATTATTTTCTTCCGATAATCACGACCGTCGAACCATCTCACATCACAAGACCTATCAGTTCCAATTTCCCTTAATAAGAATGCTTGCATTCACCAATAAACACACACATTAATTAAATTAGCAATTGCAAAATCCTAAACAAGAAAATGTGTTCTCGTGATTCCTTAAAAAGAGGAAAAAGTAAATAGTTTGACCTTACGCGCGCGCGTGAATAAACACCACCTCTGAATAAAAGCTGTCTACAAAGTTGCCATCCACACGCGCTCTCTCTCTCTCTTTATCTCTGACACTGACTTAACACAGTTTCTTTAGATTTTACAGAATTTATAAATCTTTTCTATTCCTTAATTTTACTTTTTTTTAATTATAAACAGATTCATTTCCATCATTGAAAAAAGGCAACACAATTTTCGTTACTGCTGTTAAAATAGTGCGTGCATGTACCCAAAAATCTTTTTCCAATCTTTACCGAATACATATTAGAAATAGTATAGAAAAACGATGTATATATTAATAAACAAGCAAGAAGCATCCAAATATTCCGTAATAATAAAAATTAGGTTTTTAATTATATAAGGAATTACAGTTTCCTAGAAAGTTGAAAATAATAAAAGCAGAACATTTCCCCAAGTGGTCTTACCAGTAGGAGAGAGCACCAACTGGAGCGATAAAGATATGAGTGAGTGAGTGAGTGAGTGAGTGAGTGAGTGAGTAGAGTGAGTGAGTGAGTAGAGTGAGTGAGTGAGTGAGTGAGTGAGTAGAGTGAGTGAGTGAGTGAGTGAGTAGAGAGATTCAAACAAGAAAAACAGAGAAAGAAATCAAAACTGAAGCGAGCAAAGAGGAGGGAGGATCTCATTCTTCTTATCCAGTTTTTTTTTTCAGCATTGCTTCGAAAAGCTATAAACTTTTACTCTTTTTCTTCTTCTCTAATTTCGAAGCGCTATATCAGCTTCTAGTGTTAGTTCTGGGTGAGGGTGAAACCGTAACCATGGATTCCGGTGACCCGACAACTTTGCTTTTAACGAAAATCAGGATCTTAGAACCGGAATACGCTCCGAAGATCATCGGATATCTACTGTTACAGGATTTTAAGGAGAGAGACTTGATGCATCTGGCTCGTGGACCTGAATCACTCTTGCAGTCCTTGATTTTGGAAGTCAAAGCTCAGTTGGGACTTTTCTCAAACAACTTGGCTTCATCACCTTCTACGCCACCGTCTCCGTCGCCGTTGAACCCTATTTCTCGACCACCCATTAACGGAAGAGGAGTCTCTCACTCAAATGGTTTTATGGATTTCCGTACAAACTCTCCATCATCTCCTTCTCCCATCTCTCCCTCGTCACACAACTGTGTGAACCATAATAGTATGGATAAGGTCCACATTCCCCCTAATCACACCCCTCGCCTTTGGTTCGAGGGTGTTCGTACTGCGTGGGTCTCGAAACCCATAAGTTTTGACCAAAACAACGGAGCTTCTGCTACAGATGCTTGTGCTGACGCTGGTAGTACTGCCGGTTTACTGGATGATCAGCAGCTGAAGGATTGTCTTTCATTTCTCGACGATTCCAGTTCTAAAACCGAGAATATTGTAAATCCTGAGATTCCCTTGGACTACTCCTTCAATAATGGCGAAACCCATGCGCACCGGAGGAGTTTCTCGGCAGATGCGTCTTTTCGGTCCGAAGATGATGGATTTTGTACTAGATGCAAACCCTGTGTGCATTTCAGTCAAGATTTGTGTAAGAACGGAGACAGCTGCAAGTTTATCCACGGCGGATATCCAGATAATGTTGATGGTAATGGCACTGTCGCTGATTCGCCTAGGAAAATGGAAAAATTTGTCCCGCAGCACGAGGAGATGATGAGGATAAAAATGGCTTATCAGCAGCAAAGACTGGCTTCTCAATTCCTGGGTAGAGCTCCCCAGTTGCCACACGAGAAGAGAATGGAGTTTCTCTTGCATCAGCATGCTCATAGGTAATAAAAGGGAACTATCACAATTAGTTCGTTTTACCATTGTCTGAATTGCTCCTTAATAGCATGAAGGAATCTAGTTACACATTTTATTGACTTTTTTTTTGTAGTTTCTGGCTATCATCACTAATTCATGCTGTAAATTTTCTGATTCGTTTTGCTCGTCTTCCTTGTTGTTGCGTTGCGCATTTTCTCTTGGCTACCATCTAATTGACTCTTGTTTGTTTTATTCCCAGATTTAGTTGCGCTGTTGCAACTTGGACGGGTTTATATCTTTGTTTTTAGTCTGTTAGCTTATTCAAGTATTAAGTTTTGTGCTTTCTCCTTGACGTAGAGATAGTACATTGCCTTTTGATGATGAAAGATATTGGAGCAGCAGTCCAGGACGGCTTGAGAGGATGGAACTAATGGCAATGCATTTTGGTGATCAGTCAAACTCAGCATCTAGACAGATTTACTTGACCTTCCCAGCTGACAGCACGTTTAAGGACGAGGATGTTGCATCTTATTTCAGGTATTTCTGTACAATCTCCGTCAAACAAGTGTTGGATAAAGTTGATGTTTCCCATAGATTTATCTTGATTAACCAGGTGTTATTTGGTTAATTGATGTCTGACATTATTGATTCTATGAAGCGTTTTCGGAACAGTGCAAGATGTGCGGATACCGTACCAACAGAAGCGTATGTTTGGCTTTGTTTCATTTGCCCATCCTGAGACTGTAAAGGTTGTACTAGCTAGAGGGAATCCTCATTTCATTTGTGACTCACGTGTTCTTGTCAAACCTTACAAAGAAAAAGGCAAAGTCTTGGACAAGTGCGGTGACTTCTCTTCTCTTGAGTTCTCGTTCTAAAATATTTCATCTTTGTTTTTCAATGTGTCACTTTAAATGAAATGATAATAGGAAACAGCAGCATCTGCTACAACAGCAGATTGAGTGGGAGAATTACTCCCCATGTTCCAGTCCATCTGGGATTGATCCTAGAGAACAGTTTGATTTCCACCTTGGTTAGTATCCTTGTTTATTTGTTTTGTAATACCTGTATAATAGTTTTTTAGAGGTTCCTTTCTGCATTTCTTGTTATCTACCATTATTCTTATTTTAATGTACATGAATTTTGTATCGTAGGTTCAAAGATGTTATATGAGATGCAGGAAATGATGAGAAAGAAATTGGAGCAAGCTGATTTGCAGAGGGCTATTGAACTTGAAAGAAGACGCTTCATTAGTTTACAGCTTCCTGAGTTCAAGAATAGTTTAGTGCTGAATCATCACCATAGCTTTTCTGTGGGCTCTCCTGCTTGTTTATCATCTGCCAGCAACCAAAGCCCTGATTTTC
This sequence comes from Pugionium cornutum, assembly GCA_018901935.1. Lineage (NCBI taxonomy): Eukaryota > Viridiplantae > Streptophyta > Magnoliopsida > Brassicales > Brassicaceae > Pugionium > Pugionium cornutum. The sequence goes on along the minus strand of CM032158.1, from coordinate 13,111,177 downwards.
GATCTGAACTCTCTGGTGCAGATGCTCTTGAAGGTTTGTGAAGTGAACAACGCTATTTCTAAATGTGAAAAGGTTAATATTTTTTCTGATCAACTTTTTTATTCAAATCTCATTAATGTTGCTTTGTGTTTTGACAGAAGGTGATGGTACCTCGGAGCTGCATCCTTGCCCAGTAATCAACCAGAGGAATATTAATAGTAGTTACTTAAATGGTGCAAAAGAAGGGACTGAAGAGAGTGAAATGCTTGAACCTGAAACTGGGTGCACTATAGAGCTTGTTCTTCCTAGTGACCTCTTCCCTTGTGCTACATCTGCCGATGATCACAAAACCGTTGATTCTGCTGAAATTAATGCAAAAGCTGGACTTTCCTCTACTAGTGGAAATGACGATGAACCACCAATCACTACCAGTAATCTGATGCAGTAGGCAAATTTCACCTCATAAATTCCAAGGGTTAGTCTACTCTCTATTCTCCACCCCAATGTTATACATGGATAACAAAATCATTAGTGTGGACTCAGGTGTTTTTTTCTTCTTATGGACAAGATGAGGCTACTGTAATAAAGGTAAGCATTCTTCTTTTAGCTATACTGGATGAGTTCATATTCTCTAATGTTGATGTTCATATCGTGTTCTTGGTTTTGGATGTGTGCAGATAAAGTAGAAAGGCATACACAAGGAAGTAGGATAATGTATATGCATAGCTAAGTTATATATATGGAGAACAGAAAGAATATAGGAGAGATGACTAAAATCGTATGAAGATCTCGGATGATACTATACTACTAACAAATGGATGCGTAAGACATGCTTAAAAAAGACAAATCTATTTCGTAACTTTCTTTTCTGTTCTATATCTCTTTGCTTCTAGTATCGGTTGCTCATGTGGTTGTTCTAATAAACTACAAGAGTCTCTGAAGTACCTAGAAGAATAGAGGTTTCTGTAACTTTATATTAAGCCGTTTCTTATAATATTATAAGTTTTACAGGTTTTCCTTCCGTTCATCTAAAATTGCAACAAAATTATATGAACTGGAGATGTAAAGTATTGAAAATCCCTTTGGTTTATCAGTTGGATAGAAATAGATTACTATTATTTGCCAATGTGGTTTATTAAAAGCAAACGAGTAAAGATCTACTCACAATAATGATAAGATTGTAGAGGAAAAAACTATGATGATGACTTTGTACACGAAGTCACGAACCGTACTTTGCAACTTTGCAGATAGATCGGTAAGTTAAAATCTATGAAACAGATGACGTTAACATATTATGTTTCTAGTTCTTATATGAACTGAAACATTCCATTTTTTCCAACTTCTCATTTTTCTATGGAATTTAGAAAAGACAGCCTGAGAATGTATGGATTTTTTGCTCCTTTGTCACTCCACTTCTGCGGGTGAATGAATTTTCATGGCAACTTACAAGGAAGAACCTTGTTTTCTCTATTTGAAGGCTGGTCAGTCTTTGACAATAAACGAAACTAAAGATGAGAGGTTATGGAAGGAGATAGGAGAAGAAGTGCGCAGAGATACCGATAGACTGTTTAAAACAATTGGGGAAGCTTGAGCTTGCAAAGGTAAAACATCTGAAACGATAACATCCTCAGCTTTGTTTTGGAATGAGTATGAATGTAGGATTTGTGTACCCCTAAAGTTTTATTTAGTTTTTCTTTTTTTAATGTTCTGGTGCTTTTGCAGCGTTCTCAGTATGATGTTCAAGAAGAAACATAATGCACAAAAGAGACGTGATGAAGGCAGCACATCTGGAGCAGACATATCCAGAGAGAAGTATGGAAAGGAACAATCAGCTTCAAACGAGTCATACAGATATCTTTACGCAAATTCCTCGGCAACAAAAGCTGAGTCCTCATGCAATTCATGGAAATACACATCACACGATAAACTTGAAAGAGTTGAGATGCAGAAAAGTTACTCAGGTAATGGAGAAAAAAGGAGAACTGTATATTCGTTTTGTTTGTCATGCAGAGACTTTTTCATTGTTCTCCATGCCTGTTGTGTTTTCAAGCCTGTTACTTCTCTTAAAGGGTGTTATGTTTGTGAAGAAAAAAACGTTTAACTTTGTGAATGAACAATGAAAGAAAAGACCTTTTATGTTTCTCTGCAGTATTTCTGAGAAACAAATTTAGAAAGGTTGTTTGTGTGTTTTGCGTAAGAAAAAGAACACGAGAATTTACGAGTTCAGGTCTAAACTCATACCCTACGTCTCGCCGGAGAGATTCTCCGGAGGATAATCCACTAGTACTTGCTCAAAACTTGAGCCTTAAACCACTTACAGATTGTCCACACTACTCTCAAACACTCTTACACGCACACACATCTTGCTCTGTTTTTCGAAGTTTTATATACTAACTTCAGAGCATAATATTACAACCGTTGACAAACACTTTTTACCTAAGTAATTCACTCAAGTAAATTTCAGATTCTTAGTGCCAGAATCAGTCTGAATCAAGCGACAAAGAAGCAGCTTCAGGTTGCTGATTCCGAGGGGAAGAGAAATGTTCAGGAAGTTGTCTGTACTTGATCATTTCTCTCTCTCTATATACTCTGTCGATTTCTTCACGTCCTCTTTTTGTCAACATTCCTTTTGTGCCAAAGAGTGTAAGACCTTTTGTCTTAAGAAGAGTCTTTGTCTGACTTGGAGAAAATCCCTCTCCAACTGCAGACCTGCAACATTACTCCAACATCAAACTATTCTTAACAAAACTTCACCTTAGTTTGAATGTTCTTGGAGATCTTTGGGTTTCTACTTTCTTAACTGTCTTGGATTATCCTCCCTCTCCGGAAGCTCTTCATCTTCATGAAGACTTGGTTAGTCTTAGCAACTCCAACGCCTTATGGAGTTTGCTAACAGGCACTGTTTTTGTAAGTATGTCAGCCGGATTCCAATGAGTTGAGATTTTGGTTATCTTGACTTCACCTTCTTCTATTTTTTCTCTGATAAAATGTAGTCGCACGTCAATGTGCTTTGTCCTCTCATGATACACTGAGTTTTTGGAGAGGGAAATAGCACTTTGCGAGTCACACAGAATCTCAACATCATCCTGCTTGAATCCCAACTCATTTGCCAATCCTTTGAGCCAAACACCTTCTTTAACTGCTTCTGTAATTGCCATGTACTCAGACTCTGTAGTTGATAGGGCAACGACTTTCTGAAGTCTAGACTTCCAACTCACTGTGTTGCCTCCAACTGTAAAGACAAACCCGGTTACTGACCTCCTCTTATCCAAGTCTGCAGCATAGTCGGAGTCACAATAACCTTTAATCTTCAAATCATCTTCCCTTTTGTAACAAAGCCTGAGATTTTGAGTTGTTTTTATGTACCGTAACACCCATTTGACTGCAGTCCAATGTTCCTTAATGGGTTTGCTCATAAACCTACTAATCACACATAGAGGATGAGCCAAATCTGGTCTGGTTCCAATCATGGAGTACATGATACTCCCCACTGCATTAGAATATGGAATAGAATCCATATACTTAGCTTGAGCTGCACTTTCTTCTTCACTTGCAGATTTTAGCTTGAAATGAACTCCGAGAGGAGTTTGAACTTCTTTTGAACCATCCATTCTGTACATACATAAAACCTTCCTCAAGTAGCCTTCTTGTGATAATTCCAGAGTCCCTTTCTCTCTGTCTCTTCTGATCTCCATACCCAAGATCTTTCTAGCTTCACCTAGATCCTTCATATCAAATTCTGCACTCAACAACTCCTTTAGCTTCTGAATTTTATCTTTGTCTCTTGCTGCAATTAACATATCATCAACATATAACAACAAGTATATGTATGAGTCTTTACCCAGCTTCTGATAGTAAATGCAGTTATCAAAATCACTTCTTTTATATCCTGAATTCAACATGAAACTGTTAAACCTTTGGTTCCATTGTCTGGGAGCTTGTTTCAAACCGTAGAGTGATTTTTTCAGGAGACAAACTTTCTCATCAGAGCCATTCTGCACTTGATAACCCTCTGGCTGTTCCATCAAGATGTACTCCTCTAGATTTCCATGTAGAAATGCAGTCTTGACATCTAATTGTTCCAACTCCAGGTCTAGGCTCACTACATACGATAGAATCAACCTTATTGAAACATGTTTTACCACTGGAGAAAAAATTTCTTGATAATCAACACCTTCCTTCTGAAGATATCCTTTGGCAACTAGCCTGGCTTTGAATCTTGGAGGTTCTGATTCGATTACTCCAGGCTTCCTCTTATAAACCCACTTGCAACCGATTACTTTACAGTTTCTTGGTCTTTTCACCAGTGTAAATGTCTGATTCTTGTGTAAAGAATGCATCTCTTCGTCCATTGCTTCTTTCCACTATTTCCAATTTTTGTCTCCTTTTGCTTCTTCATAACAACAAGGTTCAGGTGGCTCACCATCCTCACTGACTAGTAGTGCAAATCCAATCAAATTTTCTTCTGCATTTTCAGCTAAATTTGATTCATCAAACCTCACTGGTTTCTTCAGAGTTCTTCTTTCTCTATCTCTTGCAAGCTGATAATTTTCCAAATCGAGTCTGTTCTGTCTGGAAGTTTGTTCCATACTTTCTGTATTCTCACTTTCATGTGAAACAGACTGATGTTCTTCTTCAAGATTTTCAGAATCTTCACCTGCAATTCTACAGCTTTGGACATTTACTTCATATACAAATGGAGAAGAGGAATCACTTACTTCTGATGAAGTTTCAGGACTCAGATTAAGATGTTTATACATCCTTTCTTCATGAAAGATTGCATCTCTTGATATCACACATTTCCTTTCTTCCAAGAGCCAAAACTTGTAACCTTTTACTCCGGTTGGATACCCTATAAACACTCCCTTCAAAGCTCTTGGATTAAGTTTCCCCTGACTACTGTGGATGTATCCAATTGAGCCAAAAACTCTCAGCTCTTCGTACTTTGGCTTCACTCCAGTCCATTTTTCTTCTGGAATATTGAACTCCAAAGCTGTAGTAGGTGATCTGTTGATTTGGAAGACTGTAGTTGCAGCAGCTTCAGCCCAGAAGTATTTGGGTAAACCTGATTCACTTAACAGACATCTTACTTTATCAAGTATTGTGCGATTCATTCTCTCTGCAATTCCATTCTGCTGTGGTGTATAAACACACGTTTTGTGTCTAAGAATTCCCTCATTTCTGCAGAACTCATCAAACTCTCTACTACAGAACTCTAATCCATTGTCTGTCCTGAATGTCTTCACCTTCTTTTCTGTCTGATTTTCTGTCTGTTTCTTCCACTCTATGAAGGTTGCAAAAGCTTCATCTTTTCTTCTCAAAAATTATATCCATGTCTTCCTTGTATGGTCATCTATGAATGAGATGAAATACTGGCATTTGCCGAGTGACTGTGGAATATTAGGTGAGCCCCAAAGGTCTGAATGAACGTAGTCTAGTTTCTCCTGTGTGATATGTTTTCCAACCCCAAAACTAACTCTATGTGCTTTTCCATATACACAGTCCTCACAGAAATCCATTTCAGTGATCTTCATCTTGTCTAGATATCCTTTTCTCATAAGTACTTCCATTCCTTTATGACTCATATGTCCAAGCCTTCTATGCCACAACTTTGTTTCATCCCTGCAGTTTTCTGCCACATTGACATCTCCATTGAGTGTACTGCCTTTGAGAATATACAATGTTCCTGTCTTTTCACCCTTAACTAATGTTCTGTAGCCCTTGTTGATTTTCATGATACCATCTCTGGATTGAAACCAACAACCTTGATTCTCGAGAGTTCCTAATGAGATTAAGTTCTTGGACATTTCTGGTACATACCTCACATTTGTCAATAGGACAGTTGTGTTGTCCTCATTCTTAATCCTGACATTACCTACTCCTTTCACGGATGAATATGTGTCATTGGCCATTCTCACCTTCCCATGATTTGTTTCCTTTAGCTCCACAAAACAATCCTTTCTATGAGTCATGTGAAATGAACACCTGGTGTCCATTATCCACTTGTTCTTCAATTCATCTTCTAAAATCAGCATTGCTTCTGAGACCATAAGTGCTACAGTGTCATAAACCTCACTTGTGACATTTGAAGATTCTCCTCTTTCGTATCCACTCTTCCCTGATTGATTGTTTCTCTCCTTCCATACTGAACATTGCTTCTTGAAGTGCCCATCTTTTCCACAAATCCAGCAGCCTTTCTTTGATCTAGACTTTGATCGATTTTTCCCTTTTGTCTTTTCACTGGACTTGTCTCTTTTTACGGGTCTTCCTCTTTCCTGAACAAACAATCCTTCTGAGCTACTTCTCACAAGCTTTCCACTTTCCCCCACCTCAAGTTCCTTTGATCTTACTGTCATAACAACTTCGTCCAGAGAAATTGTTGTCTTGCCATACTTCAAAGTATCTTTGAGTTGGTTATATGTTTTTGGTAGAGACATGAGCATGATTATGGCCTGATCTTCATCAGAGACAGACACTTTGACGTGTTCCAGATCAGTAATCATTCTCAAGAAGTCATTAATATTTTCTTCCATTGACAAACTCTCATTCATCTTATAGATATAAAGTTTCTGCTTAAGATAAATACGGTTAGGTAAAGATTTAGCCATGTAGAGTTTGTCAAGTACCTTGAGCATAGATGCGGCTGTTTTCTCCTTTATGATCTTCCTGAGAACATTATCTCTAACGCTTAGGATGATAGTTGATCTCACCTTTCTCCTCTTTTCTGACAGAGTTCTTTCAATAGCAGCTTCTTCTTGAGTTTGAGCCGTGTCTGCAGTTGTTTCTTCTCCCGTGTTGCTGATTGAAGCTTCACCTTCAGAGAGTTCAACTTCTTCCATTCCTTCAGCTAAACCCAAGATCTCAATGTGTGCTAACAGCTTCTCTTTCCACCGTTTCCATCAAATTTTTCAACTTCAATTCTGGTTGAAGACATCTTCTGAAACTTGTTCTTCCTTAGATTGAAATGAAAAATTTCTCAGAGATAGCCAAGGCTCTGATACCAATTGTTGTGTTTTCAAGCCTGTTACTTCTCTTAAAGGGTGTTATGTTTGTGAAGAAAAAAACGTTTAACTTTGTGAATGAACAATGAAAGAAAAGACCTTTTATGTTTCTCTGCACACTACAAGAAAACATTAACATTTCCGACGGCATTTCCGACGGACAAAAAACCGTCGGCCATTTCCGATGACATTACGACGGATAAGCGACAAATAACCAAGGGATCTGAAACCGTCGGAGGTCCGTCAGTAATTTCCGACGCCGTAAAGATCGTCGGTAAATCGATGGTGAAAACTAACGGTAACCCGTTGCGTTTCCGACGATATCCTAATCGTCGGGATATCCTCTTGAAATCGTCGGAATATTACCGACGGCTTCAGATACGTCGGTAATATTCCGACGAGTTCGCGACGGATTATGTATTTTATAGCCCGTTGGGAATCCGTCGGCACAGGTCGTCGGAAACCCATCGGAACTATCCGACCATTGTCGGATACAGTCGGAAATCCGTTGGAAATATACGTACCTTGTTAAAATTGTTTGTTTATCCGTCTATGGTCGGACAGCCGTCGGAAAACCATCGGTTTATTTTGATAAGATTTATTCGAAATACGTGAATATCCGGTTGTGGTCGGTAACCGTCGGAATTCCGTCGGAAATAGAGAATATTCTGAAGAATAATCTTTTTACAGTTCGTAATTATCTGTTAATAATTCTTAATAATCTATTAAAAAATCGTGATAATATCTATTTTTCAGTATAAATAAGCTATGATCTTTCAAAATTTTAACAGAACCAAAATTTTTTTAAAAATGTGTTCTTGGGGTTCTTTTGAGTATTTTCGATCGTGGATGGATAAACCTCGATATGATTCAACCACGGGGGAATTGACTGATGAATTTGCGCAAGGTGTTGAAGAGTTCATGACATTTGCATCAAAGAATAGCATGACATCGGAATACGGTAAAATATATTGTCCGTGTATTAAATGTCGAAATCATAGATTAATCTCTGTTAGAGAAGTACGTAATCATTTGTATAGGAATGGATTTATGCCGGGTTACAAAATTTGGTATTCACATGGAGAAACTGATGCAACGATGCAATATTATGGTAGTACTTCAAAAAGGATAGATAATACTAATGTTAGGGTAGAGGAACCGACATCAGAAGTTGATATAAACGGAGGTACTGTTCAGATGGTGAATGATGCATTTCGTGAACAAAGAGAATCGTACATCGAAGATATTAGCAGAATAGAGGAACCTAATATGGAAGCCCGGAAATTTTTTGATATGTTAGATGCATCCAAGCAGCCTTTGTATAAAGGATGTAGAGATGGATTATCGCCTTTATCTGCTGCAAGCAGGTTGATGACGATAAAGACGGATTTCAACTTGCCTGAAGATTGTGTGAATGCGATAGCTGATTTTGTTAGAGATATATTACCTGAAGATAATATTGCACCTGCTTCATATTACGAGGTTCAAAAACTAGTATCTGGTCTTGGATTGCCATATCAGATGATCGATGTATGTATTGACAATTGCATGATCTATTGGAGAAATGATGAAAACCGCAAGAAGTGTCGATTTTGTCACAAACCTCGATTTCAAGAGACAAGCGGTAGAGTACCTATTCCGCATAAACGGATGTGGTATTTGCCATTAACAGAGAGGTTAAAGAGGTTATATCAATCTGAACACACGGCAAAACCTATGAGATGGCATGCAGAACATAATTCGAATGGAGAAATTGTGCATCCCTCGGATGCAGAAGCATGGAAACATTTTCAATAGGTTTATCCTAGTTTTGCATATGAGCCTAGAAACGTATACCTCGGGTTATCTACAAATGGATTCAATCCTTTTGGGAAGCATGGGAGGCAATACTCGTTGTGGCCAGTTATCGTTACACCTTATAATTTGCCTCCTTCTTTGTGCATGAAACGAGAGTTTTTATTTCTAACGATTCTCGTCCCTGGCCCAGAGCATCCTAAGCGATCGCTTGATATTTTCTTGCAGCCACTAATTCATGAGTTAAAAATATTATGGGAAAATGGTGTCGAAGCATTCGATGTTTCCAACCAACAGAACTTCTTGATGCGAGTTGTACTTATGTGGACGATAAGTGATTTTCCAGCATATGGTATGTTATCAGGATGGTCGACGCATGGAAGATCAGCATGCCCATATTGTCAAGATAATACTGATGCGTTCCAACTGAAACACGGACGAAAGACTAGTTGGTTCGATTGTCATTGTCGATTTCTACCACAAGATCATCCATATCGCCGGAGCACGACATTGTTTAGGAAAAACAAAAAAAAATTTGATGCTCCACCTCCTATTTATGACGGGAATTATATGTTGACTCAACTTAGAGATTTTGGTGCTGAGAGAACGACTTCTTGTGGAGGTAACGGACATTACCCTGTTGATGGTTGTGGCGAATACCATAATTGGCACAAGAAGAGTATTTTTTGGGATTTACCATATTGGAAGGACCATTTGTTGCGCCATAATCTAGATGTTATGCACATTGAGAAGAATTTTTTCGACAACATAATGAATACCGTTCTAAATGTGCAAGGAAAAACAAAAGATAATTTGAAAGCTAGATTGGATTTGCCGGATATTTGTTCCCGGAAGGAACTACATGTAATGTCAAATGGAAAATCATTGTCTCCCGCATTCCGGTTAGATGCGCATGCAAAAGATGAATTCTTTGACTAGATTAAGCATAGTGTCAAATTTCCAGATGGATATGCATCTAATCTTCGTAATTGTGTCGATACTATTGAAGGTAAATTTTCAGGGATGAAAAGTCATGATTGTCATGTTGTCATGCAAAGATTATTCCCATTTGCCTTTAGCGATCTACTGCCTAAAAACGTCCACGGAGCAATTGCAGGTACGACGTTAAATTTACATTATTATATATATATAATAATATTTTCATATATTATATGATATTAAAATATATTTTTTATGTAGGGATTGGTGCTTTTTTCCGAGATTTATGTACAAGATCACTTACTGTAGAAGATATCCAAAATTTGGAGGGAAAAATACCGGTTCTCATTTGTAACGTGGAGAAAATATTTCCACCAGCATTTTTTGATGTTATGGAGCATCTTCCTATTCACCTCCCTAGAGAAGCAGCCCTTGGAGGACCTGTTCAGTACAGATGGATGTATCCTTTTGAGAGATATATGTTCCACCTAAAGAAAAAGTTAAAAATCTTGCCAGGGTTGAAGGTTCAATCGTCGCACAAAGTATTAATGAAGAAACATCTAACTTTGCTAGCTACTATTTTCCATCGCAAGTGCAAACAAAAAATAGACGGCCTTCACGACATGATGATGGAAGAGAAAAACCAAGCTATCCAGTGTATGTGCCAGAAATATTTGCACAAATTGGACGTTTAAGTGGAAAAGGGAAGATGCGACGCCTATTAGAGGAGGAACACAATCACTTGCATTTGTATATTTTGACAAATTGCGATGACGTTTTGGAATATGAAAGGTACATTCAATTTAATTTTGTTTTTAATTAGTTATTATTATAATTTATTGTTAATTTTTTTTTTATAATTAATAGGATATACATGGAACAAATACGTGTTCATTATTCAGATTACAGCGAGAATGAGTTGGCCGAACTTAAAAAAAGCGAATTTGCAAAATGGTTGCATTTTTATGTTAGTGTTACCACAATTAATTACATAATTTTCAATAATAGTTTACTATATATCTATATATATATATATAATTTAATATATTCTATTATTTTGTAGGTTACTAGAGGTGGCATAACGTTTCCCACGTGGTTAGTTGAGTTGGTGAGTGGTCCTACATTTACTGCAAAATCTTATCCAATGTACTGCACTCGTGGTTATGCTTTTAAGAGTCATCGCGAAGGAAACTCACAAACAACTTGTAATTATGGTATATCATCTCAATCGGGAGAAATTGTATACAATGGTATTCTTCGTGAAATATTAGAAGTTCACTATCCAGGAATGATTGATTTGAGGTGTATTGTGTTCTATTGTGACTGGTATGACCCTGTCATGGGTCAACGTGAAGACGAATTCGGTGTTACATCTGTCCACTCTCGTAAGCGACATCGAAAATATGATCCTTTTATACTTGCATCACAAGCGGACCAGGTTTGTTACATTCGATATCCTCGTGTGAGAAACAAGCAAGATCCTTGGATTACAGTGACCTCAATACATCCTAGAGGAATGGTATGTGGTATTACCGAACAAAAGCCTATGCAACAAAGCACAATTGGTAACTTAGGTTCAATAGAAACTTCTCTTGAAGTTAACCTTGTTGTTGATGACACCACGAACGAAGATTACAACATGTTTCAAGATTCAGAAGAAGAAATTGGCGAATTTGACAACCAAAATTCAGCAAATTCGGAATATTCATCAGATTCAGATTAAATTTGTGATAATAAGATTTTTTTTTCCATTATCTTTTTCTGATAAATAATTTGTAAAAATAATGTTTTAGGATTGTGTACGTAGTTTCGTACAACTTCCTTTGTTTGGTTTGAAAACTTGTCTCGTTAAATTTGTGGGATTTACTATTGTTATCCTATTTGAATAATAGATAACCAATATGCATGTTATACAAAAATTAAGAGTTATTTGATAAAATAAGTGAATTAGAAAATTATATATTATATTAATAATTATATGTTATTTTATTTGAAATTATTTTATTTAAAAATTGATATATATATAATTATTTGAAATTTGTTAAAAATATCCTTATAGTATAAGTTTTATCTAACACATTAATATACATACTCTATATACCGACGGATATCCGACGGACATTTTAATTCCGTCGGATATCCGTCGGAAAGGTATTTCAAACGTGGGCAGACCATGTGTCGATCATGCACGGTGTTGTAATAAATCCGACGGAGTTCCGACGGATTTACGCGGTAAACGAAATTAAAAACGCGGGGTTTCACGAAAATTAATTGATGTACCGACAGATTTCCGACGAAAACATCCGTCGGAAATATCGATTATAACCTACGATTTTTTCTTCTTCTTTCTCTCGTCGTTTCGCATTACCCTAAAGATTTCTTCGGTCGATCGCCGATTCCTCCTTTTCGCCGTTGCTCCTTGCCGCCGTTTTTCTCCTCGTCGCCGCCGATTCGCATCCATATAAGTTTTATCGAAACGATGTGTTTATATAACAAAATTTTGCGATGTGTTTATATAAAACTATGTGTTTCTCATTCATGGTTATTAAGAGTTGTATAATTTTGCTTTGAACAATCCTATAATCTTAGTTAATTAGAGTTTCTATAGAACATACATTAGAGTTGATCCGTTTTGATTTGATCAGTTTTGATAATGAAGAAGGTTTGATTTTACTGTTAATAAAGAAGGTTTTTTTTTACTGTTAATAAAGAAAGTTTTTTTTTTTTACTGTTAGATTTGATCAGTTTTGATTGCTTTGATTTTATCACTAATGCTATCGAATCCCTTGAAGCTCATGTTTTAAAAAAAAAGAGATCATAAGGGTTTTGAGCTTCGAAAGTTAATAGATTTGTGTTTATGAATGAGAGACTTTTCTTTTACTGTCAAGTGATGATAATCCACATATAATCTTCAAAATCCATCGAGTACCATTAGGGAAGCATAAGAACAATTTAGGATTTTCTAAAAATTGTTGCTTTAAGTTGTTGTTTATGTCATTATTATAAAATAGAAAGTTTGCAAAATAGAAACTCAAAAATATGATTTTATATTTTGGTGGTTTATAAATATATTAGCGAATTATTAAATTTGTAACCCATTTTTAAGAGCAATTGATAAAAAAATTTGATAAAATTAGTATATTTTTAATTTATATTTTTAAATATAATATTAATTTTTAAAAATAATAAAATTTAATATTAAAATAAAAAATCTTAAATTAAAAAGTAAAAAAGAATGTAAATATAATATCAAGATAGATGGATAAAATGTCACAATCATAATGTTTTAAGGTCGTATCAAGATTACCAAAGACGTGGTGAGTCATCGACTCCGAGTTTTATACCAACTCAAGTTCCAGAATCTGCAAATGATTCTTTCCGACCAATGACAATTGAAGAATTGGTTCAGCAGCCTGGTCGTGAACTTCTCACATTTCTCGATCCGAGACGTCAAGGAAACTCGACATGGTAAATTAAATTTTCTATAATTATATTTAAAATAATTATTTTAATACTATTCTATAATTATATTTAAAATAATTATTTTAATACTATTGTAATAAAAATTCGTAGGTTTGGTATTTCAAACAATGGAATAAGCAAATCTATATTAAAGATGCTTCATTCTCTTTTGAATAAATCATATACCAAATTTCGAGATATTCCGTACGAAGAACGTCAGATTTGGTTCAGGACGTTTGCGGTACGTTATTTAAATTTTAAATATATAATTATTTTAAATATTTTTTAATAATAATTTTTAGTAATATATATTAAAATTTCGCAGCAAGAATTTACATGGGATCCCATGAACACAAAATTGGTGGAAGACGCTTTCGAAAAAGAGGCTGCAATACAATTTTCCCGCCATATGAACGAATGGAAACAAAAATGGAAAAAGGGAAAAGATAAACCAAGAGGGTTGAATGAGTCGGTTTGGAACGACTTTATTCGTTATTGGGAATCTTCCACCGCTGAGGTTATCTCGAAAACTAATTCGGGAAACCGGAAGAGCGACCGAGGAGGCAAAGGCATTTATATTCATAATGCCGGATCGACTAGTTTTCTCAGACGAGCCGATCAATTGGTAAATTAATTATTATATTAATTATTTATTATTATTTAAAAGTTTTTAAATTATTAATTTAGAATTTTTTATTTTTAGGCACAAGAAATTGGAGCGCCTCCAGATCACTTGCAACTTCTCGAGGCCGTCCACACAAACAAAAAGACTGGTCGTATCCAAGATGGTCTCGTTAGTGAGATCATCGAAAAAGTAAAAAAGAAAAAAGTGATATTCTAACCCAGCAATCTCAAGTTGGTTCTTCATCTTCGGTCGCTGAATTGCCGCGTTCTGAGATTAACCGTCTCGTTTTTGATGTAAGTTTTTTTTTAAAAAAATATATAATTAATATTATAATAATTTTTATTAAATTTTTTAATATTATTTCTTATTTTTACAGGAAGTACCATTTTCAAAGGGTCGTCATCCAGGACTCGGGAGAGTTGCAGATACTGGTGGCGCAACATCTGCACTTAGAAACGAGGAAAATGAACAGTTAAAAGAAAAAATGGCATCCATGAAAATAGAGATGAATAATCTCAAAAACTTTGTAGAAATGATAAAAAATAAATTGCCTGATGACTTTTTTTCTCCTCCTTCTCCTCCTGCTCCTCCTTTGTAATTTGTAATTTAAAATAAATGTTTAATAATATTAATATTTATAATATTATTTTTATTAATTATATGATTATTTTTAATAATATTAATTTAAATATTAAAATAAAAATAAAAAATTATTTTTTTAATATTTATATTTTTAAAATATTTAATTATTTAATTAAACGTTTTACAAATCACAGTGAACGTACTCTTTGAGGTGTTCCAAGGTGTGATGGGGTCGTGAAGAAACACAATGTGTGGTCTCTCTCGTTAACAGTTCCTGTTGTTTAACCTTTATGATTGTAGACTTTCTCAATTCATTGATTGTTTGATTTTGCTTTCAAGAAAATTATATATACGATGTTTATTTATTTATGCACATAGATAATAAATTGCATTGAAATGAAGTATGAGATGTCACTAGTCTCATCACCAAAAAAACGATATTAGTATTCCCTGTCCTGTCTTTATGACCTGTCATTTCTACAATAAAAATTGGACAATAATTAACATAAAGTAGATTTATATCCACCTTTTGTTTTATATATGAAAAAATATTTGTAAATTATATAATTTTGTTTATAAATAAATATAATTAAATATTTATATAATTTTAACTTATATTTAAAATTATTTATATATATAAATTAAAAAATAAAAATAATTGTTTTTACGAATTTAATAATATTTTTATTTAATTTAATAAAATATATTGATTTTTTAACCAAATTAATAACAATGACATTTATTATAATTATTGTACTAATTTAAATTTATTTATATATTTATTTGAAATTTGGTGATTGTATGTGATAATTATATTTCTATTAATAACACGTTAGAATGAAGTTATTTTCTTAAAATATTTTTTAAATAATATATTAGAAATATATTTTAAAATATTTTTATAATGAATTAATTCTAAATATCTTACTATCTATATCTGAAAACATAGATTTAAATAGCCCATTTTGTAATTGATTTCCTATCAGTACGTAAGACTTAAAAACCGTTGTGTTTTCCTCAACCAATTTTATTGAAGCTAAATTTTTCCATATTTGGGTGGTCAACTAACAAATAAATAAATGTGCTGACAAATATAGGTGTTGGTTAGGTGATACAAGGCCCCTCTCTAATATTAGAATACCACCTCTAGTCAATAGCATTGATGGTATTTTAGACACATATGTGATCATATTATTTCAGTAAATAAATATATGAATTTGTCTTTGAGTGGCCAACTTTTTTGGGTCAGTTTTGGTAACTATACTCCATATCGCCATTTAATAACAAAAACATGCCCATGCATTTCACTATTACAACAACAATTACAAGTAAATTGTGTTACTCAAGTTTTGACACAAGTTAAGGGCTTGGGGTCGTAATAGTACATAGTGAGTTCGATTTATTGTTAAACCAAAAAAAAGAGATATTGGAAAAGAAATTAATGGCTTGAGTTTTCAACAAGGCTAAACCGATCACAAATAATAACAAAACCAGCAGAAATGGCTTGAGTTTAACATGTTAACTATTTAGAACACATGTTAACTATTTAGAACACATGTTAACTATTTAGAACACATGTTGCTATTAACTTCTTACTGTTAAAAGAGGTGAAATAACAATTAATGTTCCAATCCATTCAATGCAAGTGTAAATGAATGAAACCATAATTTTCAAACCAAACACCAACAGCGAAAACCACTTTTAGTTGAAAAAAAAAAGAGTCATTTTTTAATGTCGGAGATAAGATTGAGAAATATGGAAAATACTATATATGAGTTGTTGTTTTTTTGTTGAATTTCAAACAAACAGAAATGATTTTAAACTTGTTACACAAACCAACCAGATCAACCAAACTTAATCAATTCGACCAGTTGTAGTTGTTTTTTTTGGGTTACATCACTTATATATAAATTTACGTTATACATAACACTAGACCACACCACAAAGAGAAGTAGTAGAAAACGAAGAGAAAATGAGAGAGGACGAGGAGGAAGAGCAGCCGCTCAGCCCGATGGCCCGTGTATTCCAATCCCCATACGTAGATTATTGCGCCGTTACCATCATGGGATTCAAAACAAAGATTAATCCCAGCGTGGTTCTTGATGCCTTGAAGCTTAATGTCTCCAAGCATCCTCGTTTCTCCAGCAAACTGGTACCTTCGATTAATCACGTGTATTTGGTTTTATCCTCCGAACCATCTTCTTTTTCTCTTCTATACATACGTAGAAATGAACTTGACTTATATATGTATAGTACTGTTTGGTCTCTAAGCTTCTCTAATTACCTTCACAGTCTGAAAACGGTGGAAAATGGATTGAAACAGAAGTCAATGTAGAAGAACATGTAGTTGTACCATACATAGATACTGCAGATGAAACGAGTGAAGCTGGAGATGGGTTCGTTGATGAATATATCTCACGTCTTACAACGATTCCTCTCGATAGATCAAGACCCTTGTGGGACATTCACATCCTTAACATCAAAACCTCAGATGCTGAAGCAGTTAGTGTAATAAGATCTCACCATTCGTTGGGAGATGGAATGTCTTTGATTTCTCTCATACTCGCATGTACACATAAAACATCAGACCCAAACATGTCTTCCAATGCAATTCCTCCCATGAAACGGCGTAAAACGATGTCACACGGCCTTAAAGACAAAAACTGGTTCCTTAGGTTGATACTAACCATTGGTTCTACGTCGAGACTGATTTGGAATACAATTATAGATACTTTGCTTCTTTTGGCGACTGTGTTATTTTTGAAAGATACAAAGACACCTCTAAAGGGCTGCGTGGAAGTCAGGAACAATCCCAAGAGATTTTATCATCGAATTATGTCTTTAGATGACATTAAACTTATAAAAAACGCTATGAATATGGTACGTTACGCTTAATTTGTGTTCATCATACATAATGATTTTGATCTCTTCTTATACATAATGGTTCTTTGTTCTCTCTTATGCCTATTCCTAGACTGTCAACGATGTTCTACTCGGCATTACACAAGCTTCTCTTTCTCACTATTTGAACCAACAATATGGTAAACACTAAACTCAATGTATTTGATGTGTGTTAAAGAGATATATGTTTAGGGTTTCACTCGTATATCTTGTTTTCTTGACAACAACAACAAAAAAAGCCAAGAAGAACGAGGAGGATGGAGCATTGATATCGTACCAAAACAATCTTCCCGATGGAATACGATTTCGTGCAGGTTGTACAGTAAATCTAAGGTCAGACATCGGATTCAAGGTTAGAAACACATACATCTTGAATTTAAATCTAAGTATTAAAAATATGTATATATTCATATATATTGTCTTTTTGTTGTTGTTGTGTAAAGCCTTTGGCAGATATGATGGTGAAGGATTCAAAATGTAGATGGGGAAACTATTTCAGCTTTATTATCTTACCATTGTCCATCCGTTTACAAACCAATCCATTGGTTTATCTAGAAAAATCAAAATCCACAATGAATCGAAAGAAACACTCTTATCACGCTCATATAGCGTATTTTGCTATCAAAATCGTCCAAAAAACTTTAGGAGCTAAGGTAAACAAAGTGATCAATGAACTCAAGAATATTTGTTTGCAATTCTGTGGAAACTATATAAATATATAACACAATCTTATATAATTGTCATTACAGCTAGCAGCAGCATTATTCAATCGACCGGTGATGAACATAACGACTTGTGTTTCTAACGTCATTGGTCCCATGGAAGAAATCAGTTTTCTTGGCCATCCTATTGCCTACATCGCTCCTAGCTCTTACGGACACTCACATGTAAGTAACTTTTTTTTTTATTAAGACATAAATATATTTGGATGATTTGCATATATCTTATGAGATTTTTAACATATTTTGTTAGAGATAAACATGAATTTTTTTTTAAAAGTTCTGATACCATGTCAGAAAACTGATTAGTATAGAATGTTTTATGTTATTCAATCTTAGGTCCAATACATTATATTTATACAAGAATCTCTTTATATTTATCTCTAACCAAATATGTTAAAAATTCCACAAGATATATGTCAATCTTTTTATAAGATTCATAAATATATATAAGATACATATATTTATGGACAATTTTCTAAAACGGCACATTTTAAAAATTTTGTTCTAAAATTAAAATCATTAGTTTAAATTTTTAATAATAGTACAAATTTAAAATTAAAATATATTAAAACTTTATATTAATAAAAAAAAATTGAAATTAAAAAAACTCAAATATAATGTTTTAATTTTATTTATAATTTATTTATAATAAATAAATATTTGTACATAATTATTTGTGTTATTTTTACAAATTTAAATTTATAAGGTTAAATTTATTTTATGATATTATTCTATATTTATGTCCTAATAGTATTAGCAACGTTATTTCTTTGAAATATGTTTCTTCCCACACAAGTTTTCTTTTTGGTGTGTTTTTGATAGGCATTGTTGATACATTACCTAAGTTATGCGGAGAAAATGGTAATTTCGTTAGCGGTTGATCCCACCATTATACCTGATCCTCACAAGATTTGTGATGAAATGGAAAAAGCATTGAAAGCGATGAAAGTTCTTCTCTGCGAAAAAGGCTTACACTAAGAAGCATGACCCATCTTAATTAACAACCATTGTAATTCCCACATTGTGGTGTATTTTTCTCGTGTCTAAAATGTTTGTATGTCAAAAACCTATTCTATATATATTGATTACGGGTGTTTTTAAATATCTGCATGTTTTATAAACTTTAAATGATTCTACATATTTAACATGTTTTTAATCTCGTTATTACTTAATCATACCAGTTTTGTCATCTTTTGTGATGGCGACCGCAAATACCAAGCTTCTCATGAAGCTCTCAACGTTATAGATTCTGTAAAGTTTTTTCTTTGATGAAGGTGACTGTTATATGAAATGTTATATGAAATGGTAATTCTTAAATTTGATCAATATTACAAAGCTATTTATACATATTAAAATGACTATTTGAATTCTACAATAATTAAAAAATGATGATAACAATGTAATCAATGATTTGAATAGATGTGGATAACAATGTAGTCAATGGTCTTCAAATGTGATGATAACAATGTGGTTAATATCTTAATACGCTCCCTCAAGATGGACGAATCGGAGTGAGACCAATCTTGGAACACAACGGAACAAAGCGAATGCGAGGCAATGGCTTAGTAAGTCCATCAGCAAGTTGGTCCGCATATGCGACATGTGATACACGAAGATTACCAGATTGAACAAGACCACGAATGTAATGATAATCAACATCAACATGTTTCATACGAGAATGAAAGACAGGATTAGCACAAAGATAGGTGGCTCCCACATTGACACAGTAAATAACCGGAGCGGTAGAGAGAGAAACACCCAACTCAGTAAGGAGAGAACGAATCCACTGAACCTCAGAGGTTGCCGTTGCAACAGACTTGTACTCAGCCTCTGTCGAGGAACGAGCAATGGTAGGTTGTTTCATATGGTATCAGAGCCATATCGATCAAAAAAAATTCTTTTTCTTTTTTGGCTCTGATACCATATGAAATGGCAATCCTTAAACTTGATCAATAACTTGAATGTTACAAGGCTATTTATACACATCAAAATGACTATTTGAATTCTACAATAATTAAAAAGATGATGATAACAATACAGTCAATAGTTTTAATAGGTATAGATAACAATGTAGTCAATGATCTTCAAATATGATGATAACAATGTGGTTAATATCTTAATAACTGTTCAACATCTTTGGCTCTTTGCCATATAGTGGTATGATTGCAATGACATAAATTTTACCTAAATCAAACAAACTTAATATATAGATTAGCAAATCTGTTATAAGAATATCAAATTAAGAGAAGGTGAGAGAACTTCCAGAGATTGTAGGACGAAAACTCTAGAAATTTTCATGAAAATCTACATACCTACTGATTTCAAACAAATTACCAAGATAAGAGAGAAAATTTGGCCAAGAAGGTAAATACTAGCTAAGAGAAGGACGAACCATTGCTAGACTAATGTCGAGCATAAAGCCATTAAACTGTTTTCTGCGTCTCATTGATTCTCTCTACTAATACTCTTCTCCGGTAATTGTATGGTTAATATGATTAAGAGTTGTATGGTTAATATGATTAAGAGTTGTATGGTTAATATGATTAAGAGTTGTATGGTTAGTATGCTCAAGAATTGTATGGTTTAAATCGGCTAAAAACACTCAAAATTTGTAATAATGGTTTATAAGATAGCCGAGCTTCGCGTCAATTTTTTATATTATAGTTATGATTGATTAATCCTCAACATACACCTATGATTATCCGAACCCAATGAAACCGAATTAAAATCAAACCAGGAAAATAGATTTCACTTATTATTCGGTTATAAAAAATTAATCGAACAAATTTTATTTTGGAAAATCATAAATATTAGTTACTAACCGAATTAATATTCGAACAAACCGAATTATTTTCAGTTATTTTTGAATATCTAAAAATATTTCGCATATTTTGGTTATTTTAGATTATTTCGATTATTTTCGATTAATCAAATTATTTTCGCATATTTTCATCTTTTATATTTAATAATCGAACCGACCGAAACTAAAATGTAACCAAACTGAAATATAGAAATAATCGAATAAATTTTTAATCTTTCCAATTAAAAAACTGAAACTAAAAATAACGGAATATAAATATATTAGAATGATAATGTTAATAGCATTAAGAAGAATATTTTTGATAATATTATCCATTTTTAGCTAATGTCTCTCCTGATAATCTCAATTAAACTCAAATTAACATAAATTTTGGTTTACCCTATCAGATCAAGTCTAATTCGAGCGGTCTCGTCAAAGACAAATTGCACAAAAGAAAACTGAGATATCATCGAGCTGCGACAGCAAATGGACGCGACGATAGGGAAGATTTTCGATTCCGTCTCTGACTTCTTCTCCGGCGCTGCCTCTGGCTCCGTCGATGAGTTTCCCTTGTGCGATACCGACATCATCTCGGTAAGCTTTATGTTTTGCTTTGATCTTCCTCAAATTGACCGCATAGGAACCTCAAACGACGAATTTTCAATTGTTTTTATGATACCTCCATCTTCTTCGGATTTTGGGTTTTGCGTTTCTCTTGCGTTGCTTGTCCGCGTACAGATCTTTTATGTGTGTGACCTGAATTTTGACATGCATTCACAACTTGTAAGGCGTTTTCATTCTTTAAAATCATTCTCAGGGATGTGAGAAAGAACTTGCTGAGGCTCAGAAAGCCCAAGACAAAGGACTTCAGAAGGAATGCATCATGCGCCTGTCATGGGCTCTTGTTCATGCGAAGATACCTGCGGATATCCAGCGCGGGATAGCAATGCTTGAAGGTAATGATAACTTATTTTGCTATTTAGTTTACCTCTTGGAGTTAAATATATGGAATCTCAGCTCCCTAAAATTCTTCCAGAATCGGATGATTTGATACATATCACTGGTTTGATCGCAGCAAAATGTTTTCTTTGTTTTGCAGCTTCGGTGATTAATGATACAAGTCCAATGAAACTAAGGGAGAAGCTGTATCTCCTTGCTGTTGGATACTATCGAAGCGGTGACGTTTCAAGAAGCCGGGATTATATAGAACAGTGTTTGGAGGTTTGATAATCTGATCCCAGATACTCCAGAGTATCCTATCCTTTGGTGTATTCATCGATGTGTTCTTTTTCCTTCTCTGGTTTTAGGTTGAACCAGAGTGGAGACAGGCTCAGACACTAAAAAAGGCTATAGAAGACCGTATTGTGAAAGGTAATCACTTGGTATTTGTGCCATTTCTCTTCTCGTCCATAAAAATCTTCATCTTCTTTCTCTTAACTCTCTTCTGATTTTTGAAAGCAGATGGTGTTATTGGCGTTGGAATTGCTGTTACTGCTGTAGGGATTGTTGCTGGTATTGCTGCAGCCTTGGTACGCAGAGGCTGAGGAGGAAAGAATCCTTACATATGCATCTTTCCCTGATCTTCAGTGAGTTTGTTTAATTTCTGTGTCTATCAAAGAATGTCTTTATTAGGGGAAATTTGATGATTTGTAACCCCTGTTTTACTATGAATAGCTAAACAACAGAAAAGTGATTAAGGAAGTATCAAAAGGAAACTTTATTATTACTTCAACGTTGAGTATTATTTTGTTCCACTAGCAATTAGAAGTACTACTCTTTAAGGTTTTGATATGAAGATAAACTCTAAATTTCTTCATGTCCTAGCAAGGCTAGAAGAAAAGCCTTGTAGTCCCCTGATGTCTCTTTTGCTATGGCTTGATGGAGACTAACATTGTTCCTCTTGAGATACAACTCAGTGATTTTTTTCAGGTCCTTTTCTGCTCTTGTGACAATCACACGGCTCAGAGCATCTTCATCAGTCCCCACTGTGTTGATTGCATTGCGCAAAACCTAGGTGCATACAAGAAAAAAAAAAAATATGAATACTAGTTAGCCGTTCTGGGATTATTTAAAGACCACATTTGAAAGGCTATAGTTATATCTTACCTTTGCGTAATACCGATTGGGGTTTTTGATGCACCTGATAGCTGCACGTAGTGCACTCAGGTATTCATTTGTAGGATGAGTGAGGAGGTCCTGGTCATCAATGGTTTCATTACAGATATCAAAAGAACATATATATGAAGAAAATCTGGTATGATTGGTTTATATCCCCAATGGACTTTCCAAAAGTTATTTTTATTGTCCATTTTTTGGCCTGGATACCTTGGTGATTGATCGGCCATATATATCCTTGTAGCAGTTAAAGATTGCGCTAAGCTGCACGCTGCTCCTTGTACTTAACACCCGGATAGTTTCTTCATGATCAACAGCCTTACCAAGGATTTCATCATGAAGAATCGCAGCCTCTGAGCGCACCAGCTTCTCATCAATTTCTTCTCCATCATATTTATAAGCAGACGCCAACGCAACCAAGAGCTATAGCAAAACGTCCAAGCGTTCAAGATCAGTCAAAACAAGAAGAAAACATTTGAAATTAAAACCACTCACTCTCCTGATGTCGCCAGTAGTATGGGAGGCCAAGTCTTCCTCGAGAGAACACTTGTAGAGGCAACGGTAAGCACGTCTGGCAGCTAATAGATCTTCAGGCGATCTGATGCAGGCAATTTCAACAAGGACCTTGTAGTCAGGAACAGGCATCTGAAGAGCCAAGTTGGCCAAGAGAGCATCTCTCTGTGGAGGATCCAACACCCACAAGCATATAGCCCTCTGCAGGTAGCAAATATTATATTTTCTATAGAATTACCTTTTCTGGAATAATAATCAAATAGGGATATAATGTAGACCTCAAAATCGCCAGAGAGCTCAGATTTGAGCTGGTGAATAAGATCCTCATGGTAAATCTCCTGGTAAGCTTGTCTTATGAGTTTCCTCTGGAACAAATTCCGGTGTCCCAGGATTGAGATGATGGCCTTTTCATCGGTTCCCCATCCTTAACCCAATTAAAAGAAAGAAAGAGGAATAAAGGAAATGCAAAAACAACTTGAGTGACACAATTCTTGAAACGTTAGTCTAAAAAGTAGAACCTTGACAAGCCTTCTTGATGTTTTCAGCGTCTTCGACAGGGGAGAAATGTGGAGGAGACACAATGGTGGCCATTATTTATTTGTCTGTTTCTGATCTTTGACTACAGATTTATCACTTGTGAATATTGTTTCCATTGCTTTGAGCTCTCTGTTATTTATAAGAGTTGTTTGATGAGGCTACAATGCTTATTGAGATAATTCAAAACGCTCATTGATTGTTTAAGCTGTGTCAATCTGAAACTCTTTCTTTTAATGCCGCCCGTTAATGTATGAATTTACCGTTTTTCGAGAACAAGTGTTTCATGATGAAATGAATCGAAGAACCAATTCATTTTGCATGTACTCTTATCTACGTTGGAACATTATCTTCTATGCAAACCTTCATTCTTATTTCGTCAAGCAAATCACCATAAAACAATTTTGTTTAGTATATAACATTTTCAGTTTTTGTAAAAGTCAAATGCAATTGCAAAACGAATTTTTACTTAACAAATTTGTTGCATTTGGCGTTTAATAAAGTTGTGAGTTCATTTAAAACAAATTCACTAAATGTAAACGCACTTTAAATAATTTTTAATTATTAAAACAACTAAATGTAAACGACTTAGGTTTTAACTATTGAATTCATCTTCACTTATAATTATTGAGTATTTTTTTCTCAATAAATATTAACCACTTTAAACAAAAAAAATTGTTAATTCTAAACGCAAAAGGCAAATGCAAACAAAAGGTTTTTCTTTGTTTGTTTTTTTAGCATTTGCATCTAGATTTATTAAAAAGGCCAAATGTTACGTAATTAAAAGTTGATTTCATTTTGCTTTTTTTGTACATGAAATAATTTAAATACAATTGCAACCCTAAAAGTTCTTAATTTGAGTGGAGAGAAACTAAATAATTAAATCTCTGTTAATAGAGCTTGAAATGAAATGCTATGGGTGGTGGTGACATATAAAATCTTTTTAACAGTTTTATCAAAAACTTTAACCGGCCGGTTAATAAAAAAATTCATAAAATAATCAAATTAACAGCTCATTTTGGAGCTCGAAGATGTGAAAAGAAATTTCCCAACTCCGCCATAATAGACGACCGTCTCTGTCTCTCTTTTTTCTCTCTATCCGCCTTTATCTCCCTGCAGTTACCGGATTCCACCGGCTAGATCTCGTCGTTTACCGCCGGTAAGTTGCTCCGTATTAACTGTGTTTTTTTCCGTTTCGTTCTCTGCGCGATGGGTCGTCCTCCGCCTCTGACTTTGTCGCATTTGGCGGAGAAATCAGCGATTACTGTTAATTACAGAACTGAGAGGCTGAACTCTACAGTAATTATAGTTGAAAAAAATCCAGAATCATACGCATCTCCTATTAAACGACTTGATTGAATGTTCATATGATCTGCCAGACTTGATTCTTCAATTCTTTGTTTATTTTATAATTATTTTACCAGATGGAAGAAGGAATCAGGGCAAGAGGTCCCAGATCATCCTCTGTTAACTCTCTTCCTCTGATTCTTGACATAGAAGACTTCAAGGTAATGATTCAAGCTTGGTGCTTATGTTGTTACTTTTGAATCATAATGGATTTTGATTTTTGGTTACTCGCATGTATGCATTGGCGCACGCAGGGTGATTTTTCATTTGACGCATTGTTTGGGAGCCTGGTAAACGACCTCTTACCATCTTTCCTAGAAGAAGAAGCAGATTCCGGGGATGGCTACGGCAACATTGCTGGAGTTGATGGTTTGTCAAATGGGCATTTACGTGGGCAGTCTGATGCTCCATTTTTTCCTGAAGTAGATGGTCTCTTGTCTCTGTTCAAAAATGCTTGCAAGGAGTTAGTTGATCTTCGACAGCAAGTGAGTGTCTTGGGTCTACATCGTCTACAATCCCTTCTTCTTCTTCTTTTTCTTTTCATCGTTCTGATGTAAAATAATTTTGAAGGTTGATGGAAGGCTCAACACACTAAAGAAGGAAGTTTCAGCCCAAGATGCCAAACACCGGAAGACACTGACTGAGGTTGGCAGACAATTACTTCTCCTTTGGTTGATTTTCTTTGGTGCATGGATCACTGCCTTATGAATAATTGAGTTTTTAATTGGCACCCTGATGATTTTTTGAAAGTTTAATTTGACTCTCTTTCTAGATAGAGAAGGGTGTTGACGGTCTGTTTGAGAGCTTTGCAAGGTTGGATGGTCGAATTTCAAGTGTTGGACAGACCGCTGCAAAAATTGGAGATCACTTACAGGTAAAGTTAATCCCACATATAGCCAACTATTTGGTGGTCTATCCAATATTAACCCATGGTTCTGTTATCAGAGTGCAGATGCTCAGCGGGAAACTGCTAGCCAAACGATAGAGCTTATAAAGGTAAAAGTCCATATATGTTGGAAGAGTGGTCGCATAATTAATTAGATGAGCTTAAATTAATCCTTTTTCTACAAATGCAGTACCTAATGGAGTTCAACGGCAGCCCAGGGGATCTTATGGAGCTTTCCGCTTTGTTTTCTGATGATAGCCGTGTAGCTGAGGCTGCTTCTATCGCTCAGAAACTACGTATGATGTGATAAGTGATATTTATGTATTTAATGTCTTCTAAATGTTAGAACATCTTTTACGTATTTTTTGCTAACAACTAAGATGTTAGTTCTCTTGCTTCCAGAACAATGAACGTTTACAGTTAATTATTCTGATGCTTTCCTTATCAATGTCAGGATCCTTTGCTGAAGAAGATATTGGAAGGCAAGGTGCGGGTACAGCTGCAGGAAATGCAACCCCTGGCCGAGGACTGGAAGTTGCAGTTGCTAATCTTCAGGATTACTGTAATGGTATACTAGTTCGTTTTTATTGTGTTTCTCTGCATATTACGGAAGAGGCTTAGTGTATGTTCAAATTCAACCTTTGTGACATTTGAATACAATGTTGTAGAATTGGAGAACAGGCTTTTATCTCGTTTTGATGCTGCTTCACAGCGGAGAGATTTACCCACCATGTCAGAATGTGCTAAGATTTTGTCACAGGTGAATACTTTATTCCGCAGTATGCACCTTTACAATTCCGTAGGAAAACCTGTACTTTTTTTTATCTTAGATTCCGAAACAAAGGCCTTTCATACGTATCGTGTGGTTTCTTACGGGTTAATTCTAGATAAGGCTGTCACATAAGAAATGGATGTCTAGTTCTACTATTTTATATGCTTCTTGATGCTCTGTTTATCTTCTTGACTTTCAGTTTAACAGGGGTACAAGCGCTATGCAGCATTATGTGGCAACACGTCCGATGTTTATTGATGTGGAAGTCATGAATTCAGACATTAGGTTGGTGCTTGGTGACCAAGGTTCTCACTCTAGTCCTAGCAATGTTGCCCGTGGACTTACTTCTTTATACAAGGAAATTACAGGTCTGAAGGATTGTCATTGATCTGGATGCAAAACTTGAAACATGCTTCTAGAGTTCTATGCTGATTAATATCTTTTGTTACTTCTCATGTGTAGACACTGTACGCAAAGAAGCAGCAACAATTACAGCTGTTTTCCCCGCTCCAAATGAAGTTATGGCAATCTTAGTTCAGGTAATGAGCACCAATAATTTGGACACTGTAGCATGACCAAGGCATATGGATAAGCTATACCAACTCCTCTTGTATTTTACGTAGAGAGTGCTGGAGCAGCGTGTCACAGGTATTCTTGACAAAATTTTGGTGAAGCCCTCTCTTATGAGTCCACCACCTGTGCAAGAAGGCGGACTGTTACTAGTGTGTAGATACATCCTTATCTCTTTCTTGTCTATCTGCCTAGTAGAGATGGGATAAGAAAGCTAACTCTTGATCTTTGTCTTTAGTACCTTAGAATGTTGGCGGTCGCATATGAGAGAACCCAGGAACTTGCTAAAGACCTCCGAGCTGTTGGATGCGGTGACCTGGATGTTGAAGGTCATTGTTTCTATTGTGATTCTGAGTGATAGAAGTTTTGCTTGTCGTGCAAGCTTTTCACTGGTGCTGACAGTATTTATTTTGACTAAACAGATTTGACAGAGTCCTTGTTTTCCTCGCACAAAGATGAATACCCTGAGCATGAACAAGCCTCCTTAAAACAACTATATCGAGCAAAGGTTAAATAATATTATTTCTTTCTCTTATTGAAGTTAGTTTTTTGTTCATTAGTATGAAGTGCTTAGTTATGTGTGTTTCTCTACAGATGGAAGAATTACGTGCCGAGAGTCAGCAAGGCTCAGAGTCATCTGGGACAATAGGACGATCTAGAGGTGCTTCAATATCGTCTTCTCAGCAGCAAATATCAGTCACCGTGGTGACGGAGTTTGTTCGATGGAATGAAGAAGCAATATCCAGATGCACACTGTTTTCATCTCAGGTTACTGAATTTAGCCAGTTGTGAGAATCTCTTTTATTCCAAAATAAGTTGCTGAGAATTTTGGGAAAAGGTGTAGGATTTAGGATATTGGCAAAGAAATACACGACACTTAGTAAACTGTAGTATCTGGGATTGTATATCTCATCTAATTATTTCTTTGTGCAGCCACCCACACTTGCTGCCAATGTTAAAGCCATATTTACTTGCCTGCTAGACCAGGTATTCTGTTCAATAAGATTCTAGAATCATTCATATTCTAGTGCTGACGCAATGATGAGTGCTTGCAGGTGAGCATATACCTAACTGAGGGACTTGAACGGGCAAGGGATGGCTTGTCTGAAGCTGCAGCACTGAGAGAGAAATTTGTTTTGGGCACAAGTGTTAGCAGAAGAGTGGCTGCAGCAGCTGCTTCTGCTGTAATTACTTCACTTTGCTCTTTCCCACTATTTGAAGTACTCATTTTATTTCAATTGTTAGTTGGATTTACTTATAATTTATTTGTTTATTTCTCAGGCAGAAGCTGCTGCTGCTGCTGGTGAGAGTAGCTTTAAAGCATTCATGGTTGCTGTGCAACGTTGCGGTAGCAGTGTTGCTATTGTTCAGCAGGCATGTTGGGTTACTTTTATGATTATCAGTTCGTTTCAACTATTTCATATGAGAAGGATTCTGCTTTTCAACCAATGAAATATTCACAGTTTGATCTTCTACTATGGGAATACTGTACTTTGATTTCCGCCTAATATTTTAATGTTCTCTGCCAGTATTTTGCAAATTCTATATCTCGGCTTCTCCTACCAGTGGATGGTGCACATGCTGCTTCATGTGAAGAAATGTCAACTGCCCTGTCCAAAGCAGAGGCAGCTGCGCATAGAGGACTTCAGCAATGCATTGAGACCGTGATGGCTGAGGTTGGTTGCTTTTTTTTTTAATCTACAAACTTATCCATGAGGATCAATGCTGAACAGGTTGAGGAGTCGTGCTTAGAATTGTCTTTCTGCTCATTTAAAAGACTGCCCATTTTCAGGTTGATAGGCTACTTTCATCTGAGCAGAAGACTACTGATTATAGATCACCTGATGATGGAATTGCTCCTGACCACCGCCCTACAAATGCCTGCATAAGGTTGGTCTACCTGAAATACTATCTTCCACTGATTGGTTAGATGCTTCAATTCTTCTTTTTTTGTTCGAAAAAGCCAGAAGTGTGCTTATTTCTAGTGTACCAAGTAGTTTTCTGGAGCCATTTTACATGATATCTATTGCTTACGTCTCAACATTGTGCTCTTCTCTCTTTTTTCCCCTAAATAACTTATTACTCTAATCTCTAACCGCACTCTCTTGTTTAGGGTCGTGGCTTATCTTTCCCGAGTACTTGAGTCAGCCTTCACTGCCTTGGAAGGTCTTAATAAGCAAGCTTTCCTGACAGAACTGGTATTATTTGTATCACCAAAGATATCATTAAGCCTTTTGCTTTCTATTTTATTTGTTCTAAATGCTTTGTCTCCCTGATCTTTGCCATTTATTGCTTGGTCCGTTTGAGGGACTTTAGTAAACACAAAAAAGAAACATTCGAGGCTTTAGTTCTTCGGAGATATCGATTTGGCCATATTATATTGCTATCTTTTTGCCTATGGATGGCAGTACAGCATTATGAAAATTGAATGATCCAATTAAACCAACTCAATCCTGTCGTGGCTTCAGATTAATAGTTAAAAGGGACAATTTTAATTTCTGCATCATATGACTGTTGCTTATATGAAGAAGGATGATAATTTGAATTATTTTTTAATTTTTTTAATTTCAGGGAAATAGGTTTGACAAACTACTACTTACTCACTGGCAGAAGTTCACTTTCAATCCCAGGTAGATCTCAGCTCTTTGTATGTTTTCTCTTTTCCTTACCAAAATTGCATCGGCAAGCCTGTGAAGAACAAAACAGATATCGCAGTATCAGTGTCAGGATCCTGATAACCAAACAGAGATAGCCATGCCAAATTGCTAGCTCTGATTGTCCACTTTGTTCTGACATGAATGCAATGTTTGACTTCTTGGTATATTAAACTCTTAACCGCATTAACTAAGAGAACCATTGCAAAATTAGGTCCTATGTGATAAAAACATTGGTGCTGTTTTGTGATATACTAACACTTGGTTGATAGTGGAGGACTGCGGCTGAAGCGTGACATAAGCGAGTATGGGGACTTTGTTCGAAGGTTCAATGCTCCATCTGTGGATGAGAAATTTGAGCTTCTGGGAATGTAATAGCATTCTTGAACCTGTCATGTTATCTATTCTTTGATATGTCACTTTACTTCTTGTAAAAAATAACTTTGATTACTTGTGTGAGTGCAGAATGGCGAACGTTTTCATAGTTGCTCCAGAAAGTCTGTCGACTTTGTTTGAGGGTAGTCCAAGCATTCGCAAAGACGCACAAAGGTAAGATAATTAGAAGAAGAAAAAAAGAATGTTGATGATTTGGAATAATAATAATATACACTTAATGTTCAGGTTTATTCAACTGCGAGAGGACTATAAGAGTGCAAAGCTCGCAACAAGACTCAGCTCTTTGTGGCCAAGCTTGAGCTGATATCAATGTTTTAAGGCACTTGAACCCCAGAGACTTTTTATGTATATTCTTAATCATAATAAACCTTTTTTCATTTTTTTCATTTGGTACAATAGACTTTTGTCGGATTGTGTTTTCGGGAAAATTGAATCACCAGACAAGTTGTATCCTGTAGGGATTATTATTATGATTATTATTTATTAAATATAATGATGCTTTGGCTCCAAATTATATTGGGAATTAAGTGTGTGGACTATATTGATATGATAGGTAGCTAAGTGCCTAAAAGCTAAATATGTGAATAAAAATGCGTTGTGGTACCTATTCTCAAAGGAAGGTTTCTTGCATGATCACTGCCAATGCATTGACGAACAACAACAAAGCCAGTGGGATAGTTACTTCTTTGAACACAACATCCTTCATAGACATTTTAGTAATGACTCATTGTGAAGAAAAAAACCCTTTTTCGCTATGTGTTTCATATATCTTCTGATGCCTATCATTGTCCTGCTTTTCAGATATCAACAACAACGAAAGGATTCCTCAATACAACATAAAAGAGGTAAGAATAGCGTCTCTGTATTTCTACACTTGATTCTATTGAATTTACTAGAATCGTTTTAAAACCATTGTCATTTGTTAAGGCCATAGGGTTTAGAGAAGCCACACACAGGAATATCCCTGTCCCCTTTGAGCTTTGGTTTTGAACACTTTTTATGTATTGAATCTTTTTGCGCCTAAGATGAATGATGAGAACAGCCAGTCGGGATGAACTCAAAGAGATACCAATGGGAGAATTTTCTGATTTGGTGAATGCTCAACTCAATGGCGCTCACCACCATTCTTCTCTATACTCAATGCCTATTTGCCTTTGCCATACAGTTTTGAAACTGTAGAATTCAATCTCAAGGAAGATGATAGCATCACCTGAGCTCCAGCTTTACTACTTGATTTTCGTTTAGATAAGTTATCATGTAAAAGAGATCGTCAAAC
This sequence comes from Pugionium cornutum, assembly GCA_018901935.1. Taxonomy (NCBI): domain Eukaryota; kingdom Viridiplantae; phylum Streptophyta; class Magnoliopsida; order Brassicales; family Brassicaceae; genus Pugionium; species Pugionium cornutum. The sequence goes on along the minus strand of CM032158.1, from coordinate 13,079,309 downwards.
TTCGCATGAAAAATGTAAGTTCGACGTATGCATTATACACTTATTGCCAATGCTGCAGTAAATTCTGAAATCATATTGAACACATTTTCTAAACACAGTATTAGGAATTAGGAAACATGTTCATCCAACTCAAAATCAATTAGCAATAAATGTAATAGTTCATTTATCTTATATATTTATGTAGAAAACTTCCAACTTCTAATGTAAGATTTTACATATTTTAATAGGTCGGATCGAGATGTGGGCGAGACACGCACTAACATCTCAAACATACCACGATAGTACGGGATATTTATACGGACCATTTCCAATGTGGGAAACCGTTTTTGTGGGAAATCGCATGTCAGGATAACCTGAACTCTGATAGCATATTAGAAAACATGAACATCTAATTCAAAACCAATTATCAATGAATGCAGTAGTTCATTCACCTTATATACTCGTGTAGAACTAATGCAGTAACTTCCAACATATAACTTTACAAATTCTGATACACAGCAACGAACTCAAACTGGAATTTTCTCCCATTTTTTGGTTCGTCGCCCTCCAAAAGCATCCGATACTAAACCAAAAGTCAAACCAATAAATCATCCGGTTCAGAGATTGAATTCGGGTTTTGAAGATAAGAAGGTTAAAATATGCGCGTGGGGTCAACGCATGTCGGAAGGAGGTGAGACAGCACGCCACCTCCGCTCATTAAGCAAAGAAGCATTTGTCTCTGTCTCTCTCTATCTCTCTCAGCAGGTCTCAATGCCACCATTATTGGTTTCCTTTTTGTTTTTGCAAACATTTTCTTCTCTCGAGCCCCGTGTCTTCGCGTTTTCTTTAATTTTGTCATAAATGTACGTGTTTTTATATTTCTTTTTTTTTTAATTTATTAAAATACAAAAACGATTATGTACTACATACAAACGTCTTAAAGTTTTTCTGAAACAATAACACCGACAATTTTACGACACATATAAGCCCACGAAAACCGGAAAAAAAAAAAAACCAAAATTCCCATGAGTACAAAAGAAATCAAATATAAATTAAACTAAGATTTGCTACCTAAGCATAAAAGAAGAGTCGGGTAATATTAAAAATGCAAAGAGAGAATTTTTCTATAATTAATGAAAGAAAAATAATTTTATATATTAAAAAAACGGTGAATTTTAAAAAAGTAATAATATATTATTAGTAAAATGACATGGTTAAAATAAATTATGATATGAAGTTTAATCGTGATATGGTAATTTTAAATATAAATTTATTTTTTTAAATCTTATATATTAAAAAAATAGTAATATCACTTTTTAAAATTTTCTTCCAAATCTAAAATCTCAAAATTAAACTTCCAAAAATAACACAAATATTTATGTAAAAATACTTATTTATTTTAAATAAATTATATATAAACTTAAAATATTATATTTTTGTTTATTTTTCTAATTTAGGGTTTAATTTTTTTCTATTAAAATATAATTTTAATGTATTTTAATCTTAAATTTTTGTTATTATTGGAAATTTAAATTAATAATGTTATTTTTTGAATAAAAATTTAGAAATGTGCTATTTTACACATTTGTTCTTAAAAAATAAGTTTTTAAAAAAATAATGATATATCATTAGAAAATATAACATCAATAAAATAAATTATGACATAGGGATTAATCAAATATGATATGTAATAATGATTTAAATTTATAATATGTTATATTTTATAGGGATTAATAAAATTATCTAGTTAGAATGTTATTTAGATAGAGAGTAATAATTTTATTGGTTTTTAGTTTTCTTTGAAAAATGTAAACATGATCTCGTATTGAAGAGTTAATTTCCCTATATTTTTCATGGTGAGAACAAGCGAAGCGAGTAAGCGTAGATCCAGAACGATGACATTGACGTGACGAAAAAGTTTGAAATGTATTTCGTTTGTTTAACCTAATGGCAATAAAATATTTTTGTTGACATTAATAAGTGATATATTTGAAATACATTATACAGAATGCGAAAGTTGAAATAAATGCCATTTATAATACGTAATTTTGTATAGTTTTAGTTGGGAAAAATCTTTTGGAAATTATCAAGCAAGAAGATGTTAAACATTTTTAAGTATAGTGTTGTTCATTTGGTCGCTGCATGCGATTGTGGCTGTGACTACGGCTGCGATTAATTTTGCGGCTACGATTGCGGCACATGTTATTTATTTGTTTGCCGCCGGCGGTTACGGTTGCGGTTGATCGCAGATTTTTAGTCGCATCGCTGTTTTAATTATGACGTATAACGCAGCATCTGACCGTTGCGTCTACCGCATATATATGCAGCAACTAAATGAACAATAATCTACCGTTGCCGTTGTTGCGGCTGACAAACAAAGATGAACTATACATATAATATAAAAGCGTACTTATAAGTATAATAAAAAGAAGAACACAAAGTGGGTTAGGCTGTGATGGGTTTACGTAATGTTAGCACAGAGATGAAACTGGTTCGAAGACCTCAAAAGAAAAGCAATGATTCGACTAGCCGCAAAGCGTGGCATGGAGCCTACGAACATTTTATTCAAAGGGTTCCTTTCACGTGCATTACTCAATCCAGTTGTTCTCCTTTAAAGCTTTTATTATATAGAAAAACATAAAAGTGACTTTCCTCTTAATCCCAATTAAATTATGTAAACATAATATTAACTAATTAATTAATGACATCTCCAAGTTATTAATTACTCCATTTTCACTTCAAAATTGAATAATGAACAAAAAAATCTCATATATTATCTGCTAACCATTTAAAAAAATAATTTTACCTAACGTATTATTATATAAATATCATGATAACGTCTCATTGTTATTAGATAAATAATTGGGTTATTATTTTGTTTAAAAAATCAATATCTTTTATTAAACTAACTAAAAATACTATTAAATTTGTAAAAATTAATTATTTTTCTTTTCTTAAGTTATATATATATATAAATTATTATTAAAATAATTCTAAACAAAAGTTAAAATTATGTAAATATTTAATTTATATTTAATAATAATCAATATTATATAATTTACGAATATTTTTTCTCATACAAATGGTGAATATAAATCTAGTTAAGTAGTAAATAAAAAGCAGGACAAATTATAGTTCAATAAATTTTACATGTCTAAATACACTCAACATGTATTATAGTATTTGTAAAGCACATTAATTA